>CM060927.1:240067927-242567927 GCA_030737875.1 Allium sativum
GTCCAATGATTGAATCGTGCTTGAGCCAAGTATTAGCCATGCTTTGTAATTGAAGTTCCCATGTCTCAAACGTCAGCCACACTTAACGATCCAAGCCTCACTGGGATCTTGCCAAATAACAATTACATCCAGCGGTATGTAGCCGTATGGGGATTTTTCCAAGCGTAAACCATACTTGACGGTCCTGACTAAGTGAGCCCACATCGGGAGTCGCCTAGCCTTTGCCAAGCATCTACCGTGCTTGCCGATCCTGATTAGATTCGACCGCATCTAAGGTCGTCTAATCCTTACCAAGCATCAATCATATTTGACGATCCTTGCCTCACCTGGCTCTTGCCGAGAATCAACTATACTCGACGGTCCTGATCGAACGAATTCGTGTCTGAGGCCACACGACCCTTGCCATGCATCAACCATACTTGACAATCCTGGACAAGTGAACCTGTCAAATTCTCTTACTGTGCATCAGCCAAACACGACGATCCAAGGTTTTTGTAAAAGTTAAAAATGTAGTTGTAAGCCCAATGTTCAACAAGAATTAACCATACTCCAAGAATATTTAGACTAAAGTACAGAAAATAGAGGTGCATTAGTATTGATAAAAAAAGATTGGATTATCACTACCCTAGAGCTTGCCTGAGAGTCATTGTCGATCCCGTACAAGAGTAGGATGATCGACCATTTATCACAAGTTCAAGATAGAAACAAGTACAATGGTGCTTCGTTAGGTACAGAGAACGTCTAAGGGATAGTGATCAGTCGCGTTCATGGGTAGGTTGACTTAGACACCATTTGCTGAGAGCAAAAGTCAAGCAATGGTTTGTTGTTAAATATAGCATGCCTAGGAACCAAATGTTAATTCCGTACATGGGTGAGCCAACATAGCCATCATTCATTATCCTATATCTACAAAGACATAATAGTTAATGAAAAGTCCTCCATGCAAGACGACCCACTTTCACGTCGAGCATTTGATGGTTGACAAGGTCCCGCGACACTGGCTATACTCAGGACATACTGCTATAACTGCAATTTCCTTGCAAACTCTATCACAGAGGTGCTTACATTCGTTCGTGTCGTGCCTAACTCTCTCATGAAATGCATAAAATTTCCCGTACATCCGATCATGCTCTATGGGATCCCTTCCAGATGGTCTCCTCGCTGGGAGTAAGCCTCTGATCTCATGATTGATTTCTTCCAAACTCGTATTCAACCTTGTATAGGAGTCATACTTAGGCTCTCTCTTAAACCTGTAACCCAGGCCTTGATCGCTTCCATCTTTGCGCATTCCCTTGTAGGACGACCCATCATCCTTTATGGCATTAACTTTGAGAGCTTCGCGATCTTCTCTCTCAAAAACCTATTGACTTTGAAGTAGTATTCCTTGAGATTCCATTGAGGATCTCATTCAAATGATCTTTTAAATTTAATATTTACCAAACTCCAAAAAATGCTGCCATCAATGCCATTGACGAATCCGGTCGGTCAACTGTTTTCACTAAGGTGTTGAATCTCTCTAGAGAAGCAAGTGGAGATTCCTCAGTCTTCTGCTTAACCACTGTTAAAGTCATCACATTTTTGGTTTATGCTACATGAACCTGTAAGTGCCCCATGAATCTCTCAATCAACCCTGTCCAGCTATTGATCAAGTTGCTTTTTGGTTGTTTAAACCACATGATGACATTGTTAGATAAAAACAATGGGAAGCATTTTGCCATCGCATCCTATGATGCCCCTAGCACTTCCATGCTTCTTATATAACGCGTAAAATGGACAGTCGGATATGTCCTCCTATCATAAGAATCCAATACTGGGAATTGAAGTTTGGTGGGTACCTTGAATTTCTAATGTTTTGAGTAGAAGGACTTCGTTGTTCACTATGTAGGTCCTTGTTTGATAAACCACCACCATTGAGTTGTCAAATGATTTCAACGACTCTATTGCCTTCGCAGAGCAATATCCACCAGTCATTATTATCCATCATCGGGTCACGGATATTTTCCAGGCCAGCATTCTCAGTGACAGCACCGCCAGTCGTCAGGTCTGAACCAATGCCGCATTTATTCCTTGGGGAGGCCGTTGCTTCCCATTTATTTGAATTTCTCTCCCGCGCTCGACATCTCTCAATACAAACTTTGCTTCTTAGTTCTAGAATCTGACCTACGCCTACATGGGATGACGGAGCTCGTGGGATATTAAAGGAGTGAGGGAGCTCACCACTAACCCATCAGGCTCAGCATGGTCGAGATGAATTTTTGGTTTGACATGGTCGAGTCAAATTTACTGCTCGCCATAGCCAAGCCGGAGGCGTTTTGATGGCTGTGCCCCAGAGTGCAGTGGTTCTGTTGCCTATTTGCTGGCCTAGCTCCTTGTGTTTGCATTCGTTCCTCTTTAAACTAAGCAAATATCTCTTGCATCACGGATTGATGTTGCTCAAAGCGTGTTTTCAATCTGCTTATAGCCTCATCCAGCTCCTCTTTGTCAAGTAAACAAAGTTATTCTTAGCAAAAGACACTTCTTGGCCTTCTTCCTCTCTTCTAGCATAAGAAGTTTCTTTCTTCCACTTAGCCATCTAGAGATACTTTATACCTAATGCTTTACTTTATACCTAATGCTTCCTAGGATGTTCAATTGCATGCATGCCCCCTTCTTGACACGCCAAAATGTCAACTTGAAAATAGGTCCTTTCAAGTTAAACACTAAATGAATAAGTATCACAAAACACTCATCATTCGAAAATCACATAATGTGAACAAAAGTAAAGAAACATGAGAGTTCATAATGGTTCAATAAAGAGCCTACATCCATTGGCAGAAATCTTTATTTTATAATGTAAGATTACAAGTTATAGTTGTTTTTACAGTAAGAAATACGAAGAGAAAGAAGTTATTCTCGTTTTTGGAGGGTTCTTGTGTTTGGAGAAGAAAAAAGATCCCTTGAAATGTACAAAATCCAGATATTTATAGAACTCTCTGAATCTGGTTTGACAAATACGCATGGTAGCAAATTCGATGGTAGGTTGACCACGTTTGGGGCAACGGAAGAATGTGTAGTAGGGAACAAAGTTCCCACCTCCAGTTCGACATAGTCGATCCACAAGATCTTCTTCCCTACTTCTTCCCTTCAAGCCATGGTCTATCAATGCGTGGTGGGACCCATATCGAGCAAGAGTTACTAGTTAGTTGATTTGAGTATTTGGTCGATCTGAAGTGAGTAATGGTGAAATGCCTAGTCGAACCTTCCTATTCGAGCCAAAATCCAGTCACACTATTTTCACGTCTTCAAGAGTTTTGCCACTTTGATTGCGTGTATTCGAGCTTGCCTAAGAACATCTCCAAGTCTCGAGCAATTTGGTAGATGAAAATTCATAATGTGGATGCCTTCCAAAAAGGCAGGTCAACGACATCCTTATTTACAACTCAATAAATTTAGAAAACACAATTTCATACCAAAATTCATTATTTGATTATAAATTGAAATTTATTGCAATAAAGCACCAAAAATTTTTTGAACACATATTTTATCACAAATCACTATTATTAAGTTCTTAAAACTTCATTTTGTCCATGTTTTAATTTATTTAACAACTCAATATTGAATTGAGTTCTTTTATTGATTTATTCGATTCAATTAAAACTTAAATTCAATATTTTCTAGTTCATTACTCAAAACTAGATATTAAACCAACTTAATGATTAAATAAGTTATTTTCCTCCAAGTCCATGTTCATTTTCTTTAATTAACCAATTAATTTTGAATTGAATTGCTTCTTATTACAATTCAACGCAACCCAATAAGCTCACATATTTTAACTTCAAAATCTTTGATGTATGTTGATGGCAAAAAATGTCGAAAACACCAATGATTCCTAATACTAGGAATTATAGTTTTGGTCGTATAGACAAGAGCGAAAAGCAGTACATTACACAAAGAATTTATAGTTATTCGGCCTCGGGAGAGGCCTACGCCACTTTGGAAAGGCATTAGAATATTATTAATCACTCAAGAATTACAAAGTAGAGGCGTGCTCATGATATTTCAATACATTCACTTTCATAATTGTCATAATCTAAGTATTTGGGAAAATGACTATTTAATCCTTCTTCTTCCTCAAATAGGAGATGCCATTAATGAGACTCACGAAGCTCTATGTCCCAAGTGATAGAAATCCAACCCCTTTAAAGTGTGAGGCTATGGGCTATTTATAGGAGAGGAGTTAGGTAGGATTAGGTAGGAGTAGGTAAGAATGGGGAACCACATGCAGAAATTTGCACTCGCCACGTGCACCTTGCAAAATTCGAACCCGGCTCTGGGTGCGAAACTACTCACCCTGCTGGGTACGAAGTCTGCCTCTCAAGCGGCGCGAGGTCCATAGATACGGGCGGTCGGGGATTGTGACTCCTTTAGGATTTGAGTCCTCGGTTTGGAGATGTGTTTTAGGTGCTGTGAGGTTCTGAGCGGCGTGGTACCTTCTCGGTCCCGTTTCCTTCGCTCTTAGGCATCCCTCTCGGCCTTAACTCCATGCGATACGTTGAGTTGAGCGTGCCTGATGTACTACTGGGAATAGGACCAAAAAGTCGGTTAACATTTGCCCCTCAAAAGTACGTCTTATCTCGACATGATGTGCTTTGCATTGGTTAAGATAATAGTTGAGTTATTGATTCTTCCAATAAATCAAAGGAAAACAAGTGTTAGCTGTTGGGCACGTTCGGTCTGGGGTTGCGAATGAGCCGTTGTGGGGGGCTGCGCCATACTCAAGTCGCTAAGTATCCGTAGTGCGTCGCCTCAGTGGATGCACGGGAGTCGGTATGCATATGCAGGGGGTACGTATCCGAGAGAGCAGAGCGCGATGTTTCGAACCTAGAGGTGTGATTTTCTTTTCGAACACAGGGTTTCAAGAGCCTGAACCCTAGGGTGCGAGATTTCGAAACCCAGGAGGTTCAGAATTTCGAACCCAGGGGGTTCGAATTTTCGAACCCAGTAGGTTCAAAAATTTCGAACCTACATAGGAATGCGAAGGGACATGCTTTTTTTAATATAAATAGGACCCCCTCAGTTCCTTCCTTCCATTTACTTCTTCCTTGGCCGCCATTATTGTGAAAGCTCTGAAACCAAATACTTCGAACCAGAATTAGGTAATGGTCGAGATCGAGAAACCGAGGAGGAAGGAGGTCGAATGGTCGTGGCATCGCCGGAGGGGCTCGACGGCAGATGCGGGGGTCTCGAATCTCTAAAAGTTTGAACCTAGCAGGGATCAAAGTCTCGAATCTCTATGGGTTCGAATTTCCGAACCTTTTGGTTTTGAATTTTCGAACTTTAAGAGGTTCGAAATTTCGTTCCTGGATGGGTTCGAATTTTCGAACCTTGGGAAGTTCGAATTTTCGAACCTCCATGGTTTCGAATTTCGGAACCTTCAGGCTCGAATCTTCGAACCCTGAGGGGTTTGAAATTTCAAACCTGGTGGTTTGAATTGTCGAACCCTTGGGTTTGAAACTTTGAACCCTGTACGGTTCGAAACTTCGAGCGTGGAGGGGTTCGAAGACTCGAACCTTGAGGTTCGGAGTTTCGAATTCTGAAAAGGGTTGGAGCCTTTCTCTCCTACTTAGGATTTTGACCTCCCAACTGCCCGTATTCAAATTTACGTATCAATCACGTAACCGCGCACTTATTGATAATGCATACAACGGTAGTCGCGCGAGCTGGGTTTTGAACCTTTCACATAGGATAAAACATACATTCGGACTGGGACTGAACTATTGGATTGTTTCAAACTTTCTGTATGTAACTCGTCTTTGCATAACATTACACACACATGTTAGTTATCACCAACACGAGGGGCACAAGTCACTTTACTATGAGTTCTATGTGTTAATGTATAGCTAGCGATGCAGACAAGATCGAAGACTGGAAAGACCCCGAAAACCAAGGCTTCCCTGCCCTCGCCACATACATCTGATTCTTCCCCTAGTGGTAGCTCATTTGGAAGCGAGTTTGAGACTACCGAAGGATCGACTTCTTCTCACACGGCAGCTAGCCTGAAGTATTCGATCATGGGGAAAATTTGGAGGCAGCATTCCCCGGTGATAACTGAGGAGGCTGAAAATGTGGACATTATGAGTGGGGACGCACCGCCCCCTTCGGTGGCCCAGGATATGCTGCCTGATGCGGTTATCTTGGAGAATACGGTAGACTCGGTACCATCGCGCATGGATGCTACAACGGTCAGGAAAATGGCGCTGAATTTCAATATGCTGGTGGGTGATGCCCATGCCCCGAGAAGGGGTGGCAGAGCTCGTGCGCCGCCCGAGGGTCTCACTGCCTAGAAGAGACAGGCTTGCTTTTCTGGGTGCGTGCCCCCGGCAAATAACTTCATTCGGGACATGTTATACTATTTCCGCCTCGCGCCATCGCAACTTCACCCAAATGCTTACGCTTCCCTCCCAATGGTTTCTGGAAGCGACATCTACCACCAAGTTCTTTTTCGGGAAGTGGCCCCGGCCGTCAGTGTTTGAGCAAGAGTGGTTCTTTGTGCGCTGCCCTCCTGGATTCGCTAGGAGATGGATAGAAGGGAGTAAGTATTCCTCCAACTTTGTTTCTTGCTATAAATCCTTGGATCTTACACTTATCTTCGTTATGATTTGGTCATGGCAGGGAACCCAGAGGCGCCTACTGGTGACGAGTATCGGCAACGCCTTACTGCTTTGCGAGCGATCCCGAAGCAACTCCGTAATACATACACAGTGACAAGTCAGGAGCGTCTTCGTTGCGCCGGGCTACTCCCTGGGTTGTGATCAGGCTTGCGGTTGCGAGCGGTGCGCCAAAGGAGAAAGCAGTGACAGGTCCAACCCCTGTTGGGCAGAAGAGGAAAATGCCCCCTGTTGGAGGGGAACTACAAAAGACTGCCCAATCCCATGGAGATGTGTGCAGAGACGAGGCTCACAGTCAGGAGGAGGCTACCAAAGACGAGGGGTTGTTAAGCGCTTCCGTCCCACCACCGACAGGAGAGAGGGAAGGAGCGTAAGATAGACCGCAGTCTCCTGCGACTCATTCAGGGAGCGTCGCCTCGCTCGAAGATGCAAGCCAGTTAGATAGCCTTAATAGACTTGATCTGGAATTGACTCCATGACCGAATATGATGAGCCTAGAAGAACTAGCTCTTGCCGTGGAGGTGTTAACTTCTTCGGGAAAACCACAATCTGGTCTGTTGAGAGAACACTTAGGGCATACACTCATATACACCGCATAGCATAGGTGTGCGTCCGAGTGTATGACTTGACTAACTTTGACCTGTTCCCTTGGCAGGTGATATGGCTAGAGGATGTGGTGGATGAGGTTACGGACATGGGGACCGCCGACACCCCCGGAGTTCTTTCTTCGAGAGTTTCAGAAGATCGACCAATTTATATGATGTCCCAACCCCGCAAGGATAGGTTAGTGAACATCGGGGTAGGGATCGATCTCGGCAATCCCCGACCCCTCCTCCTCCTCCCATTCGCGTGCTCGTAGGAGATTCTCAACTTAACCTAGGTGGCTCCTGGTCTTTGCCTTTGACAGCTCCTCCACATTCTGCCCCTTTGGCTCCCGTTCAGCCTGCTAGGGCGAGAGAGTTGTCGTCTGGTCAGCCAAGACCAGATAGAGAGAGCGTAACAGAGATATAAGACTTGATGGAGCCTCAAGTTCAAGAGATTTCTCTATAGGATCAGAGGGTGTTTTTGAAACAACATTTCCCTTGGCATTATTTTGATGAGCTAATCTTTCTCCCCGATCTCCGTCCAGCCCCTGATAGAGAATCTGGGGAGGTATGGATGCACGTGAAGGTCGTGTATCATCAAGCCAACGAGCTTACCAAGTACTCTTTCCGTCTTTCGGAGCTGATCAAGAAGAAAAACATGGACCTTCTTAATCGACAACTGACCATTGATTATGAGAAGACTTCTGTTGCTAACTTGGAAACCGAGATAGGTAAGCCTATCCACGGTGTTATGGTCATTTAACCATTGACCCTCATGTTTTCAAATTTTAACTTTCAATTGTGTAATTGCAGGGGAGCTGAAACATGCATATGAGGATGCAAAGACGGAGGCCTCACACGACCGCGCAACTTTTAACGAAACCGTAGCTAGCTTGACCATCGAGAATATCGCCCTCAAGAGAGATAAGGATGAGTTGGTCAAAACATGTGCCGACTTGGAAAAGGAGATTGCGAAAGTTACTCAGCTTCAGAATGACAATGCCGCCTTGAGGGCGGAAAATGAAAGGTTGAGTGCTGAAAACACAGAGGTTGTTGAGTTAAGGAGGCAGCTTGAGGAGATGAGGAAAGGAAAGGAGGATACCGAAGCTAGCAATAGGGATGTGTTAAGTACGACTTCGGGGCTGAAAGCCGAACATTTTAGGGAGGTAGAGCAGTTGAGGGGACAGTTGGAGGATGCAGAATTCCGTGTTGGGTCATCCTTTGAGGAAAGTATCCAGAATATGTATGTCAAGGTATTGAGTATTTGAGGACTTTCGTGGGGTCGAAGATTACTCCCGCGAGCTAGCCCGAACCTAGGAGAGGTTGGTCCCTTACGAGGCTTATCCGCGCCAAGTGGATGTGGGTACTTTGGATGAGCACCAGCTTATGACTGCCCTCCTAGATGATAAAATGCGAGAAGCTGGAAGAGAGGAGGAGACTGTTGCTAGAGGATGCTTAGAGAGAGAGGTTGGCAAGACTTAATGCGGAGAAGGGGAAATCTATCATCTCTGAAAGCGTTGCCGTGGCAGAGACATTTGCAGAGGGAAGCTCTTACCAGCCCCGCTCCCCGAATTTGCTACCGTGGGTGACCCCGGAGCCTTGGACCAAACCTCTACTGAGTACAACCTAGAATATCGGGCGCTAGGGGACACCAGATTTATCTTGCATGCCGTTGCGACCACCCTTCCTACCCTTTCTACACCATCCCTGACCGTAGGTAAATTCCCTTTACCCTTCATCCCAGAGGATGATGTGATCACCGAATTTGTGAACTAAAAAGGTTGCCTTTTTACTGTGCAGCTCCTTCTGGGCCATCCATGCCTTTAGGCCCTACCCCCGTGATCCCATAAACGACTGAATCTATACCAGGTCCTGCGGAGATGCAATTTGGAGAAGGCGACGATCAACTTGATACCTTCTCGGGCATAAGGATAACTCCTAGCATGTATGAAAGCCTTAACGAGGAGGGATAGGTGGTAGATGGATAAAGTGCGGCTGCACGGGGCCCAGTGGAGGCTGACGTGCCTTTGATGCATGACCTGGTATAGGTTTAAAGGGCCATATCGTCGCAAAGGGCGAGGAGGTGGAGGAGAAGCAGAGGCAGGATGAGGCTTCCAGGCAGGAGGTCCTAATGAAGACCAAACGGGATGCTGAGGCAGAAGCTGCTGACACAGTTGCGCGGAGGATGGCCGATGAGGAGGCGGAGAAGAAGAAGGCTGCCGACGAGGCCCAAAAGAAAAGAGAGGATGAAGCAGTCCAGTAGAGGGCCATCGAGACCCTTGAGAAAACCAAGGACGGTGATGTCACAACGCATAAATCCCAGAAGCTCGCTAAACGACATGCTGCTTGAGAGGCCAAGGAGAGGGCTGAGCGGGAAGGCAGGGGGATCCCGAAGAAGAGTGAAGCGGTAATACGCCTTGCTGCCGGAAGTGTCCATGTGCCCACGTCGCATACTACTCTCGTTGATATCACTGAGATTTCTAGCGGTGACGGGGCAACTGAGAGATGCCTTTCAGTTTCTCACGAGTCAGTCACTCCTACGAAGGGCCAAGGAAGCAAGAGCGGGTCAGGAAAGAAGAGGTCTGACACCGGAGAGGAACAGTCGAGTGTCGAATCTGCGAAGAAAACACACAGGCATAAGAAGAAAAGACATGATTAGCTTAACTTATGTGGAAGTTACCGTTATTTTGGTAGTGTAGGCCGATAGTTTACGCGAGTATGACCCTCGCTTTTGGTTTTTCAAGACATGGTACGGTTCTCATGTACACCCTGTCATTAGAAAGAAAAGATGTTAGACACATAGTTTGTTAAATGTGTGTGTGTGTGTGGAAATAGAATATGAATTAGTAAAGACCACAATTTATGTTTAGTGTTCGGATGTTCTTTTTATGTTTTCCAGTGTCCTGTACTTGCAAAAGCATACTTATCATTACACGTAACATAAAAGCAATTGGGGGGCCATCCTCTGGGTAAATTATTCCAGAGTGCCGAGATAGAGCATTGGTTTCAGTATGTTTCCCTCAGCTCAGGAAACCCGTAGTTTGCGAAACCATGCTAGGTTCCTGGTGTTTCGGGTTTCCCGGGGTTGATCCCAAGTATAGCGAAGGCGTGGGACGTCGTGTTATGTAGTCCGTCGGGTGAGTGGCTCTCCCATCGTTCATCGGGTTGAGGCGAGCCGTTGGCGTCGTTTATTCAACGAAGAGGTAAGCCCAGATCATCAGCTTGTAAGGTCCGATCGTGGCCATGGGCTACCCCTAAGCCTTGAGAGCTTTGAGGAGGAAATGATTTAAGGTCGGTCTTGGTGTTGCGCCAAGATTCGACCGGCACTCGCAACCGATGAAAAGAGACTTGCATCACTCTTAGTCGGTTGTCGGGTCGCGGCGCTAAGTCGCCCGGACTCGTATGCAGAACGATTTATCCTCGGTCTCGGCACGGGGCCGAGGTTCGAGTTAGTGGTTATTTATACTCGGTCACGTTGCGGGCCGGTGACTGGAGCAGCATTGCCGGCTCCTATGCTCGGGGTGCCGGACATAGATAAGTGTTTTAACCACGATGTTGGCTCAAGGTTGGGTTGGCGACACCGACTCCTGTGCTAGAGGTGCCAATACAGCGATCGCATGTTTGATTCAGCTGGTTTTCAGGACTAACAAAGCACATTACATAAGAAGCAAACAGAAAAGAGATAGGAAGCTGAACATTATTTCTAATAATAACTTTGGCGGTAATAGCCTTACAATGCCTTGAATTTCTAGAAAACAAAACACTGTTGGAAAGCATAAACAACTATAAATTAAGTTAAGTAAAGTAGCGGCGTAGATGTTCGATATCCCATGCCCTTGAGAGTTCAGCTCTATCCATGGTGGCGAGTTTGAAAGTTCCATTGTTAAGCTTTCATTGTATGGGGTATGGGTCTTCCCAACGAGGAGCAAGGCATGTTGGTGAAGGAAAACCCCGCTTTAAGACATGTCGTCGATGTTAAGGTCCTTATGACGGACCCTGGAGCTGAAGTATCAGGCTACTCGTTGCCGTTGGGCGGAAGCTCGGAGGTCGGCTTCATCCCTTTTTTGCATAAGTTGATCGAGCGACTCCAAAAGTAAATCTTGGTTCCTCTGTGGATCATAGTAAGTGACCCGATGAGATTGCAGCTTGAGCTCGATAGGGATAATAGCTTCGGATCCGTAGGCTAGGGCGAAGGGAGTGTGACCGGTTGTTGTCTTGTGGGTGGTCCCATAGGCCCATAGGGCTAGAGGGAGTTCGTCGGCCTACATGCCCCCGGCCTTTTCTAGACACTTTTTGATGACCTTGTTAACTGCCTTGACTTTCCCGTTGGCATGAGTATGAGCCAGTGCTAAAAATCTTTTTTTGATGACATGGTGCTGATAGAAGGCTTTGAACTCGGTGCTCTCGAACTGAGTGCCATTGTCGGAGTGATAGCTTGAGGAACCCCGCAGTGGGTAATGATACTGCGGGCAACAAAGTTGGTCATCTTCTTTGTGGTTATGGTGGCAAAGGCTTCAGCATCTGCCTACTTGGTGAAATAGTCCACTGCGACGAGGGCATATCGTGTCCCGCCTCAAGCCATTGGAAGAGTTCCGGTGATGTGACACCCCACGTCCGTTACTGTCACTCACAAAGGGAATGCATTAAGTTTCGTGAAGTGTTATAGGTAAACAGAAACAGAAATATTACAAGACAGACTTAAAAATAGCAACGGAAATAAAAACTTTATTTATCATAAAGTAGCATTGTCAAAACATCTCTTGACTGAAATACATGAAAACTATTTCATCGTTAAAACATCTGTCTTATTCTCAAATATCAGAGTACAAAATAGAAAAAGCATAATCCCCAAGTGAAAACATTGCTATAGTAGCAAAGATAGAACCTTGAGCAGTACATCTAGCAGCTCCAAGCAAGACGATAGCAGAATCTTGACTAAGCCTGAGAATTCCACCCCTGAGAACCTCTGGAGGGGAAGCGGAAGAAAGAAGAGGAAACAAAAAGGGTCAGACATAAAGTCTGGCGAGTCTAGTTACTTTTAGCAAGTAAATAAATAAAAGTAGCATGATAGGCATATAAAGTGGATAAGAGTGATAACTACATAAAAGGCATGTACAAGGTAAACAGGATAGGGTGTATACCCTTCCTTAATGATTACTCTGCACTATTAGTATAACCAAGATGAGAAGATCCGAAACATGTACAAGATGGTAGACTTATGCGTACTTCTAATGAGAGGTTTTAACCCTATACAATCCACAGGCAGCCCCAATAATGGACTCCTAAACTTACCAAAGACTAGTTGTACCTTAACTAATACCTGAATCTATCGACTCCCTAATCCGCATAGATACTCTGTGCCGACCCCAATGTAGGATGTATCACGTCCTAAATTGGTAACCCTTCGCTGATATGCACAGCCCCATATCTACAGGTGTCACGGTCGTCTTATCCCCCTCCGCCTGGTTCATGCATGCACATGCCCCGGTTGGTTTGCGCCGCCCACACCGTCCTCCACATTTGGATCTCTTACAATCAGTCTAGTAAGCGTCCCCCTTCTACGAACTAGTTCGGAGTACATGTTTGATACCTACTCTGGGTTACTGGCTGAAACTGGTCCCACACAATATGATACAAGATCCTCCCTTTGTCTTGTATCCCCCAGTAGGTTTTCATTGGCTATGTATACCACTAGGTGTCTTTAATTACATAACCTTATCATTTCCACAAGTTATGTTTACCCTAAAAGGTGTCTTTAATTACATAACTTTATTATTCCCACCGGTTATGTAAACCACTACGTGTCTTTAATTACATAACCTTATCATGTTAAGTTTGTAGGCCTATATGTAAATATTGCCCACCCCCTCAGATTTGCTTAACCCACCCATTGTTCAACCAAATTTACTTAACCCCAACTATAGTTTATATTAGTACAATCCCTTATGGATTCTACTAGGTTAAGTATTATAGACTAACAGGTTATCCCCAATCACATTGACTGCTTTTCACTTGCCAAAGTTTCACTTGCTTATTAATTTCATATAAATATAACTTAATCCATTTAAGTTCATTTATAATCCCCATTACATGTTATTCTTTAGATTGTAATTAACAGAAGTTATCTTACAATCTTTCACCCCTGGATTGTAAGTAATGAAAATAATCTTACAATCCCTTTTGTGTTATTCATTGTCTGATTCCATAATTAAAATAACATGTTTTACTTAATATTTAATTAAGTATACTCCTTCTCAGTTCACCTGTTTCTTGTTTAACATATCACTACAACTTGACGTTGTTCACTTATTAACTTAGATTTTTTAACTAAGGTTTTCTAATAAGCTTTCTTTCCTTTTTATTATAACATTTGTTATAATTTCCACTTGTCCGTAGGACAAGCCTACCTATTATATAACATTAAAGTAATTAATGATAATAGGTTACTATCATTCCTTGTTTATTCCAATTCTTTACCATGTCCATTTATGGTTATGATGGGCTAGACCTCCCACATTAGGCCTACAACTTGTGGATGTTGGATATACTGGTCGGGTCCGGCAAACTTCTTCCACAAGTTGGGCCTAACCTCATGTCTAGGACCGTCTCGTATTCGTGCACTTAGACCCCTTACATTAGATTAAACATTTGCGGTTGCTGGATATGCTGGTTGGGTCCGGGCAGACTTCCACCACAAATGCAATCTAACCTCGTGTCATAAGTGTCGTTACACTTTTCTAATTGATGTAATCCTAGGCATTTTAGTTATTAACCAGTTAATTATACCTATGTCTTTATATGTGTTCATGCGCATTTACCCAATCATATTCATAATGGATTATATGTCCAAATTCATACTTGTCATTCAAGTTATGTCAATTCTAATGTATTCCCCCGTTGCCTAACTAACGCATTCGCATTTATTTGGCGTCACGTTTACACTAGAAAGTTAGCCTAGCCATAAACAATAAAAGGAAAAGATGACAATAGTGATTATTTTAACAAAAATGACATAAACATGTAATTGGCATAGCGACAACGTGGACATATAAAAATAGATCTAGTGAGCATGTGATAATAAAACTAGATCTAACATACTAAGGATGTCATAATAGACATGAATAAATAAGGATTTGTATGTCCAATTAATGGCAGATCTAAATTTGCCACAACATGATAAGTACCAAAATGATCTAAAAAGAATTAGATCCATAAGTAGATTTAACATGATAATGGTTGAGATCCAATCAACTATAACATGATAGGTACAGAATGATCTAAATAGAATTAGATCTAAGTAAGGTTTTAACTGTCCAAATAATGGCAGATCCAAATTTGCTACAAAAATAGATAAAGGTTAAGATCCACAAATGTGACATGATAAATTAACCACAAGCGAATTAGATCTATAAAGGTAGATCTAGCATGATAATGTTTAAGATCCACAAATGTAACATGATAAATTAACCACAGTCGAATTAAATTTATAAAGGTAGATCTAACATGACATGATAAATTAAACACAAACGAATTAGATCTATAAAGGTAGATCTAACATGACATGATAAATTAACCACAAATGAATTAATCTATAAAGGTAGATCCAGCAAGACATGATAAACTAACCACAAGCGAATTAGATCTATAAAGGTAGATCTAACATGACATGATAAATTATCAGCAAACGAATTAGATCTATAAAGGTAGATCTGACATGACACAATAAATTAAGCACAAACGAGATCTAGCATGACATGATCATAAATTAACCACAAACGAATTAGGTCTATAAAGGTAGATCTAACTTGACATGATAAATTATCCACAACATAGTTATGTCATAGATTCATAAGTCCCAATAGATCTGATATGATAAAGATTTAGATCCAAGTCATAGAATATTATAGATTCACAAACTATGATAGATCCAATATGATTCAAACACAGGCATATATCCAAAACACAGGCATATCACGTTTACTTTTAATCATTTTAATCTAAAAGTAACTAACTCACAGTGTTTGGATTTTAGAAGATAGAAAAGAATTTGTTGGCGTTGAATCTTAGATCTATAGTTCAAACGCTTGAATCTTTTAAACTTGATTTGTAGAAGAAGATAGGATTAGATTCAGTTCAGGCATTGACAACATCTAGCCTCCATTGTTTTTAGTATGAGAAAACAAGAGAATTGAGGTATATTTATAGCTGTCAGCCTCTAGAATTCGAATGCCACCTCAGCCCTAGGGTGAATCGGGCCACGGGTCGACACTCACTTAGGTCCGGATGCCTAAAAACTTACATGGGCGCACTTTATAGGTGAACCAGTGCAAAAATACATTGTCGCACTTGTCAAGTGCACTGGGAATTCCTGCTCTTTCGCCAAACTTCTACCGTTCATAACTTCTTTATACGTTATCCGTTTTATGTAAATCAGGTGTCTATCTTGACCAAAATTTCGAGATGGATGCAATGACGTTGTCTGTTTCCCTTAATTCTTAATATTAAATTAATTATTCTTTAATTTATCCTCTTTATTGTAGTTGAAATACGGAGTGTTACATTCTCCCCTACCCAAAGGATTTCATCCCTGAAATCTCCAAGTTAAGAAGAATGGATCTTACCATCCATCATCCATCTACTCATCCACCAATCACAGGTTTCCGTTGTCCTTACAATTTTCTAATGCTTATATGAAAATATTAAAAGGTGTGTGTATATGTCCCAACAGTAATGCGAAAGATCAGGCGGTCCACTGATTCAATTGACCTCCTTAATGCAGTGTATGTTAGTGTCATGAATCCAACATGTATGCAAATAATCTTATTACAACATGTAAATTCTATATGTGTGCACAATCATTCGTCCAAATGCAACATCCATTTGATAATACATCAATTTTAATCCTTTAAAAGAAAAGAAAAATGCACACACAACCATATGCAGTATGAGAGTGATTGAGTTGATCTAGTGCCTAATATGTGTGTCTATGCATCCATATGCAACCACTAGCAAATACTTGCATCCATCGAACATAAGATGTCTCAAACACATGTTTACATCCATACGATTGCTATCTAAAGGTCGAAAACACTATTGATAGAACATACTCAAATGATATAAACAAGCATAGATTAAACTATGGAAAAAGGAGTTAAGAACATACCCTCAAAAAGGAAAGGGTACGAAGCACGAATCTTGTCTTCGGTCTCCTAAGTCGCATCCTCTTGGTTGTCTTCCCGCTGAACCTTTACCAACTTGACTTCTCATTTGCGTAACTTCTAAACCTCTGATCCAAGTAAAAGTCTTTCTGTAGATCCCTACCAACGAGTCGGTGATCTACAGGATCATCCGTATAATGCTTCGAAGGGTGCCATGCCAATGCTAGCTTGATAACTGCTATTGTAGGCAAACTCCACTAAAGGAAGATGCTCTTCCCAAGTCCTTGCGAAGTTTAGGATACACAGCCTTAAAAGATCCTTAAGAATTCTGTTCACCCTCTCCGTCTGTCCATCGGCCTGAGGATGATAAGTGGTGCTCAAACATAACTGTGTACCTAATGCTTCTTTCAAGATCCTCCAAAATTTACTAGTGAAAATGGGATCACGATCACTTACGATACTGGAAGGTACTCCATTAAGACAGACTATCTCACGAACGTAAACTGTTGCCAACCATGCTGTCGTCCTCTTACTCTTAACTTGTATGAAATGAGTGCTCTTAGTAAGCCTGTCTACTAGCACCCAAATGTCGTTGTTGCCCCTCCTTGATCTAGACAAACAATTGATGAAATCCACGGAGACGCTCTCCTACTTATACTGCGGGACCTCTAAAGGATGAAGTAAACCATCGGGCTCCCTTCGCTCAGCTTTGACTTGCTAGCAAATCATACATTGAGAAACAACTCTACTACATCTTTCTTCATCCTATCCCAAAAGAAAACCCTTTCTAAAGTAGCTCCCCAACTTTTTTATTGAGATCTCTTCTTTCTCTTGGAGCCATATGGCGCACGGGCAATGAAACTGGCATTGGATTGTCCATCAAATATATGCGGAAATCGAACTCGCGCCTTGGGGGTAAACCCCGAAACTCATCAAAGACATCAGGATACTCACGGACTACAGGAAAAAATTTTAGATCATCGAAGATGCGTCAAGTGAATGTAGGAAACTCAACATAACAGACCCCTTGGGTTCACAATAAATCTCGAGGGTCCTCCCTTGGCAAGTCAGAAGCCTAACAATCCTCCTCTCACAATCCATAATGGCACCATATGTGGTTAGCCAGTCCATCCCTAGAATCAACCCATAGCCCATGAACCCAAGCATATATGCGTCGCACTCGAACTCGACGCCCAACACTGATATTATCAAACCCCGACAAATCATAGATAAATGAGCCAAACCACCTATGGGGTTTGAGACAACAACGGGATCCACTACCATACTAGTATTTAAGTGCAGGGATTCAACTACAGAACTAGATATAAATGAATGTGAAGCGCTAGAATCAAAAAGAGTTCTTATAGGATGATTAAAAAGAGAAATCCAACCTTCTATGGAAACTTTCCTACCTCTATCTGGAGCACTGGTCACGAGAGCATGAATCTTCCCTATAGAAGTCCCAACCCTTTGACTTTGTCCTTGCTTCTTTGGGAACTCCTAGAAAAGTGTCCAGTCTCTCCGCAACTGAAGCAAGCGTTATTCCTCTTCTTGTAGTCCTTGACCATGTGACTTCCTCACCCATAATTATGGCGCTTCCTCTTATCCTTAGCCTTGTCGTTCTTTTCGCCCTTCTTTTGTTGTTGTTGCCATCCTTTCTTGGGCCATACCTTTTTATTTTGTGTTTCCTCGACCTTAACTTCTTCATTTTTACCTTTATTTGAACTTTATCTATGTTCCCTTCCCGGGCCACCATTTTTCTCATCCTTGGGTTGTGCTCCTTAGCCATAACTCCCTTATTCTCCTTTTACCATATTTGTGTAACAAGCTAACTAGTCTCTCGAAAGCTACCTCCATCGCATGGAAATCCTTACGAAGCTCGAGAAAGTTAGCCGCAGGTGAAACTACTACGGCTACAGATGGAAGTTAGGCACTTCATTGCCCTTCGACATGTGTCGTAGTCTTAACATGCCTACGGAACCGTGCCATAATGGGGACACCTTTCAAGAGGGATTGGTTCCCCAGACAAAAAGAAAAAGGAATCAAGCGGAGAATCGAGAGATATTTCTTATGGCTTTGGGGAATATGTTTTTCAAAATAGACTTTTCTTTTGAAAAATGTTTTCTTCTAAAACCTTTTTGAAAATACTTTTCAAAAACTTTATCCAATCTGGCAACCTTCAGCTCTGATGCCAAGTGGGACACCCCACGTCCGTTAAAGTCACTCACAAAGATAATGCATTAAATATCGTGAAGCGTTATAGATAAACAAAAATAAGAAATATTACAAGACAGACATAAAAGTAGTAGCAGAAATAAAAACTTTATTTATCATAAAGTAGCATAGTCAAAGCATCCCTTGTCTAAAATACATGAAAACCATTTCATCGTTAAAACATTTGTCTTATTCTTAAACATCAGAGTACAAAATAGAAGAAGCATAATCCCCAAGTGAAAACATAGCCATAGTAGCAAAGATAGAAGCTTGAGCAGTACATCTAGCAGCTCCAAGCAAGACGATAACAGAATCTTGACTAAGCCTGAGCATTCCTACCATGAGAACCTTGTGGGGGACGGAAGAAAGAAGAGGAAACAAAAAGGGTCAGACATAAAGTCTGGAAAGTCTAGTTACTTTTAGCAAGTAAATAAATAAAAGTAGCATGACATGCATATAAAGTGGATAAGAAAGATAACTACATAAAAGGCAGGTATGACAAGAAAAACATGAGAGGGTGTATATGCTTCCTTAATGATTACTCTACACTACTACTAGTATAACCAGAATGAGATGATCTCCAACATGTACAAGATGGTAGACTTAGGCGTACTTCTGGTGAGAGGTTTTAACCCCATACAATTCGCAGGCAGCCCCAATAACGGACTCCTAAACTTACCAGAGTGTAGATGTACCCTAACTACCACCCTAATCGATCGACTCCCAAATCCGCGTAGATACTCTATGTCGGCCCCACCGTAGGATGTATCACATCCTAAAGTGGCAACCCTTCGCTGATATGAACAACTCCATATCTACAGGTGTCATGGTCGTCTTATCCCTCTCTGCACGGCTTATGCACGCACATGGCCCACACCGTCCTCCACAGTTGGATCTATTACAATCAGTTCAGTAAGCATGTCCCTTCTTTGACCTAGTTCGGAGTACATGTTTTATACCTACTCGGGGTTACTGGCTGAAACAAGTCCCACACAATATGATACAAGCTCTCCCCTATTTCTGGTATCCCCCACTAGGTTTTCATTGGCTATGTATACCACTAGCTGTCTTTAATTACATAACCCTATCATTTCCACAAGTTATGTTTACCCTAAAAGGTGTCTTTAATTACATAACTTTATTATTCCCACTGGTTATGTGTACCACTAGGTGTCTTTAATTACATAACCTTATCAAGTTAAGTTTGTGGGCCTATATGTAAATATTACCCACCCCCTCTGATTTACTTAACCCACCCACTGTTCAACCAAATTTACTTAACCCCAACTTTAGTATATATTCATACGATCCCTTACATATTCAACTAGGTTAAGTATTACAGACTAACAGGTTATCCCCATTCACACTGACTACTTTTCACTTGCCAAAGTTTCACTTTCTTATTAATTTCATATAAATATAACTTAATCCATTTAAGTTCATTAATAAGCCTCATTACATGTTATTCTTTAGATTGTAATTAACAGAAGTAATCTTACAATCTTTCACCCCTGGATTGTAATTAACGAAAGTAATCTTACAATCCCTTTTGTATTATTCATTGTCTGATTCCATAATTACAATAACATGTTTAACTTAATATTTAATTAAGTATACCCCTTCTCAGCTCATCTGTTTCCTGTTTAACATATCACTACAACTTGATGTTGTTCACTTATTAACTTAGTTTTCTTAACTAAGGTTTTCTAATAAGCTTTCTTTCCTTTTTATTATAACATTTGTTATAATTTCCACTTGTCCCTAGGACAAGCCTACTTATTATATAACATTAAAGTAATTAATGATAATAGGTTACTATCATTCCTTGTTTACTCCAATTCATTACCATGTCCATCTATAGTTATAATGGGCTAGAACTCCCACATTAGGCCTACAACTTGTGGATGCTGGATATGCCGGTCGAGTCCGGGCAGACTTCTTCCAAAAGTTGGGCCTAACTTTGTGTCTTGGCCCGTCTCATATTTGTGCACTTAGACCCCTCACATTAGATTCAATATTTGCGGTTGCTGGATATGTCGTTCGTGTTCGAGCAGACTTCCACCACAAATGCATTCTAACCTCATGTCATAAATGCCATTACAGTTTTCTAATTATTGTAATCCTAGGCATTTTAGTTATTAACCAATTAATTATACCTATGTCTTTATGGGTGTTCATACCCGTTTACCCAATCATATTCATAATGGATTATATGTCCAAATTCATACTTGTCAATCAATTTATTCCAATTCTATTATTTTCCCTCGTTCCCTAATTAACGCATTCGCATATATTTGGCATCATGTCTAGGCTAGAAAGTAGCCTAACCATAAACAATAAAAGGGAAAGATGACAATAGTGATTATTTTAACAAAAGTGACATAAACATGTAATTGGCATAGTGATAAGGTGGACATATAAATAGATCTAGTGAGCATGTGATAATAAAACTAGATCTAACATACTAAGGATGTCATAATAGGCATAAATAAATAAGGATTCGTATGTCCAATTAATGATTGATGTAAATTAGCCATAACATGATAAATACCAAATGATATATAAAGAATTAGATCCATTAGTAGATTTGACAAGATAACGGTTGAGATCCAATTAACTACAACATGATAGGTACAGAATGATCTAAACAGAATTAGATCTAAGTAAGGTTTTAACTGTCCAAATAATGACATATCCAAATTAGCTACAAACATCGATAAAGGTTAAGATCCACAAATGTGACATGATAAGTTAACCACATGCGAATTAGATCTATAAAGGTAGATCTAGCATGATAATGTTTAAGATCCACAAATGTGACATGATAAATTAACCACAATTGAATTAGATCTATAAAGGTAGATCTAACATGATATGATAAATTAACCACAAATGAATTAGATCGATAAAGGTAGATCTAGGATGACATGATAAATTAACCACAAACGAATTAGATCTATAATGGTAGATCTAGCATGACATGATAAATTAACCACATGCTAATTAGATCTATAAAGATAGATTTAACATGACTTGATAAATTATCCACAAACGAATTAGATCTATAAAGCTAGATCTAGCGTGACAAGATAAATTAACCATAAGAGAATTAGATCTATAAAGGTAGATTTAGCATGACATGATAAATTAACCACAAACGAATTAAATCTATAAAGGTAGATCTAGCAAGACATGATAAATTAACCACAAATGAATTAGATCTATAAAGGTAGATCTAAAATGACATGATAAATTATCCACATCATAGTAATGTCATAGATTCAAAAGTCCCAACAGATCTGATATGATAAAGATTTAGATCCAAGTCATAGAATATTATAGATTCACAAATTATGATAGATCCAATATGATTCACACACTGGCATACATCCAAATCACAAGCATATCACGTTTACTTTTAATCATTTAAATCTAAAAGTAACTAACTCACAGTGTTTGGATTTTAGAAGATAGAAAAGAATTTGTTGGCGTTGAATCTTAGATCTATAGTTGAAACGCTTGAATCTTTTAAACTTGATTTGTAGAAGAAGATAGGATTAGATTCAGTTCAGGCATTGACAACATCTAGCCTCCATTGTTTTTAGTATGAGAAAACAAGAGAATTGAGGTATATTTATAGCTGTCAGCCTCCAGAATTCGAATGCCACCTCTGCCCTAGGGTGAATGGGCCACGGGCCAACACCCACAAGGGTCCAGATGCCCAAAAACTTACATGGGCGCACTTTACAGGTGCTCTAGTGCAAAATTACATTGGTGTAATTGTCAATTGCGCAGGGAATTCCTGCTCTTTTCGCCAAACTTCTACCGCTCATAACTTCTTCATGCGTTATCCGTTTTACGCAAACCAAGTGTCTATCTTGACTAGAATTCCGAGACAAATGCAATGACATGATCCATTTCTCTTAATTCTTAATATTAAATTAATAATTCTTTAATTTATCCTCTTTAGTGTAGTTGAAATATGGGGTGTAACAGATGATGTTGATTCCTCACATGGCGAACGGCCATGGGCTGACCATTTGAGACAATTCGGTAGGCGGGGCTCTTGGGATCTTGGAGAAGCGCTGACACTTATCGCACTTATGAGCATAGTCCGTAGCATCTTGATCAAGCGTAGGCCAATAATAACCATGTCTAAGTATTTTTCTGGCCAGGGTTTGCCCTCCAGTGTGGTCGCCGCATTCACCTTTATGTACATTACTTAGCACTCGGAGGGCGTCGCCATGGGCTACGCACCTAAGAAAAGGAACAGAAAAACCCCTATGGTAGAGCACTCCATCCATAAGAAGGTAACAAGCTGATTAGCTAGTGAGTGCCCGCCTTTCTTTGTAGTGCCTTGGAAGGGTCCCGTGCTGTAGGTAATTCTTGATCGGTGTTATCCAGGACTCGGGCTCGGGTTCGGCATTCATGACCGTCTAGGTTTGTCCTTTCTTGATGCTCGGAGAATTAAGCACCTCAACTGGAGCGAATCCAATAAGTTGCGGATTTTTAGAGCTTTCCAACTTGGCTAAGGAATCTGCTTTTTCATTTTGCTCTTTAGGAACGTGGGTGATGACAAAATGGTCGAAGTAGTAAGCAGCTCCTGAAACCAGGCCAAGCATAGGGTGAGTCATCCCTCTTTCGCTTGATATTCTCCTTGAACTTGATAGACGATAAGTTGTGAATCGGAGAAGATCTGGACGGTCTCTAGCTTGAGCTCGATCGCGATTCTGAGTCCAGCGATCAAGGCCTCATATTCTGCGTCGTTGTTGGTAGCAGGAAAATTTAGTCTTAACGCGTAGTATATTGGGCGTTCCTCAGGGGTGATGAGTACGAATCCGGCCCCAGAGCATTTTCAATTAGAGGAGCCATCCACGAACAATTTCCTTTGGGCGTCGGGAGCTCCAGCGTTTTCCGTAGGAGTCTCCTCGAGGGAAGTGAATTACACTATGAAATCGGCGAGTGCTTGGATGAGGATGGCTCGTCGGGGGATGAATGTTATCTCAAATTGGCTTAGTTCCATACTCCACTTTAACAGCAGCCCAAATGCCTCGGGTCGCTGTAGGATCGGTCGTAGGGGCTGATCGGTGTAAACCCTTATGGGATGAGAATGGAAGTATGGTCGGAGCTTTCGAGAGGAAATCAATAAGAAAAATGCCAGCTTTTTCAGCTTCAGATAATTTTTTTCTGTCCCCGTCAGTCGCTTGCTGATATAGTATACTGGTTGTTGAGCACGATCTTCGAGGCACACAAGTGCCGACCAGATTTGATGCACAGAAGTATAAGTCCTCGTGGTCCACGGGCTTAGATAAGATAAGTGGTCGCTCTAAGTGATTTAGTAGTTCTTTGAATGCGGAAACACATTCTGGGTCCACTTGAAGTTGCGTTTTCCTTTTCGAAGTAAATCAAAGAAAGGAATGCACTTGTTGGTGGCCTTAGGGATGAATCGACTTGAAGAGGCGACCTTTCCGTTTAGCCTTTGGACATCTTTGATGTTCTGAGGGGTTTAGACATCCCGAATAGCTTGGATTTTTTCTGGATTTGCTTCGATGCCCCGAGAGTTGACGATGAAACCCAAGAACTTTCCTAATGCAACGCCAAAGGAGCACTTCAGGGGATTGAGTTTCAAGCATATCGGCGGAGGACATCAAACACTTCGGAGAGGTCGTGGACATGGTCGCTTGATATTTTAAATTTTACCAGCATATCGTCCACGTACACTTCCATGGATTTCCCGATTTGATTTTTAAAGAGACGGTTAACCATTCATTGATAAGTGGCACCGACGTTCTTGAAGCCGAAAGGCATGACACGATAGCAGTAAAGTCCGAGATCTGTTATAAATGAGGTATGATCCTGGTCATTAAGATTCATTGGGATTTGATTGTAACCTGAATAGGCATCCATGAAAGATAGTAGCTGGTATCCGGTAGTTGAGTCAACCAGTCGGTCAATCTTCGGGAGTGGGAAGCTGTCTTTGGGACATGCCTTATTTAAATCGTAGAAGTCGACGCACGTTCGCCATTTACCATTGGCTTTCTTGACCAGGACCGGATTAGAGACCCACTCAGGGTAGTCGGTTTCGCGAATGAAGTTGTTTTTGAGTGAACGGTCTACCTCTTCCTTGAGTTCTTTGCACCTCTCGGGTCCCAAGAAGCAACGTTCTTGCTTGACTGGGGACATCGTAGGATCTATGCTTAGAAAATGACAAGAAACAGTAGGATCGATGCCTTTCATGTCATACTGAGTCCATGCGAACACATCCAAATTTGCCTTTAAGAATCTACAAGATCATATTTAATTGTGGGGTGGAGTTGTGATCCTATCTTCAACACCCTTGACAGGTCGTCGGGAATAACCCGAACATCCATTGCAGGCTCGACTGGAGTAGCCCTCTCGTATTCGGGCTCTTCATCTTTCCGTGGATCGAGATCATTGGAAAGATGGCAGTGGCGCCTAAGCCAAGGCTCAGATTCCGCTGATTGCTATGCTGAGACATTCTTGGCGCAAGAAGGTATGGACACAACTTTGACCTTGCCCTTATTGCGTGCATTCTTCCATTCTATTGCATAACATTCTCTGGCGCTCGCTTGGTCGCCTTTAACTAATCCAATCCCATTCTCTGTCGAGAATTTCATTAGGAGAGGCCATAGCGCTATGCATACCCGGAACTCGATGAGAAATGGGCGCTATGAAAAAGCATTGTATGGGGGATCGATGTCTATAACGATGAAAGTGAGAATTCGGACTCGGCTCTGATCCCCTTCGTCTAGTTCAACGGGTAGCTCGATCAATCCTATGGTGGAACTAGAGGCCCCATTGAAGCCCTGGATTGTGCCGTGATATGGTTTTAAATCATTTCTTTCCAACTTCACCTGATTATAAGCAGCTTTGAAGATGATGTTGACCGAGCTCCTTGAGTCAATTAATACCTTTCGGACAGAAGCGACACCAATTTGAGCTGTAATAACTAGTGGATCGGTGTTCTGGATATCCACCCCAATAGAATCTCTTTCACGGAAAACGATGTCGTCCCGCATGGTTTTTTGTTGCTTGGCTAGGGCGGATTCGTTGAGAGCGGAGTAGGCTTCATAAGTAGCATACTTTATGGAACTCAAATACTCCTCCATTTTCCGAAAGCTATCATGTGTGGGGTAAGGTTCGCCACATATAGTGTTGATCACGATCCCTCACCTCGGGTTAGATGGACCCGGAGCTGCCTTGACGGGTGCCTGAGGAGCTAGTGCCGAAGGTTGGGAGTTTGGTTCGGGGGGAAAGGGTTCTTGGACATACTGTTGAGTCGTTTCTCCCGGATAAGCTTCTCGATTGCATCCCTAAGCTGGCGGCACTCATTGGTATCGTGCCCATATACGTCGTGGTATCGACAGTACCTCCCAGTATTTTTCTCGCGATCGGTTGACTCTCGAGTGCGCGACTTCTTATATGACAACGTGTTGCGTATTTCTAAATAAATCGTTTCTAAGTCTTCATTTAATGGGGTGTAGGTCTCGAAAGTGCGGTGAGGTTCGGTTTTTCTTGGATTCTTTCGGGACTAACCGTTGTTTCGGCCACCTTGCCTGCCATTATTTGGTCTTTTCCTTTAGGGACCTGCCCCCTGTTCTGATCGAATGGCTCTCCGACTTGCCTTCCTCTAAGGTTGTTATTTGCAGTGTCTACTGAGGGTCATTGGGGCGACTGGTGGCGGAGAGTCGGTTGCATTTTGCCTCCTATTGGCATAAGTATGAATCCGCCTTCTCATAGAAGGCATCGAGGCTTTTTGGGTAGCTGAAAGAGTACGATGCGAGGATCCGGATCCTTGACCTCAACGAGAGCTATGTTGAACCGAGAGAGGTAGCTCTTGAGCGACTCGGCAAGCCCCTGGTATAGGTTGGACAGAGTGAGGGCATTCTTTGGAGTTAGGATATGCACCCTGAATTGGTTAACTAGTTCTGTCGCTAGCTAGCCGAAGTTGTTAATGGAATCAAGTGGGAGGAGAGAGAACCAAAGTAAAGCAGTCCCTGATAGGAAGACTGGGAAGCACTTGCATTTGGCTGGGTCATTACCCTGGCTCGAGTCCATTTTCCATTCATATCGATTCAGGAAGGCATAAGGATCGGTGGTGCCAATATAGAGTGGTTTTTGCGGCATGCTAAAGCATAGTAGCCATTCGGCCTCATTTACTCTTCTTGTGAAGGGGTTACGCCTAATGTAAGCCTCCCATGAGCCATGTGCATCCCCTCGCATTTTCCTCATGATCCTTCATACCATATCGGGAAGATAAGTCAGATGGGGATCCTCCATCAGAATCCATGGATTTTGACAGGATTCTGGAGTCCTGTTGCGAGGTCGCCTTCTGTGATGAATGTTTGGGTCATCGCCTTCCATATCCTCGACATCTATAATTGGGTCCTGATGCGACGATGGGGCGGAGCGGGTTGATGTGGATCCCATTCTGGACAAGCGTGGGCTGTTGGAATAGCAGGTCCATCGTCGCGATCGGTGACCGTAGGGTTGTGTCGGGGGGTTTGGTTAGTCGGACCCGATCCGTGATTAATGATCAAGCGAGAGCGGTCTTAGTATTGTACCCCCTCTCTATATGTGGCTGTAGTTCGGTCTCCATTGCCATTCCCATTGTCGTTGGCATGATCGTTGTCGTTATCGAGAGCATTGGTCCGAGCGGCGACGTTGTTGATAAGGCTAAACCTCCTTCTTTGATGTGGTCCCCTCGAATCGGAAGAGGATGTTTCCGAGTCAGTTGGTCGAGGTAGAGCATTGTTCTGAGCCTGTTGAAGTCGAGCAACGACACACTGGCTTTCTTGAAGTTGTTGCATAAGGTCGATGTTATTCCTTAATGCTTGATTAAGCTCGACCGTTGTGTTCTCATATTTTTCAGCGAGCGCTCGGATCTGAGCTTGTGTCGCAGGCGCTTCGGGGTCCACAACAGGAGGGACGTCTTCATTAGTGGTCGGGATGTCCACGGGTTGAGGTTGTTGGGAGTCCCGGCCTCGGCTGCAGCTGAAGAGTCGACCATTGCGTTCTTTGGTCGCATTGCCATCATGAGCAGACTCAGCGGCACGTTTAGCAAGGAACCTCAAGCTCGTCGAAGGTCGAGATGAAAATGTGCAACAAAGGCGCATTATCCGAGTTTTCTCAGTAAAAGCACCAAATTGATAGCAAAAAATGTCGAAAACACCAACGATTCCTATTACTAGGAATTATAGTTTTGGTTGTATTGACAAGAGCAGAAAGCAGTAAATGACACAAAGAATTTATAGTGGTTCGGCCTTTGGAGAGGCATACGTCCACTTTGGAAAGGTGTTGGAATATTATTAATCACTCAAGAATTACAAAGTAGAGGCATGCTCATGATATTTCATTACATTCACTTTCATAATTGTCATAGTCTAAGTATTTGGGAAAAAGACTATTTAATCCTTCTTCTTCCTTAAATAGGAGATGCCATTAATGAGGTTCATGAAGCTCTATGGAGGTCCTAAGTGATAGAAACCCAACCCCTTTGAAGTGTGAGGCTATGGGCTATTTATAGGAGAGGGGTTAGGTAGGAGTAGGTAAGAATGGGGACCACATGCAGAAATTCGCACCTGCCACCTGCACCTGCGCAAAATTCGAACGCAGCTCTGGGTGCGAAATTTCGCACCTGTTGGGTGCGAAATTTCGCACCGACTGGGTGCGAAGTCCGCCTCTCGAGGGGTGCAAGGACCATAGATACGGGCGCTCGGGGCTTGTGACTCCTTCAGGATTTGAGGCCTTGGTTTGGAAATGTGTTTTGGGTGCTGCGAGGTTCTGAGTAGCTCGGTCCCTTCTCGATCCAGTTTCCTTCGCTCCTAGGCATCCCTCTCGGTCTTAGCTCCACGCGATGCGTTGAGTTGAGCGTGTCTAATGTACTCTTGGGAACCAGACCAAAAAGCCGGTTAATAATGTATACAACCCTAAGGATTTTACATGGTATCCTCTCCAAATCAAGCTTAATTCCAATTAACACTTTGAAAACACTATTTGATTAACTTATATAGGTAACGACATATCTAGGGTTGTTACACGTAAATACATGGGATGCACGGCAGGAAGTTCACGGCTGGATGAGTGTTTTACATTTATTTCATTCCCCTCAAATTTCAAATGTTCTAAATAGCATAACTTTTGTATATAGGGTCCATTTTAGACTCGATTTCTTCATTGCGCTCGTATAAAAAAGTTATACGCTTTGGCATTGGCTTTGACTGATATGGCTAAAGTGAATGGTAGTGGTTCTCGTTGAATTATGATTGTTTGTATAGTGTAAGTTTGAAATCTCTATATGATTTATAATCACAAAAAATAATTTCTAGGATAGTTGAACTTAGTTAATAATGAATAAAAGAATTACAAAGTAATTTTATTGGTTTAAACTTGAATATTTCTTTTTACCCACTTGGGCACTATGCTATTTTAATACTAGATTTGAACTATTTTACATCAAACCAACACTAATTAACGGAGATAGGTTCTAATTATATTATGGTTGTTTGATGCTATTTTAGATAATTATATGACTTTGGGTTGTATAGTTGCCTGTTTGTGTAGTTTAGTTGTAAACGTCGTTCTTAGGCGATATAAGATTAAGAATATCTCATTCGTTGGAGTATGGTTCTTATCGATTAAACACACAAGACGTGCATATTGATCAAGAGCACAAGTATAATGGACTTGAATGGATGAGATATATTCACGAAGCAACATCAGAGCATGCACGTTATTTTGAAAACAAAGAAGCACTAGAACATAAGAACTGACTAGAAGATGGTGTAGCATAGGAATTTGGCGACCGAACTGGAGATGGATGATGGACTTGGCGATAAGCTTGGATTCCATCACAAATGCTAGAAATTTTCACTTGATGTGTATTTAGCCAACTTTGGCTAAATACATAATCAGAGTGGTCATTATCAATTATTATGGAATAGTTAATATCAACTACTATTGATGTCGGCCACATTAGCCGATTTGGCATGGAAGATGGTGGGGATTCGTGGAGTAGGATATGGTGGTTTTGACATGATGACTCTTCAATCATGGTTTATGCATAAGGAAAAGATGTGGTGCTTCGATGTAGTGGTTCATCATTTAATGATGGCGATTTCATGATGGGCAGCGGTGTCTTTGGCCCGATGGTTTTTCCTCGGGGTGTAGAGCTAGATACTTTGAGTAGGAATAATGGGACTGTTAGAGGAAAGTTCTGGGGAATACGACATTTTGCGGCTGGTGAAGGTTCTAGAATGATCCTAGGACTATGGTAGCTTTAAGGGAAGGCTGTAGGGGCAATCCACATTGGACACTATTATGAGAGAATGTGTTACTAGGATTCATAATGTTTTTAGTTCAATATAATGGTAGAGACGGGTCACTTTTGTGATGTCTGTAGGGTGACGATGGCCCTTGATATTCACACAAATGATGATGGCCTTTATAGCAACAATGACTCTTAGATCTAGGTGCTTTGACTATCATTGGACAGTTTAATTACCTGCCGTTTGAGTGCCAGGAGTTGAATACGATGAACCAGAACTATAGCCGTCCTTGATATGACGTTAGGGTCATCAAATATTATGTGTATCCAATGCATTGAGTGAGTAAATGTAAGGATAGATGATAGACCTCTTTAAGCAAAATTCCGGTTAACACCCCAAAACTATGTGGTCCTTATTGAATTCTTGTATAGAAAGGAGTTTACTCAGGTCGCACTTTCTTATAATTGAATGATCCTATTACTTGATCCTTTTTAAACTCATATGTTTTTCGAAAATGTATTCCACTGGAAACAAAAGATAATGATTACGTGCTTATGATTTGAATCACGAAATTTACTTTCAGCAGAAGATCTCACTTTGTATATATATTATCCCTATCATCTCTACTTTAAAAGCTTCATTAGTGGTGTTTTGTTTGGGGCATCTTTATTCCCTTTGGATGGGTTATCTGAATTAATGTCCATGTGGATTAATGCCATTTGTTGGGATTTAGAAGGTCAATCTAGTTGAAAATTCAGTCTTAGGAGAAGTTCAAAGTTTTGAGTAACCTAATTAGTTCTGTTAACCTTGAGAAAGCTTCGGTAAACTTAGGTCTTGGAGATTCTACGATGGAAAACCTTGATAAGGCCCCACTAATCTTATTTTATTTATTAAAACCTTTCGGTGGTGCCGAAGGCGTTCTTATAGAAATATTCCATTCAATGCAACTGGTATTAAACCAGCAAATTGATAAGATGATAATGATATAATAATTCAAGAGTGCTTCTATATTACCTCAATAATTGGACTTTTTTGTTAATGTACAAAAGAGTACACTGATTTGATATCACAATTCGAAAAATCCCCAAGTTTATTTAGAATTAGGGTTTACAACCAAGACTATTCTGGTGCAAGTAAGAGAATAAAAAAATTAGTCACAATTCCGGACACTTAGGGTCCTATTTATAGGTGCGGATTGGCCCATTTCCTATTATAAGGCTTTCATCCTGATGCTTATGCGAAGGAGAAATCGAAGGTATGTAAAAGTTCCTCCAATTACAAGTGGTTATTGCTCTTGATGTGGCCTGGAGTGACAGTATGTCTTTTTGAACATTTCCTGATGGGTAGCCTCTGAGATTCTTTCATATCGCTTCTCTAAAGGGATTCTTTTAGATGAAAGACTTACGAGATGAACAAGCTTCTACATGCTCTCGTCTTTCGATAATACTAAGGTTATCTTCTTCTAGACGAAATTTCTCTTTATGTAATGAGTGTCTTATGAGGGATCCAACCACCGAAATGCATCTTTCGACTGATCCAAAGGGTAAATTTTGTTTTTCTTTTTATTACGGATTGTTTTTACGGAGAAAACTCCCTTCATATTTCACTGAGAGGGACATTTCATAATGAAAGGAGCTTTTTTCTCTTTTCCCTTGTATATGGAAGCAAGCTATGATCGAATGGCTTCGTCTTGATAATAAACGATTTGCTTCTGACATCCATCCACTATAGTTATGGTCTCGACTCTTTCCTGATTATTTTGGGTGATAATAGATGTTATATTTGCTTAAACTTTTATTGCATTAATGGCATCATACGATGTGGATATCACCAATTCAGATATTTATAAACCTATAGTATTTTTATGTAGAAATATACATGATGATTAACATAGAATAATACATATTTTATATGTGCTAACTCTGTGGATATAGGGATAGGTCAGGTACGATTTTCTATACCCTCTGTTCTTTATACCATTACGACTTTTATAGAATTTTAAGATTTTCTTATCTCTCACACCAGACAGTTGTCTGACTCAAGGTTTTTTATTTCCTCCTATTACCTTGGGAGCTCATCAGCATTGTTGATGAGTAAGCTGGTAGAAATTATGAGCATCATTCCAAGTTTCCTAGGTGGATTAGGTGGAAGTGACGCCTTCTTGCATAAACTCTATTTATGAAGCTGCATGAGCCATCTTACTCAGATTATGGGGTTTTCATAGTTACTATTGTCTCTCCTGGTTTATGTCTGTGATTTCTCTTATATCTTACCTAATGCTTTATTAGATATACGATAGGTTACATGTTTGTGTTTGGTGGTTTTGTCCATCTCTTCTCTTCCTTTTCTTTCCTTCCTTTCCATATATCTTCTATTCTTCTATTTGTTTCCCTTAATAATCGTTCTACATTGATCTGGTTTTTGTACAATGCACTATTGGGTTATATAAGCACCAATGGTGCAAGGCGCTCATGACACCATCACATGTCGAATTTATTTATTTTACATTACTTGTTTACACGTATCCTTTTTCTTATAGCCATTTTCTTTACCTCCACTGGAGATTTGAGTTAAAACCCATTAGCGATCACAAATTCATTACTGATGTTCGCCCTTGATGAAAAGCAACTAAAAAGGATAGCAAAAATACTGATCCACATGCCCAAATAATCAAGATAAAGTTAAACTAAAAGAAAATGAATAGAAAACAGAGAGAACACACAATATTTTTTATTATTTAGTTAATCTTTTGTATATGTTGACTTTTCGTTTTTACTAATAGTTCATTACTATTTCCTAACCGCTTTTAGTCAAAGCAGCTTGACTGGACTTATAATTTTCAAAAGAAGTAATGATTTGCTTGAAATATGATGGAAGAACTTAGAAAACATAAAAAGATACTTGGTGAAAATTTGAGCTTCATAGGCCAAGCTCCCTGGACTCAATACCAAGTCGATATGTGGGTTGGAGATGATTTAGGGTAGCATGATTGATAACCTCCTTGCCTTTATTACTCGACTATCCTACTTCCCTACATTATGCCTATGAATTTTCATAAGATTGGAATAAGATTTAGATGGCTTATTCCTTGACATGGCTATGCTAGAGGACTTAAGAAGAGAGATAAGAAATTCAACTAGGAATTACTAAATAACGGATTACATGACTCAACTAAAAGATAAAAAGACAAATCAAGAGAAGTGATGCCAAAATCCACAAAGTGGATAACTCAACACTAATTCATGCCTTAGTCGGTACTGAATATACAATATGACTCGTCACCTTTTGCAATTTATGTTGAAGATGCATGCGGCTTTTGGATTCAGGTGCTGCTGGACTTCTAGCGCCATGCATGTTGGATTTCCCTATACTACCTGACCTTTAGCAACTAGAAAATTGACATTTAGATCTTGTTGAAGACTTTTCCACTAATATGTTGCACCACCTCCTTCTTTACATCTTATCTCTATTAAAACCTATTTTAATAATTCTAGTTTATACCTAAGGATAAACTAGTCATAATCTAAAGAGATACAATTAGCATACTCATATATTTTTTATTATAGTGGATATAAGCCAAAGTAAGCAGAACAACAATAAAATTTGGGTTTCTTCTTTATTTTTTTATTTTTTTACTTTTATTCATAGTTGGTGCTTTCTTACTAAATATCTAAGTGTTAACCCAATTTTTAGATCAACATTTTGGTTGTTTTATTGAGAACAACAAGAAAAATGCTTAGATTTGAATATCTCAAGAAGATAGAAAATTTAGAACTAGATCTAGGGTTGAAGGGAGCCTCTCAAAGCGTAGGGAAACCAGGAGATGTATTCACATTCTAAAAGATCTATGTCACAAGGGAATTCATGGTGAGAATTGTGAAGAACATGCAAGATACTCTTTTGACTAAGCAGTAAAATAAGATGGATGACTTATTCTAGAGAATGAGACAACAAAGAGTTGTTGGAACCATAGGGTTTCAATGCCTAATTCTAGGGAATAAAATAGGGGCTATAGGAATTGGAGGGGATCAAACTACAAACATACCCCCAAGATCTAAGTAACTTGTAAAAAATATGGTTTAATCGATCTAGAAGATGTTTTACTTTGGAGCTATAATAGGGTAACCAATGCTAGAGTAACTGACAAGAAGCCAAGGACACATACTCGAGCATGTGGTAACAAACAAAGACTGGAGGAGCGTGTACCTAAGTATGTGTTAAGAGTTTCTCGTAGGGCTAGGGGTAAAAAATTGATGTGAATAAGAGATTTGTACTAAGTAACATTAATTGGTAGAAATGATTAGGAGGATAATTAGAGTATACCACCAAATCAGAGGTTAGAAGATGTGAACAAAAATTCTTTCATTGCTAATATTCCAACTGCTAAGGATCCTACTAATTTTAAGCATCTAATGCTAGATATATATAATGAGAAGTTCAAACAAATCGTTTACTTGATGAGACATATCCTACATATGGAAGTGCTTGAATCCACAAGGAGGTACAAGGAAGCAATGAGACGTTGTTTCCCACTTTACTTGATGATTTACCAATTGTGGTTGAGGCAACTGGAGAACTAATATATCTGTTCATGGAGTAAGCTTTGGTGATTCATGAGTTTTTGATTCGCGACAACAAGGAAATACAGATCGAATTGAAGAGCTAGTGTGTGTGTGTGTGTATATATATATATATATGTGTGTGTGTGTGTGTGTGTTTAGTGTCTTGGAAGAATGTTAAAATCTATCCACCTTTTATATAACACAATTATATAAAACACAAATATATATATGTATGTATATGAGTAAAAGGCTTTAAAACAGCCTTTACTGGGACTGTTGCCCTGAACCAGTTGACTGGTTCATTTCCTACCCATCGACTGGTTAGGAAAAAAAAGCCCATTAACGGCTATTTTCTCCCATTTTTCAAATATATACGATTTATATTTTTGACCAGTGGACTGATGATTTTTATACCAGTCAACTGACCCGGCAATAACAACCATATTTCTGAAGGGTCACTTTCTTTAATGAAAAGGTTTCTTTTAATTCCTAAAGGAAATGGTTGTTACTTTTCAATAAATCTTTTCATGAACATTTACTACTCTTTATGTAACGACCTGCATTCTACACATCATAGGATCGTAGAATATTTATTTCATCGTCATAGAGAGTCGTATGGTCATGTAACTTTGGGAGACGACTATTGGGGTCATTTCCATGTTCATGATTTTTGTCGATTTTTAAATGACCGTTTTGCCCATAGCTGGTCTTGTTTTGACCATAACTTTTGACTGGAAAGGAATTTTGACCTGAAACCACTTCTATTGGCTCCGGATGATGGTTTACCTTTCCGTAGAGTGGTCACATTAGCCAAACGGACTCACCGTTTGGGAGATATGGCTGAAACAAGTTTCAGATGGTGAAAAACAGCTTAATTGGGCTTAACCGGGTGATTAACAGCTAGGCCCAAAGGGGAATTTCGGGATTATGAGTTTAAAAGGGCTGTTAGGGTTTGAAGAATACCTTTTTCTCATTTTTCAGCCGTCACTATTCATTCCTCTTAACCTAGCCATGGCCTCCAACATCTAAAACATCCCCAAATCACTTTCTAATTGAAGATTAGCCTAATCAACATCAAATTAAGGAGTAATAGCACCAAAGCAAGGTTAGAGCTGCTATGTTGCATTAGGAACAGCGCCAAACAGAGAATCATTTCAGATTTGGTATTTTATTTGTGGCCAAGGTGAGTGATTTGCAAAGTTTCTCACTAATTATGGTTAATTAGGGGTAATTAGTGTTGATCAGCGAATCTATACATCAATAAATTCTGGAAAAATATTTATAAATTCTGAAATAATGTTTTAGGCCTCTGTTAGAAAATTTGGTTAGTTTGGTAAATTTTTGTTAATCCTATCATTAATTATGCCTAAACATGCTTAAGGGGAAAATATGGGGTTTTGGCTATGTTTGATCCATTTTAACATATCAAGTTGTTGTTTTGGTGTTTATGGTCACTTCTATTTGTTGCTATGACTGTATGGTATGCTTTATGATTGCTCAGAAAGGTTAGAATGGTCGAAAACATCGTCGCATGGCGTAAAACAGTCGCAGGAAAATTGTGCAGGGTTTCGGATCGGTTGAAAGGGCTCGGGTCGGATAATGGACTAGGCAAGGGAGCACCGAACCGAACTGGAACTTAGCACAAGATAAAGCATGGTGAAAAGGAAGGCCATTGGGATCGTGTTGGAGTTGGGATCGGGCTGAAGCTTGGCGTGGGGATCGGATTGGAGCTAGAAAGTGGGATCAGATCAGAATGACGGGAGGGCTTCGGATCGGATCGGACTAACTGGAGGGATAGAGGACCGAACCGTATCTAAGCAAAAGCACCCGAACCGAACCGAGTTGGAGGATGACACCCGAACCGAATGAAGGAGCTGAGCCAAACCACGATGGAGAATCCGAACCGAACCGAATGAGAAATCTGAGGATGATGTATAGCCGAACCGAACCAGACTTGAGCTACTTCTACTCGACGACTTCTTTTGAAGACCAGCTCCAATTCGACCAAAACCCGAGATGCATGGGTAGTCCAAGTGGGAAGTTTGTACTCAGGATCCAGTTGGGAACCAATGAGTTAACTTCATGATTGGGCTTTGCTGCGGGACGTGTGCTAAGGGGTTGTCGATGTCTGTAACTTTGGATAACTATGTGTGTGGGGGGGTGCTACGTGAACGGATTCAGGGCCACAGTGGCCTAGGTACGACTAAAGGGCTATAGACCAATGAGGTGGGGTCATTTGCAAAGATTTGGTCATGATCCATGGTGTAAGCTTAGTAGTAGCAGTAGTTGTACAAGTCGAACTCCGTCACTACCACGGTGGGTCTAGTGATTGACAGTGGTGGACATCGTATGCTTTATGCACTGTGTGAGAGATGTGAGGATGTTTGCTATGATTGATTGTTTGCCATCACCGTGACATACACACCCCTCCGCCGTTATCTTTACACCATCTGTTTAGTGACACCTTAGAGTATATTATTGTATGTAGTGCTAACTCTTTGGTTGCAGGTCCAGGTTCAGGTATGGTTTAGTATACCTTTTATTGTTCTGTTTGCTGGTTATCGCTCATACCATACTTTTTGTCTGACCCAGAGTTTTATGTCTCTTCTTATTACTCTGGGTGCTCTTACGAGCAGACTAGAGACAGGTTAGGTGGTATGCACGAGTAGCTGTACCGGAGGCGAGCAGGAGGCTTCCACGTATGATACATATATATAGATATTCTCCCTATGTTGCTGCGGTCACTACTTTGGGCATTAGTGGTGTACCTTTCTCTCTTTTGTTTAAGGATAGTAATTTGGAAAGTTGTAATAAGCTGTATTTGGATTTCCGCTACTCTGATGATGATGTTGATGTTGGTTTTAATTATCAGCTTATGCACTGTCTTGCCTGTTTTATGTCAATTATATTATTATTATTATATTTTGCTCCATGCGCTGTGAGACATTCTACAGGTTTTCGATTAGTTCATTCTCTTCTTTCCTTTCTTTGGCGACCGTTCTGTGCTAGTCGAGCATGTATACAGCGCACTTTCGGAGGAAATGCCAGCTGATGCGGGGCGGGCCATCACACTTTAACTACTATAAATACAACACAAATTTGTTTATCAAATCACCAAAATTTTATAAATCTATTCTATTTTTTTATCTACATTTCTAAGAACTCTTGCATTTTAAAAAGGTCTCAAATATTCAAATTACTTATTGAATCTTTGGATTTATTTCAAATCTCTTGATTCAATAAGTAATATACTTCCTTCAATCTTCACATATACGTTATATACTTGAGGATGAGATTATAGGAAGGGTGTACTCAATTGTTGGCTATTCAGTATTGTTCAAGAACACAAGCAGAAGTCAAACTCTTATTGTTTGTTAAAGTCCTATGTCGGTGCTCAGGCAGGAAATCTTTGTTGGGGCTCGGATTGTTGTGAACTTGTTCCTCCGCATGAAGAGAGGGTGCTGATAGTAGAATTTCAGAAGGAATCTAGGACTGGACGTAGGATGGGAAGTCCGAACCAGCATAAATTTTGTGTTGTCATTTTACTTACTGCATTTACGTATCTGTGATATTTTATATTAGTTAATATTTATATGCATAACTATTGTATTGGACAAGTTAGAATATCATAGTCAATTCCGCTATATCCCATATACAAAGATCGTACACTAAGTCACATGACACTTTTCATTTGGTATCAGAGCATGGTGTTCTATATATCGTAACAACATCCTAGAACAAATGGCAATAAAGAAGTCTAGTGAAGGGATTAGAAAGCGAAAGAGTAACAAAGCAGAATCAATGGAGCAAGAGAGCAAATATTTCATGGCTAAAATCAGATCACAATTGGTATGTGTAGATTCATTATATAAAGATCTTATGTTAGACCATGAAAAATTATTGAAACATTTTAAAAGTTTGGGTAAACTTAATGTAGTTTTTTTAACCAAGTTTAAAGACGGTGAGCAAGAAAATTCCAAATTAAAAGAGGAAAACAATTTTTTAGTAAAATAAGCCAAATATTTTGAAAGTACCTTAGAAGAGCTTGTTTTTCAAAAAGATTTCCTTCAAAAAGAAAATGAGCAGCTTAAAGATAAAAACAATGTTCTTTTAAAGGAAATCGATCTTTTACAAAATAAAAATACATCTGTAGAAGGTTCTTTCAATAATTCTAGTTCTTTAATTTTGTCTCTTAAAATGGAGAATGAAGCTTTAATTGAAAAGAATTTAGAATTATCTAAAGGATATGAGTTTTTAAAGGTGAATAATAATAATATTTTGCAAAATGAATTTTCTGACTCAAAATATAATTTTGAAAAATTACAATCTTCTTTAGATGTAATGACCCGGATATTTCATCGGTTAATTTTGAATATTTAATATGAATTTAAATATTTAGTTGATAATATAAATAGAATTTTATATCGAGTTATCAATTAAATAATCGATTTCGATTGAATATCGAATATATTAAATTATCATAATACGAAGTAAATTGAATTCAAATTTAAAACTGAACTAAAGTCAGTTCAAATAATCAATACGAAATTTTGTTTGAATCAGTATAATAATATTAATTTATTTTCGAAAAATAAATTGTTCTGAAATTCAATTGATATTGGTTTAAATTAATATCTCCTTCAGATGATAAAATTAGACTTCGTAGCTCATTCTAGTGTGTTCGGAATGGTAGTATTACCCTAAGAATGTCAGTTGTTGGGTTCAAAAAGGGGTTAGGTGTCACGAAGTAATTCATAATTTAGGATACCGATTTTTAACGAAAACAAATTTAAAATAAAAATAAATCCTTTTGTTGTGTGGACCGGAACAAAACAACAATGAAAGCCAAGTCTCCTCTTTCTAAACCACAAAATAAAACAGCTAGGTGTTCCTTTCTCATCCACTAAGTAAAATAACTCGTGGCATGTTCTTTTTCCATCCGTTCACTAAATAAATCGCGCATACCCCCTTCTTTCTAATTCATTCTTCTGTAATTCAATTCATAAGCTTCTAAACCAAAAATAATGGCCATCATTCACAGCTAAAAGAGGGGATCGAATTCAAAGATGCGATTTTTTGTCACCATAATTCCAGAAGGGAGGGCAATGCTATTATATGTGCTCGGGGATTTTTGAGCGCGACTTCAAGCAGTAATTTGAAGCTCGATTCCAGGAATGAGGGATTTAGGTTTCACGGTGAGATAAGGAAGTTCAGTGTTGGATGAGCAAGCGACGGGATTTTGGTGCGATATTTTCTAGCTGCTCGAGTTTGGAAACAACATGGATTAAGAAACGAGTCTTTACTGAAGTCGCGATGACCCGGAGGCGTTGGTTGAAGTCGGAAAATGGGGTAGGGTTTCGGCAGTTGAACGGTGTGAAGTTGGAGCTGGTATTAGGTGGAACTAGGTTGTTGGATCGACAGTTGAATGATGAGGAAGTCAGTCCTTGGTTTTTTGAGTAAGGTGAGGCATGACAGGAAATGGACTGGCAAAGAGGAGTTGTACAGAGGCCGATCAATTGAAGCAGAGCAATGGTGTTGAGGTTTCCTTTTTGGATGGTGTAACAACAGTAGCATGGAAATGGTGGTTTGTGATATCAAGGGCTGGAGTATTAAGAATCAAAAGAAAACCGGTTTGTTTGGATTTAAATTGGCAAAAGCTGGCTACCGTAATCGAAATGAAGCAGATTACAACTGTTCACATTGGAGAAGGAGATATAAAATAAAGACAGTGATTAAGGTAATTATTTTTAATTAAGTAATTAATTTTTATTTTATTTAAACTGTTCGATAATTTATATAATGAATGTCATATTAAATAAATACAAGATTTAACTGGATGGAGTCAATCGCATTCATAGCCGTGGATTACATAAGCGAGAATTTAATTTGGAATCAGAATGGATTGAAAAAATAAGTTCACGGTGAGTAAATCTCACTCACCTGTTATTTAGAATTATTTTTATTCGGTAAAAATAATTGTTGTTGCTTGTTTGAATGCTTTCTGGTTGATTTAAATATATTAGTTATTTAGGGTTGACTATTATATATATATATATATATTGGGTTAATGATTGGATTGTTCACGCAGTCTCATTAGCAGATGCCCGCATTTTCATAGCGGATGATTTCCCTATGCGCCCTACAAATATATACTAGTGGATGACCTTCATACCGCGATATCCTGCCTCGAAGCAGGATGGGTATTACTATGTTGACTGATGTCTGTGGATGTAGGAAAACAGGTTGGAGGAATCCAACTGGATTCCTCAAAAATATATTATTTGTTTGTTTGTTTGTTTGTTTTCACATATATATAAATTCATATATGATGCGTTAGATAACCAATGAATGATAAATAGGATGTTTGTGAATGAATGATAAATTGGATGTTTGTGTGTTTAAAATATCACTGGGCCCAAGGGTTGATTTATAAAGATATCATGGAAAGGATATTTGAGATTTAAAAGGAAAATTATATTTTTCTAAAACAAAAAATTTGAAATTCGAATAGAGTAAAAATATTGACTTGTTTTGAATAAATAAAACAAGTACTGAAATTTATAAACGATGTTTATAGATAAAATAAACTTGGAAATTGAAGTGTTGGAATTTATAAAATAGTGTTTATAAATTGAATAATACAGGAGATGGAAGTGAATTTATAAATGGTATCTATAAATGAAATGGGAAAAATTATCTTTTAGATAATTTGGGAAAGGTAAATTCATATGTGAATTGAAAAGAGGAAATTTATTTTATTTCAAATGACTTTGAAAGCGAGACTTGTTTAATATATAAACAAGTAAAATAAATGGTGTTTGTAAATAGAAAGGAAAAATTATCATTTGGATAATTTAAATATGTAAATTCAAATGTGAATTTAAAATTAGAACTTAGAATCGTTTTAAATAATAAACGATTAACTTTGTTCCGATATTTGGAATATAAATCAAGTTGAATAAATCCTTAGGATTTATATTTGAATTCGACTATGTTGGATTTATAAAAATAAATTATTCCCAAATAGAATTAACTAAGTTAAAGGATAAATAGATAATCGAGTTTGGAATCGAGCTGACTTTGAATAAGTAAATTAAACTTGTGAATTCATATTCAAATCGAATATGAAACCTGAGTTTGAAAAGTGGAATTGGATTAGTTTTTAAATAAGTTAAAATATATTTGAACATGTTATATTCAAATAAAAAGGTGAAATAGGCAAAACAGTTAATTATCAAATCAATTAATGAATTTAGTTAAAACGATTGGATTAAGTTGAAATGAATTAGAAATGTATGGATATACATGAGACAGGTTTAGAATGAAGTTAACGAAGAGATATAAATATAATGCTCGGCAAAAAGGTACGTATTTAAATTGAATATGAGATTTTATGCGCCGTATCGGCTAGCCACTTGGCTTTTTTATTTTCTTTTTGAATGGAGAGGCATGTGTGGCGGTTTGGGAATTTTCCCGATGCTCCCCTTACAAAGGAGGTTATGGCGAATTTTTCCCGAAAATTTAAGGAGTTAGAATATTTTAAAAGATTTGATAAACTAGAAATCGATATATCAATATATATAGAATTCGATAATGAAACGAACTTAAAGTAGAATATTATAAAGAAAAGGAATTTTATAATTAAAATTCTAGTAGATATACGTTTTAAAGTGAACGATGATTTAAAAGCAAATGATTTGCAGATTTAAAATGATCGTGTTGATAAGAAGTTAATCAAATGGAGTTAAAGAAATAGAGTTAAGCAGAATTAGAAACTGACTGGAAATTAGTTGAGTTGAACGACTTTTTGAGTATCGATCTGATGTTGGTTTCGGCCTTCGGGGTTTATACTTAGGAAGTTGTTCTCTTACTAGTTTACAGTTAGAGTCTGATAAACATGGAAGAATACTGATATGTAAATATGCAATGGGAATGTTTTCCAGAGTTAATAACATATATTTTCTAAACATAGAAAATAAGGAAATATGAATATATATATATATATATATTTGATGATTTGATCAATAATTCCATTTGGAAATAAGATTGTTGTGTGTACACGGACATTTTTCATTTGATAGTTAAATCACCGACTATCAAAGTTTTGATCATTTTAACGTTGTTAATATGGAGAGACTGGTTGGATTCTTATCCAAAGAACCACTCCGTATTGGCATAAGCGTTGTGAATCATATATGCCAAAGAAAATTGAAGACGGAGTAAAGTGCAAGGGCTGTTGTGTAAGTCCTAGGTACAGATTGCCTAGGATGGATGTACGGAATAGTGCCTTCGGTTTCATTTAGTCCCAAAACAAACATATATGGACGAATGTCTGACAAAATATTTCCAATGATCGAATATGTTGGACTATACAAATATATATGGTGGCAATGGATTTATTCCCTTAGCATAATATCCAGAATATTTGTGTAAACCCAATTAATGATTAACGGATCTGATAATGTGGCATTCAAAGTGATCGTGTTATCAATGAATGGAAAGTAATTGTAGCCTCTGGCCTCAACAACCGGGAAATGACAAAAATCGGGCAGGCAACATGGCTATGTGGTTAGCTCCCATTAGGGTGTATCATCACCTATCTAGAGATTCATTTAATTCCTTCTTCTATTCAATGTTGTCCCTTATCGGGGAACGGTTGCTGATCCCAACCTTTGGTAATATACATTCGATACACTCAAGCGAAATGCATGGTCGGTCATGTGTGGCTGAGTTGCAAGATGTTCTTGTTGAACTCGGTGTATTCTCCTCTAGAGATACACCAGCGGCAAGTGGTTCCATACCTTGTCATAGTTGGAAATCAAATCCCCACTAATTTCTCGCGGTTGTGATTGTATATTATATATGTGGAACGTGAGATGCAAGCGTTCCACTAAGATTCTATTTATTTGATTTAGACACTATTATAATATCAAAAGAGTTTTGATATAAAGATCATTTTGGATACTCATAAGGGAAAAACCCGTTCCGTGTTAAACGGCGTGGTCTTATGAGTTATCGTTAATTTTCTCGAGCTGTTTTAACATTGTTTACTCATACCAGTCCTATGACTGACTCGGAGTTTATTTTGTTTTGTTTTACCTAAACTCTTGGGTGCCCAAATTTGTACGGGCAGTCAAGTAGTTCAGGTATTCTCAGATATTTGGAGGAGCTTGGAGCAGGAGGCTTCAACGTTAGTTATCTAGTGTTATTTCCGATGTATAGTTAGTGTTGTACTCTGATGATTATGTTATGTATATACAGTCAAATTTTGTATTTCAAAAGCTGTCATATATTATATTTTATTCCACTGCGATGTGAGATTTTGTGTTGTGTTTCTGTTCTTCTTCTATTCTAAGTTTCTTTCTTTCTATTTCTCATCCTCTAAGTTCTTTCAATAATGGTTCATATTTCTGTGCAATTTGGGTTGGACGCATGTTGTATTTAGTCAACTCAGATAGTATGGATTTGCGGGATGTTACAGTTGGTATAAGAGCTTTGGTTGAGCGAATACCTAGGCTTTGGTGGGGTTGTGCTCATTAGAGATAGGGTGAGTAGTACCCTAGAATGAGTAGAGTGTATATATATACGAGGGAGCGTATCTGTTATTTGATATAAAAACTATTTTATATTGTGTTGGCTAGTCTGTTGAGTGGTTTATGAATTCTGGTCGAATCGTGGGATGCCACAAAGTCGACAGGAATTTCTAAACACTTGAACAGAAGATTGAACATGATATTGTTTTTAAGTCGGTAAATGAAATAATTTTACCCAAAATTCTATTTTTGATATAGAATGAATAATTTTTTGAAATTATTATAATATATGGATGAGTTGGTTGTTATTATTATACTCAAATGAATTTTAAAATGGAAATGGTTATATATAACCAAATAAATTTGTATATGAATGAGAAATACAAATGAGATGAATTTAAATTGAATTCAAACCAGAATTTGGAATTTAAATCCTGGGAAGTTTGAAAATATTTTCAAAAGTATGTTAGAATAATATAGCTTTGTTTTAAAGGGATTCTGAATAAAAATCATTTTGATGGATTTTGAAACTGGTAAAGCACTGAACTCACTTCAGTGGCTGGGAAATAATTCTGATGATGATTGCAACATCATCAGTGTTCATTTTCAAGATTCTAAGTGATGGATGGCTACATTAGAAAAATTTTATGATGGAAATTTGTTTGAAAGAAAACAAGCTGGTTTGAAAATTCAAATGTTTTGAATTTGAGATGGAAATAAATATATGTATATATTTATGGGATTTCAAAAGGATTTGAAATGAAAACCCGGGAATTTGAATTTGGAATTTAAATTTAACTTAAGCAAGTTAAATGAATCAAAATGGATGAATTGAACTGGAGTCAATTTAAATGAGTATATATGATGTGTAATGAATGAATACCAAAAGTTTTGGTAGAATTGAAATTTGTTGAATTATGAAATATGGAATTTCAACATAAGTGGATTTTGAAAAAGGTTAATTGGTTTGTAGCACTTTTCCTACCTTAGTAATTTCGGGGACGAATTTCTTTTAAGGAGGGAAGAATATAATGACCCAGATATTTCGTCGGTTAATTTTAAATATTTAATATGAATTTAAATATTTAGTTGATAATATAAATAGAATTTTATATTGAGTTATCAATTTAATAATCGATTTCGATTGAATATCAAATATATTAAATTATCATAATACGAAGTAAATTGAATTCAAATTTAAAACTGAACTAAAGGTAGTTCAAATAATCAATACGAAATTCTGTTTGAATCAGTATAATAATATTAATTTATTTTCAAAGAATAAGTTGTTTTGAAATTTAATTGATATTGGTTTAAATTAATATCTCCTTCAGATGATAAAATTAGACTTCGTGGCTCATTCCAGTGTGTTCGGAATGGTAGTATTACCCTAAGAATGTCAGTTGTTGGGTTCAGAAAGGAGTTAGGTGTCACGAAGTAATTCAAAATTTAGGATACCAATTTTTAACGAAAACAAAATTCAAATAGAATAAATCCTTTTGTTGTGTGGACCAGAACAAAACAACAATGAAAGCCAAGTCTCCTCTTTCTAAACCACAAAATAAAACAGCTAGGTGTTCCTTTCTCATCCACTAGGTAAAACAACTCGTGGCCTGTTCTTTTTCCATCCGTTCACTAAATAAATCGCGCATACCCCATTCTTCTGTAATTCAATTCACAAGCTTCTAAACCAAAAATAATGGCCATCGTTCACAGCTAAAAGAGGGGATCGAATTCAAAGATGCAATTTTTTGTCACCGTAATTTCAGAAGGAAGGGCGATGCTGTTATAGGTGCTCGGGGATTTTTGAGCGCAACTTCAAGCAGTGATTTGAAGCTCGATTCCAGGAATGAGGGATTTAGGTTTCGCGGTGAGATAAGGAAGTTCAGAGTTGGACGAGCAAGGTGACGGGATTTAGGTGCGATATTTTCTAGCTGCTCGAGTTTGGAAACAACACGGATTAAGAATCAAGTCTTTACTGAAGTCGCGATGACCCAGAGGTGTTGGTTGAAGTCAGAAAATGGGGTAGGGTTTCGGCAGTTGAATGATGTGAAGTTGGAGCTGGTACTAGGTGGAACTAGGTTGTTGGATCGACAGTTGAATGATGAGGAAGCCAGTCCTTGGTTTTTTGAGAAAGGCGAGGCATGACAGGAAATGGACTGGCAAAGAGGAGTTGTACAGAGGTCGATCAATTGAAGCAGAGCAATGGCGTTGAGGTTTCCTTTTTGGATCGTGTAACAACAGTAGCATGGAAATGGTGGTTTGTGATATCAAGGGCTGGAGTATTAAGAATCAAAAGAAAACCAATTAGTTTGGATTTAAATTGGTAAAAGCTGGCTACCGTAATCGAAATGAAGCAGATTAGAATTGTTCACATTGGAGAAGGAGATATAAAATAAAGATAGTGATTAAGGTAATTATTTTTAATTAAGTAATTAATTTTTATTTTATTTAAATTGTTCGACAATTTATATAATGAATGTCATATTAAATAAATACAAGATTTAACTGGATGGAGTCAGTCGCATTCATAGCCGCGGATTACATAAGCGAGAATTTAATTTGGAATCAGAATGGATTGAAAAAATAAGATCACGGTGAGTAAATCTCACTCACCTGTTATTTAGAATTATTTTTATTTGGTAAAAATAATTCTTATTGCTTGTTTGAATGCTTTCTGGTTGATTTAAATATATTAGTTATTTAGAGTTGACTATTATATATACATATTGGGTTGATGATTGGATTGCTCCCACAGTCTCATTAGCGGATGCCTGCAGTCTCATAGCGGATGATTTCCCTATTCGCCCCACAAATATATATTAATGGATGACCTTCATACCGCGATATCCTTCCTCGAAGTAGGATGGGTATTATTATGTTGACTAACGTCTGTGGATGCAGGAAAACAGGTATGAGGAATCCAACTGGATTCCTCAAAAATATATTATCTGTTTGTTTGTTTGTTTGTTTGTTTGTTTTCACATATATATAAATTCATATATGATGTGTTAGATAACCAATGAATGTTAAATTGGATGTTTGTGAATGAATGATAAATTGGATGTTTGTGTGTTTAAAATATCACTGGGCCTAAGGGTTGATTTATAAAAATATCATGGAAAGGATATTTGAGATTTAAAAGGAAAATTCTATTTTTTTTAAATAGAAAATTTGGAATTCGAACGGAGTAACAATATTGACTTGTTTTGAATAAATAAAACAAGTACTGAAATTTATAAACGATGTTTATAAATAATATAATGTAGGAAACTGAAGTGTTGGAATTTATAAAATAGTGTTTATAAATTGAATAATACTGGAGATGGAAGTGAATTTATAAATGGTATCTATAAATGAAATGGGAAAAATTATCGTTTAGATAATTTGGGAAAGGTAAATTCAGATGTGAATTGAAAAGAGGAAATTTATTTTATTTCAAATGATTTTGAAAGCGAGACTTGTTTAATATATAAACAAGTAAAATAAATGGTGTTTGTAAATAAAAAGGAAAAATTATCATTTGGATAATTTAAATATGTAAATTCAAATGTGAATTTAAAATGAGAACTTAGAATCGTTTTAAATAATAAACGATTAACTTTATTCCGATATTTGGAATATAAATGAAGTTAAATAAATCCTTAGGATTTAGTTTGAATTCAACTATGTTGGATTTATAAAAATAAATTATTCCCAAATAGAATTAACCTAGTTAAAGGATAAATAGATAATCGAGTTTCGAATCGAGTTGACTTTGAATAAGTAAATTAAACTTGTGAATTCATATTCAAATCAAATATGAAACCTGAGTTTGTAAAGTGGAATTGGATTAGTTTTTAAATAAGTTAAAATATATTTGAAAAATAAAAAGGTGAAATAGGCAAAACAGTTAATTAGCAAAGAGATGTAAATATAATGCTCGACAAAAACGTACGTATTTAAATTGAATATGAGATTTTATACGCCGTATTGGCAAGCCGCTTGGCTAACCGCTTGGCTTTTTGATTTTCTTTTTGAATGGAGAGGCATATGTGGCGGTTTGGGAATTTTCTCGATGCTCCCCGTACAAAGGAGGTTATGTCGAATTTTTCCGAAAATTTAAGGAGTTAGAATATTTTAAAAAGATTTGATAAACTAGAAATCGATATATATAGAATTCGATAATGAAACGAACTTAAAGTAGAATATTATAAACGAAAAGGAATTTTATAAATAAAATCCTGGGAGATATACGTTTTCAAGTGAATGATGATTTAAAAGCAAATGATTTGCAGATTTAAAATGATCATGTTGATAAGAAGTTAATCAAATGGAGTTAAAGAAATAGAGTTAAGTAGAATTAGAAACTGACTGGAAGTTTGAAGCGACCCGAACTTCCCCGGTAAGGAAAGCACGGATTGAATTGAGGACAAGCCACATCGGGACCCAGACAGAAGAACATTTCATTGTTAATTACAACAATTCATCAGAATATAAGAATATACAGAGTATAAACAAATAATATACATTAGAAAATATCAGAGATTTAAATTACATTTAAATACATCACTGCAGCGGAAAATAATACAAAGCACAACTGAAGGAGATATATGGATACAGAGCTTTCCGCATATCATTCCAGCTGTAAACCAGGATCCTGTGAATATAAATTTGCAAAACCAAAACTACTAGCTGCCCGTGTCAAAATGAGGGCACCCATAGTTTAGGTTAAAATAATAAACTCCAGGTCAGTCATGGGACTGGTGTGAGAACTAAAACAGTTATTAATATTGGTTTTTAAAGTTCGGTAAATCAAGGGACCACGCCGTATAACATGGAACGGGTTTGCTCCCAAGAATACCAGTGCATAAAACAAACAGCGCAATGCTTAGTAAAGAAAAATGAAGCTGTTATAAGACCCAGGTCCCATCATACAATGCAACACAAACCGGAGGATAGGGGTTTACCTTATAACAGCCAAAGAATGCTTGATACGCGAAATTTTGTCTTTTGATTCTTAATCAGACTCCAACCGTAAATTAGTATGAGAACAATTCCCTAAGTATTAACGCCGAAGGCTGAAACCAACATCAGACCAATACCCAGGAAACTACCCATCTTAGCTCGTTTCCAGTTAGTTTCTGATTTTATATACAATCATAAATATCAATCATAGACGACATGGGTACCATATATCATGTCGTCATACTAGGCTCTACAATCAAAACCGCAAAGTCACGTATTTGGAAATTGGATTTCCATCTGTGAACCGAGGCAAAAGATAGTCCTCTACAGATTTGAGAGCCTCTAGCCCTCCCCTCAGGACCCAGACTCAGATGGGCCCTTGGATCGTCAGGGCCGGTCCACCGATGTGGATTAAAATGCCTGAACACTGCGTTTCCCCGCCCTTTGGGGCGTAAATGAGCCAACGAATGACTCCATGGGCTTCACATAGTCACCGATATATTCGAGGCGCCTTGCAAACCAACAACCACATAAGTCAAACTCGTCAGGGCGTGTCAAACCACTGATTCCACTTCTAACTAGAAAGAAATGCATGTCCTCCCTGATGTCCTCTCCCGTTTTTGGTTCACCACCGGGGTGTGTGGCTTGCGAATTCACGTTACACAAAGCTATGCCACACAGGCGGTGCTTTGATCATCAACCACAAGACTTTGCTTTTCAACAGAAGCCTTGATCATTTACATCTTAGCATGCCACACAGGAAAACTACTACATGCAACCGATATCCATCAATCACACAGAATGATATCTAATGTCAGACACACAGTCCATTTACAAGTCTGTTCTGGGTCTGAACGAAACCGGAGGCACCTTGTACCTCGCATGTCCATCGATCTCCAAGTACGTCTGGACGATCACCAACTAATTCCCTTCTCTTGGGTGTACAGCCCAATCAAGACCATCAGTAATCACCCAAACGACGTGAAGACCTCCGGTCTTCGACCACCGTCTTCATCTTCGACTAATCGTAGAATCAGTTATTCAGAATGTGATAAACCCGGTCTTTCTGAATAACTCGCGTATATAATAAACAAGTGTTACACAAACACAACATACGCCTCATTCCAATTCATCAGTCACTAACCGTAAATTAGTAAGAGAACAATTCCCCAAATATTAACCCCGAAGGCCGAAACCAACATCAGATCAATACCCAGGAAACCATTCATCTTAGCCAACCTACAGTTAGTTTCTAAATTTCACATTCTTAGGGAAAGGTTCCCATTAATTTTATCAAAGATAAATTCTTTTAAATTTATTCTTTAATCTTCCTTTGAATATCACTTCAAACTAGTCGGGATTAGCTAACCATACCAAAGTAATCATTTATTTTATTTCCCAATCCCAACCTATTTATCCCATGAAGTAAAACTGGTCATACTTCATATCTAACACCACGGTGTTATCGGTAAGTTCAATTACCATTTCACGTTCAAATCTAATTTAAGATTTAACTACCGTCTGGAGTAAAACCGGTGATACTCCATTCTCGATCTTTTCAATCTAATTAAAGATTCATTAAAACTCCACTTAGTTTTAATCTTTGACTGGGTTAAAGAATCAGTGTCATTTAAAACACGGTTCAAGATAAACCCCAAAATCGCATCACATTTCAATCAGTCCCTAACCGTAAATTAACAAGTGAGCAATTCCCTAAGTATTAACCCCGAAGGCCGAAACCAACATCAGATCAATACCCCAGAAACCATTCAACTTGACTAATCACCAGTTAGTTTCTGATTTTCTTAACTCATTTGGGTCTAAGAACAGTATTATTGAAGATATCGTTCACGACAACCCAAAATCACATTCCATTAATTATCGGGTTAAAGAACAAGTGTTATTTAAAATACTGCTCACGATAAACCCAAAAATCAATACCAATTCAATTCCAACTAAATATTATTTAATTGGTACACTTCATTAAATCTAAATAAAAAGATTTAATCTTTTTCTCGAGTGGGCTTAAGAACAGTGTTAATGAAGACACCATTCACGACAAACCCAAATCACATTTGATATTAAATACAAGGCTCTGAATAGAAAATATATCGGCTTATATTCAATATTAAATTCTTCGACCAACAAATATCGTATTGGAAATAACGATATATATATATATATCTTTCAAATTTCCATAACAATATCTCTATAATCACGAAATCCAACATTGAAATATTCCAAGGACAATTTCGATTCAAATCCATTCCAATTCGATTATTGGAAATCCTGGTTACTTTTGAAACCATTTCAAATCCACTTTATTTATTTTAAAAATAAATAGAATCATAATTCTAGTTCAAAACTAGTTCATTTCGATAAAAATCTATTTTTATCTTTTCAAATATGGAATTTTTCATCCCAATTCTTTCCAAATCATTTCTTATGATTTTACACAAATTATTACTATTTTTAATAATTTTATCAAGGCCCGTATAGTCGATTTCCATCAACGGCCATCGAACTGCACTTACAGTGACCTTTTCCATATTTGATTTGGACATAATTCCAAATCCAACCGTTAGATTTCAAATTTCCAATATTTGTTAGAAAGCTCTTTTCGATACGAACCCAACGGTTTTGGTTTTAGGAGAATCCATCTCCCGCAATATCCATTCGAAGTCAATGGTCAAAATTAGCGAACTGCTGCGGCGCGGCGCGTTCTATTCAGGCCATTATATATATATAATATATATTATATATATTTCGTCGATTTCCTTTCAAAATGTATTTTATAAATCGTTTTAAATTCGTTTTCGAAATGATTTCAAACTTCATATTCAATTTCTAATCAAAATTGAATTTTCCTTTCTAAATTCCTTTTCACATTCATTTCTATTTGATTTCAATTCGATTTCAATTCGATTTCAATTCGATTCAATTCAATTCGATTTGAATTCTATTCAATTCAATTTCAATTTAAATTCGTTTTCTATTCAATTCAATTCGAATTCATTTTCTATTCAATTCAATTCGAATTCATTTTCTATTCAATTCAATTCGAATTCATTTTCTATTCAATTCAATTCGAATTCATTTTCTAAAATATTCGATTATTGAAATCACTTTTCAATATTCATTAAAAACAAATAAAATCGACAAAGTTCCCGTTCGTGTTAAAATGGCGTTTAACTAATTAACACAACTTCACATTTCAATATTCACTTAATATTATTTTAAAATATTTGATAATTCTGAACTGGAATCAGACACAGTCAATTACCATATAATTTCAATTATATGGATTTCATCCAATTCATGTATATAGCAATGACAACAAACAATCAACCATCATCCAAAGTGCATTCTACACTGTATAAGCATCAAATATAAATATTTAACGCTTATAACAGTCTGTCAATCAATCGATCGATATACAACTAATTATTGGGATTAGTGTATGTCATATATCATCCCAATACCCGTGTGGGGTTTCAAACAATCAAACACAGATTTTATTTGTGCAGTTGGGCGATGTGTAAAATTTATCGTCCCAATCAATATCAGTCAAATGTGTGTATATAAACAAATCATTCGATTTGTTTATAACTATTTATTTTATTTCTTTTTATATACACGTTAAAAATTCTATTTTCAACTATAAAATATTTTTAACTATATAAATATTTTATTCCATTCCACATCACACAATCAACTACACATCAAAATCAAACAAACAAACAAGCCGTCCATGGTCTGTGGACGACGGGTGTCGGGTGCTACTAAACACCGTCTGCATCCTAGTATATATTTTAACTAGAAAATTAAATTAAAGGTGAGAAGTTCTCACCTTGGGTTTCCACTCCTCCAGTCTTTAGCGGACGATGGTTTGGATTCTGTCCACTTCCCTTCTGTTCAATCGCACTCTGTTTCACACGTTTTTTTTATATTAAAAATCACATTTCTATTTTGACGCTATACGGATAAAAATCACATTTTTATTCTACTTCTTAATAAATAAAAATCGAATTTTTTTTCTGCTTCTATATAAATAAAAATAAAAATTTTCTATTTTAAAAATATATACTTTCCTTATCGAAAATATAATCTTTTCCATCCTCAAAGTTTTAATCTTTGCTCCTTTTCAAAATCAATCCTTTCTTCTTATAAAAATCTACGTTTGCTAATTTTATTTAAACAACCTTGCTAATCTTACTTTAAAACTTTGTTACGATATATATTTCATAAACAACGCGATTTTATTTTTCTAAACAAAGTGGTTTTATTTTTCATCATGTCCTTATATTTTCAAAACGATGTCTTTGTATTTGTATTTTCAAAAGAGATGTCTTTCTATTTTCAAAACGATGTCTTTATATTTTCAAAAGCGATGTATATTTTTATTTTTAAAACAAAACTGTATTAACACAAACTGATTTAACAATGTATTTATTTCAAAAATTTATAATAAATAAAAGGGAAAAGAAGCTCACTGTGTTTTGTTTCATCGTTATGTACAGTCGACTTCACTGAACCACCATCCCCACTGACGCAAGCCATTCAATCCCGGTTTCTTGAAATCCATCGCCTCAATCTTCTAGGGCTAGGCACGCCCGCCGCCACGTTCGTCGTGGCTCCGATCAACCAATGCCATTCGAAGCACTTGAGCGCCGCCCTCCCTCTCCAGAAGTCGCTCCAAGTTCAAACCCCTCTACGCGTTGGGATTCTCGATTGAATGGCCAATCATCGAGCGCACGATTCACGAAAAATATCAGACGGGTTTTGATCTCCACCACCTAGTATGTTCATCTCACTTAGATTTACGTTTTTCGTGCTAGATGTTCATCGAATTTCTGCGTGGATGAGGAGATTGGAGGAGAGGAAGATCCGACGATTTTAATCATCCATTTTGAATGAACGGTGGGTTTCTGATAATGAATTAGGTTTAGCCTCTTTTCTAGGGTATTTATTAATAAATTAATATTATTTAATTCGAAATTAAATTGTTTTATGCCTCGGACTCTATTCTGAATCCAACGACTATCGCCCTTAGCTAATTACCCCCATTCTGAACACAATGGGATATGTTTCGTAACCCAATTCGGCTGTTACGATCAGTTTTCGTAAAATTAAAATATAAATCAATGTACTCAATTTTAAACGTACATTTCAATTTACCGGGGCCACATACTAACACTAAAAATTCCAGAAAAATTATTTCTAGCTTCGTATTGGCGATACGGTCCTAACAAAACTAATTTCGTCAAATTCTGAGACCGTTTGAAAACTGGCCAATTTCTGGTCGACCCAAATTGATTGAAACTGTTAAAACACGTTTAACTTCGCCACGCTCACATGTTGACTTAGAAAATTACGAATTTTGAAACCTAGCAATAATTTGACATCCCGGATCCAACAAAAGTGGTTTCGTCGAAAACGAAGGTCGTTTGCAAAATTTCCATTTTTAAGGGCCTTTATATATATTAATATATATATAAATTCCACAGCGACTTTTCTGAAATTTAAACTGGATGTATCTCTCAACTTCTAAAGTGAAATCTCAGTTTCTTACATACGTTAGAAAGATATGATTAAACAGATTCAAATATTCCTTGTTTCGTTCAATTCTGAGTTATATTGAATTTTGTATATTCATTTGAAATTCGAAATCGAATTTTCGAACTACCGCGCCATTTCAGACTCGTTATATAATTAAAATAAAATTATTCGTTTTAACTTCGTCGAAAATAAATTTTCCGTCGTTATTATTTAAAATAATTCATTTTAAATAATCAAAATTCACTAAAATTGCCAAAATAAAAATTTTAAATTGGCTCAGAATTCCGGGTTATTACAATCTCCCGCACCTAAAACTTTTCGTCGCCGAGAAGGAACGAAGCCGAAAGTTGTTTAACAAATCAACTTAACTTTCACTATTTTCTTTACGGCTTAAGTTCTTCAACTTTTTAGTTTCTAAGAACTTTTCAAATTTTTCAAAAAAAATTAACTAACACCCAAAATTTTCGAAAAATTTCGCCTTAACCTCCCCTGCACCGGGGACTTCGGGATATTTCATATAGCCTCCCATGGCCTTCTTCAATCCAAAAGAAAAATAAAAAGCCAATCGACTCATAAAATCATCATCACCCAAACAAAATAGTAAAATATGGTAAACATGTACCTATTTGTCGGACAAACAATTTTATTCTTCTGCTCTAGCCTCTTTGCTATGACCTGTTCAATGTAAGTACACGTATATGCATGCAAATGCGACTAATTTTCAATACACTCACTATTTGATATAATTTGGCTAAAGGTTCAACATTTAATTAATCAAACTATAATCAAACAACACAACCAGCAATCAATTAGTTGATTAGCTTTTGAAATTCATAACTTGGATATATAGTCCAAAAATCACATTTTTGATGCCAATTCACAACAATAAGCCCTATCTAGTTTATGTTCTCAGACCAGTCTAATGGAAATATATAGATATCTCACTTTCGTCACTTGAACATAAATTCTGATGATGTTTCGAACCACCATCAGAATATCCACGGGTGACTAGAGTGTGACTCTATATCCATCCAGTATATTGGAGGCTTCCAATACACGTGGATCAGACGTATATTAAAATCTCTATATACCTGATAGTCCAAATCAATATAAATAAATATTCAAATACGAATTACTGAATTTAAATTTTCAAAACAAAAATTGTTTTTATTTTAAAAATATACTCTTCACACTCGTTCTAGGATACTACTGATCCTATTTCTAACGAGTCATTCTCGTTGGATATTACTAATCCAGTTTCTGATGAATTCTTTCGTTTGGTTCTAACGTGTCTTGTTCTCTGAGCTTTGTAAACCAAAGCTATGATACCAAATGAAGCGGCCCGAACTTCCCCGGTAAGGGAAGCACGGATTGAATTGAGGACAAGCCACATCGGGACGCAGACAAAAGAACATTTCATTGTTAATTACAACAATTCATCAGAATACAAGAATATACAGAGTATAAACAAATAATATACATCAGAAAATATCAAAGATTTAAATAGCATTTAAATACATCATTGCAGCGGAAAATAATACAAAGCACAACTTAAGGAGATATACGAATGCAGAGCTTTCCGGATATCATTCCAGCTGTAAACTAGGATCCTATGAATATAAATCTGCAAAACCAAAACTACAAGCTGCCCGTGTCAAAATGAGGGCACCTAGAGTTTAGGTTAAAACAATAAACTCCAGTTCAGTCATGGGACTGGTGTGAGAACTAAAACAGTTATTAATATTGGTTTTTAAAGTTCGGTAAATCAAGGGACCACGCCGTATAACACGAAATGGGTTTCCTCCCAAGAATACCAGTGCATAAAACAAACAGCACAATGCTAAGTAAAGAAAAACGAAGCTGTTACAAGACCCAGGTCCCATCACACAATGCAACGCAAGCCGAAGGATAGGGTTTTACCTTATAACAGCCAAAGAATGCTTGATACGCGAAATTTTATCTTTTGATTCTTAATCAGACTCCAACCGTAAATTAGTAAGAGAACAATTCCCTAAGTATTAACCCCGAAGGCTGAAACCAACATCAGACCAATACCCAGGAAACCACCCATTTTAGCTCGTTTCCAGTTAGTTTCTGATTTTATATACAATCATAAATATCAATTATAGACGGCATGGGTACCATATATCATGTCGCCATACTAGGCTTTACAATCAAAACCGCAAAGTCACGTATTTGGAAATTGGATTTCCATCTGTGAACCGAGGCAAAAGATAGTCCTCTACCGATTCGAGAGCCTCTAGCCCGCCCCTCAGGACCCAGACTCAGGTGGGCCCTTGGATCGTCAGGGCCGGTCCACCGATGTGGATTAAAATGCCTGAACACTGCGTTTTCCCGCCCTTTGGGGTGTAAATGAGCCAACGAATGACTCCATCGGCTTCACATAGTCACCGATATATCCGAGGCTCCTCGCAAACCAACAACCACATAAGTCAAACTCGTCAGGGCGTGTCAAACCACTGACGCCACTTCTAACTAGAAAGAAACGCATGTCCTCCCTGATGTCCTGTCCCGTTTTTGGTTCACCACCGGGGTGTGAGGCTCGCGAATTTACGTTACACAAAGCTATGCAACACAGGCGGTGCTTTGATCATTAACCACAAGACTTTGCTTTTCAACAGAAGCCTTGATCATTTGCATTTTAGCATGCCACACAGGCAAACCACTCAATGCAACTGATATCCATCAATCACACAGAATGATATCCAATGTCAGACACACAGTCCATTTATAAGTCCGTTCTAGGTTTGAACGAAACCTGAGGCACCTTGTACCTCGCATATCCATCGATCTCTAAGTACGTCTGGACGATCACCAACTGATTCCCTCCTCTTGGGTGTACGACCCAATCAAGATCATCAATAATCACCCAAACGACGTGAAGACCTCCGATCTTCGACCACCGTCTTCATCTTCGACTAATCGTCGAATCAGTTATTCAGAATGGGATAAACCCGGTCTTTCTGAATAACTCGCGTATATAATAAACAAGTGTTACACAAACACAACATACGCCTCATTCCAATTCATCAGTCACTAACCGTAAATCAGTAAGAGAACAATTCCCCAAATATTAACCCCGAAGGCCGAAACCAACATCAGATCAATACCCAGGAAACCATTCATCTTAGCCAACCTATAGTTAGTTTCTAAATTTCACATTCTTAGGGAAAGGTTCCCATTAATTTTATCAAAGATAAATTCTTTTAAATTTATTCTTTAATCTTCCTTTGAATATCACTTCAAACTTGTCGGGATTAGCGAACCATACCGAAGTAATCATTTATTTTATTTCCCAATCCCAACCTATTTATCCCATGAAGTAAAACTGGTCATACTTCATATCTAACACCACGGTGTTGTCGATAAGTTCAATTACCATTTCACGTTCAAATCTAATCAAAGATTTAACTACCATCTGGAGTAAAACTGGTGATACTCCATTCTTGATCTTTTCAATCTAATTAAAGATTCTTTAAAACTCCACTTAGTTTTAATCTTTGACTGGGTTAAAGAATCAGTGTCATTTAAAACACGGTTCACGATAAACCCCAAAATCATATCACATTTCAATCAGTCCCTAACCGTAAATTAGCAACTGAGCAATTCCCTAAGTATTAACCCCGAAGGCTGAAACCAACATCAGATCAATACCCCAGAAACCATTCAACTTAACTAATCTCTAGTTAGTTTCTGATTTTCTTAACTCCTTTTGGTCTAAGAACAGTATTATTGAAGATACCGTTCACGACAACCCAAAATCACATTCCATTAATTATCGGGTTAAAGAACAATTGTTATTTAAAACACTGTTCACGAAAAACCCAAAAATCAATACCAATTCAATTCCAATTAAATATTATTTAATTGGTACACTTCATTAAATCTAAATAAAAAGATTTAATCTTTTTCTCGACTGGGCTTAAGAACAGTGTTAATGAAGTCATCATTCACGACAAACCCAAATCACATTTGATATTAAATACAAGGCTCAGAATAGAAAATATATCGGCTTATATTCAATATCAAATTCTACGACCAACAAATATCGTATTGGAAATAACGATATGCATATATCTTTCAAATTTCCATAACAATATCTGTATAATCACGAAATCCAACATCGAAATATTCCACTGACAATTTTGAATCAAATCCATTCCAATTCAATTATTGGAAATCCTGGTTACTTTTGAAACCATTTCAAATTCACTTTATTTATTTTGAAAATAAATTGAATTATAATTCTAGTTCAAAACTAGTTCATTTCGATAAAAATCTATTTTTATCTTTTCAAATATGGAGTTTTTCATCCTAATTCTTTCCAAATCATTTCTTATGATTTTACACAAATTATTACTATTTTTAATAATTTTATCAAGGCCCGTACAGTCGATTTCCATCAACGGCCATCGAACTGCACTTACAACGATCTTTTCCAAATTTGATTTTGACATAATTCCAAATCCAACCGTTAGATTTCAAAATTACAATATTCGTTAGAAAGCTCTTTTCGATACGAACCCAACGGTTCTGGTTTTAGGGGAATCCGACTGTCGGATCACCCGCAAAATCCATTCGAAGTCAATGGTCGAAATTCGCGGACTGCCGCGGCACGGGCGTCCTATTCAGGCCATTATATATATATAATAATATATTATATATATTTCGTCGATTTCCTTTCAAAACGTATTTTATAAATCGTTTTAAATTCGTTTTCGAAACGATTTCAAACTTCGTATTCAATTTCTAATCAAAATTGAATTTTCCTTTATAAATTCCTTTTTACATTCATTTCTATTTGATTTCAACTCAATTTCAATTCAATTCAATTCAATTTCAATTCGATTTGAAATCTATTCAATTCAATTTCAATTTAAATTCGTTTTCTATTCAATTTAATTCGAATTCATTTTCTATTCAATTCAATTCGAAATCATTTTCTATTCAATTCAATTCGAATTCATTTTCAATTCAATTCAATTCGAATTCATTTTTTATTCAATTCAATTCGAATTCATTTTCTATTCATTTCAATTCGAAATCATTTTTTATTCAATTCAATTCGAATTCATTTTCTAAAATATTCGATTATTGAAATCACTTTTCAATATTCATTAAAAACAAATAAAATCGACAAAGTTCCCGTTCGCATTAAAATGGCGTTTAACTACTTAACACGGTTTCACATTTCAATATTCACTGAATATTATTTTAAAATATTTGATAATTCTGAACTGGAATCAGACACAGTCAATTACCATATAATTTCAGTTATATGGATTTCATCCAATTCATGTATACAGCAATGACAACAAACAATCAATCATCATCCAAAGTGCGTTCTGCACTGTATAAGCATCAATTATAAATAATTAACGCTTATAACAGTCTGTCAATCGATCGATCGACATATAACTAATTATTGGGATTAGTGTATGTCATATATCATCCCAATACCCGTGTGGGGTTTCAAACAATCAAACATAGATTTTATTTGTGTAGTTTGGCGATGTGTAAAATTTATCGTCCCAATCAAAATCAGTCAAATGTGTGTATATAAACAAATCGTTCGATTTGTTTATAACTATTTATTTTATTTCTTTTTATATACACGTTAAAAATTCTATTTTTAACTATATAAATATTTTATTCCATTTCACATCACACAATCAACTGCACATCAAAATCAAAGAAACAAACAAGCCGTCCATGGTCTGTGGACGACGATGTCGGGTGCTACTAAACACCGTCTGCCTCTTAGTATATATTTTAACTAGAAAATTAAATTAAAGGTGAGAAGTTCTCACCTTGGGTTTCCACTCCTCCAGTCTTTAGCGGACGATGGTTTGGATTCTGTCCACTTCCCTTCTGTTCCATCGCACTCTGTTTCACACGATTTTTTTATATTAAAAATCACATTTCTATTTTGATGCTATACGGATAAAAATCACATTTTTATTCTACTTCTTAATAAATAAAAATCGAATTTTTATTCTGCTTCTATATAAATAAAAATCAAAATTTTCTATTTTAAATATATATACTTTCCTTATCGAAAATATAATCTTTTCCATCCTCAAAGTTTTAATCTTTGCTCCTTTTCAAAATCAATCCTTTCTTCTTATAAAAATCTACGTTTGCAAATTTTATTTAAACAACCTTGCTAATCTTTCTTTAAAACTTTGCTATGATATATATTTCATAAACAACGCAATTTTATTTTTCTACATAAAGCGGTTTTATTTTTCATCATGTCCTTATACTTTCAAAACGATGTCTTTGTATTTGTATTTTCTAAAGCGATGTCTTTCTATTTTCAAAACGATGTCTTTGTATTTTCAAAAGCGATGTATATTTTTATTTTTAAAACAAAACTGTATTAACACAAACTGATTTAACAATGTATTTATTTCAAAAATTTATAATAAATAAAAGGGAAAAGAAGCTCACTGTGTTTTGTTTCATCGTTCTGTATAGTCGACTTCACTGAACCACCATCCCCCCTGACGCACGCCATTCGATCCTGGTTTCTTAAAATCCATCGCCTCAATCTTCTAGGGCTAGGCACGCCTGCCACCACGTTCGTCATGGCTCCGATCAACCAATGCCATTCGAAGCGCTAGAGCACCGCCCTCCCTCTCCAGAAGTCGCTCCAAGTTCGAACCCCTCTAGGCATTGGGATTCTCGATTGAACGGCCAATCATCGAGCGCGCTATTCACGAAAAATATCAGACGGGTTTTGATCTTCATCGCCCAGTATGTTCATGTCACTTAGATTTACGTTTTTCATGCTAGATGTTCATCGAATTTCTGCGTGGATGAGGAGATTGGGGGAGGGGAAGATCCGACAATTTTAATCGTCGATTTTGAATGAACGGCGGGTTTTTGATATTGAATTAGGCTTAGCCTTTTTTCTAGGGTATTTATTAATAAATTAATATTATTTAATTCGAAATTAACTTGTTTTATGCCTCGGACTCTATTCTGAATCCAACGACTGTCACCCCTAGCTAATTACTCCCATTCTGAACACAATGGGATATGTTTTGTAATCCAATTCGGTTGTTATGATCAGTTTCCGTCAAAATTAAAATATAAATCAATGTATTCAATTTTAAACGTACATTTTAATTTACCGGGGTCACATACTAACTCTAAAAATTCCTAAAAAAATATTTCTAGCTTCGTATTGGCGATACGGTCCTAACAACACTAAGTTCGTCAAATTCTGAGACCGTTTGAAAAATGGCCAATTTCTGGTCGACCCAAATTGATTGAAACTGTTAAAACACGTTTAACTTCGCCACGCTCACATGCTGATTCAGAAAATTACGAATTTTGAAACCTAGCAATAATTTGACATCCCGGATCCAAAAAAAGTGGTTTCGTCGAAAATGAAGGTCGTTTGCAAAATTCCCATTTTTAAGCGCCTTTATATATATTAAAATATATATAAATTCCACAGCGACTTTTCTGAATTTTAAACTGGACGTATCTCTCAACTTCTAAAGTGAAATATAAGTTTCTTACATTCGTTAGAAAGATATGATTAAACAGATTCAAATATTCCTTGTTTCGTTCAATTCTGAGTTATATTGAATTCTATATATTCATTTGAAATTCGAAATCAAATTTTCGAACTGCCGCGCCATTTCAGACTTGTTATATAATTAAAATAAAATTATTCGTTTTAACTTCGTCGAAAATAAATTTTCCGCCATTATTATTTAAAATAATTCATTTTAAATAATCAAAATTCGCTAAAATTGCCAAAATAAAATTTTTAAATTGGCTCAGAATTTCGGGTTATTACAAAATTAGTTGAGTTGAACGACTTTTTGAGTATCGATCTGATGTTGGTTTCGGCCTTCGGGGTTTATACTTAGGAAGTTGTTCTCTTACTAGTTTACAGTTAGAGTCTGATAGACGTGGAAGAATAGTGATATGTAAATATGCAATGGGAATGTTTTCCAGAGTTAATAGCATATATTTTCTAAACATAGTAAATAAGGAAATATGAATACATATATATATATATATATATGTTTGATGATTTGATCGATAGTTCCATTTGGAAATAAGATCGTTGTGTGTACACGGACATTTTTCATTTGATAGTAAAATCACCGACTATCAAAGTTTTGACCATTTTAACGTTGTTAATATGAGGAGACCGGTTGGATTCTTATCCAAAGAACCACTCCGTATTGGCATAAGCGTTGCGAATCATATATGCCAAAGAAAATTGAAGACGGAGTAAAGTGCAAGGGTTGTTGTATAAGTCCTAGGTAGAGATTGCCTAGGATAGATATACAGAATAGTGCCTTCGGTTTCGTTCAGTCCCAGAACGAACGTATATGGACGAATGTCTGACAGAATATTTCCAATGATCGAATATGTTGGACTGTACAAATATATATGGTGGCAATGGATTTATTCCCTTAGCATAATATCCAGAATATTTGTGTAAACCCAATTAATGATTAACAAATCTGATAATGTGGCATTCAAAGTGATCGTGTTATCAATGAATGGAAAGTAATAGTAGCCTCTGGCCTCAACAACCGGGAAATGAAAAAAATCGGGCAGGCAGCATGGCTATGTGGTTAGCTCCCATTAGGGTGTATCATCACCTATCTAGAGATTCATTTAATTCTTTATTCTATTCAATGCTGTCCCTTATCGAGAAACGGTTGCTGATCCCAACCGTTGGTGATATACATTCGATACACTCAAGAGAAATGAGTGGCCGGTCATGTGTGGCTGAGTTGCAAGATGTTCTTGTTGAATTCGGTGTATTCTCCTCTAGAGATACACCAGCGACAGGTGGTTCCATACCATGTCATAGTAGGAAATCAAATCCCCAATAAGTGCTCGCGGTTGTGATTGTATATTATATATGTGGAACGTGAGATGCAAGCATTCCACTAAGATTCTATTTATTTTATCTAGACACTATTATAATATCAAAAGAGTTTTGATATAAAGATCATTTTGGATACTCATAAGGGAAAAACCCGTTCCGTGTTATACGGCGTGGTCTTATGAGTTATCATTTATTTTCTCAAGCTGTTTTAAAATTGTTTACTCATACCAGTCCCATGACTGACCCGGAGTTTATTTTGTTTTGTTTTACCTAAACTCTTGGGTGCGCAAATTTGTACGGGCAGTCAAGTAGCTCAGCTATTCTCAGATATTTGGAGGAGCTTGGAGCAGGAGGCTTCAACGTTAGTTATCTAGTGTCATTTCCGCTGTATTGTAAGTGTTGTACTCTGATGATTATGTTATGTATATACAGTCAAATTTTGTATTTCAAAAGCTGTCATATATTATATTTTATTCCGCTACAATGTGAGATTATGTGTTGTGCTTTTGTTCTTCTTCTTCTATTCTAAGTTTCTTTCTTTCTATTTCTCATCCTCTAACTTCTTTCAATAATGATTCGTATTTTTGTGCAATTTGGGTTGGACGTGTGTTGTATTTAGTCAACTTAGATAGTACGGATTTGCGGGACGTTACATTAGATAACTCAGAATCTCAAATTTTTGGTCTCAAAACTGAGAATGTTACTTTAAAAAGGAAGAATTCTGAATTAAGTAAGGAAATTAATGATTTAAAAAATAACAAAATTTCTTTTGAAAATGCCAATCATGAATTTGGAATCAAATGTGATAAATGTACAAGTTCGCGAAATTTAATAAAGGTCAAAATGATTTAAATATGATTTTGTCAAGATCTCGACCTTTACATGACAAAAGTGTTTTATGATATAAAAAAAATAATACACATCCAAGATCCAATTGTTATAGAAAATCGAATACTTCTATGACTAGAGATATTTATAGTAAATCGAGAAGTACAAAAGGAAATACCAATAGAAGTTGTTTAATTATTTGGGTTTCTGTAAATTGGAAAAACATAGAAAAATATATTGATGAATACTTTAATTCGGTAGTTAATAAAAAAAATCATTTTTAAAGGTTCCATTAAACCCTCTTGGGGTTGCCTTCCATCTAATCCTTGGACCCTAACGAAGGAAGTGGGTACCAAAGTATATATATCATATTTTTCGCAGGTACACCACAATAAAAAGAAGGCTATTTTCGGTATCTCTAAATATCCATGAAAACAAAATTTAGTTTATCGAAATGCAGATGATCCAATATCTCCTAAAGGTGATTTAATTATTTTTGTTTTATGGTCGATTACCACTATTTATCATGGTACTTTTTTTTAATCGATGACAAATAGGGAGAAAATTATGAAATAAATATGTATTATACACTAACATTTTGTTACAGGAAAGCAAATGGTAAGTATTTCTATATATGCCCTGACAAAATGTTGTAGAGAAGCTTTTTATTCGAGGGAGAAATATGTGCAAGCATACATACAAGGGAGAAAATAAATAATTCTATACAAGTGCAAGAGGTTGTCATCAAACAAAAAAGGGGGAGAATGTTGATTCATGAGTGTTTGATTCACTACAACAAGGAAATAAAGAACGAATTGAAGAGTTAGTATATATACGTGTATGTGTATGTGTGTGCACGTGTGTGTGTTTAGTGTCTTAGATGAATGTTAAAATATATCCTCATCTTATATAACATAATTATATAAAATGCAAATATATATATATATGTATATATGTGTATATGAGTAAATGGGTTTAAAACAGCCTTTACTGGGCCTGTTGTCGTCAACCAGTCGGCTGGTTCATTTCCTACCAGTCAACTGGTCTGGAACAAAAAGCCCAGTAACAGCTATTTTCTACCATTTTTCAAATATATATGATTTATGTTTTTTGACCAGTTGACTGGTGATTTTTATACCAGTTGATTGACCCGACAATAACATCCATATTTCTGAAGGGTCACTTTCTTTCATGAAAAGGTTTCATTTAATTTCTAAAGGAAATGGTTGCTACTTTTAAATAAAACTTTTTATGAACATTTACTACTCTTTATCTACTATAAGTACAACACAAGTTTTTTTATCACATCTCTGAATCTTTCAAAATATGTTCTACTTTCTGATCTACATTTCTAATCACTCTTGCATTCTAGAAAGCTCTCAAATATTCAAATTACTTATTGAATCTTTGAATTTATTTCAAATCTCTTGATTCAATAAGTAATATACTTTCTTCAATCTTCACATACACGTTATATACTTGAGGATAAGATTATAGGGAGGGAGTACTCAATCGTTGGCTATTCGGTGTTTTTCAAGAACATATGCAGAAGTCAAACTCTTATTGTTTGTTAAAGTCCTGTGTCGGTGCTCAGCGGAAAATTCTTGTTGGGGCTCGGATTATTGTGAACCTATTCCTCCAGGTAAATAGAGCGTGTTGATAGTTGAATTCTAGAAGGAGTCTGGGACTGGACGTAGGACGGGAAGTCCGAACCAGTATAAATTTTGTGGTGTCATTTTACTTACTACATTTTCTTATCTGTGATATTTTATATTAGTTAATATTTACTTGCATAATTATTTTTTAGACGAGTTAGAATATCATAGTCCATTCTGCTATATTCCATATATAAAGATCCTACACTAAGTCACACGACACTTTTCAAGCTTGTGGATCGATTCATGAAGAAGTTTTGAGTGCATGTCTCAAGATCAAAGAAAGTGACATCATTATATAGTGTGAAACAAAATTCCACACAGAGCTTTAAAAGTTATCCAAGAAGGTTTAATGCAGCAACTGTTGTACTTGATAGGTTGGATCAGTCATTTATATTGTAGGCGGCAGTTTTCAAAGTCGTTAGCAAGACTAATTTCAAGGTGGCTTTAGAGAAGGATCCTCCAATGGATCTATTTGAATTATATCATGAGGCCGAGATATATCTGTGACATAAGAATGTGGAGGCTAAGGGGATTGGTTTACTTGATGAAATTAATGTTATGGAAGGCGAAGGACCATTTGGAGTGAACCTAGGTAAGATGAAAGGAAGAAAATAGCCGATGATGACAATAGGTAATATAGAGAGAGGCTAAGAGGCCAAGAGTTAAATAAAGGGACATAAATTCTCTTCATATGTATTTTCGAACAAAACTCTAGTGTAGATTTACTTGGATGCTTGAGGCCTTATTGAATGCCTAGAAGGAGAAAGCCCATAGAGCGTGAGTGAATATCTAGAACGTATTGCATATTCCATTAGCTAGATGGACACAACATAGGCAATTGCAGGCATGTGTGGAATCTAATCGAAAAGCACATTTAAAGCAACCAGTTGCAATAAAACATCTAGAATCCAACTACAATGGTGTGAACAGAGCAACCACCATCTATAGCAAGGAACAACCAAAAATATGGTTAAAGAAACTTAATCCCATGATCATGATTGATAAGGGCAAGTTGGTCTCCTACTCTAATCTTTTACTTGTTTTTAATAATTAGGACAATAATCTTGGAACGATTATACATGTACAAGAATTAAAGAGATTTCTAGACACATTCTTAGTCGGATGTAGGGATGGTTATCAAGGATTTATGTTTGTTTTACTTTGATTTGAACATTTGGAATTGAAAACTTCTGCTGGAGAGTGATAACCGGATGGATTGCCTTAAAACACTAATCGAAGATATAAGGTAAAACACAAAGTGCAAGTCCCCTCTTCGAAGAGCGACCGGTAGGGCTTGTACAATTTAAATTAAGTCCTTAGTCGTAAAGCCAAGACCGAGGTGTAGAATGTGAGCCACCTTACTAAAGAGTGAGAGAAAGGCTTCGTACGATGTTGGTCACATTATGTTCCATCCAAAGAGATGGAGCCAGAGAGCAAGAAAATATGTCGCTTTGCTAAAAAGCGTCAAGACCAACTTACTATTTTGGGTTCCCTCACCGAAGAGCGAAGAATTCAGCAAGCATCATTATACGTTATGTTGGAGACTCGGAGTCGAAGTAAATGGATAGGACGTTATGCCAAAGAGAGACATGATCAAGTTAATTATCATTGAGTTCTATTACCGGAGTGCGAGCAGATTGAGCTTAGCAAGGGTCTGGAGACATCTTGAATGGTCTAGAGGGACCACAAATCTTACTATTGGTCTAGAGAGGCCATGAGCTTGTCAAACGATTCAAGATGATCGCCCCTTAACTTGAATAGTAATCGATCCAAAGAGATCACACACATTAACTTAAATGCAAGGATGATCTGTAGAGACCAGGACTTGGATTGGATAGAGAATGGTCCGGTGAGGCCATGACCTAGAGCGGATGCAGAGCACTGAGAATGATTTAAACTCGTTTAAAGCTGGATAAGAAAATTCATTCCAAGAAGAACATGAGATGACTTGAGTTTAAGAGAGATGAAATTTGCGGATAATAAACATGGATTAGAGATAGTTAAAGACTTAGATAAATAGAACTTGTTCAAAGCATACCTTACATTCGAAAGAAATATTTAACAAACAAATTTTTTTCCCTCTTTTAGATCAAAGCAATTTGTAACGACCCCAAATTTTTCAGTCATTAGATTTCGAATATTTAAATTTGTTTTTAATATTATATTTGGAATATTAATGGATATTAATATAGAATTCGTTTATTAAGAGATGATTGAACATCTTTGTTTATATTTAATTATAAATGAACTCGTAACTAGTTCGTAAAATTGAGTTTTAAACTTCAATTGAATATACAGAATCCGTTATAAGTCGAAATTTAGTGGAAACAAGAAACGTTTGAATCTATTTGATGATTATTTTTTAATAAAAGAGAAAATTTGAGATTTCAGCTTGTCCAAATCAATTAGTCGCTATGAAATCGTTAATAAATTATAACGTTTATTTAATTAGTTAAAAGGACTTTTTATATAATTTGGATATCGTTTAACTCGAAAATGTTAACATTGAGTTATAAAATTATATTAGTTGAATTTGAGGTGATCCCATTTGGATATATATATATATATATATATATATATATATATGACGATAATAATTTATTATTATTTAATTGGTTTAGAATTTATTTATATTTTATCGATATTATATAAGCCTTAAAAATAGTCATTTTTTAAACGATATCCTGGTGATATAATTAAATTTCCAGTTTGGAGCCAATTAGAGCTATTTTGTGTGCAGACGCAATTAAATTTTGAACCGATGAATAAATTGAAAATAAAGTAACGTCGTTTTTTGCAAACGAAGTCAGATTTCGATCAAACGAGTTTCTTTAGGTTCGTAACGTCTAGACATAGCAGTACGTTATTTTTGTTGTGTTTGGAGATCATGTGTGTCGATGCGACATTTAGAGGTCGATGTAAAATTTCGGTACCCTATAAATTTTAACCTACTCTACTTTATGCCTACACTAAATATAACCTACCTCAACTCTACCAAAAAAATATTCTTTCTAATCACCTGCTCGCAGCCTAGTTGAGACGAAACTTCACCCTATTTCACATGGCTACGAGAGATAAATTAGCATAGCCTAAACATAAATATATATACAAGGCTTGCTTCAAGATAAACAAAGATAGCCACATATTCTATACCTAGCCTATACACATTAAATTGCACATGCATGGCAAATCACCAAGCAAATAAAAATAGCTTGGAGGAAAGAAATCATGCAGCCACCCTTCTTTTTTCCTACCCTAAATTTTCCCCTATGTTGTACTACTTGAATGGACATTGTTCCGATCCCTTTACAATTTCTTCTATAAATACCCTTGTTGTGATTATTTTGCTTCATTCTACAATCGAACATATGAAACTGAACTCCCTCATTTTCAATAAATATATATATAAATATATACACACACACACACACTCCTCGTCTATTTCTAAAACTCAACCCAACGAAAAAAATAAAAACAAACTTCCCTACTTCTTAATTTCGGTAAAAACACAACGTAATCCCTCCATTTGCAACACAAGCCCTCCATTAAAATCTACAGTTTTATAACTTTAGATGTTGTTATCCATTCGAAAGCATGTAGTCGGGTGGAGACTTTAAAGATGAATGGGGAGAGCTGCGGTGTCTTGGGGCGGGAAGTCGCGGTTCACAGGGATAGAGTGAGTGAAGCATTGCAAAGGGTTGGTTAGATGAGGCCGAGGAACAATAGGCAGTTGGTGGTGCGTTGTGAAGGAAGTTAGTGATAGAAGGATCAGGTAGAGAAAGGAAAAAAGGGGATCCGGGTTTCAAAAGTGCAAATGGGATGAAGGACTGGAAACAAATGCATGCAAGTGGAGAAGGAATGGAAAACAAACGTTGCTGACGGGAATAATTCAGCATGAGGAAGAAGAAATAAGAAGATAAAGGGATCCGGCCATTTGTTTTTGAAGCTTTGGGCCTTACGTAAAAAATGAAGAAAAGTAAAGTAAAATTTGAAAGAATGTGAGATGGGGAAGGATGTATAATAGGTAAAGGGAACAACATCGCTCGATGTATAACAGCAAGTGAAGATTTAGTTGCGGTAGGTGGATTTAATTGCGGTAGAGAAGCATTTTGGCCAATATATATTGGATAAGGCTTATCCGAAAATTAAATTAAAGTTCAATTTAATTAAAATGCTTTTAAAATTTTATTAACATAATATTCTGGTGATACATTATCAGATTTTTAAATCAATGGTCACTATGGAACCATACAAACGTAGGCTATAAGATGGAGCTTGTCTGGTTAGCATAGGAAACAACAGGAATTTTTAATTAAATTAAACATCTATTTAATTTAATTTTAAAAAACCGTTTAATCGACGACTTAAATCAAGGAGAGTTAAACTCACTCAGTTCTCCCTCTTATAATTATTATAAGTCGGGTTTATTGTCTGTATTCTATGTTTGTTCATTATTGGTTGATTTGATGATTGTTTGCATATATGCTAAATATTTTTATATAACTGATTTAAATTAAACGTTTATTTAACTTAATTGAAACCAATTGCTATTTTTGTCAATTATTTCCAATCGAGGTAACTTACCTTGTTGGTTATGTTTGTAATAAAATAAACGTATTTAAATTAAATTGGATGCTTTAATCGTCATTACTAATTGACCATTATCAATTGAATTATTTATTCATGTTTATTTTAAAATATCGTATCAAATGAATTGTTTTATTTGAGGTAATCTATTTGGATGCAGGTAAAACTAGGTTGGAGGAACCCATTGGATTCCTCAAATTTATTGGTTATTTTCATACTATCATTATATGAACTGTTTACCGAATATGATTAGATGATTGATTTGGTTATTGATTGTTGAATATCAATTCAACGTTTGTTTGTTATTAACCAATGGGTAGTATTGGTTAGGAAAATAGTAGTAGATGGCCTAATTATACACGCTTCTATAGCATTGATTTACCGTTAGGTAAATCGATAGAAATGAAGTTGTAAAAATTATTTTACAACTGGAGATAGAATTTGAAATATATTATTTTTAATAGGAGTTTACAAGAAGGAAATAAATACTTATATTTATTATTTAAGTTATAAGTAATTATTAAGTGATTTTATAAAGCTAATTCTTACATTAAGCAAGTGAGAAGAAAATAATGTAACAATTAATAACCGAGGTAAATTGTTAAAAAAGGATTGTATTGAAAGTGATTATTATTTATTTAATAATAATCAAAGTAAATGGGATTATTTAAATTGATTAATTTATTAATTAATTTAAATGAAAATATGAAATAGAATTCATTAACGAGTTAATCATGTTTAGAGTTGACCAAATCAACTGCGTTAACTGAATTGATTATTAAATTGGTTGTTAACAGTTAATGGATAAGTAAACCATTTTTATTTTAATAAATGCTGAAGATGATTATTATTTATTTAATAATAACCAAAGTGGTAATATTGGAATATAGAATTTACTAATGAAGGGGAATGAACTCTTTAATACCCTATTTATGGTGTTAATGAATTTTTAATTGATTTTATATTTACAATGATTAAGTTAAGTTAAATTAAAGTTCTAAAGTGAATTCTTATTTGAAATTCTAATTAATTAGATTTCATAAAATCCAAGTCGGGTGAAGTTATAAAACCCAAGTTTTATTGAATATATTATTGGAATGAGTTATTAGAAATGGTTTAAAAAGTTCAAGATATGAAATTAAGGAATTAGAATCTAATTGGAGATTGGTAGAGTTAAATGATTTTCTGAATATTGATCTGATGTTGGTTTCGGCCTTCGAGGTTGATATTTTTGGAATTATTTTCTTATCGATTTACGGTTAGGGACTGATGAAGATTTGAAATGGAAATCGAACCAAAAACCCATATTTGAATTAGCGGGATGGCAAGATAAGTTATAAAGATGCGGCCTAATATCGCTATATTAAATAAGAGATGAGGTTTATCGAGATTAGCTGAAATGAGTTTTGGGATAAACTTATCAGAAGTTTATAAAAGGGTGTATTTTGGAATGAAGGCTTACATGTGATGTTTTAAAAGATTGTGAAAGTTAATGGAGAAGTATATATTTAAATAATAATTTACTTACTATTTAAATTAAGTAAACGTATTATAAGTTTTCCAAAGAGAAAGTAGGTATTATAACTGTAATTCGTAAGTTTTGTAAATTGAATAGAAGTGCTTGAGTATAGTACTATTTTGAAATAAGAAGTAAAAAACTGTGTTTTCAAATATCGAAAGATTTAAATATTTTGATTAAAGAATGGAAAATTAAAAAGGTCGAATGATGCTGTGTAATAAACCAATTGATCTCCCAATAAAGATTTATTTATGTATTATAATTCGTTCCATTGCGATGTGAGACTCTGATTCTGTGTTCATTTTTCTTGTTATTCTTCTATTCTAACTTTCTTTCTTATCTCACTCTCTTATTTCTTTCTTCTTGCTTTCTGGGTTTTTGATATTTGAGTTTGGACACGGGATGTATAAATACCTAGATTCGAGTGTCGAAATTTTCTGGACACTACAGTTGGTATCTGAGCCAGATTTAGTAATAACCTTTGCATGTGGTATAACTCGATAGAAATGGGGTTAGTAATACCCTAAATTGAGTTTAAGTGTATATATACGAGAGAGCATATTTGCAGATTTTATATAAAAATGTTTCGTATTGTATTGTTTGATTGGTTCAAGTTGAACGGGCAACTGATATAATATTGTTTTGTAAAGAGAGAAAATGAAATTATTTTGTCCAAATTATATTTTCATATAGGAAAGAAATAAATTTATCAAATTATTAATATTGGTTTATTGATTGATTTGAATAAAAATACAAATGAGTTTGTAAATGGTCTAATATAACCATAATTAAATAAATCTGAATTTAACTTAATGATAAGTTAAATGAAATCAAAAAAGAAAAATGGAATGACTGGGTTATGTTGACAGTGAATTGTTTGTTTGTTGGATGCTAGGTTAGTTGAATTCACCAATAATTGGATGAATTGAAAACTAAGAGATAAATTCTAATATGATAAATTAGAATAAAATCGCTTATGAAATAAAAATGAATGATTTGAACCCTGTACTGGTTATTTGCATTATATTGAGTTAAGTGCAGGTTGGAAGAAAAAGAGTTGTTAATCGCTTTGCTTCGTGACTAAAGTATGGGTTGCCAGATATATAGGTAAACCTTAATTATATCAATTTAGGTGATTGATTTTACACCCCCTGAGTTGGGTAGCCACTTGGCTTTTGTTTTCTTTTGGTTGATGTGAGGTCATAGAGGCGACTGTAGTTGTTTCGATTGAATCATATAGAGGAAGTGTTGGCGAATTTTTTGTAAATTTTTAAGACATAGATACTTTTGATAATATTCTAATATAATTAATTTGATTTCGGAATATTATTCTTTACTTAGTAATTTTGGTTATGAAATTCTATTAAGCGGGAAGAACGTAACGACCGGGATTTTTCGGTCATTAGATTTCGAATATTTAAATTTGTTTTAAATATTATTTTTGGAACATTAATGGATATTAATATAGAATTCATTTATTAAATGACGATTGAACATTTATATTTATATTTAATTATTAACGAACTCATAATCGTCCGTAATATTGAGTTTTGAACTTCAATTGAATATACAAAATCCATTATAAGTCGGAATTCTATGGAAACAAGAAATGTTTGAATCTATTTGATGATAATTTTTTAATAAAAGAGAAAACATGAGATTTTAGCATCCATATTGTAAGTTATGTCCAAAACAAATTTTCAAATAGTCGCTATGGAATCGTTAATAAATTATAACATTTATTTAATTCATTTAAAAGGATTTTTTATATAATTTGGATATCGTTCAATTCGAAAATGTTAATATTGAGTCTCATATTGGTTGAATTTGAAGTGATTCCATTTGGCTATATATATATACACACACATATATATGCATATATACATATATATATATATATATATATGACAATAATAATTTATTATTATTTAATTTAATTGGTTTGGAATTTATTTATATCTTATCAATATTATATAAGCCATAGAAATAGTCATTTTTCAAACGACCTTCGTTTTCAACGAAACAAATTTTATTGGAATACATATAGCTAATTATTGCCATATTTTCAGTTTGGAGCCAACTAGAGTTATTTTGTGCGCAGATGCAATTAAATTGTGAACTGATGAATAAATTAAAAATAAAATAACATTGTTCTTTGCAAACGAAGTTAGATTTCGACCAAACGTGTTTCTTTGGGTTCGTAACATCTAGACAAAGCAGTACGTCTATTTTCGTTGTGTTTAGAGATCGTGTGTTGGTGCGAAATTTAAACGTCGACATAAAAATTTTGGTACCCTATAAAATTTAACCTACCCTACTTCATGCCTACACTAAATTTAACCAACCTCAACTTTACCTAAAAAATTATCCTTTCTAATCACCTGCGCGTAGCCAAGTTGATATGAAACTTCACCCTATTTCACATGGCTAAGGAAGATGAATTAGCACAACCTAAACACACACACACACACACACGACATAGCTCAAGCTAAACATACATGACCACCTATTCAATACCTAACCTATACACATTAAATTACACATGCATGGCAAATCACCAAGCAAATCAAAATGGCCTGGACGAAAGAAATCACGCAACTACTCTTCTTTTTGCCTACCCTAAATCTTCTTCTACGTTGTACCACTTGAATGGACATTATTCCAATCCCTTTACAATTCCTTCTATAAATACCCTTGCTGTGATTATTTTGCTTCATTCGTCTTATGCAATCGAACATATGAAACTGAACTCCCTCATTTGCAATATATATATATATATATATATATATGTCCTCGTCTATTTCTGAAACTCAACCCAGCGAAAAAAAATAAAACTAGACTTCCCCACTTCTTAATTATAGTAAAAATACTACGTAAGCCTCCATTTACAACGCAAACCCTCCATTAAAATCTACGGTTTTATAACTTTATATGTCGTTATCCATTCAGAAGCATGCAGTCGCGTAGGGAGTTTAAAGGTGAACCGGGAGAACTACGGTGTCTTGGGATGGGAAGTTGCGGTTCACAGTAATGGAGCGAATAATTCCAAAGGGGTGGCCAGATGAGGTCGAGGAACAGTAGGAAGGTGGTGGTGTGTTATGAAGGAAGTCGGTGAAAAAAGCATCAGGTAGAGAAAAGAAAAAAGGGGAAGCAGGTTTAGAAAGTGCAAATGGGATGGAGGACTGGAGACAAACGCATGTAAGTGGGGAAGGAATGAAAAAAAACGTTATGGGTAGGGCCATCAATTTCTAACATGACCTGAAACACGACTCGTAACCCGCACGAAAAAAACCCGACCCAACCCATTTATAAACGGGTCAATTTCAGGTCAACCCGCTCTGACCCATTTAATAAATGGGTTTACCCGAACCGACCCGTGAACCCGTTTCTGACCCGTCATGGCCCGTTTAATATAAAACATATTTTTATCGCTCTATAATCTACAAAACATAGGCCCAGCCCAGTCCACTACCCATTTGCCGCTTTACCCTAATTTACCAATTATCAAGCCACCGCTCATTCAGTCATTCTAATTTCTGCGAATCAACCTCTTCACTGATTCACTCTTCACATTTTCATGTTTATTCCCACATTAACAACTTTTTACAGTTTATTTATCATCTTTGCTTGCAACAAGTGAATGACAACACCCTTCTTTCATATTTCCATCTTTTTATACAAATATTTTTCTTAACGGGTTACATGAACCAAACCGGAAACCCGCACGATTATAAATGGGTCAACCCGAAACCGACCCGTTTAATAAACGGATTGAGCTAACACGACCCAAACACGACGTGACCCAACCCTAACCGACCCATTGACAGCCCTAGTTACGGGTGGGAAGAATTCACGTATGGGGAAGAAGAAATAAAAAGATAAAGGGGTTGGGGCATTTGTTTTTGAAGCTTTGGGCCTTACGTAAAAAAATGAAGAAAAGAAAAAATATATTTGAAAGAATGTGAGATGGGGAAGGATGTATAGCAGGTAAAGGGTACAACATCGCTCGATGTATCGCAACAAGTGAAGATTTAGTTACGCCAGGTTGATTTAATTGCGACACAGAAGCGTTTGGGCTGACATATATTGCGTAAGGCCCATTCGAAAATTAAATTAAAGTTTAATTTAATTAAGAAGCTTTTAAAATCTTATTAACTTAATATTCCGGCCATACATTATCAAATTTCTGAATTGTTGGTCACTATGGAACTGTACGGATGTAGGCTACGAGATGGAGCTAGTCTGGTTAGCACACGAAGCAACGGGAACTTTTAATTAAATTAAACGGCTGTTTAATTTAATTAAAACAAATTGTTTATTCAACGAATTAAATCTAGGTGAGTTAAACTCACTCAGTTCTCCCACTTATAATTTTTATATGTCGGGTTTATCGTATGTGTGCTATATTTGTTAATCGATGGTTGATTTAATGATTGTTTGCATATATGTTGAATATTTTTAAATAACTGATTTAAATTAAACGTTCATTCAACTTAATTGAAACCAATCGTTATTTTTAACGATTATTCCAATTAAGGTAACTTACCTAGTTGATTACGTTTATAATAATATAAACGTATTTAAATTAAATTAGATGCTTGAATCGTCGTTATTAATTGACCATTATCAGTTGAATTATTTATTCATGTTTATTTTAAATTATTGTACTGAATGAATTGTTTTATTTGAGGTAACCTATTTGGATGCAGGTAAAAACAGGTTGGAGGAATCCAACTGGATTCCTCAAATTTATTGGTTATTTTCATACTATCATTATATGAACTGTTTACCGAATATGATTATATGATTGATTTGGTTATTGATTGTTGAATATCAATTCAATGTTTGTTTGTTATTAACCAATGGGTAGTATTAGTTGAGAAACTAATAGCAGATGGCCTAATTATACACCGTTTTATGATATTGATTAACTGTCAGGTAAATCGATAGAAATGAAGTTATAAAAATTATTTTACAATTAGAGATAGAATTTGAAATATAATATTTTGAATAGGAGTTTACAAGAAGGAAATAAATATTTATATTTATTATTTAAGTTTATAAATAATTATTAAGTGATTTTATAAACCAAATTCTTATATTAAGCAAGTGAGATGAAAATAATGTAACAATTAATAACCGAGGTAAATTGTTAAAAAGGGATTGTATTGAAAGTGATTATTATTTATTAAGTAATAATCAAATTAAATGGGATTATTTAAATTAATTAAATTATTAATTAGAATTGATTAACGAGTTAATCATGTTTAAAATTGACCAAATAAACTTCGTTAATTGAATTGATTATTAAATTAGTTGTTAATAGTTAATGGAGATATAAACCATTTTTATTTTAATAAATGTTGAAGATGATTTTTTATAAAATATAACCAAACTGGTAATATTGGAATATAGAATTTATTAATGAAGGGGCAGAAGTCTTTAATTCCCTATTTATGGTTTTAATGAATTTTTAACAAATTTTATATTAATGATGATATAAGTTAAGTTGAATTAAAGTTTTAAAGTGAATTCTTATTTGAAATTCTATTTAATTGGATTTCATAAAATCCAAGTTGGGTGAAGTAATAAAACCCAAGTTTTATTGAATATATTATTAGAACGAGTTATTAAAAACGATTTAAAAAATCCAAGATATAAAATTAAGGAATGGGAATCTAACTGAAGATCGGTTGATTAAATGATTTTCGATCTGATGTTGGTTTCGGCCTTCGAGGTTGATATTTAAGGAATTATTTCCATACTGATTTACGGTTAGGGACTGATGAAAGTATGAAATGGAAATCGAACCGGAAACCCAAATTTGAATTAAAGCGGGCTGGCAAGATAAGTTATAAAGATGCGACCTAAATTCACTATATTAAATTAGAAATGAGGTTTATCGAGATATAACTAAGATGATTTTTGGAATAAACTTATCAGAAGTTTATAAAAGGGTCTATTTTGGAATGAAGGCTTATATGTGATGTTTTGAAAGATTATGAAAGTTAATGGAGAAGTTTTTAAATAATAATTTACTTAATAATTAAATTTAAGAAAACGTATAATAAGGTTTCCAAAGAGAGAATATGGTATTATAACTATAATTCAAAAGTTTTATAAATTGAATAGAAGCGTTTGAGTATAGTGTTATTTTAAAATAAGAAGTAAAAAATACCATGTTTTCAAATATCGGAAGATTTTGATTAACGAATGGAAAATTAAAAAGGCCGAGTGGCGTTGTGTAATACACCAATTGATCTAATTTATTTTATTGGTTATTTATTTTAACAATTAAATAACCCATTATCAAAATCGTGCCTAATACACTGTTGGTACGGAAAGACCAAGATCGAATTTATATTCGGTAACCATTCTGAATCAACGAATATGTAAACAGAGAAGATATCTGATGTTGATCAAGATAGAGCAATTGAAGACCATAAATATTTATGAGCGGAAGGATTGCTTATTGAATTTCTCTACCTGGTCCCTATATACATATATATATATATATATATATATATATAATAGTGATTATGTCGTGATTGAAATCTATGTGTTGCAAGGGCTACTCGCTAGTGATCAATAGGGTTATTCCTAGGATGTGGTAGAAGGGTGCCTTCGGGTCATCATATTCCTGGATGGCTTGTATGGATGAGTGTCAGACAGAGTATTTTCTAAGAGTAGCGTACATTGATTTTTACAAATATACCAAGTATGGTGGCAGAGAAGGAAACTTAATTTAGCATAACACCTAGAGTATATTTGTGGATGTCAATTAGTGATTTGATGGATCTGACGATGTGGCATTCAAAGTGAATGGCGGCCAGATGTTCTGAAAAGAAGATTTAAACCTCAAGCCTCATCAACCGGGAAATGAAAAAAATTGGGCAGACAGCTTGGCTAAGTGAGTCGCTCCCAATTATTATATATTGTCACCATTTAGAGAGTATTCATTTTGTTCTTCTTTCGCTTCTGTATTTCCCGGGAACGGTTATGTTGGATCCAACCGTATGTGAAAATATATTCAGAACATTCAAGCGAAATGAATGGTCGGTCATGTGTGGCCGAGTTGTAAGATGTTCTTGTAGAACTCCTTTGTATCCCCTCTAGAGTACATTGATCGGAAGTTGGTTCCTACCTTGTCATAGTCGTAATCTATCATCCAATGTGAGCCCGCGGTTTTAATTGTATACTACGTATGTGGAGTGTGAGATGCTAGTATTCTATTAGATTGCTATTTATTTGTATTGGACATTATTATAATATCAGAATAGATATGATTTCAAAAGGTTTGGATTATCGCCAGGTAAAAACCGTTTGTATTTATGTGTGGATTTGGTCTTACAATTATTCTTTTCTTTCGAGAAGAGTTTTGACTTTAAAATCAAGTTGGATGATGCCTTGAACTTAGTAAGTTTTTGTCACGCTGGTTCACCGGACTGATCCTGGCGTTTGCAATGCTCAGGTCAGACCGAGTTTTACAGATTTAGGTTATCGGGTGTTGCGGAGTCTAGAGACGAGCTAGAGGTGTTCAGACTTATGATATCTTGTTATTATTCTGTTGTGTGTTGTATATGAGGACATACTATTATAATTGTATAGATGTATTGATGTACTTTGATGATTGTAAGTTTTATTTCAAGCTCTCAATAAAAAAAATTAATTATATTTCGTTCCACTGCGATGTGAGACTCTGATTCTGTGTTGGTTCTTCTCCTTATTCTTTTATTCTAATTTTTTTCTTATCTCACCCTATTATTTCTTTCTCCAAGCATTTTGGGTTTTCGATACTTGAATTTGGACATGGGAAGTATAAATATCTAGATTCGAGCGTCGAAATTTCCCGGGACACAACACAATTTTAACTAGACATAGTATCGCGACCCGGAATCCTCGGCCGACCTAGAATGAACGAGAACACGGATTGTATGAGAACACGACGCATCGGAACACAGAACCATAGAATATTTCATTTCTTTTACAACAATTTACATCAGAGTACAAATAAATATTACACAGCGGAAAAATAATATCAGATGTTAATAATTTACATAGCAACAGAAATAAAAATATATAAATCCAATGCACAGCAGAAATACATCATTCAAACAAGACTGAAAGAAATACACGAATACAAAGCTTTTCGAATATATCTCCAACTGTAAACCAGGATCCTATTAAATAAACATATGCAAAACTAAAACTACTAGCTGCCCGTGTGGAATATATGGGTACCCAGAGTTAAGGTGAAAAAAATAAACTCCAAGTCAATCATGGGACTGGTGTGAGAACTTAAAACAGTTATTTAATCTTTACTATAAAGGTGAGAAAATCATAAGACCACGCCATATGACACGGAACGGGTTTACTCCACATGAATATCAGTTTGAAACAAAACTACGGAATGGTTTTTGGAAAAATGAAGCTATTATAAGACTCAAGTCCAATCACACAATGCAACGCAAGCAGGAGGATAGATTTTTACCTTATAATAGCCAAACATGCTTAGTACGCTTTAAAACAAATGATTTTGATATTACTATAAGTGCATAATGTAGTAAACAACTTCGAATATAAATGTATCAATTATAGATGGCATAGGTACCGTATATAATGTCGCCATATAGGTTTACAACTAAAACTGTAAAAGTCGTGTATTGGAAATTAGATTCCATCTATGAGTCAAGGTAAGGGATCTTCCCCACCGGTTGCGACACACTCTAGCACATGTCTTAAGATCACACGTATGGGCAACCCTTGGATCTTCGGGGTCGGTCCACACCTATCGTTTATGGATTAGTTATTCCTGAACAATACGTATCCCAGTCATGTCGAACCTGTCACCTGGTCAGTCTGTCGACCAATCATATACGAGGGCCCTCGCATCCATCATCCACATAAGTAAAATGTCTAGGCTCTATACCATGACATCACCTCCAGCTATAAAGAAATGCATGCACTTCCTGCAGTCACAAATCCCTTTTTGACTCATACCGGGGGTGAAGCTCGCGAATTAACACTATATCCAAAGATGAGCTAATTAAAGATATGCTTTGATCATCATCCACAAGTCCATGTTTTTCAACAAAAGCCTTGATCATTGCATCTTAGTATGCAACATTGCCAATCCATACCATACCATTGATTTCCAATAATATATAACCTTTAAGCTTGTACGTCTTAGAGAAGTGTGTTAAGAAAAGAGAATAAATTCTACGCCACTAAACAATTATATATTTAGCAGAGATCAACAAATATAGCGCGAAGTACAATGTTAGATATACAATCCGTTTACGTGTCCATTCTGGATCTGAACAAATCGGAGACACCATATTCCTCGTCCCATATATCCAATATAGGAGAGAGGTCCTTGCATATCCGGACAATCATCAAGTACATCCAGACAACTACCACTATAACCCCTTCATGGGAGCTACTCAAATCCAAGGCATCATTAGTAACTCATTTGATGTAAAGATCGCCAGTATTCCACCACCGTCTTTAATATCTTCGACTTTAAATCATCGTAATAGTTATTCAGAATAGGTTAAACCAGGTCTTTCCGAATAACTTGCACATCTTATAATCAAGTGATATATAAACACATTATATGCCCCATTCCAATCTAGAATATTCTTTTATCCAAACATTCTTTATACTGGGAATTATTTCCATTAATCTTATCGAAGATTTTAATTCATTTAAATCTCTTGTTTAAATATTTCTTTGAAAACTGTTGCAAAAAATTTTGTATTATCTTTTAACAGTCTTAAACCGAATTAAGGTTTATATAACTAGTTGAGATTATCGAGCCTTACCGAAGTAATCATTCATTTTATTATTTCAATTCCAACCTATTCATCCCATGGAGCAAAACTAGTGGTACTCCATATCTAGCACTCATCGTTTTATCAGTATATTTAACTACCATTTCACATTCAAATCTAAATAAAAATTTAACTATCGCATGGAGTAAAACTGGTGGTACTCCATCTCGAATACTTCTCGTGTTTGGTAAATTTACATACCTCTTTTTACATTTCAATCTAATTAAAGATTCATTAAAACTTCAGCTTAGTTTTAATCTCAAAATTCATTACTTAATGATTATTCAATTTTTAGAAAATTAATCATGTCTTTAACTGGGTTAAAGAACAACTGCCATTTAAAAGCACCGTTCATAATAAACCCAAAACCACTTTCCATTTAATATGGAATCTTCACGGAAATTTGAACAATTTATAATCGACATAAATTTCCGTACTGGAGTAGTACTATAAATGAAATAATGGCGAAGCCTTTTAAATTCCAAAAATAGTAAAGGCCTTCCTTTACAGAAGCTCATTTCGACTATTACTACATCGAATTCCATTCAATTCTAATTTAATTAAATAAACTGGAAAACTTCCTTAAATTTTAATTAAAAGATTTATTCCTTTCATAACTGGGTTTAAGAACAGTATTATTTAAGATACCATTCATGAAAAACCCAAAATCCAATGTGATATTAAATATAAGGCTTTAAATGGAAATCATATCGACTTACATTCAATACCCACTGAAACTGACAGATATTGTTTTGGAATAACGATATCAATACCTTCCAAATTCTCCACGATATTCGTAAGTCATGGAATGCAATATCAAAAACATCCAAAGATAATTTTCATTCAAATCCATTCCAATTTATATGTTGGAAACTTTTGGTTATGACAAAACCGTTCACAAATCCAATTTATTATTTTAAAAAATCATTGGATTATTATTCTAGTTATTAACTAGTTCATTCGGATAAAAATATCTTTTATCTTTTCAATTATGGAGTATTTCATCCAAAATCTTTCCAAATCGTTTATTATATTTTTACATAATTTATTCATATTTTTAATAATTTTATTAGACCCCTTACAGTTGGTTTTCAATATTGGCCACTGAATTGCATCCATAGCGACCTTTTCCAAAACTGATTTGGACTTAAATTAAAATCTAACCGTTGGATTTCAAAAATTCATATTTAATTGGAAAGCTCATTTCATTATGGTTCTAACGGTTCTAATTTCAGGAGAATCCGAAGGTCGGATCTCTCGGTACATCAGTTCGTAGTTACAAGTTAAAGTTCGCGAACTGTCGCTAAGCGACACGTTCTATTAAAGCCCGAGTTCGATTTATGAATTTTAATTATAAATTGAAATGCTTCAAAACAATTTTTATAAATTATATTATATATATATTCATCTTTGAAAACTCGTTTCATTCGTTTATCTTTAAAGTTACACATTTCACTGTTCAATCAATTTTAATATTTTTGTGCCCATCCAAAATCGGACATCAAAACTAAACTTCAACTGTTAATTGAATAGTATATTAAAATATTTGTTTTATTCCGGATTGAAATGAGATTCAATCAATTACCATATAATTTCAGTTATATGGATTTCATACATCACATGTATTCAGCAATGTTATAAACAACTATTAAACATCCAATTCACATCCAAAGCGCGCTTACATCCATATAAGCCTTAAATAATTATGTACTGCTTATATTGGTCTGTCAATCAATCGATTAACATTCAATCTAAACACTTGGGATTAGTGTAAATTAAATATCATCCCAATACCCATGTGGGGTTTTCAACCAATAATTATTTATTTCGTCTAATCGATATTGTTAAATTATTTATTCCATCTAATCGATATTATTTAAATGGGTGAACATAAACAAGCCGTTCGACTTATAAATGGATTTTTGATTTAATTTCAACTACCACAAATAATTTAACATCGTTTTTAACATATTAAATATCCAAAATTCACATTCGAATCATAACATGCATAATCATCCATTCATCCATGGGTTTGCAAACAACTGTGATGTGAGCTACCAGACACAGTATACAATTTATGATATATAACATAACAAAAATAATTGAGTGAGAGAGTTCTCACCGAGATTTTTGATCGTTACAATAACAATCTCTTTTGAGTTAAATTAAACGCTGGTTTAATTTAACCTAAATTTCCAACTAGCTTCAAATTTGACCAAATTAGTTTTGTTGTGAAGCTCTTGACTCCATAATCGCAATGAATCCAGTTTCGCGCAATTCTGAGTTCGTAGCAAAAAGATATTAACATATGAAATTTAAATACACGAATTAAATAATAATACAAATCAACTTTCTTCTCCAAATGACACCCTCCACTTTAAACGCTCGTCACGGCCAAACCGTTGCTCAGAATCTTACGAAACCGGCGCAATTGTCTATCGCATCTCCTCATCTTTCCATGTCGGGTGGTCCTCCCTTCAGATCGCCACGTGGGCCTGCACTCATCAATTGAATGGAAAACAACGTTTTCTAGTCATTTAGGCATTGTGACCACCTCGTTGCTCTAAATGACACCAAATTTTACCAATAGCTCGGTCTCGACCTCTCGAATAACTTTCCTTTTGGACACTTTGCATGAAAATGGGCGGATTGGCCGGAAATTGCTCATTTCCGTGACTATCTCTTTTCCAGCACCCCTCCAATCGACTCGACATTCCGGCCAACTCCGACTACCTGAGACGTCACGACCACTGCCAAAAGTTCCGTATGCTTCCACTCTACCTTCCCCTAAAACGGGTCGGTCAAACTCTAAACGTGGACCCCACAGCAAGCCAAAAACCGAAAGTGGACATTTTCTGTTTATCTCTGATAACTCTCCGCTCCGACCTCCGATGACCCCCAAATTTGGTACATCTCTCTATGCTTTGCAAACCCTTTAAATTTCATAGCCTAACTCTTTACGGTTTGAGAGACATAAACTATTTAACGTTGAGAGGCTTTTCTATAAAATATTTTTGAAAGAGGAAAGGATGACTGCCATTTTTAGTTTAGAAAAGAGGAAATAAGGTTATGGAAGAGATATTATATAGCGGAAGGGTTTTTGGAATTTTATTTACTATTTTTTAATTAACGCTCTCTTCGTTCGACGTTTAGCGATTCCCTGATCACATACAAACTCCGTTGGCGATGAAAATCGACACACAGCTATGTCTTGACAATACGGTACTAATAAAACTAATTTCGTTGAATCCTTAATCCGTTTGCTCAAAAAGCTCTATTTCGGGCTTAAATTACTGATAATTCACAATTTATTGCGCATGGCCACATAGTAGCTCCAAAAATTATGATATTTGGAAGTTAGCAATAATTTAGTATTTCAGATCTAACAAAAGTGGTTTCGTTGAAAATGGAGGTCGTTTGCAAAATGACTATTTTTAAGAGCTTAAATAATATTAAAATATTAATAAATTCCATAGCGACTATTTGAAATTTTGAATTGGACATAACTTACAATTTATAAAGTGAAATATCAATTTACTACATTCGTTAGGAAGATATAGTTAAATAGATTCTAACGTTTGTGGTTTCATCAAATTATGACTTATAATGAACATTGTACATTCATTTAAAGTTTAAAACTAAATTTTCAAACTACTGCGTCATTACGAGCTCGTTTTATTTAAAATATAAATTTATACGCTCAAACTTCAACTTAAATTAATTCTAAGTCGTTTCTTCTCAAATAAATTGTTCAAAATATTTAATTTCCATTAAAGTCAAATAAAAATAAAATAAAATTTGGTTCAAAATTTTTGGGTTGTTACACCTAGAAAATTCAAGATGAATCAGCTTGACTCAAATACTAATAGGAGATCTTAAAAGACATAAAAGGAGAGTTGAAAACTTAAGCTATATAAACCAAACCCATATACTCGTTACCGAGTCAATCGATAGGTTGAAATCGACTTATAGTGGCTTGTTTGATGACCTCGTCGGCTTCATGACTCTAATCCGATTAGCAATTCAACTCGGAATGATTAGTGATTCGATTATGCGAGTCAACTGAAATATAAAAGGGCAAATATAGAGAAGTGATGTGAAAAACCGTTAAATGGATAACTTGGCACCGTATCAAGGCCTTGAGTCGATACCGAGTCTGCTATATGACTTGTCACCCCTTGCAATTTGTGTTGAAGATGTGGACTAGCTTCTATACTTAGGTGTTGTTGGACTTCTGGCCCAATACCTGTTGGATTTTCCTATAAACACCCGACCTCTCGTAATTGAAATTAGAACTTTTGGATTTTGTCGAAAGCTCTGCTATTATTTTACTGGATTATCTCCACTTATTCACTTCTTATTTGCTTTAAAACCTATTCTAAGTTATTATAACTTAGATCTAAGAATAAACTAGTCGTTATCCGGATAGATCAAAATTGTAAACTCGTAATAAAAATCTAATTGGAGTGAACGTAGGTCGGAATAAACCGAACAACTATAAAATTTCATGTCTCATTCATACTTTTCAAGCGCTAAAGCTTGCTATACATGGTTGAGTTTGTGCCGCAAAAAAGCCGAATTTGTATTTGTTGAGCGGTCATACCAGAAGTTAAGAGAAGAACATATCAAAATATGCAAAAATTATGGAACAGAAAATACATATACATACATGGGTTTAAATTGATTGACGACTTCATTAAAACTTGTTTTCTTCTTCATTTTTGTTTAAGTTTTCAAGCTTTTAGTTTTATAGGCAAAATTTCAACAACGAATCGCTATTGATCCATGTTTGATCTTCCGAAGATATCTCTTTCTTTCTTTTTCCTTTTTTAAGTAACAAGCCAAATCGATAGTACAAGCCAAATCATAATGCTTTTGAAATTTTGATGGAACAATAATGATTTATCCATGGATTGGTGTCTATCCACCCAATTGGTATCTTTTTCTTTAACTTTTCATAGTAGATCTTCAATTGCATGACTCACTACTTTATCATTTCCTAGTCATTTTCATTCAAAACATAATTTTTTGTTGTTGAAAGCCCCACCCTAAGTAAAAAGCTTCTAAACAAACATCATTATCGAAATACCAACATTAAAAATATTCAGTTCCACGCACTTAGACAAACCTTTTGCGCACGAAAACAAAAGGAACATCCCCACCCTTCAAACCCAACCAAAGCACATATCTCCAACAAAGATTTTACAGAATCCAAAATAAAATTCCATTCTTTACCCACCACTACACCCACCAAAGCTTAAACCAATACATCACTCAATCATTCAAACAAATGTGAAAAAAAAAAAAAAAAAATTACAATCAATATCGTACTCCACCAAAATAAAATTACCCAAGGGCCGCTTCACAAAACTCCCTCCTCCACAATCATTTTCCCTTCCGTGAAGATACACTGCCCGGGTGCAAAAATAGCCGTCGGATCATACCTCAGCTTCCTTTCGCAAAATCTCGACCATCGATTTCCAAAGTGCCGCTCCCATTCCGCTCTCGTTTCGTAATGAGGAATGTACACCTTGTAATCATATCCGCTGATCTTACAACAGTCCAAAATCCTACGGTTCTGATCGATCAGATCGTCGATCGACGGCCCATCCGGGTACGGCCTGTTGAACCTCAGCAGCGCAACTAAGTAGAAGATCTCGCTTCCTGGAAGTGCTACCGAAATTTGCGGGCCCCACCTGTAACGGCAAACCATGACAATTCCAAATTAGTCCAGGACTAAAAAGCGAAATTCTCCTGTAGTGGAATAATGCATTCACATGCACCCCCTCGTCTTTCACCCTAATTGCACACAGACGCAAATTTGGAAAATAGTTAAAATCTTACTTGCTCTTAAGCAACGGGTACACCAGCATTGGGCCTCCAATTCCGTTTCTCAATATTTCCTTGAATACGTTCCGATCGAAATCGATTATGTTTCTCGAAGAAACCAAAATATTAAGCCACGGATGCGGCGCGTGCCAGCTTCCATTCGCACGTGCTTCTTTTTCTGCAACCTTCACCCTCGTCAAAAATTCCAGGTAGCTGACGTCAGCGACGAACTCTAACCCCCGCACGTGCCGCAGTGTATCCAACATCTCCGTTACTCTCTGCAAAACGTGGAGGACTCAGGAGAAAAATTAAAATAAACGGGGGATGATTTGACAAAAAGCACGGTGTCAGATGACAGAAAATCCAACAGAAGATACAATTGGAAACATCCTTGTCGCATTTTACAATTACGCCCCTTATCTTTACCGGTATTTACCTTATCTACAGTGTCGCCGTGTCGGTAGTGCAGGGCGACCTCCAGGCAGTAAAGCATAGGGCCCGAATCGGCCGGGATCCGATGGCCGTCGAATTCTGATTCGGGCGATAGCGGGACTGACCCGTACCCGTTTGTGGCGTCGTCGCAGTTCAGGAAAGCGAAGCCTTCGACGTAGTCGAACGTCTCGGATTCGGGTCGGGTTATTAGTAGCTCCGCGTCGAGTTTGTAATCCTCGAAGCTCGCGTACACTACTCTTACCCACTTCACCTGTGCATGAGGGTAACTCGTAAGTCGTAAATATGAACGGCGATTGTAAAACTCACCGGAAGGGCTTGAAGGAGGAGAAATTACCATATCGGGAGCAGGTGCTAAGATGATCCTAGCTCTGGTGATGACGCCGAACTGTCCTAAACCGCCTAAGACGGCGTAGAAGAGATCCGAGCCGTTGTCTTTGCTGCATACGTGGCACTCGCCGTCGGCGGTGACGACGTCCATCTCGATCACGTTCGACGTCTGCGGTCCTTGTCGGAAAGCCTGGCCGCTGATCCCGCCGTTGCTCAGCGTCCCTCCGACCGTTAGGTCCAGGTAGTCCGTCCACGAAACGGGCGCTAGTTTGTAGTTACCGTAGCTCCAAGTGAGAACCTCCGACCAGAGGGCGCCGCCGCTGACGTCGGCGGAGGAACCGTCGACGAGGCGGAAGCGATCGCCGTTAGAGAGGACGTGGGAGCGCATGTCGATGACGACGCCGTCGTGGCACTGGGACTGGCCGCAGACGGAGTGCCCGTTGCCGCGTGGCGCGATAGGAGTGGCGGAGAGTTGTACGCAGCGTTGGATGTCGGAGGTGGAGGTGGGGTGGAGGACGGACGCGGGCCGGGTGCGGACCAGGCCGCCGAAGTCGGACCCGAAGTCTTCGGAGGAACGATCTGGAGAGGACGGTTCTACTTCTTCTTCGGCTTTGAGGGAGGGATGCGACTGGGACTGGGAGTCGGAGTGGAAGGAAGCGGAGAGGTAGTGGGAGGCAATTTGCATGATTGTGGAGGGGGGAAGTAAAAATGGGTGGTGAAGTGGGTGTGATTTTATTGGGTGGGGAAAGGGGAATAGTGAAAAAAAGAGGGTTGGAATTTCGATGAAAGATTTTCTGTGCTTTTTTTGGGGAGATTCAGTTTTTGTTCTAAGCTTTTGCTTTTTTATTTAATTTTTAATTTTGTCGTATTTTAATGGATGAGTTTGGACGCTGGAAGGCGAAAGATTTTTGCTTTTCGTGCATGCTTCTTTTGCTTTTTTAGGAGTATTTATTTTCAGTGTTTGTGCTAATCCTCTTTTTTGGAGGAATGTGGCGTTAATGCAAATTGGTGTAGAGTTTGAGTTTGTGTGCACTCTTCGATAAAATAACGTTTGCCTTTGCAATGTATAGCTGTGTTTTTTGTACTATTAAAGGTCGAAGAATGTTTGAATTATAAAGTTTTGAGCTTTACACTTTTTGAGTTAAGGTTTTCAAATTAAAGTTTGAGATGGAGTAGATTTCAGGGATAAGCTAATAAGAAAATGTGTTACATACTTAAGTATTTCTAGTGGAGGACAATGGATAAATGCACTACATTATCAATTTGTTTTTATCTCATGTTTGGTTGGTGAAGTTAGGCAGTATACCATGTAAATACAAAGTTTAGTTGTATACTAAAGACTTCAATATAAAATTTAACTTTAATATTCAAGTTTTAATAAGTGGTGGATTATGAAGTGAAATTGTTGAATTTAGCAACACTCCTCCTTTTCTTTTCTCTTTTGTTGACAAAACCAACAAGGTTGACAGGCCTTCTTTCAGATTTTATTGCACAACAATAAAATTTGAATGATTTAAAACATGCTTTGAATCATAGAAAAACACAACACAAAAGAGAAAACAAAGGTACAACAAAAAAGAACAAAGGTAAAATAAAACAGATCATTGAGTCCAAACAAGCACCAAATCGTTGCTAAACTGATTTGCACTCCTCTTCAATTGCATAAGTGTTCTAGTTTTAATTTCATACCGTATACCCTGGAATTTTTTTCTCTTGTTTCAGATATTATAGCATTCCTTTCACTCCATATTACATCTACATACACTTTTAACATAATGACTATCACCCTAACTCTTTCACTTCTCCACCTAGTTGCTTTCTAGATAGTATTCCACTTCAGTTCAGAATTCAAACTGCTTGTAATTATGCCACACTTTAACGTTATTCTCTCCCGAAGAATATGAATTTCTAGGAATGTGAAAAATAAATGAGCGGCTGTTTATTCTTGCATACCACAAACACACAATTCGTACAAACTTGTATGGAATACACATACAATACATTTCAAGTCAAGAAAGCACGACTAATTACTTTCCACGATATGAGATTATCTCTCGGGTTTGACTCTCTCCTCCAAATTGTGGCCTACCACTTGGCAGCAGGCAAAAAACATTGCTAGCTAGGTGTTTGTAAAGTGTACGAATAGAATGAAGCTTCAAATTCCAAGTTACATATACGTTTGGGATAATGGTGAAGTGAAGCTCTTTTATGTAACTCCAAAGTTGTCTAACCAGTTGGTTGTTATTGTAAGGAAGTCGCGCAAGGCCTTCATGAAATCATCAAAAGGTTTAGCATCACAAAGGATGCTAATTTGAATAATTTGATAGTGGTTGAGTATTTTAGACAATATCGTACCCTTTTGCATCGATGGCTCATGCCTAAAGCTATCAAGAATTAAGTTGTTGACATGAGTTTGCATCATTGCCAAAAAGAAATCTCTTAAATTAAGAAAATTTCTCCAAGTTCAACTGGATATTAGGCCAACCATTCATTGCTGAAGAATTTTGGGGAAAATGCATATTAGGCCAACCATTCATTGCTGAAGAATTTTGTTAAACAAAAGTATACAATAGTTATTAGTTATTCTTTTAGTAATTAGAGGTAGACCAAGGTACCTCTCATATTAGCATCCATAATTGAAAAGCCAAATTGTTGATACAAAGCAGTAGAAAGTTCATCATTGACACTAACAAGGAACATGGTGAACTTAGAGGCATCAATCTAGTCATACAATAAAAAGTTTGCATTGCCTCAACTATATAATTTAACGAAGATAGCTCAGGTTTGGTGAACAACATTACATCATCAGGAAAAATTATTGAAGAGATTTGAAGCTGAGAAGACTTAGGATGATACTTAATGAGTTGCTGAGAGTACTTATTGTTCATCAAACCTGTGAAAACTTCCATAGCCAGTAGAAATAAATATAAAGAAATGAGGTCACCTTGGCTTATACCCTTCCTACTCTTAAAGTAACCAATAGGCCTTCCACTAATGACAATAAAAAAGCTTAGGGAGGAAGAAATGCATACATAAATCCATGACACAAACATTTTTGGAAATCCCATCAAAGCCATGATCCAAACAATTGAAGTCTAATGAATAGAATCATAAGCTTTAAATATATCTATTTTTAGTGTAGCACTAGGTGGGTGATCTGATAAAATTTGCAAAACAATACTAAGAAAGTCAGGATGCTTAGACCAAGCATTGAAAATTTTAAAACTTCCTTTTTCTCTTCTTTTAGAGGCACCAAGGAGCAAAATCAAAGGTGAGTGATCTGATAAAATTTGCTAGAAAAACAAACAAACAAAGTTGGCTAAAGATAGAGAGAAGTGATATTACAAAAAAATGGTCTATGGTAGTAAACGTACGTACACCACTTCTACTTCTGTTGTTCCATGAGTCCTTGGCACCTGATTTATTAATGAGGATGAGATCAGAAAATGAAGTGGCTAAATTTAATGGCGCAATTTCTCCAAGTTGGAGAAGAGTTCCCCTATCTTGTCCTCAAGTTCAAAACAGGAGTTGAAATCTCCCATAACATGCCATGGGTGAGAATTTTGTCTTAGAGAAGGCAAAGAATTGAATAAGATGTTTATGGATTCAAAGTAGTTATCAGCATAAAGAATAGTGATGTAGAAGGAAGTTGTGAGATGGGAAAGGAGGACACGGAAATGCATATATTGTCTTATGGAAAGTAAAGGGGTTAAAGTTAAAACATCTGGGTCATAAATCATAAGAATATAACTGTTGACCAACCATTTTACAAGGCAATCACACGTTGATTTTAGGCTATCGGAGCGCTTGGGGCTCGAGCGCAAACTCGCGAAGATTTGGATCAATTTGGACAAAGTCGCAAAACTCAATAAAAGATGAGGAATTTGACTAAGTGTTTTGGGGTCGGTACGACTCCCAGAAGAACATCTGAATCTGTGCATCGCATGAAGTTCAAGATGGTAAGAATTTGGTTAAGTACCCAGGGGTAGATATTGGTACCATCGACCCCGGGGTCAGTATTGTTGTTTTCTGTAGGATTTCATACCCGACTTCTGGGATTGGTATCAGGTCGCCTTCGTATCCCTATCGCGGATACGAAGGCGAAGTGGAGAAGACATCGCGGAATTTGCACAAGGCATTCAGGATCGTGCATCATGTTTCATATCCCCAAGATACGAATACGAAGATGGTGGAGTGGCTTTGGAGTTCGGATTCTTCGAAGCAATGATGCACACTTTTTTAGCTAAGTCCCCGGGTCGGTACCGACTCCAGGGTACGAAATTCAGGAATACGAAATACACATCCCCACTCCTATTAATACATGGTTACTTGGCTGATTTTGGGAGGCTTAGGGTTGTTTTGTCCTGCATACGAGAAGCTTAGATTGGGAGCTCTTTAATCGCTTCCTACATGGCTTTTTGGAATTTGCAAACTCTCATGGACTTGTGAGCTTCTTTATATAGAACACAATCAACACTTTGGCATTTGGATTGGATTCTTGAACACATTTTGGCATAGCTTCACGTGGAGCACTCTCTTGGACGTAAAAGCTTTTGAGACATTAAAGCTTCACTCTCTTGGACTTTAGACATCGGAAGATTATACTGGACTTGTGGATTCGATAGAGAATTAGCAAGAAATTTATTATTCTCGATTCATAATTTTGTAATATTGAGACGTGGAGAAGGATTGTATTTATAATATATGACAAAGATATATAGTTACCTCAAGTGGACGTAGGCGATTTTTCCAAACCACTATAAACTTTGGTGTTATTTACTTTTCAGTACTCTGTGTTTGGATTGCATTTGGATAATATTAATCCATCGCATGTTATCATGCGAAGCGACCAATTTCCCATGTCAACATTTTGGCACACCAGGAAGGGGGTGCGCACAACTTTGGATTCTAAGGATTCAGATTGCTCAGGATTATAAGGATGGTGAAAAGGAAACATATTTTTTAGCTCGTTTGGAAGAAGCAAGAGTGGAGGAAAGTCAGAAAGTTTCCTCTATTGGACATCCGTCGAATTATGTAGCTCGAGAAGATACGGATGAAGTGGTTAAGGATTTGACTTCACGGTTGGAAAGGCAAGAAGATCATTTCAGAACACAAGAAGCAACTACGAATGCTCTTATGGCTCGAATCGAAGGTTTAAGAGGTTATGGGGCCTATGAAAGATTGCAGGAACACGTGCTAGCGTTCCTCAAGGTTTAGCTTAAGACTTGAAGGCAATTCCTAAAAGTCAACTGTTGATGGCAAAAAATGCCGCAAACACCAAAGATTCCCAATTATTAGGAATTATAAATATGGTCGCATAGACAAGAACATAAATAAAGCATAAGCAGTAAATCACACAAGAGATTTATAGTGGTTCGGCCTCGGTGAGGGCCTACGTCCACTTTGAAGAGTCGTTGGAATATTATTGATCACTTGGAAGAAATTACAAGGTTGAGACTATCTCATGACATCTCATTACATTCATGTTCCATGATATATGATGTCATAATTATCATATATTGAATAATAAGGGAAAAGACAATTTATCCTTCTTCTTCCTCAAAGAGGAGATGCCATTAATGAAGCTTTATGGAGGTCTCCAAGCTCAAGAGTTCAACCCTTTTGAAGTGTGAGGCCATGGGGCATTTATAGAAAGTGGTTAGGTAGGAGTAGGTAGAAATGAGGACCATCTTCCAGAAATTCGCACCTCCAGCTGTTGGGCCTCGGAAATTCGCATTTGGGCGAGGTGCGAAATTTCGCACCCGGCTGGGTGCGAAGTGGATTTTGACAAGAGGCGTTGTCGAGGCTGGTTGGTTCCGTCGACGTGGCATTGTGAAGGTGAAGGTACGAGGTCCTTGTTGGCGAGATCTCTCTTCGGTCTTTGCTTCTGCACTTCCTGAGTTTCGCCCTTGGCCCTGGCATCACGCGATGAGCCGAGTCGAGCGTGTCTTGAGTACTTTTGGTGACCGGACCAAAAGGCCGGTTAACATTTGCCCCCTAAAGTACGTCTTGTTTTGACACCTTATCTTGACATGATGTGCTTTGGAATGAAAGTTGAGATGGTAGTTGGGTTGCGGATTTATCCTGCAAGTTATCGGAGAAAATATATTGGCCAGCGGGCTCGTTCCTTATGGAATTGTGAGCGAGCCGTTGTTGGATTGGTATTGCGCTCGCGCAGCTGAGTATTCGTATGGTGCCATCATCGTACGTTTTAGGCGACAAGACCTTGGCGGGATATGAGCGCATGCGACCGAGAGGATTTCCTTTTTTTTGGAAGGTACGAAATTTTGAACCGCATAAGTTCGAATCATCGATCCATAGTTGCTCGAGAATTCGAGTCGTGGGGTCCGAAATTTCGAACCTCAAAGGTTCGAAATTTCGACCCCTCGGGCTCGAATTTCGAGCCTAGGCTTGGAATACGGAGGATTTTTTCCTTTCACTATATATATAGGCCCCTCCCCCTCATTTTTCTTCCTTCTTCTATTTCGCGTCGACTGCCATTGTTCTGAAAGCTTCGTTCCTCGACCACTTTGACTTAAAAATTTCCGAAGTAATGGACTTGGTCGAGTCGAGGGAAGGGAGGAGGGAGGTTGAGGTGCGACGGAGGAGGCTCGAGATTTCGAGCCCGAAGGGGAGGTTCGAAAATTCGAACCTAATGGGGCTCGAATCTTCAAACCCTGTAGGGTTCAAAATTTCGATCCCGTGGGCTCGAATTTCCGAACCCCCATGGGTTCGAGGCTTCGATCCCCTGGGGTTCGAATCCTCGGACCTCGAGGGTTCGAGCTTTCGATACCCCCAGGGCTCGAATTTTCGAACCAACTGGACTTGAATTTTCGAACCTGAGGGGTTCGAAATTTTGAGCCACTGTGATTCGAGATTTCGTCCCCCGAGGGGTTCGAATTTTCAAGGTGCCCGGGCCCGGTCTTGGGTGTCTCTGGAAACTTCATGCCCCGGGGCATGGTTGAGCGCATTGCCTTGGCCGGGTGTTGACTTTCGCCACTTCGAACTTCGATTTCCTGACTGCCTGCCCTTGAACTTATACACTTTTTGTTCGGTTGTACGAATGTACCATTGTTTTCATTGATAACTGCGCGGATAGGAACTTAGAATTTTCACATAGGATAGAGCATATATCTAGATTGTGACTGAACTGTTAAGATCTTTAGCGTTTCTATGCGCGCTCTGATTCTTTGCATGACACTACACACATTTGTTAATCTTCATCAACACGAGGGGTACAGGTTATTTCACTATGATGTCTAACACTGGTATATTGAAGTATAGCGAGCTATGCAAACAAGATCACAGACTGGGAAACTTCTGGAAGCTGGGGCTTCCTCGCCACAGTCTTACACTTCTGATTCTATGGACAACACCAGCTCTGGAAGCAGCGAGCTTGAGACTAACGAAGGGTCGACTCCTTCTCAGACAGGGAGTTCGCCTGAAGTGTCGGAGCACGGGGGTCATGCTGAGAGGTTACATTCTCCAGTCGTACATGCCGAGGTGGAAAGCGTAAACACAGAGTAAGGAGATAGAAAGATGAACATCATTTCCATTAATAACTTTTGGCATGAATATCCTTTACAATGCCTTGAATCATTACAAAACAAAACATCGCCGAAAGCGTAAACAACCAGGTGCTAAGTTATGTGAAGTAGCGGAGGAGATGTTCACTGTTCCAAGCCCTTGGTAGTTCAGCTCCGTCCATGGTGGCAAGCTTGAAAGTTCCATCGCTGAGTCTTCGCAGTATGGAGTACGACCCTTCCCAACGAGGAACGAGACCTATTGGCGGAGGGAAGACCCGTTTTAGGACGAGGTCGCCGATGTTGAGGTCCTTGTGGCGGACTCGAGAGTTGAAGCACCGAGCGACTCGTTGTCGTTGGGCAGTGGCTCACAGGTCGGCTTCGTTTCTTTTTTCTTCTAGCAAATCGAGTGACCCCAAAAGCAAGTCTTAATTTGTCTTTGGATCGAAGTAGGTGACTCGATGAGACTGAAGCTTGAGCTCGATGGGGATGACGGCTTCGGACCCGTAAGAAAGGGCGAAGGGCGTGTGCCCGGTTGCTGTCTTGTGAGTTGTGCAGTAGGCCCACAGGGCTAGAGGAAGTTCGTCTACCCATAATCCCCCAGCCTTCTTGAGGCGCTTCTTGATGATGGACTTGATGACTTTGTTGACTGCTTCGACCTGTCCGTTGGCCTGGGGGTGAGCTATGGCCGAGAACCTTTTTTCGATGTCGTGCCACCGACAGAAGGATTTGAATTCGGCGCTCTCGAATTGGGTGATGTTGTCTGAAATGATGGCTTGAGGGACCCCGTATCGAGTGATGATGTTGCGTACCACGAAGTTGATCACTTTCTTGGTGGTGATAGTGGCGAGGGCCTCGGCCTCTGCTCATTTGGTAAAATAATCTACTGCGACGACGGCGTATCGTGCCCCATCTCTTGCCGTGGGAAGAGTTCCAATGAAGTCGATTCCGCACATGGCGAATGGCCATGGGCAGATCATCTGTGTCAGTTCCGTCGGTGGGGCTCTTGGGATCTTAGAGAAGCATTGGCAATTGTCGCACTTGTGAGCATAGTCAATGGCATCTTGTCAAGCGTGGGCCAGTAGTAACCGTGCCGGAGTATCTTCCTGGCCAGTGTTTGCCCCCTGTGTGGTCGCCGCATTCCCTTCATGCACGCTAGTAGAATTTTTTAGGTGTCGTCATGGGCCACGCATCTAAGTAAGGGGACGGAGAAGCTTCTTCGATAAAGTATCCCGTCTATGAGAAGGTAACGGGCTGACTGGCGTGTGAGTGCTCGCCTTTCTTTGCGGCTCTCTGGGAGGATCCCATGCCACAGTTAGCTCTTAATTGGCGTCATCCATGATCCGGCTCTGGTTCGGCATTCATGACCGCGCCGGTTTGAATTGGCTTGATGTTGGGAGAGTTGAGTACTTCGACAAGGGTGAACCCCAAAAGCTGCGGATCTTCAGAACTTGCCAGTCTAGCCAATGAATCGGCCTTTTCATTTTGCTCTTGCGGAATGTGAGTGACAGTGAAGTGGTCAAAGTGGGTGAGCAATTTCTGAACTTGAGTTAGATACAGAGCGAGTCGTTTAGCCTTCGTTTGATATTCTTCTGCCACTTGGCGCACGACGAGTTACGAGTCGGAGAAGATTTGGATAATCCTCGGCTTGAGCTCGATCGTGATTCTTAGCCAGGCTATCAATGCCTCATATTCTGCATCATTACTGGTAGTAGGGAAATTCATCTTTAATACATATTGTATCGGGCGCCCCTCGGGAGTGATGAGTACGATACCGGCTCCCAAGCACTTCATGTTGGAGGATCCATCCACGAACAACTTCCATTCATTGTCGGGGTTTTCAGCGTCTTCTGTAGAGGCCTCCTCGGGGGGCGGTGAATTCTACTATTAAGTCGGCGAGGGCTTGCCCGAGGATGGCTCGACGGGGAATGAATGTTATCTCGAACTGACTTAGTTCCATACTCCACTTCAGTAGTCGGCCGGACGCCTCAGGTCGTTGTAGGACTGGACGTAGCGGTTGGTCGGTGAAGACTTTTATGGGATGGGCCTGGAAATACGGTCGTAGCTTCTGGGAGGAGATTAGTAAGCAGAATGCCAGTTTTTCGAGCTTCGGGTAGTTCTTTTCTGCCCCCATTAGTCGTTTGCTTATGTAATAGACCGGTCGTTGGACGCGATCCTAGAGTCGTATCAACGTCGAGCTGATTGGCTGTGGAGAAACAACCAAGTAAATGTATAAGTCCTCGTGGTCTATAGGCTGAGATAAGATGGGTGGTCGCTCTAAGTGATTCAAGAGTTCCTTGAACTTGGAAATGCACTCAGGGGTCCACTTGAAATTGCGTTTCCCTTTTCGAAGTAAATCAAAGAAAGGAATGCACCTGTCAGTGGCCTTAGAGATGAATTGACTTAAAGCGGGGACCTTCCCGTTTAAACTTTGAACGTCCTTGATGTTCTCAGGGGTTCAGATGTCCCGAATGGCCTGTATTTTCTTGGGGTTAGCTTCGATGCCCCGGGCATTGACGATGAAACCCCGAAACTTTCCTGAAGCGATGCCAAAGGAACATTTTAGAGGATTGAGTTTCATGTCGTATTGGCGTAGGATATTGAACATTTCGGAGAGGTAGTGGACGTGATTTCTAGACACTTTCGATTTGACTAGCATGTCGTCCACGTACACCTTCATGGATTTCCCGATTTGATTTTTGAAGAGTCGATTAACCATCCACTGATATGTAGCACCGGCATTCTCGAGGCCGAAAGGCATGACGCGATAGCAATAAAGTCCTAGGTCGGTTATGAAGGAGGTATGATCCTAGTCGCGGAGATTTATTGGGATATGGTTGTAACCGGAGTAGGCGTCCATGAAAGATAGCAGTTGGTACCCGGCGGTTGAGTCGACTAGCCGGTCGGTCTTGGGGAGCGAGAAGCTGTCCTTCGGGCAAGCTTTGTTCAAATCAGAGAAATCGATACATGTTCGCCATTTACCATTGGCCTTTTTGACCTAAACCAGATTGGAGACCCACTCGGGGTACTAGGCTTCACGGATGAAGTTGTTGTTTAGCAGGCGATCAACCTCTTCTTCGAGTGCCCTGGATCTCTCGGGCCCTAGGAAACGGCGCTTCTGGTTGACTGGAGGCATTGTAGGATCTATGCCTAAAGAATGACAGGCGATTGTAGGGTTGATGCCTTTCATATCGGAATGGGTCCATGCGAAGACGTCCAGATTTGCTTTTAAGAAATCCACAAGATCATCTTTGATAAATGGGTGAAGGTGGGACCCTATCTTCAATACTCGTGACAGGTCGTCGGGGCTAACAGGTACATCTATTGTGGGCTCGACTGGAGTAGGTCTCTCGCACTCGAGCTCTTCGTCTTTCCTTGGATCAAGGTCATCGGAAAGATAGGAGTGTTGCCTAAACCAAGGCCCAGACGTCACTGATTGCTATGCTGAGGTGGTCTTGGCGCAAAAGGGGGCGGGCACTGCTTTACCCTTGTCCCTACTACGCGCATTTTTCCATTCTATCGCGTAACATTCCTTGGCATTGACTTGGTCGCCTCTAACTGTTGCGATCCCATTTTCTGTTGGAAATTTCATTAGGAGGGACCATGGCAATAGGAAGACGTGGAATTCTATGAGAAAGGGGCGTCCGAGGAAGACGTTGTATGACGAGACAATGTCGATAACCACGAAGGTAAGGATTCAGACTCGGCTTCGATCCCCTATACCAAGTTCGATGGGTAGGTCGCTGACTCTGACTGGACAGCTAGATGCCCCATTAAAGCCGTGGATCGTGGAGTGGCATGGTTTAAGGTCTCTTGCCTCTAGCTTCATCTGATCGTAGACGGCTTTAAAAATGATGTTGACCGAGCTTCCTGAATCAACCAATATCTTTCGAACAGTTGCAGCGCCAATTTGGGCCGTGAAAACTAAAGGATCGGTGGTCGGGATTTCAATTCATGTGGACTCCCTTTCATGGAAAATGATGTCGTCCCGCATGGTTTTCCGGAGCTTGGCCAGGATAGACTCGTCGGGAGCAGAGCAGGACTCGTAGGTCGCATGTTTAATGGAACCCACATATTCCCCCATCTTTTGAAAGCTGACATGCGTAGGGCCGGGCCTGCCGCATATAGTATTAATCACGATCCCTCGCCTCACGTTAGATGGTCCAGGGGCTGTCTCGGCGGCCGTCTGAGGAGTTGGCGCTGGAGGTTTTGGATTGGCTTCAGGTGCAAAGGGCTCTTGAACATATCGCTCAAGCCACTTCTTGCGGATGAGTTTTTCAATTGCATCTCGAAGCTGTCGACATTCATTTGTGTTATGTCCATACATGTCGTGATATCGGCAGTATCTCCTCGAGTTCTTCTCGGTATCGGTCGACTCCCTGATGTGGGGCTTCGGATATGGCAAAGTGTTGCATGTTTCCAAGTAGGGAGTCTCTGGATCTTCATTTAGCGGAGTATATATCTCATAAGCTTGGTACGGGCTGGGCCTCCTTGGCTCTGTTTGGACCTGATGGTTGCTCCGGCCGCCTTGCTCCCCGTTTCTTGGTCTTTGTCTGGGGGGTCCTGCCCCCGTGTTTGGATTGGAGGGTCCTCCTGCTTCTCGCCCCCGATGGCGGTTATTCATGATGTCGGCTCGAGGGTTAGTGGGGCGGCTGGCATCGGAGACGCGGTTCCGCCTCGTTTCTTCTTGGCATAAGAACTGTCTCGCTTTCTCATAGAAAGCATCAAGGCTCTCTGGTTGCTTTCGGTCAATCCATGCCCCGAATTCGGAAGTAGGAAGGACACCTTTAGCTAGTTGGAAGAGTATGGTGCGCAGATCCGGATCCTCGACTTCGGCGAGGGCGATATTGAACCTAGAAAGGTAGCTTTTAAGTGATTCCGTAGGCCCTTGGTATAAGTTGGAATGAGTAAGGGCGTTATTCGAAGTCGGGATGTGCATTCTGAATTGCTTGACCAACTGTGTCGCTAATTGGCCGAAGTTGTTGATGGAATTAAGCGGAAGGCGAGAGAACCATAATGGAGCAGTCCCCGATAAGAAGACTGGAAAGTATTTGCACTTGACTGGATCGTCGCCTCTGCTTGAGTCCATTTGCCACTCATAACGGTTTAAGAAAGCACAAGGGTCAGTGGTGCCGTCGTAGAGCGGCATCCGAGGCATGCTAAAGTGTCGCGGCCATTCATCTTCATTAACTCTTCGAGTGAAAGGGTTGTGCCTAATGTGCGCTTCCCATGAATCATGCACATTTCCTCGCATCTCCCTCATGATCCTTCGGACCATGTCGGGAAGGTAGGTCGGATGAGGGTCCGCCATCGGGACCCATGGGATTTGGCGAGGTTCCGGAGTTCTGGCACAAGGGCGCCTTCTAGGGTGGATGTCTAGGTTGTATTCTTCCATGTCCTCGACATCTATGATGGGAGCCTGGTGCGCGTGATGATGTGGGGCAGGGTCACGCAGATCCGGTTCTGGGAAAGCGCGGGCCGTCTGAATAGTAGGTTCATTGTCTCGACGGGCGGCCGTTGAGTCTTGTCAAGGAGGAGGTTGGTTAGTAGGAGCGGGTCCTCCATTGATGACTAGGCGAGAACGGTCCTGATGTTAGGCGCCCTCGCCATAGGTAACCGTAGTCCGATCGCCGTTACCGTTGGCATACCCATTGCATTGCCATTGTCGAGATCATTAGTTCGGACGGCGACGTTGTTGATGAGACTGAACCACCTTCTTTGGTATGGGCCCCTGGATTTGGAAGAGGAAGTTTCCGATGTTGGTGGTCGAGGTCGAGCATTGTTCCGAGCAGTTGTTGTCGAGCGACGACGCGCTAACTTTCTTGGAGTTGGCGCATAAGGTCGATGTTATTTCTTAGCGCTTGATTAAGCTTCACGATTGTATTTTCATATCTTTCATTAAGCGTGTGGATTTGCGCTTGGGTTGCGGGAGCTTCGGGGTCCATAATTGGAGGTTCAATTTCATTAGTGGCCGGGATGTCTGCCGGTTGAGGTTGTCGAGATGTACCGGCCTCAGCTGCGGCTGAAGAGCCGATCATTGTGTTCTTTGACTTCTTTACCATCGTAAGCGGACTCGATTGCAGGTTAAGCAAGGAACCTTAAGCTAGACGAAGTCAAGATGGTAATGTACAAGAAAGACGCAATGCCCGAGTTTTCTCAGTGAAAGCACCAAATGTTGACAAAAAAATGTCTCAAACACCAAAGATTCCCAATTACTAGGAATTATAAATATGGTCGCATATACAAGAACATAAATAAAGCATAAGCAGTAAATCACACAAGAGATTTATAGTGGTTCGGCCTCAGTGAGGGCCTACGTCCACTTTGAAGAGTCGTTGGAATATTATTAATCACTTGGAAGAAATTACAAGGTTAAGACTATCTCATGACATCTCATTACATTCATGTTCCATGATATATGATGTCATAATTATCATATATTGAATAATAAGGGAAAAGACAATTTTATCCTTCTTCTTTCACAAAGAGGAGATGCCATTAATGAAGCTTTATGGAGGTCTCCAAGCTCAAGAGTTCAACCCTTTTGAAGTGTGAGTCCATGGGGTATTTATCAGAAGTAGTTAGGTAGGGGTTAAGTAGGAGTAGGTAGAAATGGGGACCATCTTCCAGAAATTCACACCTCCAGCTGTCGGGCCTCAGAAATTCGCACCTGGGCGAGGTGCGTGCCAGGTACGAAATTTCGCACTTGGTAGGTGCGAAATTTCACACCCGGCTGGGTGCGAAGCGGATTTTGACAAGAGGCGTTGTCGAGGCTGGTTGGCTCCGTCGACGCGGCATTGTGAAGGTGAAGGTGCGAGGTCCTTGTTGGCGAGATCTCTCTTCGGTCTTTGCTTCTGCACTTCCTGAGTTTTGCCCTTGGCCCCGGCATCACGCAATGAGTTGAATCGAGCGTGTCTTGAGTACTTTTGGTGACCGGACCAAAAGGCTGGTTAACATCAACCCCTTGTTGGTACCAATCATCGGATCAATACCAGTTCGACTAGACTCGAGGGAAATACCCTCAATCCCGTTGGATGTACCACTCAAGAGGCTTTGGTTGGTCAAGTTGGAACACGTGCTAGCGTTCCTCAAGGTTTAGCTCAAGACTTGAAGGCAATTCCTGAAAGTCAAACCCGTGTTGGTACCAATCATCGGATCAGTACCAGTTCGACTAGACTCGGGGGAAATACCCCCAATCCCGAAGGAAGTACAACACAAGAGGTTTTGGTTGGTCTAGTTTGGGTTTTGGAACTGGAAATGTTGCAAATGTTGCTCAAGCGTCGATACCTGTAGGTTTAGGTACAGGAACTCCCACAGTTTCGGGAGTTGGGTTTGTTCCAGTGGCGGCCACTTGGGCTAGGATGCAGCCGGATATTCTTGTTGGGGCTCAAAATTTTGCTAATTCTATGCTTGAAACTGGGGGCAGTGGTGTGGGATTGAACGATTGGAGAAGATTGTTAGGAAATGGAAATGGAAGCCAGATCACTAATGTGATTCAGCGATATACCAGAGGCAGTGCACCCTTTCGAAATTGGATTGCATTACTCTCAGTCCATCTACTAAGGATATTCAAAATTCTCAGAATCCACTGAATTTCAAATTGCCAATATTGGTAGCTTTTAACGAAAAAAAGGTTCTGACTGTTCACTTGATGCGTTATATGCACCACATGGAGGCGCTTTCGGCATGGGAAAAATGTTATGGTAAAGTGATTCCTACACTATCTTATGGATATTGCTGCCATGAGGTTTTGGCAGTTGGAAAATAAATTGGTGAATATGTGGAGTGTGTTGGTTGGAAAGTTCATCAAACACTTTAGAGTTCACATCGCTTAACCCAAAAACATAATCACTCTTACATCAATTAAGAGAAGATCCGATGAGACTTTGCAGAAGTTTCTAGAAAGGATTAATGCGGCGGAGGTGTCGTGACCTGACCCATCAATGGTTTTGATGGCCGTTGTTTCTAGTGTTTTGCACAGGATGAATTTCAAGATCTCACTTTAGTGGGATCCACCACAAGACCATGGTGAATTCTACTTTGAAGCATATAGGTTTCTAAGGGAAGAGGATGCGAGAACCGATAAGAAAGTTCTTGAGGTTAATTCGGTTAAGGGAGTTGAACCGTCTAGTTCTAGTAAAGGAAAGCCACCTTCTCAGAATGATCGGAACAAGTAGTGGAGGGATCCTAAATTCCCTTCATACGCGGAGCTTACTCATTCCTTGGAGGAGATCTATTTGAAAGTTCACCAGTTGCTCCCTTTAGGAAGCCTCTCACGAGGGAGTCATCTCAGAGGGAGAGGGATTCTAATAAACATTATTTTCGCCACCTGGATGGTCTTGATACAAATGACTGCAGACATCTTCGAGATATCATAGAGGAGCATGTCAGACATAGCGAGTTGGCAGTGTATGTAAGAAATCAGGATGTAGTACTGGGACAGGCTCAGCTACCTATTCCGGCTCGGAATAGGAACGAGCCAGGATGAGGCTCAGGTGGTTTGATCATCGATTGATGTGGTTTTCTGGATTCTCTGGATTTGTGGCCCATTGGATTTTGGATTTTTGGTTATTCAGTTTCCGGCTTTCTTGCTCTTTGGTTCTTTGGCCCTGAATATTTTTGATTCTGGCATTTCGCTCTTTTGGCTTTTGGATATGTCCCTATGGTTATCTAAGTTTCTGGCTTATGTATTTGATTTAGTGATTAGAACTTTGGTTTTTGTGTCTTTGGGCTTTGGCTGTACTGGCTTCAGCCAAATGGATATTCTACTTATGGTTTTTTGGTTTTAGATGATTTTAAGTTGGCCCATCCACATACAGGATTAAGTCTTAACTCCTAGGCGTGCTTTGTACCAGACTATGAAACCATCCTCCTCTTGATTAATCCTTCTCTTTGGTTTACTTTGGAGGGCTAATTATGCCTACGCATGCACGAGATTAACTCTTAATCCATAGGCGTGCTTTTTGCAGATGAGAAACCGTATGATCTCCTACACACAATTCTAGTCATATAGCTTCGCAGTTTTGAGGGCTATGTTTTCCTACCAATACACGAGATTAGGTCTTAATCTCCAGGCATGCTCTTTGCGGATGAGAAACCATCCAGTCTCCTACTCTCTTTTCTTGTTATCCGACGTAGGAGTTTGAGGGCTAAGTCTTCCTACCCATGCACGGGATTAAGTCTTAATCCCTAGGCATGCTCTTTGCGGACGAGAAACCGTCCAATCTCCTACTCTCTTTTCTACTTACCCGACTTTGGATTTTGGAAGGCTAAGTTTGCCTACCCGTGTACGAGGACCAGCGAGACCCTGGGCACGCTCTTTATGGAGGAGAAACCGTCCAATCTCCATGCCCACTTCTGGTTATCTGGCTTATGATGGCTAAGTTGACATATCCATGTAGGGGGACCAGTGAGACCCTAGGCATGCTTTATACCCGACGATGAACCATTCCTAAAAGGTTAAGGCTAGTCATATAGAAACCATACAAACCAATTCAAAACCAAATTTATTACATATATGCCAACTTTTCTAGGAAAATAATATGTTCTAAACTTTTGAAAATCTTGCAACTTGAATAACAATTTTTTAAAGTCACACATGTAGCCTGATAATGCTGACGCTACTGCACGTTGCTTAGAGAAGCTAGACTTGCTAGTGGCAATGCTAACTTCCGATGACATTGTTACTTTTTTGCCTAATGTAATTGACAACTTCAATGTAGTTATGTTTGCTTGTCATATGCATAGAACCCTAAAAGAGAAGGATTGGGAAAAAATGTGGTATACTTAAATTATGCACGAGAAATGAAAGCATGTTTTACGATTATGAAACACTCCAACTAATTATGGATTACTTATACATTTACTATGGTTTTAATACTTTTTACGTTGCAAAATATAGCAATGCGTTGCAAAAATTAATTAGAAAATAATTTATATTTAACAACACTTTTTCATATGTCCTCACATTTTTCCACTGCTCGTTCTTGTAATGCAAAAGTTAATTAGGAATTTGAAAATATTAAATGCTGTAAACTTATTATTTTAATGCAATGCTTGACTCCTCATACCTTAAATCTCATACTAGATTCTTTAATCCATAAAGATAATAATAGTAAAAAATCCATGTCTGTTCTCATGTTTGGATTCAGCCTCTTCATAGTAACTAAATTTCTAACGAAGAAACATATCCCCTAGCTAATAAATTTATCACCCTTTTTCATTATTTAACCTCAAAATGAAAAACATTCTTTTTCTATTATACAAAAATCCCTATTCCACTTGCTAAACAATTTTCACATAATTTTCTAAGCTTTTGAATTAACTGTGTAAGCCCTACCATACCGATTAATGAACAATTTTTCCAATCCAATCTCACTTCTTTGATGACACTCCTAGTTAAAACTTCTTTTTTCCACTAATTTTGATTGATTTAGTAAAGATAGTTTTACCTCCTTGGGGGTAGCCTTACCCTACCATGTTAACCGCATTACTATATGAATCCTATTTCGTGTTTGGACATTGGAGAAATAGATTTTTTTTTGCTAAGTTAGCAACAAACCTCTTGGGAAACTAACATTTCGAAATATATGTAATTGTTGCATAAGTTATCCACTACCTATATTTTCCACCATCTCCTACCCATCATCGTCCTTCCCCCACAACTCCCAATTGTAACTCCTTCGACCCCTTCCTACTCCCTTATTTTTGGTGTCCACTTTATCTTTGATTCTCTCCTCAACAATTGAGAACGATTAAAAATGAGTGGAACATGATAATTTGAGATCTGAAAGAAGAGAGAGACGAAGGAAGAAAAGAAGAGGAATAACTAACTTTAGCCACCTTTAGGGTTTTACTATTGTTGTGTATATTTTTAAATTATCATGTTACCAAACATAAATTTATATATGATTAAATAATTATCATCATAACTCATTTTTCATCTTGATAAAAAGGATCACATTCAAATTCAAATTTATGTGCATTAGGATTAGAAATTAGGTTATACTAGTCATCTAGATGAAAAGATTGATTAAAAATCACTCCTTTGCCTCTAACCTTAAGTAGGTGGCATAGCTTCATTATTTTCTCTTTGTTTAGTTTTCTTTCCCTTCCTTTTATCAATGGTGACATAGCTTATTATTTCTATTCATTTTTAGTGAATTGAGAGAATGAAATGAATAATGTGTCCAAAGGGATAAGAATGAATCAAACTTGGATTAAGACATTATTTCATAATCTTATGTGTTCATCTCCTTTTCCTTCTTTGATTCCATGACTAGTATTAATTTCAATAAATATCGCCACTTAAAAAATTTCTAAAAATTAATTCATCAAAGTTATTACAAAGTCTCAAGGAAAAAAATAACCACTTGATTAAGAATAATTGGACGATGCTTGATAAAAACAAATCTTGATTGTCATATGTAGTCACCTTTCCCATGTCATTTTTAATAGTAGAATAAAAGGAGATGACATCACAAATAGAATACATTTGGTAACAACCCAAAATTTTAACATTTTAGCTTGAAAATATTTAATTAATTTGAAATATTCAAAATATTGTTTTTACAATTAAAAATTGATTTATGAAAAATAATAAGAAAATTATTTTTAAATTTGGTTTATATAAATATTTAGTCCAAATAAAAACAGAAATGTGACAGTAAAGATTATTCATAAATACTGATTTTTGATTATATAAAAGTTGTTTAAAATCCTTATAAATATGCATATGTATACAACTTAGTTAAGGTTGAATTAGCACTCATATGTAATTAATTAGGTTATTAAAGTTGTGACATGACCTAATGTTTTAAATAAAAAGCAAAAGAAGAAAATGGAATTTTATGTATGTAAGTACTTACACATAAGCATGCATGTACACTTAAGGATGGTAGGGTTGGCTAAGTGGATAGAAGGAGTGGAGTAACCAACATGATGTGAAAAATGAAGGGGGAGAGCTCAAAAAATGAAGTGGATGGCTATGTGGCATTGTTTTATGGAGATTAACTTACTAATTTCATGCTCTTTGCCTTTTCTTAAAAAGCCAATTTTCCATTATTCATTCTTGCTCTTCCTCTCATTTCCACTTCTTCATTTTTTTTCTTCTTATTATTTTAGATTTCAAGAAAATTTTCATGGATTTTTATTTTTCAAAAATTTCAAAAGCTAAAAAAATTGGCTTGAAACCTTCTATAACTTGTTTAGAATCACTTTTTCCTTCTTCTTCCTACTCTTCTTCTTCTTATTCTTTCATTTTTAATACACCTCTCCAAATCATGTAAGGCTATGCTTTAATTCTCTTTAACCAAACCAAATATGCTTTTAAGAGACCAAAAATCACTTATTGATGTCAAAATGAAAATCTAGGGTTAATTTTTGCTCGATGCTGATCTTGAAGAGAATGGTGAGTTCAAACTCGGATTTATATAAAACATTCATATTTTTATTTTATTTTTTTATAAAGATGAAATTATTCTTGATAATTGGTTAATTAGGTAGATTATGCTAATTGTTTGTTTGGAATTTGTACACTTGTAAGTCATGTTTGATTTGACATGAAAATCAAGCCTTTAGGTTGCATATGGAAGTAAAAAAGAAATCTTCCTTAGTGTTAACATTCCTTTTTACAAGACCATTATGCTTTAGATTGGATATTCAGGTCGCTTAACCATCAAGATGAATAACTCGAAGAGATGGTCGGATGAAGATACAAGGCTTTGATTAGTTGGAATTACACGGATGGAGTAACATAATAGGGTAAGCATGGATATGCCCTAGACTTGGGATCGGACCAGCCTAGTGCCAACAACTCAGATTGATATTGTTTGGATTAAGAGATTAGTCTACTTCGTTTAATTTGGATTGGTCTAGCATGGCACATTATGGATTGGCATTAGAATGAGGTAAAACACATAACAAAGAAATGGATAAGGGATGGACTGGGATCAGATCAGTTTACAATCCGCACATGAACCCAGATCAGTACTGTACTACCCTGATAGCGACCCAACCCACGCTTTGCTTACTTTGGACACACGTAATACCCTAGTTTCACTCTGAATTTTCAAGCCGATTTGAGCCAGACTACAACTATAAATATAAGGTTGTGGTATTTAAAAAAGGGACCCTTTTGGCTTCTCTACGCCAAGAATTTGTCAAATTAAAGCATCAAATTCTTTCCTGCACATTATTGTACTCAAATCAGAAATGTATTGTAATCAAACAATATAAATAATATATTCCTCATAGCGGATGTAGGCATATTGTCAAACCACTACTAATTTGTTATGTTCTTTATTTCTTTTGATATGTTTTTGTGTTATATGTGGATATAGCATAGTTATTCTATGATTTGACTACTCGGAGTGTTAGTGACCAGATTCATCGCTAATATTTTTTGGCACAGCAAGAGGGAGCACATTTGTATTGGATTAGATTTCTAAGGATTACTAATAGCTAGAAAGAAGAGAATATATCTCGAGTAAAAGGAAGTTGGGAGGCTTCCTTAGGAGAAATCCCATCTATCATCACAAGGGAAGAGATGTATGGATAAATAGTTGGAATCTAGGGTGGAACGCCAAGATGATTTGTTAGGAAGGCAAGAAGAAAAGATGTCCAAGTTCATCTAGCAAATAGGATAGCATAGAGATTAGGAGGTTTGGAAGAAGATGCTAGAGTCGGGACCAATAGGACATGAATAATTAGATTGGACTCGGGGAAAAAACCCTCACAGACTCTTCGAATCTGTACCGATACCACTTCTTAAGTCAGTACCAACCCCACTCAGATTAGAGCCAACCTCCTCGGACACACCAGAGATGCTTAGGAAAATGATGGAACTCTGGATTCGAGGTTAAACTATGAAAATCAAGTGCGTGGAGTTTAGGATACATGCTTGGAGCAATAGGGATATACTCCGTCTTTAGAATTTAGGTTAGCAAGGACCCACCTCATCGGATCGATATAGATTTGATCATGTTGGCTAGGGCTGGGCGTCCTGGTTCGAATGCACTTTGTACACGAGTCACTTGTGCCGAAGCTTATGTTTGGAGCTAATTTTTAGATAACAATAATATGATTATAGACATTATTTTTTAATGTTTAAGAGAAAAATAATCTACAAATGTTTTGGATAGTGTAAATCGATGTCCATTCATTATAAATATAAGGAATTTGAGTTATCCATCGGACTTCAAGCTCCCATCATTGAAAGATTATCACGTGAGGAAGGATCTAACCATTCATTTCATGATGTATATATGACATATGGAAGTATTGGGGGCATCAAAAATAGTAATGGAAAAATGTTTCCCTCATTTTCTATCAGATAAAACTGCCATATGATCGAGGAAGTTCAAAAATGGTTATGTTGGAAGCTAGACAAAGCTTCTTAAAAGTTTTATGGAAACAGATTGGAGTCCATATCACACGAACTAAGAATGCAATGACATTGATTATGGTTAAACAAGGGACCAGAGAGACAGTGCAAAAGTTTCTAGAAAGGTTTATTATGGCGGTTGCTTCAGTTGATTAACCAGACCCTTCTATGGTTTAATGTCTTTGGCATCAATGTTTGGATAATTTTGAGTTTAAGACTTCTTTGAAAATGGATCCACCAAGGGATCTAGGATATTCTATCATGAAGCCAATAGGTTCTTAAGGTTAGAAGATGCAAGGGCGGATAAAGGAGCCCTTCAGGTTGATGCGGTTAAGGGCAAAGATTTCCAATTCGGAAAAGAAGGAAAATAGAAAGGGTGATGATAGATGTAACAACCCATATTTTTTCTGATTAGATATTTAAATATTTTATTTAAATACTAATAATATTAATGTTTATTATTAAACAGATCCATAATGGTATTTTTCATAAACGATTGAATTAGGACTCGAGACTATTTTCATTGAATTCAGATAGTTCTTTAGGTGGAGAAAAAGTATATTTTGAGATTTGATGCTCCACGAGAAAAATAGTCTAAAAATATGCGTAAAAATTGTCCTTTTGGGCAAACTGTTGGATTGCGACGAAATTTATATTTTTTGAATCGACAAAGAAAGTTCTACCACGCTGTCAAGTTTTGTATCAAGTGGATGTATCGTTTGGGCGTACGCTTTTAAAACGTGTGTGTATTTCGGACACACAGTTTTTAACAAATGGGCCATATGAGATTTTAAATACCCCTAATCACCTACTAACCCTAATCCTTCATTAGTCAGCTACAGTAATCCTTCTTTCTTCATGAATTCATAGCCGTCTCCTTCCTCTTCCTTTGAAAAATTATTCAGACCATAATACTCCGCCTAAAATCATGAAATCAGTATTTAAATTCATGAATTGAAATTTTCTACATTTCCGTATCAATTTGTAATTTACAGTGATGGTTTGGAACATGACCGTATTCATTCAACGAGCTAGGGTTTGGATTATCTCGTGATTTAAGCAACATTTGGTCAAAACGATTTCAAAATCGGATTCATGGATGAAATTAATACTTGTGGACCGAATTTGATGTTGTGCGGTGCATGGATGAGGGGGAAACATTTTGAGGAGCCGTTGTCTACGCCTTGCGTGGTGGAGGATGTGTTTTTTGATGGAGGCGCTGGAGAGGAGGGTGGTGGAACAGGCGAGTTCAGAATTCGAGGAAAGTGCAGTGGTGAACTCCATTTTAAGTTTTGTGAACTGTATCTTTGTATCACTGGGAAGAGGTGCATGCAAGAAGTGTGTTTGGACAAAGGAAGTGCACCGCTTAAAATTTATGCATTTGAGGAAGAAAGGGTAAGGAAATTCTTGTAACTAGTTAATTAATTTAATTGTTTCTGTCAATTCTAGCTCGTGTAACTTATAAAATTAATTACTTTTGCATATGACATCGGATTTGGACGTGATTTCTTGCATCTAACTCTTATTTGCAAGCTCTACGTTTTGACACTGGTTTGGAATGGTTTGGCTACGGTGAGTGTTATTTTCTCTCACTGAGCTGTATTTAATTGTACGACGAAAAATTAACACTTTATAATGGTTTATAATCTAAAAATATAAATAGTATGATAATTAAACCTAATAATTAATAAATAAGTAGATTAAAAAGGATTTTGATTAATTTAGATCCAAATAACGCAATTTTACCCATTTACGTGCTATTTTGACATTATTACCAGAACTGAACTATTGACAACAAATTCACACCAATTATTGTAAAATAGGTTCTAATTATGCTATAAATGTTAATATAGATGTTTTCATGCTATTTTAGTCAATTTCCGGATTGTTTGTTGCATGGTTGTTGTTTGTGTAGTTTGGTTGTAAACGCCGTTTATTAGCGAAATAGGACTAGGAAATCTTATCTGCTAGAGTTTAGTGTTATTGATTGAACATGCAAATTGGTGTGTACTGATTGAGTGTACAAGACTCGAACAGACGAGATAGATTCATGAAGAAGTATCAGAACATATGGACTGATTTGATGACAGAGGTGCGTTGAAGCATTGTGACTGGTCAAAGTACCGAGCAGTATTGGAATTTGGTCATGGATCTAAAGACGGAGAATTAATTTGATAGTAAGCTTGGATTTCCAAAATGATCCCGGATGTTTTCGTTGGGTGTGAATTTAACCAATTTTGGTTAAATATATGATATGAGTTGTCGTTAACGATTGCTATAAAATGATAGATATTGACTATTATTGGTGTTGGCCATTTTGGCCAATTTTACGTTGTTGACAATGTGGCTTCGAGGAGCATGAAATGAGGATTCGTTCGATGGTGGTTTCGAGTCAGTGGCTCTTCATTGGGTGGCCTTGGTGCAAAACAAGAGAAATATTTCATATAGATAGATGAGGCAATCCACGAAATGGGGTGATGAGATCTCCAAGGTGGTGTTGGAGGCTGTGGTTCGCAAATCACTTCCACGGGGTTGAAGGTATACACTAAGTGTATATCTTTCAATAGTGAACTTAGTCAGAATGGCCGAAGTTAAACGTGATAGGCAGTTCGGGATGGACGAGGCTATGGGATAATTGACTAATTCGAGTGGGACTAGATATAAAGCGGAGTTATGGATTTCTCATTTGATTAGAAGTGCCAAGGAATCGTTGATAGTTCAGAGGATTATAGTAGACTCAGTACAGGGGTTTCGTGGGTATACCCATTAGGATCTACGAGATCGTGTATCTTGGATCGCTTGGGAAGTGATCTAGTTGCCTTAAGAAGGAAAATGTACGTGGGATGTATGATAATCTGTCTAGGTCCAGGGTTTTCCATTATCCCTTGATGGGTGGCATTGGCCAATCATACAGATATCAATGGATTCAGGGCTTTAGAGGGTGATAGCTAGGATATTGTTTGATGGATGCTACGGTTGTTTTGCATGTTCTATCTCTTATTTAACTAGGTAAGTTATCACATTAGGATACTGAAGAGAAGTAGGGGATTGGAAATCCTACCCTTAGAAATATCTATTTCTAGTGTTATTGTATGAGTAGCATATATTATCTTATTATTTGCGCTAGCTTTGTGAGTGTAGGGACAGGTCTTTTCATGCCATATGTACCGTATATTATTGCTAGTTTTACAGTTTTTGAGATCCATTTATCGCTCACACAAGACTATTGTATGACTCAAGGTTTTATGTTCCCCCTTATTACCTTGGGTACTCATCAAACACATTGATGAGTATGCTTGGTAGCAAGTGTGGAAATTATATGAAGCTGCGCAGGTGGATTAAAAGGAGGCGACATCTTCTCATATTATATTTGTATTATTTATTATCTCTATGTGCAACACTCTGAAGTCATGACGGTGTTGGTTACTTATCCTAGAACAGATTATCGGTGAGCATACTTATCTTTAGTATACTTTGATTATATAGCTATTACTGTCTCGTCTGTTTTATATGTATGATTTCTATTATATTTTATCTAATCATTGTGAGATGTACGACTGTATCTGTGTTTTGGGCTTTCTTTCTTTCCCTTCTCTTCAATTTCCTCTTTTCCTTTCCTCTTCCCTTCCTTCTTTCTATTTCTTTTCCCTAACAACTGTTCTATATCGATCGGAAGCCATTATTTGGTTGTATGAGCATTGGTGGTGTAGGGCGGTTGTTACTAGTGATATCGGAGCTTATGTTGCATTGTATAACCCAAGCGGTATCAAATTGAAGTTTATATATACTATAGAGTACATATTAGTATATATATTTGTTTTCAAAACTAAATATTAGTAATATACAGTAGGAGGTTGTTAGTACCTTTGGAATAGTTTTCTTTATTGGTGACCATTCGTCTTGACCACTTTTCTGAGAAGATTTATCAAATGAGAGATACTATTAGTTGCTTCATCTTTTAAGTTGAGAACTGGACAAGACGGAGGACGATTGGCCTCAATTCACATGATACGTTCTCAGCGGTGTTTTGAATCACTATCCGGGACGTTCTGTTTCTCCTACGGGTTTCAGTACTCAAGTGCAAAGAGTCGACTATGCCTAGCTATAGGATAATTAGGTATTTAAGAAGCAAACTATTCTTAGGAACAATGAAGACTGTAGTGATGCACGATTGCTCTGTTTTCTTGCAAGGAGTTTTCGATGACATGGAGTCAGATGGTGAAGTGGGATAGGAGTTTTGATCCTAGAAAACTCCAAGGTTTAATTTGAATTAGTCGAGATCCCTTATTGTTTTGATCTCCTAAGTACGATTTTTTTTCTTGGGATCAGTTCATAGATTGCTTCGGAGAAATTTTTCTTGGTTTCTTGAAGGTTAGATCTGGAGGAGTTTGCCGATTTGAGCAAGGCGACATCTGTATTAGAGTATGTCGCCGAATTCGGCATGTTTTCTAAGTACGGTTTACTTTCCTCATTATTACTCTATATAGACAGGTTGGATGGGAGTTTGTGACTAGGTTGTGAGGGATCAACTCAAGAGGTGATTGATTTCATTCAGTGAGACGATGATGACTAGGAGGAGTTGATCAAGAAAGCTCATGGTGTTCGAGCTTGTATCCAGTTGAGAGTTGTCCTATTGAAATGGAACAATCTTGGAAGCACATGCATTGATTGTTGTTCTAGTTTCGTCAAGTGCTCCCTCGATGGACGAGATAGGAAACGACATCACCTCTTGTGATATGTTTTCTACTAACGGTGTGTCCTAGGTATTTTGTTTTGGCATCGAGGTTTTATCGTTCCATCGATCTTGCGATAAGATGGATGGAATGGGTTTAGGACTCGAGATAATTCATTTGCTTACTTTGATTGTTACTTACCATATCAAGGGCCTAGTTATACCATATGTGTATAACATCCCATGTTTGGGCACCAGTAATTAATAGTTCTTAATTTCAGGCCTTGAGGCGGGGGTGTAATGGCATGAGTTGTCCATACTTGGAAGTATACATGGTTCGTCAAACTTTAAGCTCATTGAGTCATGTTTGCTTGGTTTTTAAGTTGGTTGCTTTAGACTTAATTAGTTGAGTGTTGAGGTCTAGAGGTTAGCTTGCCAGACGATACAAAATGTCGGTAGTTGTTAGATGTTGTCAGCGACAATAGTACGCTAGGACACTTTGCCCTTAGGTAGTAAATCTTCATTGATTTAGGGATAATGGGCTAAGACCATGATTTTCACTAAGCGAAATGCTTGTGGTTGGACGACAGGATGAGATGTTGAGTTTTTTAGTAAGGTGTCAACATCTTAAATTGTAGTTTATGAGTATCTAAGTATATTCGATGAGATGGACAGATCACCACCATACTTGATTGAAATCCGTATCGACCTAATTTAAGATGCTGAACTAGTAGTCATGCCTCTCGGGCATGTGGTACCCATGGAGTACGGGTATTCTATGTTGGACTTTCCTAGGAGATTTAGTTGATGGAAAGTAGTTGGATGGAGTGTGTTGATTAGAGTGCCTTATGCGCTGCTTTGCTTTTGATTGGTTAGTTATGTCGTTCGGTTGACCGACAAGTCAGCACATTTAGTTAGTTTCTTGGACCGAGTTCCAAGATATTGCATTGAGGAGTTATGCTTATGCTACCTATCCTATTCTTATTTCCCATGGACTAAGAGAAATTATAAAGCATAAGAGATGTTGAGTTGATGGTGTAAACGAGACACCAATTGATCATTTTGTTGGTTGGAGCTTCGTTTCGGGATGGGAGAAGAAAACTGCTTAGGTCAAGTTATGTTGGTTATGATATTCCTATTAGTCCTACGAGGGTTACGATAGTTCGGAATTCGAGTTGACCCATTAATCTTGGTTGGAGAGTTGGTGAGTGTATCGATGTAATTGTTCCTTGTGAGAATGAGAAGTCAATAGCCTTCCTTTGTTGTATATCTTGAGTAGTGCGGTATTAGAGGAAAAGGAAGTTGGTGCATCCTTAGTCGAGCACCCAAACCACATGGGAAAGAGTATTCGACTATTGATTTGGGGTTGGTGGAGATGATGTTTGCTTTAGACACTTAGAGGCACTAGTTATTAGAAAAGGAGCTATAGTTGTTTAGTTATGTCACACCACTGGGTTTCTCTTCTGCTAGGGTGACCTTAACCTTCATTTATAGCGACGGTTAGGGCTTTCAGCCTCCTAATGCAGTTGTTTTTTTGAGTTAGAGATGTTCCACTTTAAGAGCAATCTTCTATTAGTAGACATTGCTCATGCTAGTCACTGGTTATGACTCTAAAGCTTGAAGTGGTGTGATGCAGACTCTACCAGTGTGGTCGGTTCCGTACAGAAGGTGTTGTTGTTCCCACATCATTGAAGTAGTGTGATTGACCATTCGTATCAAGATGGATGGGCGATCAGCTAGTTAATGCTGAGTAGGAAGCGTCGATCAGTTCACTACAATTACTCAAAATTTATGGAGGGGTGCAGTAATGATTGTCGATGGTTTTCATCGATAAGTTTCAAAGGAGTTGAGGATAGTATGACAACACTCAAGTCATGTCAGATTCGTTGATGAGAGATGTCAGACTAATTATTCCCATGAGATGGCAACCAAGTATGTGAAGTCATATATGGATTAGATATCCTACTCAATGTGTTCCTAGGTAGAATAGTATCCTGCATGCTAGGGTAGGCTTAAATATTGTTTTGTTGATTGCAATTATTTTTCCTATGTTTGGTTGATTGATTATGCTCTCATGATTGTTTAACCTATGTTTGTTTGATTGTTGATGTTTTCATGACTACTTATACTTTTATGGTTGTTAGACATGCGGGACAGCCTTGTCTTTTAACCTCTTTGTTTTTATACGTGACTTGGCAATAAGGTCGCTTTGAGTTGAGGTTATGCTTTGGGCGTATTTTTGGTGATTTAATACCTTCGATATGAGAGACCACATTGGGCTTTTCTCTTTTGTTGGTTTGAGCCAGATTTAGTTGGTTATAGTTTTCTGGCTCGAACCACGAAGATGAGATATTAACATTGTTTTTTTGAGATATTAACATTGTTTTTTTTCATGAACTAAGCCAAAGTTGGGAGAGAAATTGCTTTGTCAAGTTATCTCCCAATTAAGGGGTTATACTTATATCTTCCATTGTTTGTTTGTTTGGAAATAAGTGCACAATGTAGGTGCTTGGCTTAGTTATATCGTTCTTGAATTTTAGTGGTGATTTTACTTGGGAATGGGAATTATGGCTTCGTTCCTAATCCCGAGTCTATTTCCATGTAGTGATCGCTTTAAGTAAAAAAAATTGAAAGCGATGGGTGACGATTGGTCTTGGAACGTCACTCATGCATGAGAGCGATGAGTGATGATTTTTCTAGGTTGTCACTCATGCGAGAGTTTGGGGTTGCATTGTTAGGTCCTTGAGGATTTTGAGCACTAAATTCTATAAGGAAGGAGAATGGAACAACCCATATTTTTGACAATTGGATATTTAAATATTAATCGTTAACTATTTAACAGTTCTATAGGGAGATATTTCATAAATGATCAAATCAGGACTTGAGAGTGTTTCAATTGAATTCAGATAGTTTGTTAGGTGGATAGAAAGCACATAAGTCGTTATATTTTGAGATTCTATGCTCCAAGGGAAAAACAATCTCGAAATATGCTGTCAAGTTTCGTATCAAATAGATGTACCGTTTAGCCACGCACTTTTATAACGTGTGTGTTTTGGATACACAATTTTTGAAAAATGGGCTTTGTAAGATAATAAATACCCTTATCATCCACTAACACTAATCCTTCATTAGTGGGCTATGGTAATACTTCTACCTTCATGAATGCATAGCCGCTTCCTTCCTCTTTCTTTGAAAAATTATTATAACCAAAATAATTCACCTAAAGTCATGAAACCGGTCTCTAAATTCATGAATAGGTTTCTCTACATTTCCATGTCAATTTTGCAATTTACGGTGATGGTTTGGAACATAACTGTATTCATCCAACGAGTTGGGGTTGGGATTATCTCGTGATTTAAGCAACGATTGTTCAAAGAGATTTCAGACTTGAATTCGTGGATGAAACTAACATTTGTGGACCGAATCTTGTGATGTGCGGTGCATGAATGGGGAGTATGACATTTTGAGGAACCGTGACCTGCTCTTTGCGTGGTGGGGGATGTGTTTAGACGAGGGTGCTGGGAGGAAGGTTGCTGTAAAGGCGAGTCCAAAATTCAAAGAGAAGTGTAATGGTGAAGTCCGTTTTAAGTTTCGTGAAGTGGATCTCTGTATCATTGGGAAGAAGTGCGTGCAAGAAGTGGGTTTAGACACAGGAAATGAATGACTTGAAAGTTAGGCATTTGGGAAAGAAGAGGTAAGGGAATTATTGTAATTAGTTAATTGTTTAAGTGTTTATGTCGATTCTAACTCGTATAACTTGTTGGAGAATGAAGTTTTGATGACAACTACCTTATTTCAATTATCATTGATTATAAAGTATATACTAACATCTCTATGTTGAATATATATATATGATTTGTATACAGGACGTAAGTACCAAATACTGTACAGTTTAAGAGTTTTAGAGATTCAAACTCATATATATATATATATATATATATATATATACATACAGGATTTGTATACAGGTCGTAAATACCAAATACTGTACAGTTTAAGAGTTTAGAGATTCAAACTCATAAGTAATCAAGATTTCAAGAGCTCAAGAGTTCAAGATAAATATAGTAATAGAGTCTAGTTTATATAAGACTGTGAATAGCACTTCAGGTTCAAATTCTATTTTTCAAGTTTCAAATTATCATTTTTCAAATTTCTATTTTTCAAATTTCAAATTCTAATTTCAAATTATTTTACTTATGATTTCAAATATATAAGTTTAAAGTTATATATATATATATATATGTACGTATATATGTTTATATAAGTTTATATAGTTCTATCATTTTAAACTTTATAACTTTAAAAGTATGTATATGATTTCGTATGATTTTACACTTTAGAATATTTATTTATATTATTAAGTTTTGATTAAATAATTTCAAACTTATGATTTCAAATATATTTCCTAATTTATAAGTATTCTTATTTACATAATTTTATTAAATATATTTTACTAAGTTTATATTTGATTCTTCATACAACCTTTTGTTTATATATAGTTTATAAATAGTTCTTTATAAATTCCTATATAAATGTTTATAATTATATTATATATAGTTTTCATATCACATATATATTAAGTATTTAATCATATGTTTAAATATTATTTTCTTATGTTTTTATACTTGAAAAATAATGTTTTAGCAACTAGTTTTGTTTCAGGAATTTCCAAAATTTAAATATTGACTTAAATACTTTAAAAATGCTTTGAAAATCATAAAAATGATGGATATGTCGACATACATTCATGGCTACGTCGATATATAACTGTCAGAAATTCAAAACTGAAAGGAAGTGTCTTTTCACTATTTGTGACACTCCAGAATACTGCAACCTTTCAAATGTTATAAATAGGGGTTGATTTCGAATTGCTTTCATAATTATTCTTCTCCATCTTTATCTCCTTTCTTTACACCAATATATTTTCTCATTTTTATGATTTCTACACTTATACTCTGATGAATTCAATTCTATTTTCATTAAATTTCTTCTCACTCTCTACTCATTAATCTCTGAATCAAATGCTATTAAAGAGTTAAAGGGCTGTTTTTAATTGTTTGGGTTGTGTAAGTAGTCGATATGGTATCCTTTGTAGCCGTGAAATCAAGGATGAGTGATCTGTGGTATCCCTTGTAGCTGTGAAATTAAGAAGGATATACTTGATTAAGTGTGTGTGGAATCGGTGGTATCCCTTGTAGCCATGAAATCAAGGAGGGTTGTAATTGGATATTGATATAGTAAAAAACTCTACGCAATCCAGCGTTGTGTGGGATTGGACGTAGGAGAAACTCAGAACCATTATAAAATCTGGTGCATTCTTTCCTTTTCTGCACTTTATTTTTTATCTTTGTGTTTGTGTTTGATTCTGTGTCTGTGATTTTTTCTGTGGTGTTTGATTCATATAGCATATCATATAATTTTTATATTTTATTTAAATTCGCAAAAACACTATTTACCCCCCTCTAGTGTTAGTTTTTCCTTAACGATCCATTCCGCAATCCCTAACAATTGGTATCAGAGCAAGGTTTTTCATAAAGTTCGTAATCTAATTTTTGAAAATGTTAGATGGCAAATTTTGAACACTAGTTTAAATTCATGCCTTGCATTAGTATTAGATGAGTCTGCATTTAATTTTATTGAAAAAATTAAGTTATCATGATATAATTTCTTGATTTTTTTTATCTAATTAGAAATATAGGATTACTAATCAAATGCATAACATATTTACTTTGTCATGATTAACTCAATTGGCTTGTTTGGCTTAATTGAATTGATTGGCTTGAATTGATTGGATTGATTGACATGTTTGGTTTTTTGATTTGTTTGGCTTGATTTGATTGACTTGTTTGAATTATTTGACATGACTGAATTTCATTAATGGTTGATAGGTGTATTAGAATTATACTTATGCATTTGTAGTTGATAGAAGCTTTATAGGTTTTAGGATAAATAGAAGTTACAAGTAACGTTTGGTTTTATGTTTGAATTGATTGATTGTTTGGATTAAATTGCTTTTCTTATATCATGATTTTAAGAATATCGTATTAAAGTTATTTCTTAGTCTAGATTAAAGTCTTATTATAGTTTTAAGGGAATTAGAGTTTAGGGGATTTTTAGAGTTTCTAAGGATTTGTTGAAGGTTCAAGAAGCGTTGATAGGATAGGATAGGTTCAAGAAATATTGATTGGATTGTTTGGTTTATTAGACTAGTATAGGCATAATTTTAGGGGGAGCTATAATATTTTAAGTTCAGAATCATAGACACAGATGGAAATATAAGGAGTATTATAGTTATTAGAATCATTTATAGCATAGATTTAGGGGGAGTACAACTTAGTTTAGTCTAATATAGTCTATTATAGGTATAGTATAGTATAATCACAATAAATGTATAGATAGATATAGGATTTAGGGGGGAGTATGTCTAGAATTTCTTTTTGATAATGACAAAGGAGGAAAAATTATAAAATAGGTATAGTATAGTTTAAGGGGGAGTATTAGAAGGATCAACATCAACAAGATGAATATTTTATAAACTAAGATTGTCATCATCAAAAAGGGGGAGATTGTTGGAGAATGGAGTTTTGATGACAACAACCTTATTTCAATTATCATTGATTATAAAATATGTACTAACATCTCTGTCTAGAATATATAGACATACATATGCAGGATTTGTATATAGGACATAAATACTGAAGACTGTACAGTTTAAGAATTTTAGATATTCAAAAGATTTAAGACGCATGAGTAACCAAGATTTCAACAACTCAAGAGCTCAAGAGTTCAAGATAAATATAGTAATAAAGTCTAGTTTATGTAAGACTCTGAACAACACTCCAAGTTCAAATTCTGTTTTTCAAATTTCAAATTCTCTTTTTTCAAATTTCAAAATTTCTAACTTTCAAATTTCAAATTCTAATTTCAAATTATTTACTTATGATTTCAAACTTATAAGTTTAAAGTTTTATATATATATATATATATGTGTGTGTGTGTGTGTGTTCGTATATGTTTATATAAGTTTATATAAGTTTATATAATTTTGTAGTTTTAAACCTTATAACTTTATAAGTATGTATATGATTTTATATGAATTTACACTTTAGAATATTTATTTATATTATTATGTTTTGATTAAAGAATTTCAAACTTATGATTTCCAATATATTTCCAAATTTATAAGTATTCTTATTTTTATAGTTTTATTAAATATATTTTACTAAGTTTATGTTTGATTCTTCATATAACCATTTGTTTATATATAGTTCATAAATATTTCTTTATAAATCCTATATATATGTTTATAATTACATTACAAATGTTTATAATTATATTATATATAGTTTCATATCACATATATATTAAGTATTTAATCATGTGTTTAAATAATATTTTCTTATGTTTTTATACTTGAAGAATAATGTTTTAGCAACTAGTTTTGTTTCAAGAATTTCCACAATTAAAATATTGATTTAAATACTTTAAAAATGCTTTAAAAATCATAAAAATGATGGATATGTCGACATACATTCATGGCAATGTCGACATATAACTGTCAGAAATTCAAAATTGAAAGGAAGTGTCTTTTCACTATTTGTGATGCTCTAGAAATGTTGCAACCTTTCAAATGTTATAAATAGGGGATGATTTCGAATTTTTTCATAATTCTTCTACTCCATATTCTTTTCCTTTCTTTACACCATTATATCTTCTCATTTTAATGATTTCTACACTTATACTCTGCCGAATTCAATTATATTTTCATTAAACTTCTTCACTTCTCACTCTCTACTCATTACTCTCTGAATCAAGTGCTACTGAAGAGTCATAGGCATGTTTGTAATTGTTTGGGTTGTGTACGTAATCGGTCATATCCCTTGTAGCTATGAAATCAAGGACGGGTAATCGGTGGTATCCCTTATAGCCATGAAATCAAGGAGGATATACTTGATCAAGTGTGTGTGGAATCGGTGGTATCCCTTGTAGCCCTGAAATCAAGGAGGATTGTAATTGGATATTGATATAGTAATAAAACTATGCGCAGTCCCGCGTTGCGTGGGACTAGACGTCGGAGCAATTCCGAACCAGTATAAAATCCGGTGTGTTATTTCCTTTTCTACACTTTATTTTTGTTTATCTTTGTGTTTGTGTTTGATTCTGTATCTATGATTATTTCTGTGGTGTTTGATTCATATAACATATCATATAAGTTTTAGGTTTTGTTTAAATTTGCAAAAACACTATTTGCCCCCCTCTAGTGTTAGTTTTGCCTTAACGACCCATTCCGCAATCCCTAACATAACTTATAAAGTTCATCTTTTATAAAATTCATAACTTTTGCATATGACATCAAATTTGGACGCGGTTTGTTATGTTGGACTCGTATTGGCAAGCTTTATGTTTTAACGCTAGTTTAGGCTGGTTTGAGTGATATTGTCTTTCACTGGATTATATTTGACAGTGCGATGAAAAATTGACGCTTTAAAATGATTTATAATCTGAAAATGTAGATTGTAGGATAGTTGAACCTAATAATTAATAAATAAGTTGATTAAAAAGGAATTTGGTTAATATAGATCTAAATAACATATGTTTACCCCTTTACGCGTACATGCTATTTTGACATTATTAGCGGAACTGAACTATTGGGCACCAAATTCACACCTATTATTTTAGATATGTTCTTCATGGTATGAATGCTACCATAGATGTTTGCATGTTATTTTAGTAGATTTTAGGATTGTTGATTGCATGGTTTTTGCAGTTTACTTGTAAACGTGATTTATTGGCGAATCAGGACTAGGAAATTTTGTCCGCTAGAGTTTAATGTTATCGATCGAACGTGCAAGTTGGTGTATACTAACTGAGAGCACATGACTCGAAAGGACGAGATAAATTCACGAATAATTATCAAAACGTATGGACCGATTTGATGACGGAGGTGCATCACAACATGGTGGCTTACCAGAGTATGGAGAAGTATTGGAATTTGGTTGTGGATTTGAAGATGGAGAATTAATTCGACGATTAGCGTAGATTTCTAAACGGATGTCGTACGTTTTTTTTGGATGTGTATTTAACCGGTTTTGGTTAAACACATGATCTAAGTGGTCATTAACGATTGCTATGAAGTGATTGATATTGACTACTATTGGTGTTGGCCATTTTGACAAATTTGACTTTAATGATGATATGGCTTCGAGAAGCATGATATGAGGATTCATTTGATGATGGTTTCAAGACTATGGCTCTTTATTAGGTCACTTTGGTGCAAGACAAATGTTTCATGGAGATAGATGAAGCAATCCACAAAATGTGGTGATGAGATCTCCAAGGTGGTGTTGGAGGTCGTGGTTCGTAAATCATTTCTACTAGGTGAAAGTAATTCACTTGGAAAATGTATGCCCTTTGATTGTAAACTCAGACAGAGTGGTCGAAGGTTAATGCAATAGGCAGTTCGGGATAGAACGAGGTTGTGGGACAATGGACTGACTCGAGTTGGACACGATTTATAAACGGAGGGCTTTGGTGCAAAACAAGACAAATGTTTCATGGAGATAGATGAGGCAATCCACAAAATGTGGTGATGAGATTTCCAAGGTGGTGTTGGAGGTTGTGGTTCGTCAATCATTTCCACTGCGTGAAAGTAATACACTTGGAAAGTGTATGTCCTTCGATTGTGAACTCGGACGGAGTGGCCGAAGGTAAATGCAATAGGCAGTTCGGGATAAAACGAGGCTGTGGGATAATGGACTGACTCGAATGGGACCCGATATATAAACGGAGTTGTAGATTGCTCATATGATTAGAAGTGACAAGGAATCATTGATAGTTTGGGAGATTGTAATAGACTCGGAGAAAAGGTATCGTAGGGATACCTATTAGGATCTGGGAGATCGTGTACCTTGGATCGCTTGGGAAGTAATCTAGCTGCCTTGGGAAGGAAAACGTACGTAGGACATACAGTAGTCTGTCTAGGTTCAGGATTTTCCATTATCCCTTGACGGATGGCATCGGTCAGTTATATGGATATCAATGGATTCAAGGCTATAGAGGGTAATAACGAGGATATTTTTGATGGATGCTATGGTTATTTTGCATGTTCTATCTCTTATTTCTCTTGGTAGGCTATCACCTTAGGAAGCAGAAAAGAAGTGGGGGATTGGGTATTCTATTCTGAGCATTATCTACTTCTGTTGTTATTGTTTGAGTAGCATATGTTATCTTTTTATATGTGCTGACTGTGTGGGTGCGGGGATAAGTCAGGTACGATTATTCATGCCACTTGTACCATATATTATTACGAGTTTTATAGATTTTAGATTCATTTATCGCTCACGCCAGACTGTTGTCTAACTCAAGGTTTTATGTTCTCTCTTATTGCTATGGGTGCTCATAAAATACATCGATGAGTAGGCTTGGTAGAAGAAGTGGATATTATCTAAAGCTATGCAAGTAGGATAGAAGGAGGCGTTGTCTTATCATATTGTATTTGTATTACTGATTATCCCACTATGCGACACTGTGGAGCCATGACAGTGTTGGCCACTTATCCTTGGGCATTTTATCAGCGAGTATATTTATCTTTAGTATACTATGATTATATATCTATTACTGTCTCGCCTATTTTATACATATGATTTCTATTATATTTTATCTAATTCGTAGTGAGATGTACCGCTGTATTTGTATTTCGGGCTTTGTTCTTTCTCTTCTCTTATATTTTCTTCTTTTCCATTCTTGTTCCCTTCTTTCCATTTCTTCTTCCTAACAACTGTTCTACATGGATCAGGTGTTATTATTTGGTTGTATGAGCATTTATGGTGCAGGGCAGTTGTTATAATAGATTTGGCCGATCGAGTAGGTAACAAAGAGAATTGAAATTCTCATCGCATATGAATTTAAGTGCAAGCTTGGAAAGGGTTTATTAGGATGCTCAGGATCGTCTTCCATTTCGAATACCAGATAGAAGGAAACCCATGGAATAGGAAAGAGCATCCGGAAAGCACTGTTTGTTTCATGGTATGGATGGTCATGATATGAATTGTTATCGACATTTAAAGAAGATGACAGAGGAGCATGTCAGAAGTGTATAACTAGCGCAAAAGGATAGGTCATAAAACATGAGCAACCATCAATTTTTCGGAATTGGAGCGAGCCAGGACCTAGCTCGCATGGGATCATTACCAATTAAGGAATCAAATTTTGGATTTTTGAAGGCTAATTTGGCTTACCCATGTATGTGATCAAGGTTTGGTCACTAGACTTACTTTTATCTGATGGTAAACCAATAGATTTCTCTGTCTTAATAAATTGTTAGTAGAAATGACTAATCCCCGTACACATGTATGAGATCAAGATCTAGTTCATAGGTATGCTTTAAGATGGTAATCAACCAAGCTAATTTTCTGAACTTTAAAAAAATCACTTCGTATGCATGGACTATGCCGTGAAGTATGGACGAAAATCATATTTTTGACTTTAGTAATTCACTGGTCGCCACGTATGGAACGTGCTTGGTAAGGTTTGGACTACCTTGTTAGGACTTGGCAAAGTTGTCTGATCGGTCATACGGATTATGCTTGGAATGTACAGGGCTGCCTTGGCAACAAGATCGTTCGATCATATTTTGTATGTATATATTATACCTACTTAGGATTTGCCTGAAGAGGCTAGATATTTGGATTTCACCTCGGAAAAGCTATAGATTTTAGATTTGGATATTGGCCTTTGGATTTGGAATGGATGTGTATTGTATAAACTGGCTAGTGAGATCGTGGATTTGGTTTTCAGATACTGATTTTTGGAAATTGGCTCTGTATGTTGAACATATGATGGATTATGAATCATAGATTATGGACTTTTGTAATAACCCGGAAAATCTGAGCCAGTTTAAAATTTTTATTTTGACAATTTTAGCGAATTTTGAAGATTTAAAATAGATTATTTTAAATAATATCGACGAGAAATTTATTTTGAAATGAATTCGACGTATATATTTATATACGTCGTCGTTAGAATATAAATAATTATATATAATTATAAAAGGAATTGAAAATGGTGCGGTAGTTCGATAATTCGATTTCAAACTTCAATTGAATGTACCGGGTGCAAAACAATCCGGATTTTAGTGAAACCAAAAATAATAGGATCTATTTGATAGTATCTTTCCAACGAATCCGAAAATCGAAATTTCATAGCGGGAATCAAAAGATATGTCCAGTTGAAAATTCTGAATAGTCGCTATGGAATTCAGGCCCTTAAAAATGGACATTTTGCAAACGACCTCGGATTTCGACGAAACCACTTTTGTTGGGTCCGTGATGTCAAGATATTGCTAGGTTTCAAATTTCAAAAATTTTCGAATCAATATGTGAGCGTGACAAAGGAAAACGCGTTTGACCAGTTTCAGTTGATTTTAATCGACTGGAAAATGGCCATTTTTCCAACGGTCTCAGAATTCGACGAAACTAGTTTTGTTAGGACCGTATCGTCAATACGAAGCTAGAAAATATTTTTCTGCAATTTATAGAGTTCGTATGTGACCCCGGTAAATTGAAATGCGCGTTCAAATTCAATATATAGAGTTATATGTTGATTTTGACGAAAACTGATCGAAATGGTCGAATCAGCTTGCTAGCTATGGACGACAGGCGGTGGGCCTCGTTTAGAGGTCGTATGAAAAAGTCAACTCTTTGGAGAAAATAAATAATAAAATAATAATAAAATTAAAACCCCTTTTCCCTCTTCAGAACTGTCAAAACCGAAATAAGAAATAAAGTAAAAAACCCGGATAACTGATCGACGTTCTCGAAGTCCGCCGCCCCCAGGCGATGGCCGCGCCACCGCTCCCCGACCGACGCTCTCACCCCCACAGCTCCGTACCCCTCTTCTCCTTCTCCCTCCGACGCGAGAAGCCCTAGCCCAAATCACGAAGAACCTCCACCCTGGACGCCGCCTCTACCGGATTTGCCACCTCCACGCCATGAACTCCCCTCCTCCGACCAAGCTCAGCGCGAGCGCCAGTTCCCCCCCTCCACCACCATCTGAACGGAAATACAGTGAGTTATTTCGTTTTATTTATTTATTTAGTTTTACTTGGTTTAATTAGTTAGAAAAATTCTGATTTTGTTAATTTACTTTATTTATTATATATAAATAAGATTTTATTATATAAAGATAAGTTTTTTTTATATACATATGGTTTGAATATAAAAAGTTTGATTTAAAAAAAAATCAAGAAATGATTTTAAAAAAAGTAATGATTATATTTTTATAATATGAAAATGTTATATTTTTATAATGAAAAAAGTTTATATTTTCAAATACAAAAAGGTTTGATTTTTATAGATGTAAAGGTAGGACTTTTATGCACATGAAAGGTAGGTTTTTTTATATATAAATTAGCAACTTAAAAATATGATTTTTATTTAAGTACAGTTATAAAAATATGGTATTTTATATAAGAAGTGAAATAAAAATATAAACTTTATTTTTTATGAAGTAGGGAAGGGAAAGATTGGAATTTTATATAAAGGTTTGAAAATAAAAATGTGAATTTTATATACGTGATTGGAGAATAAAAATACGATTTTTATAGTGTTTTCATTGCGATAAAGATCTGACTTTTGTTATGAAGTTAGCGGTGTAAAAATATGATTTTTATACTATTAACACCGTTATAAAAATATTATATTCAAAATATAATCAACGTGTTAGAAAAAGGTGATTTTTACCTTTGTAGCGTTAGAAGAAAAGAGCGATAAAAGATATAATTTTTATACATGAAGTGATGTTATAAAAATGTGATTTTTATATGAATGACGATATAAAAATATGATTTTTATATACTAGAGAATATAAAAATGTGATTTTTATATATGTAGCGAATACGGATGACGAAGGTGACAAAAGAAGAAACGGCGAAGACTTCTACAAATGAAGTGTCGTGGAGTTGGATTAGCTATCGGTGAGAATTTCTCACTCTTTAATTTCTTTTTCTAGTTATATATATATATATATACTAGGATGCAGACGGTGTTTAGTAGCACCCGACACAATCGTCCACAGACCATGGACTTGTTTGTTTGGTTGTGTAGTTGGTTAGATCATTTGATTTGAATTTGGTTGTTTGGTGAATTGAAATTGATTTGATTGATGTGTGAATGGCGTGGGCCATCACTAGACCAGGGATAAGGCTAGGCCTTGTCCCGTTTCTAGTATCGTGCCGTTATGCCGCCGAAATTTTCTAAAATAAGTTAGAAAAATAAAGATATCATTTTATTTAATAAATGAACTGAATAGAATATTTTCAGAGGTTGAATAAAATGTTTTATCGTTAAAAATAAAATTTTTAACGTGAATGTGAATAAATAAATATTCATTTACAAACCGAACGGTTTGTTTATGTACACTGATTTGACTGACATTGATTGGGGCGATAAATTTTACACATCGCCCAACTACACAAATAAAATCTGTGTTTGATTGTTTGAAACCCCACACGGGTATTGGGATAAAATATGACATACACTAATCCCAATAATTAGTTGTATGTCGATCGATTGATTGACAGGCTGTTATAAGCGTTAGATATCTATATTTGATGCTTATATAGTGTAGTGCACTTTGGATGATGGTTGATTATATATCGTTGCTATTAAATACATGTGTTGTATGGAATCCATATAATTAACTTTATATGGTAATTGATTGGGTCTCATTCCAATCGGGAAAATAAAGATCATTATAAAATAAAGGTTCATGTGTTGAACGAAATATTTTAACAATAAAATTTACATCTTTATTATTATAAAATAAAGGTTCATGTGTTGACCGTACTCATCCGTTGAGATTAGTCATGTATTGAACGAAATATTTTAACAATAAAATTTACATCTTTATCATTATAAAATAAAGGTTCATGTGTTGACCGTACTCATCCGTTGAGATTAGTCATGTGTTGAACGAAATATTTAGATTCACGTATTGAATAGGATAAATATTCATTTGTTGAATAGAATAATGGAATTATTGAAATATATAAAGCTGTGTTGATTAGAGATGCGCTATTTTGACGCGAATGATATTTATATCGATTATATTCGTTGTTATAAATCGAATAGAAAACCAATTTGAATTGAATCGAATAGAAAACCAATTTGAATTGAATCGAATAGAAAACCGATTTGAATTGAATCGAATAGAAAACCAATTTGAATTGAATCGAATAGAAAACCAATTTGAATTGAATTGAATAGAAAACCAATTTGAATTGAATCGAATAGAAAACAAATTTGAATTGAATCGAATAGAAAACCAATTTGAATTGAATCGAATAGAAAACCAATTTGAATTGAAAACGAATCCGAATTGAATTGAAAACGAATAGAAATTAATTCAAATTGAATTGAAATTTGAAGTGAATAGAAATGAATTTTAAAACGAATTTATAAGGAAGAATTCAATTTTGATTTGAATTGAAATGGAAGTTGAAAATGTTTTTGAAACGAATTCAAAACTATTTATAAAATTCGTTTTAAATAGAAATCGACGAAATATTTATTATATATATAATATAAAGGGCCTGAATAGAACGCGCCACGCCGCGGCAGTTCGCGAATTTCGACCATTGACTTCGAACTGACATTACGGAAAATCCGACCGTCGGATTCTCCTAAAACCGGAACCGTTGGGTTCGTATCGAAAAGAGATTTCTAACAAATATTGGAAATTTGAAATCTAACGGTTGGATTTGGAGATACATCCAAATCAAATTTGGAAAAGGTCGTTGTAAGTGCAGTTCGATGGCCATTATTGGAAATCGACTGTATGAGCCTTGATAAAATTATTAAAAATAGTAATAATTTGCGCAAAATCATAAGAAATGATTTGAGAAAAATTAGGATGAAAAACTCCATATTTGAAAAGATAAAAATAGATTTTTATCGAAATGAACTAGTTTTGAACTAAAATTAAAACCCATTTATTTTTAAATAAATAAATTGGATTTGAAATGGGTTGTAAATAGAATTGATTTGTGGGTTTATCGTGAAGGGTGTTTTACATGACACTTGTTCTTTAACCCGATAAATAAATAGAATGTGATTTGGGTTTGTCGTGAACTGTGTTTTAAAGGACATTAGTTCTTTAACCCATTAAAAGGAGTTTTAATGAATCTGTAATTAGATTGAAATGTGAATTGATAATCTAAATTATCAAATTTAGAAAATGAGAGAGAATGGAGTATCACCAGTTTTGCTCCAGAGCGATAGTTAAATCTTTAATTAGATTTGAATGTGAAATGGTAATTAATTTTACCAATAACACCGTGGTGTTAGATATGGAGTATTACCAGTTTTGCTTCATGGGATGAATAGGTTGGGATTGGGAAATAAAATAAACAATTACTTTGGTGTGGTTCGCTAATCTCGACTAGTTTGGAAAACCATAATCTGGTTTGAAATGATATCCAAAGGAAGATTAAAGGATAAATTTTAAAGAATTTATCTTGGATAAAATTAATGGGAACCTTTTCCTAAGAATTGGGATTTAGAAACTAGCTGTAGGTTAGTTAAGAAGAATGGTTTCCTGGGTATTGATCTGATGTTGGTTTCGGCCTTCGGGGTTAATATTTGGGAAATTGTTCTCTTGCTAATTTGCGGTTAGTGACTGCTGAATTGGAATGAGGCGTATGTTGTGTTTGTGTAACATTTGTTTTAATATACGCGGGTTGTTCGAAAAGGCCGGGTTTATACCCATTCTGAATAACCGATTCGACGACATGTCGAAGATGAAGACGGTGGTTGAAGACCAGAAGTCTTCACATCGTTTGGGTGATTACTGATGATCTTGATTGGGCTGTACACCCAAGATGAGGGAATCAGTTGGTGGTCGTCCAGACGTATTTGGAGATCGATGGATATGCGAGAAAAGTGCCTCCGGTTTCGTTCAGACCCAGAACGAACTTGTAAATGGATTGTGTGTCTAACATTGGATTTTATTCTGTGTTGATTGATCTCTATTAAATATACATCTGTTTGGCGGCGGAGAATTTGTTCTCTTGCTTAACGCCCTTCTCTGAGACATACGAGCTCAGAGGTTGTTTATCGATGGACATCAGTCGCATGGCATCAATTGCCTGTGTGGCATGCTGAGTTGCATGGATCAAGGCTTCTGTTGAAAAGCAAAGTCTTGTGGTTGATGATCAAAGCACGGCCTACGTGGCAGCTTTGTGTATAACGTGAATTCACGAGCCTCACACCTCGGTATGAGTTAAAAACGGGATAAGGACTGCAGGGAGAGCACGAAGTTTCTTTCTAGCTTTGGTAGTGTCAGTGACTTACCAGCCCTGACATTTATATACTTTTCACCTATGTGGTTGTTGGATGAGGCGCCTCGATTTTAGGTCTGTAAGGACCGGGAAACGTGTGTTCAGGAATTGCCAATCCTCAAACATAAGAGAGGACCGACCCTGAAGCATCCAGGGGTTACCCAGAGTGTGTAGTCCCGAGGAATTTGCTAGAGTGTCTCGAAGCGGAGAGGAGCTTGCCCCTTGCCTCGACTCATGACGGAAATCCAATTTCCAATACATGTATTTCGGTTTTATTTGTAGAGCATAGTATGGTAACATAGTAGCATGGGATGCTAATCTATGATTGATATTTATGATTGAAATTGTTTTGACACTATACACTTATTATAGTATCAAATGATTTGTTTTTAAACGTACCAAGCATGTTTGGCTATTAAAAGGTAAAACCCTATCCTCCGGCTTGCGCTGCATTGTGTGATGGGACCTGGGTCTTATAATAGCTTCATTTTTCGAAAAAGCATTGCGCTGTTTATTCTATGCACTGGTATTCTTGGGAGGAAACCCGTTCCGTGTTATACGGCGTGGTCCCTTGAATTACACTCTTTTAAAGTAAAGCTTTAAATAACTGTTTTAGTTCTCACTCCAGTCACATGACTGAACTGGAGTTTATTGTTTTAACCTAAACTCTGGGTGCCCCTATTTTCGACACGGGCAGCTAGTAGTTTTGGTTTTGCAGATTTATATTCACAGGATCCTGGTTTACAGATGGAATGATATCCGGAAAGCTCTGTATCCGTATATCACCTTCAGTTGTGCTTTGTATTATTTTCCACTGCTATGTAATTTAATGTAATCTCTGATATTTATCGAATGTAATTTATTCATTATACTCTGTATATTCTTGTATCTGATGGAATTGTTGTAATAACAATGAAATGTTCTTCCGCCTGCGTCCTATTTTGTCGTGTCAACTTTGGACTTTATATTTGTGGATTATACAAAACAATCTTTTATAGTAAGATATATTTTGAAGAGCAAATATTAACCCGCCTTTTTATAAGGCCATCATGCTTTGAATTATAATATTCAAGTTGCTTTATTATCCAGGAGGATAGTGCAAAGAGATGGTCGGATAACTCAGGAATCGAGTAGGATGAATATACAAGGCTGCAAGCAATCGAAATTACTCAAATGGAGAGCTGGAACTGGATAAGTACGAATGTGCCATGGACTTGGGATCAGATCGGCCTAATGCCAAGGAAACAGATCAAATCATGGTGATTTAAATGAAGGGCTCGACTTACTTCATTTACTTGAGGTCGTGCTGGATCGACACATCATGAATTGTCATTGGCGCAAGGAAAAATACAAAACAAAGAAATGGATAATGGATAGAGTAGTGTCGGACAAGCTCATGATCCACACATAACCAATAATGATATCGATCCGAGCCAATGAACACAGGCGATTTGACCTACGCTTTGTTGAATTGTTCACACGCACCGTCTTGATTTCTCTCTGAAATTTTCGGTCGATCCAGGCTAGATTGCATCCATGAATATGAGGCCATGGCATTTGGAAAAGGGATTATTTATTACTTCTCTACATATGGGCTCTAGCGAATCAAATCTTCGACTTCTTTCCTTGACGTTCTTTTACTCAAATCAAGCTACATTGTAATATAATAATAGAAATAGCATATTATCTCACAATAAACATAAGCACATCGCCGAACCAAGTATAATTTTGTTTTGTTCTTTTTTATGATTTTAATATATTTCTACGCAATCCTTGGATATTCTGTGGTTATCTTATGATTTAGATTCTCAGGAATGTTAGTGACCAGATGACCAGATTCATCATTAACACTTAAGTTATCTTATGTTATTTAATTAATTTGTGGTTGTGATGTTATGTTTATATACTTGTTCTAATATCCTTGTTATTTAATTATCTTATGTTAATCTGTGGTTATCTTATGTTTAGCAATTTCAAGTTCTAATATGACATGGAGTCCTTCATATAAAAATAAAGAAGTTTTGAATTTAAAGTCAGATCTTTTTCTTGATGAAACTTTGTTTTTGGTTTACAAACTTTCATTTTATATTTTTGGAAATTTCGATAAGCATTCGAATGTTAAGTCTCAGAAGTATAACCGAAAACCAACTTTCAAGTGATAGTCCATGCAGTGACAGGCGCAAACTTTTACTACAAAAATGCGATTTTTGCAAAATTGAGTTTTTGTACTTAAAATTAATTTAAGAATGTTTTACATACTGAATAATGGTGATAAAGAAAGATAAATAAGGATTCTATGAATTAATTATTATTTAATTAGGTTTGCTAGTTAATAATTAATCAAGAATAAGTTAGGTATAATTAGTTTAATTAAGTAAAGATCAGCTATTAATTATTTACTAAAAGTATGAGTAATTATAATGATTATTTTATTAAGATGATTAATTATTAATTAACTATGAGCCCATTATAAAATTATTTTTTAATTAATTATGAATTGAATATAAGGTTAATTATTGATTAATTATTAAGTAAGTTTTTGATTGCTTTTAGTCAGATAAATTAAGGGACTAATTTATTAAAAATTATTTATCAAAGGTTTAATTATGTAACGACCCGTATTTTATGTATCAAGGATCGTAAAATAATTATATTTAATTCCTTAGTGGTCAGATCATTCTCAGATTTTTAATATGTTGTTAATAGGGATGTGAGACAAATCCATGATTTTACCAAACTTAACTATGACTATTTTACTCTTACCAATAATGTTTTAGCTATAACTTTTGATAGGGATCGAATCAGGTGCTGAAATTGATCGTATTGGATAGGAAAAGCAGTTGGAAATTCCATAGAGTGGTCAAATTAAAGATTTAGCTCAACGATTTGGGAGAAATCGTTATTTTAAATTTTCTCGTTAGGCAGACCAATTAGCTTCTAATAGGTTGTTTAGTGAAGCCCACTAGGTTAATGATATGCAGTTATAAATATTGGGGTTTTGGGAGAGAATTAATGTTTCTCTCTTCATTCAAACATTTTGGCTTGTGTCTGTGATTCCATAGTTTCAACCTAAACCCTAATTTTTCCATTCTATTCATTCCAATTCATCATAAATTGCATGAAGTGGCTAGATCTACATCGGGGAAATTAGATCACATCTAATTGCATCAATTTTGGGGATTTTCGTGGCTGTCCAAATCCGACTTCATTGAATTTGTATTTTATCTTGAAATTGGTAAGCGATAGATATCTCTCACATGGAAAGTAAAGATTACACGGGTAAATTCGGATTGATTTATATCATAGATGCTAAATTTACCTTAGATCTGATCATATATGTTTCATTCAGATTTGGACATCGTAGGATAATCTAATTTAACCATATAAACTAGATAATTTAATTTAATCATATAAACCGGAAAGAAGTTAGATTAACCATGTTCTTGCATATGTTTTGACCCAATCATGTTAGATCCATTGTTTTATGATATGTTTAATATATATGCATGTTTGTATGACCAAGATTTGATGAAATGTTGTTTGTTTTGATTGAACTGAACGCATTGCTTAAATAGTTTGTTAGATTTATTTATGATTGATCATTAGTTTGATGAACAGAGTAAATCGGAGGTTCAAATGATCGGATTCAAACGAAACTTTGTGGAGGATACCAGGACGGCACGCGAAAATTCCACTGAGAAATAAATTAAATGTATGGAACCGAACCGGTCCATAGCCGATGGACGGGTATCGTTCCATTAGTGTTGATGGGATGGCTTCAAAAAAAATTTGCGGGCTTGGAGAATGAATATAAGGCTGCATGGAAAATATTGAAGCATTTGTATGGGTCTAAGTATGATCACTCGAGCATTGGGTTGATGGACTAACAGGAGAATTCATCAAAGAAGGAATTTGGCTTCAATAATGGACCAATAGGAATCGGTCGAGGATGAGATTGGAGAGATCCAACATTTAGTCGATTTTCAACTAAGTGTATGAACCGGTGCCGGTCCGTAGCCGATAGAACAGTACCGATCCATCGGATGATGAGATATGGAGTTCGAATTATGTAAGCTCGATTGTTATGTCTTTTGGGGGTTGCTGGTGAAGTTTGGTGACTAATGGATTTCAGATGTTTATAATTCAACTTAAAAGATGATTGGTGCTTCGATAGTGGACTCAAACTGAGTAGTCAGAGTAGAACTGATGTGATGATGATCATAGGATAATGCATGATCTAGTATGAAGACAAATTGACTTATATGGGAGTTGATCGTGGATGATAATGGAATTGTTTCGAGAAGCGGCTCGAACGAAAAGACGAAGTCCCGAGAAGGAAGGCTTGAAAGATTGGAAGGGCCAAGGAATCGTTGGTTATCGAAGGGTCTAGCGGGCTCAAAGCAGGGTATCATGGAGGCGCTCCTTAGGATCACGATGGATTGTGTGCCCTGGATCGAGCTCTAAGAGTGATCTAATTGTCCTACGACGGAGGCAAGCATATGCAAGAAAGACGTATGGAAATCTGACTAGAACCGGGGTTTCCATTAGCCTTTGATGGATGGCAATTGTCGGTCATTTGGCGAATGACGTATTCAAGGCTTTAGTCGGTGATAGCTAGGATATTGGTTGTTATGGATGTTGTGGTTGATTGTATGCTTTCCTCTCTACTTCTCTGGGTAGGCTATCACCGTAGGTCGTCGAGGAGAAGTGGGACTGGCGAATGTCCTTTCCTATTCTAAGGTAGCATACGATAGAGTATTATCATGTGCTAATCCTTTGGTTACAAAAGCAGATCAAATGTTTGAATAACCTGAGTAACAATTGATAGTTATTTTATCTCTCACTAAGACTGTTGTCTAACTCAAGGTTTTATGCTTCCTCTTATTACCTTCGGATTCTCAGCAATTTTTTTTGTGAGGAGATTGAGATAACAAGTGATAGGTTTTAGTGTTAACGATGTTGTGCGATGACGAGTGGGTGGATGGCATACTACTTCTACTATTGTTGATGGCAAAAAATGTCATAAAAACCAAAGATTCCTAATTACTAGGAATTATAAATATGGTCACATAGACAAGAACATATATAGAACATAAACAGTAAATAACACAAGAGATTTATAGTGGTTCGGCCTCAGGGACGGCCTACGTCCACTTTGAAGAGTTGTAGAATTTTTATTGATCACTTGAAAGATTACAAGGTTGAGATCCTCTCATTACATTCACTGACTCTGATATATGAAGCTACAATAGTCATATTTGCAAGAAATAGTAAAATGGACAAGTTTGCCCATCTTCTTCCTCAAAGAGGAGATGCCATTAATGAAGCTTCATGGAGGTCTCAAAGCCCAATAATCTCTCACTTTTAAAGTATGAGGTAGTGGGGTATTTATAAGAAGTAGTTAGGTAGGGTTTAGGTAGGAGTAGGTAGAAATGGGGACCATCTTCAGGAAATTCGCACCTCCAGCTGTCGGCCACGGAAAATTCGTATCTGGGTGGAGGTACGAAATTTCACACTTGCTAGGTGCGAAATTTCGCACCTCCCAGGTATGAAATTTCGCACTTGCTAGGTGCGAAATTTCGCACCTCCCAGGTATGAAATTTCACACCTGCTAGGGACGAAATTTCGTACCTTCAAGGTACGAAATTTCGCACCTTCAAGGTACGAAATTTCGCACCTTCAAGGTACGAAATTTCGTACCTAGGAGGTACGAAATTTCGCACCTTGGCAGGGTACGAAGTTTGTTTGGAGGGGATGTGGCTGAGGTTCGTTGGTGTGGTATATTGGTTCTTTTGGGGCGTCGAAGCTCCTCAGCACGAAGTGAAGGAATCTATCATTTAGCTGGTCCGAATTGAAGGAATCTGAGCTTCCAGCATGGAGAAAATTGGTTGAATCGGGCGGTGCCCACAGTTTCGACCTAACCGGCTAGGTCGATCACCGCCGGGACTATGGGGCCCGGACCCCCACCGGCGCTGCGCCCGGACCCACTTGACGGCTCGCCTTTGGCTCGGATGCGGAGGGATACTGATGGAGGTTACGTCCGTGAGATGCGACATGCTGCTAGTGGCCAGACTCGAGTCTTCTGATACTGGGCCCCAGATGATATTGGCGACACCTCCGGGCTGTAATATCACGCGATATGTTGAGTTGAGCGTGTCTTGAGTACTTTTGGTAACCGGACCAAAAGGCCGGTTAATATTTGCTCCTAAAAGTATGTCTTGTCTTGACATGATGTGCTTTGGAATGAAAGTTGAGATGATAATTAGGTTGCGGATTTATCCTGCAAGTTATAGGAAAGACATTTTAGTTAGCGGGCAAGCTCTTTGGGGAATCTTGAGCGAGTCGCCACTGGTTTGGTGTCGCACTCGCATTGTTTAGTAGTCGCATAGTGCCGTCATCGCGCGTTTTAGGTGACTTGATACTTGCGGGGGATGTGCGTACGCGGGCACTCTGATGATTGAGCATTCAGTGAGTATGCAAGTGGTTATTGAGCCGTGATTGTCTTGGTAGCCAGTGCTTCAAAGATAAGTGGATGTAGCCGTATTTAGGTGTATGGTCTCGAATTCCGACCGTGGAACGTTCGTTTGGGGCATCCCGATCCCCTGACTGTAGTTACTTCCTTTCTCCTCTTCTTCGGATAGAAAATCACTGTAGGGCATGAAGGATGCCAAAATACTTCTTTTGTACTTTGGTTGTTTGAGGTATGGTTAGGTTCTTGGGGGAAGGGAAGAAAGATGTGGAAAGTAAAAGGTCTTTCGGATCTGGTACCCAAGAACGTGGAGCGGCGGATCTTGGGAAACGGGTTTAGGAATTTGGATAAAGGTTGCCAAGCGTGTGTGAATACGGGATTAGGCTTTGTGTCCCAAACGCTTATTAAATCTTTCACGCTCTTTAGGAGTTCGAATCTTGGTTGAGGAGATGACAACTAAGCCGACGCGCAGGAGCATGGGACATAACTTCGCACTCCCACGACTTTGTCAAACCCTGCCTTCGATCTTGAGTTTGTAAACTTGAACCTTTACATGGCGCCATATGAGCGAACAGTGATTAGTTATTTTTGGTCTTGCGACGTGGTCCTCAAGGAATGGAGCTGCTTGGATTGTCAACTTGAATGCTTGTGTAAGATATCGACACATGGTTAAGCGATTTGTCTTGGGATCCGATCAATAACCTAACCATGATGCGGTCGCATCTTAACTTAGGTGTTGCACTGGCAGTTGGTGATGGCCGCGGCGTTAGTTGTTGAGGCTAAAGGCTGCCACGATGTTCCGGAGCATCAGCTTTTTGTGGAGTCCGGGTAATGATGGAAGCCCAGAAGCCTCCAGGGTTTGAACTCTGGCTCCGGATTTCCTTTGTTGCAAGGTAAAGGTGCTCTGAAGATGGCGGTTCCGTAGGATGCTGTGAAGATGATGCCAGTGCAGAGACTTTAGGGGATTTGATCGGGTTATAAGATTGCCAGGCCGATGTGACAATTCGTAGAGGATTGTCCCAGGCCCGGGTACCTGTTAGATTCTTCTCGATGTCAGATACGAGCTAGCATGCTCAGATCGTTGCTCAATGTTTCATGCCTGATCAGTAATTGAAGTTGAACTTAACACAATTGGTTGGCGAATGATTCTGGAAATGAACTTATTTGGACTGATTGCTCGGATACGTGCACAAGATGCGGGCATATGTTCGAGTCGTTAGTCTCCAACTCGGAAAATGGTGCTGACGTTTACCGGTAACTACTGCCATAGTTATCTAAACTAGGTGTCGTCACCGTGTTTTGATGCACTTGTAGGTATGCATCGAGGGGTGTGAGTTAGCTTCATGTTGCGTTTAAGTATGAGTTTGCTGGTAGGGCGTTGAGACCTTGCGAACCCAATGAACCGGCCATGGAAACCCGATAACTTTCACTAAAATATGTATTTTTTTAATTCGCGTCTTGAGAATTTATCTAAGTTCTATAGTTCCTTGGGGAACTGTGATAGTATTGCTTCTTCTGCCCTTCGGTTCGGGCCTCTATGCCTAGTCTGCCTAGTACTACTGGGAGGTTAGAAGTTTCTGAGACCCAAGGTTTTGGGTTCAGGTCCTTCTCATGGCGAGGTGTATGTTCCTCCTTAGAATGGTTGCCCCCACGGCTGTTGTGACGACCGCCCATAACCCCCGAACTAAACAAGAGGAATAATGCGCTGAAAGGCGAGCCAGGCTGCTATGGACGATCATCATAGTAAGTGAACACATCGAAACCTGTCGTAGAACTCACAGCGCAAGGATAAAATATAATAGAACATATACAACAGGTGATAGTAATGAGGTATCATATAGCAAACTTTCGAAACTCTTTCAACATCCAGAAAGATTATCCAACTTATATCCAAGTTTGTACAAAAGGCCTCACTACAGCTCTCAAGCAACTCAAACAGCGGAAACAGAAATACTAGATAGAATAAAACTGGTATGCTAGCCTCCTGCTCGTCATCACTCAGCTTCCTCGTATCACTAAGCTCCATTACCTGTAACCTGCTACTTAGTCTACCCATCCACAATCGGATGAATAGCCCAAGGTAATAAGAGGAGACATAAAACCTTGAGTCAGACAATAGTCTTAGTGAGCGATAATACAGCTAACAAACTTCAACAAGAAAGCATATGAGAATGGGTAAATGAACAACTTATCTACCCACATCACCAGAGAAGAACTCAACCTTATCTTCCCCACATCGGACAGTGATAGCCTTTACCAAGCATTTCAACCATTAATCCATAGAAACCAGAACAACCATTTATCCATGGAAAACAGAAACAACCAGCAATAGCAATCATGGCATCGAGATTATATATATCTCATGTAAATCATCCTAGTCGAATTCAACATCCCTCGAATACAAGCCCCAGAGGCCGAAACCAATATCAGACAAGCACTCAAGGAACATCTACTTCGATGTTGGATAACCCACGTGAGATGGCACAAGCAAAACATCCAGCATTTATGACAGACTCTGGCTATCACTGCCAATCTTGCTTCGAAATCATCACTATCGTATGACGGCCAACCTTGCCATATGTCAAGGGCTAATGGTAACCGCAGTTCTAGCATGAACTCCATATGCCCAACCTTGGCAGTGTCCAACCTTGACACTAGGCCTTTCCCCAACCAGAAAGACCCAGGGTACTCGACCAACAACCGGTCTTTTGGGCCTTTCAACGATACCCATCGTACCCCTGCTTTGAGCCTGCTAGAACTTACGACAACGATGACTTCTCGGCCTTCGCATCTCTAATCGTCCAACCTTGACGATGTTTCATAGCTCAAGCAACCTTCTCGAGCAACCATTATCCACCAACTCACGACCTTTGAGTTGTCTCCGCATTCGTTGTTCCACCTTGATCAACGAACACATTCATCACTTCGAGTCTTCCTACTTGAATCACCTCGAAGTCACGCCATCACCGAACCAAAACACATCACTGCGCTGCGGAATGACCTGCCAAAACCGACCAGAACCTTGCTCCAGAATGACCAGCCAAAAACTGACCAGCCTTGCTCCAGAACGACCCGCCAAAAACCGACCAGCCTTGCTCCAGAACGACCCGCCTCCATGCAGCTTTGGATCGACTCGACCTCCTTGGGACCGACCAGCTTTGGATCGACCCCGTCAAGACCGACCAGATTTTGCTCCACCTGACCGACCAGCTCCTTCAGAGCGACTAGGATTTGCTTCCAGTAAAACCAACCAGAATGCCACCATCTGAAACCGACCAGAATGCCACCATCTGAAACCGACCAGAATGCCACCATCTGAAACCGACCAGAAACACCTCTGCTCCTTCTGGACCGACCAGCTTAAACCGACCAGCTCCCTGACTTGCTTCCCAAGCCATACTATGACCGACCACCTCATTCCAGACCGACCCGACCAACTCCAGGACGACTAGAAACCTGCACATCTCCAATTCGACTCCAATTTCGAACAAAACTTCGCCAAACGACGAATCCGACGAAACCAGCTTATCCGATTCATCCAAACGCAATCACAAACATGTTATGCAACCAACAATATCCTCAATCTAACAATTTCCATCAAAACACATAAATTTCCCAAAACATGATAAGTGAATCATATGAACATAAAAACGGATCTAACTTGCATAATCTTGAGAAAAATCATAAAATTAACCATTTAAATTATCTAGATCAGATCCTAAGGTGATTCATATATAAAATGGACTTAGCATGGTGTGGATCTAAGGAAAATAACATGGAAATGATGAAATTAACATCCTAAAACCCATATACTCGCATGAATCCGAATGAGAGATGTAAATTACTCACCAATTATCCAAATCTAAGCAAAAGCAATGAAAACGCAATCCGGACAGCGAACACTTCGAATCAAACTCTTCAATTCGATGAATTCGCCCTTGAGACGATGTAGATCTAGCCTCTTATGGTGTAGATCTTCGATTTCCCTTCTTGGATTTTGGAATTTTAATGGTGGAAAGATGTTAGAGGTAGAAGGAGATCAAAGCCTCCCCATAAGAGAATGGAAAATGCCAACCTTTCTCCATACCCCTTACCCCCTATTTATAGTCTCCACCCACCTTCTAATGGGCCTTCTCCAAATCAGCCCATTAGCCTTCCAAAACCCGAACAGCCAACTGAAAAACCTTAAAACAGCGATTTCTCCCAAACCGCTAAACCAAATCCTTAATATAACCACTCTACGGAAAGAGAATCATCAATTCCTTTCCAATGACACAGGTCTCACCCTCTGATTCGACCTGAGTCAAAAGTTATGCCCTGTACAAGATTGACAGGGGCAAAATGGTCACAAACAAAATTGGTAAAATTTATGGACATGTCTCACATCTCCATAAGCAACATACTAAAAGATGAGAATGATCCAACCCTCAGGGAATAAAATAAAATTATTTTATGATCTTCCGATACATAAAATGCGGGCTGTTACAGCTGTGGCGATGGAAATGCCAGCGCGGAAGCTGGTGGAGATCCTCCTCAGGTCTTGCGATGAGTAAACCGGTGTGTAGATGGGTAGGAGACTGCCCCCACGCTCGTGTACTTGCCTTTTGAGCAGAGGTGACGCCAGGCTTTGCCCCCGTACTTCCTCAAGCGTTCGGGTCCCAGTTGTAGTCACAGCGGGAACAATATGGAGATGTTGGAGAACCCATGGCTTTGGGGTCCTATGTTTATATGATCCTCCTTGGAGGAGGAGAAGTTATGGCTAGTCGAAGTGCTCATGCAACGGGCGTAGCTGGTGTAAACGGGCAAGCAATGCAAGCTGGGGTGGAGAATCAGGAAGCCCGACTGGTGGCAAAGTCGGAGGGGAAGACGGACAGGATGAGGCTTCCATACAAGGTGCCCGGGCAAAGTCTAGTCAGGATGCCCAGGAGAAATCTGCTTCCGTGGTGGCGAGAAGGTAGGCCGATGCTGAGGCGGAGAAGGAGAGGGCCACTGAATAGGCTAGGAATAAGGAGAGCCGCCAGTGACACCCGCTAGAAGAGGGCGAAAGGTCCCTTAGCACACTTGTAGCGGATGCCATTATGTGGATCCGGGCCATACACTTAGTTGATCGGAAGACTGCCGAAGATGCTGAGGAGAGAGTGGAGTTAGGCGCCAAGAAAGCTTGGGGAGACACCTATGATGAATTGGTCCTTGCTTCTTACATCGTCCCTAAGTCGTTGCCATGTGTTGCTCTCGGGGAGGCTATGATGATTACAAGCGGCGAGGATGATTGCGGAAGGCGCGCATCGATGCCTAATGAATCCAATACTCTTGTGTGGAGTAGAGGAGGAGGAAGCGGTTCTAGAAGGAAAGGGCCCATCATTGGTTATGACCTCCCGATATCGAACTTGCATAGACGAAAGAAAGGAAAAGAAAAGGATGAGTAGCATCAGTAATTGTTAAATGAATTAAAGATGCCTTGGGTTAAGTGAACCAATAGTATATGCGATTGCAGTCCTCGCTTTTGGTCCTTAAAGACATGGTGTGGTATTCATGAATACCCTGTCATCAGAGAGAAGAGATGTTAGACATGTAGTCTGTTTAATGTGTATGTGAAATGGAAAATGAATTAGTAAAGATCGCATTTTGTGTTAACTGTTCGGATGTTCCTCCGATGTTTTCGGGCATCCCGTACTTGCATGGGAATACTTATCGTTACATTTAACAAAAAAGCAATTGTGAGTGTTGTGTCCCAGGCTGGTGATTCCAGGGGGTGTGATTGAGTGCCTCGCTCTGGGTTGTAGTTCCAGAGGGGAAGAATTTAGTACCGCGCTCTGGGTTGTTGTTCCAGAGGGGTGAGACAGTACCACGCTCTGGGTTGTTGTTCCAGAGGGGTGAGATAGAGCGCAGGCTTCTAGTAAGTTTCCTTCAGCTTAGGAAACCCGTAGTTTGTGAAGCCCGGCTAGAGAACCTGCTGTTTTTTCTTGGGTTGCCCGGGATTAAACTCAAGAGTAGCGGAGGCGTATGTCGTCGCGTTATGCGGTCTGTCCAGAGGGTGGCTCTCCCGTCGTTCATCGGGTTCGAGCGTGTGACGGCGTTGTTTATTCGCCGGAGAAAAGTTCCGATCATCAGCGCGTACGGTTCGTCTTGGCCATGAGCTGCACCTAAGCCTTTAGGGCTTCGGGGAAATGATTTAACGTCGGTCTCGGTGCTGTGCCGGGATTCGACAGGTATCCGTAGCTAGGGGGAAGTGTACACTGCTCCCGGCAGTATGTTGGGCGGCCCCAAGTCGCGTGGGACTTGGGCGAACGATTCGAGTTAGAGGTTATTTATACTCGATCGCGCCGCGGGCCGGCGACTCGAGTGGCATGGTCGGCTCCCGTGCTCGGGGCGCCGGTCGTTGCCAATTATGATTAGGCCGCGGGGTTGGTTCGCGGTTGAGATGGCGGTGCCGGCCCCAATGTCAGGGGTGGGTACGGCGGTCAAAAGTTTGAGTGCAAGCTGGTTGTTAGAATTAACCAAACATGTCATGCACGAAGCAAACATGGAAGGGAGACAGGAAACTGAACATCACTCCTAAGGATATCTCTGGTAGTAGTAGCCTAAGCAATGCCTCGAATTGCAGTAAAGCAAAACATCGTTGAAAGGCCTGAATTGATTGTACACTAAGTCTTGTAGAGTAGTGGTGAAGATGTTCGTTGTTCCAATCCCTTGGGAGTTCGTCTCCGTCCATGGTTGAGGGTTTGAAAGTTCCATCGCTGAGCTTCCGTTGTATGACTGTGGGCCTTCCTATCGAGGGGCGAGCCCTGCTGGTAGAGGAAGGACCTGTTATAAGACGAGATTGCCGATGTTGAGGTCCTTATGGCGGACTATAGAGTTGAAGTATCGGGCTACTCATTGCTGGTTAAAGCTTGATCCAGGGGACCGGTTCTCGGGTCGGAGATGTTGATCCAGTGTAGTGCGCTCGTGTATACGAATTAGCCGTAATGGTTAACTATAGGTCGGACAGAAGCCGTTTGGAGGGCTTACAGCATTGGAGGCCTGATAACAACTAAATCGGTGCAAAAGGCGAACCGCGCGAGGTGAGTTATGACGCATGGATGCTCATTGTTGCCACAGTAATGACGAGTCGGAGGGGTGATCTTGAGGGATTTATTGTTGGTCGAGTTTTTGTTTAGTGGGAATCTCTGATGAGCGTTGAGTGGCTCGAAGACCCTATAAAGTGTGGATCTCCGATGAGTGTCTAGTGGCTTGAAGGTCCCGCGTAGATGAGTTCCTTGATGTTGTTCTACAAGCAGCGGAACATGTTCGTGTTGTATCTGCGGATGCTGTAGAACCGGCAATATCCCGTATAGTCCCTTGGTGCGCTCTTCGGACGTTTAGGTCCTGGCCTTTTGCATGGTTGGGGATTGCAGATTGCGAGATGGATTTTCCCGGGGGTGTCCCTGAAAGCGGTATAGCTACGGAAAGAAGGAAGTCGAAGATGCTTCCCTTTATTGTTGTGACTACCTTTGATGCTGCCGGCAGGAGCAAGATTTTGCAGAGTGGTGGGATCAGAGTTGTCAGAGTTCTGGGCGTCATCACGAGATAGGATGTTGGGGGTAGGAGCTTGATTCCTTTATGCTAGATTTTGGCAAAGGAAGTAATCGGCATTCGTGCGGAAGATCATCTGAATCCTTGATTGTTTTTGATCGGTCCATGCCCCAAGTTTGGAACTAGGTGGCATGTAACACCCCACCTCCGCCAGGTCCACTCACAAGAGAATGCACTAGCTTTGGAGGGGTGTTGTCTAGGTAAACATGCACAGAGATATCACAGGACAGAACATAGATAAATAAATAAGTAAAGCAGCGGTAGAAATTTAAAAACGATGATTAACCATTTCAAAACCAAATAGTCAACTTACATCAAAATACTTAGTCATTATTTTCCAACTACCACAAGTCTAGAAAACAAAAACTGAAAATAACATAAAGTAAACTATCCCCAAGATAGATGTGGTGAAGCCATAGCAAGCTCAAGTCCAAACCGTACATGAGATGTCAAGAAAGCAAGCCAAATGTCCAAGCTAAGCACTAGTGTTCCCTCCCTGAGAACCTGGGGGGGGGGGAACGGAAGAAAAGAGGCGAAAGAAAAAGGGTCAGTCATAAAGACTGGTAAGTCCTACCTACTATTAGTATAAAAACTAATGAAGTTAACTAAACATGAGAAACTGAGATGAAACATAAAGATGGTAACTAACTGGCATGATAAATAGATGACAAGGTAGATCAAGTGTGGCATCGCATATACAAGGTTTAGTTTTGCACCAATAGTACTAGTATTCCAACTCATGTCAAGTATAAACAAGAAATGATCCCTTGGCCCAATATCATGAGATGACCCAAGTCAAGGTCCAACCATACGGTCTAGTCGATCGGCTCCCTATAAGCCTAACTCGTCGAGTGTCGGTGTCATACGGCCAATCACGGAATGTAGTCAAACTGTGCTAGGTCCACCCTAGGGTGTATCAAGCCCTAGGGTGCCAACCACTGACACGAATCAAGCACGCACAGTCTAAACCTACTGGTGCCCATGTCTGTTTTATTCAACTCCGGACTATGTGCACGACCATAGTCCGCCTGAACCTACACTAGCGCACCTACTCTGCCGTCTTTCTGGTCGCTTACAATCAGTCCAGTAATCGTGCCCCACCCTAGCCTAGTCCCTAGGGTATCGTGATACATCCAAGAGGGTTACTGCTGAAAAGGACCACGTAACTTGGGTTTCCAACGGGTTAAGTGTGGTTAACCCTATCCAATCATGTATCAAGTTGGTTAAGTGTATCTAAGTGGTTCATGACTTAACCCTAACATGTGGCATTAATTAATTTAATGCACCCAACCTCTCACATTAGACGTTGTTGTGGTTACTGGATATGCCGGGCGGGTCCGGGCAGCTTTACACCACAACCTAGTCTAACCTCGGGTTTCAAGCGCGATATGACCAACTTCTCACATTGGGTCCTATTGTTTGTAGCCACTGGATTTGCCGGGCGGTTCCGGGCAGATTTACGCTACAAACTCAACCCAACCTCGAGTTGGCCACTTTATGGTTTTCTACATGTCATGACCACATTCAAGTTTTCAAGCATAATCAAGTTTCATGTCACATTTCAAGTCATGTTTTTCATGTCATTTCAAGTTTACCTAACTACCCATAACGTATTCCCATTCGCACGTAGATTCGCATCAATACAAATAGATCAAGAAGGGGAACATAACAACATGACAAAGATGGGCATAAGGTGATAAAGTTGGTCATAAGTTAAACATGATGATATTTGAGGCAAAGGTGTTCATTACAACTAGCATATAGGATTATTGGCCTCAAAACATCAAACTTAGCAAATAAACTTGTGGGTAGCATGTAGTTCAACATCATAGGCAAAGGTGATAACATGATAATAGTTGACATAGGGTGATAAACTTGTGGGTAGCATGTAGTTCAACATCATAGGCAAGTTAACATCAAGGTTATGAGGGGTTCTATGTTGCATTATGCATAATCCCCAAATAAAGCTCATAGCTTTCTACCCAAAAATCAAGATGAACGGTACTAGGTTCATGATAGTTCCACAATCATAGATCAAAAGAGTCATAAATGGATCTATGCATACAAATAAAATCGTGGCTATGAAAACTAGAACCAAATAGAACAAGATAGAGACGTTGTAGAAGCTCTAGGAATGATGTAGCAACACTAGAAGCCTTGAGAAATAAGTATCTCCTTTGATTTGATGGAGAAAGATTGCTCCTTTTTGCCTTAGAAGCTCTCAAGATGAAGATGGAGGCCATGATTAGGGAGCATTTTGGCAGAATTTAGTTGTTAGGATGATTTGTGGTGGTTTAGGCTAGGTCTAAGGGTGTTTTTATAGGTGTAGAGACAAGTTTAGGCCATGGGATTAACCCTAGTTTAGATCTGAACCATCAAATCCCGTCACAAGCCAACTGACCAGACCCAAAGGAGCAAACAGGTGCACCAGGAAAACATGACCGACCAGGGAAGTCGACCCCCAGGTCGACACCCAAGTCGACTGGGCAGTCGACCTGGGCTGGGGCAGGTCGACTCCCCAGTCGACCTAGGGTTGGGCAGGAATTTTCCCGCCAAATCTGTTTGGAGCTGATTTTGAAATTCGGGCCTAATTTTGAATTTTCTGAAATCTTCTATGGGCCATATCTTGGTCGTACGGACTCCGATTTACGAAATTTCAGACTCGTTTTCAAGCAAAATTTTGAGACGAACACAATGGCATAACCCGTTCCCATTGATTCTTAAATTATGATTTAATTATGCCCTGATTTCTTGTTTTATCATGTTATAAAAATTCGGGTTATTACATGGCATGCCCTTTGTAAGATGGACGAGCATGACTCGAGGAGTGGGTTCCTTGACTTCGGCAAAGGCGGTGTTGGATTTTACGAGGTGGCCTTTAAGAGTTCACAAATGCCTTGGTAATCATTCGAAACTAAGAAGATATCTCTGGGTATCACGACGTGCATCCTGGATTGCGGGACCGTTCTTTTGGTGGTTTAATCGAGAATTGAGATAGTTCACGATAGAAGTCGAGGGAACAATAATAGAGCCGTCTTGGATTAGGATGGGGAACTACTTGCATTTTACGGCGTCGGTGACGCGTAATGAACCCATGTGCCACTTGTGGCGGCTAATAAAACTTCGAGAATCATGGCTTCTTTAAGTATGCGGCAAGCGTCGGCATGTCGGAGTGTTGGCGCCACTGGCGCCATTTGGTACTATGCATAGCCGAAGTGAATGGGTTACACCTCGTACTACTTTCGTAGACGTCGTGGGCGTGCCCCCGCGATTTTCTTACAATCCCACGGATCGTGTCGGCGACAATCAGAGGTTGGGCTTCCGCTGCATTATAGAGGTCGTGATCTAGTCCAGGATTTTGAAGCCTAGCTCACCTTCTTGGCAAAAGGTCTTTGGCACTCCGTGAGTCTCTAACTTCGGTTGCATGACGTTGTGGAAGTCAGTTGAAGTTAACTTGAGCCCAGTTGGATGCTAGAAGAGTAGGCGATAAGTATGGACTCATAGCAGCCTGAGTCCGCCTAGCGGAGGCTTGAGCGTCAAAGCCGGAGACGACCGGGATGACGCGTTCTATTTCTCGTAGTGACCCTGATATTGCCGAGGTTAGAGGTCAGTCATGCCTTCATGGAATGCCACATGTGGTGTGTTGGAATGTCAGGGCCGCTCATCTTTGCGTGCGATCCTAGTGAATGGATAATTCCTGGAGTGTACCGACGGATGACACCTGCGATCTATGGTCCATTTTCGATAGCAAGCAATTGATCTCGATTGCCCACAGTGGCATTGGTTCCCCTAGTGCTTACGTCCAAGTTGGGAATCGGCTGATTGAGAGGAATGTCTTGTTGGATTCCAACTGGAGGGGCCACATCGAGCGTAATTTTGACTCATGAAACCATGGGACGAGTACCATCTAAAGCTGCGTGCGTTTGTGCTTGAGCAACATTTCCAACTGCAAAGCCTGACCAATCGAAGCGCATCGAGCTGGAGCGATGTCGGGATTAGGGGTGCCCTCGAGTGTAGCGGGACTGGCACCATTCCAAGAAGTGATGTCGGCTAGTCGGTTAGTTTGTGGGGCTGCCCCCAAGTCCTGGGTCGATGGTGGAGGAGCATCAGTACTTGCCTCCGTAATGTATGCTTGGCCAGTCGGATCTGAAGTTCTTCTTATCTGGCAAGGAAGGTATTGAAAGCTTCCTCCTACCGCTCGAGTCAAGCTTTCAAATCGGTGGCAGGATTCTTGATCATTCTTTTGATGCTCCCCTCGAGTGACGTAATTCGATAAAGGTCTGGTTTTGGTGTAGCTGTCGAATTTGGGCGAGCTGGTGTGCACCCGGATTCGGAGGTACTTTGGTCTGACGAGTTGCTGGAAGAGCAGGACTTTGGTTGCGAGCGGCAACAGTTGGGCTCTTCCGAGTTGAAGGTTGGTTACACGAACCTGGTTTATTACCGTGTTCCTTGGCCATAAGTGATGATTGTTTGATCATCATTTCCTTTCTGTTATTGTTCTTTTCGCCACGCGAATGTTGGAGTGGATGGCGATGATTTTAATGAGGCTGAATCTCCTTCCTCGTCGTGGGCTATTAGCTTCGAAAGAGGAAACTTCTGATGCGGTATGCCGCTAGCGGGCGCAGTTCTAAGCAAGATGATGTAGAACGACGATGCGTCAATTTTTTTTTTGTGAAGTTGGCGCATAAGGTTGATGTTGATCATCAATGCCTAGCGCGAGAGATGCATTCTCATATTTCTTATTAAGCGTGTGAATCTGTGCTTGAGCAGCAGGAGCTTCGGGGTTCACAAGTGGAAGGAGATCCGTTTCCAGTGGGTCCTCCGCCACTCGGGGTGGGTGAGAGGTACCAATGTCGATTGCGACCAATATTAGGTATTGCTGGAATTCCTTTTAGTGCCAGCGAGAGTCATGATGCTTTTCGGACGTACTGCTCAAGGCGCTTCTCGCGGACAAGCCTTTCGATTACATCTTTGAATTAATGGAAATTATTGGTATTGTGCCCGTACATGCCGTGATACCAACAGTACTTGCCAGTCTTCTTCTCATGATTAGTGGACTCCCTGTTGTATGGTTTCTTGTATTGAAGCGTGTTGCACGTTTGCCAGTAGATTGTTTCCAAGTCTTCATTCAGCGGGGTGTGGATCTTGTATGTCCGGTGAGAGCTGGGCTTTTTGGGTTTTGTAGAAACTTGGCCGTTGTTGCGGCCGCCTTGCCTACTGCTATTCGGTCTTTGTTTGTAGGGGCCTGCCCCCATGTCCTTATCAAAGTGCTTTACTATCTGTTTCCCTTTGACGTTGTCATTTATGACACCCGCATGTGGATTGTTGGGAAGACCGGCCCTGGGGAGTCGGTTTCGTCTCACCTCTTATTAACATAAGTGTTACCTAGCCTTTTCATGGAAAGCGTCGAGGCTTTTTGGCTGCTTCCGATCGATCCATGCCCTGAATTCAGAAGTAGGGAGGACACCTTTGGCTAGTTGACAGAGTACGGTGCAAGGATATAGATCCTTTACCTCGGCGAGCGCGACATTGAACCGGGGGAGGTAGCTTTTGAGCGACTCGGCGGGTCCTTGGCATAGGTTATACAAGATGAGGGCATTCTTCGGAGTCGGGATGTGCACTCTGAATTGCTTGACCAATTCCGCCGCTAATTGGCTGAAGTTGTTAATGGAATCGAGTGGGAGGCGAGAGAACCAAAACAAAGCGGTTCCTGATAAGGAAACTGGGAAGCACTTGCATTTGACCGGATCATTGCCCGGCTTGAGTCCATTTGCCTTCATATTGATTTAAGAAGGTACAGGGGTCGGTTGTGCCATCATAAAGCGGCATCTGTGGCATGCTGAAGTGGCGTGGGCATTCAGCTTCATTTACCCTCCTGGTGAAGGGGTTGCGCCTAATGTGCACTTCCCATGAATCATGCATGTTTCCTTGCCTCTCGCTCATGATCCTTCAGACCATGTCGGGAAGGTATGTTGGATGGGGATCCACCATCGGGACCTATGGGTTTTGGCGAGGTTGCGGTGTCCTATTGCGAGGGCGTTTCCTATGATGGACGTCCGGATTGTCTTCCTCCACGTACTCGACATCTATAAGCGGACCTTGATGAAGAGCGGATTGATGCAGATCCTGTTCTGGAAGAGCACAGGCCATTGGAATAGTGGGCCCATCATCCTGATTAGAGGTCATCGAGTTGTGTCGAGGAAGAGGTTGGTTAGTAGGATCTGGTCCGTCATTGATAATCAAGCGAGAGTAGTCTCGGTACTGTGCCCGCTCGCTATATGTGAATGTAGTTCGGTCGCCATTGTCATTGTCGTGACCATCGCCGTTGCCGTTATCGAGGGCGTTGGTACAAGCGGCGACGTCGTTACCGAGACTTAACCTCCTTCTTTGACGCGGGCCCCTTGACTCGAAAGAGGAAGTTTCCGAGACCGTTGGTCGAGGTCGAGTGTTGTTCCGAGCTAGTTGAAGTCGATCGACGATGCGCTGACTTTCTTGAAGTTGTCGCATAAGGTCGATGTTATTCCGTAATGCTGGGTTGAGCTCGATATCCGTGTTCTCGTATTTTTCATTAAGTGCGCGGATTTGAGCTTGTGTTGCGAGCGCTTTGGGGTCCACAGTAGGAGGGACGATTTCATTAGTGGCCAAGCCTCCTAGTCCTTGTGATTGATCTTTCTTGCTGGGCGAGAGTGGTCGAGGAGTTGCCGATGTTATAGCGTAGCCGAGTGAGGCGGATCGAGGCCGAGTGAGGCGGAGTCGAGGCCAAGTGAGACGAAGTCGAGGCCGAGTGGGCGGGATGCGGAGTTGAGGAATCCAAAGCAGTGCAGTGGAGGCTCGAGACCGAGGCGTGGGACTTTCGAACCTCTTGGGGCTCGAGGGTACGAACCCCGTGGAGTTTGAGTTTCGAACCCCATGGGGGGTTCGAGTTTTCGAGCCTCGTAGGTTTCGAGTTTTGAGCCTGGTGGGGTTCGAGCTTCGAAGCCCGTGAGGTGCGAGTTTTGAACCCCGTGGGAGGCTCGAGGCCTAGGCGAGCGGCTCGAGGTCGAGGCGAGAGGTTCGGGGCTCGAGGTTGAGGTTGTTGGGATGTCCCATCCTCGACTGCGGCTGAAGAACTGGTATTTATGTTCTTTGGTCGCTTTGCAATCATGAGCGGACTCGACAGCAGGTTTAGCAAGGAACCTTAAGCTCGTCGGGGGTCGAGATGACAAGGTGCGACAAGGGCGCGAAATCCGAGTTTTCTCAGTGAAAGCACCAAATGTTGACGGCAAAAAATGTCGTAAACACCAAAGATTCCTAATTACTAGGAATTATAAATATGGTCGCATAGACAAGAACATATTATAGAACATAAACAGTAAATAACACAAGAGATTTATAGTGGTTCGGCCTCAGGGAGGGCCTACGTCCACTTTGAAGAGTTGTGGGAATTTTATTGATCACTTGAAAGATTACATGGTTGAGATCCTCTCATTACATTCATTGACTATGATATATGAAGCTACAATAGTCATATTTTCAAGAAATAGTAAAATGGAAACGTTTGCCCTTCTTCTTCCTCAAAGAGGAGATGCCATTAATGAAGCTTTATGGAGGTCTCAATGCCCAAGAATCTCTCTCTTTTGAAGTGTAAGGTAGTGGGGTATTTATAGGAAGTGGTTAGGTAGGGGTTAGGTAGGAGTAGGTAGAAATGGGGACCATCTTCAGGAAATTCGCGCCTCCAACTGTCGGCCACGGAAAATTTGTACCTGGGTGGAGGTACGAAATTTCGCACCTACTAGGTGCGAAATTTCGCACTCCCAGGTACCAAATTTTGCACCTGCTAGGTGCGATACTTCGCACCTCCCAGGTATGAAATTTCGTACCTTCAAGGTATGAAATTTCATACCTGCTAGGTACGAAATTTCGTACCTAGGCAGGGTGCGAAGTTTGTTTGGAGGGGACGTGACCGAGGTTCATTGGCGTGGTATGTTGGTTCTTCTGAGGCGTCGAAGCTCCTCAGCACGAAGTGAAGGAATCTATCATTTAGCTAGTCCGAAGTGAAGGAATCTGAGCTACCGGCACGGAGAAAATCGGATGAATCGAGCGGTTCCCACAGTTTCAACCTAACCGGTTAGGTCGATCGCCGCCGGGACTGTGGGGCCCCGGACTCCCACCGGCGCTGCGCCCTGACCAGCTTGACGACTCACCTTCGTCTTGGGTGCGGACGGATACTGATGAAGGTTACATCCGTGGGATGCGACGTCTTACTAGTGGCCAGACTCGAGTCTTCTGATACTAGCTCCCGAATGATATTGGCGACACCTCCGGGCTGTAATATCACGCGACATGTTGAGTCGAGCGTGTCTTGAGTACTTTTGGTGACCGGACCAAGGCCAGTTGACAATTATATAGATATTCTTTTGTTTCCATGGTATGTCGATGATGTTTGATACTCGGATATATATGTAGTGAGGCTTGATGTACGGATATTTATTTACACAATTGTTTTTTTACTCTAAGATGTTTTGGAGATTGGATTTTTTGTTATGTTACGCTTCACTACTATATCCTATTGTATATTTTCTACTATACGTTATCCATGCGTTGTGAGTTATACAACATGTTCTGTTTCAAGTTGTTCTTCCTTGATGATTGCCTCATATCAGCTGGCATGTCGTACATTGCACTTTATCTTAGTTTGGTGCAGAAGTTACGAGGAAGTCGTCGCATTTGGTACCAAAGCTTTGGTTAACCGATTTTACCCAAAGTTCGGGAGCGTAAAAGTATACAAGAGACGTACTTGTAGTTTCTAATGGTTGATTACTATATTATATTACACGGTTTAATAGGTTAGTAAGCACTTGAACACCATTGCAGCCTTTCTTTAATGTAGATTGATCATCCTCGTTCAGATAGAGAATGGGTCATCGAACTTCAAGACACACTGCTAGGGATGAGCCTTCTATGGAGGGGTAGTCGAAGGTAGCGAATCGGGAGCTACTGCTTCTATGCATGACTAACCTTCTATGTTCGAGGCCATGATGGTAGCACTCATGAGAGGATGCCCGCTCTAGAGGCGACAATAGAGTGTGGTGTTCCTGTGCAGTCCCTAGAGTTGTTCATTTTGCTAGGCTCTGCGAGGATTATACTTCTTTGGGTGGTAAGTCGCTTCTTTGGATGGAACTTATGGTTGAGATTCAGAATTGGTTGGATAATTGAATGCATATTTTTGAAGAATTGGGAATTGATATGCAACTAAAAGGAAGCTTGCATCGAGCGAACTGCAAGGACAAGCGATGGATTGGTGGAATTCCATTACTTTAGAGACTCCAAAAGGTGAGATTACTTGGGATCAGGTCCGAACTAGGTTCGAGGCAAATTTTATTTCGATGATCCAAAGGCCGGTTCTCTTTAAGAGGTTTGTTGAGCTTAGACAAGGGGATAGACTAGTGTTTGAATATGCAGTTGAGATCGACGCTCTATCCAAGTACGCTCGTCCTTATATTGAGACTCACTATTAAAAGAACAAGAAGTTTATTTTTGACTTGGATGAATGTCTTGGGAAGCAATTGATAGATCATATTGACGATCCCTATGAGAAGCTAGTTGAGAAGGCTTTAAGGAAAGAGAGATTATTTCCATAGAAGGTACAGGGTATTGTTAAAAGTAAGTAAGACGATGATAATAAGAAAAGGTAGAATGGTAAAAAAAAGCAGCAACAACATGGGAGGAATTATCAGAAGAAACCTAAGGGTGAGGTTACTTGATACAACTGTCAAGAGAGGAGTAATTATTCAAAGGATTCTCAAAACTCTAAGGTGGGGAGAAAGTGATACAACTGTGGTAAGTCTGGCATATTAAGAGGATTGTCAAGAACCACCTAAGAATAAACAGGTTGTAAAAATGTATGCTTTGGATGTTGTTCCGTCTTCTTCGAGGGTCAAACTACTGCAGAAAAGAGGAAGACTGTTATTATGCTAGGTATGCTTTCCATTAATGACGCTTCAATTCAAGCTTTGTTTGATATTGAAACATCACATTCTTTTATTTGAATGAGCATATTTGCAAGTTAGATTTAGAATCTGAGATTGTCGACAGACCGTTGGTTGTAACTAACCTAGTAGGGAGTTTGTCTAGTCTTTATATGCTTTGTTGTGGCCTAGTATTATAGAGTCATGATTTCTCTTTTATGTATGATTACTTTATTGTGAACTTCATTGGTTTGGGATTATATGGATTGGCTCGAGAGAATGCGGCTATCATGGATTGTGAGAGGCTCGAGGTGACAATTGAGAATATGGAAGGGCGAACGATGGCGATACGCTGTTTATCAGAGGATGGGGTTCTGATCAAGTTTTTATATTTGCTTGTGATTCCACGGGATGGGTTGTCATCCATGCTAATCATTTGAGAGTTTTTTGATGTCTATGAAGAGGTCAAAGGATTGCTGCTACATCGAGAGATTGAGTTTCAGATTGACTTAGGGGATGGAGCCAGACCTATTATTATGCCTTTTAGACGGATGGCGCCTAGAGAACAGTGAGAGTTAGAGGTGCAAGTGAATAATCTTTTGGGTAAAGGATTAATTCAGAAAAGCATATACGAATAGGTTGCACCGGTTCTGTTTGCGACCAAGGCTGATAGATCGTTGAGGTTATCTGTAGATTATCGTGAGTTGAAAAAAGATGACTAAGAAGAACAAGTATCCACTGCTGAGAATCGATGGTTTGTTTGTTCAGTTTCACAAAGCCAAGGTGTTTTCCCAAATGGATATAGCAACAGGATTTCAACAACAGAGAGTGGCCAGGGATGGTATACCAAAGACACCTTTTAGGACACTATCTAGATTTTCCGAGTGGTTGGTGATGCTGTTTAGATTGACTAATATGCCAACATATTTTATGGATTTGATGAATCGAGTTTTGAGAGATCAGCTGAACAAGTTCGTGCTTGTGTTCGTGGATGATATATTGGTTTATTCTAGGATTAAGGAGAAACACAGATGCACTTGAGGATTATTTTGCAAATCTTATTGAAACATCATTTGAGTGCTTATTTTTTGAAATGTCACTTCTGGAAGGAGAATTGAGATTCTTGGGTCATGTCATGTCGGGACAAGGGATAGCGATGGATTCCCCTAAGATTGCATCAATCTGGGATTGGGATCGACCCAAAATTGTGATAAATATTAGGAGTTCCCTTTGTTTAGCTGGATATTACTGATGATTTATCAAGGATTTATCTAAGATAGCTGCACCATTAACTAGGTTGATGAAGAATAATCAGGCTTTCGTTTGGAATGCAATGTGTGAGCAAGCTTTCAGAATTTTCAAAGAGAGGCTGATAAGTGATCATGCGTTGACTATTCTGAATGAGAATAAGGAGATGGTGGTATATTTCGATGCATGTGGCATTGGATTTGGAGTCGTGCTGAAGCAAAAAGATATGGTTGTGGATTATGGAAGTCGATAACTAAAGTCGTATGAAAGCTTACGATTTAGAGTTAGCAGCGATAGTGTTTGCTTTGAAGATTCGAAGGCATTATTTATTTGGAGTTGTTTACGGATCATAAGTCATTAAAGTACCTTATCTCCAAAAAGGATTTGAATCTACGATAGCAGCGATGGTTAGAGTTTTTGGCGTCGTGTGACTTTGGTATAACTTATACTCCAGGAAGGTAACACAGTTGATGATGCGTTAAGCAGAAGACATGCAAGTTTGGGAGCCATGTTTTCAGAATGGAAGCATCTCGAGTATTTGGTCGGATTTGATTTTGGGTTACATTATGAGTTAATGTCCGAGATATTAGCAGGTTTGTTGATCAAACCGACTTTCATCGAAAGGATTGGTGAAAACCAAAAGACAGATGCTAAGCTTGTTGAGATCGTGTAGCAGTTAGGGATGAGAGTGGAATCCGAGAAAATTAAGGATTTTGAAGTCGATCGAGATGGTTGGCTTCGCAAGAGTCGATGACTATTTGTCCTTGATATAGATGGATTAAGAGATAAGGTTCAGAGGGAATGCCATCACTCTAGATTGATGATTCATCTTGGTGGTAATAAGATGTATCGAGATATGAAGTGAGTCTACTACTGAGAAGGTACGAAGAGGGATGTCGGGAAACTCATCTTGAAATGTATGAACTGTCAGTTGGTTAAAGCTAATTAGAAAAAGCCGAGTGGATTGTTACAACCATTGGAAGTTCCTATGTGGAAGTAGGAGCAGGTGTCGATGGTTTTTATCGATGGGTTACCTAGGACAAGAGCAGGAAATGATGGAATATGGTCATCGTGGATCACTTGAACAAAAGCGCAAGGTTTATGCCTGTCAGACCGACTAAGACAGCATCCAAGTTGGCTAAGTTGTATTTTAAGTGGATAGTCCAATTCCATGGGGTACCAAAAAGTATTTTTGGCGATTGAGATTCATTGAGTACCAGTGGATTTTGGACTGGTTTGAAGAGACATTGAGAATCGAACTATGCATGAGTACGGCTTGTCATCCTCAGACAAATGGTCAGATAAAGAGGCTTAATTGAATATTGGAAGATCTTATTAAAGCTTGTTTATAGATTTTAGAGGATCGTGGGAAGATCATCTTCATTTAGTTGAGTTTTCTTATAATAATAATTATCAGTCGAGCATTGGAATGACACCGTATGAGGCGTTGAATAGTAGACCTTGTAATTCTCTATCCAATTAGTTAGAGACCGGAGAGTACTTGGGCTCGAGAAGATAAGAGAAACAACGGAAAATTGAGATCATTCAATAATGAATTAAGGCAGCCCAAGATCGTCATAAGATTTAAGCTGGTAAGAGACCAAAAGATTTGGAATTCTTAGTCTGAGATTTGGTGTTCGCTAAGATTTTACCTTTAAGAAATGTTGTTCGTTTTGGAAATAAGGGAAAGATAGCGGCAAGGTTTGTTGGTCCATATTGCCAAGTGTGTTGAAAGCTTGCTTATACAGTAGATTTTCCTAAGAAGATGGCAGGTGTGCACAATGTTTCATGTGTTGTTTCTATGGAAATTTGTGCGTAACTCGAATGTTGTAGTATCGCCTGATCAGATTGAAAATTTAGAGGTCGATCCCAAAGTTTCTAGACCTTGTAAAGTGCTTCACGTCATAGGGAGTTACACAAAACAGCATAGGAGGAAGTTTGTTAAGGTAGTCAAGGTAAAATGGAGCAAGGACGATGACAGTTGCGCATTGGAAACAAAAAAGAGTATGAGGTTTACTCATCCAAAACTCTTTGAATTGCATGTCCCATATATCATATCTTACTTGTACCATTGTGTCTTGTATTAGTAGAGTTCCCGTGCTAGGATTGGATTTTTATTGCATGGATTGTTGGATGCTAGATTGGATACTCATGGATGGTAGCCATGCGGAATACCTAGTTTTCTCATGTTTTCTTGGAATTTCCGGGGGAAAATTCCCAAAGGGGAGAATGTAACGACTCGCTTTTTATGTATCGGAGGATCGTAAAATGATTATATTTAATTCTCTAGTGGTCGGATCATTCTCATATTTTAATATGTTGTTTATGGGGATATGAAACATGTCCATTATCTTAATCAAACTTAATTATGATCATTTTACCCTTGTGAATACTATTTTTTCTATAACTTTTGATAGAGATCGAACCAGGTGTTAAAATCAGTCTCATTGGATCAAAATAATAGTTGGCAATCCCATAGAGTGGTCACACTAAAGAATTGGCTCAGCGGTTTGGGAGAAATTGTTGTTTTAAGTTTCAATTTCTGTTAGGTAGACTAATTAGCTGCTAATGGGGTGATTAGTGAATCTCATTAGGCTAATGACCTATAGATATAAATAGAGAGGTTTGGGGTGAGAGTTAAGATTTCTCTCTTCATTCAAACATTTAGGTTTGTGTCTGTGATTCCCCGGGTTCAAACTAAACCCTAGTTTCTCCATTCTATTCATTCTGGTTCATCATAAATTGCATCAAAGGGCTAAATCTACATCAGGAAAGATTAGATCACATTGAATTGCATCAATTTTTGAGATTTTACTGTACAAAATTGAGTTCATTGAATTTTAATTGGATCTTGAAAATGATGAGTGACAAATATCATTCATAGGGAAACTACGAGTTAAGTTAGGATTGATTCACATCATATATGCTAAATTCACCTTAGATCTGATCACATATGTTAAATTCAAATTTAAATATCCTAGGTTAATCTAATTTAATCATATAAACTAGTAAGAAATTAGATTAATCATGTTCTTGAATATATTTTGACCCGAATCATGTTAGATCCATTGTTTTACAATATGTTAAATGTATTGCATGTTTGTATGAATAAGATTCGATAATTCACTGTTTTTTTATTGAATTAAATGCATTGCTTTAATTGTTTATTAGAATTGTTTGTTGCATATCTTAGGATTGAAGAATGGAGCAAATCGGAGGTTCAGATGATCAGATTCAGACGAAACTAGACGGATAACCTCTAAAGGGTATTGAGACGATGCTTGAAAATTTTCACTGAGGAATACACTAAGTGCATGGACCGATACCTGTCCATGGCCGATAGATCGGTATCGATCCATCAGCGTTAATGGGATGGCTTCGAAAATTGGGGTGTAGGCTTGGGAAATAAATATAAGGCTGCATGCAAAATATTAAAGCATTGGGATGGGTCTAATTATGATCTCTCACTCATTGGTTGATGGACTGATAGGAGAATTCATCGAATGAAGAATTTGGCTTTGTTAATGGACCGGTAGGAAGTGCTCGAGGATGGGATTAGAGAGATCCAATGATTAGTCAATTTTCTACTAAGTACATGGACCAGTACTGGTCCATACCCAATGGTCTGGTACCAATCCATTGAATGACAAGATATAGATTTTGAATTTTGTGAGCTCGATTGTGACGTCTTCTGAGGGTTGCTGATGAAGTTTGGTGACCAATGCACTTCTGATGATTGAAGTGCAATTCGAAAATGGTTTGTGCTTCGATTGTGAACTTAGATGGAGTGGTCAGAATTGAATTGATGTGAAGTTGATCGTAAGATGATGCATGTAGTATAAAGACAAATTGACTCAGATAGGAGTTGAGGCTTATCGCATCAATTCTTGTTATCACAATTGTTGTCTATAAATCTTGTTTCTAACGTATTCCCAAATTATTATCCAAAGTACTTAGGTCGTATCGCCTTTATCCTTGTCATTATGGTTGTGGTCGAGAAGTTGGTTTTCTACTTGTTTTCAAATGCTTTGAGGCTTATAGCCTCTCAAACCCTTGCCATCATCATCTATGTTGACAGATCTTGTTTTAAACCATTTTCTAAAATATTTGGATTGTAATGGTAACACCGCAATTTTTAATAAAAAATAATTTTATGAAGAAGATTAATAATCAAATATTAATTAATAATATATTCAAAACTGGATAAAATGGATTTAACCGTTGCGTTCGTTATGAAATTCTGATTCAGATATAATTTTAGCTTGCGTAAATCAGACTCAAAATGAACAAGTTATGATCCATCAAAATTTAAATTAAATAAATTTAATTAACACATCATAATAAACAATTGAAAAAGGGCGATCCAACCTCTATATGGGTCAACCCTTGTGTCGACCCACATAGAAGATGGGTCTACCCACCTCGAGCCAGGCACGAGCCTGTGCCTGGCCAAGCATGTCTGTTTCTAGATAACTCCTATCTAATGTAATGTTGAGGTGTCTTCTACATTTTAAATTAAAAACCTAATATCCTATGGCCTAAACTATCCTTACACACCTATAAATAGACTACCACTCTTTACTTCTTCCCCACACCTATTAATCTGCATCTTCTTAGCGTCCACTATATGATGTTCTGAAATAAAAATAAAAATTAGGGAACAAAGTCAAGGTGCAGTTAAATTATAGATCTGAAAAGATATCTTGCTTCTTCTTCCTTTTCAAAGGCCATTTTTGGATCTATGACAATGCTCTATGATTTCTATTATTTTTTAGATTATCAATCTAAATAAAAAAGAATAGGATAGTAAAGTAGATTGGATCTGAATTTTGACAATTACAGTGTTTATCAATTTATCTTTTACACGTTATTGTTCTTTCATTTACTATCTATTACTTATTCCTTTTCAGTGGTTATTTATTCAACAGTAAGTCCTTATTCCTAATCACCTTCTCTGCCATTATTTTATTTACAATCTTGTAATGCCTATTTATTCATTTTGTTCATTTCTGATCCTAGATCTATTTCTCCTTTTTCCTTTGTTTTGCGCTGAGCCTAGGCCAACGAAAGCCTAGGCCGTTATCGTTTAATTTGCATAAAATTGGAATAATCTAAAATAATTTTAATAAGGGGATTTTAGGCATTTAAGAATTGGTGAATTATGGACTGTAAACGGGGATACATTCTAAAGGAAGAATATGCAAGCTTGTCAATAAGAATAAATTGTACTTAATTATATATTAAGTAAACATGTTATGAGGATTGGGATAAAGTATACTTAATTGTACATTAAGTAACTTGTAAGTGTAAAACATCCTAATATAAATGCATTGGACTTAACTGGACAATAAGTGACATAGAACTAAAAAGTTGCAGATTACTTTTGTTAATTACAATCAAGAACTAAAAGGTTGTTGATTACTTTCGTTAATTATAATCTAGAAATATAAGTTTGTAAATTACTTTCCTTAATTACATTGTAGAAACAAAAGGTTGTGGATTACTTTCGTTAATTATAATCTAGAAATTAAAGGTTGTAGATAACTTTCATTAATTGCAACCTTGGAATGTAATATGTCTGGCTTATTAATGAACTTAAACATTGTAAGTTAAACATGTCTGATTAATAAGTTAGGAGTCCGTTCCGGTAAGATATAAGGGACGCGTAGAAACTCTAGTTAACTTGGGGACCAAGTCTCGGGCGGTTTGTGTCAAGTGCATTTTTTGTGTGTGGGAAACTGTATCAGTCAGTATTCCTTGGTTATCTCGGGCGTCACACTAGGTAGGGGCTAAGGCATGCTTATACTGAACTGATAGTAGAGGTCCAAATGAGAGGTGGGTATGGGCGCGTTCCGGCAGAGTCATGAGCGTGCATAGATCCAAACAGGGAAGATTAGACATTGTAACGCTTGTGATTAAGGCTGTGTCTTTTGTTTTAGTTGATGGTTTCGGGACTGATAACCGTAAATGCCATATCTAACACAGGTTATTCATGTCCTATTTAAGAAGCCGATACTAAATAGAAATTAGGTAAAACCTAATCTTGATATTCTGATAGTTGGTGCAGAAATTTTGGGGATATAAATAAGAAGCTTACTTGTTTCATATTTTCTACTTTACTGTATTTTTCATATCTATTACTATTCATCTGTCTGAATACTTCTTTATCTTATGCTTATGCTAAAAATCACTGGAACTCGCCAGACTTATGTCTAACCTAGTTTTTTTTTCTCTCTCTCTCTCTTCCTCCCCTCCTTCCTAGGTTTTCAAGGTGGAGGATCGCAGCAGTGACTTTTGTTCTTTTGATTCAGCTTAGACTTGGACGATTTCTGACTTCATGTATTGCATCCGTACTTGCTTTATAACTATTGTAGCGAATTATGAGGGAAATGAATTTTGTGGTTTTGTTCTTGAACTTTGATATTTTTATTCCCGTGAGACAGTTTGTTTTATGAAATGCTATGACTGATTTAATAATAATAAATGTTTTAAAAAGTATCCTTCATGTTTTGCATTTTGTCTTATGAATTTTAGTCTCTGTGTTATTACTTCATATCTATTGCGCTTTACAAAACTTAATGCATCCTCATATGAGCATTAAGGGATGTAGGGTGTCTCATTTGGTATCAGAGCTTAAAGTTACAAGATCAGGGATTTTTTTTTGAAAAAGTATTTTCAAAGCAAAGAATTTTCAATAAAACCCCATTTTTGAAAAGTACAACCCATCAAGTCAATTAAAATATTCCTTTGATCTCTTTTAGAATCCTTGTCTCTTCTCTTTCTAGCATGTTTGGGGATCCCAATTTCCCAGAGGGCATTCCCATTCCGACATGGTTCCATAGATATGTAGAAGCTACGACATCTGCCGAAGTGCAAGGAAATGTCCCACCCCCAGTTGCAACCGTGGTAGTTCCACCCAATCCAGTAGTTAACTTATCTAAGCTCTATAAAGATTTATGTGCGATGGGCGGCAAGCCATTTCGTGGAAAGGAGAGTTACGTGAAGGCTAACAATTGGCTTAAGGAGATGGAGCATGTTTTTGGATTATTGGAGCTAGATGACATGAGGAGGATTCAGTTGGCTACTTGGCAGCTGAAAGAGGAAGCATCATATTAGTAGGAGGTAACTCAGGCAGAGAAGATGGTGGTAACATGGGACGAGTTCAAGGATAGATTTGAAATGAAGTTCTTATCACAAGCTGAAGAAGGAATGCAATTGGAGAAGTTCTTAAATCTAAAGCAAGGAAGTATGATGGTGAAAGAGTATGTGGATAGCTTTAATAAGTTGGCAAGATTTGGCTTGGATCTAGTTAATACTCCTCACAAAAAGGCAAATAGGTTTGTGAGAGGGCTAAACCAACCTCTCTAGGGACTGGCGATGACACATATTCCTATGGGAGCTACATTTGAGAGCCAAGTAGATATGGCCCTGATGCGTGAGATGGGAAATTAGGAAACCAAATGGAAAAGGCCGAAGAGGCCAAGCCCAATACTGGAAAGAAAAAGTGGTGTCCTAAGAAGGGTGCAATAAAGAAGGGAGGGAAACCTGAGAAGGCACAAATCAAGACGGAAGTTAAGTGTCATGGTTGTGGAAAGGGGAACACTTTATCAAAGACCGTAGAAAAACTAAGAATGCTTGTTTCAATTGTGAACTGAAGGGCCGTTATAGCAAGCAATGCCCTTAGAAACGAGGTTAGGGGGCAGGATCATCTGAAGCACAAGTTCATGCATTTGACGCGACTCAGACTGGTAGTCTTAAAGCCCATAGGAGGTATGGCTCACTTGTCAATGATATGTAAGGGTTTGAGGACTTCTATTCTGGGCATCAAGTTATAGTGTGACTCGTATGTTCAGAGTTTTATAGGTTATGGGCTTATTGTTGGGATGGATTGGCTAGCCATGTATAGGGTCATCCTTGACTGCGAGAGGAGAGTTGTTAGGCTGATGACATGCCACGGTAGAACTCTCGACATTTCTTGTGACCCACAAGGGTCAGTTATGCTCAGTTTCTTAGATTCCCTAGATGCTTCCGTTGACGATCTCAGTTTGGTACCCATAGTTAGAGACATTCTAGACGTATTTGATGAGGTGAGAGAATTACCTAAGGCAAGAAATAGATTTCTGGATATACTTGGTAGAGAATACTAAGCGTGTTGCTTTACCAGTGCACCACATGGATCCTATAGAGAGGAGGGAGCTCAGTAAGCAAGTGGGTGAGTTGTTTGATAAGGGATTTATTAGACGGAGCATTTCTGAATAGGGAGTGTAACAGCCCGCACCTCCGTTCACACAAGATATTGTCCCCAACTTAGCCACCATATAGGTGTGGGATTTTGTTCCTCAAACGGCCTCGGCTAAGTTTTGAGATCCGCCAACACATGGCGTTGCCACATAGGCTGAGCCAACCTCCCTACTAACACCGATATTGTCCCTTCTTTGCCACCTCTCAAGTGTAGGGTTTTCCATCACTAGGCCTTAGTGTTAGTAAGAGATGGGCTCTACTATATAAGTACCCACTTCACATAGGCTTCCACGATGTGGGACTTAGGGGTGTTACATTCTCCTCTCCTATAGAGCCCAACGTCCCCATTGGCTCACAAACACCTCACCCAGGCGTTGTGGTCCACATATGAGCCACAATTCTAGCTGGGTATTAGATCTGATACCACTGTAACAGCCCGCACCTCCAATCACGCAAGATATTGTCCCCAACTTAGCCACCATATAAGTGTGGGGTTCTGTTCCTCAAAAGGCCTCGGCTAAGTTTCGAGATCCGCCAACACATGGCGTTGCCACACAGGCTGAGCCAACCTCCCTACTAACACCGATATTGTCCCTACTTTGCCACCTCTCAGGTGTAGGGTTTTCCACCACTAGGCCTCGGTGTTAGTAAGAGACGAGCTCTACTATATAAGTACCCACTTCACATAGGCTTCCACCATGTGGGACTTAGGGGTGTTACAGGGAGCACCAGTCGTCTTCGCGACCAAGGAAGACGGCCCTCTTCGTCTATAAGTGGACTATAGGGAGTTGAATAAGCTCACCAAGAAGAGTAAACAACCACTCCCACAGATAGACAGCTTGTTCGACCAGTTAGTAGGTGCTTCGGTAATCTCACAGTTGGATCTAACCATAGGTTTTCATCGGCTTAGGGTAGCAGATGACAACATAGACAGGATTGCTTTTAGGACTCCTGATGGATTCTTTTAATGTTTGGCTTTGCCTTTTGGGCTGACCTATGCGCCAGCATACTTTATGGATTTGATGAGTCGGGTATTTAGGGAGTACCTGAATAAGTTTGTAATAATTTTTGTTGATGATATCCAAGTTTTCTCGAGGAGCGGAGAAGAGGACGCCTTACACTTAGGAGACATTCTCTGCACTCTCTGAAACATCAGCTAAAGGCTAAGTTTTCTAACCATTGTTTCTGGAAAAAGGAAGTAAGGTTCCTAGGGCATGTTGTCTCTAGAGATGGTATAGCAGTGGACCCCACTAAGGTTGTCGTAGTTCAGGATCGGAAAGCCCCTGAGAATGCAACAGAGGTTAGGAGTGACTTGGGATTAGCAGGTTACTATGATAAGTTCATTAAGGATTTTGCATGGATCTCAGCTCTGCTTAACTATGTGACAAGAAGGACCTACTTTTTGCTTGGGATGTAGATTGTGAGGACGCATTCTTGAGACTGAAGAAGGATCTTACATCAGCTCCTGGTTTGACTCTTCCTGATGGTGCCAAGATGTTTATCGTCTACATGGATGCTTGCGGCACGGGTTTGGATGTAGTGCTGAGGTAGGAAGGTAGGGTTACTTAAGTAGGCAGTTGAGGGTTCACGATAAGAACTACACTACCCACGATTTGGAGCTGGCGGCGTAGTGTTTGTGCTCAAGTCTTAGAGATACTATGTACTAGGTGAGAGGTTTGAGCTTTATACAGATCATAAGTCGCTCAAGTACTTGTTCTCGCAGAAGAATCTCAATTTGCGACAATAGCATTAGATGGAGTTCCTTGCATCCTATGACTTTGATATAGCATATACCCTAAGGAAGGGGAATGTGGTTACAGAAACACTGAGTAGGCAGAAGATGGCCTTGAGTCCATTATTTGTAGAGTGGAAGAGCTTTGAGTTTACCTCATCATTCGATTTTAGTCTGTCTACGGATTTTGCACCTACATTGTTGGCATCGTTGGCGGTGCGACCTACTCTTCTGAAGCACATTGGATCGACTCACTGGAGAAGAGACCTCTAGTGACCTTGCTAGGTATTCTGTAGACGAGGGAGGGTGGCTACGTTGAGATAGAAGACTGTGTGTTCCTAGAGTTGATGATTTACTGAGATCAGTTCAAGAAAAGGCTCATCACTCTCGGATTACTATCCATCCGGGCGGTGAAAATATGTACAATGATATGAAGAGGGTTTTTCATTGGACTAGAATGAAGAATGACATGGCAGAGTATGTGGCCCGATGATTGACTTGCCCACTGGTGCCGGTAGATTGCTTCATCCTCTATATATTCCATAATGGAAGTGGAAGAGCTTCCTTAAGGATTTTATAAACGGTTTACCAAGATCGAGGAGGGCAACACTAGTATCTGGGAGTTGACAGATTGACTAAGAGCACTCAATTTATCCCAATCAAGAGTAAGAGGGCGTCAACTTGGTTGGCATCGGTATATCTTAGAGAGATCCTCCGATATCAAGGGGTACCTTCCAGTATTGTTAGTGACCGTGACCCCAATTTTACGAGCGAATTTTGGAGGAGCCTGCAAGAGGCATTAAGGACACATCTTCTACTTAATATTGCCTATCACTCTCAGACAAATGGACAGACATAGAGGGTCAATAGGGTTCTCGAGGATTTATTAAGGCTGTGTATCGTAGACTTCGGAGGGACCTGGGAGGAGCATCTCCCGTTGGTAGAGTTTACATATAGTAATAGTTATCAAACAAGTATTGGTATGGCTCCCTACGAGGCACTTTATGTCGACCTAGTAGATAACTTACATGTTGGTGGGAGTCTACAGGCAGTCTTCTACTTGGGCCTAAGATAGCCCGAGAATCTTCTCAGAAGATAGACTTGATTCAAAGGAAGATGAAAGCAGCTCAGGATAGGAAGAAGTCGTATGCCGATCGAAGGGGAACAGACCTAGAGTTTCATGTAGGAGATGTAGTCTTTATCAAGGTGTCACCTTTGAGGAACGTTGTTATCTTTGGATTGATAAGGAAGTTGGCGCCAATGTCTGTACGGCCATTCCCCATAGTAGAGAGGATAGGTTAAATAGCCTATAGAGTTAGACTACTAGAGGGAATTCACGATGTGCTCCATGTTTCACACCTAAGGAAGTGTCTATATGATTCCGCAAAGATGGTAGAGCCAAGTACCCTTGAGAATATTGAGGTTGAGAAGGAGGCATTAGTAAGAAAAGTTCCCACCCAGATACTGGGATCGGAAGTTAAGAAGCTACATAATAAGGAGACCAAGCTGGTTAAGGTGCGGTGGGGAGAAGATAGTGACGATGCGACTTGGGAAACTAAAGACAAGATTCACGCTTCTTTTCCATTTTTCTTTGAGAGTACGTTCTTAATTTTTTTAAGCTTTTGAATTTGAATCTATTTTTCCTATCATTTGAATCTTGATTCTTAAGAAGAAGCCTATGGATGATAGGAATGGATTAAAACATGAGTTTGAGACATGTTATGTTTGATGGTTGCAAGAGGATGCAAGGGGATGTAGTTGATGCATATACACACACTAGGCACTAGATTAGGGATCGGCTAAACTAGAACACTTACATATTGCATATGGATGTGTGCGCATTCTAATTTATTTTGAATATGGATGGAAATGGTTGAATCATCACTCAGATGTTGCATTTTTGTGAATGGTTGTTGCACACATATAGAATTTATAAGTATTATTCGGATTCTTTTGCATACATATTAGATACAGGGTACAAACATGAATTGCATTACAGAGATTAACTGAATTAGTAAACTGCCTAATTTCCACATTAGCTTAGAGGCATATACAAAACACCTTTGCATATGTTCATACAAAGCATTAGAAATTTTAAGGAAAATGTATTCCAGTGGTTGATAGATGAGTAAATGGGTGTATATAATGATTGGTAATATTCACAACATTCTTTTAAACTTGGAGATTTTAAGGACGAAATCCCTTTTTTATAGGAAGACGTGTGTGTGTAGCATGAAGCTACACAGCCGGTTACGCATAGTCATAATTGATAATAATATAAGCTGGTTGACAGGCCCAACCTATGGCAAAATAAGTCTAGACCCAGTTGGTCAATAAAGATAATATAAGTACTAGGCAGAATATGTACATGATAGAGGAGAAGAAAACATAGCATATAGATACACGACCAAAATAAAACATAGATAATAATCACTAGCTACTTCTGATTCAAAGAGGGAAGAGGGAGCCGCTTTCTTGTGATCTAGGAGATTGTGGCATGGGGGGTGAAAGCCTGAAGCGAGCATGCCTAGATGATCTTGTCCACGATTTGAAGAGGTACAGGATGTGATAATAGGTTCCCATTAAAAGTTTCAAGGGTCTGCTAAAGATGGCTGCGTGGCGTTCTAACCAAATACACCATGAAAATAAAGCCACTAGAGAATCCATTAAGGGGTCAGGGGGGTTATGCTGCCAGTATTCGAAGAATGAGCTGATGGAGGGGATGAAGTCAAGGATGAAAGAACTGATTGCAGCCCACACCGCGTAAGAGAATTCGTATTCAAAGAATAGATGTGAAAGGGATTCATTGTTTTGATGACAGAGGATGCATATAGGATCAATATTGTTATTGAAGTGATGAAGTATGTCTCTTGTGTTGATGCGATTGTGGATAAGAAGCCACTAAAAGAAGATTATGCGAGGAGGTAAGTGACATTTCCAAATACGAGAGAAAGAAAAGCTTCGGCCTGGATGGATCAAGTACTTATAACAGGATACAACTGAGAAGGTATTAGATGGGCCTAAAGCCTAAAAGAATGAATTAGGTTCGGTTGACAATTGAGTAGTGTTGAAAATATACCCAATTGAATTGATCTCGTTTAATGAATCAATGCCCAGGAATGTTGGAGGAAAAAAGCCCATTGGGCCAAGTTCATAGGCTAAGGCCACCATAAGCAGGCTATGTTGGTTGGCTGTTGCAAGGATAGGAAAAAGAGTGGATAATGGGATCTGTTCGTTCCAAATATCCAACCAAAAGAGACAAGATTCACCATTACCAATTTTTACATGAAAAAGGGATTTAATTCTCTCTAAGGTGGATAAAATTTCTTTCCAGAATGGTGAGGGTCTAGCATCTTGTTTGAACTGGAGGATGAGGAAAGGATTTGAATTATATAGACGAGTCAAGATCCATTCTTTCTAGATGAATTGACCAGGCAAGATGGTTCTCCATAGCCATTTGGCAAGCAATGCAATGTTAAAGGTCGAGAGCTTCAGTATTCCAAGACCACAGTGGTTACTTGGGAGACAAACAATTTTCCAGTTGATAAGTTTCCTCAGGTTACCCCCATTCCAAATAAATGCACTACGAATTGAATCACTTTTGTTAATAATCCAGATAGGGAGTTTGTGGAATTACGTCCAATATATCGAAAGTGATGAGAGGACATGTTTAACAAGAATAAGGCGGCCATCAGAGGATAGTGAGTTTTCATTCCATCTTGAGAGCCTGTTTTCGATCTTAGAAATGTGTGGTTGCCAATCAGGTTTATGAAGTTTAGTAGGACATAGAGGAATGCCCAGATAGTTAATTGGGAATGAATCAAGCTTACATTTAAGACATTCAGCTATAACAGGACCCAGGTGAGTACAATTCCCCAACATAATTATGGAACTTTTATTAAAGTTAATAGAGAGCCCTGAAATCATTTCAAATGTATAGAGAAGGACCTTGAGGCAATGAATATTTTTGGGGTTTGGGGTGGTGAAAAGAATTGTATCATCTGTAAATTGTAAATTGGATGTGCAAATTTCTGAATTTGGGAGAGTGATGCCTGAGAAAGTATTATGAGAGAGGGATCGTTTCACCATTTGGTTGAAGACATCTTCTATTAAAATGAAAATGAGAGGTGAGAGAGGATCCCTTTGTCTTAAGCCTCTTTTGTATTTTATTTTTCCTCTATATTCACCATTGATAAAGACTGTAGAGATGCTAGTGTGTAGTAATGCTTTTATCCAGTTAAACTACCTCAATGGAAAACCCGTATGTGTCATGAGAGATGGAATAAATTCCCAATTAACTGAGTCAAAGGCTTTTGAAAAATCAAGTTTAAGGAGGACACCAGGGGTATTAGACAAATGGCAAAAAGAAATTACTTCTTGAGTTGCTGCCACATAGTCAAGGATGTTTCTTCCTGTGATGAATGTAGATTGTTCGTTGCCAACCAAAGAGTCAATATGTTTTTGGAGTCTAGAAGATAGAATTTTAGTGATGATTTTGAAGGTTGTGTTAAGAAGACTAATAGGTTGGAAGGAAGAGATAGTGTTAGCACCCGGAAACTTTGGAATGAGGATAATGTTAGCGCAGTTCAATTTGGCGATTGTTGAAGGGTCTGAGTAGAATTCTGAACACATGTCAGTGATGTCATATTTCAAAGTGGGCCAAAAATGTTTAAAGCAGGCTGGGCCAAAACCATCAAGCCCAGGGGCCTTATCATCTGCCATATCATTTATTGCATTCCAGATTTCCTCCTCTGAGAAGGGATGATCTATGTTAATGGGGGTAGAGTTTGGATATAAACAATGTCAATCAATATCTGGAGGAGGGGGAGGAGTTGAACCAAGAAGGTCTCTGTAGAAGATAGTAAATTGTTGGCAAATATCTTTAGAGTCTTTGAAGGTGGTGTTATTGTGAACAATTTCTGAAATGAATGAGGAACGACGATGGCAATTGAAAATTCTGTGAAAGTAAGCAGTGTTTTTATCGCCTTCTTTAATCCATTTAGTTTTCGATCTTTGTTTCCATCCAATCTCTTCTTGCTTAATTAATCGGTCTAGTTCTAATTCATGATCTTTCAATTCATGACGCTCAAAATCAGATAAAGGCCGAACCTCTTCAATGATATTTAGATTGAGAATGACATCTTGTGTGGATGAGATATGACTTTTTAAGGAATTCCATACATTTTTAGCCCATGGACGAATCAATTTACGAAGATAGCGAAGTTTGCAAACTATTCTAACCATGGCAGACTGGTGGGTGGGTAGTTGTTCCCAGTTGAGTTTGATAAAATTATCAAAAGATGGTTCTAACAGCAAAGACGTTCAAATCTAAATGGCCGTTTAATAGGAGTGTTTGAGCAGTGCCAAGAAGAATTGGGCAGTGATCTGAAATGGTGGTGGAAAGATTGTTAACCAATGATACATCCTAGTTGAGGTTGAAGAAAAAACGATCTAGATTAGACAACGAGGGAATTTCTCTTCTGCTTGACCATGTATAACCACGGTTATTGATTGGAGGTTCAATAAGCGAACAAGATTGGATAAAAGCATTGAAGAGGGAAGAATCAGTGGATAAGTTGCCCAAATTACAATTGTCAAGTGAACGAGTTGTGTTGAAGTCACCTCCAATTATCCAAGGTTCATTTATATTTTGTGACAGGTTGGGACAATATTGCCATGTTTCAGCTCTACCTTGAAGGTCATTAGGTGCATACACATTAGTGAAATGAAAAATGGTGTTAGAAGAAATGTGACGAAGGGACATGTGTAAAATAGAAGAGTGTGAAAAAGATTGTTCAAAAGCCCATACGTCCTCATCCCACGCTGTAATTAAACCACCACGAGTGTCAACAGCTTCCACTGTGTCCAACCAGATAAAAAGGGTCCACAAAGTTTACGAATGAGCGAATTGGGTGGATTAGAGATTTTAGTTTCTTGTAGAAATAAAATATCAATATGATGTGGAGAGATGATGAGATTGACAACATGATTTTTTGTGGGGTCCCCTAACCCTTTAAGGAGGGGAGAATGTAACTTCCATAATTTCAATAAACAATAATTATACGAAGAAGATTAATGAATAAAATATTAGTGAATAATATATTCAGAACTGGATAAAATGGATTTCACCGTTGCGTTCGTTATGAAATTCTAATTCAAATAGATTTTTAGTTTGCATAAATCAGATTAAAAATGAACAAGTTATGGTCAATCAATGTTTAATTAACACATCAGAATAAAGCAATGATAAAAGTGCGACCCAGACCCTATATGGGTTGTCCCCCGGGTTAACATATGTGTCGACCCATATAGAAGGTGGGTCGACCCACTTCGAGTTGGCACGAGGCTGTGCCTAGCTAAGCACACTTATTTCTTAATAATTCTTATCTGATGTAATGCTGAGTTTTCTTCTATGGTTTAGATTGAAAAACTAATATTGTATGGCCTAAACTATCCTTCCACACCTATAAATAGACTACCACTCTTCACTTCTTCCCCATTCGTATTCTTCTTCATCTTCTTAGCCTCCACTACATAATGTTCTGAAATAAGAATAAAAATTAGGGAAAAAATCAAGGTACTGTCACATTATAGATCAGAAAGAATATTCTGCTTCCTTTTCTTTTTCAAAGGCCTATTCCTGGATCTACAACGTTTCTCTATGAGTTCTATGTTATTTTTATATCAGCAATCTAAATAAATAGGATTAAGACAGTAAAATAGATTGGAAATGAAAGTTTGACAATTACAATGTTTATCAGTTTGTCTTTTACATGTTATTGTTCATTTTATTTACTCTCTATTACTTATTCCTTTTCAGTTGTTAATTATTTATAAGTAAATCCTTCTTTCCTATCACCTTCTCTGCCATTATTTTATTTACAGTCTTGTAATGCCCATTTATTCATTTAATTCATTTCTGAGCCTAAATCTATTTCACCTTTTTTCTTTGTTTTGAGCTGAGCCTAGGCCAATGAGAGCCTAGGCTTTACCATTTAATTTGCATAAAATTAGAATAATTTGAAATAATATTAATAAGGGAATTTTGGACGTATTAAGAATTGGTGAGTTATGGACTATAAATGGGGATAAATTATAAAGGAAGAATATGCAAACTTGTGAATTGGAATAAGCTATACTTAATTATATATTAAGTAAACATGCTCTTAGAATTGGGATAAAGCATGCTTAATTATACACAAAGTAACTTATAACTATAAAACATCCTAATGGAGATGCATTGGACTTAACTGGATAATAAGTGACAAAGAATTAAAAGGTTGTAGATTACTTTCGTTAATTACAATCTAGAAATAAAAGGTAATAGATTACTTTCATTAATTATAATCTAAAGTAAAAGGTTGTTGATTACTTTCGTTAATTACAACCTAGGAATGTAACGCGAGATTATGTGGGGCTTATTAATGAACTTAGTTGTGCTACGTTAAACTTGTCTGATTAATAAGCTAATGAGTCCATTTTGGTAAGATATAAGGGGCTCGTAGAAATTCTAGTTAACTTGGGGATCAAGTCTCGGGCGGCTTGTATATAGTGCATATTTTTGTGTAGGAACCCATAACAATCAGTGTTCCTTAGTTATCACGGGGCCTCACACTAGGTTGGGGCAGAGACACACTTATACTAAACTGGATAGTTAGAAGTTCAAAATGAGAGGTGGGTAAGGGCGAGTTCTGATTGAGTTATGAGCGTGCATAGATCTGAACAGGGAAGATAAGACGCAGTAACGCCTGTGATTAAGGATGTGTCTTTTTTCTAGTTGGTGGGTTCGGGATTGATAATAGCGAATGCCATTGCTTGCCCAGGTTATTCACATTCTGTTTAAGAAGTCGATTACTGGGTAGAAATTAAGTAAAACCTAATCTTGGTATTCTGATAGTTGGTGTAGAAATTCTATGGATCTGAATGAGAAACTTATCTTGTTTCATGTTTTATACTTTACTATATTTTTCATATCCATTACAATTCATCTTTCTGAATACTTCTTTATCTTATGCTAAAAAACACTGGAACTCCCCAGACTTATGTCTGACCTAGTTTGTTATTCTCTCTCTTCCTTTCCCTCCAGGTTTTCAAGGCGGAGGATCACAACACTGACTTTTGATCTTTTGATTCAGCTTGGACTTGGACCATTTCTTACTTCATGTATTGCTTCGGTGCTTGTTTTATGACTATTGTAGTCTGATGTTTTTATTCCCATGAGACAGTTTGTTTTATGATGATGAAATGCTGTAACTGATTTAATAATAATAAATGTTTTAAAAAAGTTTTTGTTGTGTTTTACATTCTATCTTGTAAATTTTAGTCTCTGTATTATTACTTTCTACGTATTGCGCTTCACAAAACTTAATGCATCCTCATACGGGTGACATTAAGGGATGTGGAGTGTTTCAGTAACACCTCTATTTCTTGTAGCTACAGTTATGGTTAATAAGGTACGATTTTAAGCTATCTTTCAAAATATTTTGTGGTTACTGCCTCCATAGCTTGTCAATATCGACTGTGACGAGAAGATGCAAATTTTAAATTGTTTCCAACAAAACACAAGGCTATCGACTTTGTAGCTTGTTGCCATTGATCATGTCGACAACGTCTGTTTGACTTTCTTTAATACCTGTATGTAGTCAATCTATGTATATTGTTGATGGGTCCATTTCGATCATTGTTGCTTAAGACACTTAGATAAAGATTCGAATGGGAAATGGGTCGATAAGGGTTGTCACACCTATTGGTTTTGTTATTTTGCCTACAGAGAACCACTTATAAGCCTTATCGACTTAGCCGATAAGCTTGATATTTATTCTTTGAAAATGATAGATAACCATATTATTATTATGAAGTTAGTGCAAGTATTATTGTTATATAATGTTTTACTTGTATACGTAGTTGCACATACTGAGGAAACCCATAGGAATTAAATATCATGGTTGAACTAGGGATACCAATAGACTTAAATATTCTTTGAGAACAAGATTTATCATTAATCGATGGGTTTATAATTATCCTATGGATAAAACAATGCCAAGTGTGTGATGGAAGAGTCGATATTATTTTTGATTAGAGGATTCATAACCATTATAAGGATAAAAATACGAGGCGTACAATGGGTAATACACATATGTATACATATTTAAACACCAAAGAGATGGTTAATCTAGATGGAAACAGAATGTAATCTTCATGGTATTATATTGGATAATCATATGGATTTAAGAGAGGAAGTCACTGATTGATGATGGATAATCATTCAAATATTAAGATGTGAAATAACTTGAATATGATAGGTAATTACCTATACTCAAACATGAAGTTGACTTGCAGATAAGTGGATAACTTATACACATGTTAATTTATTATTAATCATTAAGATAGTTAGTCAGGAAAACTTGGATGAGATAACCATATATGATGTGTATTGCACAATTTTATAATTATTATCATTATCATTATTTTAACCATGAGAGTATAATAACACATGATTGGTTATTTTATAACAAGATTGTAACAACCCGTATTTTCAAATAACCTGTTATAACATAAATCGAGGCAGAAATTAATTATAAAATCTGAATCAAGGGAAACGGGCTATGCCATTGCATTCGTCTCGGAAAAATACGCGAAATAGAGTCCGAGTTTTCGAAAATCGGAGTCCGTATGACCCAGTTAAGGCCCATTGAAGTTTTCAGAAATTTCCATAGTAAAAACAGATTTAAATTTTAAATTAAAAACAAGGATTAGGGCTAATTGGTGTCAGGCGGGAAAATTCCCGCCAGGGCCCCCATGTCGACAGGCATGTCGACAGGGGTCTTAGGGTGTCGACTGCCTTGTCGACAGCCCTGTCGACACGGGGTGGCCAGGCAGTTTTGCCTGGCGCGCCATTTTGATTTGGGGCTTGGTCTTGTGGCTTGGTTCTAGAGAATTCCTAAATCTGACGGACCTAAACTAACCTAGGGTTAATCCTAGGGCTAAAAACACTCTAATCTTCTATAAATAAGCCCCTAATCCTACCCTAAAACCTCATTATTCACTCTAGCAACCAAACTATGTCAAATTGAATTCTCAAATGGCCTCCACCTAAAAACCCTAGCCTCCACCCTCTTCAAAAATCATTTCTATGAAGGTTTTGATGTTCATACAAGCATTTCTAAGTTGTATGAATGATCATTAGCTTGCATACATCATCAAGTTGCAAGCTTTAATTACTAAAGCTAGAGTTTTTGGGATTTTAGTTAATTGGAGCTTTGTTTTGGGTTTTTATATGCTTGCATAAAAGGGCTTCTCAATCTTTATTAGTAGATTTGTGTCTTCATAATATTTGTAAGCCCTCTTACCTTCATTTTAGAAACTCTAAAGTTAATATGTGATGAAAGTTGGGATTTATGCATGTTTAATAAGTTATGCATGCTTATGCGAGTTCACTATTCTATGTTATGCATGTTTAATAAGTTATGCATGCTTATGCGAGTTCAATATGCCATGTTACACATGTTTGATGAGTTATGCATGTTTATGCAAGTTCACTATGCCATGATTTGCAAGTTTAACAAGTTATGCATGTTTATGCAAGTTCACTATGCCATGATTTGCAAGTTTAACAAGTTATGCATGTTTATGCAAGTTCACTATGCCATGATTTGCAAGTTTAACAAGTTATGCATGTTTATGCAAGTTCACTATGCCATGATTTGCAAGTTTATCAAGTTATGCATGTTTATGCAAGTTCACTATGCTAAGTTATGCAAGTCCAACATGTTATGCATGTTTATTATGATATGTGAGATTCATCATGTATGTTGTGCCAAGTTCCCTCTTTCTACCCTTTATGCGTTATGACGAATATGTAAGCGATAGAATGACGTTGGGGGTTTTGGGTAAAACTTAAAATACATGAAAATATAAGATTGGGAATTTACCTATTAAGTTAGGTCTACCCCTTGGGAATTTACCTATTAAGTTAGGTCTACCCAAGTATTTGTTAAAACTTGTAATTATGGTTTGAAAATAAAGTGGACATGACACTTAGAAAACATGTGTGGCCAACTCGAGGTTGGGTTGAGTTTGTAGCGTAAACCTACCCGGAACCGACCGGCTTAACTAGTTGCTACAAACAATAGGACCCAATGTGAGAAGTTGGTCATGTGTACCTGGGACCCGAGGTTAGACCAAGTTGTGGTGTAAAGCTACCCGGACCCGCCCGGCTTAAGTAGTAACCGCAACAAAGTCTAATGTGAGAGGTTAAGGTACAATTAAATTAATGCCTCATGATTAGGGTTAAGTCATGGCCTACTAATACTTAACCAATTTTGGGGATACGAGGGATTAAATGGGGTTAAGTGGTGAACTGTTGGTTACACTTAACTAATTTAATCCATGATTAGTGAGGGGTTAAACCACACTTAACCCTCTTAGAAAACCCTAGCTGTAACACCCCACTCCCGCTAGGGTCACTCACTAAGGGAATGCCATAGCATCGGTGGAGTATTTTAGTGAATATAGAACAGAAAAATTACAACAAGACAGATATAAACAGTACTTGAAATCTTCTCATAACAGCGGAAGTAAAACATGTCTGGTTACATCATAAAACCAAAATAAAAGTCAAGTACAATATCCATCAAAATAAAGAAGTACATAATCCCACTCTCACACAATAGCCAAAACAAAAGAAAAGATAACTGGATAACTGGAGCTTTACATCTATCCAAGCTCCTAAAGACTGGGACAGCAATCCGATCAAGCTCCACTACTGCTAGGATCCACCGTAGGACCTGAGGGTTGGGAAAAAGGTAAAAACAACGGGGTCAGACATAAGTCTGAGTGAGTCCTATAACTTTAACAATACAATCGTTAAAGTAACCAGAGAAGACATAACTTGATATACGGTAACATATAGGGATGAACGGCTATACTAAGCAGTTAACTAAACCAAGATAAAAGATAAAGACGCATCTACCCTTCCTAAGGTAAATTACTAAACTGCACCACACCAGTCGTTCCTAACTTAAAGGTTGATCCCACCCAAGGACTTTTAAAATTTACTAATTAGTACCTGCGTACCCCTAGGTGACCAAGTAGGCGCCACGGGGCCCTACAATCCACTAGGTGTACACACTACTTCCCATTCGATCGGCTCCCTAACGTAGATACCCGTGCTGGCCCCACCGTGGGATGTATCATTCCCCAATGTGGCAACCTGATGAAACTAAAGGTGCACGGCTTATATCTACTCGATGCAACAACGGCTTACCTACCAGCCCGGGCCCACTCACGCATATGAAGCCCGTTGGACTTGCGTTGCCACCGCTAACCCGTTTGCCTCTTACAGTCAAGCCCAGTATGCGTGTCCCGTCCTCGACATGGGTCGAGCCCACAAAGATACGTATGGGTTACTGGTTGAAATGGGCCTCCACAAGCTACCCACCTAAGCTTGTCCCTTTTTCTAGTATATCCCACTTAACCCTTTAATCATGTTTTAATTACATGTTCTATTTTGGTTAAGTATTCTAATCGTATTTTCTATTGCCACCCAAGGCAACCACTAGATTTTCTCATGCCACCCGAGGCACCCACTTAACCCCTCATGTCCCTCTACATGCTAATGTGGTTAAGTGTTTCTTAATTAATTAATTAAGAACGTAACCTTTGTAAAGACCTCTCACATTAGACTGTCTTTTATGACCGCTGGTTAAGCCGGTTGGGTCCGGGCAGCCTTATGTCATAACAGAGTCTAACCTCGTGTCTTTACATTAATTACGTATTTAGTTTGTGCCTAAGACCTCTCACATTGGGCTAACATTTGTAGCAACTGGTTAAGCCGGTTGGGTCCGGGCAGTTTTACGCTACAACTGAGTCCAACCTCGTGTCTTAGTCAATTAATTACACCTAATTAATCACCCTCATAATTTTATATTAATTATCCCTAATTAATCAAGTTTTCTTAACATGGGTAGACCTAACTTAATAGGTAAATTCCCATGGGGTAGACCTAACTCAATAGGTAAATTCCCAACACATAGTATGGGTACACCTAACCAAATAGGCAAATTCCCATACTATGTTTATTTATTTTGTGTTATGCATAATTATATTAATTTCACACAATCTTATTAACTTATGCATTTAATTACCCCATCGTTCCCACGTAATTTCGTTCATGATATAACACATATAAAAGGTGTCAACTTGCATATGAATGAACATGTTTCAAAGGTGCCATCTTGCATATTAACAAACACATAACTTGCATATGAACTTGCATAACATGTCACATAACTTGCATATAATATGTCACATAACTTACATATTCATTTTGCATAACAAACTTGCATATTAGCTTATAGACTTGCATAATGTGTCATCATGAACTTGCATATTAATAAACATGTAACTTGCATATTTACATACATGTAACTCGCATATTAACAAACATGTAACTTGCATATAAAGAAACATGTAACTTGCATATTTACATACATGTAACTTGCATATTAACAAACATGTAACTTGCATATTAACAAACATGTAACTTGCATATTTACATACATGTAACTTGCATATTAACAAACATGTAACTTGCATATTAACAAACATGTAACTTGCATAGCATATTACCATGAACTTGCATAACATGCATATGATTACATAGCCCACAACTTGCATATTTAGCATCATGCAAACATAACATACATCATATTAAACTTGCATAAGCTTACATACTCAACATGCATAAACATAAGATTAATGCTAACATCATATCATATGATTCAAAGCTCATTAACCCACATACAAAACCATAAATCTCATCACATCTCATCTAATTAGTTTACCAAAAGATCATCAAAGTGATAGAAACTCACAACTAGCAACTTTGAACACCAAATGAAGAAGATTAAGATGCTAAGAAGGGATTAGAAGTTGATTAGAGAGTGATTAGTATGCAACCCTCTTCATAAAATTAGTGGAGGCCATGAGAGCTAGCATTTTGCCATAGTTTAGTCACTAGGTTTAATTATGAATGAATTAGGGTAGGTTAGGGTCTTATTTATAGATTAGGCAAGTGTTTTAGGCCATAGGATTAACCCTAGATTCAATCCAAGCCATCAAAGCATGTCTTGGGGAAGAAGTCAAGTGTAGGAACCATCTAGGGCCTTTAGATTAAAGATGGACCATGAGAACCATTCAAATGCAAAATCTGCACTTGAGCGAATCGGCCCACGGGTTGACAGCCAAACACCCTGGATTAACCCCTAGTCGACCCAGCGGGCTTGGGTCGACTTCAAAAATCGGCCGGTTCGGTTATTCCCCTCTCCCAATTCGCTGTTTTGAGCATTTTTGCATATTTATTTATTAAATTTTCAATTATATATATATATATATATCAATATATATATATATATATATATATCTACACAACCCATTTCACTTAATTAAGTATACTTTAATTTGGGAATTTTCGTGAAACTTCGCGAGGCCATATCTTGGTCATACGGACTCCGATTTTCGAAAACTCGGACTCTATTTCGCGTATTTTTCCGAGACGAACACAATGGCATAGCCCGTTTCCCTTGATTCCCATTTTAGAATTAAATTCTGCCTCGATTTATGTTATTACAGGTTATTGAAAATACGGGTTGTTACATTCTCCCCTCCTTAAAGGATTTCGTCCCCGAAATCTTCAAGTTAGGAAGAACGTATCCTACCATCCAATCATCCATCTACTCAAAGCATCATCCACGAGCAATCATTGTCCTTACAAGATTCTAAATGCTGGATGGATATATGCAAAAGTGTGTGTATATGTACTTACCTAATGCGAAAATCAGGCGGTTACTGATACAGTAAACCTCCTTAATGCAAACCATGATAGTGCCATGCATCCAATATGTATGCGAAACCCTATTGACACATACAAATTTCTACATGCGTGCACAACCATACACAAAAATGCATCATCCATATGATAACACAGCCATGATACATCCATCAATCTAACTACCACATCCATTTATGCAATATGCAACATGAAGTGACTGAGCCGATCTAGTGCCTAATGTGTGTGTATATGCATCCACGAGCAACCACTAGCAAACAATTGCATCCATATGCATCCATCAACCATAACATGTTTCAAACACATGTCTCAACCATAGGTTTTACCCTATCTAAAGGTCATAGGTATTAGCGAGAGGATATACTAAAGATAAGATAAGTACTAGACAAGCAATAAAGGAGAAGTTAAAAGACATACTCTCAAAAAGAAATGGATACAAAGAACGCATCTTTGCTTCCGTCTCCCAAGTAGCATTGCTTTCGTCATCTCCCCATTGCACTTTAACTAGCTGAACTTCTCTGTTCCTCAACTTCCTAGTTTCTGACCCAAGGATGCGAGTAGGAGCTCGTCGAATCGTCGCATCACGCTCTACCTCTACATCTCTAAGCAAGCTCGGCTCTACCACCTCCGCGGTCTCATGTAAGCACTTCCTCAAATGTGATACATGGAATACATCATGAACACCACTAAGTCTGTCGGGCAACTCCACCCTATATGCCATCCGTCCAATCCTTTCCTTAATAGGAAACGGCCCAACAAATCTCGGTGCTAACTTCCCTACGGACCCAAAGCGAACAACATTTCTCAATGGAGATACTTTGACAAAAACCATGTCCCCAACCTCAAACTCAAGATCCGTCCTTCTCCGATCCGCATAAGATTTCTGTCTATCTTGCGCTGCTTTCATCCTTTTTCGAATTAAATCAATCTTCTCTGAAGTCTCTCTAACCATATCCGGCCCAAGCAAGATCTTATCCGTAGATTCCCACCAACATGTAGGAGATCGACAAGGCCTTCCATAAAGAGCTTCGAAAGGAGCCATACCAATACTGGACTGAAAGCTGTTATTATATGCGAACTCCACCAAAGGAAGATGTTCTTCCCATGTACCTCCAAAATCCAAGATACAAAGCCTCAAAAGATCTTCTAAGATACGGTTCACCCTCTCGGTCTGACCGTCCGTCTGAGGATGATATGCGGTGCTCAAACACAACTGAGTCCCTACCGCCTCTTGCAAACTTCTCCAAAACTCACTAGTGAAAATAGGATCTCGATCACTCACAATGCTGGATGGTACGCCATGCAATCTAACAATCTCTCTAACATAGACTGAAGCAAGCCATGGAGCGGTCCTCTTACTCTTTACGGGTATAAAATGGGCACTCTTTGTAAGTCTGTCTACCACAACCCAAATTCCCGTATTGCCCTTCCTCGATCTCGGTAACCCGTCGATGAAATCCATCGAGACACTATCCCACTTCCACTGTGGAACTTCCAATGGGTGTAGCAACCCACCGGGTTTCCTTTGCTCCACTTTAACTTGTTGGCACACTAAGCATCTAGCCACATACTCGGCCACATCTTTCTTCATACCGGCCCAAAAGAAAACTCTCTTCATGTCTTGGTACATTTTGTCTCCACCGGGATGAATAGTCATTCTTGAACGATGTGCATCATCCAAAATAGCCTTCTTCAAACCCTCATCTTGCGGTACACAAAGTCTACCGTCTCTATGCAACCATCCCTTATCATCTATGGTGTATCTACCCAAATGGCTGGACGACTCCCCTCTTATAAGCTTCTCTACCAACACAACCAACTGTGGGTCGTCTCGCTGAGCCTCGCCAATCCGTCTCAAAAGAGTAGGTCTAACCTCCAAGGATGCCAACAAACCAGGTACAAAATCAACAGAAGGTCTGAAGTCAAACAAAGAAAGAAACTCCAAGCTTCGTCGTTCCACGAACAATGGACTCAAAGATAGCCTTTTTCTACTTAAGGCGTCTGCCACCACGTTACCCTTACCAGGGGTATACGCTATCTCGAAATCATTGGATGCTAAGAACTCCATCCACCTTTGCTGTCTTAAGTTTAAATCCTTCTGAGAGAATAAGTACTTCAATGATTTATGGTCGGTGAACAACTCGAATCTCTCACCAAGAAGATAATGGCGCCAAGACTTAAGTGCGAAAACAATCGCGGCCAACTCTAGATCATGGGTAGGGTAATTCTTCTCATGCACTCTCAATTGTCTCCCTCCATAGGCTATTACCCTTCCCTCCTGCATCAAGACTGCGCCTAATCCTGTTCCACAAGCATCGGTATAAACAACAAACGGCTTACTCCCATATGGAAGCACTAAAACTGGAGCGGTGGTCAAAGCTCTCTTTAACCGTCGGAAAGCATCATCACAATCTACATCCCATGAGAAAACCAGATTCTTCTTCGTCAAGCGGGTTAATGGGGCTGATATCTTCGCGAAGTCTTTGATGAACTTCCTATAATATCCTGCCAACCCCAAGAAACTTCTTACCTCGGTAGCATTTCTAGGAACTTTCCAATCCTGGATAGATACTATCTTTGCGGGATCCACAGCTATCCCTTCCTTAGAGACCACATGCCCTAAGAATCGCACTTCTCTTCTCCAAAAATGGCATTTAGAGAATTTAGCTTTAAGACTATGCGCTCGAAGAGTCTCCAACACTTCCTTGAGATGTAAGGCATGCTCTTCTTCATTCTTGGAAAAGACCAAGATGTCATCCACAAAAACTACTACAAACTTATTCAGATACTCTCTGAACACTCTACTCATGAGATCAACAAAGTATGCGGGGGCGTTTGTCAAACCAAATGGCATCACTAGCCACTCATAAAAACCATCCGGAGTCCGGAAAGCAGTCTTCTCTATACTGTCCTCCGCCACTCTTAACTGATGAAACCCTGTAGCTAAGTCCATCTGCGAAAATACTGACGCGCCAACCAACTGATCAAAGAGATCATCTATCCTCGGTAATGGGTGTCTATTCTTCTTCGTGAGCTTATTAAGTTCCCTATAATCCACACAAAGTCTGAGGGACCCATCCGCCTTCGTGGCAAACACTACTGGAGCTCCCCACTCCGATATACTTCGCCTTATGAACCCCTTCTCAAGCAACTCCCCTACTTGCTTATGAAGTTCTCTTCTCTCACGAGGAGCCATGTGGCGTACTGGCAAAGACACTGGTTTGGCATTATCCACCAAATAAATTCGGAAATCTATCTCCCGCTTCGGAGGCAAACCCTTTACTTCTTCAAACACATCCGGATATTCCCGGACTACTCTGACAGAACACAAACTTTCGACCGAAGCATCGAGCGATTCAAGATAACTTAGCAAAACAGATTCCATGGGATTGCAAGAGATCTCGAGAGTGTTACCCAAGCGGGTCATGAGCCTGACAACTCTCCTTTCGCAATCAAGAACGGCACCATTACTGGATAACCAGTCCATGCCCAAGATCAACCCATAGCCCGTGAAGCCCAATACAAAAGCATCACATCTAAACTCAACGCTAAGTATAGAAATCTTCAAACCCAAACATATCATAGACAGATATATGGAGCCCCCAATTGGGTTTGAGACAACCAAGGGATCATCAACTAGACTGGTGTCTAAGTGCAGTGACTCAACTAACGATGATGAGATAAAAGAATGCGATGCGCCAGAGTCAAACAAAGTACGAACTGGATGATCAAACAGAAAAACCAGACTTTCAACGGAAATAGTTCTACCTCTCTGCTGAATCGGTGGAACTGAGAGAACCTGAACTTGCCCCCCTGACTGAGGTGGTGCTATAAGAGCTTGCACCTGGCCTCCTGAGGTAGACCCCGTCTTCTGCCCCTTCTTTGGGCAGTTTTTCACAAGATGCCCTGCTTCACCACAATGAAAGCAACCGGTCTTCTTCTTTTTGCGACAATCCTTACTGAGGTGTCCTGGTGTTCCACAATTGAAGCACTTCTTCTTCGTCTTCTTTTTGTCACCATTGCCTTTTCCGCCCTTGCCTTGTTGTTGCTGTTGCGGTTTCTTCTGATCCCCCTTTTTCTCTGGTGCCTTAGAATTCTTATCATCCTCATGCATAAGTGCCATGTAGACAAGCTTCTCAAAAGTGGCCCCCATAGGAATGTGAGTCATAGCTATTCCTTGCAATGGTTCGTTCAAGCCTCTAACGAACCTCAAAGCCTTCTTCTCCGGTGTATTCACCAACTCTATGCCAAACCTTGCTAATTGATTGAATATGTTGACATATTCTTTCACCGTGAGATTCCCTTGCTTCAAATTCAAGAACTTCTCCATAAACAGATTCTCTTCCGCCCTTGAGAGAAACTTAGCCCCAAACCTTTGCTTAAAATCTGCCCAAGAGTCAACAGGGCGTTCTCCATTAGTGACCTCCCACCAGAATGAGGCCTCTCCCTTCATTAACCAAGCCGCCAACTTGACTTTCTTTCCCTCTTCCACTTCAAAGATATCTAGCAACTCTTCCACTTCCTTAAGCCAATCTCTAGCCTCTACGAAAGTCTCTGAACCAAGAAAAGGTTTTCCTCCTATAGCCTTGAACTCCTTGCAAACCTTAGCAAAATTATCCACTCTAGGCTGAGGAGGAGGAGCGGTTGTCTCTGGTGTAGTAGCATTGGCCGGACCCGCAGCCGCGGCCCTAGCCTCTTGCAACCTCCTATACCATAGTGGTATAACTAAACCCTCCGGGATGTTAAGATATTCAGCCATGCTGAAACGAAAGAGGAAAGATTCAAAAAGGAGATTCCGAAAGATAAAGATATGGCTATTGGGGATTATGCTTTTCTTTTTCAAAAACTTTTTCTCTTAGAAGACATGCTTTTAAAAATACTTTCTTCGAAAATACTCTTAGAAAGTAGTTTTTCTCAAAAATTTTATCTGTTCTGGTAACCTTAAGCTCTGATACCACGTGTAACACCCCACTCCCGCTAGGGTCACTCACTAAGGGAATGCCATAGCATCGGTGGAGTATTTTAGTGAATATAGAACAGAAAAATTACAACAAGACAGATATAAACAGTACTTGAAATCTTCTCATAACAGCGGAAGTAAAACATGTCTGGTTACATCATAAAACCAAAATAAAAGTCAAGTACAATATCCATCAAAATAAAGAAGTACATAATCCCACTCTCACACAATAGCCAAAACAAAAGAAAAGATAACTGGATAACTGGAGCTTTACATCTATCCAAGCTCCTAAAGACTGGGACAGCAATCCGATCAAGCTCCACTACTGCTAGGATCCACCGTAGGACCTGAGGGTTGGGAAAAAGGTAAAAACAACGGGGTCAGACATAAGTCTGAGTGAGTCCTATAACTTTAACAATACAATCGTTAAAGTAACCAGAGAAGACATAACTTGATATACGGTAACATATAGGGATGAACGGCTATACTAAGCAGTTAACTAAACCAAGATAAAAGATAAAGACGCATCTACCCTTCCTAAGGTAAATTACTAAACTGCACCACACCAGTCGTTCCTAACTTAAAGGTTGATCCCACCCAAGGACTTTTAAAATTTACTAATTAGTACCTGCGTACCCCTAGGTGACCAAGTAGGCGCCACGGGGCCTTACAATCCACTAGGTGTACACACTACTTCCCATTCGATCGGCTCCCTAACGTAGATACCCGTGCTGGCCCCACCGTGGGATGTATCATTCCCCAATGTGGCAACCTGATGAAACTAAAGGTGCACGGCTTATATCTACTCGATGCAACAACGGCTTACCTACCAGCCCGGGCCCACTCACGCATATGAAGCCCGTTGGACTTGCGTTGCCACCGCTAACCCGTTTGCCTCTTACAGTCAAGCCCAGTATGCGTGTCCCGTCCTCGACATGGGTCGAGCCCACAAAGATACGTATGGGTTACTGGTTGAAATGGGCCTCCACAAGCTACCCACCTAAGCTTGTCCCTTTTTCTAGTATATCCCACTTAACCCTTTAATCATGTTTTAATTACATGTTCTATTTTGGTTAAGTATTCTAATCGTATTTTCTATTGCCACCCAAGGCAACCACTAGATTTTCTCATGCCACCCGAGGCACCCACTTAACCCCTCATGTCCCTCTACATGCTAATGTGGTTAAGTGTTTCTTAATTAATTAATTAAGAACGTAACCTTTGTAAAGACCTCTCACATTAGACTGTCTTTTATGACCGCTGGTTAAGCCGGTTGGGTCCGGGCAGCCTTATGTCATAACAGAGTCTAACCTCGTGTCTTTACATTAATTACGTATTTAGTTTGTGCCTAAGACCTCTCACATTGGGCTAACATTTGTAGCAACTGGTTAAGCCGGTTGGGTCCGGGCAGTTTTACGCTACAACTGAGTCCAACCTCGTGTCTTAGTCAATTAATTACACCTAATTAATCACCCTCATAATTTTATATTAATTATCCCTAATTAATCAAGTTTTCTTAACATGGGTAGACCTAACTTAATAGGTAAATTCCCATGGGGTAGACCTAACTCAATAGGTAAATTCCCAACACATAGTATGGGTACACCTAACCAAATAGGCAAATTCCCATACTATGTTTATTTATTTTGTGTTATGCATAATTATATTAATTTCACACAATCTTATTAACTTATGCATTTAATTACCCCATCGTTCCCACGTAATTTCGTTCATGATATAACACATATAAAAGGTGTCAACTTGCATATGAATGAACATGTTTCAAAGGTGCCATCTTGCATATTAACAAACACATAACTTGCATATGAACTTGCATAACATGTCACATAACTTGCATATAATATGTCACATAACTTACATATTCATTTTGCATAACAAACTTGCATATTAGCTTATAGACTTGCATAATGTGTCATCATGAACTTGCATATTAATAAACATGTAACTTGCATATTTACATACATGTAACTCGCATATTAACAAACATGTAACTTGCATATAAAGAAACATGTAACTTGCATATTTACATACATGTAACTTGCATATTAACAAACATGTAACTTGCATATTAACAAACATGTAACTTGCATATTTACATACATGTAACTTGCATATTAACAAACATGTAACTTGCATATTAACAAACATGTAACTTGCATAGCATATTACCATGAACTTGCATAACATGCATATGATTACATAGCCCACAACTTGCATATTTAGCATCATGCAAACATAACATACATCATATTAAACTTGCATAAGCTTACATACTCAACATGCATAAACATAAGATTAATGCTAACATCATATCATATGATTCAAAGCTCATTAACCCACATACAAAACCATAAATCTCATCACATCTCATCTAATTAGTTTACCAAAAGATCATCAAAGTGATAGAAACTCACAACTAGCAACTTTGAACACCAAATGAAGAAGATTAAGATGCTAAGAAGGGATTAGAAGTTGATTAGAGAGTGATTAGTATGCAACCCTCTTCATAAAATTAGTGGAGGCCATGAGAGCTAGCATTTTGCCATAGTTTAGTCACTAGGTTTAATTATGAATGAATTAGGGTAGGTTAGGGTCTTATTTATAGATTAGGCAAGTGTTTTAGGCCATAGGATTAACCCTAGATTCAATCCAAGCCATCAAAGCATGTCTTGGGGAAGAAGTCAAGTGTAGGAACCATCTAGGGCCTTTAGATTAAAGATGGACCATGAGAACCATTCAAATGCAAAATCTGCACTTGAGCGAATCGGCCCACGGGTTGACAGCCAAACACCCTGGATTAACCCCTAGTCGACCCAGCGGGCTCGGGTCGACTTCAAAAATCGGCCGGTTCGGTTATTCCCCTCTCCCAATTCGCTGTTTTGAGCATTTTTGCATATTTATTTATTAAATTTTCAATTATATATATATATATATATCAATATATATATATATATATATATATATATATCTACACAACCCATTTCACTTAATTAAGTATACTTTAATTTGGGAATTTTCGTGAAACTTCGCGAGGCCATATCTTGGTCATACGGACTCCGATTTTCGAAAACTCGGACTCTATTTCGCGTATTTTTCCGAGACGAACACAATGGCATAGCCCGTTTCCCTTGATTCCCATTTTAGAATTAAATTCTGCCTCGATTTATGTTATTACAGGTTATTGAAAATACGGGTTGTTACACTAGCAACGTGGTTTGTTCCAGCAGTAATCCCAGTTTGGTATCATTCACAACCCTAGAGGCTAGGCTAGGGCGAGGCACGATTACTGGACTGATGTAAGCGACCAAAGCGACGGCTGAGTGGTACAGCGGTGCAGGTCCAGGCGGGCTACGGACGTGCACGTAGTTCGGTATTGGACAAACTCGAGGCACGGGTACCAGTAGGTTTAGACTGTGCATTATTGCTTAGGTGTCTGGGGTTGACACCCGAGGGCTTGATACACCCAAAGGTGGACCCAGCAAAGTCTGACTACAACCATATGTGGGCCGTATGGACACCAACACTTGACGTGTTAGGTTTATAGGGAGTCGATCGACTAGACCGTTGGGTTGGACCTTGCATTAAGGTCACCTCATGCTATTGGGCCAAAATTTGGGCTGAGGGATCAATACCTGTTATGTTAGTTTGCTAATACACTATGGTGCAAAGCTTAATCTTCTTTATGTGATGAAACCTTTATCTATTGTCAGTATATTCATCTCAGTTTCCATCATGATGTTAGCTTTATTAGTTTATAGACTGATCGTAGTAGGGCTTACCAGTCTTTTTGACTGACCTGTTTTCTTTCGCTTCTTTTCTTCCGTTTCGCCCCCCAGGTTCTCAGGGAGGGAACAGTGGTGCTTAGCTTGGATCGCTTGCTTGTTCGCTGGATAGCTCATGTATGTCTGGACATTAAGCTCGCTATGGTTTATCACTTTTATTTTTGGGGATAGCACTATGTATTTCAGTATTTCTGTTTATGTTGTACTAGACATATTTATTTTGGCAGATGACTTTATGATGTACTAGACTTGTTTTGATGGTTTGATATATTCCGCTGTTTTATTCTCACTTACTCTGTTTTACATATATATTTATGTTCCTGTTCTGCCTTGATATATCATTATGCATGCTTACCCAGTTCTAACGCCCCCCAGAAGCTAGTGCCCCCGAAAGAGTGACCCTAGCGGAGGTGGGGTGTTACAAATTTGGTATCAGAGCATATGGTTTACAAGAAAGAACAAAAAGTTTTTAAAAGACTTTTGAAAAACTATTTTCAAAACAAGTATAAAGTATTTTCCATAGAAAAGTCTAGTATTTTAAAAGGGCTATTCCCCAAAAAGCCATTAGCGTTATCCTTCGTTCCCTTGACCTAATCTTATCTTATCTTTCGTTTCAGTATGGCTGAGAATCTTGCCATCCCGGATGGAGTAAACGTACCACTCTGGTATAGGAGACTTCTAGAAGCTAGGGCGGCAGCCGGCCCCGCCAACCCTACTCCCACTCCTCCTCCTGTAGTTGAGAATCCTACCCCTAATGTCCCTCCTCCGGTGGTTCCTGTTCCCCCTCCTCCAGCAGTTAATATTCCTCCTCCCGTTGCTAATGATCCTCCCCCTCCTGTTGCTGAGGCTCCTCTTCCTCCTCCTCCCCCTCAGCATCCTCAGGTTGAGTTCACGAAGGTTTGTAAAGACTTCAAGGCGATGGGAGGCAAGAATTTCCTAGGCACGGAATCTTTTGTTGAAGCTAGGAATTGGCTGAAAGACACTGAGGACTTGTTTGCTATCTTTGGAATTGATGACGAGAGGAAGATCTTATTGACAGTGTGGCTTTTGAAGGATGAAGCAGCCTATTGGTGGGAAGTCACCAATGGGACGAGGCCCGTTGAGACTTGGGCCGATTTGAGGGCTAGATTTGTGGCCAAGTTTCTATCTTCTGCTGAGGCGAATTTACAGATGGAGAAGTTCATTGCATTAAAGCAAGGTGATATGTCTGTCAAGGAGTATGTGAACAAGTTTAATCAGCTTGCCCGTTTTGGTTTGGATATGGTGAACACTCCTGAGAAGAAGGCTCTTCGATTTGCTAGAGGGTTGAATGAGCCGCTGCAGGGTTTGGCGATGTCACATATTCCGCATGGGGCTACTTTTGAGAGTTTGGTCAATATGGCTCTGCTTCAGGGAGATGGAAAGAAAGAGGTCAAGTCGAGTGATACTCAAGAAAAGAAGACTGATTCTCAAGGCAAAGGCAATCAAGGTGGTCAAAGCAGCCAGGGGAATCAGGGCAAGAACAAGAAGGGGAACAACAACAAAGGCAAGGGAAAGTGCAATTACTGTGGTGTGCCGGGACACTTTGCTAAGGATTGTAGGAAGAAGAAAAGGAAGCTTAGTGGTGGATGTTTTTCCTGTGGTGAGACTGGACACTTCAGCAAGGAGTGCCCGAAGAAGAAAGGACAGGCTGGACCTTCAGGAGGGCAAGTCCATGCTCTCAATACCGCTCCAATTCCTGATCGAGGTAGTGTTTCTGTTGAGAACCTTGTTTATGTTTCTGATCTTCCAGTTCGTACCTTGTTTGATTCTGGTGCATCACATAGCTTTATTTCATCTGATCTTGTTGATAGCTTGCACCTTAGTACTAGCTTAGTGGATGATCCCGTTTGTGTTTTGAATCCCATTGGGGGTTCTGCTCATCTATCTATGATATGTGAGGATCTGAGGATCTCTATACTCAGTGTAGAGTTCTTGTGTAGTGCATATGTTCTTGGTTTCAGGGGATACGGATTGATATTGGGCATGGATTGGCTGTCCCGATATGGAGCCATTCTTGATTGTGAGCATAGGGTTGTGAGGCTTGTGACTCGCCTTGGCAACACCTTAGAGATTTCATGCAATCCGAAGGATCCCGTCATGTTGTGCTATCTTGAATCTCTCGACTCGTCAGAGGAAGCCCTTCAGTCTGTAAGGGTGGTCCGAGATTATCCGGATGTTTTTGAAGAAGTTAAGGGGTTGCCCCCTAAACGAGAGATTGATTTTCGCATTTATCTGGTGGATAATGCTAAGCCTGTTTCTTTGCCCGTTCGGCACATGGCTCCGCGTGAGAGACGGGAGCTGAGCAAGCAAGTGAAAGAGTTGCTTGAAAAGAACTTCAGCAGACGAAGTATATCCGAATGGGGAGCGCCTGTGGTGTTTGCTACTAAGGCAGACTGTTCTCTTCGACTCTGTGTGGATTATAGAGAATTGAATAAGCTGACTAAGAAGAACAGACACCCATTACCAAGGATCGATGATCTTTTTGACCAGCTTGTTGGTGCTTCTGTTTTCTCTCAGCTTGATCTTGCTACTGGATTTCATCATCTCAGAGTGGCTGAAGATAGTATAGACAAGACTGCATTCAGAACTCCAGACGGATTCTATGAATGGCTTGTTATGCCGTTTGGTTTGACGAATGCACCCGCGTATTTCGTGGATTTGATGAGTAGGGTGTTTCGGGAGTTCTTGAACAAGTTTGTCGTGGTCTTTGTGGATGATATTCTGGTCTTCTCCAAGGATGAAGAAGAGCACGCGAGGCATCTTGTAGAGGTGATGGATACGCTTAGAGCGCATCAGTTAAAGGCCAAGTTCTCCAAGTGTCACTTTTGGAGAAGGGAAGTTAGATTCCTTGGGCATATCGTATCCAAGCAAGGCTTAGCGGTGGATCCCGCTAAGGTGGTTGCAGTTCAGGATTGGAAGACTCCAAGGAATGCAACCGAGGTGAGAAGTTTCCTAGGTCTTGCGGGTTTTTACCGGAAGTTCATCAAGGACTTCGCGAAGATATCCGCTCCTCTTACTAAGTTGACGAAGAAGAACTTAGTTTTTGCTTGGGAGATGGATAGTGAGCTTGCTTTTCAGAGACTCAAGAGAGCCCTTACCTCTGCACCCGTTCTAGCTTTACCCGATGGTGGTAAGATATTTACCGTGTACACTGATGCTTGTGGCACGGGATTGGGCGCCGTTCTGATGCAAGAGGGCAGAGTTATATGTTTTGGTGGGAGGCAACTTAAGGTGCATGAGAAGAATTATCCCACTCATGATCTAGAGCTGGCAGCGATAGTATATGCACTCAAGGCTTGGCGTCATTATCTTCTGGGAGAGAGATTTGAGCTGTATACTGATCATAAGTCTTTGAAGTATCTCTTTTCGCAGAAGGATCTGAACTTGAGGCAGCAGAGATGGATGGAATTCTTGGCGTCCTATGATTTTGATATAGCCTATACCCCTGGCAAGGGGAATGTTGTAGCGGATGCGTTGAGTAGGAAAAGGTTGACACTAAGTCCTCTATTTGTTGAGATGAAGAATTTGGAGTTCTTGGCAACCTTTGATTTTTCTTTGACAGTTGAGTCGATGACCGGTTCTTTGGCATCTCTAGAGCTCAGGCCTACCCTTCTGGATCAAGTTGGGGCTTCGCAGAAGGAAGACCCCCAGATAATTGAGATCATGGATAAGCTGATTCGAGGGGAGACATCTAGTCACCTTGCTCGATATTCTATAGATGGTAAGGGTTGGCTGAGGAGAGACGGAAGGCTTTGTGTTCCGATGGTGGAAGACTTGGTGAGGAAAGTTCTTGAGGAAGCACATCGCTCCAAGTTGACTATACATCCAGGCGGTGATAAGATGTATAAAGATATGAAGCGCGTTTTCTTCTGGCCTGGAATGAAGAAGGATGTGGCCGAGTTTGTCTCTATGTGTGTTATTTGTCAGAGAGTAAAAGCTGAGTCGAAGAAGCCCGGTGGGCTATTGCATCCTCTAGAGGTCCCGCTATGGAAGTGGGAGAGTATTTCTATGGACTTTATTGATGGGCTTCCAAGGTCAAGGAAAGGGAATACGAGCATTTGGGTCATTGTAGATAGGCTTACGAAGAGTGCTCATTTCATTCCGGTGAAGAGCAAAAGGACCGCATCTGGACTAGCATCAGTATATCTTCATGAGATAGTACGACTACATGGAGTCCCTTCCAGCATAGTCAGTGACCGAGACCCCATCTTTACTAGTCAGTTCTGGAACAGTTTGCAGGAAGCTATGGGCACGAGGTTGAACCTGAGTACGGCCTATCACCCACAAACAGACGGCCAAACAGAAAGGGTGAATAGGGTACTTGAGGACTTGTTGAGGCTTTGCACTCTGGATTTTGGTGGTGCTTGGGAAGACCATCTTCCTCTTGTTGAGTTTGCATATAATAACAGTTATCAGGCGAGCATAGGGATGACACCATTTGAAGCTTTATATGGGAGGCCGTGCAAGTCACCTACATGTTGGTGGGAGACTACAGATAAGCTTATACTTGGACCCGACATGATTAGAGATACATCCGAGAAGGTTGAGTTGATTAGAAGACGGATGAAGGCGGCCCAAGACCGACAGAAATCCTATGCCGATAAGCGAAGATCCGATTTGGAGTTTGATGTTGGGGACATGGTTTTCGTAAAGGTTTCTCCTTTGCGGAATGTGGTCCGATTTGGAGCTGTTGGGAAGTTAGCACCAAGATTTGTTGGACCCTTCCCTATCATAGGGAGAATTGGGAAGATGGCTTATAAAGTGCAATTGCCCGAGAAGTTGTCCGGAGTGCATAATGTCTTTCATGTCTCGCATCTCCGAAAGTGCCTACATGAGTCCGCTGAGGTGGTTGAACCTAGCATTCTTGAAGACGTGGAAGTAGAGAAAGAGGCAACTTTGAGGAGAGCTCCGATTCGTATCTTGGGGACGGAAACCAAGAAGCTAAGGAATCGTGAGGTCAAGCTGGCGAAGGTTCAATGGGGTGAAGCCGAAGAAGACACAACTTGGGAAACCGAGGAGAAGATGCGTGGGCTTTATCCATTCCTTTTTGAGGGTACACTCTCAATCTCTTTCCTTTGTTAGCATATCTTTCTCTTTGCTATCCATGTTTATCTAGTTATCGTGCAAATCTTGTCATGAGAACCTTACATAGAAACCCTTTGGATGAAACATGTGTTTGAGACATGTTATGTTTGATGGTTGCAAGTGGTTGCAAGTGTTTGCAAGTGGTTACTCGTGGATGCATGATACACATTAGGCACTAGATCGGCTCACACACTCCTCATATTGCATGTGCATGAGTGTTTATGCTTATTCTTGGATGAAATTTGTATGCAATCACATGGATGTTGCATATGGATGTATGATTGAGCACGCATGTAGATATTATACATTATGTTAGGGATTTGCATACATATGGATACATTTCACTAACATATTTTGCATTGATCTTTGCATTAGATAAGTAGATATACACACACTTTTGCATATGTTCATACAGCATTTGGAATCTTTTAAGGACAATGATTGCTCGTGGATGATGCTTTGAGTAGATGGATGATTGGATGGTAGGATACGTTCTTCCTAACTTGAAGATTTCGAGGACGAAATCCTTTAAGGAGGGGAGAATGTAACAACCCGTATTTTCAAATAACCTGTTATAACATAAATCGAGGCAGAAATTAATTATAAAATCTGAATCAAGGGAAACGGGCTATGCCATTGCGTTCATCTCGGAAAAATACGCGAAATAGAGTCCGAGTTTTCGAAAATCGGAGTCCGTATGACCCAGTTAAGGCCCATTGAAGTTTTCAGAAATTTCCATAGTAAAAACAGATTTAAATTTTAAATTAAAAACAAGGATTAGGGCTAATTGGTGTCAGGCGGGAAAATTCCCGCCAGGGCCCCCATGTCGACAGGCATGTCGACAGGGGTCTTAGGGTGTCGACTGCCTTGTCGACAGCCCTGTCGACACGGGGTGGCCAGGCAGTTTTGCCTGGCGCGCCATTTTGATTTGGGGCTTGGTCTTGTGGCTTGGTTCTAGAGAATTCCTAAATCTGACGGACCTAAACTAACCTAGGGTTAATCCTAGGGCTAAAAACACTCTAATCTTCTATAAATAAGCCCCTAATCCTACCCTAAAACCTCATTATTCACTCTAGCAACCAAACTATGTCAAATTGAATTCTCAAATGGCCTCCACCTAAAAACCCTAGCCTCCACCCTCTTCAAAAATCATTTCTATGAAGGTTTTGATGTTCATACAAGCATTTCTAAGTTGTATGAATGATCATTAGCTTGCATACATCATCAAGTTGCAAGCTTTAATTACTAAAGCTAGAGTTTTTGGGATTTTTATTAATTGGAGCTTTGTTTTGGTTTTTATATGCTTGCATAAAAGGGCTTCTCAATCTTTATTAGTAGATTTGTGTCTTCATAATATTTGTAAGCCCTCTTACCTTCATTTTAGAAACTCTAAAGTTAATATGTGATGAAAGTTGGGATTTATGCATGTTTAATAAGTTATGCATGCTTATGCGAGTTCACTATTCTATGTTATGCATGTTTAATAAGTTATGCATGCTTATGCGAGTTCAATATGCCATGTTACACATGTTTGATGAGTTATGCATGTTTATGCAAGTTCACTATGCCATGATTTGCAAGTTTAACAAGTTATGCATGTTTATGCAAGTTCACTATGCCATGATTTGCAAGTTTAACAAGTTATGCATGTTTATGCAAGTTCACTATGCCATGATTTGCAAGTTTAACAAGTTATGCATGTTTATGCAAGTTCACTATGCCATGATTTGCAAGTTTAACAAGTTATGCATGTTTATGCAAGTTCACTATGCTAAGTTATGCAAGTCCAACATGTTATGCATGTTTATTATGATATGTGAGATTCATCATGTATGTTGTGCCAAGTTCCCTCTTTCTACCCTTTATGCGTTATGACGAATATGTAAGCGATAGAATGATGTTGGGGGTTTTGGGTAAAACTTAAAATACATGAAAATATAAGATTGGGAATTTACCTATTAAGTTAGGTCTACCCCTTGGGAATTTACCTATTAAGTTAGGTCTACCCAAGTATTTGTTAAAACTTGTAATTATGGTTTGAAAATAAAGTGGACATGACACTTAGAAAACATGTGTGGCCAACTCGAGGTTGGGTTGAGTTTGTAGCGTAAACCTACCCGGAATCGACCGGCTTAACTAGTTGCTACAAACAATAGGACCCAATGTGAGAAGTTGGTCATGTGTACCTGGGACCCGAGGTTAGACCAAGTTGTGGTGTAAAGCTACCCGGACCCGCCCGGCTTAACTAGTAACCGCAACAAAGTCTAATGTAAGAGGTTAAGGTACAATTAAATTAATGCCTCATGATTAGGGTTAAGTCATGGCCCACTAATACTTAACCAATTTTGGGGATACGAGGGATTAAATGGGGTTAAGTGGTGAACTGTTGGTTACACTTAACTAATTTAATCCATGATTAGTGAGGGGTTAAACCACACTTAACCCTCTTAGAAAACCCTAGCAACGTGGTCTGTTCCAGCAGTAATCCCAGTTTGGTATCATTCACAACCTTAGAGGCTAGGCTAGGGCGGGGCACGATTACTGGACTGATGTAAGCGACCAAAGCGACGGCTGAGTGGTACAGCGGTGCGGGTCCAGGCGGGCTACGGACGTGCACGTAGTTCGGTATTGGACAAACTCGAGGCACGGGTATCAGTAGGTTTAGACTGTGCATTATTGCTTAGGTGTCTGGGGTTGACACCCGAGGGCTTGATACACCCAAAGGTGGACCCAGCAAAGTCTGACTACAACCATATGTGGGCCGTATGGACACCAACACTTGACGTGTTAGGTTTATAGGGAGCCGATCGACTAGACCGTTGGGTTGGACCTTGCATTAAGGTCACCTCATGCTATTGGGCCAAAATTTGGGCTGAGGGATCAATACCTGTTATGTTAGTTTGCTAATACACTATGGTGCAAAGCTTAATCTTCTTTATGTGATGAAACCTTTATCTATTGTCAGTATATTCATCTCAGTTTCCATCATGATGTTAGCTTTATTAGTTTATAGACTGATCGTAGTAGGGCTTACCAGTCTTTTTGACTGACCTGTTTTCTTTCGCTTCTTTTCTTCCGTTCCCCCCCCCCCCAGGTTCTCAGGGAGGGAACAGTGGTGCTTAGCTTGGATCGCTTGCTTGTTCGCTGGATAGCTCATGTATGTCTGGACATTGAGCTCGCTATGGTTTATCACTTTTATTTTTGGGGATAGCACTATGTATTTCAGTATTTCTGTTTATGTTGTACTAGACATATTTATTTTGGCAGATGACTTTATGATGTACTAGACTTGTTTTGATGGTTTGAGATATTCCGCTGTTTTATTCTCACTTACTCTGTTTCACATATATATTTATGTTCCTGTTCTGCCTTGATATATCATTATGCATGCTTACCCAGTTCTAACGTCCCCCTGAAGCTAGTGCCCCCGAAAGAGTGACCCTAGCGGAGGTGGGGTGTTACAAAGATGCTAGTGAGAGGGAAACCTGTTTTACAAAGCGAGGTGGTCTCATTAGATTGGTTTTGGGTAGTAAATTATTATTCACATTAGTTTTTGGACTGACCCAAAGTTCTTATCTTTCCTTAAAACACGAATATTTATTAGAATAAGATAACAACCCATATTTTAAAGATTAGGTATTTAAATATTTTATATAAACATTAATTGCTAACTATTCAATTGACGGTTCAAAAATGAGATTTTCCACAAAGTATCAAATCAGGACTTAGGATCAATTCCACTGAATCCAGATTATCGTTACATGGAAAATGAGTACTTGGATCACTACATTTCAAGTTCGAACCAGCTGACAGTCGTATCAATCTCGAAATACACATAAATAATCGTTTCAAAAACACAGTGTCAAATTGAGTCAAAACATATATTTTTGGAATCGTAGTAGTGATTTGTTGCACGCCATCAAGTTTTGTAGCGTTCAGATGTACCGCTTTGTCATGCGTAAATAAAACATGTGTTAATTTCAGTAAGAAACTAACATCGTATAATTCGTGTTTGAAAGGCTATCTTCCATATACGATCGATTTAGGCCTTGAGAATAGTCTCATTCTTCTCTGAAGACGTTTTTACATAGTTGACGGAAAATGGCATATGTCGATGGGAGTTTATGGGTTTTCGGACCTTATTTGTGAATTAAAAATTACAATTATCCAAAACTAGAGATTTATATTGACCTGTTTACTGTTCATCTCAATTGCCCAATTCGTTACTATAGCAAACAGTAACTGGCCACCACAAAAACTCAAATTAGGGTTCCTACTTGAAGTTGATTTCGGCTAAGAAAGACGACATGACCACCACCATTTCATTTACCATCGAAGACCGCACCTCACCATGCCAATCAGTTTGGGTCCACATCTCTAGCCAAAGAATTGACATCTCTAGCAGTGTGAATTCTTTTTTGTCACCGTTTTCATGATTGGGATGAGTTTGACAAAGAGGGAATGGCTATGAGGTGCTCGTGAAGGAGAACGTATACGTTAAAACGGTTTGTGAAATCATCGAGAAACAAGGCAGGGAGGGAGGAGGTAAGTTGCATGAATGTTGGGCAGTAAATGTGCGTGTATAGGTCAAGGAGCAAGAAGGTGTGGTGGTAATTAAAATGTTAATTATTTGGTTAAGTTAATATATTAGTTAAATCAATGAATCTCATATATGTGATAACTTTTGAGTATAAGTTCGAAATTAGACATCGTTTTATCCAATGGACTCGTATTGACGAGCTCTATGCATTTATGATAATTTGGAATGATTTGGTCGAGGTGAATGATATTGACACTCACTAAACTGTGTTTGTTCGTATAGTATACTTTTGATGTTTTATACTGATTTCTGGTTACAAAACGTAATATTTAGGATATTTGGAAATAGTAAACAATGAATAGAAAGATTAAATAGTGATTTAAGTATATTTAACCTGATTGTCACATTTTTACCTAATTATATGCTATTTACCATTTATGTGTTATCACGCTCTTGTTTGGCCATATTGCAACATCTAGGGTATTTGGAAACTTATTTCAATATGATTGTTATAAATAGGTTCTATTTAATTCATTACTGCTATTATGGATGCTTGTATGCTAGTTTAAGGATTTGTTTGACTATTGGTTGCATGGTTAAACTGTTTGCATAGTTTAGCTTAAAATGTCATTCGTAAGCAATCCAGTATTAGAAAATATTTCATTCGTTAGAGTTTGGGTGCCTATCAATTAAACGCACGTGCTATAGTTTGTTGATTGAGCATACAAGGATGGTAGACTCGAACGGATGAGATAAATTGTCAATAGAGCTTTAGAGCAAATGGATGGACTTGACGAAGGAGCAAAATAGTAGTTTGGCGACGGATTTGATGATGGAGCAGCATTGGAGCTTGGAAACAGATTTGGTGATGGAGCATGATTGGAGCTTGATGACGGATTTGAAGATAGAGCAACACTGGAGCTTAATGGCTGATCTGAAGACAGAGGATGGACTTGGCGACGAGCTGGATTGCGCAATGAATGACGAACGTTTCCCTAGATGCATATTTAACCAAGTTTGGATAAATAGTTTATCCTAGTAGTCATTGTTGGTTGCTATGAAGTGGTTGATATCGATTACTATTAACTTTGTCCACTCTGCCCAATTTGACATGGGTTATGGTGTGCTTTAGAGGAGCAGGATGTGATGGTTTGTTCGATAGCGATTTAAATATAACGACTCTTCGATTAGTAGCTTTGGCCTGAGGCGAGGATGTTAGTGCTTTTGGATGGTGGTTCATCATTTGACAAACGGGGAGCAAGGCTGCTGCGATGAATAATTTTCTCTGAGATGTAGAAAAAAAGATAGTAAGTCATGTTGAGGCGACTATTTGAGAGAGAGATAGGAGATACAGGATGATATCTAAAGACATACGATGACCATCGGGGACAGTTCCCATATTGTGACAACTTCGGATGGGAGTCTTATGGACAGCCTAGTGATGGATTCTGTTGCGGAAAATGTGTGTAAAGGGATTATCGATAACACCCAATTTTAGCTATTACTTATAAGGAGAGGGTAGCGAGTGTGATGTCCATTTGGACCAAATGGGTCCTCCTGGTATCCGACGATGGGAGACTTACGGCAATCACCTGGACCAGATGAGTCCTTACCTTTGGGCGTATATCTGGGTAGAACCTAGGTCCTAGTCAACTATGTGGCATGGATTCAAATATCATGGAAACCAAACGTTATCGCATATACAACGCACAGAGTGGGTGAATGTGAGGATGGATGAAGGATGTTATGTTGCATAATCATTTATCACTTTCGGGGCATCATAAGATATAGATATCATCGATTCGTATATTCAGACATCCCTAGTATTCCAATGTAGGATACACCCGTACTTATTATCGTAGAGTAGTATGCATATTATCATCATATGTGCTGACTCTATTGATAAAAGGGTAGGACATGTATGATTCTCCATACCCTCTGTTCCATATATACTATTACAATTTTTACAGTATGTTGATATTTAGTTATCGCTCTTACTAGACTGTTGTCTGACCTAAATTTTTATTTCCCTCTTATTACCTTAGATGCTCATCGATGATGCTGATGAGCAAGCCAGGTTAGAGGTACATGTATTATTCAGAGCCACGCAGGTGTGTTAGTAGGAGGCAACATTTTACCTATTTATACTTGTATTCTTATTGTTTATTCCGCCATATAGCACTGTGGAGCCTTTATAGTGTTATGTATTATTATTACAGATAGTTTGCCAGTTTGACTTTATTTATCTCATGTACAAACTCTATTGTTTTTCTGTATAATTAAATGAGCATGTGTACTCAGATTATATGGTTTATATAGTTATTACCATCTTTTTTTTGTATCTGTGATTGTTACTATTATATGTTATCTGATGCTTTGTGAGATAGACGATATATTTTGTGATTGTGTTTATGTTCTCTTCTTTCTCTTCCTTCTATTTTCTTATTTTCTATCTCTTTTCTCTTCTTTTCTACTATTTCTTTCTCTTCACAATCTCCTCACATTGACCAAATGCTTCTACAGTGCAAATTTTTCGTTTAGAGCATCAACGGTGTATGGTGGGTTGTCAGATTCAATATCATAGCTTAGGTTGCATTGTTTGACCTAAGTAATACTGAATTCGAGAGTTAATCTATATGAGAGAGTACATATTTGTATACATTTTGGTTTTTAATTCTATAGATTATTATTATATATAGCATAGGTTGTTATGCCTATGAGTGCGATTGGAATGGTTTTCTCTATTAATGACTGATCGTACTATTTGAGACGATCAAGCGAACAATAAAACTTCTAATTACTTCGTCTTTGGAGTTGAGAGTCAGGCAGAATCAAGGGCTACTAACCTTGGTTTTTATTTTCTGTTTCCAGCAAATGTATGAACCATTATCAAGGATGCACTTAAATCTCTGTTTAGTTGTTGCGCTCATGTATGGCGAATCGGCTATCCACGTTATATGGATATTTACGTGTCCATATAGCATACTGTTCCTTGGAACATAATCGACTGTTGTGGTACGAGAGCTATTTGGGTTCTCATAAGGATTTCTTCGACGGCTTGGAGTTGTCTGTTAAATGAATTAGGAGTTTACTCCTTAGACACTCCAATGTAGGGCCCGAATTGGTTGAGAGTCGTTATCGTTTTGGGTTCCTGAAATCAATTCGCTCAAGAGAAGTTCACTTTGAATAGGTTTTGCATTGACTTCTTAGAAATCAGTGAGGAGTTCATTAATTTAGGCGATATGTCTAGTTAGAGAGTGTGACTGAGTTTAAAGTGATATCGAAATACAGTCATTCTCTCTTTTGTCACTCTGAAGTATGGAGTTTGTGGCAGGGTTGAGTTATGAATTGGGAGGGCGATTATTTCATTACGAGGGAATGACAGTTTGGCGGAGTCAATCGAGTAAGCTTGCGGTGTTTAAGCTTGTGCCCAGTACAGAAGTTTGTCATGCTTTATCGTGACAAATTATTGAAGCATGTACTGGTCGTCATTTCTATTTCATCTAGTGTTCCCTCGATGAAAGAGAAAGGAAGCGACATCATTACTTGATATACGTTTCCATTAATGGAGCTTCGATACTTGTTTTATTTTAGCATCGAGATTTCATCATTCCGTTAGATCTTGTGGTTCGATAGATGGAACGAGATTAGGACTTTGAATTGATTTGACTCTCTTGATTGTGACATATCATGCTGAGGGCTAAGTTAGATTACATATGTGTATAACATCCCGTGTTTGGTTGCTAAAACTTAATACTATGGATGATTGCAACATCCATAGCGATTAACTTTGGACCTCGAGGTGGGAAGGGGGGTATTATGACTTAGTTGGTATATACTTGGCCGTATATGTGGTTAGTCAAAAACTTAAATTCATCAAGTCTTGATGGCATGTTTACTAAATTGTTTACTAGTTAGTTTTGAGCTTAACTGTATTTAATATTTAAGTCTGGCCGTTGAACTACTAAAAGGATATGGAACAAAATGGTATTAAGAGGTTGTTGGTGACGATAATGGGCTAGGACAAGCTCTTTAGTAGCGAGTAGCCTTTGATTTAGCGATAGTGGGCTGATACATAGATCTTCAGTAGCGAGTTGCTTATGATCGGATGACCGCGGGATGAGAAAGATCTCTAGTAGTGAGTCGTTTCCTGAGCTTATAGCTTGAGAGTCTGGACACATTCGATGAGGTGACCAGATTTCCACCATGTTTGAGTCTATTTCCATATCAGTCTAGCTATGGATATCCTTTCCGTTGGGAATCCCGAGGGGATTTTACCGATTGTGAGAAGTTGGTTTGTATATTCCAATTACAACATTTTACACGCTCCCTTGATTTTGATTGGCTTGTTATTCCATTCAGGCTAACCAACGAATCAGCATATTTTGTTGATTTCTAAGATTGTATTCTGAGATATCACTTGGCAGAGTTGCATTTGTGTTATTCGGTATTATTTTTGTTTTCCTATAGATGGAAAGAAAGCACAAGTTAAGGGTCGATGGTGTTTTAGATGTTGGAAAAACACCATCTATTGTTCCGTTTGTTAGAATTTCACTTTTTAGTGAGAAAAGTGAAGTGCTTGGATCACACCGTCTTGAGTATGATGTTGATATTAGTCCTACAAAACTTTTGGTGGCTTGGAAGTTGAGTCTGACCCATGAATATATTGGTTTCTTGTTCCAAGCAGAACGGGACGCTGATAGCACTCACTTGGTTGTGTGGGTGGTTTAAGTGGTGTGTTTCCAATTAGAAGGTTATTGTGTTCTGGTCGATAACCAAAACTGCACGAGAAGAAGTACTCGACTCCCGATTTGGAGTCGATGGCGATAAGGTTCGTTTTGGTGATTTGTAAGCATTATTTATTGGTAAGGAGATTAGGGTTGTTGGTGAAGCCACATCACCGAGATTTCTCTTCCCCAAGAAGTATCTCAACCCTTGCTAGCGACAACGGTTGAAATTATTGACCTCCTATGACTATGAGGTTTTTTATAGGTACATATAGAAAATGTGGTACTTTTTGTGTGTCGAGTTGGATATATACCCGTTCAGAAGCAATATTCCTTTTGTGAATGTCTCTTTTGTTTATTAGTGGTTATGATTTCATAACTCATGGAGATGTAGTTCAGACTCAACCGAGGTGGTTGGTTCCATATTAAAGAGGTGCTATTTGTTTTCGGCATTATTAGAAAGGATTGATTTTGTTTTTATTTCATAATGAATGCGATGTCAGCTTTCTATATCTAAATGGGATGGATCGAGTAGTTGTATATAACTATTCGAGCTTCCAAATGGATGCAAGAGTAGTTATTGATGGTTTTCATCGATAGGTTAACATACAAATTGAGAAAAGTATGATTGCACTCGAGTCATACCCAATTCGTTGATGAGAGATGCTACATTAATATTATTGATTTTTGAAATGGCAACCAAGATGTCAAGTCATACATAGATTGAATTTAATTTGATGTATTTTATTAGTTATGTTATTATTTTGCGTGCTAAGATAGATATGGATGTTATTTCATATGATTTTTATTGTTTTTCCATTCTTATTTGCATATTGATGTTTGATATGACTATTTATGTTCATATGGTTGTTAGGCGTGCAGGATAATTGTATTAATGCATTTTTTATTTATACACAATAAATTTCATACATGATTTGACATGGTCATGTTAGATAAATTTTATTTATTTAACATATTTGTTTCCCTTGTTGTTATTTCTACTGTTCTGTTTAATCCTCTTTGTTGATTGCATGCCTAGGTACACAGAAGCAAGGTTTGATTTGTTTGGATGCTAATTCACTTTTATTTGCATCTAAATACTAAGACTGCTTAAAAAACAGGTTTGTAGTAGATATGGAGTTGTGATTTTTGCCATTTAGTGCATTTTGGTTATTTTTTTCCCATGTATAGGTAGTTACTTTTAGGCTTTTGTTTTCTTTTGTTGGGATAAGCCTTGCACGAAGATTTAGGGTTTTTCAGATCAAAATGTACAAGGGAGAAGCTGCTAAAATTTTCTATAAATTTTTCAATATTTGGAAAGAAATTCAATATGCGATTCTAAGTTGAATTGTCTTCCAAATTGTATGTTGTCACTTTTATTTTCCATCACATAGTTGTTCAAAAAATAAGTATACAACTTAGGCATTTGGGTTGGCTGCATCGACCCTCAATTTGATATTAGTGGTACATAGAAATGGGAACATTGGCTCCATGCCAAATTCCAAGTCTACTTCCTGTGTTGCGTGTGCTTTCAATGGTTGTTGTTGAGAGCTTTAAATGGCGGTTTATTTTGTGGCATTGCTTTTTCTAAAGTGTTGGGTTGTGATTATTTATCCTTGAGTATTTTGTGGATGAAATCCTTTATGGAGGGAAGAATGTAACACTGTGTTTTAATGATTGGATATTTTAAAATTTCATCTAAATATTGATCATTAACGATTCAATTGGCAATTCCAAAATGGGATTTTCCATAGACGAATTAATCAGGACTTGGGACTAGTTCCACTGAGTCCGGATTATTCGTTTTATCGAAAATGAGTACTTGGATCGCTATATTATGAGTTCAGATCAGTCGGTGGTCATATCGATATCTAAATACACGTAAATAGTCGTTCCAGAAGTGTTAAATCCAACAAAACTCATAAGTTAGATTCTATAGTGGGTACTAGTGCACATAGTGCTATCGAAGCAAACATGATCAAGATGAGATCAATGATAAGAAGCACCGAAAAAAATCTTGTGTTTTAATTATGAACATTTGCGTTTGGAATATTAGAAGAGCGCATATGGATATAAAACTGGATAGATGCAAGCTTCTTATAGGGAAATACAATCTTATTACTTTAGCTCTTTAAGAAACCAAGCCCAATGAGGATTTAACTGCTAGAGCTGCCAGGTATATCAATCCTAAATGGGTATTATTACAAAATTTTAGTGATGCTAGTTATGGTAGAATCATGTTAATTTATGACCCTTCTATACATAGATTAACCAAAATTAATTCCACTAGTCAATAGATACATTGCCAAAACTTGCATATTCAAAGTTCTCTGACTTATTACTTCACTTTTGTTTATGCTTACAACTCTTCTGCTGCTGGAGAGACGCTTTTTCGATCTATGCCTTCATTGAAAAAAAACATGCATCCTTGGATAGTCTGCAGTGACTTCAATTCTCCTTTGAAACTTTCAGACAGAATTGGAGGCTCCGTAGTATCCCTTGCAGAAATTAGATCCATCAATTTAGCTATATCGAACTTTGAATTAGTAGAAATAAACACCTACGAATCCGAATTTACAAGGAATTATTCCAAAAGAGATGGCATTAGAACCTTTTCTAAAATTGACTACTCGCTCTGTAATTTAGTTTCTCTTAACACATGGTCGTGTCTTTGTAATGAACTTGTTATGCCTATACTTTCTCGTCACATTCCATAAGTTATTCGTTTGAACGAAAAGACAATTGATAAAATGCCTTGTTTTCGTTTTTTTGATATTTAGACCAAGGAACAGGGTTTTCTTCGCTTGGTTAAGTATACTTGGGATGTGCAATGTTATGCCAATCCTATATATGTTCTCTACCAAAAACTTAAAGCTCATAAGAATGTTTTGAAAGAATGGTCGACTAAAAACTTTGGTTGTGGCAGCTTGAAATCTACCCTGCTACTTAGACAACTCGAAAGTGCTTAATTGCAAATGCAGCTCGATCCAACGAACCCTAATCTTGCCAGTCATGAATCCGACATTTCTCGTCAACGTAGAGATGCTTTGCTAGTTGAATCAATGGTGAAAAAGAAAAAAGCAAGAATTAAATGGTTTGAAGATAGGGACAGAAATTCTTCCTACTTTCATGTTGTTCTAAAAGCCAAGCAAGTCAAGGATACCATTCATACGATTTCTAATTCAGACGGACAGGTACATATCATGCAAACTGGTATTCAAAATGCTTTTGTCGTATATTTCACTGACCTGTTTGGCAATAAGGATAACTTTGAACCGATGGTTAATGAAATTAATCCTATATTATTGCCAAAACTTACCACTGACCTCAAAAACTTATTTAAGTAATGACATTACTGATGATGAAATAAAAGAGGCCATGTTCTCATTGAATAAACAGTCTTGTGGTGGTCTTGATGGCTGTAATGCGGTATTTTACACTGTTTGTTGGAAAATTGTTTATAACGATGTTTGCAAAGCTATTAAACATTTTTTTTAAGAAAGGCCAAATGTTTGAAGCTTATAATAACACTGTAGTTGCTTTGATACCTAAATTTTCAAATGCTAACACTGTAAGTGCCTTTAGGCCCATTTCATGTTGTAACACCATATACAAATGCATAACCAAAATTATTGCTAACCATTTCAAGCATGTTCTGTCGACCCCCATCTCTACAAATCAATCTGCTTTTTTACCTAACTGTAACATTCATGATAATGTACTGCTTGCTCATGAATTAATTAAGGGTTACAACACTAAGAATGTTTCTTCTAGAGCGATAATTAAACTTGACATTAGGAAATCTTTTGATACTTTACAAGTGTCTTCTATTATTAGAATTTTAAGCTTCATGAATTTCCAACCTTGTTGTAATGTATGTATTTATGCTTGATTGAGCACCTCTCATTTCTCTATTAATGTCAATGGCACCTCGGTTGGCTACTTCTGAAGCAAACAAGGAATTCGCTAAGGTGACGCTATTTCTGCATTTTTTTCATTACCGTTATGGAACTATTGATGAGAAGGCTTAATAACTTGTTGAAAATGAACCTTTTACCATTGCACCCTAAATGCAAGGACCCCTGCATTACTTCTCTCATGTTTGCTGACGATCTAATTTTTTTTTCAAACCTTACAGTATAACTCTGTGTAATATTATGGCTACTCTTGATAAGTTTTATCAACTCGCTGGCTTAAAAGTTATTTTAGACAAATCTAACATTTTGCTATCTAGGGTTAGTCAAGCTCATAGTGAGTACATACGTGAACTAACTGGTCTGAACTGTAGTAATTCCACATTATTTTATCTTGGTCTTCCAATGGCCATGTCCAGAATTACTACAATTAAGTACCTCCTTTGATAAAATTACCAAGAGAAAGGAGTGCTGGTCTACTAACTTTCTCAGTTAAGCCGGTAGACTAACATTAATTAAATCTGTCATTATATCCATGCAAGTTTATTGGTCATGCACATATTTACTCCCTAATAAATTACACACTATGATTAGATCAGTTTTCATGAAATTCCTATGGAAAGGCAGTTTGCATGCCAAATATATTGCTCCTATTTCTTTTTCTAAACTGAAGAGACCCATCAAATTTGGTGCACTGGTATTGTTAATACCAAGATATGGAACTGTGCTGCTATTGGCAAAAACGTAGATGACATTCTTAACAATAAAAACAACTTGTGGGTTTTATGGTCCATAGAACACGTACTCAAAGATCAATGTTTTTGGTCTATGAACCGACATCAAAACTTTAGTTGTACTTGGAAGAGCTTAAACAAGCTCAAGGCAAAACTTTTCCTATATTTTAAATATAATCTTGCTGCATATGATCAAACTAAATTTTGGGAGGACCCATGGATTGAGCATGGGTATATCATTGATCAACATGTTACGCACCTGGAGAAAAATCTTTTTGAATTCACATGGATTGCCGAGTCGTAGATCTTCTGGTCCACGGCAAAATTTGTTTGCCTGCTACTTCAATTTATACTATTCAAGCTATTTGGAACTGCATTGAAAGCATCAGCACTGCCATGTCGAATTCCCACGCTACTTCTTGGCTTTCGCAAGGTGAGGCATTCAAAATTAAGTCTCTTTACATTCTTTTGCTTGGTACCTCAGATTATGTTGTTTGCAGATGGAATACGCTTGTATGGAAGAGGGAAGAGCGACAATGACACGAAGGAAAACATTTACTTATGGAAGGTGTTGAACCATGCTTTGCTTACAAAAGATAGGCTGCTGCAGCTTGGCAAGAAAGTGGATGATAAATGTATGCTTTATGAAGTGATGACTAAAAATTCGCATCATTTGTTCTTTGAATGCTCTGTTGTGATTCGCCTTTGGAATGATGATCTGCTGCAACCAGGTTACACTGGGCTTCCTTCTTCCAGCCATGACCAGTGGAAGTATCTACGCAAGAGAGTGGGAAGTAGAAGACCAACTGCAATATTTTTTAACTTTTGCTAAAGAAAGTGGTAAATAATATTTGGAAGGAAAGGAACAAAAGTGTATTTGAATAATAGCACGTATTCTCTTATGCGCAGTGGAAGCAATACTTATGGCGAAATATCAGGAATGGGCTCAAGTTTCTTAAATTTACCTTCAATCCTAGGATTTTTGTTTCATAAGTTTTTGTCAACTTCATTTATGTATATATGTTCATTTTGTCTTCGTTAGCTTTAGCGTTGATATACTAATTTTTTCTCTGTTATCTTTTTGTTTTCTTTTGCTAGCTTTGGTTACTATGTAATCGTCTCAGTATATCAATAAAAGCGGTAGGGGTCCACTCAACCCCAACGGCTCTGCCAAAAAAATAGTCGTTCTAGAAGCACAGTACCTGATTACGATGAAACATATATTTTTGAAATCGTGGTAGTAAGCTGTTGCATGCCGTCAAATTTTGTAGCATTTGGATGTACCTTTGGGTCATGTGTAAATAAAACGTATGTCAATTTCAGTAAGAAACTAACATTTTATAATTCGAATTTGAAAGGATAACTTCCACATACAATCGATTTAGGCCTTGAGACTAGTCTCATTATTTTCAGAAGATGCTTTTACGTAGATAATGGCAGCTAACACATGTCGATTGGAGTTTGCAGGTTTCCAGGCCTTATTTATGAATTTAAAACTATAATTATCCAAAATGGGAGATTTCTATTTGCTTTTTTACTATTCATCTCCATTCCCCAATCCAATACTGTAGCAAATAGTAAATGGCTGCCACCAAAAATCAAATTAGGAATCCTACTTGCTATCGATTTAGGCTGAGACAGATGACGTAACCACCACCATTGAATTCACCACGAAGACCACACCACCCCATGCCAATCACTTTAGGTACTCACCTCTTGCTATAGACATGACATTTCGGGCAGTGCGTGTTCTTTTTAGTCGCAATTTTCATGATAGGGTCATGTTCGATGAGGAGGGCATGGTTGTGGGGTGCTAGTGAAGGAGAATGCATTGGTGAATACAGTTTATGAAATCGTTGAGAAACAAGATCGAGAGGAAAGGGAGAAATTGCGTAAATATTAGGTTGCCCCTTTACAACAAACATGTGTGTGCAGGTCAAGGAGGATGAAAGAGTAGTGGTAATTTAAATGTTAACTATTTAGTTAATTTAATTTATTATTAAATAAATCCTTGAATCTTATATATATCATAAATTTTGCATATGAGATTGGAATTAGACATCTTTTCTTCCTATGGACTCATATTGATGAGCTATATGCATTAGAACTGATACGGTTTAGGTAAGTGATATTGTCTCCCACTGAACTGTGATTTGTTCATATAGTATAGATTTGATGTTTTAAACTGATTTCTAATAACAAAACATAACATTTAAGATATTTGAACATAGTAAACAATAAACTAAAAAAAATCGATTTAAGTAGATTTAACCCTGTTATCCCATTTTTACCTGGTTGTGCACTACTACGTGTTATTTACCCATTTATGTGCTATTACACGCAATTTTAATCATATGCTAGATCTAGGTTATTTGGACACTTATTTCATTTTTATTATTATAAATAGGTTCTATTTAATTCATTACTGCTATTATAAATGCTTGTATGCTAGTTTATGGGCTTTTTGACTATTGCTGCATGGCTATATTGTTTGCTTAGTTTAGCTTAAAACACCATTCATAGGCGACCTAATATTAGAAAATATTTCGTTTGTTAGAGTTTCAGGTGCTTATCAATTAAATGCATATGCTATAGTGTGTTCATTGAGCGCATAAGGATGGCAGACTCGAACAGATGAGAAAAATTCTTGATGGAGCTTTAGAGCGCATGGATGGACTCGACGATGGAGCTACATTCATGCTTGGTGATAGAATTAACGATGGAGTAGCATGGTAGCTTGGCAACGGAATTGACAAAGGAGCATCATTGGAGCTCGGTTACGGATTTGAAGATGAAGCGGCACTGGAGCTTCGTGGCCAATCCGAAGATGGAGGATAGACTTGGTGATGAGCTGGATTTCATAACAAATGCCATACATTTTCCCTGGATGTGTATTTAACCAATTTTGGTTAAATAGGTGATCCGATTAGTCGTTATCAATTACTATGAAGTGGCCAATATCGATTACTATTGTTATTGTCCACTCTGGCCAATTTAACATGAATGACGGTGTGATTTTGAGGAGTAGGATGTGATGGTTCATTCGATAGCGATTTCTACACGATGGCTTTTCGATTATTATCTTTAGCTTAAGGTGAGGAAGTGATTCTTCTAAACAGTGGCTCGTCATTCAACGACAAAGATTCCAGGATGGGGAGCAAGGCTGCTATGATGAATAGTTTTCACCAAGATTCAGAAAAGACAACAAATGTCGTGTTGTGGTGACTGACGGAGAGGGAGAGATGGGAGACACAGGATGATATCCTACGATGTATGATTACTATCAGAGATAATTCCCATATTGTGATGACTTCAAATGAGAGTATTTTAGACAGTTTAGTGATGGATTCTACTACAGAAAACATGGTCAAAGGGATTGTTGATAACGTATGGTTTTGGTAGATAGCCGTGAAGAAGGGGAGGTGGGTTTAATGTCCATTTGGACCAGACAAGTCAACCTAGTTTCCGACAATGGGAGACTTACCTTGGGGTACAATAACTTTGGTACTTAAAACTCCTTTTAAATATATAACTGATTTTAAATTTTAAAATGACTAAATTTTTTTTGGAGTTTAAAACTCCTTTTCTTCTGATTTTATATATATACCTGTTCATATATGTTCTTATTCGAAGTGTGCCTATTTTAAATATGAACTATACAAAGTTTTGAACAACTTTGGTGTTGAAATTTAATTCTCAAATACATTAGAAATTGGGTATTGGGATTTTGTAGATCAATGCACTTGTTAAAAAAAATAGAGCCTATGGGTTTATAAGTTACTGGCTGATAAAAATATATGTCCAGATCCCTTCTGATTTTCCCCATTCACTTCAGATGGGTTTAATCATACATACATGAATATATATCACTTCACATTGTCTACAAGCTTTATTGATTCAGTCTAGTTCCCTTCATTCCAGATCTATTACGTAGATCGAATTAATTCAAGACATACATCCAAATATATTTATGCTCATATAATGATTCGTACCATCATAAATATCAAGTAGCAGCTATATTTTTATTGGAAAAGAGGGGTTTACTCACTAGTCTGGTCACTTTTACTTCCAGTTTCATTTATTCACAATACATTCTAATGTCTCCCATTTTATGTACATATAAAAGTTTGTAGTAGATTCAAATGGTGAACAAAAATTTACCCATAAATGTCATATATTGTATTGGTTCATTTTTAGTTCCAGTTTATAATTTGCTCACTGTTCTTATGTGGGCTATTCAGATGAGATTAATAAATGTCATATATTGTATTGGTGTAAAGAAGATGCATATTCAGTTCAGGTAAGTGCTAACATTCAAGATTGAAACTTATACATCCTGATACCCAGACTTACGCTTTCATGGTACGCTATTTTGGCTTCGCTATACTAGGCTTATATGATCCTTGCTTCCACCAAAGTCAGTAAATTATGTATCTCCTACAGTTCATGACAACCGATTTTTTTGTTATATTCATCCGTAATTCTTTGTTCACTGCACCAAATATTGTTTACTATTGTAATACAACTGATAACTCTCTATTATTCATTTGTTTCAGAAGCATATGCGGAGGCGATGGGGATAAACTAGCAATATGTTCAAAAGGTTTACTCATAAGGCTTATTCAAAATTTGCCATAGTTCCCGGGTTTATAAACTTCTAATTTGTCAAATTCAAACATTCATCGAACAAATACACCCACATATGTTTACATCCTACTATACAATGCAAATAGTTTTAAGTGTGTAATCTGAAAGTTATAACCATAATTGCATTCACAGTTTTAGTCATTGGTGGTTATAGGTTTATTTAATTTCATTTCTAGTCAGTGTGAAGATTGACTCAACCATGCAAATTCCTATACATATATTTGTTCTTGCAAAATCAATGATCAAATGGGTAAATTTACTCATTTGTATGCGAAGTCTTCAGGTTTTTGATTTCAGTTTGGATATGAAAAATCAAATCGACACAACATATTCCGAAGTATAAGCTTACACCACCAAAAAAATTCAGTATTAAAAGGGAAAATTTACTTACAGGTTGATCACTCATTTATGCTTTCCAGATACAGGTTTTCCCTCTCTGTTCTACTGTTCTCTTTTCAACAAGCTTCAAAATTTTCCTTCCATTCAGTTTTAGTTTTTAGTGAGTGATAAGTGTGGTGATGGCCAATGTATATATAGGGGAGAGCAAACACTATAAGGTTGCTTAGTTATAGCCGTCACGCGGCGTAGCTTTAGGCTTTCTCTTTTTTTTCATTGATTGAAAAGGATGTATTTTTGGTCACTTTCTCATTTAAAGAAAATCTTCCTGTCATGCTGCGGCCAACAAGATATCAAGGTACACAACCTATACTAGATAGTTTTAAAAACCAACTTCATTACTAAGAAATATAAACTATAAATGTCTGTGTACCTAAAGTGAATAGGTTGTTGCTAGTATTAGATTGAAAGAACACATCCTTACGGTCTCTTCTCCATAAATGCTTCTTAGGTCAAATGTACTTGTACCAATGTATGCATATATATATTAAAGAAAACAGACTTTGCTCCTAAGTCATGTGCTATTGCTAGCTAGTTGTTTATAGTCTACCTAAATGATTTGAAAGTATGCATGTTGGGTAGCTTCATTTGCCGTTCTCCTTAGCTACCTATATCTTTGATTTGGAAATGAAAGGGACATGCTAATTTGTGCATCTTTCATTTGATTGGAGTGCTAAGCATAGATACTAGCTATTCCTTTTCCAGAAATGAATGCTTGACTTGGCATGTTTGAGGTGTAACTAAGGAAGATCGTGGGTTGATTGAACAAAGGTGTATGCTTATGTCATAGGAAATCCTAGTGTTAATACTTTGACTATACAACCAATATACGTATTGCATTTCCTAGTTTTAAATTTATTAAAATTGAACGACAAAGAGGAATAATCCATAAATGGATTTTCTCTTATTCATTCACATCTCATGAAAGCCAAATCTTGGCATTTGGAAATTATATTTCTTATATGCTAATATGTAAAGTAAATGAAATTTTACTTTAAGTTAGTCTTATAATCTCATGCAATTTAAAACAAGCATAAATGCAAAACCAAATGTAAAAACACATTACATGACTTTTAAACTAATCATTATCTTAAATTTTAATAATATTAAAAATTCATTATTATTAAATTGACCTATATTACAGATAAAATCTATCATTAAAGTTTAATGAATTTGGCCAAAAATCTGGGAAATTACAATTTACTCCCGTTAAAAGAATTTCGTCCTCGAAATTGAAGAGTAACGAAAAGATTCTAATTATTTCTATCGTTAGACTTATACACACACATGGGTCATCCACTAATAATCACAACAAACAAAGCATCCAAAATACACAGTTTGACTACCTAAAATTTTATTGCAATTAAACAAACAATTTTGTCAGCCATTACCCATCAATCACAGTCATTCCTATAACTAGAAATATATGTTATCACAGTGGAAAACATTTTCATTTATTTATTCTTCAAAGTTCATCAGTCCCATTGTAATTAAAAACCTTAGAAATTTCCCCAACGTTTTGTTTTCTCAAACAATTCTCTATTTCATCTTATTTGTATATCTCCTTCTTATACAAATTTGCTTCAATATATAACTAGTTTAGTCATGTTTGATTATAATAACAACAATCGACACATCCATATCTAATAATAATTTCAAAAAATTATTCTTTTATATCCAAAATATAACTTTAGGCAAAATTATTTCATTTATCCAGCTTTTTAAAACAATACTGTGTCGAATTACTCTGCTCAAGAGTTTAGAAAAACTTTTCGATCCGGTGTTCGGCGACTGTATCGACCAGAAATTTTAAACCACTCGACAAACCAATCATCATAGTATAAAACAGTTTTTATATAATATACAAATATGTGCTCATATATATATATACACACACACACACACTCAAACTCAATCTAGGATATTACTAATCCCATCTCTATCGAGTTACGCCACAGAGCCAAGGTTACTACTCAACCTTCAGCTCTGATACCAAGTGCAATGACCCGCAAATCCGTACCATTCGAGTCGACTGAATACAACTTACGTCTAACCTAGATTACAAGAAAATACGAATCATTAATAGAAAGAAGTCAGAGGATGAGAAATAGAAAGATAGAAATTTAGAATAGAAGAAATTAGAATTGAACAACAACGCAGAATCTCACAATAGCAACGGAATAAAATATAATATATAAATAATCACTTTGAAATACATACTATATTTTCACTTACATACATCATCAGAGTACATCATGTATACAATACAGAGGAAATAAACTCTAAATATCTAACACTGAAACCTCCTGTTCCAAGCTCCACCAGATAAATCTGTAAAATCCTGAACTATTGGACTGCCCGTACAAATTTGGGCACCCAAGAGTTTAGGGAAAACATAGAAAAATATACTCTGGGTCAGTCAGGGGACTGGTGTGAGTAAACGATTTTAAAACAACTTGATTTAACATTCAAAAATCCTTTTGAAACAAAAGATAATCGGAAGACCGATCCAAACATAAACACGGATGGATTTTACCTTACGATAACCCAAAACATTTTTGAAATCATATATTGTTCTGATATTATAATAGTGTCTAAATACAAATAAATATCAATCTAGCATAATGCTTTCATCTCATGCTCTACATATATATTATGCAATCAAAACCGCAGGAGCTTATTAGAGATTGGATTCTGACTATGACAAGGTATGGAACCACGAGCCGATAGTGTTCTAGAGGGGAATACACTTGGTTCAATAAGAACGCCTTACAACCCGGCCCACACATGACCGACCACTCATTTCGCTTGAGTGTATCAAATGTATATCACCAGCGGTTGGGATCAACAATCGTTTCCCGAAAGGGACAACATCGATAGACTAAAGAAGCAAATGGATTTTCTCTAGATAGGTGATTATACACCCTAATAGGAGCGACCCACAGAGCCATGCTTCCTGCTCGTTTTTTTTTCATTTCCCGGTTGTGAGGCTTGAGGCTGAACTCACCCTCGGGTATAACACATCTTTATTTGCTTTGAATGCCACATCGTCAAACCCACCAAATCACAAATTGATTTCCCCAAGAATACCACGGGTATAAAGCTAAGAGAAACGAATTCCTCCGCCACCAAACGTAAATACGTTTAAAGAGATCAACTTAGGCATACTCTGTTAGACACTTGTCCCTACAAGTTGTCCGGGGACTGGACAAACCTAAGGCACTATCCTGTAAACAGGTCAATCCTTGCAATACTCCATCTTCAGTGGTCTTCAATAAAATCTCTGACTCGTAACGTATATATCGAATCTAAGTGGAATTTAGATTCCGGTCTCTTCGATAACGATAACGACAAGCTCCAGATTTGATAGTCAGTGATTTAACTATCAAATATAAAATAAAATAAATAGATTTAACTCCGTTGGATCTGCTAAGATTAATTTTTAAAAAAATCTTTATATATTTATATTCAAATATTAACTTTTTGTATGTATTTATTTGAATACATAAGAATTAACTAACTTAGGAAATTTTATTATCAAACTTACGTGATAATCTCGTTCTCAAATATCTATTTCTATAGATGAAAACGATATTCGACTTTAACACCCATTCTGAACACAAACTAATACGATCTATCAGATAATAAAGAAATCGTTCAATTTAGGGTATTTTAATTACCTCTTAGACCTTGAATAGAAATCATTCTCATCGTCAAGATTCGTACAGGTTCGATATTCAAACTAACCCAGAATTTGCAAATCCAAATTTGATTTCAGATCTTAACCATTTCAAAATAATGTTGTCGTTATGATCATTTATCAAGTTAACTTAATTTAACATAAATATTTTATTGGGGAAATTTAATCCAAGTAAACTAACCTGATTTCTTTATCCTTTTTATATTTAATTATCTTCCTTACTTGCTTAATTAAAAGATTTATTAAGTTAAAACATATCATCTTGGATAATTTGTTTAAATTTATATTGCCATTTAATTATACTAATTTCCTGCCCAATCTGTTATTTTAAATATTATCAAGTTTTAAACCACCATTTATTAAAAACCACTTCTATTAAATAAATTGAAACAAATTAATTAAATAAATCAATTCCCATTTACGTTAAAACAACTGGATTAACTGATTTATAATTGATCTTTCCTTTTTAAACAATTTATAATAAACTAATTTGAAATAATCCATCTAATTGTTTATTTAAAACAATTATATCCAATTAAAAACTTACTTTCGTTTCTGAGTTACTTTACAGAAATTGGCTTAGCATTTCCAAAGTTATATAACAGTTCTTATAGCAGACGATATTTGAGTCGTTAACCCAATTTGCACAAAAAAACATATAAGCACAATTCAATTTATCAAGTGGTGATATTTCAATAACATATATTAACTGATAAAATTTGTCAAACTGATATACTAGCATAACGGTGTTTGCTACTACGAACCGCGTGTTCAAACAATTTAGTCAATCAAATATATAGTGGAATAGTGTTTATTTCCACCAACAGATGTAAAACAAAATATAATTACGCTTTAACGTAATTCATTCCAGCTTAATTGATTAAAAAATAAATTAACCAAGTAAATTTAAAATGTAATGAAGTTTAGATCAATAGTTTACATGCTGACTTAATTTATCGACTAAATTCATGTTTGATAATAATTTTAAATAAAATTTTCCCTTAATTATTTAATAAATTAATTTACCGAACATGTATAAACTGGGTAACGATATCGAGCTATTTACACGTACAATCAATTCACTCGACTACAAGCAAGCCAAATTTATTCGATCCTATTTTCTCAGTCTAAACTTACATCCATTCATATGTATATATATTATATCAATATATCTTATGTTACATTAGAACTTTAACGTATAAATTGTTGTATTTGACATGGGCCGAGCCCAATTAAAATAACCCATTCCCATTTACCAAGGTATATATATATATATATATATCTATTTATTTATATATATATGTATATATATACACTGAAATTTTATTTAAACACCTTTTTTTTAAACGAAGTACACCCCATTTCCAGGCAAAATTCCTTTTCTCCTATTTGGTTTCACCATACAATCCTGTAACAAAAAAGGAACAGCCATCCTCACCGTGTACACATCCGCTCTGTACACGCGTACATCACCACCAACCCTCAGACCTGCTCCGCGCCCACACCCACAAGTGCCATCGCCACCAGAGATCCTCTACAACTAGTCAACCCGTCCCTCAAACACCTCCTCCAAAAAAAAAAAACCGTTGCTCTACTCCATTAAACAAATTATACTATTTCAAAACAACCCAAAGTCTAATCCTCATGCTTAACCCCAACCACTGGAGTGTCTTCCGCCGCCACCAGATCGAAGTTCACCCTCGTCCGCTCCCCTCCACCAAAAACTGTTGAACTCGATCCACCCATGTTTCTTCACGAATCGATCAAAAATATCATTCCTAAATGCGAACCCAAAACCAGAAAGCTTCATTCTGATCAACCCCGACCACCAGAAACTGCAAAACTTTGCCCGTACCTTCCTTTACCTCCCTTGCTGCTCCAATAAAAACAGTTTTGAATTACATCAATCAAATTCAAGGAATTAATTCATTTAGCACAAAAGCTGTAATACATATTAACTCTCTTTATAGGTTGTTAAAAATTATAGTTTTACTTTTTAAAATCATGATTTTCGATTTCAACATCAACTATATAACTGATTTTAAATTTTAAGATGACTAAATTTTTTTTTGGAGTTTAAAACTCCTTTTCTACTGATTTTATATATATACCTGTTCGTATAAGTTCTTATTCGAAGTGAGCCTATTCTAAATATGAACTATATGAAGTTTTGAACAACTTTGGTGTTGGAATTTAATTCTCAGATACATTAGAAATTGGGTCATGGGATTTTGCAGATCAATGCATTTGTTAAAAAAACAGACCCTATGGTTTTATAAGTTATAGGCTGATAAAAATATATGTCCAGATCCCTTCTAATTTTCCCCATTCACTCCATATGGGTTTAATCATACATACATGAATATATAGGGCTGGGTGCGGAAATTTTCCGTTCCAACCGGAGCCTTTTCCACTTCTTCCAGATGATGTGGAAATATGATATGCAGAATGATTTCCGTTCCATCAACTCTGGAATTCCGTTAAATGGAATTCATGGTTAATGGAAAAGACGGTATGGAAGATGGAAATTCCATCGTTTTCCAAAAAGCCACAAATAATCCAAAAAATTACGATTTATATTTACGAAAATACCTTTCATTTTGAAAAAATGACAAAAAACGAAAAAATTTCAAAAAATTACAAAATGAAAAGTAAAAAAAGAATTATTCGAAAATTACGATTTCTAAAACTAAAAATGCCAAAATTACGAAAATACCCTTTATTTTGAAAAACGTAAAAAAAATGAAAAATTTCAAAAAACTACGAAATGAAAAGTAAAAAAAGAATTATTCGGAAATTACGATTTCTAAAGCTAAAAATGTCAAAATTACGAAAATACCATTCATTTTGAAAAAAGTAAAAAAAAAAATGAAAAAATTACGAAATGAAAAGTAAAGAAAGAATTATTCGAGAATTACGATTTCTAAAGCTAAAAATGCAAAAATTACGAAAATACCCTTTATTTTGAAAAAACAAAAAAAATGAAAATTTTCAAAAAATCAAAAAAATTACGAAATGAAAAGTAAAGAAAGAATTATTCGAAAATTACGATTTCTAAAGCAAAAAATGCCAAAATTACAAAAATACCCTTCATTTTGAAAAAAGTAAAAAAAATGAAAAAATTTCAAAAAATCCAAAAAATTACGAAATGAAAAGTACAAAAAGAATTATTCGAAAATTACGATTTCTAAAACTAAAAATGTAAATATTACGAAAATACCCTTTATATTGGAAAAATGGAAAAAAATAAAAAAAATTCAAAAAGTTCAGAAAATTTTGAAATGAAAAATAATAAAAGAATTATTCGAAAATAATAATTATTAAAGTTTAAAAAGATCAAAATTACGAAAATGACCTTCATGTTGAAATAAAGGTATTTTTGTAATTTTAGCATTTTTAGCTTAAAAAATCGTTATTTTAAAATAATTCTTTTTTAACTTTTCATTTCGTAATTTATTAGATTTTTTGAAATTTTTTCATTTTTTTCACTTTTTCCAATATGAAGGATATTTTCGTAATTTTAGCATTTTTAGCTTAAAAAATCGTTATTTTAAAATAATTCTTTTTTAACTTTTCATTTCGTAATTTTCTAGATTTTTTGAAATTTTTTCATTTTTTTTCACTTTTTCCAATATGTAGGGTATTTTCGTAATTTTAGCACTTTTAGCTAAAAAAATCGTTATTTTAAAATAATTCTGTTTTAACTTCTCATTTCGTAATTTTCTAGATTTTTTTGAATTTTTTTCACTTTTTCCAATGTGAAGGGTATTTTCGTAATTTTAGCATTTTTTGCTTAAAAAATCGTTATTTTAAAATAATTCTTTTTTAATTTTTCATTTCGTAATTTTCTAGATTTTTTGAATTTTTTTCACTTTTTCCAATATGAAGGGTATTTTCTTAATTTTAACATTTTTAGCTTAAAAAATCGTTATCTCAAAATAATTCTTTTTTAACTTTTCATTTCGTAATTTTCTAGATTTTTTGAAATTTTTTTCACTTTTTCCAATATGTAGGTTATTTTCGTAATTTTAGCTTTTTTTTAGCTTAAAAAATCGATATTTTAAAATAATTCTGTTTTGAATTTTCATTTCGTAATTTTCTAGAATTTTTGAAATTTTTTCATTTTTTTCACTTTTTCCAATATGAAGGGTATTTTCGTAATTTTAGCATTTTTAGCTTAAACAATCGTTATTTCAAAATAATTCTTTTTTAACTTTTCATTTCATAATTTTATGGAAGGAACAGAATTACCACGGAAAACATGGAAATTTCCGCTCTTTTACCGCTGTGTGTCAGAAGGAATTCCTTCCGAACTATCTATTTCGGAAAAGTGCTGAAACGGAAAATCTTGGAAATATTCGGAAGGAAAACACAGGAAAAGCGGAAGACGGAAAAAAAACCCAGCCCTATGAATATATATCACTTTATATTGTCTACAAGCTTTCATTGATTCATTCTAGTCCCTTTCATTCCGGATCTATTATGTAGATCGAATTATTTCAAGACATACATCCAAATATATTTATACTTATATAATGATTTGCACCACCATAAATATCAAGTAGCAGTTATATTTTTATTGGAAAAGAGGGGTTTACTCCCTAGTCTGGTCATTTTTACTTCCAGTTTCATTTATTCACAATATATTCTAATGTCTCCCATTTTATATACATATAAAAGTTTGCAGTAGATTCAAATGGTGAACAAAAATTTACCCATAAATGTCATATATTGTATTGGTGCATTTTCAGTTTCAGTTTATAATTTTCTCACTGTTCTTATGTGGGCTATTCAGATAAGATTAATAAATGTCATATATTGTATTGGTGCAAAGGTGATGCATATTCAGTTCAGGTAAGTGCTAACATTCAAGATTGAAACTTATACATCCTTATACTCAGACTTACGCTTTCATGGTATGCTATTTTGGCTTCGCTATACTAGGCTTATATGATCCTTGTCTCTCCACCTAAGTGAGTAAATTATATATCTCCCGCAGTTCATGATAACCGATTTTTTTGTTATATTCATCGGTAATTCTTTATTCACTCCACCAAATATAGTTTACTATTGTAATACAACTGATAACTCTCTATTATTCATCTGTTTCAGGAGCATATGCGGAGGCGAAGGGGAAAAACTAGCAGTATGTTCAAAAGGTTTACTCATAAGGCTTATTCATAGTTTGCCATAGTTCCCGGGTTTATAAACTTCTAGTTTGTTAACTTCAAACATTCATCAAACATATACACCCATATATGTTTATATCCTACTATACAATGCAAATAGTTTTAAGTGTGTAATCGGAAAGTTATAACCACAATTGCATTCACAGTTTTGGTCATTGGTGGTTACAAGTTTATTTAATTTCATTTCTAGTCAGTGTGAAGATCGACTCAACCATGCATATTCCTATACATACATCTGTTCTTGCAAAATCAATGATCAAATGAGTAAATTTACTCATTTGTATGCCAAGTCTTCAGGTTTTTGATTTCAGTTTTGATATGAAAAATCAAATCGACACAACATATTCCAAAGTATATGCTTACACCACCAAAAAAATTCAGTATTAAAAGGGAAAATTTACTCACAGGTTGATCACTCATTTATGTTTTCCAGATACATGTTTTCCCTCTCTGTTCTACTGTTCCCTTTTCAACAGGCTTCAAGTTTTTCCTTCCATTCGCTTTCAGTTTTTAGTGAGTGATAAGTGTGGTGATGGTCAGTGTATATATAGGGGAGAGCAAACACTATAATGTTGCTTAGGGCATCTCCAGTGGATTCAGGGCTGAATATTCAGCCCTAAATTGGGCTGTAGGCGCCAGTGGTCTGGCGCCTACATTACAGGCGCCAAATTCTGGCGCCGGTATTACAGGCGCTAGAATTCTGGCGCCGGTATTACATGCGCTAGAATTCTGGCGCCATTTTTTCCCCTCATTTTTTCACCTCAAGCTTCTCTTTTTAATTTTGTTTTTAATAGAAAATTGAAGTGAGATGCCGCCGCGATCTAATAAAGTTGGAAGAAGAGTTCGACGTAAGCCCTCTGATGAGCAAGCAGGTCCAGTACACACACCTCCAGCTCCTGGAGTATCAGCAGATGAGCTTCGTGTCCTTCACGATCTTCCAGAGGGTTATCAGCATAGAGCTGATACTGCATTTGACTCGATACCGGTATAACTTTAACGTTAATTATTTATAGTATTGCGCATTTAATATGTTCGTACAAGCCTAATAACTGTTACTGAATTGGAAAACATTCCTTATTTCATTATATATAGGATCATCACATTCATTGTCGAGGTAGTTGGGCGAAGTGCATTCTTAAATTTTATGACAAACTCCCCCCTTCTATTAAAGATAGGTTGCATCGAAGTCCTTTTGGACAGTTTTTATCGATTAGGCCGATTCAGTCGTTGGACAGAACTCTATTAGAGGCACTATGCGAGAGGTGGTGGCCAACCACACATACATTTCATTTTTCTGACTTTGAGCTTGGTATCACACCTCTCGATTTCAATATGTTAACTGGTATTGAGATTGGTCATATTGATCGGAGACTGGTTTCTTTTGATGACTTGTACGAGTCGGTTCGGTTGTATTCCGTCTTCTTACCCCATTTGGATGAGTCTCACGTTAGTAGTGGTGCGGTTACTTTGACTTACCTCCAGCGGTACATCACTGCTAATTCCTGTCGACCAGAGCTTGTGGATGAGGTGACTAGGGCATTTCTATTGTACTTGTTTGGTTCGACATTTTTTTCGAACCAAAGAAGTACCATTCACTTGGGGTATCTAGCTTCACTTACTATGTTGGATCAGCTTGATAAGATAGATTGGGGTACAGCTATACTAGGTAATTTGTACTCTGCATTAGATTCGTATGTGTTGGGAGACGTTAGAGAGATGAAGGCTTTGCGGTATATTTTGCCCTTTTGGTACTATGAGTATACGGCCAACATGCATCGACGCATGGTAGAGATGGCCAGTCAAGTTAGTGAGCAGTTCTTTCCGCGGATGAGACGGTGGGAGGCTATTCATTACGTACCTCGTGCCCCAGTGGGTGTACGTCATGAGTTGATGGAGGCTAGGATACAGCTGGACATGCGTAGCCAGGGAAATTTGATACGCACTCCTTGGGCCTCAAATTTGGCTCATATGACAGATGCAGGTATTATTACCGACGCCCACCCGATGACGGTTGCATATACACTATCTATTCGTCGGGTGGCTTTACTTACCCCCACTTTTTTGCCCATGTGGTATTTGGGCGAGAGATGTGCGTATCAGACTAGCAGTGATACGCATATACCCGGAGATCCTTTACCTTGCAAGGACATGTTTGGTAGATATCGGTTGATTGGATCAGAGTACATACAGGCACTACGGCAGGCTGGTTGGGTTGATATTGGCCCTTTCTTCATTTATGGGGATTACGATTCCTATTGGCATCGAGTTGCTCCACGTAGAATTCTATGTCCGGATTATGCTCGGGGGATCAACTCCGATCATTTAGGACCTCATATGGGAGCCGGTAGGGTTCAGATACCGCAGGTTTCATTTTTCCCTACTCCATCACAATTTTCACAGCCTCCGATGCAGATAGAGCCAGATTGTATGTTTAGAGCATACGACATTTCGGGTACTGTTATTGAGCAGCCGATAGTGTTTCCAGATGACCCCGATTATCCAGGTGTACCCTCAGCCGGACTATACCCTCCATACCAGGTATGGTTATTACATAGTTAAAGTTACGTACAGTTATTATTAATAGTTCTCTTTAAACGAATTCATACAAGTAATTCACGTCATATATCTCTGTAGTACGCACATTTGTTGGATCAGTCTAGAGTCACCCTTGCCGTTTACCGTGAGATGACTCTTTCGCATACTCTGATGCTGCATCAGCAGTACCGTAGTCATACAGAGATGTTGGAGTCTCAGATCGATGAGTTATCAGAGATGCTTAGGGCTCAGGGGCCGTTTGCACACGCTGGTCCGAGTTGGTCTTCGACTAGAGATTTTGATGAGGCAACTAATCTTGATGATTTGCCGACCCATTATGCCGATCAGGACGATGATGCGGACGATGACAATGATGCTGATGTTGATGATGACGGTGTTGATGATGAGGATGATGTAGACGACGACGTCGATGACGATGTTGGTGATGATGATAGAGATGACGATGGGAGCGACGATGATGGAGGTGTTGCTTTTTAGTCGTGTAGTGATGCTGATGGAGTTTTTTTATATGGTTTCATATATCTTGTTGATGTACTTATGTAGTGTATTGTAGTATTGCATTGTACTTGTTCTGATTGTTAGTTGACTGTTGTAGTAAGTCCATGTGTTTTACTAATGTTGTATTTGTGGACTTTGGTTTGGTGATGAAGTTTTTTATATGGTTTCTATATCTTCGCTTACTACGGTATTTGTGGACTTTGGTTTAGTGATGGAGTTTTTTATATGGTTTCTATATCTTCGCTTACGTCAGTATTTGTGGACTTTGTTATCTCTAAGTTGTACGTGTGAACTTCGGAATTTTATAAAATGTATTAAGTTGTATTTGTGGACTTTTGTATTAAGTTGTAGTTACCGTTCATCTTCTTGTTAATTACCATCACTAGATAATTATATAACATGTTTTCTTCTTGAACGCAATCACATTACAACAAGCTTAACAGATACAACAAGTTTAACAGATACAATAAGCTTAACAGCTACATTAAGACTACGGATAATAGTACTTGCCTACTAAAACATCAAAGCAACACGTTCAGCCTTATGGAAATCGCATTGCGTTCATTCGCAACTCTTGAACTTGATTTTTGAGACACCTTATCTCTCGTTCGAGTTCGTTTGCATATACTATTCCCCTAGGGCACAACGACTAGTCAATCCATTCCGTGTACCTGCATCCATTTGGGTAGGATGGACAAGCCCGCATGCGCCGCCCAATATTGTCGCCTTCTGCTCGAACCAGAACTTGGACCGCATGACCGCAGTAGCAAAGTACACGATAAGATTCACCTTCATGTTCTTGCGGTGGTACTCGATAGAACTCTACTTCTTGTTGTGGTTGAGCGAGAGCCTGTTGGTTCGACAGTTGAACATGTGGTTCTTGAACTTCTTGTGGACGATTTACGTGCCCTTGTTCATGCACTGGTTGAACATGTGGCAATTGCGCTTCTTAGGGCCTAATTTGCATTAGAAAATCGAATTCGTCTTCGAGCTGCTGGAGCCTCATCTGTTCCCACGCCTGCTCATCAGAGTCAGTCTCTGATGGCCAAGAAGGCATTTTGAGTGAGCGATAAAAGGAGGAGGAAGTACTTGAATGAGAACGAAGTGGTTTGAGTGAGATATAATATGCGTAAATTGAGTAACATATATAGCCACGGGGAGCAGAAAACAGTAAAATAAATAATGATGCTACTGCTCACTGTTTCGCCTAACTTAATACTGTAGGGAATCTGCTTTTCTTACTGTCATGATGTGAAGGGACACTGGTTCTACTTTTCAATAACTTGTTTTCTTCTTGAACGCAATCACATTTCAATAACTTAATACAAACTTAGAGATGGTAGCAACTCTAGCCCAGTACACTCTATCCCAATACAACTCTAGCCCAATACAAACTTAATACAAACACAAGGCAGCCACTTACGTAATACATTACAAACACAAACAGCAAACTCAAAATACATTACAATTAATAAGGGAGTTTCCTAATCAGTTCCATAACAGGTTAGCCAATCGTAACGAAGTTTATACGCTTCGTAGCCAACAAAATCCTCACCGTATTCGAACAGATAACGAGAATCATATGTTGCTCGATTTGTTTTAAATAGGTGTTCGTCTTCAATTGTCTCGATAATCTTTGTGTATCGATCACAAGAATCTGCAAAATGATGATTAGCCATTTGTAGTTCAACTGATGTTCGTCTAGTCGGCCGAGAACGATGGTTGTTGTGTAGCCTCGTGATCAATTCCCATCTTTCTTCATATGTTAAACCCCCTCCACTCTGCATTAGTTTCCATTCTCTTTTATCAACCTCAATATAGGCTTTGGCGAGGGCTAGCAAATCTTTGGATGAAAATGGGGGACGTGTAGATGTCGATGCTTGACCACAATTACGAGGTTTCCTTACTGGAGCTGGATGCGTTTCTGGAGCTGGACGCGGAGCTAGAAGCACCCGTTGCTGGACCTGGAAAGGAACTTCGTCAATTTGCGTATCAGGAACTAATCCAGCTTCATTCTCATTGACTTGACTTCGTTCGTACTCATCAAATAAGCTGTCCATTTGTTCATCACTTATTTCCCAATCGGCCATAGAAAGGAACGTTGTTGTTTGAAGAGATAAAGGTTATAGAGGTATCGTTTCAGTGTACTGATTCAGTGTACATTATGTACATTCATCCAGTCACATGTGTACAGTGGAGGATATGACCAAACACTATAGATGAATACGACCATACCATCCATGGCTTCAGTCCCACATGGCTACAGTTCACGAATATGGCTACAGTTCACAAATATGACCATTCACAAGACAGCCATTATTTATGACCATTCATAACATGGCTACAGTCTCACCATGTACACTATACACTGACACACTAACATGGCTACAGTCACATGGGATTGGAAAAGTGATTGATTAGTCCCAACGTTTCCATGGTATACATATACTGGTTGGACAGTAAGGTTCACAACCACATTTCAAATTCCACCATGAAGCGCACGGATCCACTAGCGGACAACACGGTGGCTCAACAGTGGGTCGAAGATACTTTCACCGGGATCATGCGGCATTTCATAAAACACTAATAAAAGATTATTTTGCTTCAGATCCAACTTATGGCCCATCCATTTTCCGCAGACGATTTAGAATGAGTCGACCTTTATTTGTAAGAATTCTTAAAAGTATTCAGTTGAATAATAAATACTTTGTTTTTAAGCAGGACGCTGCAAAAAAAAAAAGGATTGAGTGGGCATCAAAAGATGACCGCAGCTTTGAGGATGTTAGTGTACGGCACGCCCGCCGACGCTCTAGATGACGCTTGTCGTATTGCTGAGAGTACCGCATTGGAAAATGTAGATCATTTCTGTCAATCAGTGGTGTACATTTATGGGGATGAATACCTCCGTACTCCCAACGAAGCTGACGTTGCTAGATTGCGTGAAATGCACGAAAATCGCGGCTGGCCTGGGATGTTAGGGAGTCTTGATTGTATGCATTGGGAGTGGAAGAACTGTCCTAAAGCTTTCCATGGAGCGTACAATGGTAAAGAAAAAAAACCAACAATCATCTTAGAAGCTGTTGCATCTCATGATCTGTGGATATGTCATACGTTTTTTGGAATGCCTGGTTCACTTAACGACCACAATGTTATTGAGCGATCACATTTGTTTAGCGATTTGGCGCAGGGTAAATCAACTCCTGTATCGTTTACAATTGGGCACAACACATACGAGCACGGTTACTATTTAGGAGATGGAATTTATCCTAAATGGAGCACGATTGGGAAGACATTTTCAAATCCACTAACTCCGAAACAGAAAAAATTTGCTAGTATGCAAGAGGGGCAAAGGAAAGATGTTGAGCGAGCTTTTGGGGTTCTTCAATCGAGATTCGCAATGGTTAGTAATCCTTGTAGGTTATGGAAGCGGTCGAAAATGTCTAAAATTATGTTCTGTTGTATCATTCTGCATAACATGATAATTGAAGATGAACGCGAGATGGTTTACCCAGATTACGAGTACGAAGGATCTAGACAACCCCCTCAGATATTCCGAATTTCTAATGTACCAATTCACAGACAGTACGATATGTTTAACGCCGATAAACATGAAATATATCGTAATGCGGCACTTCACAATCGTCTTCAAAAAGATCTAATGGATCACATTTGGAACTCTTATGGCAATCAGTAGATTAAATTTCATAAGCTATGTTTTATTAAGTTTATTTGCTTTGTAATCTGTACAATTTATGTTATGTAGTATGTTGAATTGTTTTGATGTGGTACTTATTAGTTGATACATATATACAGACATAAACAAAATAGAATACCACTACTTAATTCATACTATAAAACGCTACTTAATTCGATACAATAAAGGTTGTGCATGACTTCATAAGTCAAATACAGTATAAATGGGAATACACCACTACCTAACTAAATTACATACGTCTTGATCCGGTCCGACTATCAACAATACGTTGTTTGTAATCCATCCAGTACTGCCTAAATAGTGGATCCATTCCCGTAACATCCTTTTCCATTACCATAGTCTCTTGCTGTTCCCGCTCCAACTCGAACCTACCCCGTTTCCATCAATAAACCATCAATACAGTATAAATGGGAATACACCATTACCATAGTCTACAATCACCCGTATGCTATCATTCCCCCTTCTAGTCCGAGGTAAACCATCAATAAAGTCCATAGAAATTTGTTCCCATTTCTAGCCTGGAACCTCTAATGGCTGTAATAAACCTGCTAGCTTTTGCTGATCGCTTTTAACGAGCTGACAGGTGGGGCACTTAGCAACATAAATGGAGATGTCTCTTTTCATCGCTCTCCACCAAAAGGTACGCTTAAGATCGTGGTACATCTTGCTTACCCCAGGATGAATACTGAGCTTCGATTTATGGCATTCGTCCATAACCTCCCTTCTTAGCTCAAGAATGTTTGGGACACGAATCCGGCCTTGTAGCCTTAGAACTCCCTTATCATCGATTTGGAAACTTGTATTTTCACCTTCTCGAATTCTTGTGCTAATTCCCTGAATAAATTCATCCTCCTTCTGAAGAGCAGAGATTTTGTCAATCAATGAAGGTGTGATGATGAGATTGGCCAGGATAAGATTGGTGCTGGCCGTGTTCTTTCTGCTAAGAGCATCCACCACTACATTAACCTTTCCCGGAGTATATAGAATATCCAGGTCGTAGGGTGCAAGGAATTCAACCCAACGTTGCTGCCTCATTTTTAAATCTTTTTGGGTGAATAGATGCTTCAAGGATTTATGATCTGTATACAGCTCAAACTTCTCCCCCAAAAGATAATGCCTCCATATTTTCAGGGCAAATACGATGGCCATTAGCTCAAGATCATGAGTGGCATAATTCTTTTCATGCGGTTTTAGCTTTCGGCTAGCATAAGCAACAACTCTGCCCCTTTGCATTAGCACCGCACCAATACCTTAAATAGATAAAAGATAATATGTTAAAGCGAGATTTGATATTAAAAGAAATATTATCTCAGACATGTTTATTATGATAAAGAGAATGACCTTCTTTGGAAGCATTTGTCCAGACTTTCAGATCCTCATTGCCATCTATGATGGTCAACACAGGAGCAGTGATCAATCTCTGTTTCAGCTCTTGGAAAGCTGCCTCGCATTCTGGTGTCCAAACGAACTTGGTATGCTTCTTAGTATGCTTAGTCAATGGACAAGATAATTTCTAAAAATCCTTAATGAATTTTCGATAATAGCCAGCCAGCCCTAGAAAACTTCTGACTTCAGTGGGTGTCGTAGGCTGTTTCCAGTCTTGGATAGCTGAAATTTTTCCTGGATCAACAGAGATGCCTTCTTTTGATACTACGTGGCCGAGGAATTTCACCTTATCTTGCCAGAATATACATTTGGAGAATTTAGCTTTTAATATATTCCTCCGCAGAATCTCCAAGACTTCTTTTAAATGTTTTTCGTTCTCAGTAGTGCTTTTACATAAAATAAGGATATCATCAATGAATACTAGCACGAATTTATTCAGAACATCCCGAAACACTCTATTCATCAAATCAACAAAGTATGCTGGGGCATTGCACATACCAAAAGGCATTACTGGCCATTCATAAAATAGATCAGGCCCTCTGAAAGCAGTTAAGGGAATACTCTCTTCTGCAATACGTAGTTGATGGAATCCTGTGGCTAGGTCCATCCTAGAGAATACTCGTGCTCCATTCAGACGGTCTAAAAGATCATCAATTCTAGGCAATGGATATTTGTTTTTCAGCGTTTGTTTATTTAAGTCGCGATAGTCCACGCACTGTCGGATCGTGCCATCTGATTTTGGGACAAACACCACTGCTGCGCCCCATTCGGAAAAGCTAGGCCTGATTAGACCTTTCCATAAAAGTTGTTTAGTTTGATTTTTCAGCTCCTCTCTTTCTTTTGGCGACATTCGCCTAATAGGATGCACAACAGGCCTGGCATTTGGAACCAAGTCAATTCTGAAATCGATTTCTCGACGGGGAGGCAGACTGTCTACTTCATCGAATACATCAGCATAATCTCTGATGATAGGAATAGATTCAATAGAAGTAGGGGAGACTTCTAAAGAGGACCAGAATTCTTTTCTGTCGGTTGCAGAGACATGGCAAGGTACAGAAATAATATCTCCGAATTTTGTTTTGATCTTAACTATCCTTTCAGCACATATTAGCTCAGCCCCGTATTTTGTAAGCCAATCCATTCCAAGTATAACATCATACCCGGAGAATTTCATGATGATTAGATTAAAAGATAATTGAAAGTAGGATTAAGAAAGGGGTACTCTACAGTACTGATCAAGAATAATTGAACCTCCGATTGGGCTATGAACTTTAATCATTTCTTTCAATTTTCTAGGTTTCAGTTTAAGTTTTCTAGTAGTGTCGCTTGATATGAAACTTCTAGAAGCACCAGTATCAAATAAAACAGTAATGGGAATATCTTTAATATTAAGTGTACCGCCCAAAACATCGGGCTTACCTGCTCCCTCTGAAGAAGTTGGTGCAGCCGTGACTTCATAAACATGTGCCACCTCAGATTTTTAAGCAAAGGACAATTCTTGACTAAATGACCGGGCTTATGGCAGTTGTAGCACTCCCTTGGACCTCGGGGATTCTGCCCACTATTTTGGCTTGGTCCAGAGCCATTCCTTTTGGGCTTCTTTGGGGCTCTGCACTCGTAGTTGTAATGGCCCATCTTCTGACAGTTGAAACATTTGACTTTGGACTTATCTCTCTTCTTATTCTCCTGAGATTTGTTGGTTCAAGAACTGCCTCCTTCTGTTTTCTTGTCTGAATCTTTGTTCTTAGCTTGACTCTTTGCATTCTCTATTTGAGCACCCTTTTGATCAATCTCTTCGTACCTGCTAGCCATCACTATCAACTTGGAAAAAGGGCACTCAATATGGGCTGTCACCCTGTTGTGGTAGCGCCTTGCAAGTCCATTTATAAACCTCTTATTCTTTTGTAAAGCATCCTGAACAAGCTCTGGGGCGTATCTAGAAAGATCCTCAAATTTCTTCACATATTCCGCAATGGTCATAGTGCCTTGCTGAAGATTAGCAAATTCATCATGTAGACGCTCCACTTCATTAGGTGGGATATATTTCTCATAAAAAAGCTGCTTAAATTCTGCCCAAGTAATCTCTGCACCATTCCTTCCAATCATAGCTGTCTCCTACCAAGTCTGGGCCTGGCCTGGCCTTGCATAAACCAAACGGCCATAAAGCGCTTCCTATGATCCACAAGCTCCAATCCGTCCAAAATCTTTTCCATCGTCTTCAACCATTCTTGAGCTTCCACTGCTGTTTCCTTCCCAGTAAAGTGCACCCCTCCAAGATTCTTGATTTTTTTAGCAACCTTATCAAGATCAAAAGCTTATGGAGGTGGCGGTGGTGGTGACCTCTCGACATCCAAGTTAGGCTGGTCTTGCTCAGGTGGGGGTGTATCTCTAGTCCTGCCTCTAGCAGCTCCTCCATGGCCTCTAGCTCTTGTCCTCGCTCTCGTACTCATATTCAATTTGTCTGTACCATCAAGGAAAGAGTCAGACCAACAGAAATGATAAGTTCAAAAGAGAAGGTTAAAAGTAGAGACATTTGATAAGGTGATAATGAAGTAATGACTGATAAATATGTGATATTCTGTTGTACTCATTCTGGGACATTATAAATCCTATCTCTAATGAGCTACTCGTCTTAGAACACTACTGATTCCAAATAGACAAATTGTTTTAAAAAAAATGTTATACTCCAAAGCCAAGGTAAACCTTAGGCTCTGATACCAAGTGTGACGACCCCAAAATTCCTTAAATAGAAAGTAAGGAAAATTGCAGGAATATAACACCATTAAAACAATAACAGATCCCAGAACATAGCATAACATAAATATCATTGCAGCGGAGAAAATGTCATCACAAAATATCATCCCCGAATCTCAGAGTGTGCAACATAGCATTACATTATTCCAAATAGATGTTCTACGGAAGAAAAGAAATAAAGTCTCAAATTCCAAATTACATCAAACTCCAATTATTGACTTAAAGCAGAAATAAATGATAAAAGCAAATTTCTTCAGCAATCTCCAAAAGCAAGCTCCTTCCAGCAAATGTCAACATCTAACCTGTCATTTGGCTGCCCGTGTGGAGAGAGGGCACCCGAGTTTGCAAAAAGTGAAACAAACTTCGAGTCAGTCAAGCGACTGGTGTGAGAAATCTAAATTAACTAATAATATAAATATAGCAAATCACTGGACCACGCCGCTAATGAGGAATGGGTTTACTCCAATTGATTGCTAGTGCATAAGATAGATAAATCGTGAAATAACGCAATGTCTTTTTGAAAAATGAAACTATTATAAGACCCAAGTCCCATCACATAATGCAACGCAAACCGGAGGATAGGGTTTTACCTTATAATGGTCAAGAAATGATAAATACGCAAAATACGATATTATTATTAGTGTGTATTATATTTTAATTAAAACATTTCAAAACATGATATCAATCCTAGATGGCATAGCTACCATCTATTATGTCGCCGTACTAGTAATACAATCAAAACCGTAAAGAGGCGTATTGGAAATTGGGTTTCCGTCATGAGTCAAGGCTAGGAAGGAAGTCCTTACCGATTCGAGACACTCTTGCAATTTCCCAGGATTTGGACGCTGGCGAACCCTTGGATCCTGCAGGGCCGGTCCACAACTGCTTTAGTGGATTAGTTATTCCTGAACACACGCTCCCCGGTCCTATTGAACCTATAATACGGCCGAGGGCGACCGCATAAATCCAAGGCCTCTAAAAATCCAACAACCACATAAGTAAATGTCTGGGCTCCATACCATGACACTACTTCTAGCTATAAAGAAACGTGTGCACTCCCTGCGTTCCCTTCTCCCGTTTAAGACTCTACCTGGGTGTGAGGCTCGTGAGGTAACGTTACACAAAGTTGTGCCTAAAGAGGCTATGCTTTGATCATCAACCACAAGGCCTGCTTTGCAACAAAGCCTTGATCATTGCATCTTGGCATGCCACGTCGACAATTCACGCCACGCAATCAACAACTATCAATACTCAACCTCTAAGGGTGATTAAGCAAGAGAATAAATTCTCTGCCACCAATGATTATATATCAACAGTAATCCATTTACATGGTATAAATTTCAACGTCAGACATGCATCCATTTACAAGTCCGTTCTGGGTCTGAACGGAACCGGAGATACCTGAGAGGCTCTCGTATATCCGGACAATTAGCACATACGTCCAGACGACTACCACCGAAATCCCTTCAGGGTAGCTACTCCTATCAAGGACTTTAGTAGCAATACATTCGTTCGATGTGAAGACCGCCGGTCTTCAACACCGTCTTCGTCTCTTCATCGACATATAATTATTTGAAATGAGTAGAACTCGGACTTTTCAAATAATTAACGAATAATTATCATTTAAAAACATTTCATATCGTTAATTTTAATTTTTAACGATTTATCGCTATTTTAATTTAATCAAAAATAGCTCAAATTATTTCAAACGACGCTTCGGGTTAAAGAGTGGCCCTGGCGCTGTTTTTCTAGAAATTTGATTTACGCATAACTTGGAATCTAACCGTTGAATTTTGACAAAATTTGTCTTATTGGAAATATCTTCCCAAAGCGGTCCTAACGGCTCCAGTTTTGGGAAAATCCGACGGTTGGATCTTTAGTTATAATCGTTTAAAGTCACGATTGCCAAAACGCGAATTGCCGCGCTCGATTCGTTATATATTTCTATTTATATTTATAAATATAAATTTCCAAGCGAATTCATTCATGTGGATATCACAACAATAAAGTAAATGAATAATGCAAATCACAATTAAGTTTATCACGCCTATTGAAACGTGTATTATCTCATGCATCAAATTTATAGTATATTGACTAATATTTTTTTTTACAAATTGTAAATTCCTTTACAACGAATAAAATGAATATTTTCGTCCATTTTTTTTCAAGGAGTAAATTTGTTGAATTTCTTTTGATCAACTAAATGAATATTTTTGTTCAATTCATTTTTACGATCAAAAATGAAAACTTCTTCCTACGCTTTTAATATCACATAAAAATGTAATTTTTAAAGTGAAACATATTTTTAGACCAAATATGATTCTTTTCCTGATCTTTTAAAATTTACATAAAAATGTAAAAATTTTATTCTCACATTTTGTTTGCACTAGGGAATGCAAATAAAATGTATAATTTTATGACTTATTTGTTTTTAAAGAACCCAAATAAAATGTAGCTTTTAATTTCTAATTTTATTTACATTTGGAGACGTAAATAAAAACGTTTTTATTTTCCATTTATTAACATTAAAGAATGTTAACAAAAATACAACCTTTCAATTTCTAATTTGTTACTAATTTTGTTTGCATCTAAAATTGCAAACAAAAAGATATCTTTTTCTTTTCTTTCCTTCTCTCTAATTTTGTTTGCATCTAAAATTGCAAACAAAAAGATATATTCTTTTCTCTAATTTTGTTTGCATCTAAAATTGCAAACAAAAAGATATATTTTTTCCTCTAATTTTGTTTGCATCTAAAATTGCAAACAAAAAGATACATTCTTTTCTCTAATTTTGTTTGCATCTAAAATTGCAAACAAAAAGATACATTCTTTCCCTCTTACATGTAGTGTTTGCATTTAAATGCAACATGAAAATGTAAATTTTATTTTTATGAAGCGTTTGCATTTAAATGCAAACACAAAAATGTAAGAATAATAAATATTTAATTTTTTTTCTACATTGCATTTTCAAATGAGATGAAGTTTTATTTTTCTACACTTTGTTGACATTAAGGAATGCAACAATGCATTTTTTTATTCTTCATATAACATTTGTGTTTGAAAACACAAATCAAAATGTTAATCAATGTACGATGTGAATATTTGTGTTAGGGACACAAATGAAATATATTTCAGTACATAATGTATGCATTGGTTTTTTAAAAAACACAAAATAAATATTTTTGATGTACGGTGCATGTATTTGTGTATAAAGACACAACTAAAAATAAAAAGAATAAAATTTCAATGGCAGTGCATTTATTTGTGTTTAAGACACAAATAAAAATAAAATTTCAATGATGATGTATTTATCAATGTTTAAGACACAAATAAAAATAAATTTCAATGACGATGAATTTATCTATGTTTAAGACACAAATAAAAATAAATTTCAATGACGATGAATTTATTTGTGTTTAGAACACAAATAAAAATAAAATTTCATATTTCTATGTAAATGTATGCGTTAATATATAAATAAAAAGACATTTTATTTATATGTAAACATTTATGTTCAAACATAAAATAAATATAGACATTTCTTTTGCATGTTGCTATTTGTGTTGAAACACAAATATAAAAATAAACATTATTTTTTCTCTCTCATACATGTAGTATTTGTGTTGAAACACAAAAATAAAAATAAACACCTTTTTTTTCTTCATGTTAATATTTGCATTGTAACACAAAAATAAAAATCAAATCAATTTAGATAAAAAGGAAATTTTAATTTTCTACTTTGCATCCAATTTATTAAAATAATAGAAAATTTTATCTTCTTTGTTAAATCCATTTCATTCAAATAAAAGGAAATTTATTTTCCATATTGAATCAGATCTAGAAAAAAGATTTTATTTTCCCTTTTTTTTATTCCTTTCTTTCTTTCTACTAGGTATGTAGATCTATAAATTTTCTATCGCAAAATGAATATTGAATTGGTTATGTAACACCCCGAATTTCGGTTAATGCTAAAATTCCCAAATTAATGAATAACTAATCCCAGATGTGGGAATTAGGGGAAACGGGTTGCACCATTGCGTTCGTCTTGGAAAAATACGCGAAATAGAGTCTGAGTTTTCGAAAATCGGAGTCCGTATGAAGAAGATATGGACGAACGAAGTTAGGCAGAAAAACCGAAAAACTAGCCAGAATGCACTGGCGCACTTGTGAAGTGCGCCAACACAAAAATGCACTGGCGCACTTGTGAAGTGCGCCAACACATTTTTACACTGGCGCACTTGGGAAGTGCGCCCGTGTCGAGCCAGAAACCTGCACAGTTTCTAGAGAGTTCTGTGGTTGGGTGCACCAGTTTGGGGTTTAGGCTTGGTCTTAGGGCTGGTTTCTGGAAGGTTCCGAAATCTAAGGGTCCTAATCTAATTTAGGGTTAATCTAAGGGCCTAAAACACTCACCTAATCTATAAATACACCCTAATACTACCCTAATTCATACTAAAAATAGAAATGATGCCACCATGCCGCCAAAATCAAACTTGAGAGGAACCTCCACTAGTTTATGAAGAAAGTTGCAAGCTAATCAACCTCTAATCATCATCTTCTTCTTGTATAGCAACTAGTTCTACTACATAAGTTTGCTAATCTTGGTTTTGGTGAGTTTCTATAGACTTAACAATCAATTGTTTAATTGATTATGATAGGATATGATAAGATATGGCTATGTTTGTGGAATCAATGTGTTTATGCAAGTTTAGTATAGTGTATGTTGTGTGCTATATGCAAGTTTAATGCTATGTTTTATGATGCAAAACACTATGTTGAACATTGATTCATATGTAACATGTTATGCAAGCTATATGGGAGATTATACGCAAGTCTATATGTAACATGTGATGCAAGTTATGTATTTGGTTTTATGCATGCTAAGTATTTGGTTTTATGCATGCTATGTATGTGGTTTTATGCATGCTAAGTATTTGGTTTTATGCATGCTAAGTGTTTGGTTTTATGCAAGTTTGTCTCTTTTTATAATATGCATAATATATGCAAGTTTGTCTCTAAGTATGGCATGTTATGCAAGTTCATATGCAAGTTATGATACATATTCATATGCAAGTTATGATGCAAGTTCATATGCAAGTTATGATACATGTTCATATGCAAGTTATGATGCAAGTTCATATGCAAGTTATGATACATATTCATATGCAAGTTATGATGCAAGTTCATATGCAAGTTATGATACATGTCCATATGCAAGTTATGATGCAAGTTTATATGCAAGTTATGATGCAAGTTCATATGCAAGTTATGATACATGTTCATATGCAAGTTATGATGCAAGTTCATATGCAAGTTATGATGCAAGTTCATATGCAAGTTTATGTGCAAGTTCATATGCAAGTTGTCTCTTTTATGATATGCATAATGCAAGTTTGGGTTAAATACTAGTTGGGTTTAATGTATGTTCATATATGCAAGTTAACACCTTTTGAACCCATGATAAAGTTACATGCTATGTTGGCTAAACCCATGACCTTTGTGATGAATCTTCCCTTTATTATGTCGTGTTATGAGAACGAACTACGTGGGGAACGATGGGGTTAATATGCATGTTAATAAAATGATGTGAAATGGGTATGATTAATCATACCACAAATTAAATGGACGTAATTGGGAATTTACCTATTAAGTTAGGTCTACCCATACTATGGAATTGGGAATTTACCTATTGAGTTAGGTCTACCCATATTCTTAAAAATGTGTAATTAATTAGGCATAATTAATTCAAATTATGGGGGTGATTAATTAGGTGTAATTAATCAACTAAGACACGAGGTTGGACCCTTTAGTAGCGGAAGTCTGCCCGGAACCGACCGGCCATCCAGCAGCTACAAATGATTGGCCCAATGTGAGAGGTCTTAGTCATAAATTAAATACGTGATTAAAGTAAAGACACGAGGTTAGACCTTTTTATGACAGAAGTCTGCCCGGAACCAACCGGCATATCCAGCAGTCATAAAAGATGGTCTAATGTGAGAGGTCTTTATGAGGTCATGATCTTAATTAATTAAGAAACACTTAACCATATTAGCATGTAGAGGGACATGAGGGGTTAAGTGGGTGCCTTGGGTGGCATGTGGAAATCTAGTGGGTTGCCTTGGGTGGCAATAGAAAATACGATTAGAATACTTAACCAAAGAGGAACATGTAATTAAACATGGGTAAAGGGTTAAGTAAGTGCTTTGGGTGGCATGTGGAAATCTAGTGGGTGCCTTAAGTGGCAATTGATATATGATTAGATGACTTAACCAAACCTTAACATGTAGGTGGGCATGATTATAACAGGGGTTAAGTGGGATACACTAGATAAAATAACAAGCTTAGGTGGTAGCTTGTGGGGGCCCATTTCAACCAATATCCCAAACGTATCTTAGTGGGCTCGACTCTAGTCGAGTAACGGGACACGCATATTGGGCTTGACTATAAGAGGCCAAAATGGGTTAGCAGTGGCAACGCATGACCAACGGGTTTCATATGCGTGTGTGGACCCGGGCTGGTAAATAAGACGTTGTTGCATCGTGTAGATATAAGCCGTGCACCGTTAGTTTTATCATGTTGCCACGTTGGGGAATGGTACACCCCACGGTGGGGCCAGCACGGGTATCTACGTTAGGGAGCCGATCGAATGGGGAGTAGTGTGTACACCTAGTGGATTGTAGGGCCCTGTGGCGTCTACTCAGTCACCTAGGGGTACGCGAGAAATATTAAGTTAATTTTATAAGTCCATGGGTGGGATCAACCTTTAAGTTAGGAATGACTGGTGTGGTGCAGTGTAGGAATTACCCTTGGGTGGGTAGATCTGGGGTGGTGTAATCCAGTAATTATCCTTGGGTGGATAAATGCGTCTTTTCGGTTATCTTAGTACATCCTGTGTTTAGTTGGCTACTTAGTGTAGTCATTATCCCCAGAGGTACCGTACCTTGTTTATATCATACCCTAATTACTTTAATGATTGTATTGTTAGGGTTATAGGACTCACTCAGACTTATGTCTGACCCCGTTGTTTCTTTATCTTTTTCCCAACCCTCAGGTTTTCAGAGTGGGCCTAGCACTAGTGGGCTTTGATCAGACTGCTTTATCTATCTTTTGGAGCTTGGACCGTGGATGTAAAGCTCAGTTTATCTTTTCTATTATGGCTATTAGGTTTTGTAGTGGGATTATGTACTTTCGTTTTTATTAGGATGGATATTATGTACTTGATTCTTACTTATGATTTTTGTGTAACCAAACATGTTTTACTTTCCGCTGAAATGAAATGATGTTTTAAATTCTCAAGTATTACTTATATCTGTCTTGTTGTAATTTTTTTGTTCTATATTCACTTAAAATACTCCACCGATGTTATGGCATTCCCTTAGTGAGTGACCGTAGCGGGTGTGGGGTGTTACACGTGGTATCAAAGCTTAAGGTTACCAGAACAGATAAATTTTTTAGAAAAACTATTTTCTAAGAATATTTTTGAAAGGAGTATTTTCAAAAACATGTCTTTTAAGAGAAAAGTTTTTGAAAGAAAAGCATAATCCCCAATAGCCATATCTATATCTTTCGAATTCTCCGTTTTGAATCTCTTCCTCTCTCGTTTTGAGTTTCCCCTCCGTGTATAGATGACCTTTCTAAGATAGATAAGAACGGAAAACCACTTCAAGGGACTTAGACATTAGTCGGATTAGAAGTTGGTTCAAGAAGGAGGAGGACTGGTAGGTATCTATTGGATAGACGATGGGAGGAAGGCTCAAATAGTTGTTTGGTTAATGAAGGATGAAACCTCATTGGTGGGAGGTTACGAGTGGAGAATGGGAAGAAGAAGGCGAGTAGTTATCCTTTTGGAGGAATGGGAAACCGTATTAGGATTGTCCAAAGGGGCATGGGTAAGGTACGGAATCTCCTAGAGGGTAGTTGTATTCCCTCACGACTAGGGTACCAAATGGGGATAGACCGTCTAGGTTGGAATTTGGATTTCTTTATTATCCGATTCGAACTTTATTTAATTCCGACGCATCGAGTTCGTTTATCTCATCATTGTTAGTTGAGTCACTGCACTTAGACACCAGTTAGTAGATGATCCCTTAGTTGTTTCAAACCCAATTGGGGCTCCATGAAGTGTTTGGGTTTGAAAGTTGTTATACTTAGCGTTGAGAGTAGATGTGATGCTTTTTGGGCTTCACGAGCTATGGGTTAGTTTTGGGCATGGACTGGTTATCCAGTAGGGGTGCCGTTCTTGATTTTGAAGGGAGAGTTGTTAGGCTTATGACCCGCTTGGGTAACACTCTCGAGATCACTTGTAATCCCATGGAATCTGTTATGCTAAGTTATCTAGAATCGCTTGACACGTCGGTCGAGAGTTTTCGATCTGTTAGAGTGGTCCGGGAATACTCGGATGTGTTTGAGGAGGTGAAGGGCTTACCTCCGGAGCGGGAGATTGACTTCCGAATATATCTGGTAGACAATGCTAAACCTGTATCTTTACCAGTGCGCCACATGGCTCCTCGCGAGAGGAGGGAACTCCATAAGCAAGTAGGGGAGTTGCTTGAGAAGGGGTCCATAAGACAAAGTATATCGGAGTGGGGTGCTCCAGTAGTTTTTGCTACGAAGGTGGATGGGTCCCTCAGACTTTGTGTAGGCTAAAGAGAACTAAATAAACTCACAAAGAAGAATAGACACCCATTGCCGAGGATTGATGATCTCTTTGATCAGTTGGTTGGCGCCTCAGTATTTTCGCAAGTTGGACTCAGCCACGGGGTTTCGTCAGTTGAGAGTGGCTGAGGATAGTATAGAGAAGATTGCCTTTAGGACTCCGGATGGTTTTATGAGTGGCTGGTGATGCCATTTGGTTAGACGAACGCCTCCGCATACTTTGTTGATTTGATGAGAAGGGTGTTCAGGGAGTACCTAAATAAGTTCGTGATGATCTTAGTGGATGACATCTTGGTCTTTTCTAGGAGCGAAATAAGTTTTCGTATGTGCTCAATAGGTTGAGCAAAGTCAGTTATGGGATAAACGGTGGTTTTGGAGCGAGACTGGCAAGGACATCCAGAGTTGGACAAGGGCTTAATTATTTAGCCGTTTTTACTAGTATCATCTAACGTAGGTCGTCTGAATTCGAAGGAGGTATCCCTTGGGTGTTTGTCTGATATTGGTTTAGGCCTTTGGGGCTTGCATTTGGGGGATGTCGAGTTCGACTAAGGTGGTCTGCGTGAGAGATGGATAGTTGTGACGATTTTGCATGGGAGAATATCCTGATTTTCTCTAGAAGTGGAGAAAAGCATGCCCTACATCTTAGGGAAGTGTTGGAGACTCTTTGAGCGCGTTGTCTTAAGACAACAAAGGTGGATGGAATTCTTAGCATCCTATAAGTTTGAGATAGCGTATACCCCTGGCAAGGGTAACGTGGTGGCAGATGCCTTGAGCAGAAAAAGGCTGTCTTTGAGTCCATTGTTCGTGGAATGGCGAAGCTTGGAGTTTAATTCTATGATTGACTTTAGACCTTCCGTTGACTTTGTACCCGGTTTGCTAGCCTCCTTGGAGGTTAGGCCTACTCTTTTAGGGCGGATTGGCGAGGCACACGAGACGACCCACAGTTGGTTGAGTTAGTAGAGAAGCTCATAAGGGGGGAGTCGTCCAGCCATTTGAGTAGGTATACCCTAGATGGTAAGGGGTGGCTGCGTAGAGACGGTAGACTTTGTGTACCGCAAGACGAGGGTCTGAGGAAGGCTATACTTGATGATGCACATCGGTCAAAGATGACCATTCATCCTGGTAGGAACAAGATGTACTAAGACATGAAGAGAGTTTTCTTCTGGGCCGGTATGAAGAAAGATGTGGCCGAGTATGTGGCTAGATGCTTAGTGTGCCAACAAGTTAAAGCGGAGCAAAGGAAACTCGGTGGGTTGCTACACCCATTGGAAGTTCCGCAATGGAAGTGGGATAGTGTCTCGATGGATTTCATCGATGGGTTACCGATATCGAGGAAGGGCAATACGGGAATTTGGGTTGTGGTAGACAGACTTACCAAGAGTGCCCATTTTATACCCGTGAAGAGTAAGAGGACCGCTCCATGGCTTGCTTCAGTCTATGTTAGAGAGATTGTTAGATTGCATGGCGTACCATCCAGCATTGTGAGTGATCGAGATCCTATCTTCACTAGTGAGTTTTGGAGAAGTTTGCAAGAGGTGGTAGGGACTCAGTTGTGTTTGAGCACCGCATATCATCCTCAGACGGACGGTCAGACCGAGAGGGTGAACCGTATCTTAGAAGATCTCTTGAGGCTTTGTATCTTGGATTTTGGAGGTACATGGGAAGAACATCTTCCTTTGGTGGAGTTCGCATACAATAACAGCTTTCAGTCTAGTATTGGCATGGCACCTTTCGAAGCTCTTTATGGAAGGCCTTGTCGATCTCCTACATGTTGGTGGGAATCTACGGATAAGATCTTGCTTGGGCCAGATAGGGTTAGAGAGACTTCAAAGAAGATTGATTTGATTCGAAGAAGGATGAAGGCAGCGCAAGATAGACAGAAATCTTATGCGGATCGGAGAAGGACGGATCTTGAGTTTGAGGTTGGGGACATGGTTTTTGTCAAAGTATCTCCGTTGAGAAATGTTGTTCGCTTTGGGTCCGTTGGGAAGTTAGCACCGAGGTTTGTTGGGCCGTTTCCTATTAAGGAAAGGATTGGACGGATGGCATATAGGGTGGAGTTGCCCGACAGACTTAGTGGTGTTCATGATGTATTCCATGTATCACATTTGAGGAAGTGCTTACATGAGACCGCAGAGGTGGTAGAGCCGAGCTTGCTTAGAGATGTAGAGGTAGAGCGTGATGCGACGATTCGACGAGCTCCTACTCGCATCCTTTGGTCAGAAACTAGGAAGTTGAGGAACAGAGAAGTTCAGCTAGTTAAAGTGCAATGGGGAGAAGAAGAAAGCAATGCTACTTGGGAGACGGAAGCGAAGATGCGTTCTTTGTACCCATTTCTTTTTGAGAGTATGTCTTTTAACTTCTCCTTTATCGCTTGTCTAGTACTTATCTTATCTTTAGTATATCCTCTCGCTAGTACCTATGACCTTTAGATAGGGTAAATCTATGGTTGAAACATGTGTTTGAGACATGTTATGTTTGATGGATGCGTGTGAATGCAAGTGGTTGCTAGTGGTTGCTCGTGGATGCATATACACACACTCTAGACACTAGATCGGCTCAATCACTTCATATGGCATATTGCATAAAATTGTGTGTAGGAAGCTATATTTATGGATGTATAATGATTGTGTTATCATATGGGTGATGCATTTTGGTGAATGATTGTGTACTCATGTAGATATTGTATGTGTCGATAAGGTTCTCTCGCATACATAATGGATGCATGGCACTATCATGGTTTGCATATGTTCATACATTAGATAGGGAACATATACACACACTTTTTGCATATGCTCATACATCATTAGAAACTGTTTTAAGGACAATGGATGCCCGTGTTTGATGGATTGAGTAGATGGTTGTTTGGATGGTAGGATATGCATTCTCCTTAGCTTAGAGATTTCGGGGACGAAATCCTTTAAGGAGGGGAGAATGTAACACCCCGAATTTCGGTTAATGCTAAAATTCACAAATTAAAGAATAACTAATCCCAGATGTGGGAATTAGGGGAAATGGGTTGCACCATTGCGTTCGTCTCGGAAAAATACGCGAAATAGAGTCTGAATTTTCGAAAATCGGAGTCCGTATGAAGAAGATATGGACGAACGAAGTTAGGCAGAAAAACCGAAAAACTAGCCAGAATGCACTGGCGCACTTGTGAAGTGCGCCAACACAAAAATGCACTGGCGCACTTGTGAAGTGCGCCAACACATTTTTACACTGGCGCACTTGGGAAGTGCGCCCGTGTCGAGCCAGAAACCTGCACAGTTTCTAGAGAGTTCTGTGGTTGGGTGCACCAGTTTGGGGTTTGGGCTTGGTCTTAGGGCTGGTTTCTGGAAGGTTCCGAAATCTAAGGGTCCTAATCTAATTTAGGGTTAATCTAAGGGCCTAAAACACTCACCTAATCTATAAATACACCCTAATACTACCCTAATTCATACTAAAAATAGAAATGATGCCACCATGCCGCCAAAATCAAACTTGAGAGGAACCTCCACTAGTTTATGAAGAAAGTTGCAAGCTAATCAACCTCTAATCATCATCTTCTTCTTGTATAGCAACTAGTTCTACTACATAAGTTTGCTAATCTTGGTTTTGGTGAGTTTCTATAGACTTAACAATCAATTGTTTAATTGATTATGATAGGATATGATAAGATATGGCTATGTTTGTGGAATCAATGTGTTTATGCAAGTTTAGTATAGTGTATGTTGTGTGCTATATGCAAGTTTAATGCTATGTTTTATGATGCAAAACACTATGTTGAACATTGATTCATATGTAACATGTTATGCAAGCTATATGGGAGATTATACGCAAGTCTATATGTAACATGTGATGCAAGTTATGTATTTGGTTTTATGCATGCTAAGTATTTGGTTTTATGCATGCTATGTATGTGGTTTTATGCATGCTAAGTATTTGGTTTTATGCATGCTAAGTGTTTGGTTTTATGCAAGTTTGTCTCTTTTTATAATATGCATAATATATGCAAGTTTGTCTCTAAGTATGGCATGTTATGCAAGTTCATATGCAAGTTATGATACATATTCATATGCAAATTATGATGCAAGTTCATATGCAAGTTATGATACATGTTCATATGCAAGTTATGATGCAAGTTCATATGCAAGTTATGATACATATTCATATGCAAGTTATGATGCAAGTTCATATGCAAGTTATGATACATGTCCATATGCAAGTTATGATGCAAGTTTATATGCAAGTTATGATGCAAGTTCATATGCAAGTTATGATACATGTTCATATGCAAGTTATGATGCAAGTTCATATGCAAGTTATGATGCAAGTTCATATGCAAGTTTATGTGCAAGTTCATATGCAAGTTGTCTCTTTTATGATATGCATAATGCAAGTTTGGGTTAAATACTAGTTGGGTTTAATGTATGTTCATATATGCAAGTTAACACCTTTTGAACCCATGATAAAGTTACATGCTATGTTGGCTAAACCCATGACCTTTGTGATGAATCTTCCCTTTATTATGTCGTGTTATGAGAACGAACTACGTGGGGAACGATGGGGTTAATATGCATGTTAATAAAATGATGTGAAATGGGTATGATTAATCATACCACAAATTAAATGGACGTAATTGGGAATTTACCTATTAAGTTAGGTCTACCCATACTATGGAATTGGGAATTTACCTATTGAGTTAGGTCTACCCATATTCTTAAAAATGTGTAATTAATTAGGCATAATTAATTCAAATTATGGGGATGATTAATTAGGTGTAATTAATCAACTAAGACACGAGGTTGGACCCTTTAGTAGCGGAAGTCTGCCCGGAACCGACCGGCCATCCAGCAGCTACAAATGATTGGCCCAATGTGAGAGGTCTTAGTCATAAATTAAATACGTGATTAAAGTAAAGACACGAGGTTAGACCTTTTTATGACAGAAGTCTGCCCGGAACCAACCGGCATATCCAGCAGTCATAAAAGATGGTCTAATGTGAGAGGTCTTTATGAGGTCATGATCTTAATTAATTAAGAAACACTTAACCATATTAGCATGTAGAGGGACATGAGGGGTTAAGTGGGTGCCTTGGGTGGCATGTGGAAATCTAGTGGGTTGCCTTGGGTGGCAATAGAAAATACGATTAGAATACTTAACCAAAGAGGAACATGTAATTAAACATGGGTAAAGGGTTAAGTAAGTGCTTTGGGTGGCATGTGGAAATCTAGTGGGTGCCTTAAGTGGCAATTGATATATGATTAGATGACTTAACCAAACCTTAACATGTAGGTGGGCATGATTATAACAGGGGTTAAGTGGGATACACTAGATAAAATAACAAGCTTAGGTGGTAGCTTGTGGGGGCCCATTTCAACCAATATCCCAAACGTATCTTAGTGGGCTCGACTCTAGTCGAGTGACGGGACACGCATATTGGGCTTGACTATAAGAGGCCAAAATGGGTTAGCGGTGGCAACGCATGACCAACGGGTTTCATATGCGTGTGTGGACCCGGGCTGGTAAATAAGACGTTGTTGCATCGTGTAGATATAAGCCGTGCACCGTTAGTTTTATCACGTTGCCACGTTGGGGAATGGTACACCCCACGGTGGGGCCAGCACGGGTATCTACGTTAGGGAGCCGATCGAATGGGGAGTAGTGTGTACACCTAGTGGATTGTAGGGCCCTGTGGCGTCTACTCAGTCACCTAGGGGTACGCGAGAACTATTAAGTTAATTTTATAAGTCCATGGGTGGGATCAACCTTTAAGTTAGGAATGACTGGTGTGGTGCAGTGTAGGAATTACCCTTGGGTGGGTAGATCTGGGGTGGTGTAATCCAGTAATTATCCTTGGGTGGATAAATGCGTCTGTTCGGTTATCTTAGTACATCCTGTGTTTAGTTGGCTACTTAGTGTAGTCATTATCCCCAGAGGTACCGTACCTTATTTATATCATACCCTAATTACTTTAATGATTGTATTGTTAGGGTTATAGGACTCACTCAGACTTATGTCTGACCCCGTTGTTTCTTTATCTTTTTCCCAACCCTCAGGTTTTCAGAGTGGGCCTAGCACTAGTGGGCTTTGATCAGACTGCTTTATCTATCTTTTGGAGCTTGGACCGTGGATGTAAAGCTCAGTTTATCTTTTCTATTATGGCTATTAGGTTTTGTAGTGGGATTATGTACTTTCATTTTTATCAGGATGGATATTATGTACTTGACTCTTACTTATGGTTTTTGTGTAACCAAACATGTTTTACTTTCCGCTGAAATGAAATGATGTTTTAAATTCTCAAGTATTACTTATATCTATCTTGTTGTAATTTTTCTGTTCTATATTCACTTAAAATACTCCACCGATGTTATGGCATTCCCTTAGTGAGTGACCGTAGCGGGTGTGGGGTGTTACAGGTTATATAACTCAATTCAATAAAAACCAAATCTATAATAAACGTATTCGAGTATGCACAACAACCAATATGATAATACATTCATCCAACAGAAAATCAACATAACATATCATACAAGTCAGATCTGAACGAATATTATAAAAAAATAAAAAATAAATTAATCATCTAATTAATTTAAATTAAAGAAATCTCACAGTCGTTGCGATTTTTGCCCAAAATTCAAAGTGTTCAAAACTGCTCCTTTTCAGTCTAGCAGTGTAGATCTGCTCAATACGATCACAACGTCGCTGAAATCATCGAATTCCGGTTTGAAATGAATTAGATATGGTCAAAACAAAATTTAAAATAATTAGATTAAGTAATTAGTTAATTAATTAAATAATTAACCTCTTCTTCCCCAATTCAATATTCGGCCGTGACTTTTTTCCTTTGTTCAAAACTAGGTTTGATTTTTTGCTTCCACTACAGACCACTAGAGAACGATCGGGATATACCACTGCGAAGAGGACGGAGAGGTGCTCGTCGGGGTACCCGAATGGTGGAGCTCGGTCTGGGCTATGGGGTGCCGACGTGGGTTTATACGGCGGGTTTGGGTTCGGGTTTCGGGGAGAAGGTGGCTCCAGAGAAGATCTAGCCGTATGGAAAAGAAGAGGTGAAGATGCTCTTTGATTTGGGATAGGAATTAGGATTTAATTCGAAGAGAAGAGGGAGAGGTTGACTGGAGAAATTTCGGCCATGAAGAAGATAGGGGTGGCGGCTGGTATATGAAGACGATGAATAGTGATTTAGTTAGGGTTCTCCTCCTTTTTTATATTATTTAATTGTTGATTTTCCAAAAAATCCCAATTCTCTTAAATTATTTAGAATCCGGTCCAACAAGAAACTACCCTACCCAATAACCCCTATTCCGGATCCATCTAGCCATGTCCCGCAGGCCCAAAAGGTCATCTCAGTCCTCCTGTTTCGAATTTAAAATTAATTCATTTATTATTTAATTCTGACGCAAAGAAAAATCCGCCGGAGCCACATACGGACTCCGAAAAATCCAAAAATATATTTTTGGCTATGTTTTGACGATACGAATCCAACAAAATTATTTTCGTCGAATTCTGAGACTGTTTGAAAAATGTCTATTTTCAAGTCGTTCAATTTCAATTGTTTTTGACCAAACACAGTTTCTTTCGCCACGCTCACATATTACATTAAAAATTCTATGAATTGAAACCTAGCAATAATTTGACATTTCGGTTCCAATAAAAGTGGTTTCGTCAAAAACGGAGGTCATTTGAAAATTGACTATTTTCACTGCCTTTAATATTATTTAAAATTAAAATTTTTAAATTTAGGCTCATTTTCTAACCAATTTATTTAAAATAAAATTTTAAATTAGTTCGGATTTTCCAGGTTGTTACACATGCCTTTACGATGGATATACATCCTGCATAATCAGCATCACAATAAGAAATTAAATCAAACAAATCATCCTTAGGATAAAATAATCCAAAATCTAATGTATGTTTTACATATGTTAGAATATGTTTTACGGCTTTTAGGTGAGTTTCCTTAGGTTGTGAATGATATCTTGCACAAAGACATACACTATGCATTATATCTAGTCTACTAGCGGTTATATATAATAATGATCCTATCATTCCTCTGTGTAATTTTTGATCAATGTCTTTTGAAATATCATCTTTACTTAAGGTTATATTAGTTTCCATAGGTGTTGGTCTCCTATTAGTTGTTTTTAAATTATATTTATTAATTAAATCTCTTGCACATTTTTCTTGACTAATAAATATTTCATTCTTTAATTGACGAATTTGTAAGCCTAAGAAGAATGTTAGTTCTCCTATAATAGCCCGCATTTTATGTATCGGATGATTGTAAAATATTTTTATTTTATTCCCTGAGGGTTGGATCATTCTCATATTTTAATATGTTGCTAATAGGGATGTGAGACATGTCCATGATTTTTACTAATTTTGTTTGTGACAATTTTGTCCCTGTCAGTCTTGTACAGAGAATAATTTTTGACTTATGTCGAATCAGGTGGTGAGACTTGTGCCATTGGAAAAGAAATGATGACTGTCTTTCCGTAGAGTGATTACAATAAAGTTTTGGCTCAGCGGTTTGGGAGGAATCACTGTTTTAAGGTTTAACAGTTAGATGTTCAGGTTTTTAAGCCATAATATGCTGATTTGGAGAGGTCCGTTAGTGGGCAAGTGGAAGGATATAAATAGAGGGTGGGAGGTATGAGAAAGGGTTTAGTTTCTCTATTCTCTCATTTGATGGCCAATGTCCTCCTTCCTCTAACACCTTTCCACCATTAAAAATCAAATCTAAAGGAAGGAAATCGAAGATCTACACTATTGGAGGCTAGATCTACATCTTTGAAGTGGGAATTCATCGGATCAGGGGGATTGGTTCGAAGTGCTTACTGTCTGGAATCTTATTGTTTTGATTTTAGCTTGTTTAGGAGAATCAGTGAGTGATTTGCATCTGTCACATGGATTCAATGGAGTATATGAATGTTTAATCATGTTTCTCATCAAATTCAAGTGTTTTACCATAGATCAATACCTTGTTAAGTCCGTTTTCATATGAATCACCCTATGATCTAATTTAGCAAGTTTAAACCGGAAATTCCTATGCCATTTCATATGTTTATGCAAGTTAGATCCGCAATTAGATCATATGTTCATTTATTATGGTTTTTGGTGATATTATATAATTTTTTATGAAAGTTGTTATATTTGTGTTGTTAGTGATCACATAACATGCTAATGGTTGTATTGGATGGATTAGACGAGTATATTTCGTCGGCTGTAGCGATTGACGAAATTTTGGTCGAAATTGGATTTGAATTGGGGTTGTACAGGCCACGGGTCGCACATGGCTTGGGGAGTAAGTCACAAGGTCGAGCGAGTGAGCATGAGGTCGAGCGAGCGAGTATGAGGTTGGGCACTTCAGGGTCAGTCACCATGAGGTCGAGCACTTCAGGGTCGGTCACCATGTGGTCAAACACTCCAGGAGTTGGTCACAGTGGGTCGATTGCAAAAGGGTCGGTAGTGCTCTTTGTAAGAGAAGGGTCGGTCGGTCTTGAGTGATTAGCGGGGGTCGGTCGTACTTTTAGGATAGGGTCGGTCGTACTTCCAGGCCAGAGGTCGGTTGCACAGGGTCATTTGTGAAAATTTTATTTTTCGGATACGACTCGGATTTGACCAAAAGATCTTAAAAAAATTCGGGGGTGATGCCTCCGAACCCGTGCCGCAGCACAGTGGTGTTGTGACTTCGAAGTGAATTCAAGGAAGAAGGTTTGAAGTGTTGAAATGTGTTCATTGATCGGTGTAGAACAACGAATGAGGTGACAACTCAAAGGTCGTGGGTTGGTGAATAATGGTTGCTTGAGCTATGAAAAGTCGTCGGGTTGGGTGACTAGAGATGTGAAGGCTGAGAGATTACCGTTGTCGTAAGTTCTAGCAGGCTCAAAGCAGGGGTACGATGTAGGCACCCAAAAGACCGCTTGTAGGTCGAGTACCCTGAGTATCGTTGAAAGCATTAGTTGTCGAGGTTGGGCATACATATGTATCATTGAAAGGCATATGGAGTTTATGCTAGAACTGGGGTTACCATTAGCCCTTGACATGTGGCAAGGTTGGCCGTCGTACGATTAACGATGGTTTGAAAGCAGGATTGGCAGTGAATAGCCAGAGTCAGTCATGGATGTTTGATTGTGTGGTTTCTTTGTTTGTACCGTCTCATGTAGATTGTCCAACGTCGGGGGAGATGTTCCTTAGGTGCTTGTCTGATATTGGTTTAGGTCTCCGAGGCTTGTGCTTGAGGGATGTTGAATTCGATTAGGATGGTTTACATGAGATATATAATCTGGATGTCATGAGTGCTTTACCATGATTGAATGGGTGTTCTGGTTTCCATGGATGAATGGTTGAATTGTTTAATGTAACAGCTATCACTGTCCTATGTGGGGAAGATAGGGTTGAGTTCTTCTCTGGAGCTGTGGGTAGATTAGTATGATTATTTATCCATTCTCATATACTTTATTGATGATATTTGTTGGTTGTTTTATCGCTCACTAAGACTATTGTCTAACTCAAGATTTTATGTTTTCCTATTATTAGCTTGGGTTGTTCATCCGGTTGTGGATGGACAGACTAGGTGGCAGGTGATTGCTTAGTGTGGACGATGAAGTTGTTCGGACACAGGCAGCGGGCTGACATACTATCTTTTTTACTATATAGTATTTGGATTTCCGTTATTTTTTAATCTCTGAGTGATGTAGTGAGGCAATTTGTATAAACACTATTATTGTAACTCAAGTCTATGGTATTACTTTCTAGTCGTTATGAAAGTCTAGTGTTTTCTGCTTCACTATTAATACCTGTTGTATATATTCTATCATATTTTATCCTTGCACTATGAGATTTACAACAGGTTCCGATTGTGTTATCATACCTTGATGATCGTCCATAGCCGCATGGCACTTCTTTCAATGCATTATTCTTCTTGTTTAGTGTGGGGGCTATGGGCGGTCGTCACATTTGGTATTAGAGCTCTGGTTATCGATTTTAGCCAAAGTTCTAAGACATAATTATGTATGAAAGACGTATTTGTAGATTTCAGTTGGATGCTTACTGTATATGTTAGCATATATAGTAGTAGCGGTTATATTCCTTTAGCAATTTTTCTTGGAAGTGGCTAATTATTCTAAGTTGCATATTTAGAATGAGTAGACGACCATCAAGACACGCTACTAGGGGAGCTAATACTGGAGGGGGAAATGGCAGCGAACCAGACAACCCTACCATGTTTGAAGCCATGATGGAGGCATTCATGCGAAGGGTGCCCGCTCCAGTAGCAACTACGATAGACATAGGAGTTCAATTGCCTAGGGTTGTAGATTTTGTGAAGCTATGAAAAGATTTTACATATCTAGGAGGAAAACCATTCAAAGGATCTGAGCCAGCTGAAGAAGTTCAAAGGTGGATGGATTCTTGTGTTCGTATCTTTGGAGATTAGAGTTTGGATGGTGCAACCAAGAGAAAGCTTGCATCAAGGCAACTGCAAGGTAGGGCCATGGAATGGTGGAATTCAGTCATGCTTGAGATTCCAAATGAAGAAAATTCATTGGAGCAATTTCAGACTAAGTTTGAAGCAAAGTTTATTTCCACTTCTCAGAAGTCAGCTTTGTTCAAGAAGTTCATGGAGCTGAAACTGAATGGTCGTTCTGTGCTTGATTATGTTTCTGATTTCGAGGCCTTGTCCAAATACACTCGTTCATACACTGATACACCTTATTAGAAGAACGAGAAGTTTGTTATGGGGTTGGATACCTATAATGGAATGCCATTGGTGGATCACCTTGATGATACATTCGAGAAGCTTATGGGAAATATTGTTCGCCATGAGAGCTTGTTTCCAAAGGAAGCAAATGTTGTCGCTGCAACCAAAGAAGTTCAGAAACCACAACAATGTGGCAATAATAAGAAGAGGAAGTAGCAACAGCAAAAAGGAAAGGATGGCCAGAAGAAGCCTAAGAGTGAGGTGGTTTGCTTAACTGCCAACAGAAGGGTCATTACTCGAATGAGTGCAAGAATCCCAAAGTTAAGAAGAAGTGCTTCAAGTGTGGGAAGCCTGGGCATGAGAAGAAAGACTGTCCATAATCAGCTAAGGGCAAGAAGGTTGTAAAGGCATATGCTTTGGAAGTCATGCCAACTTCTTTGAGAGCTCCTACTGTAGAGGAAAAGGTAAAGGGTGTCATCGTTCAAGGTACTTTTTCTATCTGAGGTGTTTCAGTTCGTGTGTTATTTGATACTGGAGCATCACATTCTTTCATTTGCAATGAGCTTGTGTGCCGCTTGGGTTTGGAACCCGAGATTTGTGATAGACCTTTCATAGTGACTAATCCAGTTGGAGGTTCATCAAATCTTTGCTTGATTTGTCCTGGTTTAGTGTTGCCGAGTCATGGTTGTTCTTTTGTGTGTGATTGCTTTGTTCTTAACTTCATTGGGTTTGGGTTCATCTTGGGCATGGATTGGCTCAAGAGGTATGCGGCAAGAGTGAATTACGAGAAGCTAGAGGTAAGAGTTGAGGATGTGGAAGGGTGAAAGGTGTTGATTAGATGAAAGCGCGAAGAGTGTGTCTTCGTTAGCTATCTATATTCGCTTGGGATTCCACAGGAAGACTAGTCACCTGTGCTGATCGCTAATGAGTATGAGGATGTCTTTGACGAGGTCAAAGGGTTGTCACTGCATCATGAGATCGAGTTTAGCATCAATTTGGTCAAGGGAGCTAGACCAATCATTATGCCTCTTAGGCGGATGGCGCCTAAGGAATAGCGAGAGTTGGAGGTTCAAGTTCGTGACCTTTTAGGAAAAGGATTCATTTGGAGGAGTGTATCCGAATGGGGTACACCATTTGTGTTTGCAACTAAGGCAGATGGCTCGTTAAGATTGTGTATGGACTATCATGAGCAGAATAAGGTGACCAAAAAGAACAAGTATCCATTGCCAAGGATAGACAACTTGTTCGATCAGCTTCACGAAGTCCAAGTGTTTTCTCAAATGGATTTGGCAACGAGATTTCACCAGTTGAGGGTTTCAAAGGATTGTATGCCAAAGACTGCTTTGGACACCATCTAGTTTCTTTGAATGGTTGGTGATGCCATTTGGGTTGACTAACGCACCAGCGTATTTCGTAGATCTTATGAATAGGGTATTCAAAGATCAGCTGAATAAGTTCGTGCTTGTGTTCATGGGTGATATTCTGGTTTACTCTCGGAATGAGGAAGAACACAAGGCGCACTTGAGAGTTGTGTTGGAAATCTTGCGGAAGCATCAGTTGAGAGAAAAGTTTTCAAAGTGTCACTTCTGAAGAGTGAATGAGATTCTTAGGCCAAGTAATTTTTGGAAATGGGATAGTGGTTGACCATGCTAAAGTGACAGCATTCCCGGACTGGGATAGACCTAAGAATGCGACAGATGTGGGAAGTTTCCTTGGGTTAGATGGTTGTTACCTGCGGTTTATCAAGGATTTCTCCAAGATAGCTACACCATCGACAGGATTGACGAAGAAGAACCAAGTGTTCACATGAGATGTGAAGTGTGAACAAGTGTTCGGAATGTTGAAAGAGAGACGGACGAGTGCTCCTGTGTTGACCATTCCAAATGGGAATGAAGAGATAATTGTGTATACCGATGCATGTGGTACTAGACTTAGAGCAGTGCTAATGTAGAAGGATAAGGTTATGGCCTACGCGAGTCGACAGCTAAAGCCGCATGAGAGAAACTACCCAACTCTTGATTTACAGTTGGCAATGATTGCGTTTTCTCTGAAGTTGTGGAGACATTACCTGTTCGGAGTTTGATTCGAATTGTTTACGGATCGCAAGTCGTTGAAGTATCTTTTCTCCAAAAAGGATTTGAATCTTCGGCAACAAAGGTGGCTAGAGTTTCTAACATCATATGATTTTGGTATAGCCTATATTCCTGGCAAAGGCAATGCAGTGGCAGATGCGTTGAGTCGAAGACATGCAAGTTGGGAGCGATGTTTTCAGAATGGAAGAGCCTCAAGTACTTGGCAGGATTTGATTTCAGATCAAGGTGTGAATTGGAACCTAAAATGTTAGCAAGCTTATCAATAAGACCTAATCTCATTGAATGGATTGGCAAAAGCCAAAAGCCAGATGCAAAGCTTGTCGAGTTTGTCTAGAAAATGGAACCAGAGAATAAAGAGTTCGAAGTCGATCGAGAAGGTTAACTTCGAAAGCAAGGGCGACTAGTGGTTCCTGATATCGACAGATTGAGAGATGAGGTTCTGAGGGAAAATCATCACTCAAAGTTGATGATTCATCCTGGTGGCAATAAGATGTATTAAGACATGAAGCGAGTCTACTAATGGGAGGGGATATAGTGAGATGTTGGAAATTTCATTTCCAAGTGCATGAACTATCAGTTGGTAAAAGATGAACAGAAGAAGCCAAGTTGTTTGCTTCATCCATTGGAAGTTCCTACATGGAAGTGGGAGAAGATATCGATAGATTTTATCGATGGACTACCTAGAACCAGGGCAGGAAATGAAGGGATTTGGGTTTTCGTGGATTGCTTGACTAAAAGTGCAAGGTTCATTCCTGTTAAGAGGACTACTATAGCATCGAAGTTGGCTGAAATTCATGTGAAATGGATAGTTTAATTCCATGGTATCCCAAAGAGCATAGTGAGTGACCGAGATCCATTATTCACAAGTGTATTTTGGAAGAGTTTGGAAGAAGCTTTGCGAACCGAGTTGTGGTTGAGTACATCTTATGATCCCCAAACTGATGGTCAGACTGAGAGAGTCAATCGAGTTTTGGAAGATCTCCTGAGGGTTTGTGGGTTAGACTTCGGAGGATCATGGGAAAACCATCTACATTTAGTTGAGTTTGCATATAATAATAGCTACTAGTCTAGCATTGGGATGGCATCATACGATGCGTTTTATGGGAGGTCGTGAAATTCTCCAACATATTGGTTAGAAACTGGAGATAAATTGATACTTGGGCCAGAGATGATTAGAGAGACCTCAGATTGTATCGAGATCGTTCGGCTATGAATGAAGGCAGCCCAAGATCGTCAGAACAGTTATGCCGATAAGCATCGAAAGGTTATGGAATTCGACATTGGCGATATGATTTTTGTGAAGACTTCGCCACTGAAGCATATGGTTCGATTTGGAAACAAAGGAAAGTTAGTTCCTAGGTTTGTTGGGCCATTTCCGATAGTCGAGCGAATAGGAAAGCTCGTATATAGATTAAAGTTACCCGAGAAGATGTCGAATGTGCATAATGTGTTCCATGTGTCAGTTCTACGAAAGTTCGTACATGATTCGAATATAGTGGTATCTCCAAAACAATATGAAGACCTAGAAGTAGAAACCGCATTTGGGAAACCTCGTAAGTCACTTCGTGTTGTGGGAAATGACACGAAACAGCTTAGGAGGAAGACGGTTAAGCTAGTCAAGGTACAATGGAGTAAAGATGGCAATGATTGTTCATGGGAGACGGAAGAGGGCATGAGGGCGACTCATCCAGAACTCTTCGTCCATATGACCCTTTGATATCGTATCATCGTTATATCGTTGTATCATGTTGTCGTTTGGTAGAATTCCGCGTGCTAGGATAAGCCTATGGATGCATGAATTGATGGTTGCTAGTTTGGATGATAGAATTGGCTTCTCAAGGATGATAGGCATGCAGAATTATTGAGGTTGCTTGTGTTTACATGGAATTTCGAGGGTGACATTGCTAAGCGGGGAAGAATGTAACAGCCTGCATTTTACATATCAGAAGATCGTAAAATATTTATTTTATTCCCTTAGGTTTGATTCATTCTCATATTTTAATATATTGCTTATGGGGATGTGAGACATGTCCAAGATTTTTACCGATTTTGTTCATGACCATTTTGTCCCTGTCGGTCTTGTACATGGCATAACTTTTGACTCGAGTCGAATCAGGTGGTGAGACATGTGCCATTGGAAACGAAATGAAGAATGTCATTCTGTAGAGTGGTTAGAGTGAGTGAGCATGCAGTCGAGCGAGCGAGCACGAGGTCGAGCAAAAATGACATCGAGCGAGCGAGTATGAGGTTGAGCACTTTAGGGTCGGTCACCATGAGGTCGAGCACTTCAAGGTCAGTCACTATGAAGTCGAACACTCCAAGAGTTGGTCACAGTGGGTCGATTACAAGAGGGTCGGTTGTGCTCTTTGTAAGAGAAGGGTCGATCGGTCTGGGGTAATTAGCAGGGGGTTGGTCGTACTTCCAGGACAGGGTCGATAGTACTTCCAGGCCAGGGTCGGTCGCACAGGGTCATTTCTGATAATTTTATTTTTTGCATACTACTTGGATTTGAACAAAAGATTTTGAAACAAAATTCGGGGGGCGGTGCCCTCGAACCCGTACCGCAGCGCAGTGGTGTTATGACTTCGAAGTGAATTCAAGGACGAAGGTTTAAAGTGTCGAAATGTGTTCATTAATCAGTGTAGAACAGCGAATGAGGTGACAACTCAAAGGTCGCGGGTTGGTGAATAATGATTGCTTGAGCTATGAAAAGTCATCGGGTTGTACGACTAGAGATGTGAAGGCCGAGAGATTATCATTGTCATAAGTTCTAGCAGGCTGAAAGCACGGGTGTGATAAGGGCACCCAAAAGACCGGTTGTAGGTCGAGTACCCTGGGTATCGTTGAAAGGCCTAGTTGTCAAGGTTGGACATACATACTTATCATTAAAAGGAGTATGGAGTTTATGCTAGAACTGGGTTTACCATTAGCCCTTGACATGTGGCAAGGTTGATCGTCATATGATTAATGATGGTTTCAAAGCAGGATTGGCGGTGATAGCCAGAGTCAGTCATGGATGTTTGACTATGTGGTTTCTTTGTTTGTACCGTCTCATGTAGATTGTCCAACGTCGGAGGGGATGTTCCTTGGGTGCTTGTCAGATATTGATTTAGGTCTGTTGGGCTTGTGCTTGAGGGATGTTGAATTTGATGAGGATGGTTTACATGAGATAAGTAATCTAGATGGCATGAGTGCTTTACCATGATTGAATGGGTGTTTTGGTTTCCATGGATGAATGGTTGAATTGTTTAATGTAAAGTCTATCATTGCCCGATGTGGGGAAGATAGGGTTGAGTTCTTCTCCGGGGTTGTGGGTAGATTGGTATGATTATTTATCTGTTCTCATATACTTTATTGATGATATTTGTTAGCTGCTTTATCGCTCACTAAGACTATTATCTGACTCAAGGTTTTATGTTTTCCTCTTATTACCTTGGGTTGTTCATCCGGTTGTGGATGGGCAGACTAGGCGGCATGTGATAGGTGATTGCTTAGTGTGGACGATGTAGCTGTTCGTAGGCGGGAAGGAGGCTGGCATACTTTCTTTTTTACCATATAATATATGGACTTCTGCTGTTTGTTATTCTCTGAGTGTTGTAGTGAGGCAATTTGTACAAACACTACTATTGTAACTTAAGTCTATGGGTATTACTTTCGAGTCGTTATGAAAGTCTAGTGTTTTCTGCTTCACTATTAGTACCTATTGCATATATTCTATCATAATTTATCCTTGCGCTGTGAGATTTACGATAGGTTCCGATTGTGTTATCATACCATGATGATCACCCTAGCCGCTTGACACGCCTTTCAATGCATTATTCTTCTTGTTTAGTGCGGAGGCTGTGGGCAGTCCTCACATCTCCCATATGACTCATCTCAAATTCTTGGGTCATAATATCTATAAATTCTTTTTATTCATTTTATTATTTGTTGATCTGAAGATTATATCATCAACATATATTTGTACTAATTGTATATCATTATTATTTCTTTTAATAAAAAGTGTATTATCTATTTTAATGATTTCGAAGTTAAATTGTAATAGATAATTTCCTATCATACCAAGCTCTAGGGGATTGTTTTAATCCATATAATGCTTTCTTTAATTTATATACGTGGTCTGAAAAATTTTCATCTTCAAAAAGAGGTGGTTGTTTTACATATAAGTCTTCTTTAACATATTTGTTTAGAAAAACACTATTAACATCCATTTGATACAATTTGAAATTATTATGATTTGCAAAGGCTAAAAATACCCTAAAAATTTCCTATCATACCAAGCTCTAGGGGATTGTTTCATCGTAATCTATTCCCTCTTCTTTAGTATGGCCTTGTGCTACTAATCAAGCATTATTTCTCGCAACCTCACCGTGTTCATTCATTTTATTTTTATAGATCCATTTAGTTACAATTACAGTTTTATCCTTTGGTCTAGAAACAAGTTCCCATACATCATTCCTAGCAAATTGATTCAATTATTCTTGCATAGAAAGGATCCATGAATCATCAGATGATGCTTCCTTTGGATTCTTAGGTTCAATAGTTGAAATAAACGCTAAATTACACATATTATTTAACTGGTTTTGAGTCCTAATAACAAATTTAGTATCTCCTAAGATATTATCTATAGGATGGTCTCTTAGTAATCTAGTTCTTTTATTTGGTTGACGAATTTCATTATTTACTTCATCAATCTTATTTTCACATTTGCCTTCATTATTTTGTGTTGTTTTCTTATACTTTTCTTAAAAAGATACATTTAAGGTTTCTTCTATAGTATTGGTTCTTAAATTAAAAATTCTATAAGCTTTACTTCTTTCTGAATATCCAATAAATATTCCTTTATCTGATTTAGAGTCATATTTTTCTAAATTTTCTTTACTATTAAGAATACAACATTTACTTCGAAATATTTTAAAATGTGGTAATTTTGGTTTCTTATTATACAAAAGTTCATATGGTGTTTTATAAGTCATGGGTCTTATTAATATTCTATTTAATATATAATAAACTGTTGCAACTGCCTCAGCCCAAAAATTTCTAGGTAAATTACTATTTCATAACATGGTTCTCGCACATTCTTGAATTTACCTATTCATACATTCAACTACTCCATTTTGTTGAGGGGTTCTTGGGAAAGAAAAATTATAGGTTATCCCCTTTTTATTACAAATTTTTTCAAAATTTTCATTTTCGAACTCTCCACCATGGTCACTACGTACTGTTTTGATTTTTAAAGATAATAAATTTTGAATTCTTTTAGAAAAGGTTTTAAATTGCTCAAAAGGATCACTTTTACTTTTAAGAAACAGGGTCCAAGTAAATTTAGAAAATTCATCGATTATTACGTAAACATATCTATTATGATTTATTGGTTGAGTTTGGGATGGACTGGATAGATCTATGTGAATTAAATCTAATGGTTTCGAGGTTGTAATTTCCTCTTTTGATTTAAATGAACTTCTTTTTAATTTTCCAAACTAACAAGCATAAATTTATACGACGGATCTCTTATGCGAGATCCAAGGGTCACTTGTATAGGCCATAAGACATAGGTCATCATTAGAAATTTTCATACTTAATATATAGATATTTTTCTTTCTATCTCCTTCGAATATTGTTTTTGAATTCCTATCTTCTATAAAGCATTTATCTTTATCAAAATTGATTTTATAGCCTTTATCGCAAAGTTGACTTATACTTAGTAGGTTGTGTTTTAGATTCCTAACTAATAAAACATAAGAAATAGTAGGAGTTTTAGAATTACCAACATTGTCGATGCCAACTATATATCCTTTATAATTATCACTGAAGTTGATCATTCCTCCTTCTTCATATACTAGATTATTCAGTAATTCTGGATTTTCCGTCATATGTCGTGAACAGCCACTATCCAATATCCATTTGTTCTTTTTTGTTTCCACCATTTGTCCATCATAATATGATTTACCAATAGCCATGTAACATACCATTTCAGAATTTGAATTTTCAACATCCATGTAACCCATCTTTTCAAAATTTGAATTTCTAATAGCCATGTAACACATCTTTTCCTGTATTGAACAATAATTCAGTAGATCACTTGAATTTTCAATATAATTGAATGCAGACTCTTTTAACATTGATACAATGCATGAATTGAAACTAGTGTTATAAATCATTTCAAAATTTTCCATTTAATATTTCCAAAAATCAGATTACGAGCTTTTTGAAAACCTATGCTCTGATACCAATTGTTAGGGAATGTGGATCATAAGGCAAAACAACCACTAGAGGGGGCGAATAGTGTTTGTAAGAAATTTATGAAAAACTTAATCTTATTTGATCTACTAAATGAATCACACAACGGTTATCACACCAGAGATGATCACAAACAGAGAATCAAACATAAACATGTATATAAGTAATTATAAATATGCAGAAAAGGAAAGAACACACCGGATTTTATACTGGTTCGGATTACTCCTACGTCTAGTCCCATGCAATGTGTAACAACCCGTATTTTTGAATAACATGTTATAACATAAATGGAGGCAGAATTAAACTGTAAAATCTGAATCAAGGGAAAGGGCTATGCCATTGCGTTCGTCTCAGAAAAATACGCGAAATAGAGTCCGAGTTTTCGAAAATCGGAGTCCGTATGACCAAGATATGGCCTCGCGAAGTTTCACGAAAAATTCCCAAATTAAAGTATACTTAATTAAGTGAAATGGGTTGCGCAGAGAAATATATATATATTGATATATATATATATATATATAATTGAAAATTAAATAAATAAATATGCAAAAATGTTCAAAACAGCGAATTGGGAGAGGGGAATAATCGAACCGGCCGATTTTTGAGGTCGACCCGAGCTCGCTGGGTCGACTAGGGGTTAATCCAGGGTGTTTGGCTGTCAACCCGTGGGCCGATTCGCTCAAATGCAGATTTTGCATTTGGATGGTTCTCATGGTTCATCTTTAATCTAAAGGCCGTAGATGGTTCCTACACTTGACTTCTTCCCCAAGACATGCTTTGATGGCTTGGATTGAATCTAGGTTTAATCCTATGGCCTAAAACACTTGCCTAATCTATAAATAAGACCCTAACCTACCCTAAATCATCATTATTCATTCATACAACTAAACTATGGCAAAATCAATCCTCTCATGGCCTCCACTCTCTTCATAAAATTCCTAAATAAATTCCTAAGTGATTTTCCATGCATACAAGTGTTTTCAAACTTGTATGAGCATCATTAGCTTGCATTCAAGTCAAGTTTATATATTTGCATCATAAAGAAAGAGTCTTGATCATTTTGGCTCAAGGGTTTTGCTTGCATTTTGGGTTTAATTGATTTCATAAGGGCTTTGTCATATTTTTGTGACTTCTTAAGCATTGTAAGCCCTATTCTACTTTCATACTTAAACTCTAAAGTTAAATGTATGATATGCAAGTTTATATGCAAGTTTATCATGTTGTGATATGCAAGTTTATATGCAAGTTTATCATGTTGTGATATGCAAGTTTATATGCAAGTTTATCATGTTGTGATATGCAAGTTTATATGCAAGTATGCCAAGTTATGTTATGCAAGTTTGGGTTGAACATTTTGTTCATTCTATCATGTTATGCAAGCTTATTTTGGGTTTATGAACATAAAGCTTTAAGCTATATGCCAAAGGTTGCATTTTAGCAACATGTAAGTTATCATATCTCTTATGATAACTTGCATGTGAGGCTAAATGCGAACTTATGGTCATCTCTACATGTCATTTAGCACCATGTATCACCAATATGCTACGTTTGGTTTTATGCATGCTTTTGAGGCCTAAAAATGTAATATGCAAGTGTATGAACATATGAACATTTCATATGCCACCATGTTAAGCTTGTGGCTTCAATACCTTTATGTCATGATTATGCCAAGTTCCCTCTTTCTATCCTTTATGCGCTATTGCGATATGTAAGCGATGGGATTGCGTTTGGGGTTGGGTAAACTTAAAAGACATAAAACATAAGCTTGGGAATTTACCTATTAAGTTAGGTCTACCCATTGGGAATTTACCTATTAAGTTAGGTCTACCCAATTGCTTGAAAACTTGTAACATGTTTTGGAAACATGATGGACATGACACTTAGAAAAGATAAGTGTGGCCAACTCGAGGTTGGGTTGAGTTTGTAGCGTAAACCTACCCGGAACCGACCGGCTTAACTAGTTGCTACAAACAATAGGACCCAATGTGAGAAGTTAGTCATGTTGTACCTTGAACCCGAGGTTAGACCAAGTTGTGGTGTAAAGCTACCCGGACCCGCCCGGCTTAACTAGTAACCACAACAAGGTCTAATGTGAGAGGTTAAGGCGCATTAAATTAATTAATGCCTCGTGATTAGGGTTAAGTCATGGTCCACTTAATACTTAACCAATTTGGGCTTGGTAGATTAATCGGGGTTAAGTCGTGAACTCATCGTTACACTTAACCAAGTTAATCCAGGATTAGCAAGAGGATTAAACCGTACTTAACCCACTAGAAAAATCCTAGCAATGGGGGCCCACTCCAGCAGTAATCCCAAGTTAGTATCATCATGACCCTAGGGACTAGGCTAGGGTGGGGGCACAATTACTGGACTGGAGGTAAGTGACCAAAAGCGACGGCAGAGGGTACGCCGGTGTAGTTCCGGGCGGACTCTGGTCGTGCACATAGTCCGTAGCCGGAGAAAACATGCACGGGTACCAGTAGATCGGGACTGTGCACTCATGTTCATGGTGTCCAGGGGTTGACACCCTAGGGCTTGATACACCCGAAGGGTGGACCCAGCACAGTTCGACTACAATTATGATTGGGCCGTATTGACACCAACATGTGACGAGTTAGGCTTAGGGAGCCGATCGACTAGACCGTTTGGTTGGACCTTGTATTAGGGTCATTTCATGTTATTGGGCCAAAGCTTGGGCCAAGGGATCAATACTTGTTTATTCAAGTCATGTTAGTTTGCTAGTACACCTGTGGTGCAAAACCTTAATCCTGATTATGCGATGACACCTTTATCTACCTTGTTAGTTAATCATCATGCTAGTATATTGTTATCCTTATGTTCATCCCTGCTGCTCATGCCAGTTAACTTTATCAGTTTACATTGATTGTAGTAGGGCTTACTCAGTCTTTTTGACTGACCTGTTTTCTTTCGCCTCTTTTCTTCCGTCCCCCCCCCCAGGTTCTCAGGGAGGGAATACTGGAGCTTAGCTTGGATTTCGGATTGCTTGCTTGTGGGATTTCAGCTCATGTACGGTTTCGACATGAAGCTAGCTATGGTTACCACTTAATTGGGGATAGCACTTATTTATTTCAGTTTTTCAGTTGATGTTGTTTTATCTAGACTTGTTTATTTGGAAAGCTATGTTGTACCAGACTTGTTTTGAAATGTTTTGAAATCTTCCGCTGTTTTATCTATGTTATTTACTCTGTTTACATATATACATATGTTCTTGTTCTGCCTTGATATATTATTATGCATGTTTACCTGATTCAAACGCCCCTCCAAAGTCAGAGTGCTTGCAAGAGCCACCCTGGTGGAGGTGGGGTGTTACACAATGCTTGATTGCGCAGAGTTTTATTATTATCAATATCCAAATACAACCCCTTGAATTCATGGCTACAAGTTTAACACCGCTTCAAACACCTTTGATTTCACGGTTACAAGGTTAACACCGCTCCAAACACCCTTGATTTCAGGCTATAAGGAATACACTGTTTCCCAAACAATTCTCAAATGATTACAAGAGCCCTAGAACTATTCAATAGCACTTCAATTTAGAGAGTATATGATAGAGATTGAGAAGAGAAGAAGATTTATATAATTTGAGTAAAAATCAGCAAAGTATAAGTGTAGAAATTAAGAAAAAGATGTATTTTAATTGTGGTATGTAAATGGGTGAAGATGGAGATTAAGAATGATTAAAAAATTCGGAATCAACCCCTATTTATAGTTTCTCAATGGTTGCAACGTTTTAGAAATGTTATAAATGGTGAAAAGATACTTCCTTTGAAAATTGAATTTCTGACAGTTGTATGTCGAAATAGCCATATATGTATGTCGACATATGTACCATATTTTTGTTTTAAAAAAAAAACATTTTTCAAGTGTTTAAACATATATATTATTCTGGAAATTCTTGAATTACAACTTAGTAATATAAATGAATATTCTAAATTATAAAATCATATGAAATCATAATAATATATTATATAAACATATTTATAAAGTTATAAGATTTAAAACTACAAAACTATATAATAATATATGAAAATGTATATATTAATACTTTAAACATATAGGTTTAAAATCATAAGTAAGATAATAGTTTGAAACCTTTTTTAATTAGAATTTGAATTTTGAAAATCAGAATTTGAACCTGGAGTGCTATTCAGAGTCTTACATATAAACTAGACACTATTAACATATTTTTCTTGAACTCTTGAACTCTTGATAACTTGATAACTCATGAGTCTTGAATCTCTTCTGAATCTCGAATCTCTTGAAACTCTAAAATTGTATAGTCTTAAGTATTTTAGTCCTGTATTTAAACCCTGCATATATATATATATGTATATTTATAAATTCTAGATAAAAATGTTAGAATATGTTTTATAATCAATGATAATTGAAATAAGGTTATTGTCATCAAAACTCCATTCTCCAACAGTATGATGATGAGTTACCACATATAAGTACGATGATCGGAAAGTACAAATACTCAAACACTTAGATAATTTCACGAAGAGTAAAAGGAAATTAAACATTTATTTACAATGTTATGAATCATGTTCAAAAAGTGTTATCACATCAATCCAAAAGCAAGAGACACACTTGAAGTCGCAACATAGTCGGCCAAAAAGTGTAAAACTACAATATGTACTTCAATTAGTAATTTATTCTTTTCTCCCGATTTTGGTCGCGACGACTTGCTACTATCATCTTTCACACTTGGCTCCCTTCTTCCCCTTGTGTAGGGCTGGTTAAGGATGAGGTTTTATTTCAAAGCCATTGTCCAAGTCTTCCTCATTCGAAATCTCTGTTATATCCTTCTAATCCGGAGGAATGATCACCTTTAAAGGTCAAGGAGGAGGCTCGATTATCGCAATTATTGCCATATTACATTCCTCTCTGGCCCTCTTCTCAGCCTCTACCTCCTCTTTCTTTATGGAAAGATTGTCCTTTAACTTCTCTGTCACTTCTTTCAAGCCTAGCCCAGTTGAGTCATCGCCAGTGCCCGTGACCACAACCTCCTCTCCTTCCTTTTTTCCTCTTTGAGTCGACAACTCATCCATCCTTGCTTATTGTATTGTCTCTGTATCGATTTCGCTTGTCTCTAAATCTTTGGAGGACTCAAAATCCTAGAAGTTCATGTTCCTTTTCCCTTTATATTATTGTTATTGGCACAAATATAAGGTAAGTCTCCATCCTAATGGTACATACCTATACATCAAAGACGAAGTAGTGGTAGTCTTCTTGTATTCCTTTGCAACTCAGCAGCAAGCCAAGAGGCCTTATCAAACGCTAATCATCTACTCGAATAGTGGAGATGATGTAGAAATACCTTCTATTTCCAGTTTAGGAGTTTCCATAGTGGCATTGCCTTGGTTAATCGGTGGCAATCACTACACCATAATGGCTATTTGGTAACCCTTTTTATTTCAATTGCCAACACTTATTTTTGTTATAGGGTTGTAACAATAATATGTGTTGCTATGTTAAAAAAGTGTTACCAAAAACACAATTATATTTTGCCAATGCTTATTTGTGTTAGTAAAGCTTGTTTGTGAGGGTAAAAACATAAACTAACATCAGTAACCCTATTTCCATTTCTCATTTTTCTTGTCCAACGCTTTCACAAAGAACGGCCGGCTAAATAGAAAATCCCACGATCTCAAAAGAAGAAAAAACGAATCCTAGAATCGCGAAGAAAGTATTCGAATCCGTTCATCTCTAATCCGACATCAAAGAATCGGATTTTGGGAGTGGCATTCAATTTCGACACCAAAGAATTTGACTTCAGGGAACAACTCCCATTCAATCGTATTCAATTTGACATCAGAGAATCGATTTCGCTGTTGGTTGTAATATGCATTTTAGGTATACATTTTATTTGGTTTGTGCTTTGTCAATTTCAAGTATTCGATTTTAATTTCGATTTCAGGTTAAAATAACGTCATTTGACTTCAGATCTGTATATTGTGTGAAGCTCGAAGATTAAGTTGATGGGATTTATTTGCTTGGCATAAGTCAGAAGATGTATCTAACAGACATATTCTTAAAGGAATAATTGTAGATGAGAGTGTGGTTGTTCAGGTAAGATTACCGATTCTATTTCGGTACCATAGTTTACTAATATCAACTAATTAATATGATTAACTGGAAAGTTTAAGGATATTGTTATATTAGAAAATGTCATTGTAAAACATTGCGAGTATATTGCTATTGTTGAAGTTCTAGAATATGCAAACAAGAAGGATAACTTGAAGGAAAATATTCGTATTGATGACCAGCTAGAAGGTGGTATAAACGTCGTTAATATAAACAAGTGAGCATGTTATTACTTATTTTATGGAATCATATATAATTAGCAAAGACTTACTTTGTTAAGCTTTAGTATCCAGAAAACATGCTCCATCAGACCATTTCTTTGTCATATACGTAAGCAAATGTTATAACGACCCGAACTTCCCCGCAAAGGAAAACCCGGATTTCTTTGAGGACAAGACGAATCAGAACACAAACAGAAGAACATTTCATTGCTTATTACAACAATTTACATCAGAGTACAAGAATATACAGAGTATGAATAAATATTATACATCAGAAGAATATCAGAGATTTAAATTACATTTAAATACATAACAGCGGAAAAATAATACAAAACACATCTGAAAGCAATACATGGATACAGAGCTTTCCGAATGTCGCTTTAGCTGTAAACCAGGATCCTTTGAATATAATATCTGCGAAACCCAACTACTAGCTGTCCGTGTGGAAAATAAGGGCACCCAGAGTTTAGGTTAAAATAATAAACTCCAGGTCAGTTATGTGACTGGTGTGATAACTAAAACAGTTATTTAAAACTTTACTTAAATAGAGTAAATCAAGGGACCACGTCGTATAACACGGAATGAGTTTCCTCCCATGAATACCAGTGCATAAACAGTTATAAACAACGCAATGCTTTTTGAAAAATGAAGCAATTATAAGACCCAGGTCCCATTACACAATGCAACGCAAGCCGTAGGATAGGGTTTTCCCATATAATAGCCAAACATTCTTAGTACGTTTAAAACAAATCATTTGATACTATAATACGTGTACACTGTCAAAAACAGCTTCAAAAACAAATTTATCAATCATAGACGGCATGGTACCATATATCATGTCTCCAATACTAGGCTCTACAATCAAAACCGAAATGTCACGTATTGGAAATTGGATTTCCGTCATGAGTCGAGGCAAGGGATGTACTCCTCACCGGCTTCGAGACACTCTAGCAAATGCCTCGGGATCTCCCGCAGAAGACCCTTGGATCCTCCAAGGTCGGTCCACACTAACGTTAGTGGATTAGTTACTCTTAAACACATGTTTCCCGGTCCTATAGGACCTATATCCATCGTCTCCATAGAGACCGATATAACCGAGGGGCCTCGCATTCCAACAACCACGAAGGTAAAAATAATATAAATGTCTGGACTTGCAAAAACCCACCACCACCCATAGCTAGAAAGAAACGTCATGTTCTCCTTGGGTTCCCTTATCCTGTTTTTAACTCATACCGAGGTGTGAGGCTCGCGAATTAACGCTATATACAAAGCTATGCTATATTAAAGCCGTGCTTTGATCATCAACCACAAGACTCTGCTTTTCAACAGAAGCAATGATCATTTGCATCTCAGCATGCCACACAGGAAATTCAAGCCATGCGACTGATGTCTATCGATATATAACCTCTGAGCTCATACGTCTCAGAGAAGGGCGTTAAGTAAGAGAATAAATTCTCCGCCGCCAAACAGATATATACTAGGTTTAGACCCGTGCTTCACACACGGGTGTAATATGAAATTGATTAAGGGGAATGTGTAATAAAGATGTTGAAGAGGAGTATGTAATATATTAGAATTTACAACGTTAAAGTAATTCTAATATATTAGGACATACTGTACGGCATGTGATTGAATAAAAAGTTTGTATATGTAATAGTAGTAAATTAAAGTTATAGCATTAAGACATGTTGTTAAAGGAACAAAATAAGCATGAGTCGCGGCTGGATATAATTAACAATTACAAAAGTGAACTGTAACAGGCAAGTAATAGTAAAGATAAGCAGTAGAAAAATAACATATTGTAGAAGTAGTACAGAAGAATGACTTTAGGTAGGAAAAAAGATCGAAAATAACATATAGATGAGTTACATGAAAGAAAATCGAACGATAGTGAAGAAATGTAGCAACTGTTATTCAAATGCGAGTACAACTAGATTTATTTTTTCTGCGTTTGTCACCAGGCTGGGTACGGGTAAGAGCAGCACGATTGACAACTTCATCATCATCCTACATGAATAGTACATTTGGTTTTAGACAAATATGCAGTAAAATATGAACCATGTTATGTGTGGGAATGTATAAATATGAAGGGTAATAGGGCATATAACTATGTGAATTCCTCTTTTTGTTTCCTTTCGTGTTTGTGTTGCATGTTGATGTGCATTAATAGGTTCAATGATGTCATTGTCAACAGCCTGTAGGTGGTAAAAGATAGTAAATTTTGATTATGTTAAAAGGTGAATGTAAGGACTAATAAGATAAGTATAGCAATGTTCATCATAGTACCAGTTTTTTTCCTCTGTAATCAAGCTTGGTTGAAGAGTTATTTGCAGAATTTGTTGGAGAAATATCAGTTGTTGCACTGTATTCAGTGTCAGTTTTGGTCTGAAGATGGATATAGAAGTAAGAAGAGTGTGAAAATAATGGAAGCTTTTGTATTAAAAAAATTTGTTCAAAGGTAGATATTACTGCACCTGAGACGTAGGTGATGATAGGGGGGAGGTTATATTTTTCTTGGTCACTCTTCGAGCTGTGAGGATTGCATCTTTTGTATTCATTTCGTAATTGTTTGGTTGGAATTCGAATACAGCATCGATGCCAACTAGTTTTTGAAAAATGTTTTCGACCTTCATCTCACAGTTATCCTAAAACAAACAGCAAGAAATTGTGTTAAAAATAGGAAATAAAGAATGTCATGAAAATTTACCATGCATGGTAAGAGATGAAGTAGGTATTTGTGTAGCCATTTTGGAGATGTTTATCATATCATTCACGTTGACACCAATAAGTTTTTCAGCTTCTTTGTTAAAAGCGGTTACAGCAGAGTATGTAGTACTATCAAGTATATCGATGACGACACGATACTTAAGCAATAGAGGTTAATTTAGAAAATGGATATGTGATAAAATGAGTAAACACGCGCATGCGCGCGCACACACACCTCTTTAGTGGATTATCCTCAATTGTTTTGCATTTGTCGCATTTGTATGTTGTTCCATCAAGATGCACAGTTCGTTTGCAAAGCAAGCAAGAATTGTAAAACCAAGAGGATGAGGTCCTTAATTTGGTGATGGTAGCTTGGACCACATAATTTTTTCCCTAGTCGAATATGAAATTACTTAAGTTAGAAAACGTCCACTCGTAAAGATTATATTGAGCAGGTGGAAGTGGTTATATACAAGGAAGTACAAAATTAAGTCTATAAAATGACAAAGTGGAAGCTGTAAACCTTTTATGGTCACAAAATGTAAATGAAGGAGGTAATTAAAGAAATTTAGAAAACTACCCGACAGTTTGCTACTCTAACTTCCTCCTGAAGATGTGCTAAGCTACAATGAACCGTCTCTATGTTTGTGGTCTCTGCGCTTGTTGCGGTGGAATTAAGTAGAAGAAGTTTTCTATTGTTTGCATGTTGAGTACTGAGATGGTAGTAAAAAGTTAGAGGAACCTTTAAAATATAATAACATTAAATATAGTTGTTATGTATAAGTAAAATGTTTACCTTTTAAAAAAGTCGTAGATTGGTGAAATGTTGATATTAGTGTACACCTTTGTAGCTTTAGTTGAGTCGTAAACAATTGATTCTGCAATTACATGAAGTATATATGTAATACATTGGAGAGTAACATAAAGTTAAAGAAATGTTCTTACGTCCATAAATAAAGATTGAGGTAGATGTCACAACAGTAGGTATGGGATGAGAGTATGATTCAAGTAAAGAATCATCAACCAAATCTTTTTTGTCATACCAAAGAGATACGACAGAGGGGTTTTTCCGCTGAGCGTGTGGAGAAAAAAAAAGAAATGTAGATATATTAGGGATATATTTAAGAATGGATAGTGTACAATGTATGTAATAAATTAAGAACACATTACTTTTTGAATTCAAGGTGTAGTTGTCTTCTGACCGATTGTGTTCCATCTTGTCGTGTACAAAGCAAAACAGGGGTAATAGCAAAGAGAATGCCTCCTACGTCTGCATAGTTAAGAAAGAGGATATCGGTTATTCTGGTTCACAAGTATTGTATTAAAAATAAACAATTTGTAAATTTAAAAGTACTGTACACATACCGGTAAGCTGACACTTCTTGTTAATTCGAGAAGGAAGCACATCGTCATGAACAAACCCAAATTTGTGGTGAGGGATGCTATTGATTTCTTCATGCAATTTCCTTACCTGAGTGTCCACCCTAAGAGTGATAGTCAATTCCTCATCGATAGCTTTGAAATCTTTGTCCGAATGTTGAACGTTAAATCGAGTAATCTCATATATGGATTGTTCCTCAAAAGTATTTTCAAACCTCTGTAAAGTACGCTTGCTTACAACTGCCAATTTTTGATTTCCCTATGAAAGAAAAGTAGTACTAATTTGTAAAAGTAGGTAGGAGTTAATGTTGCTGTTTGAAAAGCAATACCATACCTCACTGTCTAGGAGTTGCAAGTTTAGTGAATATGGCTCTTTTGTCTTTTGGCTAACCAAAAACCATAATCTTGCTACCCTGACTCTGATACTGTTCCAGTTAGTCCCATATACCAGAGTGGAAAGTAGTTGGAAGTTATCAGCCATTGTAGCTGAAATAAAGAACGAAAACAAATTTTATCCTGTTAGACAATTGATATGTAAGTTGAAGAAATTATGCAGTTAATTAACAAATGCATACTGGCTAACTGGGTAAGTAATTCAGTGTAGGGAAAAATGAAAATAAGCAAGTGATTCAATATGTAAAGGTGAGAATTGAGCATGTAATACATTTGACAGACAGGAGGTTGGCATAGCAAGTAATTCAATTGACTTATTTTGAAGTAAGCATTTTATTTTTTGAGTGTAACAGTTCATATTATGTCAGTACAATATAATGTATAATTTGATTTAAATAAAAAAAATATCAGTGCATGAATTCTGTAATATGGAAGAACTAACAAATCAGAAAATGAGACTGGCACATAAATGCAAGGAAGTGAATTATAGTATGTCAGTTGGAAAATAGAGAGACATTTTATACAAAAATCAGTTAAAAAAAATGAAGACAAAAATATATAACATCAGGATTAAAATAAATAGAACTAAATGTACGTATCAGATTCATATATATCAAAGTTATAGGAGAAGTAGAAAGATGTGTACAATAGTAGTAGTGTAAATGTAAGTAAGTGAGTAGTATAGAAAAGCAGAAAAGGTTTTTACCTTGAAAATATAGGTGTAAGATGAGTTGAAGCAAACCTGGGGAAAATATGACGTATTAGTGATGAGGTTGTTGGGATAAACAAAGGAGAATATAAACGAAAAGAGGAAGATACAAACACAGTAAAGTAATGCGGTGCGTGCAGGCATAATAAATAGCATATATATATATATATATATATATATATATAGTGAATAAAGTTAACGTTGTGTGCAACAGATAATTCGTGTTTTAAGGAAAGAATGACAGGGTCAGTAACCGTTAAGCAAGAAAAAAAGGAAAAAAAATAACGGCTATAGGAATCACTGTAAGAACTTGTAAATTACATACATAATTCATGTATTATTGTAATTAATGCAGCAACATAAGTTTTATTTTAATATTTTATTTTTGCAGAAGCCCTGTAGAAATTAATGTACTATGAATAACATGTGTTGAGTACTAATTAGCTGTTGAATTTAGATTGGCGCTTGAAGCAAGCATGCTTAACGTATGAATTTTATTGTTTCCCCTTTGTCGAGAAGCATGCAGTAACATAAGAAATGAAGTACGACAAACAACTTTGTTAATCCACTTATGGTCGTAACAGTTGTTCGACGGTTAAACACTGAATAATTTATTTTTTAAAAATAGCAATGTATGTTGGCTATATATTAATGACCGACAGGGACGTAGGTAGGGGGTAAGTGGGGGCGGTGGTCACCCCTAGATTTTAAGAAATAAGAATTTTTTTTAAACCGATTTAAGCTTAAATGACCACTTTTAAGGCATTTTTATTGATAATGTAAGACATAATAGGTTGAAATTAACGGTAAATTGGCATTTAAAAAAAAAATTAACCTCCCCCCCCCCCCACTTAGCCTATTTCATGGCTTCTCCCCTGACGATCGATGCATGTGATTGGAGGTTGATCGTTCGCCGTCGAACATCGCTTTATGGTGAGGGAAAGATGATTTTGGGATATGAATAGTCGGACACTAATGATTTTCATAAGCATGAAGCATTCAGTAAGGTAAGAAATAAATTTTATATTTTTTTTATAGAGAAGGCAATGTAGAAATTCATGCTGATGGTTTCAGATTGAGGGTATGAAGCATAACATAATATAGTGTTATCACTTCTTTTTTTTTTTTGTGATCTGAGAAGCATGTAGAAACAAAAGAATTGGAGTACTACAAACAAAGTGGTAAATCGACATTTAAGGACTTTCATAACCATGCAGTACTATAACAGTGCATGAAGCATGCCGGAAAGTAAGTGGTTTTTATTTACATTACTACATAAGCATGCAGTAACGTATCATTATATTTTATTTTTTTGGGAGAAGCCCTGTACAAATTCATGTACTGAGTGACATGTGAAATGCGGTAATTACCCGATGGTTATAAACTGACTCCATGAATCATGCATAATGGAAGATTTTTTTTTTCCGACGCAGAAGCATGCATTAACGTAAGAATTGATGTTTTTGAACACAATATGAAAGATTCGATCAATATTAAATGTGTGCAGTCAAGTATGCATAAAAGCAAGTTGACACAAATGGTCAAAAAAATATGTAATTTATACTGTTTACAATATTTGACAGTTCTTAACATACAAATATTATAGGAATTTGCAAGTCTATTATAGAACAGTCTGGCAACAAATGCATGAATATTGTAGGTGGTAGCACAATTTGAAATGACCCAAAGATGAATCAATATGACAACAAATAAATAAGCAGCTAGTAGGAATTAAACAGTTCAAATCAAATTGTGAATGCAAATTATTATAGGCATAGCCACCAATAATGCAAAATAACTTCAATGAATCGGTACTTAACAAAGATAGAAGAATGGAATGAAGTAATGACCATTCTCAACATTGACAGCAAGAAATGAAAGATAAACTAACCCAGCGTTGAAGAAGAAACCGTGCTCAATGTTGTCTGCAAAATAAAATAATTATAGCCGTAGTTTGTGATAAACAAATTATTATGATAAGTAGAACTCACACATCTATGTTTTCAAACAACTATGGTTGGTAGGTACGAATCTTTTACAAAGGCATGCATGGAACTTGGTGTAAGATTGTTACAACTACATTTTAGCATATTCCTCTCTACGTTGTACTAATCAGTAAGGTTTATATTATATAACAAAAAAAGATAACAAATATGGTAGGTCTCAAATTGCACACTCACCTATATAGGTTAGATTAAATTATTTGTGCAGTACATAGTTTGCATAAACACATTGAAGCATAACTCGGGCTGAAAAGAATTGTGTTTGTTGCACCAATAGAAGCTGTAGTAGAATAATATACCGGGTGAAGATAAATATTGTAAAGTTAATTTAATTTCCACACAATATAAATAGAATTACCTGTACGGTAATTGACTTCAATTTCCACTTACTCAGCTCGTTGTAAGATGCGTACTTCATGGTGTTATAGATGATTTGTTTACCATGTGGGATAAGTAACATTTGTAGAGGAGTCATTTTCTTGTTATTCATCTGCACAAGGGGAAAGAAATAGTCAAAAAACAAAGGAAATGACATTATAATTACACATTAGATGAAGGATAAAAAGGAGACCTGATAGGTTGTTGAACACCTCTGTATATACTATGTTTTGGGTGTATGTATTACAACTGTCGTTGTGGTCTCCCAGCAGTATCTTCAGCCCACGTTCGGATGTTGTCCTTGATATCGCAACATATAGCTGTCCATGTGTAAAAACAGGGCCGGGCAAATATATCCCAACTTGGTTTAAAGTCTGCCCCTGACTTTTATTAATAGTCATTGCAAAACATACTCTTACAGGAAATTGTCTGTGTCGTAAAATAAAAGGCCATTTTGTATCGGATGATGTAAGTATTATGCGTGGGATTAAAACTTTGTTGCCAATATTCGTACCAGTGACAATTTCAGCTTCAATGATCCTATTTGACAGTTGTGTGACAACAAGTCGTGTACCATTACTCAAACCCAAATTTTGATTAAGATTACGAAGTAGCATAATTGGAACACCAATTTTCAAGCGATGTTCATGATTAGGAATACCAGAAATCTTGAGGCTATTTAAGAACTCTATTGGGTATAAAGTGTGAATATCTTCGTTTGAATCAGAAGCAGGGCTAATGGAATCAACACTGTAATAGCTTGTGAGACGACCACCACAGACGGTTAGCACATATGAATTGATTTCCTCAACATATTCATTGGTTGGCGCCAATATAGACCTATCTCGAAGATAAGTAGGGTTCATTATATTATTATTTAAATCAGGATAGATGCTACAAACTATGTTATGTATTGCATTTCCGGTAGAGGACACAAGATATTTAGAAGGTATTGTAATCCATGTTGGATCTTCACCATCTATCAAAGAAAAAGTCGGTATTTTACCATTACCTATATCCAAGATCCATTGAGAAAAGTTAGTGACATCCTCAAACTCATTTGCAGTTAGATTTCCGCAATGTAATCGCATATTGATTGTCAACGTGAACACTTTGCATTGGCTCCACAATGGAGACTGATTGATAGCGGAACGCGCAATCATTTGCCTAAATCCTTTAGGAACAACTGGTAATGTCTGCCTGAAATCTCCGCCAAGCACTACACCAAAAAAGTGGATTCCCAACAAGTATATGTGTTACAAATAATTTCCGTAACACTTTTAAGTGTCACCAACGGCCTGTGAGGAATTTCCTGTAACACTTATAAGTGTTACAAACAGAGTAACTGCTAACACTTATAAGTGTTACAAACCTATTCATTGCTAACACTTATAAGTGTTACACGAAATTTACTGCTAACACTTATAAATGTTGGAACTATAAGATATGGTAACACTTATAAGTGTTACAGGAAATTCATTGCTAACACTTATAAATGTTGGAACTATAAGATATGGTAACACTTATAAGAGTTACAAACATATTCATTGCTAACACTTATAAATGTTGGAACCATAAGATATGGTAACACATATAAGAGTTGCAAACATATTCATTGCTAACGCTTATATTTGCATATAAGATGGCATAATCTCTATTTAATATGCATTCAGCTATGATATTATCTCAACATAACGTGTAACGAAATCCATAAGAAAAAAAATCCATATTCGTGACAACAACAAACTACAAACTAACAAAAACTAATAATACATAAAGATACTAAATTCAACACATATACAATAACCAATTCCATAGTAAACACAATACATAATTAACAAAATGCAAGATGTTTTTCATATTTGAAGTCTACAAGTACCAAATGCGAAACTCCAGCCATATAACGAACCTTACATCCAAAAATTTGCATAGCTTGTACCACCAAAATTTATCTTTTTCTCTGTTTCACTGCTTCCTGCGTGCATTTAATTAAATAGCATCATTTAAGTTTCAAATAGTGGTAAATGTTATAAGTTCAAAATCATACCTTCTTAATTTTGACACATCTTTTGTCTATTGAACTCGATGGAATCTTGCAATTTAAGCTCCTTTTTACGCCTTCTGTTTTCTTCAAGAACCTCCAACGCAAATTCCACACCACGATCACATAATGGTTCGTCAATCCAATGGATGAATCCACAGTCTCTAAGAGTTCCAGTGTTTGCACAAATAAAATATCGACATCCAACGTTTTTATTCAAATAGCATGTTTTGAATATTGGTTCAATGTTGCAACGACATAGCAATCTTCGAGATTGTACTTCTCCAACATATAACGTTGGCAAGGGTGGCAATCTTGTTGGTAATGTCGATCTGGTAGGCGGTGTCATATCATTATGTACACTTAATAATGCCAGATCTCTTTCTAAGCTCGACTCTATAAAGCTAAATGTAGTTGGTGCATGAGATTCGGATGAACAAACAATTTGAGGAGGATCACTCGAATCGTCTGAATAGACAGACGGATTATCGGTCGAAGGCCTTGAGTGGGAGGACATCTGCAAAAAATAAATAAACAGCAACAATATCAAGATGGAAAAGGATTGTAAGCGTATATATCAATTATCAAGAAATTCATTTAAAAGTAATTTATTTGGAAATCATGCCCGTATGCTCGGAAATCATCAAGATAACCACATGGAATGAAATATAAAAATTTGTAATGATCACAATTTTCGAATTCTGAAAATCCTTATGGAAGCAAACCAAACCAATTGCATGAAGCATAGTTTGGCACTTAAGCAAAGTGGTAAGGAATATCGAATATTTCTTCTAAAATTCATCATAAAGATGTGCCAAAACAGTCTTATAAGTTTAGTTTGGATGCTTGATAAATTACAACATAATATTTTTTGGGATATATTCTCGAATTAGGCTAAAAAAATCATAGAAAATCCTCACTAAAAATCCATCAAGACTAGGAGTAACACTCTGGTATCAAAACAAATAACATGGGCATTTCCCTCGGCCTGTGTTGACACAGGTAGTGTCTGTGTCGATTTATGTGTCGACACAGGCTCTGCATATGTCGAAACAAGTCGTTATTATGCCCAGGTTACCAAAAACCCTCTCATGTATGATTTCCAGACCATATACAGAGGTGTTAATGACCTTAGATTGACTTGGAAATGAATATGCAAAAACCAGATAATATGAACTGTCAATTGAAACAAGAATTTATAGAATCTGACTAGTATTGGAGAAGTTATAATAGCTCAAGCCATGTTTGCAACAGTTTTTCATAGTATGTCCTGCCGCTTTTCCTGAAATATGTACTGCCGTTAGACCTGATGATCCTATTTAACCTACAAATAAGTACCCACACCGAAGAATTCAAAATGGAAACCAACACACCGAAGCATTTACAATACAGTATTTTTACAAGATGCACCGAAGCATTTGTCAAGGGGAAGACATTCACTCCAAACTGCCCAAGGTTCAACAACAACCCCAATGAATATTGAAATCATTTTTATAATCGTAATTGAATTTTGCAAATGAAAAAAAGAAGACATTCACTCCAAACTGAAGCATTTGTCAAGGGGAAGACATTCACTCCAAACTGCCCAAAGGGTTGGATTTTGCAAATGAAAAAAGAAGCGATATACGACAATGAATATTGAAATCATTTTTATAATCGTAATTGACTGAAGTGTGGACTCAAATAAGTGCATTGAATATATCAATATGTATTGAATGAATTTTCTATGCTGCAGTTTTAACTGATTTGAATAATAATGTAAAATGAATCGTAAATGAAGAGTACTCGGAACTCAAAACTGAGCATTGCTCAGTTTCAGTTTCGTAACTGCTCAGTTTCGAGTTCTCGACAGTTTCGAGTTCTCGAAACTGAAACTGAGCATTGCCCAGTTTCGAGTTCTCAAAACTCGAAACTGAGCAATGCTCAGTTTCAGTTTCGAGAACTCGAAACTGGGCAATGCTCAGTTTCAGTTTCGAGAACTTGAAACTGAGCATTGCTCCGTTTCAGAGAACAATTACGAAATGTTACTGATGGGCTTTACTCAGTGTAATTGTATCTTGAATACAAAATATGTGAACTTTACTCAGTGTAATTGTATCTTGAATACAATTTCAATGTCCAGTAAAGATGCAGGTTAATACAAAATTATGTGCTAGGGAATATGTCTGATTTATGTATATGTACATCCGTAAGATACAGGTACAATTATACCATATCTAATTATGATGAATTGCAGTGCATGCCATAAAACCATGTCTATAAAGATCATATCCAAGCATCAAATATTATGCAATCCAAGCATCAAATATTATGCAACAAAGTATGGGTCCTAATCTTATATGTAAGGGGAAAACCAATTTATAATTTTTATTGCAAATCGGATTCACAATAAATTTAAATTATCATAGATCTGCTCATTACATTAATGTAAACAGAGTTAAGCAATTATATCAGGTATATAATTGTCAAGCGATGTTGAACAGTAAAAAATGTTCCAAAACAAATTTAATGTTCATTTTTTTTATAATACAAAATTAACAGCTTGAGAGTAAGACAAATCATATTTGCAATAATTTTTCAAAACCTATGTACACATTATCATATTCCATCACTTATGGTTAATATACTACAATGGTTCAGAAAACAGCAAATTAAAAAAAAATCAAAGGAAATACATCTAATGATGATTCTTTTAAGAGTATGACTACAAACAAATTTTGCAGTATTTCAGATTCAATTCAGGTATATTTCCATAAATAAGCGGTGTGGTCAATATTCTATCAAAACTTATTAAATAGGGAATTACATATCTTATTAAACAACAATTCATTATTGCCGAACAGATACATCACCATGTATTCTTAAATAGTAATGATGTTTGAACTCGTGATTTACATGTATATGAACTTGTGCAAATATAATTCTGAGCCAATCATTCATAGGCTTGGAAGATTAGGTTCAAAACATAACTCCTAGCCAAGTCCCAAAATTAGTGCCAGATTTATCTTAACAATGAATATGAGTGCTGGTCATTTATAAATGCATAAGGTCATTTTCTACATGTTGATATGACCTTTTACCAATTTACTATTTCGAATCAATTATTTATACAATTAGTATAAAACTGAAACAAAATTGAAAGCATGTTTTCCTGTAATTATAGAAAACTGAACATACATTGTGAATTTATCACTATAAATATATATATCATCAATATATGTTCAAGCACAAAAGATGTTTTAACCAACAGCTCAAATACATACATGTCTATACATATATGTTCATTAAATCATAGGCAGTCCTAGAATCATAGTGGATATATGATTGTTTTGGCACTTTTTATACATATCAGTTTATATATAAATGTGCAATCAAATTGTGAGTTCAAAAACTGTTTAGATGCAAACTATAGTTGCATCGATCATATATCAAAATTCATACATTCCCATCCTTACAAACAAGGCAGGTCCTATCTGTAAGTCAAGAATATAGTATTGGTTGACTAACACATAACACAAACTTATGTATAGGATTACATATAGCAAAAGCAGTGTTAAATTAGACAAATCGATCTGTATACAAGTTAATAAACGAAGGGACACATGTTAACAAACAAAAAATCGATTTTTTACCTGAAGCCCCAATTCGTAGAAGCCCCAATTCGTAGAAGCCCCCAATTCGTAGAAGCGCCAAATCGTAGAAGCTCCAAATCGAAGTAATGGAGAGAGGATTTGAGAGGATCGAAGCAATGGAGAGAGGATTAGCTAATCGCTGATATAATTTCTTCTAAGCCCCATTTTTTATTTATCTATGATGCGGCCGTAAAGCAATATACGTTGAGGAATAAGTGTTGAGGTAAGAATAGGGTTTGTGTGTGATAAGTTACCCTTTTGCCCTTAGAAAAGAAGGGTTGACTAGGCCTACCAACACATACAAGTGTTAGCACATTTTTGGTGACACATATTTGCTATGGCAACACATATTAGTGTCGCTAGTCTATAACACATATAAGTGTTGGCAGTTGAAAAAAATAAGAGTTGCCAAATGGCCATTATGGTGTAGTGAAGTAGAATGGTTTTACCTCCAAAAATAGATGAATTAGGAATGGTTGAATCCAAGCTTACAATATCTCTAAGGCTTTTTTCAAAAGCCTCTAATGCATTTCGGTGTATCATTGGCACTTCATCCCATATTATTAAATCAGCTTTACATAGTAGATCAGCAAGAGAAGACTGCTTTGAGATATCACATGTGGAGGAGTCGTCTAGATTAATAGGAATCTTAAATTTAGAGTGGGCTGTTCTACCACCTGGAAGAAGTACACAATTCTCCCCTCTGATCGCAGTCCAGTAATTATGGTTTTCCACAAAAATGTTTTTACAGTACCCCCACTTCCGTAAACAAAGAAAAACCCACCCTTTGACATACCAACTGCAGCGCAAACAACATCATAAACATTTTTTTGTTCAGTGTTTAAACCTGGCAATAGTTTGTTAACTTCGTCTCGTAATAACATAGAATCGTATCTCTCCTCCTCTAGTAGCAAAGCATTAAGTGTAGACTGTTGATGTAATGTAAAGTCTAAGTTAACATCCCAAAATTCGGTAATACATCTACAACTTTTCTGTAATATTTTGTCAATTTCAAAAAGTGATGTAGATTTGTAATCAAGTTCTTTGAATGTAGGACTATTACTTGATTGTCCCTGCTCTCTAAATATTATGTCTTCAGACAACATTTCCCAATGTTTCTCCCATAAATTTTCAGGTCTAGAAACCTTACAAAAAAGAAGCATCATTGCAAATAGATGTCTTAATGATGACGGCGACGCCCATACAACGGCGTGAGTCAAAGCTTCATTCCACTCGTTGTCATCCTCCAAAAGTCCACAAGCAATGCAAGCATTTTTAAAGTTATCATACAAAACACCGTCAACGGTCCTAATATCTTCAAAAGTAGTAGGGCCCTTAACTATGTTTAGTAACAAACGAAGGCAAAACCTTTCTCCTGATGTAGGATGAGCGTAATATATCCGTCCAATCATCTTGTAACAACCCGTATTTCAATAACATGTTAAAACGAGAATCAAGGCAGAATTTAATTTTAAATTCTGAATCAAGTAAAACGGGCTATGCCATTGCGTTCGTCTCGGAAAAATACGCGAAATAGAGTCTGAGTTTTCGAAAATCGGAGTCCGTATGACCCGGTTAAGGCCCGAAGAAGTTTTCGGGAAATTTGAATTTCGAAACATGCAGAAATGGGGCCAGGCGGGAAAATTCCCGCCCAGACAAATCGACTAGGCTGTCGACAGGGCTGTCGACAGGCATGTCGACAGGCATGTCGACAGGGCTGTCGACTTGCCCTGTCGGCTGATTCTGGTCTGGTGCACCTATTTTCTATCTTGGCTAGGTTTTTGGGCCTGGTTTGAAATCTGACGGTTCAGGTTGGTCCTAGGGTTAATCTAAGGGCCTAAAACTATCCTAATCTCTATAAAAAGACCCTAAACCTACCCCTAAACCCTCATTATTCACTCATGTAACTAAACTATGGCCAAATTTCTACTCTCATGGCCTCCATCTCAAATCCCTAGAGCCTATGCATTCAAATCGGGTTCAAATCAAAAGGTGCAAGCTTGCTACACCAAATAGAGGCCAAATCAACATTGCTATGCGAGTTTCATGAAGGTTCTTCTTCAAAGGAGCCACCTTTCTTCGTCAAGATGATGCATGACCCCTTTTCTAAGCCTTGCCTAGGTAAGTTCTAGCTACTTTTAGATGGAAACGGTAGTTTTGATAATGACATGGGATAAAATGAGGCTAAACATGATTATGCGAACCTATATGAACCTTACCTTGCCTCTTGTGTTCATGTTTATGATTTTAGGCCATGTGAGTGACTTAATCATGCCTCTCATGCTATGCATAACCTAGTTTAACTTGCAAGTTTGGATCTTTATGCATAAAATGTTAGCATGAACCTTTAGGAACCACTTTACTTGTGAAACATTGGCTAAGACAAGATTTTGGGGCTTATGCATGAACCCAAACCCCTTATGCTAACATGCAAGTTTGTGGCCAAACCCTTTATGAGATTATGCATGCTCGTGGCCAATCCCCTCTTTTAAGTTGTGCATGTTTATGGCCAAACCCTTTTTGATAATATGCATGTTTATGGCCAAATTCCCTTGTGACATTTTGTGTATTTGTGGCCAAAACCCTTTTTATGACACTATGCATGTTCGAGGCCAATTTGTAGTCATAGTATTCCCATTATGTTGACTCGTCTATACTTACGTTGGAAACACGTTTTGGGGTTAGGATAGACGAGCGTGAATATACATGAGAAACTTAACTTGAAGTTTCATAAAAAAAGATGACGTGAAACATGATTTGGGTTAAATGAGTATAATATGACAACATGTAACATTAAATATAACATGGAAGTTAACATGTAAATATGCATAAAAACATGGGCTTGGGAATTTACCTATTAAGTTAGGTCTACCCATTGGGAATTTACCTATTAAGTTAGGTCTACCCAATTGCTTGAAAACTTGACCATGAACATGACACTAGGCTAAACATGAAAGTGGCCAACTCGAGGTTGGGTTGAGTTTGTAGCATAAATCTACCCGGACCCGCCCGGCTTAACTAGTAGCTACAAACAATAGGATCCAATGTGAGAAGTTGGCCATGTCGCGCTTAAGACCCGAGGTTAGACTAAGTTGTGGTGTAAATCTACCCGGACCCGCCCGGCTTAACTAGTAACCACAACAAGGTCTAATGTGAGAGGTTAAGAGTGCATTAATTAAATTAATGCCACATGATAAGGTTAAGTAAATTTGACTAATGACACTTAACCGATATGACACGAATGGGTAGGTTAAGTGGGACCGGGCTTGATTTCCGTAATGACACTTAACCAATTTAGACTTGGTAATTAGATGAGGTTAAGTGATTAAGACTTAACTAACCTAAACACGGTAATTAGACGGGGTTAGGTAATTGATACTTAACTAACCTAACCACGGTAATTAGATGGGGTTAAGTAATCCACACTTAACTAATCTAAACACGGTAATTCGATGAGGTTAAGTTAAACACTTAACCAATTTAAACTTGGTAATTCGGTGAGGTTAAGTAACCAATACTTAACCAACTTAATGTGATAATTTAATGGGGTTAAGCAACTTATACTTAACCAATTATACATGATGATTTGATGTGGTTAAGTGACCTAAACTTAACCAATCTAACTCGTTAATTTGGTGTGGTTAAGTGACCTATACTTAGCCAATCTAACTCGTGAATTTATGGAGGTTAAGTTAACCCATACTTAACCAATCTAACGTGAAAACATGATAAGGCTAAGTCACGAATCACTTGAATACGCTTGACCGATTTGACTCGGTAATTTGACAAGGTCAAGTTAATTTATATAATTAACCAATCTAAAATGATAATTAGACGAGGTTAAGTTATGGATTGCTTAATATACTTAGCCAACTTGACACATGGTTTGTAGGGTTAAGTCTTGGACTTAGATACTTAGCCAATTTTGACATGGTTTGTAGACGGGCTAAGTTATGAACTTAAGTGACACTTAACCCATTAGATAAACCCTAATTCGGAGGATTAGGTAAATAACCATAGTTAACAAGGATTATGGAAATAAGGCTAAGTGGTAAACCTTAGTTAAGGGAAACTAAGTAATAATTCTTAGTCCAGGAAATTTGGACCATTTCTTAGATAAATTAGTAACCCAATACGTTAGGTCAACGTTTAAGAATGCGTGTAGGAGCAGGCTATCTGATTTAGATAAAGGCTCCAACGAACTGGGTAACGAAGCAGTGGCTTCGGGGAACGTGAGGATATTCTTGGGATCCCTCTGTGAGCTGCCAGGTCATTATACTAGGCTCACGAGAGGTTGAGATCTACGGTAGAAGAACCAAGAATATGCCTTGGTTGCTATGCGAGCGACCTAAAGACTGGGGTGGATAGCAGTGAGTCGACGAATACATAAGGTGCCCGAGATAGCAAGTTCGTCGATCATCTACCATCTTGAGTCAAGCGTGTACGTACGGAAAGGCAGGGAACACCCAACAGACCATAATTGCTATCTAATTATGGGTGAGGTAGGCCGTAGGATGTGGGCTGGCCGGAGTGTAGTTCTCATGCAAGATTTCCTCTTGTGTTGCCTTCACTAGTTGAGGGAGGGGTCTCGTGGGACCATAGCCACGTGTAGAAAAGCAGACCTTAGTATCTGCATCGGCAGATAAATCTAAAGCTCCCGACCGAGTCCTGTATTTCTTGTTTTGCCCTGTGACAGGACTCGGATGGCACGATGTGATACATGTACATACAGTTATAGAAAAACGATTCACGATGAATGCGTGGGAAAAAGGGCGTGTTTGAGGGTTAGCGTAATCCCTAGTGGCCTAGGTGGTTTAACCCAAACCGAAATATGAAAGCGTGCAATAGGTAAGCGTAATCCCTAGTGGTGCTAGGTGGCGTAAGTCCTAGTAGTTCAAACGATGATTCATATGGAAGAGCCTAGCTAGAACAAGGGTGACAGTCCAAACGATTTCAAGGATAATACGACATGAGGAAGCCCGTACGAGGTACGGCAAAGGACTGAACTTATATACATGGAAAGAAACATATGATTTGAGTAACCTATATATGCGATATATTAGGTTGACATGGACCATTACACGACTTTGAGCAAGGGACATTCATGGTTAACACATGACGCGGGTAGGGATACTAGTACGAGAGGTGCAGAGCAAATATACATGTTAGAACTAGGAAGAATATACATAATAGATACCGTTGGATGTTAGACGGGGTAGATACCTTGGGATAATGTACTCGATAGAAATCTGACGATGTGATACCTTGACTTATCATAACACCGTAGTTTATCATGATACCTTAGTTTACTTTGCCACAGTAGTTCAACCGGCTACCCTGGTTTATCTATCTTGTAGTTATCCTTATGTTTACTTTCAGTTTATGCATGTCATGTTACCTTTACCTGTTTTTATACTGGAAGTAGATAGGACTTACTCAGTCTTTTTGACTGACCCGTTTTGTTTCGCCTCTTTTCTTCCGTTCCCCCCCCCCCAGGTTTCAGGGAGGAAACAATGCTGTTTAGTTCGGACTTCTTCTGCTTGAAGGTCATCATGGATGGCTTGGACTTCTCTTGGCTATGGCTACTTTACTGTTTTTACTTGGGGAATAATTTATGAAAAAGTCTTTATGCTTCTTTACAATTGCAAGACAGGTGTTGATGTACTCTGATGTAAAAGGCTTTAGACCTTAATTATTGAATTTATGAAAGTTCGATTTTACTTCCGCTATTTTATATGTTCTGTCTTGTGATATTTCTGTGCATGTTTACCAATAATGCCCCTCTAAAGCTAGTGCATTCCTTTGCGAGTGACCCTAGTGGAGGCGGGGTGTTACATTTGGTATCAGAGCAGAAGGTTACTAGACTGGGCAAAAGTTTTTAAAGACCTTCTGAAAATTATTTGAAAAACCGTTTACAAAGAAGCATTTTTCAAGAAAATTTTCTTTTAAAAAGAAAAAGGCTATTCCCCAAAGGCCATTAGCATTATCCTTGTTTCCTTGATTGAATCTCTTTTCCTTTCTTTCCTCCATCTGTAGTCACAGTGGTTTTGACTGCGACTAGTCTTTCTAGCTGCGTAAGTGTTTCCCGTACGATGGAGGTGGTTCTCGAGAGACCGTTGCAGAGTTATGCATGAAAGGATAGTAAGAACAAAGATAAAGGATACGAGCTCAGGGATAAGCAACATGTTGGTATGGCTGAGTCCTAAAAGTAGGGAGAAAGATGAACAATGAAACCCATGACGAGAGAGTACCTTTGGCATGGTGAAACGGGACGGATAGTTAAGTATCATGGAACAGGGACAAGATCATTCGGAGGGCAATAGTATGCTCTCATTTCTAGGGTACCTCAGAAGGAGTGTAACGATCTTATTAAAGGTTTAGCTTTTCTTCTCTATCATCCTGTCGGGACTTTGTTTTGATCACCGCATCTTTTAAGTCCGCTTCGATAGTTGAGTCTCTGCACCTTATTACTAGCGTAGTAGAGGATCCCGTTTTTGTCTCAATACCTATTGGAAGATCGGTCCATTTACTCATGGCTTGTTTGGATTTGAGAATGTCTATATCAAGTGTTGAGCTTGGAAATAATGCTTATGTTTATAAGTTGTGGATGGATTCTAGGGATGAAGTGGTTATCCAGTAAGGAGTGCCACTCTCGGTTTTAGAAGGAGGGTAGTTAGACTCTTGGCTTGCTTTGGTAATACCCTTGAAGTATCGCGTAACCTTTTGGGTTCTGTCATGATTAGTTACTTAGAATCCCTAGATGCCTTTGTTGGAAATTAGAAACCCGATCGAATGGTGTTCGCTAATAAGACGGATGGTTTACTTCGATTATGTATGGGTTATGGGAATTACCCTAGTAAGTGCGCACGGTAACTTGTTTACTTTCAAGAGAAAGTTTTTCTACGTGGAATATCTTATGGTACAAGGTCCAGGATTCCCTAGTGAATTTTGAGGGTTCGCATGGAATAATGTGTACGCAGTCCTGTTTGCGCCAAGTATTCTAGAAGGAGAATAAGTGCGAGTGGAACGAGAGGCGACGAGGAAATGAGTTCCAACTCATGTTATGGAAACAGGAAATAAGAAGCTGCGAAATCGTGAAGAAAAAGGGGCGGTCAAGGCACGATGGAACTAAGCTCAAGGTAATGCGACTCAGGAGACTGAAGACTAAATACGTGCATGATATCTCTTTTGGGAATATATCCTCGATCCCTGTTTTTCTGTGAGCTTGCTTGTAGGCTATCTTTTATGGATATCCTCTCGGTCCTGTCTCTGTTACAAACCCCGTACGGAGTTTGTTTTGTTTATCTTCTCGACCCTGTTTCAGGGAATCCTCGGTAGAACCCTATGGATGCAAACATGTATTTGAAACATGTTATGATTGATATGGTTGCGAGTGGTTGCAAGTGGTTGCTCGTGGATGCGCAAATACACGTTAGATACTAGATTGACGCGATCACGTTTCATGTTGCATATGCACGAGTATTTATACTTGTTTATGGATGAAATCGAATGTGTTATCATGCGGTTGTTGCATTTGAATGAATGATTGTGCACACATATAGTATCTATGTGACTAGGACTATTTGCATACATGTTGGATTCATGGCACTATACATATTTTTGCATTAGAAAGATTATCCAGGCCTGATCATTAGCATTAGCTAAGGAACATGTACACACACGTTTTGCGTATATTCATACAGCACTAGAAATCATCTAAGGACAATGGTTGCTTGTGGATGATGTTTTGAGTAGATGGATGATGGATGGTAGGATATGTTCTTCCTAACTTAGAGATTTCGGGGACGAAATCCTAAAAGGTGGGGAGAATGTAACAACCCGTATTTCAATAACATGTTAAAACGAGAATCAAGGCAGAATTTAATTTTAAATTCTGAATCAAGTAAAACGGGCTATGCCATTGCGTTCGTCTCAGAAAAATACGCGAAATAGAGTCCGAGTTTTCGAAAATCGGAGTCCGTATGACCCGGTTAAGGCCCAAAGAAGTTTTCGGGAAATTTGAATTTTGAAACATGCAGAAATGGGGCCAGGCGGGAAAATTCCCGCCCAGACAAGTCGACTGGGCTGTCGACAGGGCTGTCGACAGGCATGTCGACAGGGCTGTCGACTTGCCCTGTCGGCTGATTCTGGTCTGGTGCACCTATTTTCTATCTTGGCTAGGTTTTTGGGCCTGGTTTGAAATCTGACAGTTCAGGTTGGTCCTAGGGTTAATCTAAGGGCCTAAAACTATCCTAATCTCTATAAAAAGACCCTAAACCTACCCCGAAACCCTCATTATTCACTCATGTAACTAAACTATGGCCAAATTTCTACTCTCATGGCCTCCATCTCAAATCCCTAGAGCCTATGCATTCAAATCGGGTTCAAATCAAAAGGTGCAAGCTTGCTACACCAAATAGAGGCCAAATCAACATTGCTATGCGAGTTTCATGAAGGTTCTTCTTCAAAGGAGCCACCTTTCTTCGTCAAGATGATGCATGACCCCTTTTCTAAGCCTTGCCTAGGTAAGTTCTAGCTACTTTTAGATGGAAACGGTAGTTTGATAATGACATGGGATAAAATGAGGCTAAACATGATTATGCGAACCTATATGAACCTTACCTTGCCTCTTGTGTTCATGTTTATGATTTTAGGCCATGTGAGTGACTTAATCATGCCTCTCATGCTATGCATAACCTAGTTTAACTTGCAAGTTTGGATCTTTATGCATAAAATGTTAGCATGAACCTTTAGGAACCACTTTACTTGTGAAACATTGGCTAAGACAAGATTTTGGGGCTTATGCATGAACCCAAACCCCTTATACTAACATGCAAGTTTGTGGCCAAACCCTTTATGAGATTATGCATGCTCGTGGCCAATCCCCTCTTTTAAGTTGTGCATGTTTATGGCCAAACCCTTTTTGATAATATGCATGTTTGTGGCCAAATTCCCTTGTGACATTTTGTGTATTTGTGGCCAAAACCCTTTTTATGACACTATGCATGTTCGAGGCCAATTTGTAGTCATAGTATTCCCATTATGTTGACTCGTCTATACTTACGTTGGAAACACGTTTTGGGGTTAGGATAGACGAGCGTGAATATACATGAGAAACTTAACTTGAAGTTTCATAAAAAAGATGACGTGAAACATGATTTGGGTTAAATGAGTATAATATGACAACATGTAACATTAAATATAACATGGAAGTTAACATGTAAATATGCATAAAAACATGGGCTTGGGAATTTACCTATTAAGTTAGGTCTACCCATTGGGAATTTACCTATTAAGTTAGGTCTACCCAATTGCTTGAAAACTTGACCATGAACATGACACTAGGCTAAACATGAAAGTGGCCAACTCGAGGTTGGGTTGAGTTTGTAGCATAAATCTACCCGGACCCGCCCGGCTTAACTAGTAGCTACAAACAATAGGATCCAATGTGAGAAGTTGGCCATGTCGCGCTTAAGACCCGAGGTTAGACTAAGTTGTGGTGTAAATCTACCCGGACCCGCCCGGCTTAACTAGTAACCACAACAAGGTCTAATGTGAGAGGTTAAGAGTGCATTAATTAAATTAATGCCACATGATAAGGTTAAGTAAATTTGACTAATGACACTTAACCGATATGACACGAATGGGTAGGTTAAGTGGGACCGGGCTTGATTTCCGTAATGACACTTAACCAATTTAGACTTGGTAATTAGATGAAGTTAAGTGATTAAGACTTAACTAACCTAAACACGGTAATTAGACGGGGTTAGGTAATTGATACTTAACTAACCTAACCACGGTAATTAGATGGGGTTAAGTAATCCACACTTAACTAATCTAAACACGGTAATTCGATGGGGTTAAGTTAAACACTTAACCAATTTAAACTTGGTAATTCGGTGAGGTTAAGTAACCAATACTTAACCAACTTAATGTGATAATTTAATGGGGTTAAGCAACTTATACTTAACCAATTATACATGATGATTTGATGTGGTTAAGTGACCTAAACTTAACCAATCTAACTCGTTAATTTGGTGTGGTTAAGTGACCTATACTTAGCCAATCTAACTCGTGAATTTATGGAGGTTAAGTTAACCCATACTTAACCAATCTAACGTGAAAACATGATAAGGCTAAGTCACGAATCACTTGAATACGCTTGACCGATTTGACTCGGTAATTTGACAAGGTCAAGTTAATTTATATAATTAACCAATCTAAAATGATAATTAGACGAGGTTAAGTTATGGATTGCTTAATATACTTAGCCAACTTGACACATGGTTTGTAGGGTTAAGTCTTGGACTTGGATACTTAGCCAATTTTGACATGGTTTGTAGACGGGCTAAGTTATGAACTTAAGTGACACTTAACCCATTAGATAAACCCTAATTCGGAGGATTAGGTAAATAACCATAGTTAACAAGGATTATGGAAATAAGGCTAAGTGGTAAACCTTAGTTAAGGGAAACTAAGTAATAATTCTTAGTCAAGGAAATTTGGACCATTTCTTAGATAAATTAGTAACCCGATACGTTAGGTCAACGTTTAAGAATGCGTGTAGGAGCAGGCTATCTGATTTAGATAAAGGCTCCAACGAACTGGGTAACGAAGCAGCGGCTTCGGGGAACGTGAGGATATTCTTGGGATCCCTCTGTAAGCTGCCAGGTCATTATACTAGGCTCACGAGAGGTTGAGGTCTACGGTAGAAGAACCAAGAATATGCCTTAGTTGCTATGCGAGCGACCTAAAGACTGGGGTGGATAGCAGTGAGTCGACGAATACATAAGGTGCCCGAGATAGCAAGTTCGTCGATCATCTACCATCTTGAGTCAAGCGTGTACGTACGGAAAGGCAGGGAACACCCAACAGACCATAATTGCTATCTAATTATGGGTGAGGTAGGCCGTAGGATGTGGGCTGGCCGGAGTGTAGTTCTCATGCAAGATTTCCTCTTGTGTTGCCTTTCACTAGTTGAGGGAGGGGTCTCGTGGGACCATAGCCACGTGTAGAAAAGCAGACCTTAGTATCTGCATCGGCAGATAAATCTAAAGCTCCCGACCGAGTCCTGTATTTCTTGTTTTGCCCTGTGACAGGACTCGGATGGCACGATGTGATACATGTGCATACAGTTATAGAAAAACGATAATGCCCCTCTAAAGCTAGTGCATTCCTTTGCGAGTGACCCTAGCGGAGGCGGGGTGTTACACATCTCCCCTTTCTTTCTTATTTTCCATATTTTGTTGGATTTATCCCATACCCACTTTGTAGGAAAGTCAACGTATGAAAGTTCTCGAGCGTTAACGCAGGATCTATTAGTTTGCATCCATTCGGTAAACATAGATTTCTCCAAATTTTCCTTGCTTTGTAAATCAGCTAGAACATTTGTATCTTCGAAAAAAATCGTTTGCTCTCCAGGAAGATGGAACATTAGTCTCTCAACAGATGGAGTACGATGCTGAATTTCGAACTTGAATATTCTCCAAGTTGCTTCAGATGCCGAAACATATCTTGTAACAACCCGGAAATGCGAGCCAGTTTAATTTTTTTTATTTTGGCAATTTTAATGAATTTTGATTATTTAAAATGAATTATTTTAAATAATAACGACGAGAAATTTATTTTGAACAGAATTAGAATGTGTATATTTATATAGATCGTCATTAGAATATAAATATTTATTTATAATTATAAAAGGAATCGAAAAGGGCCCGGTAGTTCGATAATTCGATTTCAAACTTCAAATGAATGTACAGGATTCAAAATAAACCGGATTTTAGCGAAACTGAAAATATTAGAATCTAGTTGAGAATATCTTTCCAACGAATCTGAAAAATCGAAATTTCATAGCGGGAATCAAAAGTTATGCCCAGTTGAAAATTCAGAATAGTCGCTATGTAAATTACATACGGCGCCAAAAAGTCATATTTTGCATACGGACGAATTTGGACTCGAAACCACTTCCGTTGAGTTCAAAATGCCGTTTAAAACTCCGAAAAGTATAAGCTTCGATATATTCCGATATCCGGAATAGTGGCTATGGGCTGGAGTTGTTCGGTTAACAATACATAACCCTTAAAAAGTGAAATTTTGCATACGAGCTCAGAATTCGACGAGATAAACTTTTATGGATTCATAATGACAAATTATTGTTTTGTTCCAAAGGGCGCGTCGAATGGAGTCAGTATGTGGTCGTGCGAGCTAAAACAGTTCAGGGTAAAACGAGCAGTCATTTTACAAAGGAACATTACTGATACGACCTCAGAATTCGATTCTACTTTTTTTCTGGACTCGTATCGTCTAATAATAGTTAAATCCAAGAGGGAACGATTTTTGGAGTTAGTGTGTGAGCGTGCGAGAAGAAAAGGTGCGCCAAAATCGCATTTTTTTAGCAATATCTGAGCATATTGGTGATTTTTTTTGGACGGTCAAACGAACTCGGAATTCGACGAAACTTGTTTCGTTGGATTCGTCTTCACGTCTACTATCTCGTGTCCGAAATCCGCGGCGATTGGAGTTCGTTAGCGTTCGGACGATACGCGAGAAACTAGCATATAATCACTTTTGCTCCATTTCTCTCTTCCTAATTTCACTTCTCTCTTTCTCTTTAAAAAAAGAAAAAATTGGTCACCTCCTCCAAGAGGGTTGCCTCCCCTCCTCCACTGCCACCACCACCTCTGGCCGCCACCTCCTCCCTCCGGCGCCACCTCCTCCTACTCCTCTTCCTCCTCCTCTCTCTCTCCTCCTCTTTCCCTCTTCTAATTTGCAACCCTAGGCCCCAACCACCAACCACCACAACCGTGGGCCCCTCCACCACCGCCACCACCCACGAGCATCTTCCCCACGCCCAATCAGGCCCAGCACCGCCACCCCCAGCCCAGCTCCGGCCGTGGACCCCGCTACACTCAAAAACTCATTTTCACCAAAATTCCCATTTTGCATAAAACACCCTGCCCTTATTTCGCAAATAACTCCCAAACCGTGCGTTTCTAGCCAAAGTTCCTCAAGACCAAAGTCGAAGAGCACGATTTTCTCTTCGATTTGGTATATGATAAGTCCTATTTTGCATTGCGGAGTTGTCGGGAAAACGCGCCCGAAGTCTGCTGTTCCAACACTGTCAAATTGCTGTCTTTTCGCGATTTCCGACGAAATGGCACATTTTCGGCAAGAAGACAGGCAAAAGTTGTTCAGAATGGCGTGCTTGTGCTAGAAAAAAAGATGGTGTGAAGATTGAGGCTCGTTTGCAAATTCTGGAGCCAGAACAACCAATCCGGGCGATAGAAAATATTGGCTACGGACAATGAAAGTGACAAAAGGCGAGCAGCGAAGATTTTCTATAAATGAAGAGTCGTGGCGTTTGGTTTAGCTTGGGTGAGAACTTCTCACTTTAAATCTTCATTTCTAGTTTAAAAATATATACTAGGATGTAGACGGTGCTTAGTAGCACCCGACACCATTGTCCACAGACCATGGACTTGTTTGCTTGGTTGTGTAGTTGGTTAGATTATTTGATCTAATTTTGGTTGTTTGGTGAATTGAAATTGGTTTGATTGATATGTGTATGGCGTGGGCCATTACTAGACTGGGGATAAGGCTAGGCCTTGTCCCGTTTCTAGTATCGTGTCGTTATGCCGCCGAAATTTTATAAAATAAGTTAGAAAAGTAAAAATATCATTTTATTGTGTAAATGAACTAAATAAAAATTCATATGCTGAAATAAAATATTTGATCGTTAAAAATATTATTTTTAACGTGTGTGTGTGAATAAAAAAAATCTGTGTTTGTTGATGTGAAACCCCACACGGGTGTTGGGATGATATTTGGCATACACTAATCCCAATAATTAGTTGTATGTCGATCGATTGATTGACAGGCTGTTAAAAGCGTTAGATATCTGTATTTGATGCTTATACAGTGTAGTGCACTTTGGATGATGGTTGATTATTTATCGTTGCTATTTATATACATGTGTTGTATGGAATCCATATAATTAACATTATATGGTGATTGATTGGGCCTCATTCCAATTGGGAAATAATGAATATTATAAAAGAAAATTCATGTGTTGAATAGAATAAATAGTCATGTGTTGACGATGCTCATGTGTTGAGAATTCATGTGTTGAAAGTGTATCCATGTGTTGAATAAAATATTTATACAGTAAAATTCACCTTTTTATTGTAAGTAAGAAGAAATATATATTCATGTGTTGAATAGAATGAATATTCATTTGTTGAATAGAGTAACGAATTTATTGAGATATATAAAGCCGTGTTGATTATAGTTGCGCTATTTTGACGTGAGCGATATTTATATCGATTATATTCATTTTTAAAATGAATATAGAAAAAGAAGTGATTTCAAAATATAACGTTTTAAAAATATTATCATTTATATAGTAATGATATGAAATATGCAATTTTGATTTGAAATTGAATATAGAGTTGAAGTAGTTTTGAAAACGAATTTAAAACGATTTATAAAATACGTTTTAAAAGGAAATCGAAGAGATATATAATATATATTATATATATATATATATATATATATATATATATATATATATAATGGCCTGAATAGTACGCGCCGCGCCGCGGCAGTTCACGAATTTCGACCATTGACTTCGAACGGATATTACGGGAGATCCGACCGTCGGATTCTCCTAAAACCGGAACCTTGGGTTCGTATCGGAAAGAGCTTTCTAACGAATATTAGAAATTTAAAATCTAACGGTTGGATTTGGAATTATGTCCAAATCAAATTTGGAAAAGGTCGCTGTAAGTGCAGTTCGATGGCCATTGATGGAAATCGACTGTACGGGCCTTGATAAAATTATTAAAAATAGTAATAATTTGTGTAAAATCATAAGAAGTGTTTTGTGAAGAATTGGGATGAAAAACTCCATATTTGAAAAGATAAAAATAGATTTTTATCGAGATGAACTAGTTTTGAACTAGAATTAAAATTCTATTTGTTTTTAAATAAATAAATTAGATTTGAAATGGTTTTGAAAATAACCAGAATTTCCAATAATTGCATTGGAATGGATTTGAATCGAAATTGTCTTCGGAATATTTCGATGTTGGATTTCGTGATTATACAGATGTTGTTATGGAAACTTGAAAGATATAAATATATATATCGTTATTTCCAATACGATATCTGTTGGTCGTAGAATTTGATATTGAATATAAGCCGATATATTTTCTATTCAGAGCCTTGTATTTGATATCAAATGTGATTTGCGTTTGTCGTGAATGGTGTCTTCATCAACACTGTTCTTGAACCCAGTTGAGAAAAGATTAAATCTTTTCATTTAGATTTGGTGAAGGGTAACAATTAAATGATATTTAATTGGAATTGAACCGGCATTGATTTTTGGGTTTATCGTGGACAGTGTTTTTAAATAACACTCGTTCTTTAACCCGATAATTAATGGAATGTGATTTTGGGTTTATCGTGAACTGTGTTTTAAATGACATTGATTCTTTAACCCAGTTAACGATTAAAACTAAGTGGAGTTTTAATGAATCTTTAATTAGATTGAAATGATTGAGAATGGAGTATCACTAGTTTTGCTCCAGGCGATAGTTAAATCTTTAATTAGATTTGAACGTGAAATGGTAATTGAATTTACCGATAACACCGTGGTGTTAGATATGAAGTATGACCAGTTTTACTTCATGGGATGAATAGGTTGGGATTGAGAAATTAAATAAATGATTACTTCGGTGTGGTTCACTAATGCCAACTAGTTTGAATTGATATTCAAAAGAAGATTAAAGAATAAATTTAAAAGAGTTTATCTTTGATAAAATTAATGAGAACCTTTCCCAAAGAATATTCTGAATTGGAATGAGGCTTATGTTGTGTTTGTGTAACACTTGTTTAATATATACGCAAGTTATTCAGAAAGACCGGGTTTATCCCATTCTGAATAACCGATTCGACGTAATGTCGAAGATGAAGACAGTGGTTGAAGACCGGAAGTCTTCATGTCATTTGGATAATTACTGATGATCTTGATTGGGCTGTACACCCAAGAAGATGGAAACAGTTGGTGATCGTCCAGATGTGCTTGGAGATCGATGGATATGCGAGGAAAGTGCCTCCGGTTTCGTTCAAACCCAGAACGGACTTGTAAATGGACTGTGTGTCTGACATTGGATTTTAGTATGTGTGATGGATTTCTATTAAATATATATCTGTTTGGCGGCGGAGAATTTTTTCTCTTGCTTAACGCCCTTCTCTGAGACATACGAGCTCGGGGGTTATATATTGATGGATATCAATCGCATGGAGTGAATTGCCTGTATGGCATGCCTAAGTGGCAATTGATCAAGGCTTCTGTTGAAAAGCAAAGTCTTGTGGATGATGATCAAAGCAAGGCCTGTGTGGCATAGCTTTGTGTAGCGTTGATTCGCGAGCCTCACACCCCGGTTGTGAACCAAAAATGGGAGACGGACCTCAGGGAGGGCATGCGTTTCTTTCTAGCTAGGGTGGTGTCAGTGACCTACGAGCCCTGACATTTATATACTTTTCACCTGTGTGGTTGTTGCTGTTGCGAGGCGCCTCGGTTTGATCGGACGATCCGGGTCCGATGGAGTCATTCGTTGGCTCATTTGCGCCCCAAAGGGCGGGGAGGCGTATTGTTCAGGCATAATAATCCACATCGGTGGACCGACCCTGACAATCCAGGGGGCAGTTGCGGCTGTTGCTGAGACGTTGTAGGCTAGATTGTCTCGAATCGGTTGAGGACTATCTTTTGCCTCGGTTCATAGATGGAAATCCAATTTCCAAATACGTGACATTTTCGTTTTTATTTGTAGAGCCTAGTATGGCGACATGATATATGGTACCCATGTCGCCTATGATTGATACTTATGATTTGAAGTTGTTTTATACACTATGCACTTATAATAGTATCAAATGATTTGTTTTAAACGTATCAATCATTCTTGGCTATTATAAGGTAAAAACCCTATCCTCCGGCTTGCGTTGCATTGTGTGATGGGAACTGGGTCTTATAATAGCTTCATTTTTCTTTACTTAGCATTGCGCTATTGTTTTATGGACTGGTAGTCTTGGGAGGAAACCCGTTCCGTGTTATACGGCGTGGTCCCTTGATTTACCGAGCTTTAAAATAAAGAATAATAACTGTTTTAGTTCTCACACCAGTCACATGACTGACCTGGAGTTTATTGTTTTAACCTAAACTCTGGGTGCCCTTATTTTGACACGGGCAGCTAGTAGTTTTGGTTTTGCAGATTTATATTCACAGGATCCTGGTTTACAGCTGGAATGATATCTGGAAAGCTTTGTATCCGTATATCCCTTCTAGTTGTGTATTGTATTATTTTCCGCTGCGTTGTATTTAAATGAAATTTAAATCTCTGATATTTCTGTGTAATATTTATTCATTTTTACTCTGTATATTCTTGTAATCTGATGCATTGTTGTAATATACAATGAAATGTTCTTCCGTCTGCGTTCTGTTTTGTCGTGTTCTCAAAAACAATCAGGCGTTTCGAATGGTCTAGATCGGTTTAACGACTGAATCGGATCGAGCGAAATTTCTTTTCGTCACATATCTACAGTCAAGAAATGTTTTTACTTCATCTACCTCACGAACATAAGTTTGTTGACCGCCAATATTGTTGTCTATGATTACGCTAGCTCTATCATGACCTTTGTTAATATATTTGAACAAAAACTTAACCGATCGAGCTCTATTGCATATTTCGACATTGATGTGAGCCTGATATTTTACTACCAGATCAACATTATGTGGAATAACCCAACTGTTATCCTGAATAAAATTGTTATCGGAAGAGGTGTACCGTCCGTTATTTCTACGACGATACAAAGGGAAACCTTTTTTTATCAAACGTTGTCTGCTCGCAATATTTTTTTGGATAATGTTTCGAACAACCATCATTAACCATGCAAGGACACTTAGGATTTACTTCTCCACAAGGCCCATGAATCATAAATTGACAAACTGATTCATATGCAAAAAGATCAGAATTTAAATCAGGAATTTCAGCAGAAACAATACCATCAACATCTGCCACCGTCTTTTGCCTATGATCGACGGTTACAAATATTAGAATATGAGCATGTGGAAGCCCTCTTTTTTGAAATTATATTGTGTAAATTACTGCAATGAAATAGAATCAGTTGTGAAATAATGTGTAGGGAAAATAAATTGTTGTTACAAAAAAATAAATATTTACCTGCTTTTACTTTACCGAAATGACGTTTTTCTTTTATGTCGGTCATCAATTCCATCAGCTTTATGTGAAAAACACGAGAGACAATATCTGTTCTATCTTCGGAGCGCTGACCAAGATATTTTTGCAAAGCACATTCAATTTCTGACCATTTTAGATTACATGTAAAAGTTAAAAAATAATCTGGGGAACCTGCCCATCGACATATTGCCATCGCATCCTGATAGTTCTGAACCATGTATCGTGAACCGCCAGTAAATGAAGAAGGAAGTATAACCTTTTTTCCAATGTGGTACGCAGAGGTGTCACTGGCGCCTATTGCATCATGCGAACCACGATAAACTTCACATCTAAGCTTACCTTGATTACATTTTATCCATGATAATCTGTCTTCTTCAATACACGTATATGCATCAACAATAAACTGTTGGAAAATTCGTCCACCCAATAACAATACAGATCCATCAAATGCTCTATGTTGTATGCGATATGCATAGTACACACGCATTGTAACTGTTAACCACTTAAGAGTTCCACCTACTTCCGAGGACCTATACTCTATGTTGGATCGGTAACCATCTTCACCATAAGGAATAAAATGGGATACTGCATTGCCATAAAAGAAGGATGCTTCTCGTTTATTCGTTTTAGTAAACCGCTTCGTTCCTCTATGATAATGTCTCTATATCCACAAGAATCAACATTAGCCATGTCAGTTAATGCTGCAATCTCTGATGATGTTGGAAGGTTATACTGTCAACCATCTCTATAACTTCTTTCATAAAACGTTATGCATATTGGTTGGTACTCAGTGTCATGAAATCTATCTCTCGCCATTCTAAAGACTTGAGCTAGTGCATTGCACTGATAAAACATGCATATTAAGCCATTAACAATATTAGTATCTAGCTTTTCCTTAGCATGATTTCCAGGGGCTGTTAGCCTATTTTCAATCTCATTTGCAGTATCATAAAAATAAAGTTGTGCAAACTTTGGTTTACCATCAGTTGGCAGTAACGATCCAACTCGATGATGATTCTGACCATTTAGACGAAAGATATAAGGAGCTCGACCAGTGTTGATAGAATTGTCAACATGACCACCCATTGAAGTGAATGCAAATATTGAATTGTAAGTTCTAATATTTTCTCTAAACTTTCTAGAACGATCACCCCCCTTGTAGTTTAGTAGATTCATCAAATATTCGGGAGATTGTTGTTATGAAGGTAGTTGCACTTTTCCGTTGCGGCAACAGATAGAGAATAAAGGATTAGAAATCGTACTATCTTTTTTAACTCTCTCTTGAAACCACAAAGTTGCCCCACAGTGACTGCATAAACTATTAGGAGGACCCAGGTGTTGTGCAGAGAACATTTTTCTATATTGAAAAATAGGACTGTGAATGTTGATTAAAAGAAGAAGAAAAAATAGAAATTCGTAAACATTATACATATGATACTTACGAACTGTTAGATGTCTACTAGCCACAGCAGGTGAAGGTGGAGAAGCATGTTGTGTACGTTTAAAGCTAAAGTTGATGGAACCATAGTTAAAATAAGGTATTAACATGATGGGGCATCGTATGCACGAATTTGTTCCTGGTAATAAACAGACATAAAAATACTAAATATCTCATGAATTAATCATACAGGAGGGAAGGAAAAACATACATATGTAAATATTAATTATAGTCATCTCATCATGTAAAGCATTAAATACAATTTATCAAGAATTTTCATATTTCGATTGGCTGAATTGGATAAAAAGGTACAGCATTACAAACTGAGATGATGCATGCACAATCAAGAAAAATGGAAATCTATTATATATAATAGAGTTATGGAAATCTATTATACTAAATTAGTACCTCGAAAGTGTTGTCGTCGATGCTTTAAATGCGAATACCTAAAATGACGGTTCAACCTGCATGCTGGAATAGTATATAGTTGAATAAGCGGCAATTATGTCATAAAGAAGAGGACAAATAGGTACATATTATTAGTCACTTGCTCTTCTCTGTTTTTCAAGTAGGCTACAGGTCTCTAATGAATCTTGATAATGCTTATGGTAGAGATTTTTTTTACAATTGGATGGGGTTATAGGCAAAAAATCATAGGAACATGATGTGCAGTCGAGCCATGTATATGTAGCGTGTTTAATTACCCTTTTTTTTTTCAACAATATCAATCTACGTTTAGCTCGGAACAGTCGACATCACTGCATGCAATCAAAAAGGGTAAGAAAACTACCAAACATTAATCTATCAATGATGACATTCACAAACGGCGAAGAGAACTAATTCATATGATCATTTTACATTAGATGCTTAACACCACCATAAGGATAATGGTTAATATAATGTATGTTTTATGTTATATTGAACGAACTGACTAATATGATCATTTTGTATTAAGTTGAAAGAAATATACATGAGTAAATGTTACATTGATACTAATAAACATGAGTGAATTAATTTATATGTGCTAGTCAAATAGTCTTGTTATATGCATAAAAATAAACCCGAACTCGGAAGACATGCAAGTAGATTAATGATTATTAGTGGCAGAAATACTTACCAAACGAAGATAGTCGTCGTCATGCTCACCATAAGATTGATTTGTCCTCATTGTCCACGTTCACCTATCAAGTGTAGACGGTACACAAATGAATATGAATGTTGAAAAAACACATAACAAAATAAAAACACGAAAATGGTTATTAAAGGTGACAATCCATCCGTCATTTGATGTGGAGAAAATTATAATGGAATGCAGGAGACTCAAAAAATAAAAAATGATGAGAAGTAGAATATCTCAGTTCCACTGAAATACATAACATTTAAGCTTTAGTATACATAGGTAGAAAAGGTCAAACAAAATCTCAATTAACAAAAATTCTTTATAGTCATAGCCTTAAGGTTAGGGATGGAATGGAAGGAAAAACCAAAGAGAAAGCACTTACTAATTCCAACATGAATATTGTGCAAAAATAATGGGATGTAGCACAAATCGGTTATAATCTACAAAGCAGGTGCTTAATTGTTGCAGTTACTGCCTTTAAGATTATACAAAATATGTAGCACTCTACTTCATGCCAATACTAATACAATTTTTTTATTACCGGAATTCGTTTGTTATTTAAAATCCAATACCCGAACCGGATACCCAAGGCTATCATCACACCATTAATGCAATTTACAACAAAGTAATCGAAACACCCGCATACGATCAAACGAAATATTAAATAGATAACATACACACTATAAATTTGATATTACAATGAACAAACGATTAACTCGAATATAAGGGAGGAGGAAGATAGAAATTGGAGGAAGCAATCCATCAAACGGTTGATGTGCAGAAAATTATAATGCAATGCAGATGACAAAAAACAGAATATAAATGGTTGAAGTAGAAGATAATAGTTCAAGTGGCATCAATGTTCAAAGCAAGGCATCCACTATTTGTGCGTAAATAATTTGATGTTAAATTAGAAAAGAAATTCACAAGTAGTTAAATAGTTTCTACTCATAGAATGCACCTGCAAGTAGGAAGGCGGCAGTTTAATAATCCACTGATAGAAGGTTGCAGGAAAATAATGTAACTCCCATTATTATCAGTCCAATGTGCTGTAGGAACAAAGTGAGCAGGAAATACAAATCCTACCCAGTCTGACGACCCTGACTGCAATAATCCCAATAACATGAACAAAGTGTAAATTTTTTGACATTTTACATATTCAATTAGAATAATTACTGGGGTTAACTATAGTAGTATACAGGTATTCATATTATACAGTCGGGTAGAAAGTTTAAAAATAGTAAATTTTATCTTTTTTGAGAAGAAAAGGAAGTGCAGTGAAAATATTACACAAAATACATTTTATGAAGGGTAATTGGTCCGGAAAACCACGCACCTATAGTCAGGAACAATCCGCTGTCAAAGGCGGTAACCGGTAGTCGCTGGTGCGCTACAGTGGAAGCCGAATAATTATTATCAGTGGAAAGGATGAGTGAGAATAGGGAAGAAAATATTAGAGGCTGATTGTATAGGAGGAGAGGAAGAGGATGAGCGAAAATAGGGGGCATTATGCACATAAAAGTGGATCTGAAGCAAAGGAAGGGGAAGTAAAAGCGAGGGTGTAAGAAAGTGGGGGCAGAATTTTTTTATTCGTTTTAAAAATAAAATTGAAAAATAGAACAGGTGGAATTCGAGATAACATAACACAGTGAGCTACAAAGATATCCACATCAGCAGTGGAGGTTTCCGTAACTCTATTATATATAATAGATTCAATAGAGATCAATCAACAAAGAATAAAATTCAATGTCAGACACACATCCATTTACAAGTTCGTTCTAGGTCTGAACGAAACCGGAGGCACCTTATTCCTCGTCCCATATGTCCAATACAGGAGAGAGGTCCTCGCATATCTGGTCGATCTCCAAGTACGTCCGGACGATCACCCCTTATTACCTCATCTTAGGTGTATAGACCAATCAAGACATCAGTAGTCATCCAAACGATGTGAAGACCTCAGGTCTTCAACCACCGTCTTCATTGTCGACTTATCACCGAATCAGTTATTCAGAATGGGTATTAACCCGGCCTTTCCGAATAACTCGCGTATATAATAAATAAGTGTTATAAAAACATAACATACGCCTCATTTCAATACTGAATATTCTTTTATTTAAACTTTCATATCCTTTGGGAAAGGTTCCCATTAATTTTATCAAAGATAAATTATTTAAATTTATTCTTTAATCTTCCTTTGGATTATCAATTCAAACCATATTAATGTTTTCCAAACTAGTCGGGATTAACTCACCTTACCGAAGTAATCATTTATTTAATTTCCCAATCCCAACCTATTCATCCCATGGAGCAAATTGGTATTACCCCATAACTAACACCACGGTGTTATCGGTAAAATTAATTACCATTCAAATTTGGGAAATGATCGAGAATGGAGTACAACCAGTTTTCCTCCTAGCGATAGTTAAATCTTTAATTAGATTTGATAATTTAAATTATCAATTCACATTTCAATCTAATTAAAGATTCATTAAAACTCCACTTAGCTTTAATCTTCCCAAAAATCAATATTAATGATTATTTAACTTTGGAAACACTAACATGTCGCATCGACAATCTACAACATACTATTGATTTCTGCCGATATATAACCTCTAAGCTCGTACGTCTTAGAGAAGGGTGTTAAGTAAGAGAACAAATTCTCCGCCACCAAACAGATATATATTTAGCAGAGATCAACCGTACAGTTCGAAATACAATGTTAGACATGTAATCCTGTCTTTAACTGGGTTAAAGAACTATTGTCATTTAAAACACAGTTCACAATAAACCCAAATCATATTCCATTAATTATGGAATCTTCACGGAAAAACAAATCGATATATAATCAATATCAATTTCTGTATCTGACCAATAATATAAATGCAATAATGGCAAAGCCTTTTAAATTCCATCTGTATTAACAATCTTCCCCTACAGAAGTTCACTTCGATGACTTCGATTATTATCAAATCGAATTCCATTCAATTCCAATTTAATATATTAAATTGGAAAACTTTACTTTGGAAAATTCTCGTTAAATCTCAATAAAAAGATTTATGAATTGCAAATCCCATTTCATTGTAAATCGGGTTAAAGAATGAATGTCGTTAAAAACACAGTTCACAATAAACCCAATTCAAATTCCATTTTATTCCAATTAAATGTTATTTAACTGGAACTCTAGTAATCTTTATTAAAAGATTTATTCTTTTCTCAACTGGGTTTAAGAACAGTGTTACTGAACACACCATTCCATCAGTCTCTAACCGTAAATTAGTAAGAGAACAATTCCCTAAGTATTAATCTCGAAGGCCGAAACGAACATCAGATCAATACCAAGGAAACCATTCAACTTGGCTAATCTCCAATTATTTTCTAATTTTCTTAACTCCATTGGGATTAAGAACACCATTTTTAAAGATACCATTCACGACAAACCCAAAATTCAATTCAATTCAATTCCAAATAAATATTAATTAATTGGTGTACTTCATTAAATCTTAATAAAAAGACTTAATTTTTTTTTAAACTGGGTTTAAAAATAGTGTTAGCGAAGAAACCATTAAGGACAGACCCAAAATTCCATTTGATATTAAATAGAAGGCTCTGAATAGAAAATATATCGGCTTATATTCAACATCAAATTCTGAAATCAACAAATATCTTATTGGAATAACGATATATATATATATATATATATATATATATATATCTTCCAAATTCCTCTACAATGTCCGTACAATCATGGAATCCAATATCGAAACATTCCGAAGATAATTTCGATTCAAATCCATTCCAATTCATAAATTGGAAATTCTGGTTATTTTTAAAACCATTTCAAATCCAATTTATTTATTTAAAAATATTGGATTATAATTCTACTTCATAACAAGTTCATTTCAATAAAAATATATTTTTTATCTTTTCAAATATGGAAATTTTCATCCCAGTTCTTTCCAAAACTTTAATTATGATTTTGCACAAATTATTGATATTTCTAATAATTTTATCAAGCCCTGTACAGTCAATTTCCATAAACGGTCATCGAACAACACTTACAGCGACCATTTCCAAATTTGATTTGGACATAATTCCAAATCCAACCGTTAGATTTCAAATTTCTTATACTCGTTGGAAAGCTATTTTCGATACGAACCCGACGGTTCCGGTTTTAGGAGGATTCGACGGTCGTATCTCCTGTAATGTCCGTTCGAAGTTAATAGTCGAAATTCGCGAACTGGCGCAGTGCGGCGCGTTCTATTCAGGCCATTATATATATATATATATATTATATATATTTCATCGATTTCCATTTAAAACGTATTTTATAAATCGTTTTAAATTCGTTTTTAAAATGATTTCAACTTCATATTCAATTTCAAATCAAAATTGAATATTCCATATCATCGGTATATAAATGATAGTATATTCAATACATTAGATTTTGAAATCATTTCCTTTTAAATATTCATTATAAAAATGAATAAAATTGATATAAATATCATTCATGTCAAAATGGGGTTAATCAAATCAACACGACTTTATATATTCAAATATTTTCGTGTCTATCCCAAATCGGACATCAAAATCAGAATTTGATCTTTTACTGAATATTATTATAAAATATTCATTATTTTAAAATAATCATTATTTTAAAATATTCCTTATTTCTGAACCGGAATCAGACACAGTCAATCACCATATAATTTGATTTATATGAATTTCATATGACATAAGTACATAACAGCAATGATAAACAATCAACCATCATCCAGAGTGCACTACACAACTGCACAAGCATCAAATATAAATAATCAATGCTTACAACAGTCTGTCAACCAAACGATCGACATACCACTAAACAATTGGGATTATTATACGTCAAATATCATCCCAACACCTGTGTGGGGTTTTCAAACAACAAACACTGATTTTATTTGTGCAGTTGGGCGATGTGTAAAATTTTTTGTCCCAATCAATATCAGTCAAATGGGTGTACATAAACAAATCGTTCGATTTGTAAATGAATATTTATTTTATTCATATACATGTTAAAAATTATATTTTTAACGATAAAATATTTTATTTCAACACGTGAATATTTTACACAATCCATTTCACATCACAAACAATTTTCATAACACAATCAAATCAAACAAGTCATCCATGGTCTGCGGACGACAGTGTCGGGTGCTGTAAGCACCGTCTGCATCCTAGTACAAATTTTAACTAGAAAATAAAATTAAAGTGAGAAGTTCTCACCTTAGGGATCCACTCCATCATTCTTTAGCGGACGATGGTTTGGATTTCGTTCTGCTCCACTCAATTCCATCGCAATTTGTTTTCACGCTGTTCACAGTAAAAATTACATTTTTAATATGATGTTTATAGATTTAAAAATTACATTTTTATTTCAACGCTTCATATATTTAAAAATCACATTTTGATAACGATGTTTACATTATAAAGATAACATTTTTAATACCATACATATATAAAAATCAAGTTTTTATATCGCTATATACATTATAAAAATCAGATTTTTTATACCGCTACATACATTATAAAAAACAGATTTTTAACTTGCTACTTCCTATATAAAAATCTAATTTTTATTTCGCTACTTCACATATACAAACCATTTTTTTATATTATTAAAGATCAAATCTTTATATGATTAAAAATCAAATCTTTTCGTTATAAAAAATCTAATCTTTCTTTGCTATTCTTATATAAAAATTCAAACTCTCCTTATGTAAAAATTCAAACTTTCCTTATGTAAAAATCTAAACTTTCCTTTTGTAAAAATCTAAACTTTCTATGTTAAAAATCTAAACTTTTCTATTACTATCACATATATAATAGAACTAATTTGATTAATTCTATTATATATTAAAAACTGATTTTATTTAAAACACTAGCGAAATAAAATATAAAATAACTAGAAAAATATATGAACACTTACTGATTTTCGGAGGAGGGGGGCTTCTTCACGGTGGCGCAGAGGCAAAGGGGTGCTCCGGCGGTCAGGTTAGCTGAGCGATGGAGCAGGAGGGGAGGGGGCTAGGGCTTCTGTTTCGGGTTAGGGGGGTTTCGTGGAAGGTGAAGGCGGCCGTGGGGGAGCTCCGGTTGGGCGGCGGTGTCAGCGGGGAGGGGGGGGGGTGAGGGCGCGGTGGAGCGATGAGCGTCGGGGCTAGGGTTAAGGGTCTAGCCGAGATCATTTTTTTGGGTTGCGTTGACTGTCATGACAGGAAAAAGGGGGGTTAAGGTTACTATATATAAACATATATATTATTTTTATTTTAATTATTTATTCAATTCTAAAAAGTAACCTTTTCTTTTGAACTCCAAATCGAACCCACCGACTGTCATGCATAACTAATTACCCCCATTCCGAACACAATGGGATATGCCCCGTAAGCCAATTCGTTAGTTATGACCATTTTTCGTTAATATTACAATATGAATTAATATTTCAGTCAATATTGAATTTAACGTACATTTTAATTTACCGGGGCCACATACCGACTCTAAAAATTCTAGGAAAATTACATCTAGCTTCGTATTGACAATACGGTCCTAACAAAACTAATTTCGTCAAATTTGAAGACCGTTTGAAAAATGACCATTTTCTTGTCGATTAAATTCAAATTGAAATGACAAACACATTTAAATTCGCCATGCTCACGTTTTAGTTCCAAAAATTATGAAAATTGGAATCTAGCAATAATTTGACAATCCGGGTCCAACAAAAGTGGTCTCATCAAAAACGGAGGTCGTTTGCAAAATTGCTATTTTTAAGGGCTATATTTCTATAGTGACTATTCTGAATTTTCAGCTGCACATAACTTTTTATTCCCGCTATGAAATTTGGATTTTTCTGATTCATTGGAAATATATTTTCTAAATGATTCAAATATTTTTGGTTTCACTAAAACCCGGTTTATTTTGAATCCTCTACATTCATTCGAAATTTGAAATTGAATTTTCAGACTATCGCGCCATTTCCAATTCCTTTTATAATTAAAATAAATATTTATATTCTAATTTCGATTTAAATAAATTATACGTTCTAATTCTATTCAAAATAAATTTCTAGCCGTTATTATTTAAAATAAATCATTTTAAATGTTCAAAATTCATTAAAATTGCCAAAATAAAAAATTTAAATTGGTTCTGATTTTCCGGGTTGTTACAAATGTATGATGTTGGCTAGCTTTTTGAACCAAGCCACCAAAATTGATACACGTGCTCTATCGGGTCTCAAATACAGAAGTTATCAAATCTAGGTCACACCATCCATACGGATCGTGATCTGTAACACCCCACCTCCGCCAGTGCCACTATTGCAAGGACACTAGCCTTGGAGGGGCATTAAACGAGGTAAACATGCATGCAGATATCACAAGATAGAACAGATATAAGTAAAAACAGAGTAAATAAAGCAGCGGATAAAACTAGCATTTCAAAACCATAGTCAAGTTACATCAAAGTACTTGGTCATTATTTTCCCATAAAACAAAGTCTAGAACATAAACTAAAAACTGAAAAAGAAACATAAAGTAACTATCCCCAAAGTAGCATAAGGCCATAGCATGCTCAAACCATACGTGAGCTATCCAGAAAAGCAGCTAAAGATCCAGCTAAGTAACAGTGTTCCCACCCTGCAAACCTGGGGGGGGGGGGAACGGAAGAAAAGAGGCGAAAGAAAACGGGTCAGTCAAAAAGACTGGTAAGTCCTATCTAATATTAGTATAAAAACTAATAAAGTTAAATGAACATGTAAAACAGAGAAGAGATGTAGGGTGATAATTGGCATGGTGAAAAGTTAACAAGATAGATCAAGTGTGGCATCGCATATACAAGGTTAAGTTGCACCAGGAGTGTACTAATATTCCAATCCATGTCAAGTATAATCAAGAAATGATCCCTTGGCCCAAAGCTGGCCCACATCATGAAATGACCTAAATCGAGGTCCAACTACTCGGTCTAGTCGATCGGCTCCCTATAAGCCTAACTCGTCAAGTGTCGATGTCATACGGCCCAATCACGAAGTGTAGTCAAACTGTGCTAGGTCCACCCTAGGGTGTATCAAGCCCTAGGGTGCCAACCACGGACACGAATCAAGCACGCACAGTCTAAACCTACGGGTGCCAATGTCTGCTTTTTCAACTACGGACCATGTGCACGACCATAGTCCGCCTGAACCTACACCAGCGCACCTACTCAGCCGTCGTTTTGGTCGCTTACATGTCAGCCCAGTAATCGTGCCCCACCCTAGCCTAGTCCCTAGGGTATCATGATAAAATCAAGAGGGTTACTGGTGAAAAGGACCACGTAACTAGGGTTTTTAGCGGGTTAAATGTGGTTAACCCTACCCAATCAAGTATCAAGTTGGTTAAGTGTACCCAAGGTTCATGACTTAACCGCGTCAACCCATCATGTTTAATTGGTTAAGTATTCAAGTGGTCCATGACTTAACCCTATCATGTGGCATTAATTATTTTAATGCACCCAACCTCTCACATTAGACTTTGTTGTGGTTACTAGTTAAGATGGGCAGGTCCGGGTAGCTTTACACCACAACTTGGTCTAACCTCGGGTTTCTAGTGCAACATGACCAACTACTCACATTGGGTCCTATTGCTTGTAGCCACTAGTTAAGCCGGTCGGTTCCGGGTAGATTTATGCTACAAACTCAACCCAACCTCGAGTTGGCCACACTCATATTTTCTAAGTGTCATGTCCACCATTATGTTTACAAACATAATCACAAGTCAATGTTCATGTCATATTTTAAAACCATGTTTTCATGTCATTAATATTACCCAAACCCAACGCATTCCCATCGCATGTACGTTTCGCATAACATAACATAGATCAAAAGAGGGAACTTGGCAAAAGTATGACAAAAAGGGGCATAAGGTAATAAGGTTGGCCATAAGTTAAACATGGTGGCATATGAGGCATAAATATGTTCATAAGCTTGCATATTACATCATAGGCCTCAAAACATGCATAATATCAACTCAAGCAAATAGGTGAAGCATGATCATGAATGACATAGGATGATGACTAGAAGTTCGCATATAACATTATATGCAAGTTATCATAAAGGTTGTGAGAGTTCTCATGTTGTATAATGCAATATTTCAACATAAAGCTTATAGCTTTTAGCCCACAAGGTCAAGGTGATAGGTTTACAAACATGCATAGAATACATTTCTGCATAACATGATATGATCAAAGCATATATCATACTTAGGCCCAAACTCAACTTGCAATGTGTCACATTTAACTTCATAGTTAGAATCTAAGAGTAGTATAGGGCTTACTATGAGCGGTTATGCGATCTAGATCAATATTTATAAAGACTAAGACGAATCCACAAGCAAAATCTGCAAAGAAAATAATAAGCTCCACTTAAACGCCTTGAAACAAGAAGTAATAACTCCAATGACAAAGAAAGATGGCTCTTTTACTTAAGAAAGATGGCTCCTTTATGACATAGATTGATTTGAGGCACTCATGTTCTCATGAAGAAGGTGGTGGCCATGATTAAGAAACATTTTGGCATAGTTTAGTTGTAGGAATGATTAATGAGGGTTTAGGCTAGGTCTAGGGGTCTTTTTATAGGTGATTAGGTTAGTTTACACCATAGGATTAACCCTAAAACAAATCAGGTCCGTCAAATCCCGTCAGAAACTTCTAGAGCAAGACTCAACATGTCACAAATGGTGCACCAGAAAAACTGGTCCGACCGGGGGGGTCGACCCCAGGGTCGACATGGGTGTCGATCCATTTGGGGGGGGGGGGTCGACACTGGGGCGGGAGAATTCCCGCCTATTTGGGTGTCGACCCCTGTGTCGACCCTGCCTGGGGCGGGAGAATTCCTGCCTACCCTGTTTTGGCTGAAATTTAAACCTGAATTCGAATTTGAACTGTTTTCGGGCTTGGAATTTTTTGAAAACTTCATTGGGCCATAACTTGGTCATACGGACTCCGTTTTTTGAAAACTCGGACTATATTTCGCGTATTTTTCCGAGACGAACGCAATGGCACAGCCCGTTTCCCTTGATTCAGATTTTACAATTTAATTCTGCCTTGATTTACATTATAACATGTTATTAAAAATACGGGTTGTTACATTCTCCCCTCCTTAAAGGATTTCGTCCCCGAAATCTCCAAGTTAGGAAGAACGTATCCTACCATCCATCATCCATCTACTCAAAACATCATCCACGTGCAGTCATTGTCCTTAAAGGATTCTAAATGCTGTTTGATCATATGCAAAGGTGTGTGTATATGTACTTATCTAATGCGAAAATCAGGAGGTTGCTGATTCAGTAAACCTCCTTAATGCAAAACATGTTAGTGAAATGAGTCCATATGTATGCAAATTCCTAACATATTTTATAATCTCTACATGAGTGCACATAACATTCATCCATATGCAACATCCACGTGATAGCATAACAAGTTTCATCCATGAATAAGTATAAACACTCATGCATATGCAACATGAAAGTGTGTGAGTCGATCTTATGCCTAATGTGTATCATGCATCCACGAGTATCCACTTGCAACCACTTGCAACCATCAAGCATATCATGTTTCAAATACATGTTTCATCCAAAGGGTTTCTACCTAAGGTTCTCATGACAAGGTTAACGAGATAACAAGATAAACAGGATAAACACGAATAGCAAAAAGAAAGATATGCTAATTAGGAAAGGAGATTGAGAATGTACCCTCAAAAAGGAATGGTAAAGCCCACGCATCTTCTCCTCGGTTTCCCAAGTTGCATCTTCATCGGCTTCACTCCATTGAACTTTCACCAATTTGACTTCTCAATTCCTTAACTTCTTGATCTCTGTTCCCAAAATACGAATTGGAGCTCTCCTTAAGGTTGCCTCTTTTTCTACTTCCACGTCTTCAAGAATGCTTGGTTCAACCACTTCAGCGGACTCATGAAGGCACTTTCGGAGATGCGAGACATGAAAGACATTATGCACTCCGGCTAGCTTCTCGGGCAATTCCACCTTATAGGCCATCTTTCCAATTCTCTCTATGATAGGGAAGGGTCCTACGAACCTTGGTGCCATCTTCCCAATTGCTCCAAAACGTACCACATTACGCAAAGGAGAAACCTTCACGAAAACCTCGTCTCCCACTTCGAATTCCAAATCTGCCCTTCGCTTGTCAGCATAGGATTTCTGTCTATCTTGGGCCGCTTTCATCCGTCTTCTCACCAATTCAACTTTCTCGGATGTGTCCCGTATCATATCGGGCCCAAGTATAAGCCTATCTGTTGTCTCCCACCAACAAGATGGTGACCTACACGACCTCCCATACAAAGCTTCAAATGGTGCCATCCCTATGCTGGCTTAATAGCTATTATTATAAGCAAACTCTACAAGACGAAGGTGGTCTTCCCAAGTACCACCAAAGTCAAGAACACAAAGCCTCAAAAGAACTTCTAGCACTCTATTCACCCTTTCGGTTTGACCATCCGTCTGGCGGTGATAGGCTGTACTCAGATTCAATCGCGTACCCATCGCTTCTTGCAAACTATTCCAGAACTGGCTAGTGAAAATTGGGTCACGATCGCTAACTATGCTAGAAGGAACTCCATGCAACCGCACTATCTCCCGAAGATAAACAGATGCTAGCCATGATGTGGTCCTCTTGCTCTTTACAGGAATGAAATGAGAACTCTTCGTAAGTCTGTCAACTATGACCCATATGCTCGTGTTCCCTTTCCTTGACCTAGGCAATCCATCCAAAAAATCTATAGAAATACTTTCCCACTTCCATTGCGGGACCTCCAATGGATGTAATAGCCCACCTGGTTTCTTTGACTCGGCTTTCACTTGTTGGCACACCATGCACTTTGAAACATACTCTGCTACATCTTTCTTCATTCCGGCGCAAAAGAAAATGCGCTTCATATCTCTATACATCTTATCTCCTCCAGGATGTATAGTCATCTTCGAGTGATGTGCTTCTTCGAGAACTTTATGCACCAAGTCTCCTATTTGGGGAACGCATAGCCTTCCATCACGCCTTAGCCAACCCTTGTCATCAATAGTATATCTAGCAAGGTGACTAGACGTCTCACCACGAATCAACTTGTCCATAACCTCGACTATCTGCGGGTCTCCTTTCTGGGAAGCCCCAACTTGATCAAGAAGTGTGGGTCTAAGCTCAAGGGATGATAATGAACCCGTCATCGACTCAACAGCCGTCGTGAAATCAAAGGTTGCCAAGAACTCTAAGTTCTTCATCTCAATAAACAAGGGGCTCAAAGTCAACCTCCTTCTGCTTAGTGCATCTGCCACAACATTACCCTTGCCAGGGGTATAAGCTATCTCAAAGTCATATGATGCCAAGAATTCCATCCACCTTTGCTGCCTTAGATTCAGATCTTTCTGCGAGAAGAGGTATTTGAGTGACTTGTGATCAGTATACAACTCAAACCTTTCGCCTAGAAGATAGTGGCGCCAGGATTTGAGTGCAAAGACGATCGCCGCCAACTCCAAATCATGAGTGGGATAGTTCTTCTCATGAACCTTAAGTTGCCTACCCCCATAACATATCACTCTTCCCTCTTGCATCAGAACAACACCTAGCCCCGTGCCACATGCATCTGTGTACACGGTAAACATCTTACCACTATCGGGTAATGCCAAAACTGGAGCTGTGGTAATGGCTCTCTTGAGCCTTTGCAAAGCAAGCTCACACTCCAAGTCCCATGCAAAGACTAAGTTTTTCTTCGTCAACTTAGTAAGAGGGGCCGAAATCTTAGCGAAGTCCCTGATGAACTTCCTATAGTAGCCCGCCAGACCGAGAAAGCTTCTTACTTCGGTTGCATTCCTAGGAGTCTTCCAGTCTTGAACCACAACCACTTTCGCGGGATCCACCGCTATGCCTTGCTTAGAAACTATATGTCCAAGAAACCGAACTTCCCTTCTCCAAAAATGACACTTGGAGAACTTGGCTTTCAACTGATGCGCTCTAATCGTATCCATCACTTCCTTGAGATGTCTGGCATGTTCTTCCTCATCCTTTGAGAAGATCAGAATATCATCCACGAAGACAACCACAAACTTGTTAAGGAACTCCCTGAACACCCTACTCATCAAATCTACGAAGTAGGCGGGTGCATTAGTCAAATCGAATGGCATGACAAGCTATTCAAAGAATCCATCTGGAGTCCTAAACGCAGTCTTATCAATACTATCCTCAGCCACTCTAAGTTGATGTAATCCGGTGGCTAGATCGAGCTGAGAGAAAACAGAAGCACCAACAAGTTGGTCAAAGAGATCATCAATCCTCGGTAACGGGTGCCTATTCTTCTTTGTCAGCTTGTTCAACTCTCGATAATCAACACATAGACGAAGCGAACCATCCGCCTTAGTAGCGAATACCACAGGAGCACCCCATTCAGAAATGCTTCGCCTAATAATTTTTTTATCAAGCAGCTCCTTGATTTGCTTACTGAGCTCTCTTCTTTCACGTGGGGCCATGTGCCTAACGGGCAATGATACTGGCTTGGCATTATCGACTAGATAAATGCGAAAATCTATCTCTCGTTTAGGGGGTAACCCCTTAACTTCTTCAAAGACATCAGGATAGTCTCGGACCACCCTTACAGATTGCAGATCATCGATGGACGAGTCAAGAGATTCAAGATAACATAACATGACGGGACCTCTAGGGTTACAAGAAATTTCTAGGGTATTACCGAGGCGAGTCATGAGCCTCACCACCCTATGCTCACAATCGAGAATGGCTCCATAACTGGACAACCAATCCATGCCCAAGATCAACCCGTATCCCGTGAACCCGAGAACATAAGCATTACACGTGAATTCCACGGTCAAAATATAAATCTTCAAATCCACACAAATCATAGATAGATGGGCGGAACCCCCAATTGGATTTGAAACACTAACGGGATCCTCAACTAGACTAGTACTTAGGTGCAAACTTTCAACAATGTCAAAAGAAATAAAACTATGCGATGCGCCAGAATCAAATAAGGTGCGAACAGGATAATCAAAAATATAAACAAGGCTTTCTACAGAAATACTACCTCGGTCCTGAGCAGGAGCAGTGTTGAGAGCATGCACTTGCCCTCCAGAAGGTCCTGCACGCTGATTCTGCCCTTGCCCTTTCTTCTTGGGGCAATCCTTGCTAAAGTGTCCAGTCTCTCCACAATGAAAGCATTCGCCCCGCTTCCTCTTCTTCTTTCTGCAATCCTTGGCTATGTGCCCCACAATCCCACAGAAGTTGCATTTTCTTGGGTCCTTTGCCTTGGCCTTGTTGCCCTTGTTGTTCTTGTTGTTCTGATTGCTCCGATTTCCTCCCCACTTGGAGTCTGTCTTCTTGGCTTGAGTCTCATTAGTCTTGACTTCCTTCTTGCCATTCTTATCGTCTCCTTGAAGCAATGACATGTCCACTAGACCCTCAAAAGTGGCCCCCATGGGTATATGAGATAGGGCTAAACCTTGTAATGGCTCATTCAACCCTCGTGCAAAGCGTAAAGCCTTCTTCTGGGGAGTATTAACCATGTCCAAACCAAATCGAGCAAGCTGATTAAACTTATTCACATACTCCCTCACTGTCATGTCACCTTGCTTCAAAGATATAAAATTCTCCAATTGCAGATTCGCCTCAGCTGATGATAGAAACTTAAGCCCAAATCTTGTCCTAAAGTCGGCCTAAGTCTCTATAGGTCTAGTAGCATTGGTGACCTCCCACCAATAAGCAGCTTCTTCTTTTAATAGCCATGCTGCCAATAAAACCTTTCTATGGTCTTCCACATCAAAGATAGCGAAAAGATCTTCAGTTTCTTTCAACCAATTTCGTGCCTCCACAAAAGTCTCCGTCCCAATGAAATTCTTGCCACCCATCGCCTTAAAGTCTTTGCAAACCTTAGCGAAATCTGCTTGTGGATTCTGAGGAGGAGGAGGAGGAACCTCAGTTACGGTGGGGGTATTTGTTGGGCCCACATTGTTGGCCCTAGCTTCCAAGTACCTCCGGAACCATCCGGGAATGGTCACTCCCTCGGGAAGGTTTAGATCGACCATACTGAAAAAGGAAAAGATAGATTTAGAACAAGGAAACGAAGGATAGTGCTAATGGCTTTTGGGGAATAGCCTTTTAAAATAACTAGACTTTTATTGGAAAATACTTAATTGGTTTTGAAAATAGTTTTTCAAAAGGTAAGTTTTAAAAACACTTTTTCTCAAATCTTGTAAACCTTATGCTCTGATACCAAATGTAACACCCCACCTCCGCCAGTGCCACTCTTGCAAGGACACTAGCCTTGGAGGGGCGTTAAACGAGGTAAACATGCATGTAGATATCACAAGACAGAACACATATAAGTAAAAACAGAGTAAATAAAGCAGCGGATAAAACTAGCATTTCAAAACCATAGTCAAGTTACATCAAAGTACTTGGTCATTATTTTCCCATAAAACAAAGTCTAGAACATAAACGGAAAACTGAAAAAGAAATATAAAGTAACTATCCCCAAAGTAGCATAAGGCCATAGCATGCTCAAATCATACGTGAGCTATCCAGAAAAGCAGCTAAAGATCCAGCTAAGTAACAGTGTTCCCACCCTGCAAACCTGGGGGGGGGGGGAACGGAAGAAAAGAGGCGAAAGAAAATGGGTCGGTCAAAAAGACTGATAAGTCCTATCTAATATTAGTATGAAAACTAATAAAGTTAACTGAACATGTAAAACAGAGATGAGATGTAGGGTGATAACTGGCATGGTGAAAAGTTAACAAGATAGATCAAGTGTTGCATCACATATATAAGGTTAAGTTGCACCAGGCTTGTACTAGTATTCCAATCCATGTCAAGTATAATCAAGAAATGATCCCTTGGCCCAAAGCTGGCCCACATCATGAAATGACCTAAATCGAGGTCCAACTACTCGGTCTAGTCGATCGGCTCCCTATAAGCCTAACTCGTCAAGTGTCGGTGTCATACGGCCCAATCACGAATTGTAGTCAAACTGTGCTAGGTCCACCCTAGGGTGTATCAAGCCCTAGGGTTCCAACCACGGACACGAATCAAGCACGCACAGTCTAAACCTACGGGTGCCCGTGTCTGCTTTTTCAACTCCGGACCATGTGCACGACCATAGTCCGCCTGAACCTACACCGGCGCACCTACTCAGCCGTCGTTTTGGTCACTTACATGTCAGCCCAGTAATCGTGCCCCACCCTAGCCTAGTCCCTAGGGTATCATGATACAATCAAGAGGCATACTAGTGAAAAGGACCACATAACTAGGGTTTCTAGCGGGTTAAATGTGGTTAACCCTACCCAATCAAGTATCAAGTTGGTTAAGTGTACCCAAGGTTCATGACTTAACCGCGTCAACCCATCATGTTTAATTGGTTAAGTATTCAAGTGGTCCATGACTTAACCCTATCATGTGGCATTAATTATTTTAATGCACCCAACCTCTCACATTAGACTTTGTTGTGGTTACTAGTTAAGCCGGGCGGGTCCGGGTAGCTTTACACCATAACTTGGTCTAACCTCGGGTTTCTAGTGCAACATGACCAACTACTCACATTGGGTCCTATTGCTTGTAGCCACTAGTTAAGCCGGTCGGTTCCGGGTAGATTTATGCTACAAACTCAACCCAACCTCGAGTTGGCCACACTCATATTTTCTAAGTGTCATGTCCACCATTATGTTTACAAACATAATCACAAGTCAATGTTCATGTCATATTTTAAAACCATGTTTTCATGTCATTAATATTACCCAAACCCAACGCATTCCCATCGCATGTACGTTTCGCATAACATAACATAGATCAAAAGAGGGAACTTGGCAAAAGTATGACAAAAAGGGGCATAAGGTAATAAGGTTGGCCATAAGTTAAACATGGTGGCATATGAGGCATAAATATGTTCATAAGCTTGCATATTACATCATAGGCCTCAAAACATGCATAATATCAACTCAAGCAAATAGGTGAAGCATGATCATGAATGACATAGGATGATGACTAGAAGTTCGCATATAACATTATATGCAAGTTATCGTAAAGGTTATGAGAGTTCTCATGTTGTATAATGCAACATTTCAACATAAAGCTTATAGCTTTTAGCCCACAAGGTCAAGGTGATAGGTTTACAAACATGCATAGAATAAATTTATGCATAACATGATATGATCAAAGCATATATCATATTTAGGCCCAAACTCAACTTGCAACGTGTCACATTTAACTTCATAGTTAGAATCTAAGAGTAGTATAGGGCTTACTATGAGCGGTTATGCGATCTAGATCAATATATATAAAGATTGAGACGAAGCCACAAGAAAAATCCGCAAAGAAAATAATAAGCTCCACTTAAACGCCTTGAAACAAGAAGTAATAACTCCAATGACAAAGAAAGATGGCTCTTTTACTTAAGAAAGATGGCTCCTTTATGACATAGATTGATTTGAGGCACTCATGTTCTCATGAAGAAGGTGGAGGCCATGATTAAGAAACATTTTGGCATAGTTTAGTTGTAGGAATGATTAATGAGGGTTTAGGCTAGGTCTAGGGTCTTTTTATAGGTGATTAGGTTAGTTTAGACCATAGGATTAACCCTAAAACACATCAGGTCCGTCAAATCCCGTCAGAAACTTCTAGAGCAAGACTCAAATGTCACAAATGGTGCACCAGAAAAACTGGTCCGACCGGGGGGGTCGACCCCAGGGTCGACATGGGTGTCGACCCATGGGTCGACATGGGTGTCGACCCATTTGGGGGTGGGGGGGTCGACACTGGTGTCGACCCCTGTGTCGACCCTGCCTGGGGCGGGAGAATTCCCGCCTACCCTGTTTTGGCTGAAATTTAAACCTGAATTCGAATTTGAACTGTTTTTAGGCTTGGAATTTTCTGAAAACTTCATTGGGCCATAACTTAGTCATGCGGACTCCATTTTTCGAAAACTCGGACTCTATTTCGCGTATTTTTCCGAGACGAACGCAATGGCACAGCCCGTTTCCCTTGATTCAGATTTTACAATTTAATTCTGCCTTGATTTACATTATAACATGTTATTAAAAATACGGGTTGTTACATGATCGCCCCCTCTCTGCGAACCGTACCAGCTACCACGATCCGATCCAACCCAGAAGACACAATGATGGCCATGGACCGATTCATCCCACGATCCGAGATGCGTGGATCTCGCGACACCTGTCCACAACGACTAATTTGACAATCTCTTCATCAAGTTACGAACCAGTACGAGATCCTCGGGATGTGTGCCACGTATGACCGCGATCAGTCTGTAGAAATCAACTATAAATAGCCCACAATTTGGCATTTTTCAGGATCTTTTGGCATTTGAGAGATCTGACTCCACCATTATCATATCTCCATTGTTTCTACTTAGAGTTATCTTGAAATTATTGAGAGAATCATAATTGTAAGAGTGAGATCGAGTGAAACTATTGATTGTACTTGCGTTCAGCATATAATCAACTACATATAAAGTGGACGTAGGCTCGTTAATGCCGAACCACTATAAATCTCGTGGTTTTTCTGCTTTTTCTTCATATTTTAGTTATAATTCTTTGTAGATCAGATCAACTTGGGTATTAGACCCAATCTTGGATCTAACATTTTGGTGCTTTCACTGAGAACGAATTTTTAGTACACTGGATTGTTGTTCCGTTGTTTGGATACTCAAGTCCGAAGAAAACAATCCAAAACTCCACTGTTTTAGTTTTTGAAGATTTCAGTGAAATTCAGATATCATGGCTGGAAAGAAGTCTAAGCAAGTACGAGCTTCGCAGGCGAACGAAGCTGAAAATGAAGCAATTGAAGAAAGTGCGCACAAGCAACCAGAGGAGGAGGTCACGGATCGCTGAGAGGAGGGAGCGAACCGATCCGTTGAGGGGATCGCGTCCCAACCAACTGAAGGAGTTTCCACACGCTCCCATGACCTCGTCGCGAACCGTCCCCAAAACACTTCCACGATCCGATCCCGGGGGGGCTCTCCAAGCCATCGAGGTAAGGATCCTGCGATCCAAAAGGACAAGTAGACTACGACCCGACCCGGAAAGGAGGTTATGGCTCGATCCTCCCATGCTGGTACATCTGCTTGACCTAGCTGAAGCTCTTTGCGTATAAGAGAGAATGTTAGCGACCAATTTGACCCTTCTGCCCCGGCTACTGAAGGGGATCTCTCTCGCATTATTGACATGTGGGAAAGATTATTTGATGAGTTAGCTGCTCAGCGGCAAGAGAGTTCAGTATTGCGACAGAATCTGACTGCTATGGACAGGCGAATTGACGACCTCATAAGGCAGAGGGTTTCCTCACTAACCCGTCTTCCTTCCGTGGAACACACATCCTCGTCTAAGGAGCCCCGAAGAAACCGACGTGGTCCCCGCTAGAAAGAGCTGAGAACGTAGAGCAACTTCGATCTGGGGAAGAGGAATTGCTTAACCAGGGAACTAGCAATCGTAACTTTAATGAACCTGCTTTACCACTGAGGAATGGAAACGTGGTTCACCCTGCTCAGAATCGACCCAGTCCCCCCGCTCGTCGCTTAGTTGACCTCGGTAACAGGGGGCAAGGAAGCTCCGCCCGAATCCCAGACTTTGTAGCTGCACGTCAAAGAAATGCTGAAGAAGTCCATCGGGCAAGAAGTGTCGATCCAGAGTCCACCTTGACCCGGGCAGATGTTGAAGCAATGATCAGGGAAAACATGATAGCTAGCCGAGGGTATAGGGATGAAGATTGGGGCATAGATCATAGTCATACGCCTTTTACCGATGATATATTGGAGGTCACATTCCCGAGACATTTTAATATGCCGATAATGAATCGCTATGCGGGCAAATCTGACCCAATCCAGCATCTAATGCAATATTCCTGGTCCATGAATGCCGCCGTAGCTACAGACGAGATAAAGTGTAAGGCATTCCCTATATTTCTGCAAGATATGGCATTAGTGTGGTTTACTCGCTTGCCAGCTCGGTCGATATCTAGTTTAAGGGAATTGAGTGAGAAGTTGGTGAACCAATTCCGCCTTCACGCTCAGAGATCTAAGAATGTGATTGAGCTGTCTCTTATTAAGCAGCGATCGGACGAAAGCTTAAGGTCGTACTTGGATCGTTTTAATTTAGCAGTCACAGAAGTTAAAGATCCGCATGAGCAAACTGTGTTGATGGCCTTAATTGACGGTGTCGATGAGGATACCGAGTTTGGAAGATATCTGGCCGGCAAACCACCTCCGACCAGAGAAATATTTTATGAAAAAGCTATTGTCCGTTTACGACAGGAAGAGATATATGCTAATCGAAAAAGGAAGGCTACTGATAAGGAAGATATTTAGAGCAATGTGGCCATCAAGCAGACAGGAGATAGCTCAGGAAAGGTTGAAGTCAACGTTGGGAATAAAAATCAAGGAAATGGTCGCCAACCGGGAAACAATAATAGCAATAATCGGAAGAGAAACCGAGGAAATGATTCTCAGAGAAGATCTCGACCCAGGCCATTTGAGAGTTTCACACTGTTAAATGATACATTGGAGAATATCTTCATCGATATCTATAATGTCCTTCCATACAAAAGGCCTTCCTTGAGAGAGTTGACAGATAAAGAGCGCGAAACCGGAAAGTTCTGTCTATTTCACCAAATCCATGGTCATTCCACAAATGAATGCTGTCACCTGAGAGACTTGGTCAAGAGGCTACTCTGAGAAGGAAAACTCGATGAGTACAGGGTCACTCCCAGAGACAGAGGGCAAGCTGCATCGATCCCAAACCAAAATAAAAACCAGAATCAGAATGAGAGCCAGCCTACTCCCCGGCTGACCCCTCAGCAAAAAGGGAAGAACATCGTCATTAACACCATAGTAGGAGGGCTTCATCTGGCCGGGCATAGCTTTAGGGCAATGAACCAGTATGTCAATGCAGCTAAACAACCCCTCATGGCAGGAAAAGGTAGTAACCTTGAGGACATTGCTACAGTCAAACAACATAAGACAATGACAGATGACATCATCTTTCACGATAGAGATAGCATTGGCGTTCACTCCCCAACTGAGGATCCCTTGTTAATCACAGCCATAATTGGTCCGGACATAGTCCATAAAGTTCTGGTAGATAACGGAAGCTTGGTCAACATTTTGTTCAAAAAACATTCGACCAAATGAAACTTGAGCCGAAGGATTTAGAACCATGCGAAGGGTGGATGCGTGGATTCAATGGATCCTCAATTGCTCCAATGGGATATGTAGAGTTGTCGGTAACCCTTGGGAAAGGGGAGCGCCAGAGAGTAAGAATCCTTCCTTTTGTGGTTCTGCACGTCGAATCCCCATACAACGCATTTCTAGGCCGATCGGCCCTAGCAAAGTTCAGAGCTTGTATATCCCCTTGGTGTTTATTAATGAAGTTCCCGACTGAAGCTGGTATAGGTATAATAAGAGGAGATTAAGTAGTGGCCCGAGCATGCTACATTGCAGAGTTGAAGATGCTCCATAAAGGAAAAGATGTAGAGATCGAAGGCGCTTCCTCCCCAGCAAGGGTGGAAACGTTATAGCAACTAAAGAAAATAACTATGGAAGAGTCGCCCAGAGAACTGCCCGAGGTAGATCCCAGAGAGGACGAAAATCCATGGGGCAGAATGGCGACTCCCAATGAAACAACTGTGGATATTCCAATCGATGATGGATACCCAGAGAAGGTCCTGAAGATTGGATCCCAATTAGACTCTATTCGAGACAGAGAGCTAACAGATTTCTTGAAAGCCAATTTAGATGTATTCGCTTGGACCCACTCGGATATGTGTGGGATATCTCCTTCGATCATGAGTCATTCGCTAAGCATCAACCCGAAGCATCCTCCTATTAAACAGAAAAGGCGAATGCTTGGCCCGGAGAGGTCAGCTGCATTGAAAGTGGAAGTTGAGAAATTGAGAAGTAATGGGTTCATTAGAGACTCAACATATCCAGATTGGATTTCCAACCCAGTCTTGGTAAAAAAGGCCAATGGAAAGTGGCGCACCTCTATTGACTTCTCGGACCTGAATAAAGCTTGCCCAAAGGACATTTTTCTTTGCCAAGAATTGAACAGTTGGTGGATTCAACAGCTGGCCACGAACTCCTCTCTTTCATGGATGCTTATTCGGGGTACAATCGGATCCCTATGCACGTCCCAGACCCAAAAACACAAGCTTCATTACAGATTTGAGATTGTATTGCTATGTAGTGATGCTTTTTAGCTTGAAGAACACCGGTGCTACATATCAGCGATTGGTCAATAGGATGTTTTACAACCAGATTGGGAAGACGATGGAGATGTATGTCGATGAGATGTCAGTGAATTCCAAACAATCATCCGACCATACTGCCGATTTAGCAGAAATGTTTGAAATTAACCGGAAGTATGGAATGAAATTGAAACCTTTGAAACGTTCATTTGGGTAACATCGGGAAAATTTTTAGGACTTATCGTCAATTCGCGTGGGATCGAGATTAATCTAGACCAGATCGCAGCAATCCGGAATATTCAGAAACCTAGACAGATTAAAGATGTGCAAAGCCTCGCAGGGAAAGTAGCGGCATTGAGTAGATTTATCTCCAAAGCTACAGATAAATGTATCCCGTTCTTCGAATTAATAAAGCAAGGAAAGCGCAACTTCGAAGACCCCTGATTGTATTGAAGCATTCCAGAATCTCTTGAATCATTTAGAAAAACCCCCGATTTTGTCTAAACCCGTAGATCATGAAGAATTGTTCGTATATTTAGCAGTGTCATCCAATGCGTTCAGTTCGGCTTTGGTTAGAGAAGAAGATAAGGTGCAAAGACCAGTTATGTGAGTAAGAAGTTGGCGGCAGCTGAACGAAATTATCCAAGGATAGAAAAGCTTGCGTATAGTTTGTTGATTGCATCAAGGAAGCTTCGCCACTATTTTCAAACTCACCTGATTACTATATACACTGATCACCCGTTAAAACAAGTTCTTCAAAGGCCAGAGGCTTCGGGAAGATTACTTAAGTGGAACATTGAACTAAGTCAGTTCGATTTGAATTTTCAACCCCGGCGATCAATAAGGGGGCAAGTGCTGGCGGACTTCATAGCTGAGTTTACCATCCCAGAAGATGACATAATAAGCGAAGAAGTTGATCCGCTAAGGCTACTCCTCCTCGATCCCAGTGTCTAGAAGTTGTTCACTGACGGAGCAAAGAACGATAGACGATCTGGTGCCGGAGTGGTGCTCGAAACTCCAGAAAAATGGACGATATACTATGCTCTTAGATTGGAGTTCCCGACACTAACAACGACTCAGAATACGAAGCCCTAATTGCTGGTTTGAAACTCGCAAAGTAGTTGAAGATTGCGAAGTTAGACATCTTTTGCGACTCCAAAATAGTTGTGAACCAGGTTATAGGAAAATTCCAGGCCAAAAGTCCTAGGCTGATATCATATTTAGAAAAAGTGGAAAAGTTGCTGGATGGTTTTGACTATCACACCATATCCCACATTCCTCGAGCAGAGAACCAAAAAGCAGATAAATTGGCGAAAATGGCCAGTTCTGACAGTCTTGAAAAATACAGAACTGGTCCCGATGGAAGTCTTACAGTCACCTAGTATAAATCAGATGGAAGTTGATCCAGTACTAGATGTTGAACCTGAAAGGGAGTCGTGGATGACTCCTTTGAAGAATTTTTTAATGTATGGAATGCTCCCTAAAAAGAAAAGTGAGAGGCGTACAATAATTCGGAAGGCCTCTCGGTATGTGTTGCAAGGGGGAGTCCTGTATAGACAATGATTTTCAATGCCCTCCTCCGGTGTATTGCCCACAACGATATTCAACACGTATTGCAAGAAGTACATGAAGGCGAATGTGGAGATCACACGGGAGGCCAAACTTTGGTGAAGAAAATAATACGATATGGTTATTTTTGGCCAACCGTAAATAAGGATGCGGCCAAATATGCGCGACGTTGTGACGCCTGCCAGAGATTTTCTAAGATCCATAGGGCCCCATCAAGCTAGCTGAAGATGGTGACGAGTCCGTGTCCCTTCGCTATGTGGGGAATTGATATCAATGGAAGCCTCCCCATAACAAAGGGTAGAGAAAAATTCGCTATCGTAGCCGTGGATTATTTTACCAAATGGGTAGAAGCAGAGCCATTAACCACAATAACAACCAAGCGAGTAATCAGCTTCGTTGTTAGAAACATCATATGCCGATTTGGGATCCCAAGAATCGTCATGACGGATAATGGAACTCAGTTTGGCAGTACCGAGTCCAGAGATTTTTGCCGGAAATACCACATCGAGAAAAGGTACACCTCTGTGGCACATCCGCAAGCGAACGGCCAAATGGAGGCAGCAAATAAAGCGATTAAATCCATCCTGAAGAAGAGATTGAAGCGGGCCAAGGCCATGTGGGTCGATGAATTTCCCTTGGCACTATGGGCCTATAGAACGACCTATAAATCGGCAACGGGCCATACACCATTTTCTCTCGCCTTTGGAACTGAAGCGGTCATCCCGGTCGAGTTAGAAGTACCTTCTCACCGAGTCACCTATTACGACCCGATGACCAACAATGAGTTGCTCCTTGAATCCTTGAACAATATCGAAGAGAAGAGGGACGAAGCTGATTTACGTGCCTTAAGACATAAGCAGCAGATAGCTCGATATTACAACAAGAAAGTCCGAGCACGAACCTTTGACCTGGAGACTTGGTTCTAAAACGTGTCTTCCCATACTCAGTGCATATGGGTCCGAAATGGGAAGGACCATATTCCATCCTGCGAAGACTTGATAATGGAACCTTCAAGCTAGCAACCATAGATGGAGACGAAATCCTCAGAGTGTGGAACGCCCAGCATTTGCGGCCTTACCTGACGTGAAATCATCAGTTTCATTCTTTTGTTTTTAGTACCATGTAAAAAGGCACGGCTTGCTTAGAATAGTCTGGTTACTTGAACAAAAGATTATAAAGTGGACATAGGTCATGATTCGACCGAACCACTATAAAAATATCGTGTGTCATTTACCTTTACTGCACCATTACCTATTTGCTTTATCTCGATTAATATAAATTATTGTTGTTTTTTGAGTTTGTCACAGATTATGCAGCAATATTGGAACATCCAATGCATTGTGCCACAAGGTGAAAGAGGAACCATAATCGAGGACCACAAGGTGCGGCAAAGTAAATCACCCCACAATCAAACTCTAACTCCCCAGAATTTCTGCCCCGCTGAAGGATCGGAGAGCAGACCTGAAACGAGCTCGAACTCTAACCCGCTGAAGGATCGAAAGAGTATAAAATTGTTAGAAATTTAGCACTAAAAGAATACTTTCCCCCACCTTTCATAATAGGGGGAAACACACATGACTCTAATCAATCATTAATAAGCCCTGGCCAGGCATCATATTAAATGATTGATTGGGGGCATATACACACATCACATCTCTGTACATAAATTTTAAAATTTTGCTAATGCGATTCATGATTTAATTTTCGATTAATTATGGTTTAAATATTTGTGGCTAATGCGATAAATTAAAATTGCAGGTTCGCAGGTTTAGTTCCCCTTTTTATGTGACTGATTTGTCTTAAAGGGAAACTCTTGTTCATATCACGACAAGGATGAAAGTCAAGGTCGACCAAGACGAATCATCCCCTCATGTCGTTATGTTGGCTACTTAGGAGGTTGCACAGAGATGCAAGGAACTTGGAGTCACTTCATTGCATATTAAATTAAAGGCAACAAAAATCAATTTTCATTTACTAAAAGGCAGGGATGCAGGATAAGATAGCTAAATAAAAGAGAGGGCCATTCTCACAATTACATTTTCTGCCCAGTGGAAAGTCTAAAAATCCTAAGAACAAAATATGAACTAACATCTGCATCCTACTCATGCTTGGGGGGCTATTTTGGCTTCTTGCTCTTCTTCCGCTTTCCCGACTCCTCCTTGTCAACATCCGAATGATCACCATTTTTCCTCTTCCTTTTATCAACAAGAGGCTCTGGCGAAGAAGTAGAAGATTGAGAGGCGAGTTGTGAAGTTATTGATCGGGAGGAGAATCTTATGACCAACCCAGTTTTGGGATCGATTTCAGAGATAGGGGCACGTATACTGGGTTATGTTCCCCTTTCATAAGAAGCAACTGCTTCTCTTCTTTAGCCTGTTTATCAGCCAAGGTTTCACCACCACCCTTGATTTCATCTGTAATAACAAGGTCATCCTCTTCATCCCCGTGACCACCATCCGTGTCCTTCAAAGCAGCTATAACCTCGGCATCCGTAGGAACATCAGTACTGGATACCACAGGTGCCATGGTGACCTTGTTACCACCCTCTGCTTCCGTTGGAATCTCAGAAATTTCAGCATCCGTGCCTGAGCGGATGTCAACTTTCTCTGCCTCTGCCTTCTTTTCTCCCCTTTTTTCGGTCAATGTGTCACCTGTATTATGAGAGGCACATGTTAGTAACTCAACGGGCTGCTCCGCAGAACGGCCAAAAGACATAACTGCTTTGACAAATTGCAGAGAAAATATGGAAATACCTTCAGCTGACTTTTCATCCAAGTTTACAGCAGAAGCTCCGACAGCCGGAGGAGTTGGGAGCAAAGGAATCAACGGATCGTCAGGACTATACTCCTCTACTTTAGAGGCTTTGGGTTTACGCCACTAAGCTCGAGCCTTCGTCAAGTTTGTTTTTACCTTTGACCTTAGTCTTCTCCATTTCCACCTTTTCTTGGATTAGGCGTCTCCCCTCCTCCAAATCCTCGGGCTCTTTTCCTTTGAGGAGTCCCTGCATTAGCTGGCCTTCATCAATCTCATTGACCTTCAATCGCAGCTTCTCATCCTCGACAATTGCATTCCATATATTGGCAAGAGTAACGTGATAGTCTGGGATCCAAGAAATGTCTCGAGTTTGTCAGCAGTCGAATATTAACTCCCTAAAACCTTCTATTTATTTTTCAGCTTCGGCAAGCTTGTCAGCAGTGGTGGAAGCCGGTTCAAGAATGATGTTAGCATTAGTCTCAGCAAGAACCGCTCGCCCCTCGGCCTGAACAAGCTGGTCACTCAAGACCTCCTTTTCTTTCTCGGCAGCCGCAAGACTGTTTTTCAAGCCCGCTCTCTCCTTCTCCCAAGCAGCCTTCTCAGTATCAAAATGACTTTGCGCTGTCCTTAAATCAGCATTGGTCATTATAAGATCCTCTATTTCCTTTTTCAAAGATAATCGTTCTTGGCTGTTAGAATCTAGGTCGCTACGAAAACGCTTCCTAGCTTCCTCCAATTCTGTCTTGTAGTTCTCTGCGTCTCGCTGAGCTAATCCCAGACGGGCCTGTGCATCTTCCAAGTCTTTTTCCATTTTACTCCTGGCCCTGTCATTATTCTCAATTCTCACCTTGGATCTGGCCGCGTCCGTTTCTAGGCGACGGATGGCATTGAAAGGTTAACGGCGTGCTTTTTCATTGCCTCGTACTGTTTGGCTACATGGCACACATATCCTATCACCTCAGTATCCCAGTCCCTGGGAACCGGCTTAAGATCCGGTACAAACATCATCCTATCAAAGAAAATATTGGGAAATTCCTTATGCAAGCACGCCAGTTTAGCCTGATTTTCGGGGCCATGGATAGCATCTCGTGTAACGAGACTGTCGGGGTCGTGATCGTCAGGGGAGACCAGAGCTTCTTTTCCTTTCTTCATGATCTTGCCCTCGTCTTTATTTTTGTCCTCTGACTCGCGCTGTTTCTTGGAAGATTGGATGTGAGAAGGCGTACTTTTTGGAGGTGTTAAGTCCCTAGGAAGCTCCTTACCCTTAGCCGGTGGAAGTGGACGACTGTGAGGTTTCCCGGAACCATGCCTGGAAGGAGATCGGGATCTTGTAGAATAGGTTTGAGGAGGGTCGCGAGGCCGATAACTATCCCTTCCCCGACTATCACTGCGAGCAGGATTTGGATTTGAATGAAGACTAGGTGTGCCTTCACGAAGGGAGCGATAAGAATAAGATCGTTTGCGAGTCATCTTTCCTGCAAGAGAAACAGGTACAAATTAAAACCTTGAATATTGTTGGTATAAAAGTGTGGGGTCAGACAGTGCATGTGATTTGTGCATCCCATATAATTCCCCCTAATAGACCAGGGCCCGAAGTTAGGCTCATCTGGGTGGTTTCTCGTTCTTTAACTGGAGCATTTGTTTCCTCAGAGATAGGAAAAATGGCTCCCCTTCGAAATCTTCCTGTGTATATACATCGTCGGGTGTAGGAATCTTGTTCAATTCTTTGAATAACTGCTCCTCGGTTAAATCATCGGGAGCAGCAGGCTCAACCGGTGGAGAGGCCCTTGAGGGGGAATCCCTCGGAGAGGCTGGGATTTCCTTAAGCTCATCAGCACGGGCCTCATCTCCTCTATATACATTTAAATCTTCATCATCCTAGTTAATCATCGGTGAAGGACTCTTATGAAGTTTAGTTGTCTCTGCTGCCTGTGACGTTCCTTCTCCCTCGGCCGGGGGCACATATTTGTAAGGTTTGCCACCCATGCCAATTCAAAATCTTATATCCAGAAGGCGGTGCCTATGAATATTTTCGTCAGTAATACATTTCTTGATCCTCAGGAAGTCAGATTTTCTTTTGAGAAGAAGGGATAGTCGATTACTATACACTAAGCCTTCCGTCTTTGGAAAGGTGTGATCTGCATAGAGAAAAGAAGCATGTTAGCACTTCGATCTCTTAAACAGGTTATTCATTCAAAGGTTTAAAATTTACTTGATTTAAGCCATCTTATCGCACACCCAGCCTGTCGCTTTATATAGAACCAATTGGCCTTGGGATCCCCTATGTTGCTGTAACCATCAGACAAGACCTTCCTATTAACTACCGACTTGAAGAAAAAAAAATTTGGGGTTGCTGTAGAACGATGCTTGAAAAGGTAATAGAACTTCACGTCTTTAAACGTGAGCTCAGTTTGCAGGATTTCTGCACACGCGATGTATAAAGTGTACAGGGCTGCGTAGGCATTGGGATGAAGCTGCATCGGAGCAATACCCGATTGTTTTAAGGTTTCAATTACGATTGGAGGAAACGGAGGAATAGCGCCTGCTCCGCACATGAGTCGGCTGACTGTCATATACCCTTCCGGAGCCAGATGAGGTCTATCTTCGCTTCCAGGTGTTCTCACATCATTCCAGGTGATCCCGTGTTTCAAGCAGATTTTCTTAAGTTTTATGTCGTCTAGTTTGGAAGCTAAAGAGTCATTGAATTTCTCAGTTTCTTGTGCACTAGGAATCTCATCGGGAGCTCGGTCATCCACTTCGGACTCCTCATCAAGCGAGGTACTCTCAGATGAATCCGATTCTGTTTCTGCCTCATATTCCGATTCAGAGTCCTCACCCTTTGCTCAGACATCTTGGGGTCCATCTCTGTTTCAGATCTTGAAGGAGAACGATTATCCAACATTACTATTTAGGCGAGTAAGCATGAGAAATTAGAATATAATTACCCATCCCCCGTGTGTGCAAGTGCAAGTGTGTGTTTGTGCATGCATAGGAAGAAAGCATAAAAGTTAACAAGATCATCGAGATATTAGTAGTTGTCCGTGGTTAAGTTATGCTGCTGATCAGTCCAGAAAGTTCGTCTTAAAGGCTCTAACCTAAATGTCCATTGATATATCAAAGTTAAGCTGCAATGTTTATTTAACAAGTTCATGGGATCGTTCAGTATTTGGATCGTGGTACATCACTGGATCGCGTGGTGGGGTTCGGATCGTGGTATGTCTGCGGATCGTGAACTAGGCATCGATTCACAGCAGAAGCGTTAACTCATGAAAGTGCATCACATCAGATCAGGAACCGGATCGGATCGCTGTAACTCCCTACTATTCACAGCTTACCACCACGATCCGATCCGCTCTCCAACTCCAACTCCTTCCGTTTACTCCCACCACGATCCGCTCCCTGGCCATTGCCATGATCCACTGCCTCGCCATTCTCCTTTACCTTTCTCCTCTTTCCTCCTCACCCATGATCCGACCTGACCCGCTCCTCTTCTTCTTCCTCATTTCTCCCTCATCATCCCTCCTGGTTCAATTACGCAAACGCTTGTACCCATCATCCGATCACCAATATAACCTCGAGCACCACAAATTACACCACTTTCTCCTCTCAAACCAGTGAAAATTCATGACAAACGAGAGTGAAATCACATGAAAACTTTTCGAGTATAATTACCTTTCTGAAAATGATGAAATAATTGGATAATCGGAGGTTTAAAAGGTCAGGTTTCATTTAAGGGAACTAGCGGTGGTGACGAAAGAAAAAAGAAGAGGAGGGTTCGGGTTTATATAGCCAAACCCGTGACCGTTAGTCTCCCCTTTTTTGTCTCATTCGGACCGTGGGCTTCAGTGGATCGCAGAGTCAAGCCCATCGAGCCCAGCAAAGAAGAAGAAGGCCGATCCCTGGAATCGACTCGTTACGAAGGTTGGCCCATTATTTTTAAGATTCACCCGGAGGTCGGAGCGAGACGAGCGCCTCATATCATGGACTGTGAAGTATTATGGCAATCCGACCCGACAAGCGATTGTCAAAAAGTGGAAACTCAAAAATACTTGTGAAAGTTCAGGAGTTTACCTGGCAATTCGACAATGAAGTTTCCAAAAATTCCAGAGATAGAAATTATCCGATAAACGGAGAAAAGATTGAAGATTTTACTGGATATTTATACCAATCGAGGGATGCGATTCTTTAAAAACGACGCGACGATACAGACGGGCAGACACGACCTCTGATTTGCACCAATTCATGAAAAGACAACTCAGAACTTTCGAAGCATGTTCCATCCCTGATAAAACACACTTCGAGGGGGCAAAATGTTGGCTAGCTTTTTGAACCAAGCCACCAAAATTGATACACGTGCTCCATCGGGTCTCAAATACAGAAGTTATCAAATCCAGGTCACACCAGCCATACAGATCGCGATCGCCCCCCTCTCTGCGAACCGTACCAGCTACCATGATCCGATCCAACCCGGAAGACACAATGATGGCTACGGACCGAGTCATCCCACGATCCGAGATGCATGGATCTCACGACACCTGTCCACAACGGCTAATTTGACAATTTCTTCATCAAGCTACGAACCAGTACGAGATCCTTGGGATATGTGCCACGTATGACCGCGATCCGTCTGTAGAAATCAGCTATAAATAGCCCAGAACTTGACATTTTTCAGGATCTTTTGGCAATTGAGAGATCTGACTCCACCATTATCATATCTCCATTGTTTCTACTTAGAGTTATCCTGAAATTATTGAGAGAATCATAATTGTAAGAGTGAGATCGCGTGAAACTATTGATTGTACTTGCGTTCAACATATAATCAACTACATATAAAGTGGACGTAGGCTCGTTAACGCCGAACCACTATAAATCTCGTGTTTTTTCAGCTTTTTCTTCATATTTTAGTTATAATTCTTCGTAGATCAGAACAACTTGGGTGTTAGACCCAATTTTGGATCTAACATATGACAACTTCACCAGGACATACTAGAATCATTGGCATATTGTAGAATCTGTTATAACAAAAAATGTTCATACATGTATGGACAATTAGTTATAATTCTTATTTGTCGAGCCTGACTCAGTTTCGAACTGAGGCTTTCCGACTTAGTTTGGAATCTGAAACTAAGCCTGAAAGGCTTAGTTTCAAACTAAGCTTGGTTTTTAGCAACTGAGCCTTTCCGGCTCAGTTTTGAATCCGAAACTGAGCCGGAAAGGCTTCGTTTCTAAACCAAGCCTAGCTCAGTTTAGAAACCGACCCTATCCGGCACAGTTTTGAATTCGAAATTGATCCTTTCCGGCTCAACTTCATGTTCAAAGCTGAGCCGGAAGGCCCAGTTTCTAAAACTGAGCCGGAATTGGCTCAGCTTTTAGAAACAGAGCCTTTTCGTGCCAGAAAGGCTCGGTAGAAACTGAGTTGGGACTGGCTCGAGTTCTAAAAATTAAGCCAGAATTGGCTCAGCTTTTAAAGATTTAGCCTTTCTGGCTCAGTTTCGGGTCGGAAAGGCTCGGTTCAAAACCGTCAGAAAGGCTCAGATTTGATTCGAAACTAAGCCTTTTGCTCATTTTTGTATTGTAACTCGAAATTGAGATACGAAACTTAATTTAATGTTAAATGTTGAACTGCTTTTGTAAATTTAAACGAAATAAAACTTACTTATATTGAAGGTGATGTGATGATAATAACCTATTGAATGTTGAATTTGTGCATCATTTCTTTAAACATTGATGTCTTGGTTTTAGCTGAAAATTTTAATTCATTTTGATATTGAATGTATGCAGGCACTTCTAGAAGAAGCGAAGAAAAGAGGAGATTGGTTATATGGCTTTAGTTTCATATTTGGTATTTGTAATATTAAAATATAGGTAATATATTGAATTTCTGCATTTTAATTTGTTATGATTGTAAGATTGATGCTAACTGAATTTAGCAATTTAATTATGTATTGAATTTAGCAACTTAATTATGTAGTGTAATTGTCTATTGTTAACTGATATTCTATGTCGTTATGTGATTATTGATGTTGTTTATTGGTATGCATTGAGTTATGCTTTTTAAATTGAGAATAATTTTAGTTTTGGATTCATATTAAATGTAACGACCTGCATTCTACATATCGGAGGATCGTCGAATATTTATTTTATTTTCATGCAAAGTTATATGGTCGTGTAACTTTGGGAAACGACAATTAGGGTCATTTCCCACGTTCACGGTTTTTCTCGAATTTTAAATGACTATTTTGCTCCTCTCGAATCTCGTTTTGCATATAACTTTTTATTAGTAAGGATTTCTGACCTGAAACCACTTCCATTGGATTCAGATGATGGTTTCCCGTTCCGTAGAGTGGTCACATTAATCAAACGGACTTACCATTTGGGAGATATGGCATGTAACACCCCGTGCTTTTAAATATTAAAATTAACGAATTAAAGAATACTTAATTTCAAATGTGAGAATTAAGGGAAATGGGTTACGCCATTGCGTTCGTCTCGGAATTCTGCTTGAGATAGAGTCCGAGTTTGCATAAAACGGACACCATATAAAGGAGATATGGACGAACAAATTTAGGCAGAAAAACCAGAAACAGACCAGAATGCACTGGCGCACTTGTGAATTGCGCCAGTACAAAAATGCACTGGCGCACCAGCCAAGTGCGCCTATGTCGGGCTGAAAACTTGCACAGATTTCTGGAGTGTTCTGATCCGAACAGTGAGTCATTGCTGGGTCACTAGGGCTTAGGTGACTATCTGAATGGTTCTGGTTATTCCTAGGTTAATCTGATGGCTCTTACTAAATTAAACTTCTATAAAACCACTCCCAAACCCATAACCCTAATCACACTAATTCATACCAAGAGCCGCCATGCCATCAATGGGGAACCTAGAGTAGCCGTCGTTCTCTTTCAACTCAAAAGCAAGATAGAAGCAGGAATCAAAATCAAATCTAAATCTAAATTAGAATTACAGTTAATCTACATCAAAGGTGAGCAATTCAGTTTTAGAATATAGATCCCAAAAAAACAAGACCGTTCTTTTGTTTGTGAGTATAATTTCTTTCATAAAATAATTAATAAATTAATTATGTTGGGTCATGACTTGGATTATGAGAACATGTCTGTTGAATCATGTGACGTTACTTGATTTTGTTTGTGAATATATGATTGTTTTGTTAACTTATGTTTGTAGATCTAAATCATACATGAATCTTATGTAAGTTTGGGATGTTAAAACATATGTGAATCTTGTGCAAGTTTGTTTCTACATATGCTAATTTGTATATGAATCCTATGCAAGTTTGGGATGTTAAATCATACGCTAGTTGTATATGAATCTTATGCAAGATTGGGGATGTTAAATCATATGCTAGTTTATGAATCTTATGCAAGTTTGAGATGTTAAAACATATGTGAATCTTATGCAAGTTTAGGATGTTAAAGCATATGCGAATCTTATGTAAATTTAGGATGTTAAATTATATATATGAATTTTATGCAAGTCTGTAGGTGGATTATACACAAGTTCATATGTGAATCAAGTATATACATATGCTAGTTTATATGCAAAACATGTGACATTAATTTACATGTTTAGATCCATATACAAGTTCACATTTTTATGTTTAGATCTATATTTAGATCCATGGCAGTACATAGTTATGCAAATTTATGTTCTATATGCCCATTGCCCATGCTAGTTTTGTATGTGAATCATATGCTAGTTATGTATGTGAATCATATGCTAGTTTTGTATGTGAATCATATGCTTGTTTGAATGTAAGTTTGTATGAAATTCATGTGCAAGCTATAGGAAAACCATATCCATATATGCAAGTTCACGGTTACATGTTTAGATCCATGATAGTTTATGCAAATTTATGTGCAAGCTATAGAAAAAAAATTCAGTCTGATTTTCATTTCTAATGGCGTCTATATCAAACTCTAAAATCCCTTTTCATTCTTCACAAGAAAAGCTTCAATCCAAGATAAATACAACAAATCCCACTTCAGATCTCATTGGCGTATCAAATGATAGAAGTATATCAGATCGATCAACTAGAAGTTTAGCATTTGTCAAGCCATCAATAGAACATGTTTTCATTCCTGAAAGTATTTTCAACAAATCGGCAGAAGTATGGATTAATACCTTAGCTTTAATACAGATTCATTTCAGGTTATCCTCTACTAAACTCAAGGATTATATTACTAAAGTATGGAAGCCTCAGGGTATTTTTCATATTCTTGTATCTCCCTCTTTTGATTTTGCTGTTCAATTTGAAGATCATGTTGGTTTCTCTCGGATCTCAGAAAGCAACACTTATTCTTATTTTGGTAGACTACTTTTGATTAATAAATGGGTGCCAGGTTATGATTACTCAAAAAAACAAAGTAACATAGTTCAGATCTGGATTAGACTGATCGATCTACCCATGGAATATTGGAATTTAGATGTTATTCAAATGATAACAAGTTTTATTGCGAATCATGTTCTAGTAGATGATAATACAGCAAGCAAAAAATTTACAAAATATGCAAGAGTTTTATTATCAATAGATACATTTTCAGATCTGAAAACAGAAATCCCAATTTTAATGCATAATGGTTCAAAAGTAAATTTAGCAGTGGAGTATGAATTTGTTCCTGCCAAATGTATGCATTGTAATATGTTTAGACATGAAGATTCCTATCATGAAGTTTATACAGATCCACGCTGGATTCCACCTGATAGTCAAGATGAAACTAATGAGTTAAATGATGAAAATGAGGATGAACAAGTTAATACAGATAAAATGCAAAATGTTAAGGGTGCTAGAGGTACATCTTCTACTCCAAATGATGACTTGGACTTTCTAAAACCTAAACTACCTAAAGTAGTGGTGCCAGATGATTTAACTATTGTAGCAGATGCATTATCAGACATTGACAAATAAGTGAATAAAGAGAAAGGCAAACAAATAGATGTGTCAAATATGGTGGACAAAAATGGTAGTTATGGTAAAAGTGATAGTACAACAGGTGCTTCAAAAACAATTCCTCCTTCTAAAAGAAATACAAGGAGTTCATCCTCAATTAAATGACATTACTTACTTGGAATGTCAGGGGGATGAACACTGTTTTTCGTATGAAGGAAGTGTTATCCATTTTGAATATCACTAAACCAACCCTTGTTGGTTTAGTTGAAACAAAATTATCTCCTAATAATCTATTACTGTTTGCCTCTATGTTACCTAGCTCTTGGAAGTCATTGACTAATAATTCATCAATATCCTCTAGTAGAATTTTATTAATTTGGGACAGAAATGTATGGGATGTGATTCTATCATCTTTTTCCTCACAACACTTGACAGTAAATGCTATTAATAAAGGTGGTTTTGGGATGATGTTCACAGTGATATATGCAAGTAATTGTTTTGCAGAAAGGATCACTTTATGGGAAAATTTATTTAATGAAGCTTCTCTAATAAATAGTGCATGGGTTCTTATGGGAGACTACAATAATGTGCTATCACCTAAGGATAAGAAAGGGGGTTTATCTGTATCTTTTCATCAGATTAGAGAATTTCAGAAATTTTTACTTCAGTCACGCTTTAATTTTACATGGCGTTGAAAGAGAATAGCTACTAGTATTGATAAAATCCTGGTAAATAATTGTTGTCTTCAACTTTTTCTGCAAATGAAAGCTCTTGCTTTTCCACAAAAATCAAGTGATCATAATCCAATAATGCTAGATCTTATTTCTACTAAAGAGGTTAAGGGTTTTCCATTTAGATATAGAAATGATTAGCATGATTTGGATGGTTATAAAGAGGTTGTTCATAAGGGTTTAAAAGCTTCAGTTTGGGGTTTTAATGGTTATCGGTTTATGCAAAGACTCAAAAACTGTAAAATTGAATTGAAGAGCTGGAATAAGTTGAGAGATAAGAATTTTGCTAACCTCAAACAATCTGAAGAAATTGCACTACAATTAGAAAAGGTTGTTGGTGTTGATCCAGAGGATATTCTTCTACATGAAAATTACATGTCTGCCAAAAAAACATCAGATTTTGCAACAAATTCATTTCAATGGCTTCAAACAGCAAGCAAAAGTATCTTGGCTTCAGCAATCAGACACTAATTCTAAATTTTTTTAATTCCAGAATGACAAATAGGAGATTCTTTAATCACATCAGAGCATTGATTGGTCAGAATGGGAATTTATTGTATAAAACAGAGGATATTGAGGTACAAGCAGTCAATTATTTTCAGGATATATTCGATGGTCAAAGTAATTCGTCATTTCCATATTTTAATCCTATTGCTACTATCAATGAGGAAGGGCGGAAATTTATATTGAAACCAATTGAATTATCAAAAATAAAAAATGCAGTATATTCAATTCATGATGATTCTAGCCCTGGTCCTGATGGCATTAATGCAAAATTCTTTAAAGTACATTGGGATAACTTGAAAAATGAGTTATTATTGGCCATTACTGATATATTCAATTCAAGTAAATTACCTAAGTCTTTGAATCATACTTTCATTACTCTAATTCCCAAAAATGAAAGACCATCTGAAATAGCACACTATAGGCCAATAGCTTGTTGTAATGTCTATTATAAAAAAAAATTCCAAAGTTTTATGTAATAGACTAAAACACTTTCTGCCTCATCTTGTCTCGGAAAATCAGAGTGCTTTCATTTATGATAGATACATTGGGGATAATATATTACTAGCACATGAATTATTGAGGGATTTTAAGAAAAAGGGGATGCCAAAAATGTGTGTTAAAGTTGACTTGCAAAAGGCATATGATCGTGTGAATAGAGAATTCATTTGTTATATTATGTCTTGTATGGGGTTTCCTATTCATTTCATAAATATAATCTATGAATGCATGTCAATTGCAACTTATTCAATTATGATTCAAGGTGTGCCAAAAGGTTTTATAAATCCAATAGGGGTATTAGGAAGGTGACCCTTTTATCCCCATATCTTTTCTCTATAGCTATGCAATACTTTTCATTTATGATGGATGAAGCAACTAAGAATCAGAATTTTCAACCAAGCAGCACAATTCAACCAATTATCTCTCATCTATTGTATGCTGATGATCTTATGATTTTTGGAAAATCATCTACTATGAATGCTCAAATTTTGAAGAGAATATTTCAGAATCTTAGTTTGTACGCTGGACTTAATGTTAATGCTTCAAAGACTAAAGAGTACTTTAGTAATTCAGATCAGATTCTTCACATTTTGCAATTTCAGCAAGGATTTTTACCTACAAAAATATTTGGGAGTTCCTTTCTCAACCAACTATTTACACTATCCACAATGCAATTCTCTCATTCAAAGAATTCAAGATAAAATCAATGGTTGGGAAACAAAATTGCTAAGTTTTGCAGGAAGGCTGAATCAATTAATACTGTCATCACTACCATTATTTTATATTGGATTTTCATTTACCAAATTCCAGAATATACCATAGACAAACTGCAATCAATATGTGTTGATTTCTTTTGGGGTGGTTCATCACATAAAGTGTCTTAGGATAAGTTGTGTAGGCCAAAGGCTGAAGGAGGCATTGGGTTAAAAAATCTATTAGATCTTAAAAAAGCAGCATGTGTGAAGTTACTTTGGAAATTTTTATCTAATACTTCACTGTGAAGTAAATGGATTCATAGCAAATACTGTAAAAATGATTATTTTTGGACAATGGCTCGAGACAATAATGCATCCTCAACATGGAAATCTATGCTAAGGCTAAGGACAAGATCAAAACAGTTATTCAACAAAGTAATTCCCAATGGTGATGATACTTATATGTGGCATGAACCATGGATTAACTGTAAAAATATGGTAGTTTTGCTTGGGTATGACAGATTGAATTTAATTGGTATTGCAGATCAGAAAGTTAGGTGCATTATTAGAAATGATTCCTGAAGTCCATCCAGCTACAAGAGAATTATTAGATGAGATCTGCTCCATCTCCACTTTCCCAGATAAAAGACATGATTTTTATGAATGGGGTGATGGAGGCCAGTTCTATTTCCATAAAGCTTGGGAGTATTTACGAAATCATGAACAACAGGAAGATTGTTTTTCAGTTATTTGGCGTAGTAAAAATAGTATAAAAATGTCTTTTATTTCTTACCTTGCTATAGCAGATTAAACACTAAAGATAGGGTTCAGCGCTACAGAAGCATCTCAGATCATCTTTGTCCTCTGTGCAACAATCATCCAGAAAGTATACAACGTCTATTCTTCTCATGCGACTTTTCAGCATACATATGGCTATCTTTGAAGCAAAAATTGGATCTTTCCTTAAATTTATTAGATCTGAAAGAGGAAGCGATGGTTATACATAACAATTTCAAGATGAAAGATCAATTGAAAGATTTGGGGCGTGCTACCTTTACCTGTGCTGTCTATTTCATCTGGAAGGAACGGAATCTAAGGGTTTTCCATAGCAGAAGTACGAACTCATCTTTACGCCTCTGGAAAATTGAGAGAGAGAGATCAAATTGCTGGTGAATAATAATGGAAGCAAATGTACTGGAAATGGCAGAAGTGAATTACTGTTGGGTAGATGGGGCGTTGATCTCAAGGACACGGGTTGACTTCAGAGGAGTTTGAAAAGGCATCTAGAAGATAGTGTTCAGGCCTGGTTGGGCTGTGGAGTTTGTGAACGTTTTTAGGCTTTGTTTTCATGTTTTTTGTTTGAATGTTTTAATATTTGTACGTCTTTCAGTTGTATACCAAATTTATAAGTACTCTTTTTCCCTGAAAGGTACCCATTTAGGTTAGGGGGATTACAAGGTTTTAACGAGGCTTATAAAGGAGGTTTATTGGATTTTTAGCAATAAAATGAACCAATTTTCTAATATATATATATATCCATTGCCTATGCAAGTTGTTGGCTATGCAAACTTATGTCATGATCTATTTTATGTGTTATTCAAGTTGTGATGTTGCTTTTCTTTTTATAAGTTAGACTATTTTCTAGTCTAACATATATCGTATTAAAACGAGCGAATAACGTGGGGACAATGGGAAAATATTAATTTTGCAAAATTGTGAATTGGCATAAAATGGCTTTAAAGGAGACATTAATTGGCCTAATTTATATGCATAGAAATTATGGACATAATTTAGGTGGCAATTATGGACATAGATTAATTTGGAAGTTATTGACAATTTGAAATGGGGATATTAATTCAAATTGGGGTCGAATATAATATGTAATAATAAATGCCTAAGACACGAGGTTAGGCTCGTTTGTGGTGTAAGACTGCCCGGACCCGCCCGACATATCCAGCAACCACAAACGGTAGTCTAATGTGAGAGGTCAAAGGCATAAATTAAATGCGTAATAAACGCCTAAGACATGAGGTTAGACTCGTTTGTGGTATAAGACTGCCCGGACCCACCCGGCACATCCAGCAACCACAAACGGTAGTCTAATGTGAGAGGTCAAAGGCATAATTACAAGATGCTTAGACACGAGGTTAAGTCTGGCTTGTGGTGGAAGTCTGCCAGGAACCGCCCGGCATATCCAACGACCACAAACAATCGACTTAATGTGGGAGCTCTAGCATTAATAATTATTTAATGCTGATCAAAGACGAATATGAATGACAAACAGAAGTTTGGTTGAGTGGAGTAATTCTCTGAGTACCAATCTGATGTTGATGTCGGTCTTCGGGGTTGATACTCAGGGAGTTATTCTTTTAACCAATGTATTTGTGTACTAAGAGGTACTTAATCATAAATTAAGTAAAACATGTTACATGATATATATATATATATATATGATGCTTAACATGATAAGTGGATAGGGTTAAGACTAGCTTAACCAATAATGTAATAAGTGGATAAGGTTAAGACCAGCTTAACCAATAATCTGATAACTTGGTAGGGTTAATACCGGCTTAACCAATAATATATATTAACTTGATAAGTGGGTAGGGTTAAGTTTAGCTTAAATAATATAAATATGTATTAGTCTGATAAATGGATAGGGTTAAGGAAAACTTAACCAATAATACATATTGATCTGATAAGTGGATAGGGTTAAGACCCACTTAGCTAATAATATACAAGTGGATAGGCTTAAGACCAGCTTAACCAAATATATATTTATTGATCTGATAAGCGGATAGGGTTAAGACAAGCTTAACCAATAACACATGTTGATTTGATAAGTGGGTAACATGGGTGACATGTGGGTAATAATCATTAACACTTAACCAAGATAAACATATGGTGGGACATGGGGTTAAGTGGATGACATGGGAGACATGTGAAATACGATTAGAAACAATTTACCAAATTGAGACATGCAAAGAAGACATGAATAAGAGGTGGTTAAGTGGAAAATTCTAGTGGGGACCAAGCATAGGTAGAAAGCTTGTGTCAAGCATGGGAGACCCATTTCAAACTAGTATCCCATTAAGTATCTTTGTGAGCTCGAGTTAGATTGAGGACGGGACACACTTACTGGGTTTGGTTGTAAGTGGTCAAAATGGGTTAACGGTGGCAACACAAGTCTAACGGGGTCGTGTGCGTGCGTGGGCCTGGGCTGGTAGGTAAGACGTTGTTGCATCATGTAGATATATGTCGTGCATCTTTAGTGGTATCGGGTTGCCACTTTAGGGGGTGATACACCCCACTATGGGACCAGCACGGGTATTTATGAGTTAGGGAGCCGATCACATGGGTGTAGTGGGTACAACTAGTGGAGATAGGGGCAGGCGGCACCTATGAAGGCAACTAGGGGTACATGAAACTACCACTATCATTAGTATGTTCAGTAGACGGGTTCAACTTTTAGGGTGACTAGTAATGGTGCAGTATAGTAATTGTCCTATAGTGATTAGGAACGAGATTAACGCCATAATATTCCTCTTGTTTGCTTTGCCATGCCCACTTGTTTCACAGTCATTCCTTGTTTTACCAATTTATGCCTTGTCCTAATTACTTTAGTAATTATATTGTTAAAGTTATTGTACTCGCCAGACTTGTCTGACCCCCTTGTTTACGCCTGTTTTGTTCCTTCCTCCCCCCCCCAACAGGTTCTCAGGGTGGGACTAGTAATAGTGGAGCTTGATCTTAGATCTCTTTCTCTCTCTTTTGGAAGTGCTTGGATTACTGAAAGTAAAGTTCAGCTCATCTCTTTTATGTCCACTTGTGTTGGGGTTATGCTTTTTACTTTATGTACTCAGCAACCAATTTGTCAAGATAGATATTAAGTGTACTTGGTTTTACTGTTGGTTTATGAAGTTGTTGTAATCAAACTATTTCTCTACTGCAATAAAAGTTGTTTTAAAATTTTCAAGTATCAATAGATGTATCTGCTTGTTATATTCTGTTCTATACACTAATAATGCACCATGAAAGTTAATGCATTCCCTTTGAGAGTGACATTAATGGACGTGGGGTGTTACACGCGGTATCAAAGCTGAAGGTTACCAGAACAGATATGAATTTTGAAATACTATTTTTCAAAAGCATTTTATGAAGAAATACTTTCAAAAATATGCTTTAAGTAAAGTATTTTCAAGAGAAAAGTTTGTTTTAAAAACATAACCTCCAAGAGCCATATATCTTTCCTTCGATTCTCCGTTTTGAATCTCTTCCTTTTTCTTTTTCAGCATGTCTGGGGAACATGAGATACCCGAGGGCATACCGATACTAGGCTGGTTTAGAAGGTACCTGGAGGCTAGGGCCACTACCGCAGGCCCAGCAAATGTTCCTCCTTCCCCAGCTGTAGTCGCTCCTCCTCCTCCCCCACCTCACGTTGATACTTTTTCGAAGATATGCAAAGATTTTCGGGCAATGGGCGGGAAATGTTTTCATGGATCAGAGACGTTTGTTGAAGCTTGAAATTGGCTTAAAGAGGTAGAATATCTATTTGGTATTTTCGAGGTAGAAGATAGAAGGAAGGTCCAATTGGCTTCTTGGTTAATGAAGGACGAAGTTTCGTTTTGGCGGGAGGTCACGAATGGAGAGCGTCCAGTAGAGACATGGATGGATTTCAGTCGTAGGTTCGAGATGAAATTTCTCTCACGAGTAGAAGTGGATTTATATATGGAGAGGTTCTTAGCATTGAAGCAAGGAAATTTATCAGTAAAGGAGTATGTCAGCAAGTTCAACCAACTGGCGAGATTTGTCTTAGACTTGGTAAACACACCTGATAAGAAGGCTCTGAGGTTCGCTAAGGGTTTGAATGAGCGGCTACATGGGTTGACTATGACCCACAATCCGATGTGGGCTACCTTTGAGAGATTGGTTGGCATGGCGCTTATGCATGAAGAGGAGAATGGTGCTAATGCTAATAAGGCACCGGAGAAGAAAGGGGATCAAAAGAAATCACAATAGCAAAACAAGAAAGGTGGTAAGGACAACAATAGCAAGGGAAAGAAAAGGTGCTTTAATTGTGGGACACCAGGCCATCTGAGCAAGGACTATAGGAAAAAGAAGAAGACGGGCTGCTTCCATTGTGGAGACACATAACATCGAATTAAAGACTGCCCGAGAAAACAGGAGCAAGGAAAAAGTACAGGGTCCACTTCTAGAGGGCAGATTCAGGCTCTCATGGCACCAGGACAGGAAAGAGGGCAGGTTCATGCTCTCATGGCACCAGGACAGGAGAGAGGTAGAAACATTTCCATTGAAAGTTTAGTTTTTCTGTTTGATCATCCTGTTCGTACTTTGTTTGACTCTGGTGCTTCACACTCGTTTGTATCTGCTTCGTTTGTTGAAACACTGCACCTAAATACTAGTCTAGTTACGGATCCCGTAGTAGTCTCAAATCCTATTGGTGGTTCGGCTCATATTTTGATGATTTGTCAGGATTTGAGAGTGTCTATCTTGGGCGTAGGGTTTGAATGCATTGCCTTTGTTCTTGGCTTCTTGGTCTATGGCTTGATTCTAGGCATGGATTGGCTAGCCGGATACGGTGCCATCCTAGACTGTGAAAGAAGGGTAGTTAGATTGTTGACTCGTTATGGAGAGACCCTTGATATTTTTTGTGACCCTAGAGGTCCGGTGATGCTTAGCTACCTAGAATCTCTCGACATGTCCAACAATGATTTGGAATTTGTTCGTGTGGTTCGTGAATATGGTGACATCTTCAATGAAGTTCGGGGTTTACCCCCGAGGCGCATGATAGACTTTCGTATATACCTAATAGATAATGTAAAGCCAGTTGCATTACCAGTATGCCACATGGCTCAGAAAGAGAGAGGAGAACTCAGTAAGCAAGTGAGAGAGTTTCTTGAAGGGGTTCATAAAAAGGAGCATTTCGGAATAGGGATAGCTGTGGATCCCGCAAAGGTGGTGGCAATCCAAGATTGGAAGATTCCTAAGAATGCAACAGAAGTAAGAAGCTTTTTAAGACTGGCGGGCTATTATAGGAAGTTCATTAAGTACTTCGCGAAGATATCAGACCCACTTACTCGGTTAACAAAGAAGAACTCGACTTTTGCTTGGAATGTTGACTATGACGATGCTTTCCAACTTTTGAAGATGGTTTTGACGACAGCTCCAGTTGTAGTTTTGCCAGATGGGAGTAAGCCATTCACAGTGTATACCGGTGCTTGCGGGACAGGGCTTGGAGCAGTTTTCGGTGCAAGAGGAAAAGGTTATATGCAAAAAGGTGGCAAGTACGAGTATCTCTTATCATCCACAGATGGATGGATGGACAGAGAGTCGTGAATAGAATCCCTTAAGATCTTTTGAGGTTATGTATCCTAGAGGGACATGAGAAGAGGCAATGAGCTTAGTGATGTTCATGACATGTTTCACGTATCGCATTTGCGGAAGTGTTACAAGATTCCACAGAAGCAGTGGAGCCGAGCATGCTTAGAGAAGTGGAAGTAGCGTTATATTCCACCATTAGAAGAGCTCCTACATGCATCCTTGGGACGAAGGTATTAGAGCGACGCGACAGAGAGGTCAAGTTGGTCAAAGTGGAATGGGGAGATGAACAAGGAGACGCGACTTGAGAAATAGATGACGAGATTTTTAACTTCTCCTTTTTCTACCGCTTTGTGATACTTGTCCTATCATTTAGTATGTCTTTGCGATGATATCTTCAATCTTTAGTTAGGAAAAAACCTATGGTTGTAAATATGTGTTTGAGACATGTTATGTTTGGTGGATGCAAATGGATGCAAGTGGTTGCTCGTGGATGCATGTACACACACATTAGGCACTAGATCGGCTCAATCACTTACATATTGCATATAAATATGTGTGCATATTTAATTAAAGGATGTATAATGGTTTGTTATCATATGGACGCTGAATTTTGATGAATGGTTGTGCACGCATGTAAAAATAATATGTATCATTAGGATTCTTTCGCATACATAATGGACGCATGGCACTATCATGATTTGCATTCAGGAGGTCAACTGAATCAGTAGACCGCCTAATTTTGCATTAGATAAGGAACATATACACACACTTTTTGCAAATTTTCATACGCCATTAGAAATCTTGTAAGGACAATGGATGCCTGTGTTCAATGGTTGAGTAGATGAATGATTGGATGCTATGATATACATTCTCCTTAACCTAGAGATTTCGGGGGCGAAATCCTTTAAGGAGGAGAGAATGTAACACCCCGTGCTTTTAAATATTAAAATTAAAGAATCAAAGAATACTTAATTTCAATTGCGAGAATTAAGGGAAATGGTTTACGCTATTGCGTTCGTCTTGGAATTCTGCTTGAGATATGAGTCCCAGTTTGCGTAAAACGGACACCGTATAAAGGAGATATGGATGAACAAAGTTAGGAAGAAAAACCGGAAACAGACCAGAATGCATTGGCGCACTTGTGAAGTGCGCCAGTACAAAAATGCACTGGCGCACCTGCCAAGTGCACCCATGCCGGGCTAAAAACTCGCACAGATTTCTGGAGTGTTCTGATCCGAACAGTGAGTCATTGTTGGGTCACAAGGGCTTAGGTGGCTATCTGAATGGTTCTGGTTATTCCTAGGTTAATCCGACGGCTCTTATTAAATTAAACTTCTATAAAATACTCCCAAACCTTAACCCTAATCACACTAATTCATACCAAGAGCCGCCATGCCGTCAATGGAGAACCTAGAGTATCCGCCATTCTCTTTCAACTCAAAAGCAAGATAGAAGCAGGAATCAAAATCAAATTTAAATGTAAATTAGAATAACAATTAGTCTACATCAAAGGCGAGCAATTCTGTTTTAGAATACAGATCCCAGAAAAACAAGACCGTTCTTTTGTTTGTGAGTATAATTTCTTTCACAAAATAATTAATAAATTAATTATGATGGGTCATGACTTGGATTATAAGAACATGTCTGTTGAATCATGTGACATTACTTGATTTTGTTTTTGAATATATGTTTGTTTTGTTAACTTATGTTTGTAGATCTAAATCATACATGAATCTTATGTAAGTTTCGGATGTTAAAACATATGTGAATCTTATGGAAGTTTGTTTCTACATATGCTAATTTGTATATGAATCCTATGCAAGTTTGGGATGTTAAATCATACGCTAGTTGTATATGAATCTTATGCAAGATTGGGGATGTTAAATCATATGCTAGTTTATGAATCTTATGCAAGTTTGAGATGTTAAAACATATGTGAATCTTATGCAAGTTTAGGATGTTAAAGCATATGTGAATCTTATGTAAATTTAGGATGTTAAATTATATATATGAATTTTATGCAAGTCTGTAGGTGGATTATACACAAGTTCATATGTGAATCAAGTATATACATATGCTAGTTTATATGCAAAACATGTGACATTAATTTACATGTTTAGATCCATATACAAGTTCACATTTTTATGTTTAGATCTATATTTAGATCCATGGCAGTACATAGTTATGCAAATTTATGTTCTATATGCCCATTGCCCATGCTAGTTTTGTATGTGAATCATATGCTAGTTATGTATGTGAATCATATGCTATGTAAGTTTGTATGAAATTCATGTGCAAGCTATAGGAAAACCATATCCACATATGCAAGTTCACGATTACATTTTTAGATCCGTGATAGTTTATGCAAATTTATGTTATATATATATATATGTATATATATATATATATATCCATTGCCTATGCAAGTTCTTGGCCATGCAAACTTATGTTATGATCTATTTTATGTGGTATGCAAGTTGTGATGTTGCTTTTCTTTTTATAAGTTAGACTATTTTCGAATCTAACATATATCGTATTAAAACGAACGAATAGCGTGGAGACAATGGGAAAATATTAATTTTGCAAAATTTTGAATTGGCATAAAATGGCTTTAAAGGCATATAATAAATTTGAGACATTAATTGGCCTAAATTATATGCATAGAAATTATGGACATAATTTATGTGGCAATTATGGACATAGATTAATTTGGAAGTTATTGACAATTTGAAATGGAGATATTAATTCAAATTGGGGTCGAATAATAATATGTAATAATAAATGCCTAAGACATGAGGTTAGGCTCGTTTGTGGTGTAAGACTACCCGGACCCGCCCGGCACATCCAGCAACCTCAAACGGTAGCCTAATGTGAGAGGTCAAAGGCATAAATTAAATGCGTAATAAATGCCTAAGACACGAGGTTAGACTCGTTTGTGGCATAAGACTGCCCGTACCCGCCTGACACATCCAGCAACCACAAATGGTAGTCTAATGTGAGAGGTTAAAGGCATAAATAAAAGATGCTTAGACACGAGGTTAAGTCTGGCTTGTGGTGGAAGTCTACCCGGAACCGCCCGGCATATCCAGCGGCCACAAGCAATCGACTTCATGTAGGAGGTCTGTGCATTAATAATTAATCAATGCTGATCAAAGACGAATATGAATGCAAAACAGAAGTTTGGTTGAGTAGAGTAATTCTCTGAGTACCAATCTGATGTTGATTTCGGTCTTCGGGGTTGATACTTAGGGAATTATTCTCTTAACCAATGTATTTGTGAACCAATAGGTACTTAATCATAAATTAAGTAAAACATGTTATATGATATATATATATATATGATGCATAACATGATAAGTGGATAGGGTTAAGACCAGCTTAACCAATAATATAATAAGTGGATAGGGTTAAGACCAGCTTAACCAATAATCTGATAAGTAGGTAGGGTTAAGACCATCTTAACCAATAATATATATTAATTTGATAAGTGGGTAGGGTTACGTCTAGCTTAACCAATAATATATATATATATATATATATATATATTAATCTGAAAAGTGGATAGGTTTAAGGCGAACTTAACCCATAATACATATTGAACCAATAAGTGGAAGGGGTAAAGACCAACTTAGCCAATAATATATAAGTGGATAGGGTTAAGACCAGCTTAACCTAATATATATATATATATATATATATATATATATACACACTGATCTGATAAGTGGATAGGGTTAAGACAAGCTTAACCAATAACACATATTGATTTGATAAGTGGGTAACATGGGTGACATGTGGGATATAATCATTAACACTTAACCAAGATAAACATGTGGTGGGACATAGGGGTTAAGTGGATGACATGGGAGACATGTGAAATATGATTAGAAACACTTAACCAAATTAAAACATATAAAAAAACATAAATAAGAGGGGGTTAAGTGGAAAATTCTAGTAGGGACCAAGCATAGGTGGAAAGCTTGTGTCAAGCAAGGGGGACCCATTTCAAACCAGTTACCCATTACGTATCTTTGTGAGCTCGAGTTAGATCGAGAACGGGACACGCTTACTGGGTTAGATTGTAAGTGGTCAAAATGGGTTAATGGTGGCAACACAGGTCCAATGGGGTCATGTGCATGCGTGGGCCCGGGCTAGTAGGTAAGACGTTGTTGCATCATGTAGATATAAGTCGTGCATCTTTAGTGGTATTGAGTTGCCACTTTGGGGAGTGATATACCCCATTGTGGGACCAGCACAGGTATCTACGAGTTAGGGAGCTGATCGTGTGGGGGTAGTGGGTACAACTAGTGGAGATAGGGGCAGGCGGCACCTATGAAGGCAACTAGGGGTACAAGAAACTACCATTATCATTATTATGTTCAGTAGGCGGGATTAACTTTTAGGGTGACTAGTAATGGTGCAGTATAGTAATTATCCTATAGTGATTAGGAACGAGATTAACGCCAGAATATTCCTCTTGTTTGCTTTGTCATGCCCACTTGTTTCACAATCATTCCTTATTTTACCAATTTACGCCTTATCCTAATTACTTTAATAATTATATTGTTAAAGTTATTGTACTCACCAGACTTGTCTGACCCCTTTGTTTTCACCTCTTTTCTTCCTTTCCCCCCTACCCCTAGGTTCTCAGGGTGAGACTAGTACTAGCGGAGCTTGATCTTGGATCTCTTTCTCTCTCTTTTGGAAGTGCTTGGATTGCTGAACGTAAAGTTCAACTCATCTCTTTTATGGCTACTTGTGTTGGGGTTATGTTTTTTACTTTATGTACTCAGAAAACAATTTGTCATGATGGATATTAAGTGTACTTGGTTTTACTGTTGGTTTATGAAGTTGTTGTAATCAAACTATTTCTCCACTGCAATAAAAGTTGTTTTAAATTTTTCAAGCACTAGTAGATGGATCTGTCTTGTTATATTCTGTTCTATACACTAATAATGATCCATGAAAGTTAATGCATTCCCTTTGAGAGTGACATTAATGGACGTGGGGTGTTACATGGCTGAAATAAAATTTGGAGGATGGAAAACTGCCTAATCGGGCTTAATAGGGTGATTAGCAGCTAGGCCCATAATTCATTTCAGGATTAGGGTTATAGGAGGGCTGAAAGTAATAGGAGAATCATCTCCTTTCATTTTTCTAGCCGCTACAAACATTCCTTGAACCCTAGTGTTAGCCTACTTTGTGAACTAGGCAACACAAAGTCGAGATGTCAAGCGTTGAAGAACATTTCTTCTCAGAAATTATCAGGTCGGATCGGTGGGTTACTACCAAGTCGGATCGGAGGGCTACTACCAGTCGGATCGGAGGGCCACTACCAGTTCGGGACGGAACATAGCAAAATGGACAAGGACCCAGTTTCAGCTCAGGTCGGGTCGGATCGGATGCCCCGATCTGAACCCCTTCTGCTCGCTCCTCCGAACCGAACCCAACATACCATGTCCCTTCACCTCACAATTTCCTGAATGTTCGGAGCGGTTATGACCATTTCCTACCCACGATGACCACTATTCTGATGCGCTGTCAACACTGCAACCCATCCGAGCCCGAGAATGATGGGATGAAAGACACGTGGCTCCGACCCGGATCGAACTCTGAGTGAATTTCCACCTATAAATACCCTGTCAAGATACATGGAGAAGGATCTTTTTCTTGGCACTTTGACAGTAAAAACACTTTCAAGAACCGAATTCCAACATTCTCAGACAATCCAAATCGTTAATCAACATATATTCTGAGATAATTGATTGAATGTATGTGAAAAGTGAGTGAAATTGAGTGAATATCTCATTGTACTTACATCTATATCATCACGGAAAGTGATTATAAAGTGGACGTAGGCTTTTCAACGCCGAACCACTATAAATTCTGTGTCTCCATTTTACTTTTGATCTTATTTTATTTCGATTTTAGTCAATTTGGGTGTTAGAACCACTTTTTGGTCTAACATTTTGGTGCTTTCACTGAGAACCATCTGAATTCTCTATTTTTCTGGATTATCGTTCTACTTTTTGGACCGTTGAGTTCAAAGAAGTTAATCCTCAAGTTTTGATGCTTTTGAATATTTGTTGGTTGATTGCTGAAGAACTATGGCCAAAGGAAAAGGCAAGGAAGTTCAAACCAGTCGAGGGAACGAAGTTGGTGAAGATCAGCAAAACGCGGTTGTGACAAGGTCTCGGGGGCAGAGCTCAGGAGTGGATCGGATAGATACAGGAAATCCGAACCGAACTCAAGGAGAGAGCTCCGATTCGATCCGAGTAGGAGAATCTGAAGCAGTGCACTCCCCTAACCTGAACCGATCCGAACAAGTTGCACTGCACCGATCCGAACCAGTTTCCCAGTTCCGACCCGAACAGATTGCTCAGCTCCGATCCAATCCGTCGTTAGGTGACGCTGGAACCTCTAATCGAGTTCCTCCAAATGCTCCGACTCCAGCCACCAGGATCAATGATCAGATTAATCCATCTGTGCCTATTACCCAAGGAGATTTTTCGCGCCTTCTTGACATGCTTGAGAGCACTAAGGAGGCTATGAAAATCCACGAGCGCACCAATCTCATGATGCAAGAAAACAAGAGAATCATGAGCAGAGAAATTAGCGAACTCCGTAGACAGAGAACCCCATCCCCGGTTCATCACACACCAACGGATCAGTCTACTTCTTCTGAGGAAGAACGGCCCCATGAAAGAAGGCCGCTCGAACGACCTCAGAATTTGGAGCAGCTGACGTTCGGATCTTTGGGGTCCCGCGAGGACGCTGCACGGGTATTAGGACCCAATGATCCGAGCTTAAGAGAGCCTATGTTGTTACCAATGCGGGGATCCCATGTATTACCCAGAGACCCTAACCTCACCAATCCCACTCAGGGACAAATGCTCCAGCCCCTTCCTCCCGAGATCGACCGGGAGCGTAGGGAACGAAGCAGAGCAGAAGCGGCTCGAAGAAGGAGGGCGTCCCCTGATCAGGAGCCCAGAGGAAACCTGAACATCAGAAGAAGGGCGTCCCATGATCAAGAGCCCAGAGGGCACCCGGATACCAGAGCCAGGGAGCCTGAACAGCCCCTGACCAATGCTGACGTATGGACTATGGTATGCCAGATCATGTCTGAAAGCCGGAACTATACCAATGAAGATTATGGCATTGAGCGAAGCCATACACCCTTTACTGATGACATCCTCAACTTTCAGTTTCCTCGACATTTTAACCTGCTGCAGATGGATAGGTACAATGGGAGAACCAATCCAGGACAACATTTGATGCGATACGCATGGCTCATGAATGCTGCTGCTGCCCCTGACGCAGTAAAGTGTAAAGCCTTCCCGATCTATTTAGAAGACGTGACGCTGTTATGGTTTACCCGACTTCCTCCATGATCGATATCGAATTTTAGGGAATTAAGCGAATGTTTTATGAATCAGTTCCGACTCCATGCCCGAAAGTCTAAGAATGTTATTGAAATATCAAGAATTAAGCAAGCGCCGGGCGAGTCTTTGAAGTCATATCTCGACCATTTCAACTTAGCTGTGATAGAAGTCAGTGACCCGCACGAGCCCACCATCTAGATGGCTTTGATGGAAGGAGTCGATCCTGACTCTGAGTTTGGAGATTTCTTTCTGGGAAGCCACCTCCCACGAGATAATTGTTCTATGAAAAGGCCAATATCACTTAAGACGAGAGGAGGCAAGGGCAAACAGAAAGAGGAAGTCCGGAGCGGCTTCAAAAGAAACTGTTCAGAGTAATGTCGCCGTGAAGCAGTCTGGAGAAAGTTCCGGGAAAGTTGAGGTGAATGTGGGAAACAAGAGTGGAAATGAAAATAATGGAAACAGGGGCAACAACAACAACTGTAACGCGAATGGTAGCAGAAGAAATAGGAATCGAGGAAGTAATCCTAACAAAAGACCCCGGTTCCAGACTTATGAGAATTATTCACCGCTGAACGACACTCTGGAGAACATTTACTTGGATACATACAATGTTTTGCAATATAAAAGACCGCCACCTCGAGACTCAACGGAGAAAGAAATCGCAACTGGAAAATTTTGTTTGTTTCATGGAACTCATGGGCATTCAACAAATGAATGTCGACATTTGAGAGACGTGATTGAGAAGCTGCTGCGCGAAGGAAAATTGGATGAATATAAGGTTGCCCCGAGAGACAGGGGCAAGGAGAACAGGCTCCAAACCAGAACCAATCTGCTCCCAAGCCTACAGCGCAGCAGAAAGGCAAGGGAATTGTTATTAACACCATAGTAGGTGGACCCCACCCAGCTATCCGCAGTTTTAGAGCAATAGACCAATACGTTAATGCAGCTAAGCATGTAGATGTGGATGAAAGTGATGATTTGGAAGATATCGCCCCTGTAGCAGAGGACAATGTTTGATGACGTGGTGTTCCGTAGCAGAGACAATACCGGAATCCAGTCACCCACCGAAGATCCGTTGGTCATTACCACTACCATTGGACCGGCATTGGTTCATAAGGTGTTAGTAGACAATGGAAGCTCTATTAATATTTTGTTTAAAAAGTCATTCGATCAGATGAAGCTTGAGTCTGAAGACTTGAAGCCATGCGAAGGCTGGATCCGAGGATTCAACGGAGCGTCGACAGCTCCAATGGGGTATATAGAATTGCCCGTAACATTGGGGCAAGGGGAACGTCGAAGAGTGCAAATGCTTCAGTTTGTAGTGTTGGACGTGGATTCGCCCTACAACGCATTTTTGGGAAGGCCTGCCCTTGCAGAGTTCAGGGCTTGCATGGCCCCTTGGTGTTTATTGCTTAAATTCCCAACTGAAGCCGGAATGGGAGTAGTGAGAGGAGATCAAGTCTCCGGAAGGGCTTGTTATGTTGCGGAGTTAAAGATGTTGATGAAGGGACTTAACATCGAAAGTAAAGGTGCTTCGCCTCCTCCAAAGGAGGGTTCGGCGTAGCAATTAAAGGGATCGACCCCGAAGGAGTTGCCCAAAGGAACGCCTGAAAACTTGGATCCCAGAAAAGATGAGGAACCAGAGGCTAGAAATGCGACTCCTAATGAAGCGACAGTGGACATAACCATTGATGAAGCTGATCCAACAAGAGTCTTGAAGATTGGATCCCAGTTGGATCCACATCGAGCCAAAGAACTAACTGACTTCTTGAAGGCAAACCTGGACGTGTTTTCCTGGACCCACGCCGACATGTGTGGGATATCGCCATCCGTCATGAGTCATTCACTAAATATAAACCCAAAACACCCGCCTGTGAAGCAAAAGAGACGTGTGCTGGGCCTAGAGAGGTCGACAGCTCGAAAAGAAGAAGTGGAGAAGCTGAAAGAGAACGGATTTATTAGATATTCGACATATCCCGACTGGATATCGAATCCTGTCTTAGTAAAGAAGCCAAACGGAAAGTGGCGGACTTGCATTGATTTTTCAGACTTGAACAAAGCTTGCCCGAAAGATAGCTTCCCACTCCCCAGAATTGACCAGCTTGTAGATTCGACAGCGGGACACGAACTTCTTTCTTTCATGGATGCATATTTCGGGTACAACCAGATTCCTATGCACGTGCCAGATCAAGAACATACGAGCTTCATTACAAATTTGGGGTTGTATTGTTATGTGGTCATGCCGTTCGGATTGAAAAACGCTGGAGCCACTTATCAACACTTGGTGAACAGGATGTTTTATAACCAAATATGGAAGACTATGGAAGTTTATGTGGATGATATGCTTGTTAAATCGAAACAGTCCTCCAGCCATACACAAGAATTGGCAGAAATGTTTGGTATCCTGCGAAAGTATCAGATGAGGTTGAATCCTTTGAAATGCTCATTTGGAGTGGCATCGGGAAAGTTTCTAGGCTTCATTGTGAGCTCTCGAGGGATTGAAATCAATCCCAGCCAAATAGCAGCGATAAAAAACATTGAAGAACCGAGGAGAATCAAAGATGTCCAAAGTCTTGCAGGGAAAGTAACCGCGTTGAGTAGATTTATCTCCAAAGCAACGGACAAATGCGTCCCATTTTTTGACTTGATTAAAAGGGGAAAGAAGAACTTCGAATGGACTCCGGACTGTGTTGAGGCCTTTCGAAATTTATTGGAATTACTAGAAAAACCACCGATTTTGTCAAAGCTAGTGGATTATGAAGAGTTATTTGTTTACATAGTGGTTTCGGCTCACGCTGTTAGCACAGCCTTGGTCCGAGATGAAGACAAAGTGCAAAGGTCGGTATATTATGTAAGCAAGAAATTGGCAGCTGCAGAACGCAACTACCCAAGGATTGAGAAGCTCGCTTACAGCCTCCTAATCGCCTCCCGAAAACTTCGTCACTATTTCCAAGCTCACCCAATAACCATATACACTGACCAGCCTCTGAGGCAGGTGTTGCAGAGACCCGAAGCATCGGGGCGTTTGATCAAATGGAATATTGAATTAAGTCAGTTTGATTTAAACTTTCAGCCGCGGAGGTCGATCAGGGGGCAAGCTCTGGCTGACTTTATAGCAGAGTTTACAATCCCAGAGGAGGAAATGATTGATGACAAAGTGGTCATGTCAGAGGACGAGTTAAAATTAGATCCATGGAAGCTGTACACAGACGGAGCCAAGAACGACAGAAGGTCCGGAGCCGGAATCGTCTTAGTTACTCCTGAGGGACGGTCGTTATATTACGCTCTACGATTAGAATTTTTAGCGACTAATAACGACTCTGAATATGAAGCCCTGATTGCCAAGCTGAAACTTGCTAAAGAACTCGGAGTAAAGACATTGGACATATTCTGCAACTCCAAAATAGTTGTTTGCCAAGTGTGAAAAGAGTTTGCGGCTCGGGGACCTCGACTTATCGCCTATCTCGGGAAAGTGGAAAAGCTGTTGAGCAACTTGGAGCGGTATAACATAACGCATATCCCAAGAGCCGAAAACCAGAAGGCAGATAGGCTAGCAAAGCTAGCTAGTTCCGACAACCCGGAAGAAACCGAAATAATTCCAATTGAAACGTTGGAATCGCCAAGCTTTGAGTCGATGGAAATTGAATTCGCTTTCGAAGCAGAACCGGAGAAGGAGTCGTAGATGACCCCAATTAAGAATTTCCTTAAGAATGGGATACTCCCATCAAAGAAGAGTGAGAGACGGGCTATAGTTCGCAAGGCCACCAGATACATCCTTCAAGATGATACTCTTTATAGACAAGGTTTTTCTATGCCCTTGTTACGATGTATAGCACACAACGACATCAAACGTGTACTAAGAGAAGTACACGAAGGTGAGTGTGGAGATCATACAGGAGGTCAGACCTTAGCAAAGAAGATATTGCGGTATGGATACTTCTGGCCCACAATTAATAAAGATGCAGCTGATTATTCACGACGCTGCGACAAGTGCCAGAGATTCGCCAAAATCCCCAGAGCACCACCGACCCAACTCAGATCAATGGTGAGTCGTTGGCCGTTTGCCATGTGGGGAATTGACATAATCAGAGTTCTACCAATTGCTAAAGGAGGAGCGAAATATGCAATAGTCGCCGTGGACTATTTTACGAAGTGGGTGGAAGTTGAGCCCCTAACCAAAATCACGGCGAGAAAGGTGATAAGTTTTGCGGTTAGAAATATTATATGCCGATTTGGGATCCCAAGGACCATTATAACTGATAACGGAACCCAGTTCGATGGTGCCGAATTCAGAAATTTCTGCCAGAAATATAAGATAGACAAACGGTACACTGCGGTCGCTCATCCGCAGTCGAATGGGCAAGTAGAAGCAATAAACAAAGTCATAAAATCCATCCTCAAGAAACGATTAGAACGCGCAAAGGCAAAATGGGTAGATGAATTGCCCTTAGCTTTGTGGGCATATCGGACAACGTTTAAGACAGCTACCGGTCATACCCCTTTCTCCCTCTCATTTGGTTCAGAAGCAGTAATTCCAGTAGAGCTTGAAGTTCCCTCCCACAGGGTGACATATTATGACCCGATGACGAATCGAGCACTCTTACTCGAGTCTCTTGATGAAATCGAAGAAAAAAGGGACGAAGCAGACTTGCGTGCGTCAAGACGTCGACGTCAGATGGCACGCTATTACGACAAAAAAGTTCGTCTTAGGACTTTTGAACCAGGAGATTTGGTGCTAAAGAGAGTCTTTCCATCCCTTCCTCACCTCGGTCCAAAGTGGGAAGGACCCTTTGTCATCCAACGGAAACTTGAAATAGGAACCTTCAAGTTAACGACCGTAGATGGCGAAGAGGTACCTTGGGCATGGAATGCCCAACACTTGATGCGATATTTGAATTAGAAATGTTGTACTCTTTGCTGTTTTTCTTATGAACTCTGTAAAAAGGCACGACTTGCCTTAGAATAGTCTGTTGATATGAACAAAGAACTATAAAGTGGTTGTAGGCTATGACTTAGCCGAACCACTATAAAAATATTGTGTGTCATTTACTTTCCTGCATTATTTATACCTTCAACTGCTATTTCGTTACGATTATGGAATATAAGATGATTTAAAATCTGAAAGGTTGGAAACAGCCTATATGCTGGGACAAGCACAACGACTGTTTGTGCGATAAGACATGAAAGAATGGGAGGACGACATTCTTAACTCTAACTCTCAAGAATCGAGAGAGAGTATAAAGGACGGGAAGACGACGTCCTCTGAGGCGTGAAGTTGCACCCAGACAAGAGACCACCTCAGTAAGAACTCTAACCTGAGTATAAGACAGGAGAGTATAAAAAATGCCAGAAAAAACGACAGGCATTAACGACACAGAGAATGTGACCCCGTCGGAGAATCGGGGATATTCAGACTACTTGACTAAGTCTTGAATAGTTTTTCAAGATAGACTGGGGGCATATATGTACACATATATTTCCCCCACCATGACTTCATTACACAACTATAGTAGGACATGCATTCTTACATAAGTGCAAAACTGATAACTAGCAGACATTGCAGAAAACGAATTATTTTTATTCACAAATAAATGAATTTGTATAGGAAAACAGGAAAAAAGAAGGTGCAAGGGCCACCCTTGCAGCAACAATTATGGGTCAATCAAATGCTAAAATAACGCAAGACACCCCATCATTTAGACTTCGAAGAAGGATTGGACATCTTAGCAGCCTTCTCTGCATCCCTCGCCTCTTTTTCGGCCTCCGTCAAGATGCGCTTTGACTTTTTCTTCCCTGAAGTTGAAGTGCTGGAATCAGTTGACTTCTTCCCGGAAGGCGTAGCGCTGGAATCAAGAGAAGACTTTTTATCAAGTTCCTCTGTAATAGATCTAGTCGAAATCTTAACAACTAACCTTGATCCCGCATCCACTACTGCGAGGGGTTTAAGGCTTTCAGAGTCTAAGTCTTCAGATTTAAGCTGCATGCGTTTATCTTGTTCAGCTTTCAGTGCAGCTAAGGTAACATCATCGGTGCTTTTCGACTCCCCGACTATAGCCACCTCAGGGTCTTCCTCATGTCCCCCGTTGCCGCCATCATCCTTTAAGGCATCTATCATTTCGTCATCATGAGGAGTGTCAGCCTTAGACGGTTCAGTTCCTTCTCCCGAGTCTATGGGGGCAGCCTTGTCTTTTCCCTCTTTGGCCCTGTCCGTAGGCTCTGCTCCAGAGGCGGCTCCCTGGATCACATCTGTCTTTTCGGACGGTTCAATACCTACAGAGTGAGAAGCAACAGTTATCAACTCAGGAGAAAATAATGGGTTCTTCATTGATTGCTCAAGTACGTGATGAAAGGTAGAGATAGCTTTGACGAACTGAGGTGAAAATGTAGAGATACCTTCCGACGACCTCTCGGCCAGAGTGACCGCTGTCTCCGACGCCGTTTCGGGTATGGGGAATAAAAGAGATACCCGAGGGATCCCCAGGTTTTTAGGATCATGTCCCTCTACTTCAGAAGTTTCAGAGGTAGTAGAGGAAGAACCAGCCTCAGGAATGTTCTTTTTCTTAGCCTTCCGCCTCTCTTCGTCCATAACAGCAGCAATGAGGCGGCGTCCTTCGACTAGGCGTTCTGGTTCATCATCTCGTAAATATTTCTCCATCAGCTTGTCCTCGTCAATGGAATCAACCTTGAGCTCCTCTTTCTCCCACTCAATGATTTGACTCCATACTTGAACTAGGGTAGATGGATAATCTTCAAATCAAGAAATGTTCCGGCGGCGAATGATATGCGCAAAGAATTCAATCATTAATTCACCAAAACCATGCACCTCTCCCTCAGCCTCCGACAGTTGTTTGTGGGCCTCTTCAGCAGACTTGATAGCACATTCGACGTTACCCTCCGCTAGGGCAGCCCTGTTCTCCGCCTCCGCTAGTTAGAAGCCAAGTCAGCGTTTTTCTTTTCCAATACAGCATTCTTCCTCGCTAACTCGGCGTTCTTCCGCTCAAGGTCAGCGTAAGAAAGTCGCGTTTTGGCAGCATCTGACTTGGCATCTTCGGCTTGTTTTTTCAATTCCGAACGCTCTTGGGTATGGGACTCAAGCAAATCATGGTAGCATTTTTGCAGATCTTCAAATTGTTGTTTGAAGCTAGTAGCATCCCGTTGAGCAACAACAAGCTGGGCCTGTGTATCCTCCAAGTCTTTTCCTAAATTTTTTAAGGCCTTTGCATCGTCTTCTGCGGTTTTTTGCATCGAGTCAGCATTTGTGATTAAAGTTCGGATAACCCAAAAAGGCTACGCGAATACTTGAACATCTCTGAATATTGTTTCTCAACCGCGTCTATTTTTGCTTTGGCCTCATCTGCCCACCTCGAAGAAATAGGCTCAAGAGCAGGTAAAAAGGTCAAGTTTTCGAAGTAATGTTCAGGAAATTGCTCCTCCAGGTATGCCCGCTTAACTGCGGTTTCAGCGTCTAGCGGTGGAGGTACAGGGATTGTCAACTCAGTATCCCTATGCGTGGAGGGCTCAATGGCCTCTTCATCCTTTCTAGACCGTTTAGCGGGAACTTTACGCTTGCTTCGTGATTCGGTATCTCTTGGTGGACTCCTCTCCCTGCTGCGCTTTTCTTGAGAATAGGTTGAATCTTTTGATTGCTGCCTGTCCTCTTCCCGACGACTTTGGTAACCTTTATACCGCTCTGGGTCTGTTCGAACAAGAGAGCGAGAGCGTGAGGACCGCGAACGATAAGGATCATAGGGCCTTCTATCCTCCTTACTGCGATCTTCGCGACGATCATACTCAGTATCACGGGGCGGATTAGACATGCTGCGGCGAAGCTTCTTGATATCATAATAGGATCGGGACATCGTACCTGCACAACAAGACGAATGAAATTCAGGATCAATATTTTCACAAAAAGAAAGATGCTGTGAGTTGTGGTGCTATTGTGTTAAGTGCGTCCTAAGTGGTGTTTTCCCCTCGACAAACCCGAGTCCGAAGCTAGACTAGTACGAGCGGGCTCTTTGGCCTTAGCAGGAGTGGTCTCTTCGGAAGAAGTGAAAACTAAAGGATTCTTCCCAAAATCCTCTGAAGTGTAAATAGTTTCAGGTAAGGGGAGATCCCCCAAACCCTGAAATAGTGGGTCATCGGTTCTAGGGACATCTCCCTCAGAAGCATCAATCGACGGCTCTTTGGAAGACGTTGACCTTTCCGGAGAAATGGCATCCTCGGGAACAGTATATCCTTCACGGTGCTTTTCGGCCATGTTAGCCAATTCATCATCTTGGGTGGAAGATGGAGAGGGTGAAGTCTGAAGTGGTACTGTAGGAGCTCTCGAACCTTCGCCAGTTTCTGGGATTACGTCCACTGGAGGAATATATACATATGGACCCGTCCCGTGACCGATGCTACGGGTAATGGACAGCAACCCATGAAGATGAAGATATTCGTCCTTAAGGACTTCATCAATAGTTAAATACTTCTGATCACCATTAAGGAGTTGGTGCATCCGATCAAAGAATGCTTGGTCCGATATTTGTTTTGGGTTATCAACTGCAAACAAAAAGAAAAACGAATTAATGCGGTGGTTTGAATGTACAGAGTCGAGATTTAGAAAACCAGTGCTTTACTTGATTTCGTCCACCTCCTAGCACACCCTGGTTGTTGCTTTACATAAAACCATTCCAGTCTGGAGTCCCCAGCTTTACTACTGAATGGTGCTGGAATTATTTTCCTCTTAGGGACAGACTCGAAGTAACAGAAAGAAGGGGTTTCTCGAGTCCGGTGCTTGAAGTTATAGAAGAAGTGAACGTCGTCAAAAGTGAGCTCTGTGCCTAAGATCTCACGGTATGCTACATATAGGGTGTACAAGTAAGCATAGGAATTGGGATGTAGTTGCATGGGGGTAATCCGCATTTGTCTTAGAAAATCGACGACGAAAGGAGAAAATGGAGGAATAGCCCTGACCATGCACATCAACTGAGTGATTGCCATATATCCCTCCGGAGGGTTGTGGGGACGATCAGATTTTGATGGCAACAAGGTATCCCCTTTGGGTATCCCGTACTTTAGTCGTATTCGGATAAGTCTGTCATTGTCGATCGTCGATTCAACGGAATCTTGAGGTGATTCCAGTATGATGGCAGACTCAAATTCATCAGGAGCTCGGTCATCGCCAATCCCTCCTTCCTCTTCACAACCCAGGGAAACTCCACCTTCAGAAGACACATTGTCACTTTCACGAGTTTTAACCTCGTAGTCTGAGCCCTCATCATCCCATTCTGGATCCGAGGAAGAAGATATGTCTTCAAGAGTAATTTTGTTGGATGTCTCTGGGACCTCCTTCTTCTCTGCTAATCTAGAGGAACGTCTGGATGTCATGGTCACAAAACTATTGAAGAAGCAATAGCACAAGTTAGAGTAAATTGGCCTGTATCCCCCCGTGCATGTGTATAAACTAAAGTGTGAGCAGTGTATGCAGAAAGTGTAAAGTTAACGTTTGAAAGTGCGACGCAAAATTTTGGCAAAGTAATAAGGTTCAAGGCAGTTCTTGATGTCCGTTTATGTTCGCAGGGCACTATCCTAACTGTTCATGAAGTTGGAAATTATGTCAAGTATTGATTTGGCCAATTAGACAGACTCTTGTGTATTAAAATGAGGCTGCTTCAGATCGGTTCGGGTATAAATGATTGGATGGGATCGGAAGTAAGGCTTTGTTTTGGTCAGAAGTGGTATCTAATCGGATCGGTTCGGGATTATATGTTCGGATCGGATCGAATGGACTTGAGTCCCAACACCCCTTCTTCTTTAATTCACATTCCGACCCGATCCGGCTAGGTAGACTTCGCCTTCTCTCTCACATTTAACTCCGACCCGATCCGGCTAGGTAGACTTCGCCTTCTCTCTCACATTTAACTCCGACCCGATTCGGTACTAAAAACATCACATCCTTCTCTTCTCCTACGCCCCCCATGCTTCTCCACCCGAACCAACCCTCTATGCTCTGTATCTTCTTCTTCATCCTCAACCACAGTCGATCCCGATTTGATTTCCAAAACTCCATTGGGGGATGAGCATATATCCTCTCCAACCCCCCAGCGCCTCGAGGTGGTGGCGGAGCCAGCATCGACGACGGCGAGGAAGGAGGAAACCACGGCATCGAAGCCATGACAATGAATATGCCCAATTTGCTTGAATTAACCGTAAAATCTCGATTAAAGACAGCAACAACGATAGGATTCAGGGTTTCGAGACTACCTATGTGTTTGTTTCAAGAATCGAAGCAAGAATTTCGAGACTCCTTGAAGATTAGGGTTCGTATTGAGAATTAGGAAATGAGAGTAATAGAAAAGGAAGAAGAAAGCAGTCAAGTGACATATTTATATATATAGTAGTATTGACTCCTCGTATTCCTGCCCTATCTTCCCGCTCGGACCGGATGAAGAGCCCAACAGCACAGTTTGGCCTGCTAGCCCAATACAAAACAGGAAAAGAAAAGAAGCCATTCGGGTCGGAGCCCGAACCGAACAGAATTTCATATGTCGACTTGGCATTTGAATTAAGTTAAAATTCGAAGAGGAAGATGAAAGCACAAGGAAAATCAAAAGGAAGATTACCTGGAAGGCACTGTGCAATGACAATCAAAGCATGCTCCGTATCCAACACAAGCATCATTTGAGGGGGCAAAATGTTAGCCTACTTTGTGAACTAGGCAACACAAAGTCGAGATGTCAAGCGTTGAAGAACATTTCTTCCCAGAAATTATCGGGTCGGATCGGTGGGTTACTACCAAGTCGGGTCGGAGGGCTACTACCAGTCGGATCGGAGGGCCACTACCAGTTCGGGACGGAACATAGCAAAATGGACAAGGACCCAGTTTCAGCTCAGGTCGGGTCGGATCGGATGCCCCGATCTGAACCCCTTCTGCTCGCTCCTCCGAACCGAACCCAACATACCATGTCCCTTCACCTCACAATTTCCTGAATGTTCGGAGCGGTTATGACCATTTCCTACCCACGATGACCACTATTCTGATGCGCTGTCAACACTGCAACCCATCCGAGCCCGAGAATGATGGGATGAAAGACACATGGCTCCGACCCGGATCGAACTCTGAGTGAATTTCCACCTATAAATACCCCATCAAGATACATGGAGAAGGATCTTTTTCTTGGCACTTAGACAGTAAAAACATTTTCAAGAACCGAATTTCAACATTCCCAGACAATCCAAATCGTCATTCAACATATATTCTGAGATAATTGATTGAATGTACCTCAAAAGTGAGTGAAATTGAGTGAATATCTCATTGTACTTACATCTATATCATCAACGAAAGTGATTATAAAGTGGACGTAGGCTTTTCAACGCCGAACCACTATAAATTCTGTGTCTCCATTTTACTTTTGATCTTATTTTATTTCGATTTTAGTCAATTTGGGTGTTAGAACCACTTTTTGGTCTAACACCTAGTAATGGCCTTTATCTTAAAATCTCCCTTTGATCACTTTCTAATCACAAACTAATCAAATCTGCACCAAATCAATTCAGATTAACAACAAATTAGAGTTATAGTTGCTGCACTACATTGGAATCCGAGCCAAATCAGTTAAAGTTTCAGATCTATCATTTATTTGTGGCTAAGGTGAGTGATTTGCATGTTTATACACTAATTATGGCAAATTAGGGGTAATTAGTGAAATTATACATCTAAAAATTCTGGAAAAATATGTAAAAATTCTAAAATATCATTTTATATCGTTGGTATAAATTTGGGTTAATTTGGATTAAGTTTGGTAATCCTGGAATTTAGGGAATTAAGGGGAAAATCATGGTTTTGGGTAAGTTTGATCTAAGATAGCCTACGTAATTGATCTTTTGATCTTTTTGATTGAACCTATATGTCGTTACTATTGTTTGGGATGTTTTATGATTGTTTAGTCAAGTTAGAGTGGTTGAAAACACCATACGAGAGTGCACGAAAAATAGCTCGTTGGAAATGCAGAGGGATCCAATTCGGATCGGAAAAGGGGATCGGATCGGTATAGCTGAACCGAACCGAACTCGGAGTTTGGAAGGAGATTGAACCGAAATGGAGTGGTGGCATCTTCTACAGCATGGAAACAAGGAAGGCCGATGTGAGTTGAGTTGGAGTTGGAACGAATTGGCATTGGATGAGGTAGAGGATGGGATCGGTCTGACATAATCGACTCGACCCGGAGGAGCTCACGAATTGACCCGAACATGAAGGAGCTCACGAACCGACCCAACCCAGATGAGCATCCACGAACTGACCCGACCCGGTGGAGCACTGTGAACCGAGATGTGATTGTGGCTCAGAACCGAACTAGATTTGAACTTCTACCACGCGACGACAATCGTGAGCTCTTCTGAAGATCAACTTCAAGTTAATCAAAATCTGAGATGCAAAGGAAGTCCAAATGAGAAGTTATCGCTCAGGATCCAGACTGCAACCAATGAGTTAACTTTTAAAGTTGGGCTTTGTTGCGGGACGTGTGCAAAGGGGTTATCGATATCTATAACTTTGGTTCACCATCGAGAGAAGGAGCATGTATATGAACCAGAGCCAGGGCTGTGTGGACTGGTTAACCCATAACCTAGAGCCAGTGATTTGTGGATTGGTTGACTCGTAACCTAGATCCAGGGCTGTGTGGACTGGGCAGGGTTATTGACTATAGATCAGGGCAGTGTAGTCATAGAAATAGTTATACGGAGTAGGACTCCGTCATGTCCTCAATGGATCTGGTGATCAAAGTGGTAGATATCGTATGCTTTTACGCACTGAGTGAGAGATGTGAGAATGATTGCTATGCTTGATGTTTGCTATCATCATGGCACATACACTTCCATTTTACATTCTATGTTAGTGTTACATTAGAGTATTGTACATCTTGTTGTGCTAACTCCTTGGTTGCAGGTGCAGGTCAGGTATGATTATTTATACATGTTATTGTTTTGTTTTGCTGTTATCGCTCATACAAGACTTTTTCTGATCCAGAGTTTTATGTCTCTTCTTATTACTCTGGGTGCACCTAAACTAGCAGACTAGAGACATGTTAGGTGGTTATACACGAGTAGCCATCTAGAGACGAGCAGGATGCTTCAACATACTATATATATTCTCCATGTGTTGTTGTTGGTCACTTCTTTGGGCATTAGTAGTGTACCTCTTCTATTTCCTCTTAAAGATGGTATTTTGAAGTGTAGTAATTGGATATGAAGCTGTACTTTGGTTTCCGCTACTCTGATGGATATGGTTTAGTTTTCAGCTTATGTTCAGTCTCGCCTGTTTTACAAAGTTATATTATTTTTATATATTTTTTCCACGCACTGTCTACAGGTTCTTGGTGATTCGTCATTCCAAACTCTTTCAACCCTTTCTTTTGATGACCGTCCCATGCTAGTTAGGGATTGGCACAACGCAGTTGGGGAAATGTCTGATGGTAAGGCGCGGCCGTTACACTTGGTATCGGAGCCTAGGTTGCATAGTTACCTAAGGAAGACATTAGGGAGAGATAGTATACGTATATGAGGATGCGTATTTGTGATATTTTGGTTTTCAAAAGCTATATATATACTTTTAGTATATCTAAGGATGAAGTCGCACTGCACTGGCACCACTAAGGATATCGGTAAACGTTTTCTCTTTACAGATTGAACGATGAGCCAAAATACGAGGAGTACGATGAGGAACCTTGCATCGGGAGTTGAAGAAGGAGCGGGTTCAGGGGACAACAATGGGAATGTCCCTAGTATAAAGACGTTGTTTATTGCCTTCATGTGAGAGATGCTTAGGGATGCTCAAGGAGCAGTTCCTAATGCTGCTAACAGTGGTGATGCAGTAGTATAGGCGCCTAGAGACGACTTTGCCAAGCTCAGCAAGGATTATACTAGTCTTGGAGGAAAGCCGTTCCATGGAACGGAATTGGCTACAGAGGTTCAAGATTGGCTTGATAGTTGTAAGCATCTTCGAGGAATTGGGGATCGATAATGCAATGAAGAGAAAGCTAGCATTACGTTAGCTTCAGGACAGGCAATGAATTGGTGGAATGCTATTAAAGAAGCTATTCCCGAGGATCAAGTTACTTGGAATCAGTTTAAGACTCACTTTGGTCATAAGTTTATTCCAACCGCTCAGAAATCAGAATTTTTTAGGAAATTTTTGGAACTTAAGCAAAATGGTAGGGTAGTCACGAAATATATTGCTGAATTCGATACCTTATCGAAATATATATTATCTCTTATCAAGACTGCTGAGAAGAAGGATGAGAAGTTCATAACTGGCCTAGATGGGTACTTGGGAGAAAGACTTATGAACCATATCGATGGGACTTTCGAATCGATTGTGGGGAAGGCATTGGGATCAAAGAGCCTTTACACTAAGTGGAAGACCGAGGTTGCTATTACATCTGCAGAAGAGCCAAAACCGCAGGCAAGCGGTGAAGGTAAGAAGAATTCCAGTAATAAGAGGAAACAGAACCAGACCAAGGATAGTCAGAAAAATAAGAATAAAAAAGATATCGAGTTCTTTAGCTGTGGCAAGAAGGGAAATTATGCCAGAGATTGTCGAGCAAAGCCAGGGATAGGAAGTGCTTCAACTATGGCCAAGTGGGACATCTCAAGAATGAATGTTCGCAACCCCCTAAGGAGAAGCAGATCGTGAAAGCATATGCTGTCAATGTTGTTCCTTCCTCGTCGAATGCCCTAACAGCGGTGGAGAAGGGAAAGGGTGTCGTTATTCAAGGTATGCTTTTTAATTATAATCTTCCTATTCGAGTATTGTTTGATACTAGGGCTTCCCATTTCTTCATGTCTAGTGACCTGGTAGATAGGTTGGGATTGGAACCTGAGATTGTCGATAGACCTTTAGTTGCGACGAACCCGATCGGTGGTTCGACTGGCCTTTGTATGATTTGTCGTAATTTGGTCTTATCGAGTCATGGATGTATGTTTGCTTGTAATTGCTTTGTTTTGGGCTTTACTCAGTTTGGCATTATTTTGGGAATCGATTATCCCCAATGGTATGGAGTGGTGGTAGACTGTGAGGGGTCTTCGGTGACCATTAGAGCGAATGATGGGCGGAGGGTGGTATTGGCTTGCCTACCTAGCGATGGGGTGATGGCTAGTTTTCTAAATTCCCTCCACATCCTGCATGATGAGTTGTCAGATGTGCCTAATGCTGGCGAGTATCCGGACATCTTCGGAGAAGTGACCGGACTTCAACCACACCGAGAGATCGAGTTTCAGATTGATTTTGAGAAAGATGCCAGACCTATAGTGATGCCTCTTCGTCGTATGGCGCCAAGGGAGCAGTGAGAGCTCAAAGTGCAAGTAGACGATCTTTTGAGGAAGGGATTTATCCAATGAAGTGTTTACGAGTGGGGAGCACCAGTTGTATTTGATAATAAGCCAGATGGTTCCCTTCGCTTATGTGTGGACTACCGCGAGTTAAAAAAGGTGACTAGGAAGAATAAGTATGCTCTTCCACGGATAGATGATTTATTCGATTAATTAAATGGAGCAAGACTGTTCTTCTAGTTGGATCTTGTGATAGGATTTCATCGACTCCGAGTAGCAGTTGAGAGTATACCTAAAATGACATTTCGGACGCCGTTTGGATTCTATGAGTGGTTAGTCATGCCATTCAGATTGACCAATGCACCTGCATATTTTTTGGATCTTATGAATAGGGTTTTCAGGGATCAATTAAACAAGTTTGTTCTCGTGTTCGTGGATGATATCTTGGTTTACTCGAGGACAGAGGAAGAACACAAGGAATATTTGAGGACAGTGATGGAAGTGTTGAGGAAACACCAATTGAATACAAAATTTTCTAAGTGTCACTTCTGGAGGAGGGAAGTTAGATTCTTGGGCCATCTTATTTCGGAGAATGGTATTGTCATGGATCCTACGAAGGTAGCTACAGTGCAAGAATTGTCTACACCCAAGAAGGAAACGGACATGAGAAGTTTCTTGGTGTTAACTGAATATTATCGTAAGTTTATTCAAGACTTCTCCAAGATAGCAGCACCGTTAACTCAGTTGACCAAGAAGAATCAAGCTTTTGTTTGGTACGAAAGGTGTTTGAATGCATTCAAGAGTCTAAAGGAGAAGTGAACATGTGCACGAGTGTTGGTTATTCCTAAAGGGAACGAAGAGATGATAGTATACACGGATGCATGTAGTACCAGACTAGGTGTTGTAATGATGCAAGGGGGTAGGGTTGTAGCTTATGTTAGTCGACAACTAAAACCGCATGAGAAAATATATCCTACACATGATTTGGAGTTGGCAGCGATCATGTTCGCGTTGAAGATGTGGAGACACTATCTCTTGGGAGAAAGATTTGAGTTGTTTACCGATCATAAGTCATTAAAGTATCTTTTCTCTCAAAAGGATTTAAATCTTCACCAGCAGAGATGGCTAGAGTTCTTGGCTTCATATGATTTTAATATCGCATACACACCTGGTAAGGGCAATGCGATAGCTGATGCATTGAGTAGGAGACATGCTAATTTGGGGGCTATGTTTCTTGAATGGAAGCAACTGGAGTATATCGAGGGATATGATTTCAGACCTAAGTGTGAATTAGATCCAGGGATGTTAGCAAGTTTGACGATCAGATCCACTTTGATTGAGAGGATCGGTTCCAGTCAAAGGGACGATCCTTATCGATTGGGATAGAGATAAGTGTCGATGGTGAGGAAATGAACAAGTATGGGCTTGATTGAGAAGGATGGCTTCGAAATAATAGAGGACTAGTTGTACCCAATGTTAATGGATTGAGAGATGATGTGCTTAGAGAGTGTCATCACTCGAAACTGACTACACATCCTGATAGTAACAAAATGTATCGAGACATGAAGCAAACCTACTACTATTAAGGGATGAAGAGAGACGTTGGGAAGTTTATATCCAAGTGCATGAATTGCCAGTTAGTTAAAGCCGAGCAAAAGAAGCCCAGTGGTTTGTTGCAACCGTTAGAAATTCCCGAATGGAGATGGGAACAAGTTTCAATGGATTTCATTGATTGTTTACTTAGGACTAAATCGGGTCATGATAATATTTGGGTGATTGTGGATCAATTAACCAAAAGTGCAAGGTTTATACCAGTCAAGTTGAATAGAACGACAACTAAGTTAGTTGAACTGTATATGACATGGGTAGTAAGATTTCATAGAGTACCTAAAGGTATTATGAGTGACCGAGATCCATTATTTACTAGTAGGTTTTGGAAGAGCTTACAAGAGGCTTTAATAATACCGGTCAAAATTACATCTCAGTACTGCATATCATCCCCAAACCGATGGTCAAACAGAGAGGCTGAATCATGTATTAGAGGATCTCTTGAGAGCTTGTATATTGGATTTTGGAGGGTCATAGGACGACCCTTTGCATCTGGTGGAGTTCGCATATAATAATAGCTATCAGTCCAGTATCGGTATGGCTCCATTTGAGGCTTTGTAGATCGTACAACTCACCATCATGTTGGTTGGAAACCGATGGAAATTTGTGCTTGGGCCAGATATAATAAGAGAAACATAAGATAAGATCAAGGTTATTCAATAGCGAATGAAGGCAGCCCAAGAAAGGAAGAAGATTTATGCTGATAAAAGACGAAAAGATTTGAAATTCTCCATTGGCAACTTGGTATTTGTCAAGATTTCTCCACTGAATAGTGTGATTCGATTTGTTAGGAGAGTTAAATTAGCACCAAGGTTTATTGGTCCGTTTCTAGTTCTCCAACAAGCTGGGAATTCAGCATATAAAGTTGGATTACCTGACAAGATGGGGGAGTGCACAACGTATTTCGTGTTTCCCAGTTGAGGAAATTTGTGCATGATTCTGATATGACCATTTCACTAGATCAATTGGATAATATCAAGGTAGGATCTGAGGCAGTTCGAAGCCACAGACCGATTCGTATTGTCGGACAAAATACAAAGCAACTTCAAAGGAAGACGGTGAAACTGGCTAAGGTCCAGTGGGGTGATAATGAGAATGACTATACTTGGGAAACTGAGGAGAGCATAAGGAAGTCGTATCAGAGCTCTTTATCTGGTAAGATTTTTAATCGCGATATAGTTATTCCCTTATTAGTAAACCGCATGCAAGGATAGACTTGTTGTGTTATGTATGTTTGATTGCTTGTAAATGGCTGACAAGCATGCGGGGCACCGTTGTTGTTTCTTAGTTAAGTAATTTTGACGGCGAAATTTCTTAAGGGAGAGGGGGTGGGAGTGTAACGACCCACATTCTATGTATCGGGGGATCGTAGAATATTTATTTTATTTTCATGCGAAGTCATATGTTCGTGTAACTTTGGGAAACAACTATTGGGGTCATTCCCACATTCGCGATTTCTGACGAATGTTAAATAACCGTTTTGCCCATTGCGAATCTTGCTTCGTCTATTACTGTTGATAGGTAAGGTGTTTTGACCTAAAACCACTTCCATTGGATTTGGATGATGGTTTCTCATTCAGTAGAGTGGTCACATTAATCAAACGGACTTACCGTTTGGGAAATATGGCTGAAATAGGGTTTGGAGGATGGAAAACTGCCTAATCAGGCTTAATAGGGTGATTAGCTGCTAGGCCGATAACCCATTTCAGGATTAGGATTATGGGAGGGATGAAAGGAGTTAGAGAATCATCTCCTTTCATTTTTCTAGCTGCACAAACATTCCTTGAACCTTAGTAATGGCCTTCATCTTCAAAATCTCCCTCTAATCACTTTCTAATCATAAATTAATCAAATCTACTCATCAAGTCAGATTAACATCAAATAAGAGTTAGAGCTGTTGCACCACACTGGAATTCGAGCCAAATCAGTTAATGTAACACCCCGTATTTTCGAAGAATATTTAAATCAAAGAATTTAAGAACACTTAATTTTTAGAAGAAGAATTAAGGGAAATGGGTTACGCCATTGCGTTCGTCCCGGAATTCTCCTTGAGATAAATTCCGAGTTTGCGTAAATTGGACTCCGTATGAAGGAGTTATGATCTTCGGAAGATTCAAGAGAAATTCAGAAAATTAAATAGTGAAATACCAAGGCAGGTCGACCTACCCCAGGCCAGTCGACCAAGGGGTCAACCATAGGGTCGACTTCCCCTATACAGGTCGATCAGGGGGTCGACCTGGAGGTCGACCTACCCCCTCGCCCAGATCCAAAACTAAGACGATTCTGACTTGTTGCTGAGTCCTTTCTGACCTATTGCTAAGTCACTAGGGCATAGGTGGCAATTCTGGATAACTCTATCTAGTCTGGACGGTTGTGATTGCTCCTAGAACGGTCTAACGGCTCACATAAGATTTAACTTCTATAAAAGCAAACCTAATCCTCAAACCCGAAATCACACAAATTCATTCCAAGGAGCCACCATGCTGTCCATGCTCGTTCTAGCCTAGCCACCATTCCTTCTTCAATTAGAAAATGAGTCAAAAGCTACGAATCAAGACTAACTTAGAGAAATTGATGGTCTCCTTTAAGGGATTTGCTTTTCAAATTCAGAAAACAGATCCCAAAAAACAAGACTTTATTTTCTTTGTAACTCCTTTTTTATTTAGATGTGAACGATTAAAAGTTATGATTTGTAGTAAAATGAAAACTAGCGTTATTCCTAGTTTTAAGATATTGATGATGCTGATTCATGCCTATTCTTGTAACGATTTTATCGTACATGCTTATGAGATTATTGTGGTTATTATATTGGTGTTAAACCAATCATGTATTATGTAAAGTTTGGTGATTTATTCATGTTATGTTGCATGCAAGTTGTTAGGCTATGTGCTTATTATGTTGATGTAAACCAATCATGTAAAATTGGTGATTTATTCATGTTATGTTACATGCAAGTTGTTAGGCTATGTGGTTATTATGTTGATGTAAACCAATCATGTAAAATTGGTGATCCATTCATGTTATGTTACATGCAAGTTGTTAGGCTATGTATTTATTATGTTGATGTAAACCAATCATGTAAAATTGGTGATTCATTCATGTTATGTTACATGCAAATTATTAGGCCAAGACATGTATTATGTTTAGATTTACATTTAGATCTATGAAAATTGGATCTAAGATTAAAGTTCACATTTACATGCCTTGTTAAACCTGTGTAATTCCATATGTTTAAGATTCATGATTATTGAATTAAAATTAAAAGTTCACATTCACATGTCTAATTGAACTTGTGTAATTCTATATGCTTAAGGTTTATGTTCATTAGACCCAAAATAAAAGTTAACATTTACATGCCTCGTTGGACTTGGGTAATTTCATATGCTTAAGAATTCGGTTGATTGGATCCAAAAATGCAAGTTCACTGTTTTATGCCAAAATTTATATGACACATGTTTAGTTAGATCCTTATTATGTTGTATAAATGGCACATGTTCCCTTCTTTCCCTTATATATATAAGTTGGGTAATTTACGAGCCTAATATTCTTTGTGAATTTTGTGATCGTATGACGGGGGTAACGTTGGGAAAAAACTTTAATTTATATTATTGGCATAATTTGGCCCATAAATATATGAATGATTAGTGGCATAAAATGGTATAATTTATATACTAAAAATATTGAATATGATTTAGAGGAAAAATCCGTCATAGCTTGAATGGAAATAATTGTGGAAAATTTACATATAAATATGAAAAATAAATATGTAAATTAAGTAAAAGACGAACATACCTTACCCGAGGTTAGATTGAGTTGTGGTGTAAAACTTCCCGGAACCGCCCGGCACATCCAGTAACCACAACAACACCTATCTAATGTGAGAGGTTAGTGCATCATGCCCAAGGAAAACCCGAGGTTAGATTGAGTTGTGGTGTAAAACTGGTCGGAACCGCCCGGCACATCCAGTAACCGCAACAACACATATCTAATGTGAGAGGTTGGTGCATTAATAAATAAAATAATGCTAATGAACAAGATGAATGACTAGGGTTAAGTTCATAGGAACACTTAACCAATATAACAAGATGAATGACTAGGGTTAAGTTAATGAGAAACACTTAACAAATATAACAAGATGAATGACTAGGGTTAAGTTAATAGGAAACACTTAACCAGTATAACATGATGAATGGGTAGGGTTTAAGTAATAAGAAACACTTAACCAATATGACTTGATTTGTGGTAAGGTTAAGTTAAATCAAGAGGGCAACACTTAACCAATGTAACTTGATTTGTGGTAAGGTTAAGTTAAAACAAGAGGGAAACACTTAACCAATATGACTTAATTTGTGGTAAGGTTAAGTTAAAACAAGAAGGCAACACCTAACTAATATAACTTGATTGGTGGTAGGGTTAAGTTAACAAAATAAGGCAACACTTAACCAAAGTAACATGACAAGTTGGTGGGTTAAGTTAACTTGAATTGATTGATGACACTTAACCAATGCAACATGATGAACACTTGGGGTTAAGTTAACAAAAAATACTTGACCAATATAACTTGATGGACGAACGAGGTTAAGTTGATAGGAAACACTTAACCAATCCAACATGATAAGTGAAGAGGGTTAAGTTAAAAAGAAACACTTAACCAACTTGACATGATGAATGTGTGGGTTAAGTTAACATGAATGTACAACACTTAACCAATATGGCATAATGAGTGGGAGGGTTAAGTGCATATCAAGTTGGGTGGGAAATATTAGCAAAGATAGGCCCACAAACTTAACCATTAAATAAATATGATTGAATTGGTGGGAAGGGTTAAGTACATATCGGGTTGGTGGTAATATTAGTAAATATAGGACCACAAAACTTAACCATTAAATAAGCATGCTTGAATCAGTGGGAGGGTTAAGTACATATCGGGTTGGTGGGTAATATTAGTAAATATAGGCCCACAAACTTAAACAGTAGGAAACCTTAGTAACGGGGACCCACTTCAGCAGTAACCCACATAGATGTATCATGGTACCCTGAACTAGGCAGGGTGGGGCACGATTACTGGGCTGATTATAAGAGGTCAAAATAGCGGCAGCGGGTACGTCAGTGTAGGTTCCGATGGTTTACGGGAGTGCACGTACTCCAGAGTGGGAAAAAGCATGCACTGGGTACTAGTAGTGATACACCTTGCATCTTGAATCGTGTCAGGTTTCTCTCATACGGATTAATACACTTTATGGTGGGACCAGCACAGGGTATCTACACACAAGAGAGGGCCGATTGACACAGACATAAGGAAAAATTAATACGAGTAAGGAGCAGATCGATAAGGTAGTAAGGGTACATCTAACATGTTCATGTCAATTAGGCAGATTGAGGTGGAATCATCACGATAGATGTACACCTGAAGGCTACCACAATTGCGGGGATTGGGATCACATTACAAAATGATCATTTAATATAGATTTCTAGTTGGGACACTAGTTAGGTGGTGTAGAGAAGTGAAATGAGTGCGATAGCATATTCTGCGTTATTATCTTATTTCTAGGGTGTTGTCCTAGATTCAGTTTATTCATGTCATAACCCTTTTTCTGGTTTACATACTAAATAGTCACTGGAATTACCAGACTCATGTCTGACCCATTTTCTTTCGTCTTCTTTTCTTCCGTTCCCCCTTCCACCTAGGTTCGCAGGGAGGAAATGTTACCACTTAGCTCAGTTTTCTTTCCAAGCTCAAAGATAGTCGATGTATTGCTTTGGACTCTCTCTACTACTGCTAAGGCCGGTTCATGCTTTATTAGGGAATATTATTGTTATTTTTATGCTTCTTTTATACTTGGAAGTTTTTAAACCAAGACAGAAGTTCTATGTATTACTTTTAAGTATGATTGAGACAACTATTGTAAAAGCTTGACTGAACCACATTGTTTATAAAATGACTTTATTTTCCGCTGCTTTATTTGTCTGTCTTGTATTTTATCTTCATCTTTTACCTAAAATACTCCACCGAAGTTAAGGCATTCCGTTTGTGAGTGACCTTAACAGAGGTGGGGTGTTTCACTTGGTATCAGAGCTGAAGGTTACCGGATCAGATAAAAGATTTGAAAAATTATTTTCAAAACAGTTATAAAAGAAGCATTTTCAAAAGAAAAGTTTTGTTTTAAAGGCATGTTCCCCAAAGCCATATGCACTATCTTTAGATCCTCTGTTTGAATCCTTGTTTCCTTCTTTCCTGAGTGTCCGGGGCTCCTGACTTTCTGGGTGGTAACCTCATCGTGGCATGGTTCCATAGGCTCGATGAGACTACGACACCTGTCAAAGGGCGAAAAAGTGCCTAACCTCCATCCATAGTCGTAGTAGTTTCACCTATGGCTAATTCTCGTCCAAGCTTTGTAGGGTTTCACGTGCGATGGAGGCAACGTTCGAAAGGCTTGTCAACATGGTTCACAAAGGAGGAAAAGAGAAAGAGGCCAAAGGGGAAAAATCACAAACAAGGGATTGGAATATAAGAAGGGTGGAGGAAATAATAGATCCTGCAACAAGAGGAAGTATCTTTTCTACGGTATAGCGGGTCATTTAATTATAGGAAGTAAAAGACAAGTGGTTATTTTCAGCATGGTGAGGCAGGGCATCTTATCAAGAATTTCCCTGAGGACAAGGACAAAGGACAGGATTTTTAGGAAGGCAAGTACATGCTTTCAGCGCCAGCGTACCTGAGAGAAAGATAGTAAAGTTTGTTTTCCTTTTTGATCATCATGTTAATGCTCTTTTTAGATTTTAGCGCTTCACATTTGTTTATATCTGCTTCCGAAGTTGAGTCTCTGCACCTTAGTACTAGTATAATAGAAGATCCCATTATTGTATCAATTCCGGTTGGTGGTTCGGCTCATTTATCTTTGGTTCGTAAGGATTTGAGAATAGCAATGTTAAGTATTGAGTTTAAGTGTAATGCTTATGTTTTTGGTTTCATGGACAATGGGTTGATTCTAGGCATGGATTAGTTAGCTAGTATTTGTGAAAGGAGAGTAGTTAGACTTTTTACTTGCCTCGGGAATACACTCGAGATTTCGTGCGATCCTGAGGGGATCAGTTAGGCTTAGCTGCCTAGAATAACTTGATGCATCCATCGATGATTTGCGATCCGTTAGAATAGCCCGTAGATGTTTTGATTAGGTTAGGGATTTTCCCCCTAAAACTCGAGATAGACTTCCGCATATATCTAGTTGACAATGCAAAGCCAGTTATGCGATCAACGATAGTTTTGGAGCAAGATTGGTGAGGATAGCCAGGGTCGATTAAGTGCTCAATTGTTTGGTTGTTTTGCTAGTATCATCTCACATAAATCATCCAAATTCGGAGGAGGTATTCCCTGGGTGCTTGTCTGATATTGGTTTAGGCCTTTGTGGCTTGTACTTGAGGGATGTCGAGTTCGACTAGGATGGTTTGCGTGAGAAATAAATGGTTGTGGCAGACGCCCTAAGTAAGACTAACCTTAAGAGAGGTAAAAAGTACATGGCAACCTTTAACTTTACACCTTCAGATTTGTGACGTGAAGGATAAACTAAGTAGAGGAGAGACCTCTAATCATCTTAGTATATACACTTGGTAACATGGTTAGCATCTGTTTAATTTCAAGAGGTAGTTATGGGAATGTTAGCATGACACAGTAGAAGTTGTAGTGCCGAGTATACTAGAAGGAGAAGAGGAGAAACGAGAGGCGACAATGTATTGAGTCCCAACTTATATTAGGGAAACTGACATTAAGGAGCTATGCAATCGTGAAGTCAAGACATTAAGAGCATTATGAAGCGAAACTCAAGAAGATGCGACTTAGAAGACTGTAGACTAGACATGCACATCATACCCTTTTTCTTGAGGGTATATCCTTGATCTCTTTTTCTAGGAATTCTATGCATGTTTGTTTCTATCTTTTTAGGTATATCCTCTAGGTCATATCTTCAATCCTTAGGTAGAAGCCGATGGATGTAAACATGTGTTTGAAACGTGTTATGATTGGTGGTTGCAAGTGGTTGCTAGTGGTTGCTCGTGGATGCATACACACAATAGGCACTAGATCGGCTCAGTCACTTTCATATTTTATATGCATGAGTGAATTTTTATATATATGAACTGAAACTTAATGTATTATCATATGGATGTTGCATTTGTATGAATGATTGTGCACTCATGTAGAAGTTATAAATTACGATTAGGAATAATTGCATACATGATGGACTCATGGCACTGACATAATTCGCATTGAGGAGGTCAACTGAATCAGTAGACCGCCTGATTTTGAATTAGATAAGGACATGTACACACACTATGCATATGACCATGAAAGCATTAGAAATATTTTTAAGGACAATGGATGCCTGTGATTGAATGGTTGAGTAGATGGATGTTGGATGTTAGGATATGCATTCTTCTTAACTTAGAGATTTCGGAGACAAAATCCTTTAAGGAGGGGAGAATGCAACACCCCATATTTTTGGTGAATATTCAAATCAAAGAATTTAAGAACACTTAATTTTTAGAAGAAGAATAAAGGGAAACGGGTTACACCATTGCGTTCGTCTCAGAATTCTTCTGGAGATAGAGTCAGAATTTGCGTAAATCGGACTCTGTATGAAGGAGTTATGACCTTCGGAAGATTCAAGAGAAAATCAGAAAATTAAATAGTAAAATACCAAGGCAGGTCGACCTGGGGGGTCGACCTACCCCGGGCCTGGTCGACTAGGGGGTCGAACAGGGGGTCGACCTCCCCTATACAGGTCGACCTACCCCCTCGCCCAGATCCAAAACTGAGACGATTCTGACTTGTTGCTGAGTCCTTTCTGACCTATTATTGAGTCATTAGGGCATATGTGGCAATTGTGGATAACTCTATCTAGTCTGGACGGTTGTGATTTCTCCTAGAACGATCTACGGGTCACATAAGATTAAACTTCTATAAAAGCAACCCTAATCCTCAAGCCCTAAATCACAAAAATTCATTTCAAGGAGCCACCATATTGTCTATGCTCATTCTAACCTAGCCACCATTCCTTCGTCAATTAGAAAACGAGTCAAAATCTACGAATCAAAACTAACTTAGAGAAATTGATAGTCTCCTTCAAGGGATTTGCTTTTCAAATTCAGAGAACAGATCCCAGAAAATAAGACTTTCATTTCTTTGTAAGTCCGGTTATTATTTAGATTTGAACGATTAAAAGTTATGATTTTCAATAAAATGAAAACTAGCGTTATCCCTAGTTGTAACATAATGATGATGCTGATTCATGCCTATTCTTGTAACGATTCTATCATATATGCTTATGAGATTATTGTGGTTATTATGTTGGTATTAAACCAATCATGTATTATGTAAAGTTTGGTGATTTATTCATGTTATGTTACATGCAAGTTGTTAGGCTATGTGCTTATTATGTTGACGTAAACTAATCATGTAAAATTTGTGATTTATTCATGTTATGTTACATGCAAGTTGTTAGGCTATGTGGTTATTATGTTGATGTAAACAAATCATGTAAAATTGGTGATCCATTCATGTTATGGTACATGCAAGTTGTTAGGCTATGTGGTTATTATGTTGATGTAAACCAATCATGTAAAATTGGTTATTCATTCATGTTATGTTACATGCAAATTATTAGGACAAGACATGTATTATGTTTAGATTTACATTTAGATCTATGAAAATTGGATCCAAGATTAAAGTTCATATTTACATGCCTTGTTAAACCTGTGTAATTCCATATGTTTAAGATTCATGATTATTGGATCAAAATTAAAAGTTCACATTCACATGTCTAGTTGAACTTGTGTAATTCTATATGCTTAAGGTTTATGTTCATTGGACCCAAAATAAAAGTTTACATTTACATGCCTAGTTGGATTTAGGTAATTTCATATGCTTAAGACTTATGTTGATTGGATCCAAAAATGCAAGTTCATTGTTTTATGCCAAAATTTATATGACACATGTTTAGTTAGATCCTTATTATGTTGTATGAATGACACATGTTCCCTTCTTTCTCTTTTGTATATAAGTTAGGCTAAGTTATGAGCCTAACATTCTATGTGAATTTTGTGAACGTATGACAAGGGTAACGTTGGGAAAAATCTTTAATTTATATTATTGGCATAATTTGGCCCATAAATATAGGAATGGTTAGTGGCATAAAAATGGTATAATTTATATACCAAAAATCTTGAATATGATTTAGAGGAAAAATCGAGCATGGCATGAATGGCAATAATTGTGGAAAATTTACATATAAATATGAAAAGTAATTATGTAAATTAAGTAAAAGACGAACATGCCTAACCCGAGATTAGATTGAGTTGTGGTGTAAAACTTCCCGGAACCGCCTGGCACATCCAGTAACCACAACAACACCTATCTAATGTGATAGGTTAGTGCATAATGCCCAAGGAAAACCGGAGGTTAGAATGAGTTGTGGTGTAAAACCGGCCGGAACCGCCCGGCACATCCAGTAACCGCAATAACACATATCTAATGTGAGAGGTTGGTGCATTAATAAATCAGTTAATGCTAATGAACAAGATGAATGACTTGGGTTAAGTTCATAGGAACACTTAACCAATATAAGAAGATGAATGACTAGGGTTAAGTTAATGAGAAACACTTAACAAATATAACAAGATGAATGACTAGGGTTAAGTTAATAGGAAACACTTAACCAGTATAGCATGATGAATGGGTAGGGCTAAGTAATAAGAAACACTTAACCAATATGACTTGATTTGCGGCAAGGTTAAGTTAATTCAAGAGGTAAAACATCCCACCTCTGTTAAGGTCACTCACAAAGGGAATGCCTTAACTTCGGTGGAGCATTATAGGTAAAAGATGCAAATAAATTACATGACAGACAAATAAAGCAGTAGAAAATAAAGTCATTTATTAATGACGTGGTTCAATCAAGCTTTTACAACAGTTGTCTCATTCATACTTAAAAGTAATACATAGAACTTCTGTCTTTATTAAAACATAAAGAAGCATAAAACGATAATAAAGTAGCATAATCCCCATTAAGAGTGTATCCAAAGCCATAGCCCAAGAAAGGAAAGTCCAAGCAATATATATATATATTCTCTTCAAGCTTGCAAAAGGTCTGAACTAAGATGAGATGTTCCCTCCTTGCAGACCTAGGGGGAACAAAGAGAAGAAGACAAAATGAAAATGGGTCAGACATGAGTCTGGTAAGTCCAGTGATTATTAACATGTAAACAAGAAAAGGATTACGATATGAATAAACTGAATCTAGTACAACATCCTAGAAATAAGATAATAAGCCTGAATATGCTATCACACTCATTTCAACTTCTCTGCACCCCTTTACAAGTGTTTCAACTAGTAATCTATATAAAATGATAATATGATAACGTGATCCCAATCCCCGCCATTGTGGTAGCCTTCAGGTGTACATCTATTACGAGGATTCCACCTCAACCAGCCTAATTGCCATGAACATGTTAGACGCACCCTTACTACCCTATCGATTGGCTCCCTTACTTGTATTCATGTTCCATGTGTCTATGTCACTCGGCCCTCTCTTGCGTGTAGATACCCTGTGTTGGTCCCACCATAAGGTGTATCAATCCTTATGATAACAACCCAACACGATTCAAGATGCACAGTGTATAATTACTGGTACCCAGTGCCTGCTTTTTCCCACTCCGGAGTACGTGCACTCCCGTAAATCATTGAAACCTACACTGACATAACCCCTGCCGCTGTTTTGACCGCTTATAATCAGCCCAGTAATCGTGCCCCACCCTGCCTAGTTCAGGGTACCATGATACATCTATGTGGCTTACTGCTGAAATGGGTCCTCGTTACTAGGGTTTCCTGTTGGTTAAGTTTGTGGGCCTATATTTACAAATATTACCCACCAACCCGATATGTACTTAACCCTCCCACTGATTCGTGCATGTTTATTTAATGGTTAAGTTTGTGGGCCTATGTTTACTAATATTACCCACCAACCCGATATGTGCTTAACCCTCCTACTGACTCAAGCATGTTTATTTTATGTTTAAATTTTGTAGGCCTATATTTACTGATATTACCCACCCAACTTGATATGTACTTAACCCTCCTGCACATTATGCCATATTGGTTAAGTGTTGTCCATTAATGTTAACTTAACCCACCCATTCATAGTGTCATGTTGATTAAGTGTTTTCTTATTAACTCAACCCTCCTCACTTATCACGTTGGATTGGTTAAGTGTTTCCTATTAACTTAACCCCGTTCTTCCATCAAGTTATATTGGCCAAATGTTTCTTGGTAACTTAACCCCACGGGTTCATCATGTTGTATTGGTTAAGTGTCATCAATCAATTCAAGTTACTTAACCCACTTACTTGTCATGTTACTTTGGTTAAGTGTCGTCTTCATGTCAACTTAATCCAACCACAAATCAAGTTATGTTGGTTAAGTGTTGCCCTCTTGATTTAACTTAACCTTACCACAAGTCAAGTCATACTGGTTAAGTGTTTCCCTCTTGTGTTACTTAACCCTACCACACATCGTGTTATATATTGGTTAAGTGTTTCCTATTAACTTAACACTAGTCATTCATCTTGTTATATCGGTTAAGTGTTTCTCATTAACTTAACCCTAGTCATTTATCTTGTTCATTAGCATTAATTGATTTATTAATGCACCAACCTCTCACATTAGATATGTGTTGTTGCGGTTACTGGATGTGCCGGGCGGTTCCGGGCAGTTTTACACCACAACTCAATCTAATCTCTGGTTTTCCTTGGGCATGATGCACTGACCTCTCACATTAGATTAGTGTTGTTGTGGTTATTGGATGTGTCGGGCGGTTCTGGGAAGTTTTACACCACAACTCAATCTAACCTCGGGTTAAGCATATTCGTCTTTTCTAAATTTACATATTTATCTTTCAAATTTATATGTAAGTTATCCACAATTATTACCATTCAAGTCAAGCACCATTTACCCTCTAAATCATATTTTCAATTTTTGGTATATAAATTATACCAATTTTATGGCACTAACCATTCATTTATTTTTGGGCCAAATTATGCTAATAATAATAATTTCTAAGGTTTTCCCAACGTTGCCCCCGTCACACGTTCGCAAAATTCACAAAGAATGTTAGGCTCGTAATTTAGCCTAACTTATAAACAAAAGGGGAAAGAAGGGAGCATGTATCATTCACACAATATAAAATAATAAGGATCTAACTAAACATGTGTCATGTAAACGTGTCATAAAATAATGAACTTGAATTTTTAGATCCAACTAACATGAGTTTTTAAGCATATGAAATTACCCAAATCCAACTAGGCACGTAAATGTAAACTTTTATTCTGGGTCCAATGAACATAAACCTTAAGCGTATAGAATTACACAAGTTCAACTAAACATGTGAATGTGAACTTTTAATTTGGATCCAATAATCATGAATCTTAAACATATGGAATTACACAGGTTTAACAAGGCATGTAAATATGAACTTTTTATTTTGGATCCAATAAATATGAATCTTAAGCATATGGTTTTACACAAGTTTAACAAGGCATGTAAATATGAATTTTAATCTTGGATCCAATTTTTATAGATCTAAATGTAAATCTAAACATAATACATGTCTTGGCCTAATAATTTGCATGTAACATAACATAAATGAATCACCAATTTTACATGATTGGTTTACATCAACATAATAACCACATAGCCTAACAACTTGCATGTAACATAACATGAATTAATCACCAATTTTACGTGATTGGTTTACATCAACATAATAATCAAATAACTTGCATGTAACATAACATGAATGAATCACCAATTTTACAATGATTGGTTTACATCAACATAATAACCACATAACCTAACAACTTGCATGTAACATAACATGAATGAATCACCAATTTTACATGATTGGTTTACATCAACATAATAACCACATAGCCTAACAACTCGCATGTAACATAACATGAATAAATCACCAAACTTTACATAATATGTGATTGGTTTAGGGCCAACATAATAGCCACAATAATCTCATAAGCATATACGATAGAATCGTTACAAGAATAGGCATGAATAAGCATCATCATTATCTTACAACTAGGAATAAAGCTAGTTTTCATTTTATTACAAATCATAACTTTTAATCATTCACGTCTAAATAATATCAGGACTTACAAAGAAAAGAAAGTTTTGTTTTCTAGGATCTGTTTTCTGAAATTGGAAAGCAATCCCTTGAAGAAGACTATCAATTCTCTATGTTAGTTTTGATTTGTAGCTTTAATCTTTCTTTCAAGTTGAAGAAGGAATGGTAGCTAAACTAGAATGATCATGGACGACATGGTGGCTCCTTGGAATGAATTTGTGTGATTTAGGGTTTAAGGATTATGGTTGCTTTTATAGAAGTTAAATCTTGTGTGAGCCATTAGATCGTTTTAGGAGTAATCAGAGTCATCCAACTAAAGCAATGTGTCACTCAGCCAATCATAGCATGACACATAAGCCCTAACACCTCAGAATTTGTGACAAAGCCAATCAGAGAAGGCCACGTAAAAAAGACAATCCTTGACCAACAAAAAATGCACCACATGCGCCACATGATGCGTACACGTCATATATATATATATATATGTATGTATGTATGTATATACTATATATATATTCTATATATATATATGTATCTATATTCTATATATATATATATTCTATATGTATGTATATATTTTATATCTTCCCAATTAACCATTTTCACACCAAACCACTTTTTGAACTGCGTTCAGACTAAGCCACTTTTTAGCTATTCCCCTAAAACAAAAATATGGCGCTGGCGGGGATTGAACTTTGTACCTCTTGTATGCAAGCCACATGTTCTAACCAAATGAGCTACTAAATCTATTGCTTACAAACCTTAGAACAATGCTAAACATTATTCTTTTCTCATTCTTCTTTTCATGTTTTGCTGCAATATTTAATTTAAAGATATCTTCTTCATACAGAGTCCGATTTATGCAAACTCGGACTCTATCTCAAGTAGAATTCCGAGATGAACGCAACGGCGCAACCCGTTTCACCTATTTCTTCTTTTTCAAACTAATTATTCTTTAATTTGTTATTTTAGTATTCTCGGAAAATACGGGGGGTTACAAGAGGGCAACACTTAACCAATGTAACTTGATTTATGGTAAGGTTAAGTTAAAACAAGAGGGCAAGACTTAACCAATATGACTTGATTTGTGGTAAGGTTAAGTTAAATCAAGAGGGCAACACTGAACCAATATAACTTGATTGGTGGTAGGGTTAAGTTAACACAAGAAGGCAACACTTAACCAAAGTAACATGACAAGTAGCTTGGTTAAGTTAACTTGAATTGATTGATGACACTTAACCAATACAACATGATGAACACGTGGGGTTAAGTTAACAAGAAATACTTGACCAATATAACTTGATGGACGAACGGGGTTAAGTTAATAGGAAACTCTTAGCCAATCCAACATGATAAGTGAATAGGGTTAAGTTAATAAGAAACACTTAACCAGCATGACATAATGAATGGGTGGGTCAAGTTAACATGAATGGACAACACTTAACCAATATGGAATAACGAGTGGGAGGGTTAAGTACATATCAAGTTGGGTGGGTAAAATTAGCAAAAATAGGCCCACAAACTTAACCATTAAATAAATATGCTTGAATCGGTGGGAAAGGTTAAGTACATATCGGGTTGGTGGGTAATATTAGTAAATATAGGCCTACAAAACTTAATCATTAAATAAACATGCTTGAATCAGTGGGAGGGTTAAGTACATATCGGCTTGGTGGGTAATATTAGTAAATATAGGCCCACAAACTTACGAGTAGGAAACCCTAGTAACGGGGACTCATTTCAGCAGTAACCCACATAGATGTATCATGGTACCCTGAACTAGGCAGGGTGGGCACGATTACAGAGCTGATTATAAGCGGTCAAAATAGCGGCAGGGAGTACGTTAGTGTAGGTTTCGACGGTTTCGGGCGTGCACGTACACTAGAGTGGGAAAAAGCAGGCATTGGGTACTAGTAGTTATACACTGTGCATCTTGAATTGTGTCGGGTTACTATCATAAGGATTGATACACCTTATGGTGGGACCAGCACGGGGTATCTGCACGCAAGAGAGGGCCGATCGACACAGACACCAGGAAAATTTAATACGAGTAAGGAGCCGATCGATAGGGTAGTAAGGGTACATCTAACATGTTCATGGCAATTAGGCAGATTAAGGTGGAATCCTCACGATAGATGTACACCTGAAGGCTACCACAATTGCGGGGAATGGGATCACATTACAATATGATCATTTTATATAGATTTCTAGTTGGGACACTAGTTAGGTGGTGCAGAGAAGTGAAATGAGTGCGATAGCATATCCAGCCTTATTATCTTATTTCTAGGGTGTTGTCCTAGATTCAGTTTATTCATGTCATAACCCTTTTTCTTGTTTACATACTAAATAGTCACTGGACTTACCAGACTCATGTCTGACCAATTTTCTTTCATCTTCTTTTCTTCCGTTTCCCCCTCAGGTTGGCAGGGAGGAAATGTTACCACTTAGCTCAGTTTTCTTTCCAAGCTCGAAGATAGTCGATGTATTTCTTTGGACTCACTCTTCCACTACTATGGCTGGTTCATGCTTTATTGGGGAGTATCATTTTTATTTTTATGCTTCTTTTATATTTGGAAGTTTTTAAATAAGACAGAAGTTTTATGTATTACTCTTAAGTATAATTGAGACAACTATTGTAAAAGCTTGACTGAACCACATTGTTTATAAAATGACTTTATTTTCCGTTGCTTTATTTGTCTATCTTGTAATTTATCTGCATCTTTTACCTAAAATTATCCACTGAAGTTAAGGCATTCCCTTGGTGAGTGACCTTAACGGAGGTGGGGTGTTTCAGTTAAAGTATTATATCTATCATTTATTTGTGGCTAAGGTGAGTGATTTGCATGTTTATACACTAATTATGGCTAATTAGGGGTAATTAGTGATAATTAGCGAAATTATACATCTAAAAATTCTGGAAAAATATGTAAAAATTCTAAAATAGTATTTTTTTGTCGCTAGTATAAATTTGGGTTAATTTGGATTAAGTTTGCTAATCCTGGAATTTATGGGATTAAGGGGAAAATCATGGTTTTGGGTATGTTTGATCAAAAATAGCCTATGTGATTGATGTTTTAATCTTTTTGATTGAACCTATATGTCACTACAGTTGTTTGGGATGATTTATGATTGTTTAGTGAGGTTAGAATGGTTGAAAACGTCATCGTATGGCGAGAGCGGATGAAAAATAGCTCGTTGGAAATGCTATAGGGATCCGATTTGGATTGGAAAAGGGGATCGGATCGGTATAGCCGAACCGAACCGGATTGGGAGTTTGGAGAGGAGTTCGAATGGAAAACGGAGTGGTGGCATCTTCAGCAGCATGGCAACAAGGAACGCCGATAAAGCTGAGTTGTAGTTGGAACGAGCTGGCATTGGATGGAGTGAAAGATAGGATCGGTCTAACATAACTGACCCGGCCTGGAGGAGCTCACGAAATGACCCTACCCTAAATGAGCTCACGAACCGACCCGACCCGGAGGAGCTCATGAATCGACCCGACCCTGAATGAGCTTACGAACTGACCTGACCTGGAGGAGCATCCACGAACTGACCCGACCCGATGGAGCACTGCGAACCGAGATGTAATGATGGCTCCGAACCGAACTAGATTTGAACTTTACCATGCGACGACAATCGTGAACTCTTATGAACATCAACTCCAAATCAATCAAAGCCCGAGATGCAAAGGAAGTCGAAATAAGAAGTTATCACTCAGGATCTAGACGGGAACCAACTAGTTAACTTTTAAAATTGGGCTTTGCTGCGGGGCATATGCAAAGGGGTTATCGATATCTATAGCTTTGGTTCACCATTGAGAGAGGGGGCATGTAGACGAACCAGATCCAGGCCTGTGAGGACTGGTTAACCCGTAACCTAGAGCCAGGGCTTTGTGGACTGGTTGACCCGTAACCTAGAGCCAGGGCTATGTGGACTGGGTAGGGTTATTGACTATAGAGCAGGGCAGTATGGTCATAGCAATAGTTGGAGTAGGACTCCGTCATGACCTTAATGGATCTGATGTTCAAAGCGGTTGATATCGTATGCTTTACGCATTGAGTGAGAGGTGTGAGGATGATCGCTATGTTTGATATTTGCTATCACCATGACACGTACACTTCCATTTTACATTCTATGTTAGTGTTACCTTAGAGTATTGTACACCTTGTTGTGCTAACTCTTTGGTTGCAGGTGCATATCAGGTATGCTTATTTATACATGTTATTATTTTATTTTGCTGTTATCGCTCATACCAGAATTTAGTCTGACCCATAGTTTTATATCTCTTCTTATTACTCTGGGTGATCCTAAACGGGTAGACTGGAGACAGGTTAGATGATTATGCACGAGTAGTTGTCCAGAGACGAGCAAGAGCCTTCCACGTACTATATATATACTATCCATGTGTTGTTACTGGTCACTGATTTAGGCATTAACAGTGTACTTCTTCTATTTCTTATTAGAGACGGTATTTTGAAGTTTAATAATTGGATATGAAGTTGTATTTTGGTTTCAGCTACTCTGATGGATATGGTTTAGTTTGCAGCTTATGTACTGTCCCGCCTATTTTATATCAAGTCATATTATTATTATGTTTTATTCCACGCGCAGTGAGATATACTACAGGCTCTTGGTGATTCATCGTTCCAAACTCTTTCAACCCTTTCTTTTGACGACTGTCCCGTGCTAGTTGGGCATTGGCACAATGCATTTTGGGGGAAATGTCCAATGGCACGGGGTGACCGTTACATTAAATGTTGTCTATGTTATCATTATATTTGTTATTAATTGACTATTAATGTTAGAATATGTGAGTTACTAATACATATTTCCATTACAATTAAAATTTATATTTGTTGTGAATTAATTTTGTAACATGTACAAGCGTTGCAAACAAAAATATTGCAACATGTATAAGCGTTGCAAACAAAAATCTTCCAACGCTTATAAGCGTTGCAAACGAAAATAGGCCAAAGCTTATATGTGTTGGAAGAGAAAATTTGCCAACGCTTATATGCATTGGAAATAAATTGCCATGCCCTCATAACAACACTAATAAGCGTTGCTGAAATTCTTTGCGACGATTATACTAATTGGGAATCACCTATTTTGGTGTAGTGAATAATCATACGTTGCTCAATATGAGAAGATCAAAGTCATACCCTTCAATAGTGGTAGTTGTGTGGTATGAGCCACCCGCGACAGTCGATGAAACATTTGGCAATTGGTAAGCATCTTCTTTAATTGAATAAGCGAAAATAACACTCTTCATCATGAGCACTTCCCCTTTCAACATGAATATCTCTTCCATTAACTCCGTCTTGGCATCTTCCTTTAGCTTCCGCCTTTCCTCCTCCAGAATTTGGCACTCATCATCTCTTGTATATTTATCCACCAAGGCCATCTCATCGACTTCCTCAACATACAGAGCAGAATCATCATCATCTAAAAACCTCTCCCGGTTTAAAGAATGCATCCTCACGTAGTCATCGACCCAGGAGATACCATGGTGGTGGATGACTTGGGCGTAAAGTTCCAGAATAGTTGAATCAATCTTTAACCAAACCTCCGCATCTGCTTATGCGTCTTCCACAAGCTCATCAAAACAAGCCTCAAACTCCCTCCAAACCTCTTTCGCATGTCCTAACACTTCTCTAATCGACGTCTCTACTGCCGCTTTGTCTTTCGTTGCCTCCTCAATTTCTGCCTTATTGACCTCCAGTAGCTTTTTTAGCTCCTCATTTCCTCTCCTCGGCTGCTTAGTCTCGGCATTCTCCTTTCTCAGCCTTTCATTTTCATTAGTAAGTACTTTGTTACCCTTTGCAATGGCTGTGATCTGAGAAGACTGAGAGACTAATATATCCTTGTATTCTTCCCTTACTTGAAAAACAGCCATGTTCAGCTGCTCTTTCAACTTTTCAATTTCTTTCTCCCGCGCTTTGGTCCTTTCATGATCGACGCTAGCTACAAGTTTAAGTAAAATAATCTAAGCATTTTTCTTTTTGGTCAGATGAAAGAGTTTCTTGCTGTAATCTGTAGCAAACCTATATCGGTCATACACATCAACAATCTCACCAATCATTTTTTTATCAACGGTCCAGGGAATAGGGTAGATTTTTGCTCTGATAAATGATTCTTATGAAAATGCTTTTTCATGTATTCCTCTCTTGTAGAGCCTTGTCGTCACTTTGTGACACTGTCACAAGTTCGTTTCCTTCTCTTATGTCTCCTACTCTGACTTCTTCATAGTCGTCAAACCTTCACTAGATTTATCTCTTCTTATGTCTTTAAGTAGAGGAGGTGGGGGCAATGTCTGTGGAGGAGGGGGAGGTGGAGGAGCTGCAGATAACTTCATACTACTGGAATTAGAACCTCTCCCGGCGTCAATCGGCTTCGTGATGATAGGTGGGGATTTAAAGGTAGAGGTCACTTCAATAATCGTGACCATATTCGAATGTGTATTTAAAGTGCGATACATGTCCTTGGGCACCTTTAAAGAAAGTTTCACCAACTTTGGGTCGTCTAAAGCAAGAGCTCTTCTAGCCTATAACTTTATCCCCACTCTCATCTCTATCTTTCCCCTTATCCCTACCTCAGTCACATTCTCGAACCATCATGCCTATTCCAAACAAAACTTGGATAAGAAGACATCATCAACATATGAGTAAGTGTTTTGGTGTGCAATTCTTATGCGTATGTGCCCTAGTATTCCCCCCGACTGACCAGTTCTAAGTTTACTCGAGGGAGTTATCCCCTAGCACGAAACAGTGTTGATGCCATTTCAAATCTTGCTGGCAAGCTTTTGACATTTGCTCCGCTTAAACTAAAAGAGAATCTACAAAGGGATCTTGTCCATACCCTTAAACTTCCCTTTAGCGTCTATCGATGTGGCGGTACCAGTAGTAGCTGTGGGAGATATCGACGTTGTAACTTGTCTTACCCTTGTCCCTGTCGATGGAGAAGGAACGATAGTAGGATGAAAGTCCTCTTCTCATAGTGGCTCCTCTCAACTACCTACGACTTTGTTTTCCTCTTCATCCTGAACTCCAACTTCCCGTTCTCCAACTAGGGGCAAGTTTGGATACACGACAGGGGCAGACCAACTTCGCCAATGTCGGGGTCATCTTCATCTCTATGGTATATAGAATGACCTATTGGAAACAATTCAAATGTATGGAGAAGATTATCAAAAATCAAGGTTTGTGCATCAGAAACTTTTTTTAACGTCTCTCAAGGTTAACATCCAATCCACATACATCCGATCTATTGGCTGCAAAGGAATGCCCATTCAAATCAGATTTCATGTTAGTCTAGAGCTTATGACTCGATAGCATAAAATTAAATCACTTAAGTGTTAAAACTCTTACATCCTCCTAGCTACCTCATTGTAAATCCTAATGGGCATTTCATGTAGAACCAATTGTGCTCAAAAATCTTAGTTTATTCTTTTCCTCAAGGATGATCCTTCTATTTGGATGGATCTCAAGATAAACGAGCGAGGGGTAGACACTATAGCGCTTAAATAAATAAAAAAAATCTAACATCTTCCCATATTGGCTGCATATCTAGGTTTTCCACATACAAGAGGTCAGTTCCGAGCAAAAATGCGCATCCATTCGGATGAAGCTACATCGACGCAAATCGCATAAAGTATAGCATATCTCAGATGAATGGGCACGCTCTCGACGGAACACATACTTTTCCAGGCTATGTATCCTTTCGGGGTGAATGCTCCTTGTCATCTCGACCAACAGCCAGAACATCATCTAGAGACATATCCATGAAAATTCTCGCTAATTTAGCCTGATCGATTCCAAAGACAACAATATGAGGAAGATTTTCTAAAATAATAGCACCCTCGGCATGTTTAGCACCAATGGAATGCCTTCTTGATTGTCGCCTACATTTCGGCCCTTTATGGGCCCGCTTCTCCCATTTTTGTTCTTTCTCGACAACTTGCTTATCCTCAAGTTGATCTACCGGTTTTAACTCTTCGAGTTGTTCCTCTTGATTATATTTCTTTGGTTGACTTGCATGTTGAGAGGGACTCAATTCCTCAAAAGTTTTATGGTTACTTGTCGATGAGCTTGTACCATCCATTTAATAGATTAAATTCAAATTTAGTTATGTGCTTTTAGCCTTTAAGCCTAAAATTCAGGGATAGCTACTTGTTACCATAATTTACTATACTTATAAAAAATTTACAATAGTTAGCGCTATAAAATATATGCCTCACGTGTTAATGCAAATTAACATGGAATGTGCAATGTTGTGCATGCTTATGCAGTTAGAGTAAAACTTCGAAATGCAGTAATGATTTTAGATTTACATTTGAAACAACTATCATTATTGACTATCTTCCCAGTACTTGGATCGAATCATAAGATTACATAGAGATTGGATTGGGAACTGCAGTTCAGGATTGGCAATTTATTCATATGCCCATTGTCCAGTTTTATTATCTATTATATGTGGATGCCCGAATTGTCGATTAGGTAGGACATTCAACTTATTCAGACATGCAGTTGATCGAAATGATAAATCAATGAAGATGGCGAATGTTATGACCCGCCATACACTACCGGTGCTTATAGCAAAAAATTTGCACTATACAAGCACCCAATCGATGTAAAGAGATTGTCGGGAGAAATAAACAGTAGAAAGGAAGAGAAAGGAGAAAGGTAAGGAAATAGAAGAGATAGAAAAGAACATAAAACCCAATCACAGAACCTGTCGTATATCTCACAGTGCATCAGATAACATATAATAATAAAAAATAATAGATATAAAACATATGAGATAGTAATAACTATATAAACCATAAAATCGGAGTTTATAGGCTCGTACAGAATAGTAGTAGAGTTTATACAAGAGATAAATAAACTCAAATTGGTAAATTGTCTCTACCAAGAATACATAACACTAACAAGGCTCCATAGTGCTACATGACAGAATAAACCAGAAGAATACAAGTGTAAATATGTAAAATGTAGCCTCCTTTTAATCCACTAGCACAATTCCGAATAATATCTATACTTGCCACCTGATTTGCTCATTAGAATCTTTGATAAGCACCTAAGGTAATAAGAGGGAAGTAAAACCTTGGTTCAGAAAAAATTCTGGTGTGAGTGATAACAAATCTCAAATTATTGTAAAAGTCGTAATAGCACATACGGCACAGAGGGTATAGAGGGAAGTACTCGGCGCATCGACTAATGTTATGGCTAGGTGCTTCCCGCTCTTTCTCACTGATATAGCCAAAATGTGGTTTCGACAGCTGACAACGGAGTTGATCAGTAGTTGGAACACTCTGGTCACCCGCTTCGTCGAGCAATTCAGAGTACATATCTCTCGACCGAAGAGCGTTATGTTCTTATCCTCCATCAAGCAGCGATCAGGAGAAACACTTAGATCCTTCCTCGAAAGATTCAATGCGGCAGCAACATCAGTCGATCGACCCGAACCATCGATGGTACTTATGGCCACTATCACAGGAGTTCAGAAGAGATCAGAATTCTCAAAATCCTTAACTAAAGACCCCCCCAAGGATATAGATGACTTCTTTTCCGAGGCCGAGCGATTCCTTTGACAAGAAGATGCCAGCATTGAGATAGAAAACCTTAAGGTCTTAGACGCCAAACAGCAAGGTCCACTCAACAACAACGGCTAGAATAAAGGAAGAGGAAAGGCCCTGGAAAAGAGCGAGCGTCATGTGCGACCTCGAATCGAAAGTCAGAAAGACCAGTATATCGAACTCAATTCCTCTCTGCTCGATATCTACCTTGACATACGAGGGTCCCTTCCCACTCCAAGACCACCTCGACGAGAACTAATCCAGATCGAGCTCGATTCTGGCAAACATTGCGCGTTCCATAACGTAGCTAGACATAGCATCGATGAATGCCGCCATCTGCGCGATCTCATTGAGGATCGAGTCAAAAAAGGGGAGCTTCCCAAATATGTTAAGAGTCATGCCCCGGCCTTGCCGCCACGGCCTTCGGCCCAAGCTCCTCAGGTCAATCCACGAGCTCCTAGAAACGGAAGGGACCCTGAGATTAGTACTCGCGACATTATCATTAATTAGATATTTCTGATGTATTTTTTCAATAAAAAGGACAACTTGATGTACACATGTATGGGGTTAGGATTTAGCCCCTATGCATGCTCTGTAATCAATCGATGTATTCTTAGAATTTCTTTTTTCTGTAATAATTCTTTAGTTGCTATGAATGATCATTTACAAATATGGATAATGTTCGGGAAACTCTAAACCCGAGCATGGATAATGCTCGCCCCCTCCCCCCTCTTTAAATGGGGTCAGCGCAAAAGCCTACCTCTATATCTTAATACCTACTCCCCTAGCCGAGTATGGTATACTTCTTTAAGATGAGTATGGATGATACTCACCCCTTCTTTCTCTACACTACGAGCTTCTGCTGCTCACTGGATACACTAATCTAACATGACTCAAGCACGTAAAACACTTTCCCTAAGTCGAGTATGGTTAATACTCGCCCTCTCTAAGACGAGTATGGTTAATACTCCCCCCTCTAAGCTGAGTATGGTTAATACTCGCCACTAAGCCGAGTATGGTTAATACTCGCCACCTCTCAAAGCCAAGTAAAATAAAATGCACGACCCATTAGCCTTCTCCAAGCCGAGAACGGTTTATTTTTGTCTTTGCAGGAACTAACTCCCATGAAGGCAATCGTCTTCTCGGCCTTAATACGGTTTCTGATAGTTGTCAGTTTTCCAGCCTTAATACGACCCAGTTCGGTCGTCGGTTTTCTGGTCTTAATACAACATTGGAACCGTCAGATTTCTTGCCTTAATATGGTCCGACGCGACTATAGTTGCTCGAGCAATTGTGCTTCGATTCATATTTCATAACACACCTCCCTCTATCAAAGAAGACGCATTTTGAAGAGTAAAGTGTTAACCCTCTTTTTGGTAAAAGATGCAGCGGGCCAAATCGAAGCCCAAACGTGCAGCCAATCGAGTTAGACAAATCGCATTCCAGGAAGCCCCGCAGAAGCTCGGCCCAAGGTAGCCACATGTCAGGCCAATCAAGTCGATATCTCACCCCGGAAGACTCGCTCTCCCAGTTAACAGAGAGAACTGCTCTCGCATAGGGCGTATCGAATGAGTATTTCGGATCTACATAAAATATCCAACGGAGTTGTTCAAATACTTGGCCCGACTCTCAAGGAAGAAAAGGCGGTCAACCATATCGGGACAAAGCTCTACTTTTGATATACCTCACCGTGGATGCCACGTCGACCACAACTTCCGAGGATACTATTTATGAATAGTGGAATCAGTCTTCAGCCGCTATTCTAACCAAGTGATGGACTCCACGTGTCTGAGCTTTTACGGAAAGGTCGGGCCACGTCACAATAGCCCAAGCTACTATCACCGCCTATAAATACCACAAAGTTTAAAGAGGAAAAGAGGACTTGGAGAGACTACTCTGATCTTTCTTTTTTCGGCTCGTACTCCTTCTTCCCAGAAAAACATTATCTAGAAGAGAAAATAGCCGCCTTCTTTCTTTTTTCCAAATAGAAAAAGGATTGCACTTGTAATCAAAAGCAAGTGTAATACATATAAAGTTGACGTAGGCACCGTATTTGCCGAACCACTACAAAAATCCTGCATGTTTTCCCGGTTTCCTTTACTTTTTCTGCATTTTATAATCAGTATTCGTGACATGATTGGTGGTTGATTGTCACTAGTGACCAATTTTTGACGTCAACACTCATAATTACCTCCTTTATCTTCCAAACCGATATATGGCCATGTTTTTAAATCCATCACTACCGTACCTTCTCTCTTCGATTTCTCTTTGATTCACTCAATGAAATAGGAATCCAATAGACGCAATGAACTCACTTTTGCGAACTCCTCCCTGTATATGCCACCACTTCGAGCCCAGCCAGCCCCTCTAAATCACGTGCCTGATGTGATCGTGCCCATGTTTTGGTCAGAAATTGTCGAATTTCCCATTAGATGACCGAGTTTGGCCAAAATCACGACGGAGGTGTGTTTTTCAGTAACGAACCCAATAACGATGGTCACGTTGCCTAACTCTCATCCAATCAACAACAAACTCAAACGCCGACTCATCATTTATGCATGGCTTCCATTGTTATGGTGTGCACGCTATACAATATTTATATATGGTCTAAGATAATTCAATCTTAAGTGTAACGGATCCAATCTCATAATTTTTAGATGAGTAAGGAGGGAGATCTTAATTTCTAAAGGAAGAGGATTTGGGTTAAAGAGAATGTCGATCATGAAACAATGGAACAATGAAGGTTATTTGGGAAGATAGAGTGAACAGTGAATGGACCAATAGGATTGCTCTAATTAGAATATGTATAATATATAATTCTAAATTATGTCCCAAAACTTACGCCCTCTAATGGAGACGTTCCGCCTACCGTCATATATTTAAGAGTGCCTTCTGAAACCAATAGGGAAATTCTCAAGGTCTAAATCGATCGTACGTGGAAGTTAGCTTTTAAAACTCAAATTATAAAATGTTAGTTTCTTACAGAAATTGAAACACATTTAATTTACGGCCTGTCGAATGGTACGTTCATTCTCTACAAAACTTGATGGTGTGCAATAACTCACCATGACGATTCCAAAAATAAAAATTTCATTGCAATCCGACAGTGCTCGTTGAACGGCTATTCACACGTATTTTGAGATCGATATGACCATCGACTGATCCGAACTCGAACTATAGCGATCCAAGTACACATGTTCTATGTAATGAGTAATCCAGACTCGATGGAACTGGTCCCAAATCTTAATTTGATCATTTGTGGAAAATCCCATTTTTGAACCATCAATTTAATAATTAACAATTAAAAAACTTAAACAAAGTAATTAAGTATCCAATCGTTAAAGCAAGGTTCGTTACATTCTTCCCTCTTAAAGGATTTCATCCTCGAGATCCTCAAGGACAAAAGAACGCAACCCAACACTCTCGAACAAGGGACGAAACAAAAAGAATCTCATTTATCTCTCTCAATAACAACCATTGAAGCAACAAAAACTAAGAAAATAGACTTGGAATTTGGCGTGGAGCCAACATCCCCATTCCTGCATGACTCGAGCACTATCATACTATTCCCAATTTTTATGGCAACCTATCGACAACCATTTCTGCATCCATTTGGAAATATCGAATAGTTATAAAAAAACTACTTGATCCATCCTATTCAGCTATAGCAAGCTAACACCGCATTCATTATGAAATGAATGTACAATGAACCCCTTCTTATGATGACAAAAACAAAAAAACATCTCCAATACGGAAACAGCCACCTTATTTGAGTCTGCATCACTCTGCCTTGAGTTACAGAATCATAACCAGTAACAAATATAAGTGACGTTCACTAAAGGAATATCACTTGTGAACTAGTATATCTCCGACTTGGCATGCACGAACGACTGCCATTCCTATATTTACCTATAGGAAACTCAATACTCATATGCGGTAAGAATTCCTACCGTTGCCGCTATCAAAGATTAAGATACCTCTCGAGGAAGAGAAATCTCAATGATGCATCATCACCAATGACTCTAGCACCTTGCTAATATATAGTGCCTCCAACTCATCGAAACGAATTCTATCTCCATCGACTTTGGATACAGAGTCAAATACACCTTATGCGGTTTTGGTTATCGATTAAAACATGATAGCCTTCCATTCAAAAACAAACCGCACTAAAATCACTCACATAACCAAGTGAGTACTATCGACCTCTTGTTTCTGCTCAAATGAGAAATTAACACACCCACGGGTCAACTCCAGCTTTCAAGCCATCCGAACTCTCGTACGACTCATAACGACATCCAACACGAGAAGATGTGAACCCTCACTCTGCTTTTTCCCAATGAAAAGTGAAACCCCTACAAACTGACCACAAAATATGTTGACTCATTAGTTGGTTCGAACAGCCCAACCGATCAGTCAAGATCAAAATAACGTGTAAGACGTTGTAATCGGCATATACAACCAATTACTCACAATCAGTATAATCCCCGTGGGATTCCCAATCGAAAGAACATCCAATACCGGATTGATATAAAACTCAACTCAAACATGGTGGCAATGTAGTTACCTCATTAAATGTCTTTAGATACTCTCAAGCTACAAGATCTTGTAATGACTTGCTACTAGAGATCTGTCTCATCCTGCTATCGTCCGATCATAAGGGATTTACTACTGAAGATCTAAATCTCAGTCCACTATCGCTAAATCGAAGACGACTCACTACTATGAGCTTGTCCTAGCCCACTATCATCACCAACAACCCCTCACTACCATTGTTGTTTTGTATCAGCCTTGTAATTGAATTGCTAGACTTAAATATTAAGTCTAGCTAAGCTCAGTAAACAATTTAGCAAACATACAACCATGACTTAATGGAATTCAATTTTTTTTACGAACCATGTATACTGCTAAGTATAGGTTAACTGTGTCATAACACTCCCCCACCTCGAGGCCCAAAGTTAATAGCTATGGATGCTGCAGTCACCCATAGTACTAAGTTTTGGCGACCAAACATAGGATGTTATGCACACATATAATCCAACTCAGCCCTCAATGCGGTAAGTCGCAATAAAGAAAGACAAATCAATTCATGAGTCCCAATCCCGTTCCATCTAACGAATCACAAGATCAAATGGAATGATGAAACCTGGACATCAAACTAAAGCACATACAGAAACGCTATTTATGGAAACATATATTGAGTGATGATGTCGCTTCCTTTACTTTCATCGATGGAGCATTCGACAAAATGGAAAAGACGATCAATAAATGTCTCCGTGATTCATCCCGACAAAGAAAGATAAACTCTTATACTGGGGCAAGCTTGATCGTCATACGCTTACTTGGTTAACTCCAAACAACCATTCACTCAGAATGAAATAATCTCCCTCAAATCAATCACTCAACCCAGTCACAAACTCTAAACTTTGAAGTGACAACAGAGAGAACAACCATACTTCAATAACATGTCAAACTCATTTACGCTCTCCAATTTAGACATATCGCCTAAATTTGTGAATTCCTCATCGATTCCTAGGAAATCAATGCAAAGCCTTTTCGAAGTGAACGGTGAACTGGTCTTGAGCGAATCAATCGAGAAATCGAAACCATAAGAACCTCGACCAATCCAAGCTCTACCTTAGAGTCCATTAGGACTCAACTAGTAATTTATTACATTTAATTCCGACTTGTCGAAGAAATCCATACAAGCATCAAAACAGCTCTTGTACCATAACAGTCGATTCCGTTCCAAGGAACAATATGCCACATGAATACATAATCATCTATACAAGCATAGCCAACTCGAGCACTTGAGCACCAAAACTAATCTGAGATATTAGGGCATTCCAGATAATGGATCGTACCATTTGCTGAAAACAAAAACTGTAAATCGAGGCTAGAATTCCTCGATTCTGCATAATTCTCAACTCCAGAGAGAGAGTAAGTGGAAGTATTTCTCGTTCACAAGATCGACTTAGACAAGTGGTTAAGACGATCAGTCATTAATAGAGAAAACTATTTCAATGGCGCATGTGTGCAAAACAACCTATATTATATATACTATTAATATATAGATTTGAAAACCAAAATATATACAAATACATACTCTCTCGTATATATTAACTCTCGAATTTGGAACTACTTATGTTAAAGAATGCAACCTAAGCTATGATGCGAAATGTGAGGACCATCATGCACCACCGGCGCTCATAGCTAAAAATTTGCATTGTATAAGCACCCAATCGATGTAAATCCAATCGATATAAAACATATAACATATAATAATAACTATAATAGATATAAAACAGATGAGACAACAATAACTATTTAAATCACAAAATCAAAGTATATAGGCATATACCGTTATATAGAACAGTAATAAAGTTTGTATAAGTGATAAATAAAATCAAATTGGTAAATTGTCTCTACTAAGAATGCATAACATTGTCAAGCCTCCACAGTTCTACACGTCGGAATATACAATAAGAACACAAGTACAAATATTTGCTTCTTTTCTTTCTCTTTCTCTTTCTCTTCCTTTCTACTATTTATTTCTCCTGACGATCGCTTTACATCGATTAGTTCTTGTATAATGCAAATTTTTAGCTATGAGCACCGGTGGTGTATGTTGGGTAGGGGTGTTATTAGGTTGACGGAACCAGACAGAGAGGTGTTCATGTTCTGTCCTATAAGGCTTTCAGGCGTACATGGACCGAACGAGGAGTTGGCTCGGACATTGTTTATATAACTGGACAACGGACAGATAAGGTCTGGACAATAGAAAAACTTCAAACATTTTAGGATAGATATTTTTTCATACACCTTTTCTTGTCCTAAATGAGAATCGTACGGACATGGACGGGACACCTTACCCCTTTGGACCAAGTCGTACAATGGACGGTCATATCCAATTAGCATCCCTAATGGGGGGTCGTCGCGGCGAAGTTTCCATAGTTTTGAGCATATAGTTTTGATTTTATATCACACTACTCCAAAGCAGTGCGAAACCAACCATTGAATTAAATCAGCCAGATTCGAACGGTTCCCCGATCCAATCGCGTAATTTTATGAAATGATCCAAGTTTTTACACTTTGAATTCAACGAAATATTTCCTAAGCCCATGGATCCAACTTATATTTTCGAATTCCCATACTTCGAAAAATTCTCACTTTTCTCGAGTTCACATCCCACTTCCCTCGGATCCGAAGTTTACATTAAATTCATAGTTTGGTTTTTCTTCTTCCTCGTATCCCTCCTTTTGGATCCCACATCACCAAAATTACACAAGTCCAGAGATCCGAGAATCACTCCACTCTTTCTTCGGATTCCACAATACCAATCCGCCTGACTTCAGACTACGAATCCCAAATGTTGGATCCGATTACATCCACTTTCCTTTCCCGTCTCTTCTCCAACTTCTCTCCTCCTGCTCCCTGTCTTCCTTGTTACAAGTGTGAACCCGTGCTTCGCATATGGATTTGACTAAAATAGATGTACATATTTACATAAATAAAATTAAGGCTCAATACCATTGCAAATACGTTTTTAGGTTCAACTTCGTTTTGTTTGTTCGGCACAAATTCATACGACAGTATTTACATGAATAAGTGAGAAGAAAAAATAGATGAGAGTAGTCCTTGTCATAGATATAAGAAGTATTGTAATATTGAACTTGTTTCTTCTTCAAAGGCTGTAGTAAACACGGATTACAGATTATCACTGACAAAATATGTAAAGTTAAATATTTAAATTATGGACAAACGGTGAAATTATTTGCAATATAATAATAGCATGACAGTAATATACAGTATAGCTATTTTTTTTGGCAATAAACTGATTTTGACTTTGAGTCAAACACTCCAACCAAATAGATTTTTCATCAAGATCAAAGCATGCAGACTATAAAGATTACACAGCGCAGGAAATACATACAGAGCAATCAACTGCGATCTCCGATTGTACAACATTTTCATTTTCAATATTGCCCAGATGCTACAAAAAAGGGTAGGTAGGTTAAATATAGACAATAATTACATCAGCCTTCAGCTTGAGAGAAGGAAACATCTCTCCCTGCAGATGGCCCTTGGATGCCGCCACCATATCCTACAAAAACAGTATAGCTGTTTACCAACCAATATATCCAATAAACAGCATAAGACAATAAACAACATGAAAATGAGTAATGAAATATGGGACAGTATGAAATGATAAATGAATAAATTGCAATACAATTACATATAAATCTCATGAACTCTTAGAAGTAGCTTTATTACATCCATTCTTATGATTGTTGCCTAAAAAGCAACAGAGACCTGGGAGATTGACAAATTTGCATGTTAGTAAATACTTTGTCATGCTTATATCGTTTAGCTAATAAAGCAAGGTTGAAAAAAGCTGTATCAATTAATTTACCATGAACACGGTTTTAAAGGAATGGTTGGAATAATTTAGTGTGCACCTCTGTAGTATTAATGGATCAGTTAAAATAAATAACAAAAAACAAATTTCATCATCTTCTAGAACCTTATGGTTGAGGTTATTGCATATATTAAAGGAAATATGAAGCAAGTAACAATGAATTCTCAAAGAATTGCTTGAAAATACATAGCATGCGAGAATTTTCCTAATGGTGACAGACCTAACATGAAGTTAAACAATGGAATGGAATCTAAAAGACATGTAATTTTTTATATTATTCCAAGTAGGTACTTCTCACAATTAGAAATAAACTAAGGTGCACCGTATTTGAACACCGCATGTAGTATATGGATGAAACATATTACTGCTTCCATAGGTCAAAAAATAAAAGACATGAAAATGTAATACCTCTTTTCCATCAAATACATGCAATATATAGAGGAACAATTTGTTTGATTTTAATAAGACATTTTTTTCTGATTTAGAAATTAAATCTAATTGATACATTTTTACGCCCACATAAAAGAAGGCAGGGTGTTTTATTTTTTTTTCATTGTCTTTTGTTATAAAGATGAAATATGAGTTAATCTTAAATAGTTCAGTGGATGAATTTTAAAGACAGAAATAGCTTGAACTGTAGCCTTAAGTATGAGTGACCAAAACATTGTAGTATACAATTCAGATACGCTTAAATCAAATGTCACGGAATTCATTCAATAAATGAATCTGCATGAAAGCTTCTTTAAATTCGCTTAATCTAATTAAAATGTAACTCTTATTGAAGTGATCTTCATAATTTTATTGACTATAATTTCAAGCTTTGAAATCAAGGTAAGAGTTAATTTTAGGAACATGCTTTTCATGTTAGGTGTCTGTATGATAGAATGGCTTTGTTCGGGTGACAATATAGGAATCTAACATATGAAACGTCTAAGTAGTTAATTCTAATCTAAATTTTACATTTATTGAAACAAAAATCTGATAGAATTTTTTTCTAGAAAATAACTACAAGTATAAGAATAGTTGATAAGTTATCATAAATGTCATGCAATTCTCGGAAACATAATTGAGCGGTCCCAGAAACATAATCGTATCGTCATAGCGTAATTGAACCCACTTCCCATGTTTTAAGTAAACAACAATTTACGAATTTTTAAAATTCAAATATTGGTGGATCTTATATTTCAAAGTAAGTCCATGGAATTATAAATAAGATTAAACATAGGAAATTCATGGTTATAGGCAATATTTCTGTTAAGTAGACATACAAAATCCACGCCAAGTTCATTGTCATATAAATGCCAGATCAATGCAAACAAACTATTCTTTTGGCAAATTCAACTAATCCGTCACCACGAATGCCATTTAATTCTGACAGAGAAAAAGGAACAATAATTATAAGTTTCCTTTATTTGGAAGGAAGTAAAAAAACACTCTTCTGTTGGCCTTTTGTAAATAGAATTAGCAATCAAAATTTATTGCTTTACAACCACGAAACACTCCCGAAAGTTTTAGCTCGTTATCAGCCACATGATTTAAAATGTAAATGAGTTATTATTATTATTATTATTTTTGCAATGATTTAAAATTTTAGTTGGATTACTTGAAGAAAAACCATGTTATTTATTCAATTTGTTCGATGTACCAAAACACGAATATAAGTCGATTACTAAAATATTAACAATAGTACGTACGATGGGCTATCGGCTTTACAAATACAAAGGCTCAAAATTCCAACAATGCATACATAGCAGAACTATTTTAAACTTATGCTAAACCAAAAAAATGAAAAATTACGGCTTGAAAATGTTCTAATGAGTTTTCTTCAAAAAAGTTAGGAAAACAAAATAGTAGCAATTAACGGATTTTAATCCAATCATTTGTTTGACAAATGAAACTTAAACGGAAGTTGGTCTTTAAAAGTATTCTAAAATCTTGCATACTCATGTATAAACTGGTAGCTAAAAGTTGTTAAATATTCTAAGATAATTTTACATAATTTAACCCTTTCACCATTAATCATGGACTGAATATCAATATCAAAAAGGAAAAAGATCTAGAATATTTTTGAATTATATGCACTGTTCTAGAATTATGCTTGTAATATCTACTCAGTTCTTGTAAATAAATAATAATAAAATTGTTGTCACTTGTAGCCCATGGCTGAATATGCAAATGGTACAATAAACTTTTGAAAATTGCTATATTTATATTAAGAAACTCGATTACAATCCGAGGGAAACAAATCAAATAAGAGTAGTTAATGCTTAGGGCTTTAATATGTTTAATAGATATTTAACTTGTATAATATCTTTACTCATAGAAATTAATTTCTGTAAAATAAATAACTCAATTGAAGTGATTTCTTTTTTAAAAATATGAGGTTAATATGTATCAAATTCACAGTATTACATGAAATTACTGTAGTTAAATTGTCAACTTATTTATCATTGAAATGGAGAAAGCGCATGCATTTCAACAGCAAAGAGATTTTTTTGGTTTTGTTTTTCATGTTATGTTATGGATTATATTTCATTTACAATTTAGCTTATAGCATAAAATTATGTAATTGAAGATTTATTATGGAATGTGGCTTCCCCATTGAAAAAATGAGTGATACTCAGTTATGTGTATCAAAACATGGAGACAGTGCTTGTCATTTTGAAGTGAATCTTGGTGTCAAAAAAGCAGAAAAAGCAATTAGAAACAGTCCAAGTTACTGAGGAAAGTGGAGACGATCTGTAATTGATGTTTAGAGGCAAGCAGGGTGTAGAATAGTAGTTGCAAAGAAATTAAGATGTACTATTTGTGATCGACAATATGCATACCTGAATTTTTTGTATCAAGATCTTCGTCTACATATCCTATGTAAGAGATATCAGCCTGAAATGTAAAGTGAAAGCAAATTTACTGTCTTTGCGGAAAACTGACTTAAAGGAGAAATTAAACGAATCCACAAACAAATAAACCTTAACATTTACGATGCTAAAGTTGAACTATATGGTTGAATTAATGGAGCAAGTTTATACATATGCACTATGTGAACAAAATTATTATAAGCAAGTTATCAAATTACAAATTATTTTTACAGTGAAAGCTTACATATTTGAATTAATGATAACTTGCATTTCCTATTATGCTCCAACTTACGTACATGAGTTAATGATAATTGTTATTTTATCTATAAAAAATGAAAGATAGGTCATTTATGACATTTTGTAATTAGTTTTATTTTTAATTACTTTAAGTATAATATGTCAAAATGGACGATGATAAAATAAGTACGATTTAAAGTAACTCTATACTACTTACAGCAAAGTAAAAAATTAGAAAAACTATGAAACCATCATAATTAAAAACCTGGGTGTATCATAACTCGAGACATATGAGAAAGTCCCATTTGAAAAAAAGCTCAAATAGAAACAGAAGATTGAAAAAGGAACGCCTAATGTCCTTAAATGCAATTAATCCCATGACTAAAAATGGAATACCTAGTATATCTAAATCAAGTAAATATATAGGTATTTTCAACGTATGAAAAAAAGGTAAAGATGGAACAAAATAGAGGAAATTAGAAAGAAAATTGAAGGTCGCTAGTGAATGTCATTAGCCTTAAATATAATTTATTGAAAGTATAAAGAAAAGTAATGGAGATAAAGAGCAGAGATGCAGTAGAAATATATTATTAATTGTAATTTCTCTAATACAGGAAAGAGATACAAAACGAGAGAATAAATAGAAGATTGCTCAACGGTCACATGCTAAAATCAAGGAGCAACATTTGTGCTGTAATTAAGGAACTTTCCTATAAAGACCCAATGTTCACATGCTGAAAAAAGGAGCAACGGTCACGTGCTAAAATTAAGGAATGAGGTGCGGTTCAAGTGTGAAACCAACATTAGCTCCCCTCAAACAAAACTGGGTTTTTCTGTCTTCTTCATTCCGCCGTTGTCGCTCACCCTTAATTCCTCTTTTAATCTCATAAAATTCTTTGTCGATAGTGGCTTTATAAGCACATCAACTCTCTGATAATATGATGGGATGTGGCATACCATTAGCTTTCCACTTTGGGTTCGTTCTCGTACTAAGTGTAGGTCTATCTCGAGGTGTTTTGATCTTGAGTGTTGAGTCGGATTGAGAGACAAGGATACTGTCCCTCTATTGTCGCACCAGATGACTGGTTTTCTTTTAGGAGTGAAACCTAATTCGTGTAATAGCGACTCAATCCATGAGATTTCAACGGTGGCGCTAGCAAGGGCACGATATTCCGCTTCAGTACTTGACCTCGATGTGGTTGTCTGCTTCTTGGTGCACCATGAGACAAGATTTGTGCCAAGAAACACGCAGTATCCTGATACGGATCTTCTGTCATCAATGTCATTAGCCCAGTCCGCATCACTAAATCCTTGTAAGTTCATTTCTTTATCGGCACTTATTGTTATTCCGTGGTGTCTGGTTCCTTGCAAGTATCTCAATAACCTCTTGATGGCTATCCAATGTTCAGACAACGGATTTTGCATGTATTGGCTTAGTTTATTTACGCTATAGCATATGTCTGGTCGTGTAATTGTTGCATACTGCAATGCTCCAATTATACTTCTGTATTGAGTAGCGTTATTAATGGCTTCACCTTTAAATTTAGATAGGCGGGAACTGCTGGTCATAGGTGTTGGTAGCGATTTAGCTTGATGCATGTTGATCCTTTGTAAGATTTCAGCAATATAATTCTGTTGAGATAGGAACATTTCATTTTCATTTCTTTTGATTTGAATCCCTAAGAAATAGTTTGATTCGCCAAGATCTTTGATGGCAAAGCTTTGGTCGAGAACTTTTATGATCATGTTGATTTCCCGTGTGTCATTCCCTGTTATTAGCATGTCATCCACGTATACAAGGATGTATATGACATTTTCATTATCCTTTTTCATGTATAGGGAGTTGTCGGATTTTATTTGTGAGAAACCAATTCTAGATAAGGTTAGCTTTAACTTTTCATACCATGCCCTCGACGGTTGCTTGAGGCCGTATATAGTTTTGTGCAGCTTGCATACTAAAGGTTTGTCGTCATTGTTAACCTCATATCCCTCTGGTTGTTGCATATAAACTTCTTCAGTTAACTCACCGTTTAGAAAAGCATTGTTCACGTCCAATTGCTTGATATTCCATTTTTTACACAAAGCTATAGTCAGAATGATTCTAATGGTTGTGGGTTTTATGACTGGTGAAAAAGTCTCGTTAAAGTCAAATCCAAACTGTTGAGCGTATCCTTTAGCAACAAGTCTGGCCTTGTATTTGTCTGTGGTCCCATCCGCCTTCCTTTTTATTTTGTAAGTCCATCTGCATCCTATGATGTTCTTGTGAGTGGGTTGTGCAACCAAGCTCCAAGTTTTATTTTTCATCAATGCCTCGTATTCATCATTCATAGCTTGTTTCCACTTTTCAGATTTGGGTGCTTCACTATAATTTCCAGGCTCAACCTCATTCATTGATAGATTATATACCTTGGGTTTGAAAATCCCATGCTTTGATCTGGTCACCATATGATGTCCGGTTTGTGTTTCTTGTGCTTGAGGTTGATGGTCTGGGCTGATTCTGTCACTGTTGCTTTCCTCGTTCTCATGTTCTTGCTGATTACTGTAAGTTTCTTCATTGTTACCATCGTCTGTGTTTGTTTGATTATTGCTTGTATGTGTGTGTATGTTGCATGTGTCATGTCCCTCTTTGTTGTTGTTATTGTTTGTCTCTTGCTCCATTAGTGGTGGCATTTTGATAACTTTGATTCCATGATCTTGTCTGCACCCTTCCTTTGTGGCTTGTTTATCTGCATGTGGAAAAACATTTTCATCAAATATGACATGCCTTGATATATAGATTTTTCCATTTTTGGCCAAGCATTTATAACCCTTTTGATTTTGTGGGTAACCAATAAAAGTGCATGGGTATGATCTCATGCTAAGTTTGTGCGTGTTGTAGTCCCTTAGGCATGGAAAGCATAGGCACCCAAAGTTTTTCAATATTTTATAGTCTGGTTTTTCATTGAATATCATTTCATGCGGGGTTCTATTGTTCAACACTTTTGTTGGTAATTTATTTATGAGATACACAGAAGTGTTGAATGCTTCGTTCCAATATTTCATTGGTAATGCCCCTTGTGATAGCAATGTTAAACCAGTTTCAACTATATGTCTGTGCTTTCTTTCGACCAAACCATTTTGTTCAGATGTGTGGGGGCAGGTTAGCCATGTCTTATCCCCTTTTGGATGAAGAAATTTGTGAGTGGTTTGAACTCACCCCCACCATCTGTTTGTATAGCTTTTACATTACAGTTGGTCTGCTTTTCAATAAAAGTTATAAATTGAATGATTTTACTGCATGTTTCTGATTTGTTTTTTAGCATGTATATCCACGTGTATCTTGAATAAGCATCAACAAGGGATAGATAGTACTTGTGTCCTTGATATGAGTTTAGTGGTGCTGGTCCCCACAAATCAGCTGCGACAAGCTCCAGGGGTTTGTTGTACGTGGTTTCAGACTTACTAAAAGGCAGTTTGTGGCTTTTGCCAAGTTGGCAGTGTGTGCAAGTGTGTTTCACAGGTACATTTTCAAAATAAATGCCATTATTATTTAAAATATTTCTAACAGTTTCCAAACTGGGATGACCAAGTTTCATATGCCAAGAATCAACTATATTATTATTATCATCATTACATCCATTGTTCCTATTATTAAGAGAATCATAATTGCAACTGCTACTGATGTCTACGTTGTTGCACCATATTTCTTTATTCAACGCATTCCCAGTCTTTAAGTTGCCAAATTCGTAAAGACCATCGTGAAGGTCACCCTGTAGCAATATTTCTCGACTTAGGATGTCCTTGACTAGACGAAACTTGGGGTGAAATTCGAAGAAAACATTATTATCTTTAGCAAAGTTAGAAACACTTAATAAATTTTTGTTAATAGTGGGAACTCTAAGTAAATTGTTTAGCATAAGTTGCCTTTTTCCCTGCATGGTACCTTTACCTATGTGTGTGATGTTGGCAGTGTTGCCGTTACCCATGTGTAGTGATTTTGTACCTGCATAGCTTTTGCTTCCAATGTTTAAGTTCTGAAGGCTATTTGTGACATGATGTGTGGCTCCAGAGTCTGGGTACCAGTCGTCCAGTTCATCCTCATCAGTCTTGCCTTCACTGCTGGTTTGACCTTTGCCTTTGTCCCCAATAGCGCTTTTGTTTTGATTGTCCATGGCAGCCATGTTTGCTCTTGGTGTTTGGCTGTTTTGGTCTGTTTGTGGTTCACTGTGGTCGCTATTGTATCTGAAATAGCAGCGGTTCGCCATGTGTCCAAATTTTTGACAAATTTGGCACTTTACCCTGTTGTTGTTCCATCTGCCTCGTCCACGACCTCTCGGTGGTTGATATGCCCTCTGGGGTTGGTATCCTCTCTGATACTGGCTTTCTTGTTTATTTGAATTATTGTTCCTTTGAATTTGCTTGTTTTGGCCGTAGCATAATTTGCAGAGAAAACCCCTTGTACAGTTTTCCTTTGGTCTACTCTCCCTTCATGGGCGAGGAGCGCAGATCTAACGAACTGTAAGTCAGGTAATGTTTGTTGAGTCGCAATAACCGTAACTAATGACTCGTACTCTTCGTCTAATCCGCCGGTAATGAAGAGAATTTGTTCATTGTCACTTATTTTGTGTCCCACTGCATTCAGTTTGTCACACAAATTTTTTATCTTGCTTAAGTATTCTTGCATGCTCATTTCCTCTTTTCTTGAGTTTTGTAATTCCCTTCTATATTGCATCACACGTGCGGCGGATTGTGAGCCTATAGTGGTCCATATTTCATATGATGAATTGCACCCCACGATTTGTGACAGTAGATTCGGACTAATAGATGATAGGAGCCATGACGATAGCAAACTATCTTGTTTTTGAAAATTTGTGTAGTCGGGGTTTGGTATGGTGTTTCCCCCTTGATCAGTAATCATAATTGGTGGAATAGATAGCGTACCTTTTATATAATTTTGTAAACCGTATCCTTTGAGTGCAATTTCAATTTGATATTTCCACAATATGTAATTGTCTTCATCCAGAGATGTGGTAATGACATGGCTTTTTGGTTTGATTAGGTTGTGCCAGTTTGGCGGAGCATCATGGGCCACGCTACCAGAGACATTAGAGGTGGCTTCGTTGTTATTTGCCATGGCTGTTCAGAGGTCTACAAGGCACGAAACTGCAGCTGAAAAACTGAGGAAAAGATTGATGCAACAGACAATGGAGAAATAGGACTTTCAGCTCAGTGTTTAAGCCTTTCGGCGGTGGTGCTCCGATACCATATTGAAAGTATAAAGAAAAGTAATGGAGATAAAGAGGAGAGATGCAGTAGAAATATATTATTAATTGTAATTTCTCTAATACAGGAAAGAGATACAAAACGAGAGAATAAATAGAAGATTGCTCAACGATCACATGCTAAAATCAAGGAGCAACATTTGTGCTGTAATTAAGGAACTTTCCTATAAAGACCCAATGTTCACATGCTGAAATAAGGAGCAACGGTCACATGCTAAAATTAAGGAATGAGGTGCGGTTCAAGTGTGAAACCAACATGTTTGACTAGAAAACCCTAGTAACGAGGGGCCCGTTTCAGCAGTAACCCAAATTAGGTATCATGGTACCCTGAAACTAGGCAGGGTGGGGCACGATTACTGGGCTGATTGTAAGCGGTCAAAACGACGGCGGTGGGTGCAACAGTGTAGGTTCTAACGGGGTGCGGGCGTGCACACACTCCGGAGCAGACAAACAGGGCACTGGCTATGCCTTCTATAAATTGTGTCGGGGCCGCCACCATGGGTCTTGATACACCCCATGGTGGGAACAGCAAAGGTATCTACTATTCTTGGGGGCCGTATGACACATGTTTATGCGAGTAGGAGCCGATCTTTAAATAAAAATGGGGATCACTTCACCCTCAGCATGGGGTGCCAATTAGAATAAGCTCAAGTAGGTGCATAGATATAGTATGGGTGCAATAGTACATTCGAATCTAAGCGACACTTCCTTAGCTTTTGACACTTTCCTGTTTTCATTTTATATCTATCATACCCTTTTCTTATTCACATACTGAAGAGTTACTAGATTTAATCAGGCTTTATGTCTGACTCTATTTTCTTTTCGTCTTCGTTTCTTTCGTCCTCCCTCCCCCAAAGGTCCATAGGGAGGAAAAAACCTCAGCTCAGTCAGACTCTTTACAAGTTCCAAAAACATAGATGTATGATTTGGATCTCTTTTGCTTGGATTATGGCTTTGGATATCACTATGGGGATTTTTGTCACTTTATTTATGTTTTATGCTTCTTTAATAATCAAGACAGTAATGAGGTTGTAATGTTGGAAGTATTTTGAGACAATTATGGAATGTTTTGTTTGAACACGTGTTGATGAAATAAAAGTCTGTTTGGTTTCCGCTGTTTAAAATATGTGTATTTATATCTGTCTTGAGTTTATCTGTGGCTTTTACTTATAAACCTCCACCAAAGTTAAGGCATTCCCTTTGTGAGTGACCTTAACGGAGGTGGGCGTGTTTCACTTGGTATCAAAGCATAGGTTTACCAGATAAGATAAAAGTTTTTGAAATTGTTTTCAAAAAGAAAATTTAAAGAAGCATTTTTCAAGAAAAAGTGTTATATTTTAAAAAGACAAAATCCCCCAAAGCCATATGCACTATCTCTCCCTATCCTTCGTTTTGAATCTTTCCTTTCTGTTTCAGCATGTCTGGAGACCTTAACCTTCCAGAAGGAGTGCCGATACCCAGTTGGTTTAGGAGGTACTTAGAAGCAAGGGCTAATGGCGCGGCCCCAGCAGACATTCCTCCTCCAGTGGCCGCGGTTCCTCCTCCTCCACCTCCTCATGGAAATACCTTCGCAAAAACATGTAGAGGCTTCAAGGCTATTGGTGGAAAAGTCTTTTATGGAATAGATTCCTTTGTAGGAGCAAGAAACTGGCTAAAGGAGACTGAGGATCTGTTTGTCATCTTCGGAGTTGATGACAGGCAAAAGATACAACTAGCGGTATGGTTGCTTTAAGGATGAAGCTTCCTATTGGTGGGAAATTACCAATGCTCAGAGGGCAGTGGAAACATGGGAAGACTTCATGACTAGATTTGAGATGAAATTTCTCTCCCAAGAAGAAAGAATCCTGCAAATGGAGAAGTTTCTAACTCTGAAACAGGGAAGTATGACAATCAGGGAGTATGTTAATCAGTTTAATCAGCTGGCCAAATTTGGGCTGGACTTAGTAAACACTTAACACAAGAAGGCGCTTCGTCAAAGGTTTGAATGAGCCTCTACACACCCTTGCTATGACGCATGTATCCATGGGAGCAACTTATGAAAACTTGGTGGACATGGCATTGCTACACGAGGAAGACCACGGCAAGAAAGAAACTAAGGTGGAAGAGAAGAAAGAGGGTCTATAAGTGTAACAACCCGAAAATCTGGGCCAGTTTAAAATTTTTATTTTGGCAATTTAAGCGAATTTTGATTATTTTAAATAATATCGACGAGAAATTTATTTTGAAAAGAATTCAAACGTATATATTGTATACGTCGTCGTTAGAATATAAATAATTATTTTAAATTATAAAAGGAATTGAAAATGGCGCGGTAGTTCGATAATTCGATTTCAAACTTCAATTGAATGTACCGGGTGCAAAACAATCCGGATTTTAGTGAAACCAAAAACATTAGGATCTAATTGTGAATATCTTCCCAACGAATTCGAAAAATCAAAATTTGATAGCGGGAATCAAAAGATATGTCCAGTTGAAAATTCTGAATAGTCGCTATGGAATTCAAGCCCTTAAAAATGGACATTTTGCAAATGACCTCGGATTTCGACGAAACCAGTTTTGTTGGGTCCGTGATGTCAAATTATTGCTAGGTTTCAAATTTCATAATTTTTCGAATCAATATGTGAGCGTGGCAAAGGAAAACGCGTTTGACCAGTTTAAGTTGATTTTAATCGACTGGAAAATGGCCATTTTTCAAACGGTCTCAGAATTCGACGAAACTAGTTTTGTTAGGACCGTATCGTCAATACGAAGCTAGAAATAATTTTTCTATAATTTTTCGAGTTAGTGTGTGGCCCCGATAATTTGAAATGTGCGTTTAAATTGGATATATAAAGGATTATATTTTAATTTAAATCAAAACTGATCGAAACAGCCAAACGGGATCACGATACATATCCCATTGAGTTCGGAATGAGGGTATTACGCTAGGGACGACAGTCGGTGGACTCGATTTTGAGTTCGAATGTAAAGATTGCTTTTTATGGAAAAATTAAATTAAAATAATATATATATTTATATGGTCAAACTCTCTTTCCTTCCTCCTCAGTCAAAACTCAAAAAAAAAAAAAAAAAAAAAAAAAAGAGGGCTCGTGGAAAACCCGTCGCCCCCTTCTTTTCCGCAACGCGACGCCGCCAGGCACGACTCCACCTCCCCTCCGTCAAGCCCCCCCCCCCCCCCCCCCCCGCGACTCCCTGCCCCCTTCCTCCTCTCGAAATCCGACCTCCCAAAAGACCCTAAAGCCTCCACAACCGCTGAAACCTTCCACTGCCGCACTGGAGTGGACCGCCGCCGCCGAGGCCCCCTGCGCCACCTCTCCGACCGACTCCGACGCGCTTCCTACCCCGCTGACCACCTGCGATGCAGAACCCCCCCCCCCCCTTTTTTGCGATTTAAAACGCTGTAAGTTTTATAACTCCTTTTTATTTATAAAATTCGATTCTTATTTACTTAAAGTTCATTGATTTTTCTTAGGTAAGAGCTGAATTTTCTTTAGTATATGAAGCACTGATTTTTTATTAGATAAAGAACTGATTTTTACTTCATAAAAGAAGTGATTTTGAATATGAGATTAGCATTGATTTTAAATGAAGAAAAGTTTGGATTTTTGATAATGAAAGTATTAGATTTTAATAAAGTAAAAAATGTGATTTTTATATATTGAACATCGAAGTAAAAATGTGATTTTTATATATTGAACATCGAAGTAAAAATGTGATTTTTATATATTGAACATCGAAGTAAAAATGTGATTTTTATATATATAGTGGCTACGGGCAGCGAAGATGACAGAAATGCGATAACGATGAAGACTCCTATAAATGAAGAGTCAAGATGATTGGATAGCTATCGGTGAGAATTTCTCACTCTTCAATTTCTTTTCTAGTTATATATATATATATATTAGGATGCAGACGGTGTTTAGTAGCACCCGACACAATCGTCCACAGACCATGGACTTGTTTGTTTGGTTGCATAGATTAGTTAGATGATTTGATTTGAAATTGAATTGTTTGGTGAAATGAAATTGATTTGATTGATGTGTGAATGGCGTGGGCCTTCACTAGACCGGGGATAAGGCTAGGCCTTGTCCCGTTTCTAGTATCGTGCCGTTATGCCGTCGAAATTTTCTAAAATATGTTAGAAAAATAAAATATCATTTTGTTGAAAGAATGAACTGAATAGAAATTCATGTGTTGAAATAAAATGTTTTATCGTTAAAATATAATTTTTAACGTGAATGTGAATAAATAAATATTCATTTACAAACCGGACGGTTTGTTTATGTACACCTATTTGAATGACATTGATTGGGACAATAAATTTTACACATCGCCCAACTGCACAACTAAAATCTGTGTTTGTTGATTTGAAACCCCACACGGGTGTTGGGATGAAATTTGAAGTTCACTCATCCTGATTGATTAAATATGTCAATCGATTGATTGACAGGCTGTTATAAGCGTTAGATATCTATATTTGATGCTTATATAGTGTAATGCACTTTGGTTGATGGTTGATTATTTTTCAATGCTATTATATACGTGTGATGTATGAAAATCCATATAATTAACTTTATATGGTGATTGATTGGGCCTCATTCCAATTAAGAAAATAAAGAATATTATAAAATAAAGGTTCATGTGATGACAGTACTCATCCGTTGAGATTAGTCAGGTGTTGAACGAAATATTTTAATAATAAAATTTACATCTTTATCAATATAAAATAAAGGTTCATGTGTTGACAGTTTCATCCATTGAGATTAGTCAGGTGTTGAACGAAATATTTTAATAATAAAATTTACATCTTTATCAATATAAAATAAAGGTTCATGTGTTGACAGTACTCATCCGTTGAGATTAGTCATGTGTTGAAAGAAATATTTGAAATAGAAATATTTGAAATAGAAATATTTGAAAAAAGAAATATTTGAAATAGAATATTTGAAAATAGGAATATATGAAGCCGTATTGATTAGATTGACGCCATTTTGACGTGAACGATATTTATATCGATTTTATTCATTTTATAATGAATATCGAAAGTGATTTCAAAATCTAATATTTTGAAAAGAATGGAAATTCGAATTGAAACTGAATAGAATTGAAATTCGAATTGAAATTAAATATAAATGAATTCGAATTGAATTTGAATTGAAAACGAACTGAAATTGAATTAGAAATCAATTTGAATTGAAATCGATTTGAAATGAATTTAAAACGAATTTATATTGGAATATTCAATTTTGATTTGAAATTGAATATGAAGTTGAAACCGTTTTGAAAAAGAATTTAAAACGATTTATAAAATTCATTTCGAAAGGAAATCGACGAAATATATATTATATATAATATAATGGCCTGAATAGAACGCACCGCGTCGTGGCGGTTCGCGAATTTCGACCATTTATTTCAAACGGACATTACGGGAGATCCGACCGTCGAATTCTCCTAAAACAAGAACCGTTGGGTTCGTATCGAAAAGAGCTTTCTAACGAATATTAGAAATTAGAAATCTAACGGTTGGATTTGGAATTATGTTCAAATCAAATTTGAAAAAGGTCGCTGTAAGTGCAGTTCGATGGCCGTTGATGGAAATCGACTGTACGGGCCTTGATAAAATTATTAAAAATAGTAATAATTTATGTGGAATCATAAGAAATGATTTAGAAAGAATTAGGATGAAAAACTCCATATTTGAAAAGATAAAAATAGATTTTTATCGAAATGAACTAGTTTTGAACTAGAATTATAATTCTATTTATTTTTAAATAAATAAATTGAATTTGAAATGGTTTTGAAAATAACCAGAATTTCCAATGATTGCATTGGAATTGAATTGGTATTGATTTTTGGGTTTATCGTGGACAGTGTTTTAAATAACACTCGTTCTTTAACCCGATAATTAATGGAATGTGATTTTGGGTTTATCGTGGACAGTGTTTTAAATAACACTCGTTCTTTAACCCGATAATTAATGGAATGTGATTTTGGGTTTATCGTGGACAGTGTTTTAAATAACACTCGTTCTTTAACCCGATAATTAATGGAATGTGATTTTGGGTTTATCGTGGACAGTGTTTTAAATAACACTCGTTCTTTAACCCGATAATTAATGGAATGTGACTTTGGGTTTATCGTGAACAGTGTTTTTAAATGACACTGATTCTTTAACCCCGTTAAAGATTAAAACTAGGTGGAGTTTTAATGAATCTTTAATTAGATTGAAATGATCGAGGATGGAGTATCACCAGTTTTGCTCCAGGCGTTAGTTAAATCTTTAATTAGATTTGAACGTGAAATGTTAATTGAATTTACCGATAACACTGTGGTGTTAGATATGAAGTATAACCAGTTTTACTTCATGGGATGAATAGGTTGGGATTGGGAAATTAAAACAAATGATTACTTCGGTAAGGTTCGCTAATCCCGACTAGTTTGAGTTGGTATTCAAAAATAGATTAAAGAATAAATTCAAGAAATTTATCTTGGATAAAATTAATGGGAACCTTTCCCTATGAATGAGAAATTCAGAAACTAACTGTCGGTTAGCTAAGCGGAATGGTTTCGTGGATATTGATCTGATGTTGGTTTCAGCCTTCGGGGTTAATATTTGGGGAATTATTCTCTTGATTAATTTACGGTTAGTGACTGATGAATTGGAATGAGGCGTATGTTGTGTTTGTGTAACACTTATTTAAAATATACGCGAGTTATTCGGGAAGACCGGGTTTATCCCATTCTGAATAACTGATACGACGATAAGTCGAAGATGAAGACGATGGTCGAAGACCGGAGGTCGTTACGTCGTTTGGGTGATTACTGATGATCTTGATTGGGCTGTACACCCAAGAAGATGGAAACAGTTGGTGGTCATCCAGACGTACTTGGAGATCGATGGATATGCGGGGTACTAGGTGCCTCCTATTTCGTTTAAACCCAGAACGGACTTGTAAATGGACTGTGTGTCCGACATTGGATTTTAGTCCGTGTGATTGATCTCTATTAAATATATATCTGTTTGGCGGCGGAGAATTTATTCTCTTGCTTAACGCCCTTCTCTGAGACGTACGAGCTCAGGGGTTATATATTGATGAATATCAAACGCATGGAGTGAATTGCCTGTGTGGCATGCCTAAGTGGAAATTGATCGAGGCTTCTGTTGAAAAGCAAAGTCTTGTGGTTGATGATCGAAGCACGGCCTTTGTGGCGTAGCTTTGTGTAACGTTTACTTCGTGAGTTTCACACCCGGTATGAACCAAAAACGGGAGACGGACCTCAGGGAGGGCATGCGTTTCTTTCTAGTTAGAAGTGGCGTCGGTGGTTTTACACGCCTTGACGTGTTTGACTTATGTGGTTGTTGCTGTTGCGAGGCGCCTCGGTTTGATCGGACGATCCGGGTCCGATGGAGTCATTCGTTGGCTCATTGACGCCCCAAAGGGCGGGGAGACGTATTGTTCAGGCATAATAATCCACATCGGTGGACCGACCCTGACGATCCAAGGCTTGCCTGCGCGCTTGCCTGAGACACGGGCTAGAGCGTCTCGAATCGGTAGAGGACGATCCCTGGCCTCGGTTCATAGACGGAAATCCAATTTCCAAATACGTGACATTTGCGGTTTTAATTGTAGAACTAGTATGGTGACATGATATATGGTACCCATGCCGCCTATGATTGATACTTATGATTTGAAGTTGTTTTATACACTATGCACTTATTATAGTATCAAATGATTTGTTTTGAACGTATCAAGCATTCTTTGGCTGTTATAAGGGAAAACCCTATCCCCCGGCTTGCGTTGCATTGTGTGATAGGACCTGGGTCTTATAACAGCTTCATTTTTCTTTATTTAGCATTGCGCTGTTTGTTTTATGCACTGGTATTCTTGGGAGGAAACCCGTTCCGTGTTATACGGCGTGGTCCCTTGATTTACCTAACTTTAAAACAAAGAATAATAACTGTTTTAGTTCTCACACCAGTCCCATGACTGACCTGGAGTTTATTGTTTTAACCTAAACTCTGGGTGCCCTTATTTTGACATGGGCAGCTAGTAGTTTTGGTTTTGCAGATTTATATTCACAGGATCCTGGTTTACAGCTGGAACGATATCCGGAAAGCTTTGTATCCGTATATCTCTTCTAGTTGTGTATTGTATTATTTTCCGCTGCTATGTATTTAAATGTAATTTAAATCTCTGATATTTCTGTGTAATATTTATTTGTTTATACTCTGTATATTCTTGTAATCTGATGCATTGTTGTGATATACAGTGAAATGTTCTTTTGTATGCGTTCTATTTTGTCGTGTTCTCAAACGATAGGGTGTTTCGAACGGTCTGGATCGGTTTAGCGTCTGGTTCGGGCCGAGCGAAATTCCTTCTCGTCACAGTTGGTATTAGAGCTTTGGTTTACAAAGCTAGAGAACAAGGCACATTAGAACCATACGAAAGAAATCATCAGATATTGGATTAGTAATATCCAATGGTGAATGACTTGTTAGAGATGGGATCAATAGTATCCTAGAACGAGTGTGAAGAGTATATTTTTTTAAAATGAAAACAAGTTTTGTTTTGAGATTTAAATCAATTATTCGTATTTGATTATTTATTCTATATTGATCGGGACAATCCGATATATAAAGATTTTGCATATGCGTCTTGCAAACGTGTATTCGAAGTTTTAATATACTGGATGGTTATAGGATCATACTCTAGTTGCCCGGGGATAATTCTGGTGATGGGGCACTGTCGCCAGTATTTATTTTCGAGTAACGAAAGTGAGATTTCTATATTTCCATTCGACTGGTGTGAGAACCGAAATTAGATAAGGCCTATTGTTGTGATTTGGCATCAAAAACATGATTTTTGTATATGTATCAAAATTATGAATTTGAGACTCTAATTCACTAATTGATTGATGTTTGTGTTGTTTGTTTATTTGGTTGATAATTTTGAACCATTTAGCCTAATTGAACCAAATATTGAATTATATTGAAAATTGGTTGCGTTTGTTTGCATATACTTGTACTTACCTTGAACAGGTCATAGCAAGGAGGCTAGAGCAGAGAATAAAATTTGTTTGCCCGACAAATAGGTACATGTTTACTACATAATTTACTGTTTTGTTTGGGTGATGATGATTTTATGAGCCTATTGGCTAGCCGCTTGGCTTTTTCCTTTTCTTTTTGAGATCAGAAGGCCTATATGGCAATTTCGGGATTTTCCCGTGGCTCCCGGTGCAGGGGAGGTTATGGCGAAATTTTTCGAAAATTCCGGGTGTTAGCGAAATTTTTGAAAATTCTCAGAAACCGGAAAGTTGGAGAATGGAAGCCAGATCGAACGTAGAGTTGATTAATCAAACCACTTTCGACTTTGTTCCTTTTCGGGGACGAAAAGTTTTAAGTGGGGGAGATTGTAACAACCCGAAAATCTGGGCCAGTTTAAAATTTTTATTTTGGCAATTTTAGCGAATTTTGATTATTTAAAATGAGTTATTTTAAATAATATCGACGAGAAATTTATTTTGAAAAGAATTCAAACGTATATATTGTATACGTTATCGTTAGAATATAAATAATTATTTTAAATTATAAAAGGAATTGAAAATGGCGCGGTAGTTCGATAATTCGATTTCAAACTTCAATTGAATGTACCGGGTGCAAAACAATCCGGATTTTAGTGAAACCAAAAACATTAGGATCTAATTGTGAATATCTTCCCAACGAATTTGAAAAATCGAAATTTGATAGCGGGAATCAAAAGATATGTCCAGTTGAAAATTCTGAATAGTCGCTATGGAATTCAGGCCCTTAAAAATGGACATTTTGCAAATGACCTCGGATTTCGACGAAACCAGTTTTGTTGGGTCCGTGATGTCAAATTATTGCTAGGTTTCAAATTTCATAATTTTTCGAATCAATATGTGAGCGTGACAAAGGAAAACGCGTTTGACCAGTTTTAGTTGATTTTAATCGACCGGAAAATGGCCATTTTTCAAACGGTCTCAGAATTCGACGAAACTAGTTTTGTTAGGACCGTATCGTCAATACGAAGCTAGAAATAATTTTTCTATAATTTTTCGAGTTAGTGTGTGGCCCCGGTAATTTGAAATGTGCGTTTAAATTGGATATATAAAGGATTATATTTTAATTTAAATCAAAACTGATCGAAACAGCCAAACGGGATCACGATACATATCCCATTGAGTTCGGAATGGGGGTATTACGCTAGGGACGACAGTCGGTGGACTCGATTTTGAGTTCGAATGTAAAGATTGCTTTTTATGGAAAAATTAAATTAAAATAATATATATATTTATATGGTCAAACTCTCTTTCCTTCCTCCTCAGTCAAAACTCAAAAAAAAAAAAAAAAAAAAGAGGGCTCGTGGAAAACCCGTCGCCCCCTTCTTTTCCGCAACGCGACGCCGCCAGGCACGACTCCACCTCCCCTCCGTCAAGCCCCCCCCCCCCCCCCCCCCCGCGACCCCCTGCCCCCTTCCTCCTCTCGAAATCCGACCTCCCAAAAGACCCTAAAGCCTCCACAACCGCTGAAACCTTCCACCGCCGCACTGGAGTGGACCGCCGAGGCCCCCTGCGCCACCTCTCCGACCGATTCCGACGCGCTTCCTACCCCGCTGACCACCTGCGATGCAGAACCCCCCCCCCCTTTTTGCGATTTAAAACGCTGTAAGTTTTATAACCTCTTTTTATTTATAAAATTCGATTCTTATTTACTTAAAGTTCATTGATTTTTCTTAGGTAAGAGCTGAATTTTCTTTAGTATATGAAGCACTGATTTTTTATTAGATAAAGAACTGATTTTTACTTCATAAAAGAAGTGATTTTGAATATGAGATTAGCATTGATTTTAAATGAAGAAAAGTTTGGATTTTTGATAATGAAAGTATTAGATTTTAATAAAGTAAAAAATGTGATTTTTATATATTGAACATCGAAGTAAAAATGTGATTTTTATATATTGAACATCAAAGTAAAAATGTGATTTTTATATATTGAACATCGAAGTAAAAATGTGATTTTTATATATATAGTGGCTACGGGCAGCGAAGATGACAGAAATGCGATAACGATGAAGACTCCTATAAATGAAGAGTCAAGATGATTGGATAGCTATCGGTGAGAATTTCTCACTCTTCAATTTCTTTTCTAGTTATATATATATATACTAGGATGCAGACGGTGTTTAGTAGCACCCGACACAATCGTCCACAGACCATGGACTTGTTTGTTTGGTTGCATAGATTAGTTAGATGATTTGATTTGAAATTGAATTGTTTGGTGAAATGAAATTGATTTGATTGATGTGTGAATGGCGTGGGCCTTCACTAGACCGGGGATAAGGCTAGGCCTTGTCCCGTTTCTAGTATCGTGCCGTTATGCCGCCGAAATTTTCTAAAATATGTTAGAAAAATAAAATATCATTTTGTTGAAATAATGAACTGAATAGAAATTCATGTGTTGAAATAAAATGTTTTATCGTTAAAATATAATTTTTAACGTGAATGTGAATAAATAAATATTCATTTACAAACCGGACGGTTTGTTTATGTACACCTATTTGAATGACATTGATTGGGACGATAAATTTTACACATCGCCCAACTGCACAACTAAAATCTGTGTTTGTTGATTTGAAACCCCACATGGGTGTTGGGATGAAATTTGAAGTTCACTCATCCTGATTAATTAAATATGTCGATCGATTGATTGACAGGCTGTTATAAGCGTTAGATATCTATATTTGATGCTTATACAGTGTAATGCACTTTGGTTGATGGTTGATTATTTTTCAATGCTATTATATACGCGTGATGTATGAAAATCCATATAATTAACTTTATATGGTGATTGATTGGGCCTCATTCCAATTTAGAAAATAAAGAATATTATAAAATAAAGGTTCATGTGTTGACAGTACTCATCCGTTGAGATTAGTCAGGTGTTGAACGAAATATTTTAATAATAAAATTTACATCTTTATCAATATAAAATAAAGGTTCATGTGTTGACAGTACTCATCCGTTGAGATTAGTCAGGTGTTGAACGAAATATTTTAATAATAAAATTTACATCATTATCAATATAAAATAAAGGTTCATGTGTTGACAGTACTCATCCGTTGAGATTAGTCATGTGTTGAAAGAAATATTTGAAATAGAAATATTTGAAATAGAAATATTTGAAAAAAGAAATATTTGAAATAGAATATTTGAAAATAGGAATATATGAAGCCGTATTGATTAGATTGACGCCATTTTGACGTGAACGATATTTATATCGATTTTATTCATTTTATAATGAATATCGAAAGTGATTTCAAAATCTAATATTTTGAAAAGAATGGAAATTCGAATTGAAACTGAATAGAATTAAAATTCAAATTGAAAATATAAATGAATTCGAATTGAATTTGAATTGAAAACGAACTGAAATTGAATTAGAAATCAATTTGAATTGAAATCGATTTGAAATGAATTTAAAACGAATTTATATTGGAATATTCAATTTTGATTTGAAATTGAATATGAAGTTGAAACCGTTTTGAAAAAGAATTTAAAACGATTTATAAAATTCATTTCGAAAGGAAATCGACGAAATATATATTATATATATTATATATATAATATAATGGCCTGAATAGAACGCGCCGCACCGCGGCGGTTCGCGAATTTCGACCTTTTAATTCAAACGGACATTACGGGAGATCCGACCGTCGGATTCTCCTAAAACCGGAACCGTTGGGTTCGTATCGAAAAGAGCTTTCTAACGAATATTAGAAATTAGAAATCTAACGGTTGGATTTGGAATTATGTTCAAATCAAATTTGAAAAAGGTCGCTGTAAGTGCAGTTCGATGGCCGTTGATGGAAATCGACTGTACGGGCCTTGATAAAATTATTAAAAATAGTAATAATTTATGTGGAATCATAAGAAATGATTTAGAAAGAATTAGGATGAAAAACTCCATATTTGAAAAGATAAAAATAGATTTTTATCGAAATGAACTAGTTTTGAACTAGAATTATAATTCTATTTATTTTTAAATAAATAAATTGAATATGAAATGGTTTTGAAAATAACCAGAATTTCCAATGATTGCATTGGAATTAAATTGGTATTGATTTTTGGGTTTATCGTGGACAGTGTTTTAAATAACACTCGTTCTTTAACCCGATAATTAATGGAATGTGATTTTGGGTTTATCGTGGACAGTGTTTTAAATAACACTCGTTCTTTAACCCGATAATTAATGGAATGTGATTTTGGGTTTATCGTGGACAGTGTTTTAAATAACACTCGTTCTTTAACCCGATAATTAATGGAATGTGATTTTGGGTTTATCGTGGACAGTGTTTTAAATAACACTCGTTCTTTAACCTGATAATTAATGGAATGTGACTTTGGGTTTATCGTGAACAGTGTTTTTAAATGACACTGATTCTTTAACCCCGTTAAAGATTAAAACTAAGTGGAGTTTTAATGAATCTTTAATTAGATTGAAATGATCGAGGATGGAGTATCACCAGTTTTGCTCCAGGCGTTAGTTAAATCTTTAATTAGATTTGAACGTGAAATGTTAATTGAATTTACCGATAACACTGTGGTGTTAGATATGAAGTATAACCAGTTTTACTTCATGGGATGAATAGGTTGGGATTGGGAAATTAAAACAAATGATTACTTCGGTAAGGTTTGCTAATCCCGACTAGTTTGAATTGGTATTCAAAAATAGATTAAAGAATAAATTCAAGAAATTTATCTTGGATAAAATTAATGGGAACCTTTCCCTATGAATGAGAAATTCAGAAACTAACTGTCGGTTAGCTAAGCGGAATGGTTTCTTGGATATTGATCTGATGTTGGTTTCAGCCTTCGGGGTTAATATTTGGGGAATTATTCTCTTGATTAATTTATGGTTAGTGACTGATGAATTGGAATGAGGCGTATGTTGTGTTTGTGTAACACTTATTTAAAATATACGCGAGTTATTCGGGAAGACCGGGTTTATCCCATTCTGAATAACTGATACGACGATAAGTCGAAGATGAAGACGATGGTCGAAGACCGGAGGTCTTTACGTCGTTTGGGTGATTACTGATGATCTTGATTGGACTGTACACCCAAGAAGATGGAAACAGTTGGTGGTCATCCAGACGTACTTGGAGATCGATGGATATGCGGGGTACTAGGTGCCTCCTGTTTCGTTCAGACCCAGAACGGACTTGTAAATGGACTGTGTGTCCGACATTGGATTTTAATCCGTGTGATTGATCTCTATTAAATATATATCTGTTTGGCGGCGGAGAATTTATTCTCTTGCTTAACGCCCTTCTCTGAGACGTACGAGCTCAGGGGTTATATATTGATGAATATCAAACGCATGGAGTGAATTGCCTGTGTGGCATGCCTAAGTGGAAATTGATCGAGGCTTCTGTTGAAAAGCAAAGTCTTGTGGTTGATGATCGAAGCACGGCCTTTGTGGCGTAGCTTTGTGTAACGTTTACTTCGCGAGTTTCACACCCGGTATGAACCAAAAACGGGAGACGGACCTCAGGGAGGGCATGCGTTTCTTTCTAGTTAGAAGTGGCGTCGGTGGTTTTACACGCCCTGACGAGTTTGACTTATGTGGTTGTTGCTGTTGCGAGGCGCCTCGGTTTGATCGGACGATCCGGGTCCGATGGGGTCATTCGTTGGCTCATTGACGCCCCAAAGGGCGGGGAGACGTATTGTTTAGGCATAATAATCCACATCGGTGGACCGGCCCTGACGATCCAAGGCTTGCCTGCGCGCTTGCCTGAGACACGGGCTAGAGCGTCTCGAATCGGTAGAGGACGATCCCTGGCCTCGGTTCATAGACGGAAATCCAATTTCCAAATACGTGACATTTGCGGTTTTAATTGTAGAACTAGTATGGCGACATGATATATGGTACCCATGCCGCCTATGATTAATACTTATGATTTGAAGTTGTTTTATACACTATGCACTTATTATAGTATCAAATGATTTGTTTTAAACGTATCAAGCATTCTTTGGCTGTTATAAGGGAAAACCCTATCCCCCGGCTTGCGTTGCATTGTGTGATAGGACCTGGGTCTTATAACAGCTTCATTTTTCTTTATTTAGCATTGTGCTGTTTGTTTTATGCACCGGTATTCTTGGGAGGAAACCCGTTCCGTGTTATACGGCGTGGTCCCTTGATTTACCTAACTTTAAAATAAAGAATAATAACTGTTTTAGTTCTCACACCAGTCCCATGACTGACCTGGAGTTTATTGTTTTAACCTAAACTCTGGGTGCCCTTATTTTGACACGGGCAGCTAGTAGTTTTGGTTTTGCAGATTTATATTCACAGTATCCTGGTTTACAGCTGGAACGATATCCGGAAAGCTTTGTATCCGTATATCTCTTCTAGTTGTGTATTGTAATATTTTCCGCTGCTATGTATTTAAATGTAATTTAAATCTCTGATATTTCTGTGTAATATTTATTTGTTTATACTCTGTATATTCTTGTAATCTGATGCATTGTTGTGATATACAGTGAAATGTTCTTTTGTATGCGTTCTATTTTGTCGTGTTCTCAAACGATAGGGCGTTTCGAACGGTCTGGATCGGTTTAGCGACTGGTTCGGACCGAGCGAAATTCCTTCTCGTCACAATGAGCAAAGAAAACAGACTTCAAGAAAGGAGGGAAGAACAATAAGCCCCGTGAGAGGACAAGGCGTAATTTCTGTGGCATTGTGGGGCATATATCAAAAGACTGCCGAAAGAGGAAGACAAAGATGGGTGGTTGCTTCCATTGTAGAGAGACTGGGCACCAAGCTAAGGACTGCCCAAAGAAGAAAGGGCAGGGACAGAAAGCCAGATCCACTTCAGGGGGTCAGGTTCATGCGCTATTGGCACCTCAGCAGGAACGAGGTAGTAATATTTCTTTAGAAAGTGTAGTTTATCTTTATGATCATCTAGTTCGCACACTTTTTGACTCTGGCGCATCACACTCTTTTATTTCATCTGCCTTAGTAGAATCTCTGCATCTAGACACTAGTATGGTAGAAGATCCCTTAGTAGTTTCAAATCCAGTTGGGGCTCTTCTTACTTGTCAATGGTTTGTTTGGGTTTGAAAATCACTATTATCGGCGTTGAGTTTAGTTGTAATGCCTTTGTTTTGGGCTTCTCGGGACATGGTTAGATCTTAGGCATGGACTAGTTATCCAGTAATAGTGCCATTCTTGATTGTGAGAAAAGAGTAGTTAGACTCTTGACTCGGCTTGGTAACACTCTAGAAATTTCTTGTAATCCCTTGAATGCTGTTATGCTTAGTTATCTAGAGTCGCTTGATGCTTCTGATGAGAATTTGCAATCAGTTAGAGTAGTCCGAGAATATCCGGATGTCTTTGAGGAGGTGAAAGGCTTACCTCCGAGGCAGGAAATAGGCTTCCGCATATATCTTGTGGATAATGCAAAGCCTGTAGCTTTACCTGTCAGACACATGGCTCCAAAGGAGAGAAAGGATCTCAGTAAGCAGGTTAAAGAACTTCTCAAAAGGGGTTCATTAGATGGAGCATTTCGGAATGGGGTGCTCCAGTGGTGTTCGCAACCAAAGCGGACGGTTCACTTCGCCTTTGCATCGACTATAGGGAGTTAAACAAATTGACCAAGAAAAATAGGCACCCTCTTCCCCGAATCGACGATTTGTTTGATCAGCTTGTAGGTGCGACGGTCTTCTCCCAACTTGATCTGGCAACTGGGTTCCATCAGCTAAGAGTAGCTGAAGATAGCATTGATAAAACGACGTTCAGAACCCCAGACGGTTTCTTCGAGTGGCTTGTCATGCCTTTCGGCTTGACAAACGCACCCGCTTATTTCGTAGACCTAATGAGCAGGGTGTTCAGAGAATTCCTCAACAAATTTGTGGTTGTCTTCGTGGATGATATTTTGATCTTCCCAAAGAACGAGGAAAAGCATGCTCAGCATCTGAAAGAAATCATGGAAACTCTTCCAGTCCATCAGCTAAAAGCCAAATTCTCCAAGTGTCACTTCTAGAGAAAAGAAGTAAGATTTCTTGGGCATATATTGTCCAAAGAGGGGTTGGCCGTGGACCGCGCGAAAGTGGTGGCAGTGCAAGATTGGAAGACACCAAGAAATGCAACCGAAGTTCGAAGCTTTCTTGGGCTAGCCGGTTTTTACCGAAAGTTTATTAGGGATTTCGCGAAAATCTCAGCTCCATTCACAAGGCTAACAAAGAAGAATCTGGCGTTCACTTGGGATTTGGACTGCGAGTTGGTTTTCCAACGATTAAAAAGGGCTCTCACAACAGCCCCAGTTCTGACTTTGCCGGATGGAAGCAAAATGTTCACAGTATACACAGATGCATGTGGAATGGGACTAGGCGATGTTCTAATGCAAAAAGGAAGGGCGGTAGCTTATGGTGGAAGACAATTGAAAGTTCATGAAAAGAACTACCCAATGCACGATCTTGAGTTGGCCGCCATCGTCTTTGCGCTTAAGTCTTGGCGCCATTATGTCCTAGGTGAGAAGTTCGAATTATACACTGACCGTAAATCGTTGAAATATCTCTTCTCGCAGAAGGATCTTAACTTGAGGCAGCAAAGATGGATGGAGTTTCTTGCCTCATATGATTTTGAAATTTCCTATACTCCCGGCAAAGGAAACGTAGTAGCAGACGCGTTGAGCCGAAAGAAACTGACCTTAAGCCCGCTCTTTGTGGAAAGGCAAAACTTGGAGTATATAGCCAGTTTTAACTTTAGGCCCTCCTCGGATTTTGTACCGGGTTTGTTAGCATCTCTCGAAGTACGCCCTACTCTCTTGGACTCAATAGGGGCTGCACAACGTGAAGACCCTCAGCTCGTCGATGTAATTGATAAACTTATTAGGGGTGAGACTTCTAGTCACCTCAGTAGATACGCCTTCAATGATAAGGGTTGGCTGAGGCGAGATGGAAAATTATGCGTCCCACAAGCAAGGGAGTTGACAAAGAAGGTTCTCGAGGAAGCGCATCATTCCAAGATGACTATACACCCTGGCGGTGATAAGATGTACAAGGATATAAAAAGGACTTTCTTTTGGAGCGACATGAAGAAGGACGTGGCAGATTTCGTTTCTAAGTGCATGACCTGCCAACAGGTCAAGGCGGAACAGAAGAAACCTGGAGGACTACTTCATCCTTTAGAGGTCCCACAGTGGAAATGGGATAGCATTTCAATGGACTTCATTGATGGACTGCCTAGGTTGAGAAGGGGCAACACTAGCATTTGGGTAATAGTGGATAGGCTTACTAAAAGCGCCCACTTTATACCTATCAAGAGTAGAAGGACTGCCTCATCTCTAGCATCTCTTTATCTCAAGGAAATAGTTCGACTCCATGGGATACCCTCCAGCATTGTTAGTGACCGAGACCCTATCTTCACAAGCGAGTTTTGGCGGAGTCTACATGAAGCTGCAGGCACACAGTTATGTTTGAGCACAGCCTATCACCCCCAAACTGATGGCCAGACAGAAAGGGTGAATAGAGTTTTAGAGGATCTTTTGAGACTTTGCATTCTGGACTTTGGAGGGACTTGGGAGGATCACCTTCCTTTAGTGGAATTTGCCTACAACAACAACTACCAAGCTACCATCGGTATGGCACCCTTCAAAGCCTTGTATGGAAGACCGTGCAAATCACCAACTTGTTGGTGGGAGTCTACAGATAAGCTTACACTTGGGCCAGACATGATTCGAGAGACTTCGGAGAAAGTGGACTTGATACATAGGAGAATGAAGACTGCCCAAGACAGACAGAAAACCTACGCCGACAAAAGAAGGACCGACCTTGAGTTTGAGGTTGGGGACAGGGTTTTCCTTAAGGTATCCCCTTTAAGGAACGTCGTTCGCTTTGGATCCACAAGAAAGCTAGCACCAAGATTTGTAGGACCATTTCCTATCATCGAGAAGGTTGCGAAGATGGCCTATAGATTAGAGCTACCCAAGAGACTGGTCAGAGTTCACAACGTCTTTCATGTTTCTTACCTTCGGAAGTGTTTGCATGAGTCTGCGGAAGTGGTGGAACCTACCATTCTAGAAGAAGCCGAAGTGGAACATGAAGCAACTGTGAGGAGAGTTCCAACCCGCATCTTAGGAACTGAAGTGAAAAAGCTACTCAACCGCGAAGTCAAACTTGTTAAAGTTCAGTGGAGCGATGCCAAGGAAGACGCGACTTGGGAAACTGAGGATAGAATACGCGCTGCCTACCCTCTTCTTTTTGACGGTACATCTTTGATCTCTCTTTTTCCTTAAGTTATGCTTTATCTATCTTTTTAGGTATATCTCCTCGGTCCTTTTCCTAACCCCTTAGGTAGAAAACAAATGAATGCAAACATGTATTTGAAAACATGTTATGGATGATGGCTGCAAATGGTTGCTAATGATTGCTAGTGGTTGCTTGTGGATGCATATACACACACACCCTAGGTTATAGATCGGCTCGGTCACTTCATATTGCATATGCATATATGTATTCTCATTTGTATATGGTTGAAACTTGATATGCTTTCATATGGTCGTCGCATTTGTATGAATAAGTTTTGCACTCATGTAGAATTATGAGTAGGAAAATTTTGCATACATAATGGATACATGACACTTACATGATTCGCATTAAAGAGGTCAATTGAATCAGTAGACCGCCTGATTTATGCATAAGATAAGGACATGTACACACACTATGCATATGATCATGAAGCATTAGAAGTCTTTTAAGGACAGTGGACGCCTGTGTTTGTTGGTTGAGTAGATGGACTGTTGGATTATAGGATATACATTCTTCCTAACTTGAAGATTTCGGGGACGAAATCCTTTCAAGGGGGAGAATGTAACACCCCGTGAATTCTATAACGTTAAGCTTCACAAATTAAATTGTAATTTATTCTAAATGAAAGAATTAAGGGAAATGGGTTACGCCATTGCGTTCGTCTCATAATTCCGCTTGAGATAGATCCGAGTTTGCGTGAATCGGACTCCGTATGAAGGAGTTATGGCCTTCGGAAGTTTCAGAATAAAATTTAAATTCAAACAGCGTAGTTTCAAATTTTAAATTTGAAAAAAAGTTTCAAACTGGGTTAGGCGGGAAAATTCCGGCCCAGAGACCAGGTCGACCATAGGGTCGACCATGGTGTCGACCTGGCCACCCCAGGTCGACCATAGTGTCGACCTGGGTATCGACCCGCCAGTCGACCTACCTGGTCGACCTGGCTTGTTAGGTCTGGCTCTGGCTCAAATTTCTGTGGCTCGGTGTGTCACTAGGGCTGATAAAAGAAATTTAGGGAAACTAGATCTAACTGAAACCCTAAATTAATTATCAATTTAACACTTAAATTCGTGGATCAATGCAATAAAATTGAAATCGAAACATAATTAGGTTAGAACTCATACCTTTCATGATGAAAAACAAACGAATTGACACCACGAAGAAACTTGATCGATCGAATCAAAGGCACGACAAAGGCGCCGAGCCCTCTATTGGTATCCACGAACGATGCCCTCAACTTTGTCAAATGAAATTGAAGCGGATTGAGATTCGGTACTAGCCGAGATTTGGGATTCTAGGGTTTCTCTCTTATTTGATATCTGTATATAGACAGAAAGAGGATCGTATCCTTTTATAAAGCAATACACGGGTAATTAGGTAAGCTTTAGATCCCTTTTATTTGTTCAAAACCAAATACCATTTCAACACTTGAATATTTTGTTTTGAACTATTCTCATCCTTTCATCACTCTTATGTGTGACCCTATAGGTTATCGTAACGTTGGCAACAATTTAAACAATATTTAAACTGTAAACAGTGAGCAGCATCTAGTAATACATCGCTGTTGCCCAAGTTATAATAATATTAATGATTCGATACAACCTTTCCGTGACCAGTGTATCATTGTAATATAATCCTTTTAACCAATATATCCAGGATTAAACTAGAGGCATGGATCGTATCATCCTCGTTATAATTTAATCCGATTTCTTGATCGATGAGTAGACTGTTTCAAACAAATCAATATTTGAGCACGGCCATGCATTTCACAGTCTCACTCAATCAAGAGGCCCATGGATATCACTATGAATATATCGTAGGGTTAAATTACATCTAGATCATTCATAATTTTCATTCGATTCGAGATATATCCAATAATCACCGTTATCATTACTCTATTACGAAATAACTTTGGATGATATCAAAACACAAATATCCTCGAATAAAATTATAATGATTTCAGGTCTGAGGACCATTACATCACTGTCACTATGAGAACAACTTATGATACTATTGATTATATTCCATGTAGTTATCTCACGGTGGGTCAGCCCAATATGCTATTCTCCAATACGTATTTATATTTTGACTTTAATATCACGTATATTAATGATCAATGAGATGTGATCATCAGTCAGTCAATATACTAGTCTCAACGCTTTATTGTTGTCCTATATAAACAATAAAACTCGACTAGGGACATTTAAGAATTATAATACTTATCACATTATATAATCTCAAGTTCAGTCTTACTCGAACTATATAATTCTGTATTATTATTCTAAGGACTTATATTAAACTATTATTTATATTACGCAGTAAATATAATATAACAGAATATTTTTATTCCAAATAAAACAATAACGTTATTAATCACATCAAATGATTGCCTCTAGGGCATAAACTCCAACAATCTCCTACTTGCACTAGAGTCAATCATTTACGTATCGTATACTCATGAAACTAGTGTGACTATTAAACTTCTGCTGCGACAGAGTTTAACTCAGTAGGTCTGCAACATTACGACTTTTGTAACTTTGCAGATATGTTTATTTCCTCTGTGAACAATTTCACATAAGAGTTATATTTCTTAAATATATGTTTGGATTTATTATGAGTTTAACGTTTTAGGCCTGAGAAATAGCCACATTGTTATCACAATGTAAATCATTGGATCAACAATGAATTAAGTTCAATTATGAACTTCTTAATCCAAACATTTTCTTTCTTAGAATCAGTATCTATTTCTTGTTTTAAAACTAACATTACTCACAATAATTAATGTGTTATCAATATATAACATTGTAATTATTGTGTCACTCCCACTCAATTTCTTGTCTATACAAGATTCAATGGTATTTTGTGGCCTCCGAGACATTTCAGATTCTATTTTATTCTCATCGGTATGTTAGAGACTGACTCTCTTTTATAAGGATACCAATTCGAGTAATAAACATTTTATTCTCAGAGGATTTATAGAATTAATATCCATTTTCTTCTTTTGGATATTCCACAAAATATCTATTTGATTTAGGTCTGATCTTATCAGAGGAATGACGTTTAACAAGCTCTATACATCCCAAATCTACGCATTTTGACATACTAGGACATTTCCTAATCCATATCTTATATGGCGTCTTAAGACTTGTTTTAGTAGGATTAATTTAGTTGTTCTAAATTTAATTTATTGGAAGATCTATATGACTTATCTTAGTCGTACCATATCTTATAAGGTGTGATTACTTCTTTCAGGCACACCATTTCAACATGGTGTTCTAAGTGGTGTGAGTCGTGAAACAATTTCAAACTCATATGGATAGTCATCAAATTTATTGGCTTAAATATTCTCTTTCGAACTGTTCGAAAAGTATTTATATTCTATTAAAATTGGTTTCTAACTTCACTTTGAATTCTTTGAACTTTTAAAAGGATTCTGATATGTATACATATCTATATACTGATATCATCAGTGAAGTAATAAAACTTACATCTAGCATATGTATTCATTACTCCAAATACATCATAATGTATGAAACCCAATACTTAATAGTCCATTCACTGTGTCAAGTGAAAGACGATTCAGTTATTTTCCCTATAAATAAGATTTGCATTCTTCATATGATTCGAAATCAAATGACCTCAAAATTCCATCATTATGGAGTTTTGATATGCGTTTCTTGTTTATATTGGCTAACTGACATTGCTAAAGGTGTGTTGGATTTAAATCACTAAATTTAATCCACTCATTATTAATGTCTAGTACATTGTAGTTAAGGATTTACAAAGATCATTAACTATTTGTGAAATTCCATACGATATTTCATTTAAATAAAACAAATAACAATTGTTCTTTTATTACAAATGAAATTCAAACTTATCTAAACAAGATCTATTATAACATTTACCTTAAGTGGAATTTCATTATAACAATTATCTTATTTATTTAATTAAGCTAGTATAATCAACAAGAATTAACTTCCTATGGATGATCAAGCAACATTTGCTTTATTTCCAATGCAAGTCTACTTGCCCTATTACCAAAATTTCTACTTATATTGTAACTACTGTTAATTTACATACATTTATGTAATTCATATCTAGTATCTAATACTAGAAATGTATAAGTAGATTGTTATAACATTTATATCTTATTCGATTGAAGTCAAACTTTATTTTATTTTAGATCCTCTATATCTGTTTAGAACAATTACGTTTTAATTTGTTTGAGGACAATCCTCAAATTTCAATGTTAGTCAAGAAATTTGATTTAATTCAATTTATCCTTTTCAAGAACAAATTTAAATTATCAGAGTTATTAGTTATTTAATATCTTCAGTGGATAATAAATAATAACTGATTCTATAATATTTATTTAATACAAAATTTTGACAATCAAAATTTATATTAACATAAATATGTAATAGAAACTAAAATACGCTCCCACTCAAATTAACATCCATTTGTTTATATATGTAAATCAATATATACATATAATGGTGTTCCAAGATCCATATCTAGTCATGCCTTGACCCAGCTTTGGCTAAACTCAAAACACAACCTTTTAGGTAGACATCTTATGTCAATTATATTTTCTATATAATTCTTGGATCGCATGTTGAACATTTTGTTCAGTATTATTCATTTGCTCAAACTGTAGAATAATTCATGCTTTTGTCTCTAAGACCATAATCGTATTATACAGCCTAGTTAAGTCTAACCCAATAATAGGTTGGAGCACCACATTTTACTCCATCGCATATAACCAAAATAAAAGGTGCACAATGCTTTGGCGTTAGTAACATCCAGTGATTTTGGACAGTGATGAGTATATTATTGGAAGACGTCACATTGACTTAATATAACAAAATTTGCTTTTAGAGGGAATTTATAATTCATAGTGGCGAACAATATTAAAGTTATTTATTTTCATATATCGTAATATATGTATTTTATATTCATAATATAATTGGATTTAAATAAAATACATGACGTATATATAAATTTAAATTCAATGTTTACTTTTGAACACTTCAAAGCATTAAATACAGTTCAACTTTTGTACTGCTAAATTTTTTGAACATTACAAAACAAACATTAGCGTGAAGCTTAACAATTTACAATTGTTTATATAACGCATGGGCCTATAGTAAAATGAAACAGAATGGACCATATGAAAAACATAGGCAGGATGGCCTAACAAAACTAGAATTCATTACAGTACAGTAAACGTTCCAGCCTTTTATATCATATAGATTCATAAACCACTATATTATATGTAACAAGTTACGCATTTATGATCAATAAAATACATCACCGTGTATATTATTGAAATGAATTCTAAACATTCTAAAGTGACATGCAAATTATCCTACAGATGATCTGCATAGATAAGCATACAATTTGTACAGGAATGATATTTTAAAACCAAACAATTTGTAATACTTTGCACCATTACATATACAAATCATAATATATATACCACTCATCACATATATATACATATATCTCTTTCAGTTCACACACACCAGAATACATACAGTTCAGTTTCAAATGTGAAATTAAAATTACTAGCATTTGATGTGTTTGTATCAGCACCGTGAGATAGCATGTGGCATTGCATACTCCAGATCACAGTATATCAATATATACTGTTCATATATTCTGTGATGTTCACAAACAATTTTCTGCAATCTTCTAGATTGACCTGTATATCATATATACAGCCCAAATTAGTGTTGTTCACTAACATGCTGATGGCAGTTTTAAGAATAGATGTATTCTCAAATATATACAAATCAGATAATTAACATCATATATTCTAATTCTAATTAGATGTGCATATGTGTTTAAAGTAACATATATGTTTGCATTTAGATCTGATGAGGGGTATAAGAAAAACATATGTAATCCTAGATACAAGCATTTAAACTGCCGGATTCAACCATTGTAAACTACCCAGACAAAGACATTTAAACTGTTCCGACTTAACATCCTAAACTGTTCTGATTTAAACAGTTTAAACCATCCATATTATTATATTAAAACAAATGCACAGACGACCAACCTCTATTTAATCATATCAGTAATAAATTTCCAGAATTAACATTCACAGAAATTATAATAGAATGTTTTAAGGTTTATTCTATACAATGAATAATACATGGATATTACATAATGTATATATGCATTGGGTGTTTTAGAATGCAATACATACAAATGGCAGCATTCAAAATAACGTTTGTATGTAGCTCATTTTACAACAAATCAAATTTGTGCCTAGGTTTTCAGAATCATATAAATGTAATGTTAAGGCATGTCACAACAATATATGCTTATATTAATAAATATGTGCAAGATAAACTAATTTATCTTAGTAGTTTTTGATATGCATATAATTAACTTTACAATGTGGTGGATCTCATCCTAAAAGCCTAACAGTGTTGACACAGAGTTTCAAATAACTATATTATCACAGATCTACATCTGTCCGAACTATCATATAGTTTTGGATTAAACCATGTCCTATGCTAATACAAGCTGGAATTTCCAATGTATACAAGTGAATTAATATCAAAGGCTAATTCAGCTTCAGCACTTGAAACAAAACAAAATTTTGTTTATTATGACACAATTTTCATATCTGAATTACAGATTTATTACATTCCAGATTAGATCTATATCACTTGTTATAACAAGTAATAATTGGAGTTGTAAACATATACGATTGAATTAATATCATATATTAATTCTTGACCGATTACAAAATAATTCCATTGCATAAACGACTATTTATCTTATTCCAGTTCAGATTTTAATAACAAAACAGTTTTTGTTTATTGTGAAACCATTTCATGTCTGAATCATATTCTTGTAACATACAATAACTTTATACATATATCAAATATACATACATATATATATATATATAACACTTTATAAATTAAAATATCATATCATGTATGAAATCTGAACATATTTGTGTGTATATATATATATATATATGTGTGTGTGTGTGTGTGTGTGTGTGTGTGTGTGTGTATACATTGATGTAAATATATTGTTAATAAGCAAATAACAATCAATATTGCATGCTTTCTTTTATTCAGGTTCTAATGTCAAATGCCATTACCATGTTTCTAATATATAGAACAATTCCATCTATATCAGCAAGCATGTTTTACCATTAGAACCCATTTCTAAGTAATCATGTATATCATACACTTTCGAAACAAATATGAACACATTATACACACACACACACACACACACTTAAATCCTATATATAGATTGACACTATAATGCTGCAAATCATATTCACAGAAGACATTTAATAATGTACACTCAAATGAGTCAAACAGATATGCATACAGATGCATTATTTACTTTTGAATTGATTTCTGAGATAAACAAAATTCAAAGTAAATGATCTTATATACATACATATATGTATACACACTCCCTATATATAAAACATATAGAGGCAGAAATTAATCAACATCTTAGATTCATGATGCAATAATATACTTTTGAAATCGGTATCTCAAAATTAAAATTAAGACTTGCCTTTCTAGATCAATCAAAACTGAGTTTTTGATAAATCTATTTGAATTCAAAATTCAGCATGTAATTCAGTAGCAATATATATAACTGAACATTTCAGAACTAAACAGAAAACCCAATTTGAAATATTGTACCAAAATTTACAATCTGTAAACAAAATTAATTTTGTATTGAACAAAGATTTTAATCTTAATGAAACAATTTAATTTTATAAATGAATTTACACTAAATTCTAATCTCATTTAATATAAGGATTAAAACCATATTTAATATATATAGATCATATCGTATATATGTTTCAAGACTTAATAATTTATACATATAGTGTAAGATTGAAATCTAACTGGAAATTAGATTTTCTGTATTTTTGAAATCTGAATATACAATGTATTTATCACCATAAATGTATGTACATAGACGATATATATTTAAGTTCATAATCTGTTTTAACTGATATGTCAATTACATATGCATATAGCATTTATACTATATATTCATATATACACAATACTACCAGAATCAGCAAATCAAAATATATCTATCATGATTTGAAGATTTCCTATACATTATCTATATAATGTAAAAGTTGTACTTTAAGATGTATGCAAGAATTTTAAACGTAAAATTCCTCTAACAAATAAAACAGAGCAGGTTTTTAAAACATGAAAAAGAATCAGATTCAAAACTTCATGTAGCAGATTTCATTAAATCGATGTTTAATCAAAAGCTATCTCCTAATATGCCAATCGGTAAAACATATTAATCATATAAGAAGAAAATTCATGTTAAAACTAAGTCATTAATTTTATCAATCAAACAACTTTGATATGAGATCTAGAACAGTTTACACGTATAAACAGATCAACATACTGCTTTAGACAAATCAATGTATCCAGGATTTAATCATTCCCAATAAATCAATCCGAAATCAAACCCCTAATTTCTATATCCATCATTATCGAATAATTAGGCATTCGAACAAAATTAAACCTAAAAATGAATTCAAAGTACAAATTATTGCAAAACCTCGCTCTGATACCATTGAAAGCAATTTAGGGAAACTAGATCTAACTGAAACCCTAAATTAATTATCAATTTAACACTTAAATTCGCGGATCAATGCAATAAAATTGAAATCGAAACATAATTAGGTTAGAACTCATCACTTTCATGATGAAAAACAAACGAATTGACACCACGAAGAAACTCGATCGATCGAATCAAAGGCACGACAAAGGCGCCGAGCCCTCTATTGGTATCCACGAACGATGCCCTCAACTTTGTCAAATGAAATTAAAGCGGATTAAGATTCGGTACTAGCCGAGATTTGGGATTCTAGGGTTTCTCTCTTATTTGATATCTGTATATAGATAGAAAGAGGATCGTATCCTTTTATAAAGCAATACACGGGTAATTAGGTAAGCTTTAGATCCCTTTTATTTGTTCAAAACCAAAGACCATTTCAACACTTGAATATTTTTTTTGAACTATTCTCATCCTTTCATCACTCTTATGTGTGACCCTATAGGATCATAACGTTGGCAACAATTTAAACAATATTTAAACTGTAAACAGTGAGTGGCATCTAGTAATACATCGCTGTTACCCAAGTTATAATAATATTAATGATTCGATACAACCTTTCCGTGACCAGTGTATCAATGTAATATAATCCTTTTAACCAATAAATCCAGGATTAAACTAGAGGCATGGATCGTATCATCCTCGTTATAATTTAATCCGATTTTCTTGATCGATGAGTAGACTGTTTAAAACAAATCAATATTTGAGCACGGCCATGCATTTCACAGTCTCACTCAATCAAGAGGCCCATGTATATCACTATGAATATATCGTAGGGTTAAATTCTATCTAGATCATTCATAATTTTCATTCGATTCGAGATATATCCAATAATCACCATTATCATTACTGTATTACGAAATAACTTTAGATGATATCAAAACACAAATATCCTCGAATAAAATTATAATGATTTCAGGTTTGAGGACCATTACATCACTGTCACTATGAGAACAGCTTATGATATTGTTGATTATATTCCATGTAGTTATCTCACGGTGGGTCAGCCCAATACGCTATTCTCTAATACGTATTTATATTTTGACTTTAATATCATGTATATTAATGATCAATGAGATGTGATCATCGGTCAATCAATATACTAGTCTCAACGCTTTATTGTTGTCCTATATAAACAATAAAACTCGACTAGGGACATTTAAGAATTTTAATACTTATCACATTATATAATCTCAAGTTCAGTCTTACTCGAACTATATAATTCTGTATTATTATTCTAAGGACTTCTATTAAACTATTATTTATATTACGCAGTAAATATAATATAACAGAATATTTTTATTCCAAATAAAACAATAACGTTATTAATCACATCAAATGATTGCCTCTAGGGCATAAACTCCAACAATCTCCTACTTGCACTAGAGTCAATCATTTACGTATCGTATACTCATGAAACTAGTGTGACTATTAAACTTCTGCTGCGACAGAGTTTAACTCAGTAGGTCTGCAACATTACGACTTTTGTAACTTTGCAGATATGTTTATTTCCTCTGTGAACAATTTCACATAAGAGTTATATTTCTTAAATATATGTTTGGATTTATTATGAGTTTAATGTTTTAGGCCTGAGAAATAGCCACATTGTTATCACAATGTAAATCATTGGATCAACAATGAATTAAGTTCAATTATGAACTTCTTAATCCAAACATTTTCTTTCTTAGAATCAGTATCTATTTCTTGTTTTAAAACTAACATTACTCACAATAATTAATGTGTTATCAATATATAACATTGTAATTATTGTGTCACTCCCACTCAATTTCTTGTCTATACAAGATTCAATGGTATTTTGTGGTCTCCGAGACATTTCAGATTCTATTTTATTCTCATCGGTATGTTAGAGGCTGACTCTCTTTTATAAGGATACCAATTCGAGTAATAAACATTTTATTCTCAGAGGATTTATAGAATTAATATCCATTTTCTTCTTTTGGATATTCCACAAAATATTTATTTGATTTGGGTCCGATCTTATCAGAGGAATGACATTTAACAAGCTCTATACATCCCAAATCTACGCATTTTGACATACTAGGACATTTCCTAATCCATATCTTATATGGCGTCTTAAGACTTGTTTTAGTAGGATTAATTTAATTGTTCTAAATTTAATTTATTGGAAGATCTATATGACTTATCTTGGTCGTACCATAACTTATAAGGTGTGATTACTTCTTTTAGGCACACCATTTAAACATGGTATTCTAAGTGGTGTGAGTCGTGAAACAATTTCAAACTCATATGGATAGTCATCAAATTTATTGGCTCTTTGAACTTTGTATGCTCTAGATTCCTCCTGTCTTCATTTGATGGCTCAAAAAAATTTAAAAATCTATAAATACACCCTAAGTCTCAACTGAAAATTCACATAAAAAAATAAGAAGGGAATCGTCATGCTGCCAGGGAGGAATTGAGCATAGCCGTCAAGAGGGAAAAGCCTAGAGACGAATCAAATTAAGAAGAAGATTAAAGCTTAATCAAATTAATCAATGCAACGTTAATCTACCCAAAGGAGCGCATCTCAATTTCAGAATCCAGAATCCAGAATTCAAGATTCTGCATTCGTTGTAAGTATAGTGACCTTTCAGAATATGAATAAAAACTGTGATGTGATTCGATGTAAATGAAAATAGAATTGTGTTATTATATGAGTATGATATAAATTCTTTGTATTGTAATGATTCTGTCATGACTTGTGTCTTGATATTTGTGGCCTAAATTGATTGATGCAAGCCTATTGAACAATTGTATATGAAAACAATGGCACTTGCAAGTTTGTGGCAAAAATTAGAATTTGATCCCGTTATGTTTATGTCTATGGCATGGACTATATACATTCACTAAATCTAAATTAAGGCTTATGTAAACATGTTCTAGATTTGAGACCTTTTATGCCTACATGACCCAAAACCTATGATATCATTCTTATGTTTATTTGAAAGTATAATTGGATCTATGTTAAGTATCGTTTTGGTTTCATAAACTATGCAAGTTCAAGTTGAAATAGGCTATATGATTAGATGTTAAAATTGGACATTTCGGTGAATATGCAACATGCTAGTTTTGTGGTTGACATTATGCCAAGTTAAACATGTTTAAACACAAATTTGTTTAAGCCTAAACTATGCCATTTCATATGTCACCTACTTAGTTATATTTTGATTTGAATGCAAGTTCACATGACCCATCATTTATGTTAGTTTCGTTAAATTGCAAGTTCATGCGCCACACACCCTTATATGTTGTAAAATATTACATGTTCTTGATTTCCCCTTTTCTCACGTTTATAAAGTTGGGCTGAATTGTGTCGAGCCCAACACTTGTTATGATGTTGCGAGCGTACAAACAGGGGTAATAACGTTGGGTGTAAAATATGAAAATATATGTTGGTATGTTTGACACATGCCAACGACAATGACATTTAAGCGGTATGAATAGTTATACCCAAGAATAAAAGACATGACATTTACATATAATTGAGAAGTGATAAAATATGTAAATTTAGAACACGGTATGCTTAACCCGATGTTGGACTGAGTTGTGACGTAAACTTGCGCGGACCCGCCCGGTTGTCCCGTAGTCACAACAATACCTATCCAATGTGGGTGGTTAAGCATTGAGCCCAATAATGACCCAAGGTTAGACTGAGCTACGGTGTAAACCTGCCCGGAACCGGTCGGCACATCCAGTAACCGTAGCAATACCTGTCTAATGTGAGTGGTCTGGTGCTCTAAGAGGCTAAGGACAGATGGTAGGGTTAAGTCAACTATAAACACTTAACCAAATTCAACATGTTAACAAGAATTGATGGGGGAGGTTAGGTAAATACAGACACTTAACCACTTAACATGTTTGACTAGAAAACCCTAGTAACGAGGGACCCGTTTCAGCAGTAACCCAAATTAGGTATCATGGTACCCTGAAACTAGGCAGGGTGGGGCACGATTACTGGGCTGATTGTAAGCGGTCAAAACGACGGCGGTGGGTGCAACAGTGTAGGTTCTAACGGGGTGCGGGCGTGCACACACTCCGGAGCAGACAAACAAGGCACTAGGGGCACCAGTAGTATAACCTATGCCTTCTAGAAATTGTGTCGGGGCCGCCACCATGGGTCTTGATACACCCCATGGTGGGACCGACATAGGTATCTACAATTCTTGGGGGCCGTATGACACACGTTTACGCGAGTAGGAGCTGATCTTTAAATAAAAATGGGGATCACTTCACCCTCAGCATGGGGTGCTAGTTAGAATAAGCTCAAGTAGGTGCATAGATATAGTATGGGTGCGATAGTACATTCGATTCTAAGCGACACTTCCTTAGCTTGTGACACTTTCCTGTTTTCAGTTTATATCTATCATACCCTTTTCTTATTCACATACTAAAGAGTTACTAGATTTACTCAGGCTTTATGTCTGACTCTATTTTCTTTTCGTCTTCTTTTCTTTCGTTCCCCCCCCCTCAGGTCTACAGGGAGGAAACAACTCAGCTCAGTCAGACTCTTTACAAGTTCCAAGAACGTAGATGTATGATTTGGGTCCCTTTTGCTCGGATTATGGCTTTGTATACCACTATGTGGATTTTGTCACTTTATTTATGTTTTATGCTTCTTTAATAATCAAGACAGTAATGAGGTTGTAATGTTGGAAGTATTTTGAGACAATTATGGAAAGTTTTGTTTGAACACGTATTGATGAAATAAAAGTCTGTTTGGTTTCCGCTGTTTAAAATATGTGTATTTATATCTGTCTTGAGTTTATCTGTGGCTTTTACTTATAAACCTCCACCAAAGTTAAGGCATTCCCTTTGTGAGTGACCTTAACGGAGGTGGCGTGTTTCATAAGTTAAGTTAAAACAATGGATTAATAAACAAAAAAGGGGTTGTAGATTACTTTCGTTAATTACAATCTAAGGAATAACATGTTATGGGCTTATTTATAAACTTAAATGAGTTATGTTAAATGTTGGATTAATAAGCGGGAGGGGTCCATTCCTTTGAGATATAAGGGGCTCGTGGAAATCCTTGTTAACCTGGGGACCAAGTCTAGTGGAGACTTGTACGCATTTTTGTGCGGGATCTGAATCAGTCAGTATTCCTTGGTTATCAACGAGGCCTTGCACTAGGTAGGAGTCAAGGCACACTTATACTGAATTGGGTAGTAAGAGGTCCAAACATGAGGTGGGTAAGGGCGCGTTCCAGCGGAGTCATGAGCATGCATGGGTCCCAAAGTGGAAGACAAGACGCTGTAATGCCTGCGATTATGGCTGTCATTTTAGTTGATGGGTTCGGGAAGTGATAACACCGAATGTCATAGCTGACACAGATTAATCACATCTGGAAAGCCGATTGATGGGTAGCATTTGGAAATTCCTTCTTAAATTACTTATTTCTATCTAAATCTGTAGTGGTACAAAACAATCAATCAGTTTTAGTATGATTAGTATCATCGTCATTGTCTCTTGGATAAAACTAGCCAGTCATTTATGTAAATTCATATCAATTATTGTTCACCTTTAGATATGTACAGACACTTACCTTTTATAATAGTAGAACCACTATTTATCTGTTTTACTTAACCTAGCAAGTCGTGCTGGTAATCATGGCAGCTCAACAGGCTTTATATCTGACCTATTTCCTTTCTTCCTTTCTCTTTTCTTTCCCCCGGGCTTACAGGGAGAAAGCATATAGTTTAAATTTCTTGGTTTATTTTGTCGTGATGAATTTCTACAAGAACTGATTTCTTTCTATCCTCTTTCCAAGGTTAGGTTGTATCTATTTGACTATATTTGGGGGATAATATTATTTACTCTGATATTGTTTTTGGCTGAGATATTTGAGACATGGCATTTTGTAACTATTTGGTTAAATGAAACAAATATGGCTTTGTATTTATAAAATGAAAGTTTCTCTTTCTGATGTAAATTTACTATTTTATGTCTTGTGAAATCCTAGTCTCTATGATGTTTTATTTCTTCATACCTACAATGCTCCATAATTTCTTAATGAAATCCTCATATGGGTGACACTAAGGAATGTGGGGTATTACATTTGGTATCAGAGCCTAAGGTTACCAAGATCACTAAAGTTCTGTTTAAAAGAAAATATTTTAAAATAAATGGAATTTTCAAAAATCAAAAGTTACTTTGAAAATAAAATTTCCTCTATAGTCAGTTACAACCTTCCTTTGACTCTTTCTAAATGTTTATCTTTTTAGTTGAGTTATAAGGCATTCTATCTTAGCTCTCCTTTACAGGTTGAAAATTTTATTAATGGAAAATTCATTTAACTTAGTAGTTGGGAAAGGTCGAGGTTAAAAAGGAACTTGCTGCTCAACAAATATTAGAACGGGTTAATCATGGGTATAAAAAGGATAATTTGGAAGTTAAGAATAACCTAGATTGATTATTTAAGAAAAAAGGATGTATTTCCATAGTTTGGTTTGAAATTAATATAGAAAACATCATTGCAAGAATGAATGAATTAGTACGGAATAGGGGTTTTACCGTATTGCACACTAACTGCCAACTTAAAGATAATTATAAAAAATAACTTGCAATTATGGATTTCTATAAAATAGATTGTCTTACACTATGGAAATAGGTTTTTATACATTTTCGATAAACAATCAATTAGGGATAAGCAGAACTTCCAAAAAAGGGTAAGTTTAAGATGGCAAGAGAAAGATCAACATGAGTATATTAATGTTTAAAGAATTATGAGGACAAGTGTTGATCAAAAGTGGTCGAGGGATAGTAGAAGGCAAGGATTGGTAAAGGAAATAATGTTATCTATCTTTAGTTCTTGCTAGTTTTCCTATTTTGTTTAGAAATATGTTGTCCCTTTTCCTTTGATGTGTTGGCTACATGGAGTCCTAGCCATGGTAAGAAGAGTTGAGCATTTGTATGGTAGGTGTAAGGAAGCGGTCCTTTACATATATAGTAAATCCCCTAGGATACGGTTATAGCACCAGTTGATTGTTTTGCACTTAGGCCCAGTAGTAGTTTCTGAGGCGCGTAGGGATCGGCTTGGTTATCTGTGGTGAGTCGGGGTTGAAACTAAAATCTTGAGTTAGGAGATATTTATGGGAATTTCCGGGTATAGGGTTGTTTTGGGATTAGATAGGTCAACCATATAATTGGTTATCCCAGATTTTTGCTCTAGTATAGAGTATTCTAAGGTTTTAAAGTAGAAAATTTTGAAGGATGGATTAGCTAGTTAATTAGGGGATATATTTTTTTGGCAAGGCCGACCAATTTTTAACATCGTTCGTAACACGCTTCTATTTATTGAAAAATAAAATACAGAAAGATCTGGTGATATGAAGCAAACATATCAACAAAAAGGCTTCCATGCACGAAAGTATAAAATTACATAGACATATATCATTGTCACATTTCACATCCTACCTTACTTGAGAATATGCAAAAAAGCATTAATAACACCATGTAAATATCGTTAAGCTCTACCATTCAGCCTTTATCATCATTTATTCTTTGATTTTCTTGCTTCTGGTGATCGGAGCACTCCCTATTATATGCCCAAGTGAAGATGTAGTGGGAGAGTTGATGATAAATTCTGGTGGAGCCTTATATCTCGTAGGTGGCGAAATCAACTATTTTGACTGCAAGAAGAAAATTATTGGGCTAGGACTACTTTTTTTAGGTCTTCTTACGACCCGAGGGGTTAGTTATATTGATATTCCTATTTTCCTTAATGCATCTCTAGGCGGTATCGTTTAAGTTCTCTTTGTGCTATATATTCCGAATATAATAAGTGATTGAAGGATTATCTCCAGGAGAGAGAGAGGGATTGTTTTCGGATCTATATTTGTGATGATGCTAAACTTGTAGCATTTTGGGTAAAGCACATGTTTTTTTGGGTGTAAGTGAGAATTGAGTTTTGTAGTTGAATTGGAATATTTTATTCCCTAGACCATATCTTTTTAAAAGAATGGTGTGACTCTTATGTTGAAGCTTTCTACATGTATTTTAAGGAAGTAGTTAGACTTCAGTTGTAATGGTTTTCCGGAAAAAGCTAAGTAATTTTTTTTGAAATAGTTGTTGTACCTTTTTGGCTTTTGGATGTTTAAGGGTTCATGTAACATTAATGAGAATATTTTGTAAACCCAAGATTTGATCCGAGATCGTATCCTAAGAATGGATAGGAATTCACCATTTTCCAAATTATATTATTGAGATTCGATGCTTATCAGGATTTCATCATTTGACAAAAAGGGTATATTTCAGAAGTTTTGAGAAATCTTTGTAAGACCATAGAATTAAGGCAAATAATGATTAAAGAACAGGTGAATGAAGAGAATATGGAGATTCCAAACGAATAATTGTATTCCAAAGTAAGAGGGTAACAAGGTGGTGTTTTATGGAAATTTGTGGAATTATTTTGAGTCGTAACCCCATATGTATGAAGTTTTAAGAAATGGGAAATATGAAAGACTAATATGTTTTGATATGAAACTTATATTTTGGAATTTCATATAAAAAATATTTCAAAAAGAAATCTTTGTAACTAAAAATTTGTCTCATTAGGATTTCTCAAATATATATAAAAAGTGGGGCAGTAGATAAGTCTTCATGGGGTTGGACGATATAAGTGTAATGAGCCAAAGGAACACAAAATGGGTAAAATAGAGACTAGGAGTTTGAAGATGGAAATGAGGAAAAGTATGACTTTACTTATAAGATTAAGGTAAGCTTTTGGATTAGTTCACTTGAGAGTTTCTCCCCAGAGTAACTAAGATGTATGAGATGAAACAGCTACACCAAGGGATTCAAGTTTCTTACTGCATTCTCTTAACAAGTATTTCCTTTTTGATAATCTATTAGTAGCTTCTTCCTTTGGTTAGGGACTTCCTTCTAGTATATTCTTGGGATGTGTAGATCTTAGAATTTGAGCTTATAGATGATAGGATATGGTTGAAACATGTGTTTGAGACATGTTATGTTTGATGGTTGCAAGTGTATGTAGTGCATGCATACACGCACACTAGGCACTAGATAAGAGATCGGCTGAACTAAGACACTTATATATTACATATGGATGTGTGCGCATGTTAATTTATTTTAAACATGGATGAAGAATGGTTGAATCATCACTTGGATATTGCGTTTTGGTGAATGGTTGTAGCACACATAAAGGATATATATTATTAGGATTCTTTTGCACGCATATTAGACGCATGTCACAGACATAAATTGCATTAAGGAGGTCAATTGAATCAGTAGACCGCCTGATTTTGGCATTAGTGTAAAGATATATACACGACACATTTGCATATGCTCATACAAAGCATTAGAAAGTCTAGGGACAATAAATGCAAGTGGATGATGGTTGAGTAGATATGTGTTAGCATTCATAACATACATCTAGCCTTGGAGATTTCGAGGACGAAATCCTTTAAGGAGGAGAGATTGTGACAACCCAAATTTTTAATAAAACAATAATTAATTAATGAATTAATTAATTAATTGAGGAATAAAATGATAAAATAAATATTATTTAGAAAAATATTGAAATTGAGCAAAATAATTTTGATTCAGATAAACTTCTAGTTTGCGTAAATCGGACAAGAAATGAACAAGTTATGATCAATCAAAGTTTGAAATTAAATTAGAGAATTTAATTAATAAAACAATGGTAAATGGGCGACCAGCCTTAACTGGGTTGGCATAGAAGTCGACACACGAATCGACACGTGGGCCGACCGTGTCTAAGGTGGGACGACCTAGCTTCGAACATTTCTGGATAATTCTTATGATATATTGCTGACGTGTAAAATACATTGAACTTGGACAATAAATTCGATGAACCTGGACACCTAGCTCTACTATAAATAGACTATCGACCCTAACTCTTTCCCCAAACCTATTCTTCTTCATCTTCTTAGCCTCCACGGAATAATGTTCTGAAAATAAAATTGGGGAAAGTCCGGGTGCTGTCAAATTATAGTTCTGAATGGATATTTTGTTTATACTTCTTTTCCAAATACCTTTGGATCTACAATAACTATTGTGAGTATTACTGTGATTTTCAAATTACTTCAAAGTTGATGTTAAAATAGATATAATGGTCATTGTAGTGATTAGCAATCTAAATAAAAGGGGTATTAATAATTAAATATATTGGATCTAAAAGTATCAGTGTTTATAAGTTAAATCTCTTACATGCTATTGTTCATTTTAGCTATTGTCAATTACCTACTCCTTTTGCAGTTATTTTTTGTTTATGTATACGTTCTTCTCCTTATCCCCTTTATGTCATTGTTTTATTTACAGTCTTATTATGCCCATTTATTCCTTTTATTCTCTTCTGAGCGTAGATCTGTTTCTCCATTTTCCTTTGTTTTGCGTTGAGTCTAGGCCAACGAGAGCCTAGGCCTTTACCGTTTGAGTTGCGAAAAATTAGAATAATATGAAATAACGTTAAAAAGGGGAATTGGGCACACTGGAATTTGTGAATCATGGACTATAAATTGCGATTATTATAAAGGAAGAATATGAAAACGTGCAAATCGAAATAGGTTGAACTTAACTATATATATTAAATGGACATGTCATAGGAAAACATGTTATTTGACATTAATTTGTAAACATGTTATTTGACATTAATCCGTAAAAATGTTAATATGGCATTGATTAGGAAAACATTTTATTTGACATTGATTTGTAAACATGTAAATATGGCATTAATTAGGAAAACATGTTATTTGACATTAATTTGTAAATATGTTCAATTGACATTTAATTGGAAAAACATGTTAAATTTTCATTTATGTTCATTAGAATGGAAATATGTTCAATTTATATTTATTTGAGAAAAACATGTTAAATTGTCATTTATGTTCATTAGAATGGAAAATATGTTCAATTGACATTTATTGGGGAAAACATGTTAAATTGTCATTTATGTCCGTTAGAATGGAAAATATATTCATTTGACAATAATTTTGGGAAACATATTCATTTAATGTTAATTTGGAAAGCATGTAAATTTGACGTTAATTCAGAAAAACATATTAATTATACTTAATGTAACATTAAGTAATTTGTATCGGAAAACATATTAATTAGAATGTATGGTATTGGACATTAACATGTAAATGGAAAACCTGTGAATCAGAATAGGGTTGTACTTAATTATATATTAAGTAGACACGTCATTGGAAAACATGGGAATTGGGGAGAGGTATACTTAATTATACATTAAGTGAAACATGTTATTGTAACTTGTAAACATGTAATTGGATGATAAATGACATGGTAATAAAAGGGGTTGTAGATTACTTTCGTTAATTCAAAGGATAGAAGGTTATAGATTACTTTCATTGATTACAATCTTGAAATAACATGTTATGACACTGGGATTCTTAATGAACTTAATAGGGTTAAGTTAAAACCGTGGATTAATAAGTGAGGAAGGGGTTGTAGATTACTTTCATTTATTACAACCCGAGGGTAAAAGTTTGTAGATTACTTTCGTTAATCTAAGAAAGTACATGTTATGACATTGGGCTTACTAACGAACTTAAAACAGGTTAAGTTAAAACACTGGATTAATACGCGGATAAAAGAGACTGTAGATTACTTTCGTTAATTATAATCCGGGAGTAAAAGAGATTGTCGATTACTTTCATTAATTGTAATCTAGGGAATAACTATTATGAGCTTATTAATGAACTTAAACAGGTTAAGTTAAAACACTGGATTAATAAGTAAGAAAAGGGGTTGTAGATTATTTTCGTTAATTACAATATAGGGAATAACATGTTATGGGCTTATTAATAAACTTAAATGAGTTAAGTTAAAACACTAGATTAATAAGCGGAGGTGGGTCCCTTCCCTTGAGATATGAGGGGTACGTGGATATCCTAGTTAACTTGGGGACCAAGTCTCGTGGAGACTTGTATGCGTTTTTGTTTGGAATCTGTATTAGTTAGAATTCCTTGGTTATCAATGGGGCCTCGCACTAGGTAGGGGTCAAGGCACGCTTATACTGAAATGGGTAGTAAGAGGTCCAAACGAGAGGTGGGTACAGGTTCGTTCCGGAGGAGTCATGAGTGTGCATGGGTTCGAAAGTGGACGATAAGACAATGTAATGCCTGTGATTAAGGCTGTGTATTTTTAGTTGATGGGTTTGGGAAGTGATAATCGTGAATGCCATAGATAGCACAGATTATTCACATTTGGAAAACCGATCGATGGGTAGCATTAGGAAATTCCTTCCTAAATTACTTGTTTTTGTCGAAATCTGTAGTAGTGCAAAACAACCAATCAGTTTTAGTATAATTGGTACTGTCATCATTGTCTTTTGGAAAAGAATAGTCAATCTTTTATGTCAATTCATATCAGTTATTGTTCACCTTTAGATATGTATAGACACTCACCTTTTATGACACTAGAACCACTATTTATCTGTTTTACTTCACTTAGCAAGTCGAGCTGCTAATCATGGCAGCTCACCAGACTTTATGTCTGACCCATTTCCTTTATTCCATTCTCTTTTCTTCCCCTCAGGCTTATAGGGAGAAAGGATATAGTTTATATTTCTTTGTTGATTTTGTCATGATAAATTTCTGCAAAGACGGGTTTCTTCTTGTCCTCTTTCCAAGGTTAGGTTGTATCTCATTGACTATATTTAGGGGATAATATTATTTTACTCTAATATTGTTTTTGATTGAGATATTTGAGACATGATATTTTGTAACTATTTGGTTAAATGAAACAAAGACGGTTTTGATTTTATAAAATGAAAGTTTCCCCTTCCGCTACAAATTTACAATTTTATGTCTTGTGAAATCTTAGTCTATGTGATGTTTTATGTCTTCATACCTACAATGCTCCATAATTTCTTAATGAAATCCTCATACGGTGACATTAAGAAATGTGGGGTGTTAAAGGCTTCTTATATAGGATGTAACTAACTTGTGCCAGTTATGGCATTTGGGGTTATCAGTCCTGAACTCATCAACTAAAAAGACATAGCCTTAATCACAGGCGTTACAGCGTCTTATCTTCCCTTTTCGGAACAATGCACGCTCATGGTTCCGCCGGAACACTCTCGTACCCACCTCGTTTTGAAAATCTTACTATCCAAATCAGTAAAGCATGCCCTGGCCTCTACGTAGTGCGAGACTCAGATGATAATATTAGGGATACTGATTGATACGAATTCCACAAAAGCAAGCATTTGACACAAGTCACCCTTATACTTGGTCCCCAAGTTAACTAGGATTTCTATGATCCCCTTATATCTTACTTAAATGGACCCCTTAGCTTATTAATCAGATATGTTTAACTCAGCATGTTTAAGTTCACTAATAAGCTCAATATGATATTGTGTTATATCCCTAGGTTGTAATTAACATTTCTAATTAAATGTAATCTTTTTATGCAATCCTTCCCTAAGTCAGAGAAGTCCAATGCATCACTACTCAGATGTTTTACAATTACCAGTTACAAATTACATAATGTCCAACTAAGTATATTTTATTCCAATTCACATGTTTTCTAATAACATGTTTCTTAATGTATAACTAAGTACAGTTTATTCCAGTTCACAAGTTTGCATATTCTTCCATCAGAATTTATCCCAATTTACAGTCTTTAGTTCACCAATCCTCAATACGCCAAAAATCCCTTTTTAACATTATTTCATATTATTCCAACTTTTACGCAAATTAAACGTTAAAGGCCTAGGCTCTCATTGGCCCAGGCTCAGCGCAAAAGCAAAGAAAAAGGAGGAATCAGTCTTGGCTATTTGCAAGGCCTAGACTTAGAAATGAAAAAAATAAATAAATAGGCATTGCATGACTGTAAACAGAATAATAACAGAGAAGGGGATAAAGAAGAAGAATTTGCTTGTAAATAAATAATAACTGAAAAGGAATAAACAATAGACAGTAAATAAAATGATTAATAACTTGTAAAAAATAAACTTATAAACACTATAATCATCAAACTTTAAGATCCGATATATTTTACTATCTTAATCCTTGTTATTTAGATTTTTGATCTAAAAATAACATAAACTCACAAAGAATTGTTGTAGATCTAGAAAATTCCTTTGAAAGAGAAGAAGAAGAATATCCTTTCAGATGTACGATTTGACAGCACCTTGACTTTTTCCCCAATTTTATTTCTTGAGCATGACGGAGTGAAATCTAAGAAGATGAAGAACAACAGGTATGGGAAGAAGTGAAGAGTGGTAGTCTATTTATAGGTGTGGAATTATAGTTTAGTCCATAGGTGTTACACTCCACATTTTTTTGCGCTCAAATTTCGATAGAATTGAAACTCAAACACATCCTTACATGGAGCGTGTAGATCTGGTACCTGCAAATAGGAGAGCATGAGCATAATCATAGTATGATAAGATAACACACAACGGAAACAAAATAGTGTGAACTAGTATTAACTCAAGTAACTACCTTTTTCAAAGTAAGTCACTTTGCCAATACCGAGCATGAGAGAGAACGAGAACAGAAAGCCAAATTTAAACACCTATGAGAATCTAGCCTTCTCTAGAGAACCTGGGTGGTTGTAATGAGGAGGGGGGTTCAGAACAACAAGATTCTGGTGAACAGGAAATGTACAACACGATTATAATGCACAGATGTATCCCGTTTGGTTCAACCCAAGATGTATGCCTATCAAGGTTAGTGATTCTAGCCTAACCTTGTAGATGTTTACGCACAACTCTACTACTCTTTTCCAAAGTAGTATTCTAAGATATAATACTGAGATAGAACGTTTACGCATATATTTAGGAAACCCTTTAAATTATAATTAATTGACTATTAGACCGAGAAATGAACCCCTAACTGTGGAGTTTTCACATACATATATACCTTTCCATCCACTTTCCCTTAATATTTTTCCGCCTCACTACCAATGATAGATTGGGTGGATTCTCCCGATCACTTAAGACCCTAGGCAGACTCATTGGTCGGCGGACTTATTGGTGACTAGATACCTCTAGATAACTTGTTCTATATTTTTATAAATTAGAGAACATTATATACTGGCCCTACTAGTTAAGGCTTCCATCATTCATGCATATACCCTTGCTCGCATAAGGTGAAAGATGGCATTCTATCACTCGTTATACCTTCTAACTAACCTTATTGGATAACCCACTTAGTCGCTTACTATTTCCCATAGGGTAGGTAGCCATATCTGACGTTTTTAGTTTTCAGGTTTGGGTAGACAATACACATACATGCCATTTAAGACCCCTATACTGAAAGATCTAACCCCAGGTGGACTCTTCAACCCCAACCGCTTAAGATCTAGGATGCGGGCTACACGCGAAGGTTATTAGGTTCGTACACAATTAGTTCTTAATACCTTTCCCTATTGGGATAAAGTGGGCTACATTATTATGCCCTTTCAGTTTAGTTTCTCTCTGCATGATTTATTATCGTCACGGGTTCTTACGGTTAATAATATTTCCACATTATTAACCTACTAAGTCCAACTCTATTTTTAATTATAAGTTTTATATTCATTAATATAAATAAGGAAGGTTATTTCCTCTTTTACCTTGGATATTTATTTGATTACTTCCCTAATTGGACTTAGTATTTAAGAAACGATCAATATCCATTAATCCCCTTATAACACCCATTCTCTTTTATTTCTATGTTTATTGCCCTTTATGGCTAGAAGTGTCATATTTTCCTAAGGCAACCATTTACCAGCCTCAAAGTATCTATTTGTTGTACTCCAATAGACAATTACTATTATTATTCATTTATTTATTTATAGGTTGACTGTTATATATATATATATATATATATATACACATTTATTTGTTTATCTACCAAGCCTCTCACATTAAGTTGGCTACTTGTGGATGCTGGATTTGTCGGTCGGTTGCAGGCAGACTTCTACCACAAGTTGAACTTAACCTCATACCTTAGTACATTTATATTTATGCATTAGACCCTTCACATTAAGCTGACTACCTGTGGATGTTGGATTTGTAGGTCGGTTCCGGGTAGACTTCTACCACAAGTTGAGCTTAACCTTGTGCCTAAATGCGATTATTATTCAAAATTCCAAATTTGGAGTGTACAACATTAATCCTAATTAATTTTAGGAATTGAAGCCACTGTCCTATTATATATAGTTTCCCCAATCAACATTGGTTACAATTGTTATTTGATTTGTTGTCCAATTTATAGCAATTAATTATATTGATTGCTACAAATGGTCAACACAAATATATTAATTCGGTATGGATTACATTTTCATATAATTCCATAGTAGAACATCATTCAAAGATTCAAACATGCAATACAATGTATATTTTACCGTTTTACGCTGATTTGGATGAATAATATGTGAATATATTTATTTTTATGTTTTTGTGCGGTCAACGTAGTTGTTATTATTATTTATTCTTTTAAATCTAATGATTTGGTTTAATTGACAACCAAACATCCTTTTTTGCATTCAATCTTGCCAAAAGGTTTCAAATCTTACAAAAAGACCGTTAGTCGTAGTCATCGTAAATTATGCCTAATTAGTGGAATTGACATATTTCCAAATCACAAGAAATATATGTTAGTGTATAATTTGGAATAGTTCTTGCAAATGACACACAAATATGTATATTTATATATATATATATATGCACATTTGCACCACTTCTCCATTTTTGACCTTTTTATCATACCTCCTGTGATTTCAAAATGATGCCTTTTTATTCAAAAGGAGGGAAACGACATATTTACAACAATTAAGCCAAAACCGAACAATATTGAATAAAAACATGCATATTTCTTTTAATGTTACAATCATATAATTTATCGATCAAATATTTTTATCCAAATTCACATAATTTATTTTTCAACACTGAACTAGAGATCCGGAATGTAACTACATCTAAATGGTGTTTAGTGGGACTAATTTCCAGATCTGTAGTGCTTTACAACAACTGCAATATATTTTACAACATAACTATAGGAATATGTGTAAATAGGTTTAAGGATCATACAATTAATATTATGCATAACCACAATTTACAATTCACAAGTTTTAACAATACTTACAATCAGATCTGATGGGTGTCAATCTAATTACAACAATTTAATGAACAGATCTGGTAGAAATAGGCATAAAATTTAAGATCTAATTCAAACGAAATAAATAAGTTACTATAAATGTATTCGTAAATTTCCCACTCACCTGCAAGCATCCAAATCCAAAGTTTGAACCCTTTAGGTCTACAATCCCCAAATTCTTACAAATCTACAATTTATCTGAAAAGCGGAAAATTTCAAATCTGTAGAGATATAAGAAAATAGGAAGAGAGGGGAGAATTTATTGTTGAGCACTAATTTGCATTCTTTTACATTAGGTCTGATAATCCTCTCAATTTTATATGAATTGGATTTGATTTGATGTGTATGAATATATTTTTATTTAACATATTAGGTTTGGAGAAGGAGGAAAATGGAAGAGCTTCGCTGCTACCCATAGATTTGTGTGGAAAAGTATGAGGCGTAACCCCTTTATTTATAGGAGTGGAATTAGCCTTAAACCGTTGGATTTGTTTTAAATTATATCCGTCCATCCATTATATATATATATATATTATAAACTAAACCTATAAAACCTAGCCATCGCTAGGCGTTTTGATGCCCAGCGGTCGACCGCCTGGGCGTCCGAACGCCACTCAGGCTGGTTTAATAAGGTATGTTATATTTACATTATTCTAATTTATTTTTTCCATCCATTTTTGTATTTCGTCCGTAACTTTTCATATGGACTTCGTTTGCGAAACTCCAAACTTGAAACTTGACCAGAATTCCGAGACGAACGCATCGGTTAAAGTTTCATGGTAAACTTTCATCGTTTGCAGAAATTCCTAATTTTGAAATTCTAATAATTAATTTATATTACCAAAATTTTGGGTTATTACAATAGAGCTTTAGGTTTTTAATCTAAGCAATAGAAGACACCTCAACAATGCATCAGCAAAAAATTATCTAGAAGCAGGCGACATTGGCCAGACGCAGGCTTGTGTCTAACTCGAAATGGGTCGACCCACCTTATATATGGGTCGACATAGGGGTCGACCCATATATTGGCTGAGTCGCCTACTTACCGTTGCTTTATTCTGATTATTTATTAATTTTTTTTTGATTTTAATTCCAAACTTTGATTGGTCATAACTTGTTCATTTTTAGTCTGATTTACACAAACTAAAAGTGTATCAGAATCAGAATTTCATAACGAACGCAACAGTAAAATCCCTTTTATCCAATTATGAATATTATTTTAATTAATATTAGATTTATTAGTCTTCTTTATATAATTATTGTTTATTAAATTTTGGGGTGTTACAATTACATTTAGTTTGTAGGCTTTCTTGTAAAACTTCTAAATCTTGTCACAATTCTTTCTGTACAATTTTGTTATTATTTACACTAAATCTGGAAATAGTCCCTAAATATAACTGAGATTTATGTGTTATTTTATTTCAGGTTTGTAGAAATGGGTGTAAGTGCGAAGTTTATGTAGATTTATCCTTATAAGTTTAGAATCCATATGAGTTTTGGGTTGTTTAAGGTTTTTATTTGATTTTTGTAAAATAGCCATTTTGTCCTTTTTACACATAAAATCCACATTTAAAATTAAAAGGAATGCGTGAAATAAATAAAAGGAAGAGTTGTGTAAATAACGTGTTTTTCATGTAATTTATTTTGCCTGTTCCAAATAAAACACTACCAATTCCTTATTATTTTGAAGGTGTCTACATTTCCTTCCATTTAAATGCTTGGGCATATTTATGGAAATTAAAACAAAAAAAATTCTTATGAGATTTGAAATCTTAATAAGTGAGAAAATAGAAGATTATTCCAGTCAATAGTTTGGATTAGAATGTAAATAAATTGAAATTAAGAAATTAGTAAATAAATAAATATAGAAATCTGAAATTTACGTAATAAGCATGCTAAATTATATTTAATAATACTATATATATCAAAAAAATACATAACTAACGCTATATATTAATAATACTGGTAAGCGTTAAGTGTTGAATTTGAAATATTCTTTGTTATTTATAGGTATTGATTAACATTTTTTTTGAAAGTTAAGCATAAAATTTTATTCATCAATTGATATTTACAATATAGATTTTCTCGAGCACATAGTATGTTATAACAATCTAAACAGCTATCTCAATCAAATTTCCTGAACTCAACCTCACAATCTGAAATAAAAAATAACATTAAAAAATAACATTAAAAAATAACAATAAAGAAAAAAAGAAAAAAGACTCATTGCTACAGCTCCTTGCATGCCAAAAGATCAAGTACCAAAAATGAGGATAACACTGACACTCATCAATCCCAGAATATCAACAATACTCTTGCCTTGACTACCCTTGTCAACCGAACATAAAGCATAACTGATTCCAGCATCCAGAAAGACTTGCATCCTTCAAATCATAGAAGTACTGCAACAACATTTCATGTTAGAGAAAGGTCATGCAAAGAATTTTCATGTGTATGCATTTTTGAAGATTTCATTTTATTGCTGAAAGGCATTACATCCTCAGGCATATAATCATTTCCTTCATTCAAGTCATCATCTGCCCAAAATTTTCCCCATGGTTTATTGTTCATGGATTTGGAAGATGTCAGAGAGCTAGTGCACAGTGCTGATGAAAGCATAGCAGTGTTAACTACTAGAAAAGTTAATCCAGAGCCAGTTACATTAGGAGGAGGTAGTTGAATGTTTGAAGGTGGTTTCAAGTTTCCATATAGGGATGATTTAGAGGGTGAAGAAGCTAAGATTGTTGTGACAATAGTAGATGATTTAGAAGATGGGGCTAAATTACCAGTGGTACTCATTGGACTACATGAAGCATTAGTGTTTCACATACCCATATTTCCTTTTATAGAATTGCCAATATTAACAGAATCTTCATCAAATAAATTACCTATCAGACCCTCCATCTCTTCAACCATATTGATTTGCTCCATATTCTGATTTCCAGCTTCATGAATGTTGTTAACTTGTGCTTCTAAACCAGTATCAGCACTCAGAGTTACTTCCTACTGTATGTTCAGCTTCTTGAGTATTAACATTCACATTAGTGTTAATAATAACATCATCATTAACTACCTCAGTAGCTCCATTTCCATCCTTTTCATTTGCAAGAGCATTAAATGGATTTGCATTAACAATAGGCATATCAAATCCAATATTAGCATTAGTCTTATGAATAGTAACACCCTTCTTCCTCCAAAACTTTTTAGCCTTTGTGTTAACTGAATTCCAATTACCCTTACTTGCGAAATCAATGTTCTTTCTATTATACTGTCCAGCTTGCTCATGAAAACTATCATGAAGATTATTTTCAAAATCTTGTACACGGTCTCCACAATCCATATCTGCCTTAGGATTGAACTCACAATTACTAGTTATATGGCCAAAAACCCTACAAATAGTACAGATATTGGGTCTCCGATCATATATTAGCCTAATTGATGGGCAATCCTTGCCTAAGCCATCTACCACTATTTTATGTGGTAGTTCAAACTCAGAAGAGATCTCTACTAAGGCTTTAGCATATCTAAATCTCTACAACTTTTCAATGCTAGTGTCAAAACATATTAATTTCCCTACTTGATAGGCAAGCCAGTTGATACCAAATAATGTCCATTGAATAGTTCAAATTCGATAAAATGGACCCAAATGGGTATTGATTAACATTACTTACAATAAATGGAGAATTTATTATTATAACTACTGTTTATGATAAATAAAAGTGGAAGTTAGTGATAATTAATCCAAAAAATTACAATTAGTATAAATGGAATTTAAGTGTTGTAACTCCAAATCAACGGCAACTAATATAGCGATCATAAATATAAATATATATTAATAAACTAAAAGGTTTAAATATAACTAATGCAATAGGAGGGAGTTGCAATAAATAGATAGTAATAATAAATTAAAAAGGGACTTACATAAATGTTATTTATTTATATGTCTGTTACCTTAAGTAAAGCAACCGCTATGGTTATTAATGGCATGTGACGATTATGTTAATTAATTAAATGAGTAATTATGTAGTAATTACCATATTTAATTGTAATGACCCGCATTGTCAGGGGTATTATAATTAATTTATTTAATTATATATATCGTGATGTAGTGAATTAAATAAAGGTTTAATTAAATAATATGGAATATTTAATTAAATTAAATAATTAAATAATATATTTAATTTAGAAATAATCAAAAATATTGGAAATCACAATATTCTGTGAACGAGGTCGTCCCTTAGATTTAATTCAGCTTAGAGTTGAATTATATTGACGAATATATTCAATCGACGTCAGTTTGAAACGTAGAATTTTAATATAATTAAAATCGAGCTTGAAATGGCGCTGCAGTTCGTAAATTGGCAATTCGAACTTCAATTGAATGTACAAGATTCGTTTTAAGCCGGATTTCTGTGAAATAAGAAACGTGTGGAGCTGGTGGAGTATATCTTTCTAGTGGAAGAGAAAAATCGGGATTTCGTCATGTAGATTTTGATTTACGTCCAAATCAAATTTCAGAAAAGTCGCTATGGAATTCCTTTATTATTCGTAACGCTTTATATACGTTATAAAAAGGATTTTCGATATAAACTGAATATCGAGATAAACTGGAATCTGAAATATCAAGATGTAAATTCTGATATGATATTATGGAGCTGTACGATATCATATGTGAAGATATACGATAATATAAACTTATTTTTATTTAATTTAATTATATTTAAATATATTTAAATATTTAATTGGGTCATCCAGAGCTTTAAAAATAGCCACTTTTGCAAACGAAGTCGGAATTCGACGAAACTAATTTTGTTGGATCCATAATGTTAAATTATTGTTAGATTTCCAGTTTCATGATTTTTAGAGTCACTGTGGGGTCGTATGGATTTTTAGAGTGAGAAACAGTCAGTATTTTGACGGTTAAAAATACACTGTGTGAGCATACGGAGTCGGAATTCGATGAAACCAGTTTCGTTGGGACCGCAATGTCGAACTCTAACTACATGTCAAGTTTGGTGATTTTTGGTTATCGTATGTAATCACGAGAATTTTTAGAAAGCAAAATGAATATATATAAAAGAGAATATACCGGGAATATTCCTTCTAAATAAATATCTAAATATTTGTTCACCCTATAAATACCCACACCTTACACTAAACCCTAATTCACTTCTCTGGTAAATTAATTTCTGCCGTTGAGTTTTTGTTTCCACAGCAAACTTTCGGTGAAGAGAAAAATCAAAAGTAAATAAAATGAAAATCTATAAATCCTTTTGTATGTATATTCGCACACGTGATGCGAATCTCCTTCAACCTGATGTCTCTTTTGTGAGTTCGAACCATTTCCCGTCGATGTCGCGGAAGCAATGGTGAACAAGGGTTGGAGGATTTGAAAACTGTGTGCGTTGATTCTCGAATCCAGGTGTGGATTCGAACTTGTTGTAGATGGAGCATCAAATTTGTGGAGTTTGGGAAATTTCTGAGTATAAAACTGTCGTTGGTTTACTGTGGGTAGCTCAACATTTTTGGATCAACGCGATGAGGAAGTGTGCGAGCTTAGTGTGATGGAGTGGAGGAGAAAAAGGGTTGGATGAGGAGTAACCGGGTTATGGTAGTTTGAAATTACGATGGAGTTTTGATGGGGGATATCGAACTGATTTTGTTTGGGTCTTTTGTGTACTGACTGTCGAAGTCACGAGCGTGAGGGGAGATCGAGTGAACATTTGGGGTATGGGTTGTTGGAGGATTTGAAATAGGATTGAAATGGTGGTGGTTGTGGCCAAGGTTGGTGACCGAAATAACGGTGGATGGTGGTCAAAGTGGTCGGTCAACGATGGAGTATTTGGGTTATTCCTGGAATGGTATTTCGTTGGGGAAGACAAAGGGGATGGACAGGTGGGTTAATAGCAAGAAGATGGGCCAAGTATTGAGTGTGAGGCCCGATAGGGTTTTAAATAACTATAAATTGTATATAAAACATGTATTAACTTATAGTCATCGTATCTTACTCATACGTGAACGGAATTCAGCAAAACAAGATCCATTGGGATCGTATGGACGGACACTTCGAGATGGAACTGACTGGAAGTGGATTGGGGCTCGTTTGGATTTACGGTGAAATAAACTGTTTGATTCAAATCAAACAACAGTTTATCGTTCTTTAACGATGAACTGCCAATGTGAGTAAAACTCACCAACTCTGAACAGTTCTATTTTTACAACGTATTCATAGAACTGTTAAATATTTGTCTGTTTGACTGTGTGTTGACTGTTGATTGAACTGCTAGTCAGTTAGTGGAAATCACATATATATATATATATACATATATATAAACCGTTAAATATTTATATGTGATTTTGTTATCAGAATATTTCATAGTGAAGTGAAATCGATGTTAATTATATTGTCTAACATCTGTGATGTAGGGAAACAGGTCGGAGGAATCCAACTGGATTCCTCAACTTTTATTTTATTGTGATATATGATGTATAATCTGTGTTGATTTTTTGTGTTTGAACGATATTTATCGTTGTTATATGGTGTGTTAAATACCATAAGAAATACCAGAATGTAGAAAAGGGATTTTCAAAGTACAATTTGAAAATAATTTATTTATATAAAATCAATGGATTTTATATTATAAAAGAAAAAGGATTTTGAATAAAAGAAATATATTTGTAAAATCAAATATAAAAGAATATATTTGTTAAACGAATATAAAGAAAAATATATTTGAGAAATCAAATATAAGGGAAATATATTTGTAAATCAAATATAAAGGAAAATATTTGTCAATAAATTAGAAAGAGAAATATTTGTAAACCATTTACAAATAGAATAGAGATCAAAAGAGAATATTTGTAGAACATTCACAAATAGATTAAAAGAGATTATTTATTTATTTATTTAGGAAATAAATAAAAGTATAAAGGATTTATTTATTTAGAAAAATAAATAAGATTACAAGGAACATTTATTTAGAAAAATAAATAGGATTATAAAGGAGTATTTATCTAGGAAACAAATAGAGTTAAAGATATAGAGTTAAGTAAAATTAGAAACTGACTAGAATTAGTAAGTTGAATGGGTTCCTGAGTATCGATCTGATGTTGGTTTCGGCCTTCGGGGTTTATACTTAGGAAGTTGTTCTCTTGTTAGTTTATAGTTAGAGTCTGATAGTTGTGGAATGGTAGAGATTGATGATAGATTGATAGAATTTCCTTCTGGAAATAGTATCGTTGTTTGCACACTTGTTTTTCTTTGATAGTTAACTCACAGACTATCAAAGTTTTGACCATTTTTAACGTTTTTAATATGGAGAGACCGGTTGGATTATTATCCAAAGAACCACTCTGTATTGGCATAAGCGTTGCGAATCATTTATGCCAAAGATAATTGAAGACGGAGTAAAGTGCAAGGGCTGTTGTATAAGTCTTAGATAATAGCGACTAAGATGGATATACTGAATAGTTCCTTCGGTTTGTCCAGTCCTAGGACAACTTGTATGGACGAAGGTCTGACAGAGTATATCTGGTAGATCACGTAAGTTGATCGTTTCAAACGTATTTACGTTGGTGGCGGAGGAATTCGTTTCTCTTAGCTTATACCCATGGTATTTTTGGATAAGTCAATTTGTGATTTGGCAGGTATGACGATGTGACATTTCTAAGTGAATGAAGATGTGGCGTGTAAAAGTTAAGCGTAGCTTCTAGCCTCACATCCGGTAAATGACAGAAATCGTGCAGGCAGCATGGTTAAGTCAGTCGCACCGAAGTAGGGTGTATAATCACCTATCTAGAGAATATTCATTTGCTTCTTTAATCTATCAATGCTGTCCCATATATATATATACGGGAACGGTTGCTGATCCCAACCGTTGGTGATGTACATTCGATACACTCAAGTGAATGAGTGGTCGGTTATGTGTGGCTGAGTTGCAAGATGTTCTTGTTGAACTCCATTGTATCGTTCCTAGAGTACACTGATCGGAAGATAGTTCCATACCTTGTCATAGTTGGAAATCCATTACCCAATATGTGCTTGCGATTTCGATTGTATACTATATATGTAGAACGTGAGATGAAAGCGTTCTGCTAAATTGATAGCTATTTGTATATAGACATTATTATAATATCAGGATGATATTGCTTTTCAAAGATGTTTGGATTCTCATAAGGGAAAACCTGTTCCGTATTCACGGCGTGGTCTTATGAGATATCATATACCTGTATAACTGTTTTAAACTGTTTTACTCATACCAGTCCCATGACTGACCCGGAGTTTATTTTGTTTTGTTTCCCTAAACTCTTGGGTGCCCAATTTTGTACGAGCAGTCAAGTAGTCAGGATTTACAGATATCTGAAGAGCTGGAGCAGGAGGCTTCAGGATCATATAGCTAGAGTTTATTTCTGCTGTGTTGTAAGTGTTGTACTCTGATAAGTGATATTGTATACATAATTGTTATATTTCAAAGTTATGTTATATATTATATGTTATTCGTTCCGCTGTGAGATTCGTGTTACTCTGATGATGTAAGTTCTTCTTTTCTTCTTCTATTCTAAGTTTCTATCTTATCTATCCTCACCTTCTATCTTCTTTCTATTAATTTCTTGAATTTCCAGTACAATTTGGGGTTGGACTTGTGTTATTTGGTCAGCTCAAATTGGTCCGGATTTTCGGGTCATTACAGTTGGTATCAGAGCTTAAGTTAAGAATTACCTTGGCTCTGTGGCGTGACTCAGTAGAGATGGGGTTAGTAATACCCTAGGTTAAGTTTGAGTGTATATATACGAGTGCGTATTTGTATTTGATATAAAATGGTCTTATATTATGGGGATTCATTGGCTGAGTTGTTTATGAGTTCTGGTCGATCAGTTTGATCCACTGTATCGGTAAGAGTTTATAAACACTCGAATACGATGGGTCGACACGGTATGTTTTGAAAAGAGGGTAAATGAAATACTTTTACCCAAAGTATATATATTGGAATTATTATAATGTGTTGGTTGTTATTATAATTGAGTAAGATTATAAAAGTGAAATGGTTATGAAAATAACCAATCAAATTTCGTATAAGTATTACGAAGTGAATTAAATCTGAAATTAAAGTCAGAATTGAAATTAAAAACTGGAAATTCAGATAAGTGTTTGTAATTGAATCTGGATTAGATATAGGTGAATTTTAAAATCCTGGGAGGTTTTAAATTTGTTTTAATAAGGATATTTTGAACTGATTCAAGATGGAAGTGTTTAAGTTTGAGTTTTGAAAAGGAATATAGTATTGAACTCACATTGATTGCTGGGAAATAACTCTGATGATGGTGTACACATCATCAGTGTGATTTTTGAGTTATAAGTGACGGATTACTACCAAGATTTTGTTTTCAAATTGTTTTCGAAAACAAGGTGTTCAGGAATTCAAAAGTTTTGAATCGCTATTATGATTTCAAGTAGATTTGAAAAACCCAGGAATTTAAATTCTAGAATTTAAATGTAACTCGTGGAGTTAAGTAAAACTGAAATGGATTTGAAGATAATCTGGATTGGAATTGAGTTGAAGGGTTAAGAGTTTAAAATCTGATATCGGAGTTTGAATGGAATTTGACTTGAATAAAACCAAGTGTTTGAGCTGAGGAGTTTGATTAAGATAACATGAGTATAGGTTGAATTGGTAATAGATACAAGTGATAGAGTTGATATATCCGACAAAACGGTACAAGTTTATATTTGATATAAGCATGAGATTTATGAGCCGAATTGGCAAGCCGCTTGGCTGTTTGATTTTCTTTTGGGTTGGAGAAGGCCTAGAGAGGCGAGTTGTGGTTTTACCGATAGGGCTATATAAAGGAGGTTATGGCGAATTTTTCCGAAAATTTAAAGTGTTAGAAAATTTTCAGAATTTTTGAAAATTTTAGTTGGTCGAAATGAATTAATATTTTAGTGATATTAATTGGTTCATTTGAAATCAGAAATAAGGGGTAAACAAATCTTAGGAGTTCCAATTGAAAGGATCGTCCTCTAACTTAGCAATTTCGAGGACGAAATTATTTTAAGTGGGGAAGAATGTAATGACCCGCATTGTCAAGGGTATTATAATTAATTTATTTAATCATATATATCATGATGTAGTGAATTAAATAGAGGTTTAATTAAATAATATGGAATATTTAATTAAATTAAATAATATATTTAATTCAGAAATAATCAAAAATATTGGAAATCACAATATTCTGTGAACGAGGTCGTCGCTTAGATTTAATTTAGCTTAGAGTTGAACTATATTGACGAATATATTCAATCAACGTCAGTTTGAAACGTAGAATTTTAATACAATTAAAATCGAGCTTGAAATGGCGCTGCAGTTCGTAAATTGGCGATTCGAACTTCAACTGAATGTACAGGATTCGTTTTAAGCCGGATTTCTGTGAAACAAGAAACGTGTGGAGCTGGTGGAGTATATCTTTCTAGTGGAAGAGAAAAATCGGGATTTCGTCGTGTAGATTTTGATTTACGTCCAAATCAAATTTCAGAAAAGTCGCTATGGAATTCCTTTATTATTCGTAATGCTTTATATACGTTATAAAAAGGATTTTCGATAAACTGAATATCGAGATAATCTGGAATCTGAAATATCAAGCTGTAAATTCTGATATGATATTATGGAGCTGTACGATATCATATGTGAAGATATACGATAATATAAATTTATTTATATTTAATTTAATTATATTTAAATATATTTATATATTTAAATGGGTCATCCAGAGCTTTAAAAATAGCCACTTTTGCAAACGAAGTCGGAATTCGACGAAACTAATTTTGTTGGATCCGTAATGTTAAACTATTGTTAGATTTCCTGTTTCGTGATTTTTAGAGTCACTATGTGGTCGTACGGATTTTTAGAGTGAGAAACAGTCAGTATTTTGATGGTTAAAAATACATCGTGTGAGCATACGGAGTCGGAATTCGATGAAACCAGTTTCGTTGGGACCGTAATGTCGAACTCTAGCTACATGTCTAGTTTGATGATTTTTGATTATCATATGTAATCACGAGAATTTTTAGAAAGCAAAATGAATATATATAAAAGAGAATATACCGGGAATATTCCTTCTAAATAAATATCTAGATATTTGTTCTCCCTATAAATACCAACACCTTACACTAAACCCTAATTCACTTCTCTGGTAAATTAATTTCTGCCGTTGGGTTTTTGTTTCCACAGCAAACTTTCGGTGAAGAGAAAAATCAAAAGTAAATAAAATGAAAATCTATAAATCCTTTTGTATGTATATTCGCACTCGTGATGCGAATCTCCTTCAACCTGATGTCTCTTTTGTGAGTTCGAACCATTTCCCGTCGATGTCGCGGAAGCAATGGTGAACTAGGGTTGGAGAATTTGAAAACTGTTTGCGTTGATTCTCGAATCCAGGTGTGGATTCGAACTTGTTGTAGATGGAGCATCAAATTTGTGGAGTTTGGGAAATTTCTGAGTATAAAACTGTCGTTGGTTTACCGTGGGTAGCTCGACATTTTTGGGTCGACGCGATAAGGAAGTGTGCGAGCTCAGTGTGATGGAGTGGAGGAGAACAAGGGTTGGATGAGGAGTAACCAGGTTATGGTAGTTTGAAATTACGATGGAGTTTTGATGGGGGATATCGAACTGATTTTGTTCGGTTCTTTTGTGTACTGACTGTTGAAGTCACGAGCGTAAGGGGAGACTGAGTGAACATTTGAGGTATGGGTTGTTGGAGGATTTGAAATAGGATTGAAATGGTGGTGGTTGTGGCCAAGGTTGGTGACTGAAATAATGGTGGATGGTGGTCAAAGTGGTCGGTCAACGATGGAGTATTTGGGTTATTCCTGGAGTGGTATTTCGTTGGGGAAGACAAAGGGGATGGATAGGTGGGTTAATAGCAAGAAGATGGGCCAAGTATTGAGGGTGAGGCTCGATAGGGTTTTAAATAACTATAAGTTGTATATAAAACATGTATTAACTTATAATCATCGTATCTTACTCATACGTGAACGGAATTCAGCAAAAGAAGATCCATTGGGATCGTATGGACGGACACTTTGAGATGGAACTGACTGGAAGTGGATTGGGGCTCGTTTGGATTTACGGTGAAATAAACTGTTTGATTCAAATCAAACAACAGTTTATCGTTCTTTAACGATGAACTGCCAATGTGGGTAAAACTCACCAACTCTGAACAGTTCTATTTTTACAACGTATTCTTAGAACTGTTAAATATTTGTCTGTTTGACTGTGTGTTGACTGTTGATTGAACTGCTAGTCAGTTAGTGGAAATCATATATATATATATATATATATATGTATATATACATATATATATAAACCGTTAAATATTTATATGTGATTTTGTTATCATAATATTTCACAGTGAAGTGAAATCGATGTTAATTATATTGCCTAACATCTGTGATGCAGGGAAACAGATCGGAGGAATCCAACTGGATTCCTCAACTTCTATTTTATTGTGATATATGATGTATAATCTGTGTTGATTTTGTGTGTTTGAACGATATTTATCGTTGCTATATGGTGTGTTAAATACCATAAGAAATACCAGAATGTAGAAAAGGGATTTTCAAAGTACAATTTGAAAATAATTTATTTATATAAAATCAATGGATTTTATATTATAAAAGAAAAAGGATTTTGAATAAAAGAAATATATTTGTAAATCAAATATAAAAGAATATATTTGTTGAACGAATATAAAGGAAAAATATATTTGAGAAACCAAATATAAGAGAAATATATTTGTAAATCAAATATAAAGGAAAATATTTGTCAATAAATTAGAAAGAGAAATATTTGTAAACCATTTACAAATAGAATAGAGATCAAAAGAGAATATTTGTAGAACATTCACAAATAGATTAAAAGAGATAATTTATTTATTTAGGAAATAATTAAAAGTATAAAGGATTTATTTATCTAGAAAAATAAATAAGATTACAAGGAACATTTATTTAGAAAAATAAATAGGATTATAAAGGAGTATTATCTCGGAAACAAATAGAGTTAAAGATATAGAGTTAAGCAAAATTAGAAACTGACTAGAATTAGTATGTTGAATGGGTTCCTGAGTATCGATCTGATGTTGGTTTCGGCCTTCGGGGTTTATACTTAGGAAGTTGTTCTCTTGTTAGTTTATAGTTAGAGTCTGATAGTTGTGGAATGGTAGAGATTGATGATTGATTGATAGAATTTCCTTCTAGAAATAGTATCGTTGTTTGCACACTTGTTTTTCTTTGATAGTTAACTCACAGACTATCAAAGTTTTGAACATTTTTAACGTTGTTAATATGGAGAGATCGGTTGGATTATTATCCAAAGAACCACTCTGTATTGACATAAGCGTTGCGAATCATTTATGCCAAAGATAATTGAAGACGGAGTAAAGTGCAAGGGCTGTTGTATAAGTCTTAGATAACAGCGACTAAGATGGATATACTGAATAGTGCCTTCGGTTTGTCCAGTCCTAGGTCAACTAGTATGGACGAAGGTCTGACAGAGTATATCTGGTAGATCACGTAAGTTGATCGTTTCAAATGTATTTACGTTGGTGGCGGAGGAATTCGTTTCTCTTAGCTTATACCCATGGTATTTTTGGATAAGTCAATTTGTGATTTGGCGGGTATGACGATGTGACATTTCTAAGTGAATGAAGATGTGGCATGTAAAAGATAAGCGTAGCTTCTAGCCTCACATCCGGTAAATGACAGAAATCGGGCAGGCAGCATGGCTAAGTCGGTCGCACCGAAGTAGGGTGTATAATCACCTATCTAGAGAATATTCATTTGCTTCTTTAATATATCAATGTTGTCCCATATATATATACGGGAACGGTTGCTGATCCCAACCGTTGGTGATGTACATTCGATACACTCAAGCGAAATGAGTGGTCGGTCATGTGTGGATGAGTTGCAAGATGTTCTCGTTGAACTCCAGTGTATCATTCCTAGAGTACACTGATCGGAAGGTGGTTCCATACCTTGTCATTGTTGGAAATCCATTACCCAATACGTGCTTGCGATTTCGATTGTATACTATATATGTAGAAAGTGAGATGAAAGCGTTCTGCTAAATTGATAGCTATTTGTATATTGACATTATTATAATATCAGGAAGATATTGCTTTTCAAAGATGTTTGGATTCTCATAAGGGAAAACCCGTTCCGTATTCACGGCGTGGTCTTATGAGATATCATATACCTGTATAACTGTTTTAAACTGTTTTACTCATACCAGTCCCATGACTGACCCGGAGTTTATTTTGTTTTGTTTCCCTAAACTCTTGGGTGCCCAATTTTGTACGGGTAGTCAAGTAGTCAGGATTTACAGATATCTGAAGAGCTGGAGCAGGAGGCTTCAGGATCATATAGCTATAGTTTATTTCCGCTGTGTTGTAAGTGTTGTACTCTGATAAGTGCTATTGTATACATAACTGTTATATTTCAAAGTTATGTTATATATTATATGTTATTCGTTCCGCCGTGAGATTCGTGTTACTCTGATGATGTAAGTTCTTCTTTTCTTCTTCTATTCTAAGTTTCTATCTTATCTATCCTCACCTTCTATCTTCTTTCTATTAATTTCTTGAATTTCCAGTACAATTTGGGGTTGGACTTGTGTTATTTGGTCAGCTCAAATTGGTCCGGATTTTCGGGTCATTACATTAATACTAAGTCAAATAAATAATCTTAGTATGTTGAAGTTTATTTTATGACAATTAATTCTATCTTATCTTATCTTTTTCAGCAGTCGGATATACGTACAACTGATGTGAGATATCATTAACCATAAGAACTTGTGATGATAATTATTATCATAATGTGAAATGTTCCTTGAAGGTTTACTTCAATTGTTAAGGTCTTAAGTGGCTGCAAGGTCCACCTCCCTTCCGAAATAAGAAAGCTAAAAGACAATCTAAGTCTTAGCCTACTTCGAAATTGAGGTCTTAGGTATTTAAATCCACTTGTTGCGGTATTAAGCGATTGGATTCACCCTTTCTTTTCAAGGTAAGTGTAGAAATATATGTTCTACCCTTGTCAGGTATTAAGTGATCGGATACTCGCCTTCTTCCAAAAAGGTATTAAATGACTTAATGGGTATGAAATCGGTAATTTAAGTAGGGGCCTGCTTCCTCCAGGTCGTAACGACTAGGTTAGAGTCTGCCTTGGGATATGGTATTAAATGACCGCTATGGAGGTACCATAGGTCTGCCTATCCTACGGGAAGTATTAAATGGCTCAAGGGATTGTCTAATAAGGTCAGCTAGTAGTAACAAAGGTGTAACGTCCTGGATTTTAAAGCAATAGAATAATTAATTTATTATATCATGGTTTGATAATTTAAATGGTTCAAATTTAAATATTCTGAATATTTAATTAACATAAATAATAGAGTAATAAAATTTAATTTCCGAAATGGTCGGAAATGAGTTGTATTCGCAATAGTGTGTAAATTAGATAATATGAGAGATTTAATTCAGTTTATAATTGAATTATAATAATAGACATATTATTTAGATGACATTTGAACGTATTAATTTATAATATAATTATAAACGAGCTCGTAACGTCGTGGTAGTTCGTAATTGAGCGTTTTGAACTTCAACTGAGTGTACAGGATTCGTTATAAGTCGGATTTCTTCGAAATAAGAAATGTTCGAATCTATTAAACTGTATTTTTCAAATGGAAGAGAAAAATTGAGATTTCGCCTTATAGATTATAAGTTATGGATAAATCAAATTTTCAAATAGTCATTATGGAATCGTTTATAAGCCATAACGATATATTTATTTATAATTAAATATTTGTTTCGAATTTGGACAAGATATTTGAGACGTAGTTATAATTTAATATTTAGAATTTTATTGTAATTTTTAATTCGTAAAAATAAACAACTTTTTGTTTGAAGTATTTTACATTTTGTATAAGCATTTTAGGATTTCAGAAAATAAATTAACTTGCCTATTTTATTATATTTCTGTGATCATGGCGCATTGCTCGTCGTTATGACATTTTTATTTTCGTCAATCGCCATTCATAGACGAACGAAGTTTTACGTAGCGGGGTATGCAAATTTTTTTAGCTAAGAAATAGTGTTTGATTTTATATATATTTTATTAGCGGAATGACATGGCTCATTACACTTGGCTAGAGTTTAATTACAACAAAGATGGACAGTTCAAGCCTTAGAATTTAATTACTTAGGCTATCAAGTAAGTCCTCGTATTATTAAAATTAAGGATTATCTCAAGTACTTGGATAAATGTTTTATTATAAGCTACCATATATATGTGTTTGCAGTTGTTTTTGGCTTTGGATTTATATACTTTATAACTATAAGTACAAACCATGTTTTAGTTAGCTCTATTGGTGTTGCAGATATATTGTTTCACTAGTTTTATTGATTTACAAGTTTAACAGAGAAAATGCAAATTACATCATCAAGGGCTACATTTGCATGTGTGTACATGCATTCAAATGCGTTTATATGTAGAATTTTTTTATATTTGATAACTTGTGTGAATCAGAAATTATAGAACAAAGTTGAAAATGAACTGTCTATATAACTAAGACTAGCCTAGTTATTTATTATACATTCCATTATCCATGCTGATGTCTTCTCTCAATCTACCCGTCCTACGTACAGCCTAACATTGGAACCTTAGGGATGAAGTAATCTTAGCCCCTAAGTTAAGTAAAAATAAAATAAAATATTTTTCCTTTCTTAGCCCTTAAGTTTAGTACCCAATCTTGTCGTTCTGCAAACCTAGTGACATGGAATGTACAGCCTATATTAAAGCTTAAGAGTTAAGCTTCTACGCACTACAAATCCATCACTGTTATCATTCTCCTCTTCGAAAAGGAACAATAGAAACTTTCTTCACCCATTAACTCATCTTTTCTCCTTTTCTTAAAACAACTTTGATCCAAATAAAAAAGGAAGAGTAACGTGAGATTTCTTGAACCGTACGTTCGAAGGGGGAGAAAGGAATGATGGAGCAGTGTATGTTATTTTGGGAAAGAGGGTGACAATCAAGTTAAACTGCTGTGCACTACACCATGAAGTCACGAATAGAGGAGGATGGCCGAGTGGCTCATGGTGGTGATGGAGTTAGGTCGTGCACGGAGAGGAGCTTCACGGTTTTAACTGTTTGTGGTTAGATCGAACAATGTTGCTTTGGTGCAAAGGGATTCTGGAGCCCATGTCTTAAAACATTTGGAGAGGGAGTTTTTAAAACGTGGATGGGTGGAACGGTTAGGAATATTGAGAGAGAAGGAGGAGCATAAGGGCATGGCATGGGAAGGTTCAGCAGTCCGAATGTTTGTCTGGAGTGGCCTGTTTTGCGTGAAGTGTAAATGGAAGAACCAGCTCTGCAGTGTCTAGGCGGTTGCATGAAAACCGGTTAAAGAAAAGAATGACGGAGAGTTGAGTGATGCAAAATCTTTTATGTATCAGTGGAGAAGGGAATATAATTGGAAAGGGTTGTTATGGGGGAACCAAGATTTGGGGTTGAAGTGTTTCGAGGATGGAGGTGTTCTAATTACGGGTCCAGATCTTTTTGAAGAGGAAGGAGAAGCTTACTATATGAGAAGGGGGTGTAGTATATATAGGGGATCGGCAAAATTAGTATTGGGGGATGGGCCAGTTAATTATAAAGCCCAATTAAAAGAAGAAGAAGAAAATAAGAAGTGGGAGCCAAGTTTCCACATGAAGTGGTTACACAAGCAGAAGTTTACACGTTGGGGAAAATGAATTTTGTTCATAGCGGACCATGTTCATAGCGGACCGAGTACATGTGAAATCGTGTGAAAACCCCAAACCCTTATGTCATGGAAGTAAGGATAATCATTCGGAATATAACGCATCAATCAACATTAGCAGATTATGGATAATAGCATAAACATGAAATAGAATAATTTACATCAATATGACAGCGGAATCATAGAATGTAATTAACATCATCATCAGAGTGGCACAGTTATAGGATACAACTTAGTGCATAAAGGAAATGATCAGTTTACATCAAGATAAACGGGACATATACATCAGATAATACATAATAGAGGTAATCAGTCTGCACCGCGATCAGCAGTACATATACATAAAAGAATACAGGCGGAAATGTCAATAGTCCAAAATACCGATATAAACTAGTCTTATCCATCATCCAAAAATGCACTCCATGCTATAGTGCAAAGCCAAAATACATCCTGTAACCTGTCACTTGGCTGCTCGTGTAAAATAAGGGCATCCGAGTTAGCAAATGAAAAAAGCTACGAGTCAGTCATGGGATTGGTATGAGAAATCTACGTAACTGGTTTAACAATAATAATAAGGCAAATCATTGGACCACGCCGCTAACACGGAACAGGTTTACTCCATTGATTGCCAGTGCATGAAATAGAGTAAATTATTTAAACAACGCAATGCTTTTTATAAAAATGAAGCCATTATAAGACTCAGGTCCCATCACATAATGCAACGCAAGCCGAAGGATAGAGTTTTCCCTTCTAATGGCCAAAATATGCTTGATACATATAAAACAAAAGCATTTGATATTATTACTAGTGCATATGTTTCAAACGCAATTTCAGTCATAATGCATCAATCATAGGCGGCATGGGTACCATATATTATGTCGTCATATATAGGTTTACAATCAAAACCGCAATGTCGTATTGGAAATTGGATTCCATCATGAGTCGAGGCAAGGGATGTACTCCTCACTGCTTCGAGATGCTCTAGCAAATGCCTCGGGGTTACACACTCTGGGCAACCCCTGGATCCTCCAAGGATGGTCCTCTCTTACGTTTGAGGATTGGCAATTCCTGAACACACGTTTCCTAGTCCTATCGGACCTATCCATCGACCCTATAGTGACCGATATAACAGAGGTGCCTCGCAATCCAACATCCACATAGGTAAAAATAAATAAATGTCTGGGCACCATACCATGACACCACCCATAGCTAGGAAGAAACGCCATGTCCTCCTTGGGTCCCTTATCCCATTTTTGACTCATACCGAGGTGTGAGGCTCGCGAATTAATGCTGCACACAAAGCTATGCCCTTTAAGGCTGTGCTTTGATCATCAACAACAAGACTCTGCTTTTTAACAAAAGCCTTGATCCTTTGCATCTCAGCATGCCACATTGACATTCCACGCCATGCGACTGATGTTTATCGATATATACCCTCTAAGTTTGTACATCTTAGAGAAGGGTGTTAAGCAAGAGAATAAATTCTCCATCACCAAAAAGATATATATTTGATAGAGATCAATCAACACAGAACGAAATCCAATGTCAGACACACATCCATTTACTAGTCCGTTCTGGGTTTAAATGAAACCGGAGGCACCTTATTCCTCGTTCCATATGTCCAATACGGAAGAGAGGCCCTCGCACATCCGGACGATCAACAAGTACGTCTATACCAATACCATTGTAACCTCATCAAGTGAGCTACCCATATCCAAGGCATCAGTAGCAATCCATACGATGTGAAGATCACCAGTCTTGCACCGTCTTCATATCTTCGACTTTTAATCATCGATCAATTATTTGAAATGAGAATTATCTTGGTCTTATCAAATAATTCACGTATATATAAAATTCAAATCAATTCTTTTCATGGTTAAATCATTTGACATTCACGTTTCAGTTTAATATAATAATTTCATGTCAAATACATCTAACCATCAGAATATCCAATAAACCTAGTAAAGTCAGTTTATTTCCATTCCATATCATTTATAATATTTTAAAATGATTTATCGCTATTTTTATTTAGGAAAAATTGCCCATTTTAATTAAACGACGCTTCTGGTCATAACGCGGCCCTGACGCTGTTTTTCTTCAGATCTAAATTACACATTTCTCGAAATCTAACCATTGGATCTTAATAAACTTTATATCATTGGAAAGATCTTTCTAAAGCGAACCCAACAGTTCTAGTTTCGGGAAAATCCGACGGTCGGATCTCTCGGTATAATCGTTTAAAGTTATGATTCCAAAACGCGAACTACAACCACGCGATTCGTTTTATTTTAATTTATATTTATATATTTATAAATATAATTCATTCGACGATTTCCAAACTGTTTTCACTTTAAAAATTTGGCTAACGCCTATTAAATTCGAAAATTTTTGTCATAACCTCCTTTGTACGGAGAGAGGTTTGGAAATTTACTGGGCCGTATTAGGCACCCAATAAATTCAAAATAAGCATACACAATTTTTAGTGACTAATCTAAGCCCAAGGGAGAGTGTAAAAATCATTTCTCAAGAGAATAAATTATCTTCACCTTGTCCAGTGTTGGAAAATAAATAATCCATGTGTTGTATCTAATAACTAGAGAGACGTGATTATTGTCAACTTCAGACCCTAGTGGAGTTTTTAATTTAATCTGGCAATTTACCATTATATTTTATTTAGTCCATAGCAGTCCTCAGTTCAACCTGTAATTCAGTCATCGCCATACGAGCGTCTTGCTCGTATGGTAATCTCAACCTCGTCATATAAGAACCTATTACTTATATGGAATATGATATTCTATGACATCAATAGTTCGTCTTCGGTTCAACCTGAAATGTAGTCATCGCCATACAAGCTTCTCGCTTGTATGGTAATTCCAACCTCGTCATAAAATCTCCAAATGCTTATATGGGATATGATAGAGTATGTTATCTTCACGAAGTATGCCATGTATTGTAGTCCAAAATTAATTGTTGCTATCCTATGGCGTTGTTTATAATCTCACACAGAACAACCAGCACACTGCATCCAATGGGATTCACGGGAGTATGTATAATAAATAAAATTACGCAGCCAACTCATTAAGGTTTACCTATTTGTCGGGCACACAAATAAATTCTTTACTCAATAGCAAATCCATTTACCTGTTTAGCATATGTCATATCTAAGCTAAAAATAATATTTTTAGCAAACAAATAATTATTTCCATACATGACTATTTTTAACTGTTCATATACATGTTAAAAATAATATTTCTAATGAACAAGCATTTATTTCAACCCGTGGTTATTTTTAACACTTCATACATGTGATAAAAATAATATTTTTAGCGAACAAAAATATTTTTCAACACATGACTATTTTTAACAATTCATATACATGATAAAAATAATATTTTCAGTGAACAAATATTTACTTCAACACATGGTTATTTTTAACACTTCATACATGTGATAAAAATAATATTTTTAGCGAACAAAAATATTTTTCAACACATGACAATTTTTAACACTTCATATACATGTTAAAAATAATATTTTCAATGAACAAATATTTATTTCACTGCATGACTATTTCATATAGTTTGTTAACACATCAAAAATGGTGTCTCTAATGTTGACATGTTTATTTCAACCAATAACTATTTTTAAAGGTTCATGCATACAATAAAAATGTGATTTTTATTGTTCAAACAATTTATTTCAAACATGAATAATTTATATACTTCGTACATACAATAAAAATGTTATTTTTATCATTCAAACAATTTATTTCAGACATGAATATTTTACATACTACATACATACAATAAAAATGTTAATTTTATTGTTCAAACAATTTATTTCAAACATGAATATTTTATATACTTCATACATAAGATAAAAATGCTAGTTTTATCACTCAAATAATTTATTTCATACATGAATAATTTATATACTTCATACATAAGAAAAAAAATGTTATTTCTATTGTTCAAACAATTTATCTCAAACATGAATATTTTATATACTTCATACATAAGATAAAAATGTTATTTTAGTCATTCAAACAATTTATTTCAAACGTGAATATTATATATACTTCATACATAAGATAAAAATGTTATTTTTATCGTTCAAACAATTTATTTCAAACATGAATATTTTATATACTTCATACATATGATAAAAATGTAATTTTTATCGTTCAAACAATTTATTACTTCATACATAAGATAAAAATGTTAACTTTACCGTTCAAACAATTTAATTCAAACATGAATATTTTGCAACATATGAATATTTATCAACACATGAATATTCCAGAAAATTTCGGTATTACAATGGCAGTGTACTTAACACCGGCACCGTGTCCAACACGACTCCTCTAATATCCTAGGCCTTGCGGCAATACAATGGTTTCATTTCAATGATTTCTACAGTATCATTCATTTCCATAACACAATGAATATACCACAAACACAACAAATTTTGTTGCAACCACAATCAATCATTCACAATCTCAATCCAATCAATTTATATCGTCCATGGTCTGTGGATGAGGGGAGTATATATGTGCGTGTGCGTGTATATATGTATATAAATATATTTCATTCCATTTCAATTTCATTTCAATTCCATTCAACGCATATATGATTTATACAGCGTATATATAATTTATAAATCACATATATAATTTATACAACGCTTGTATGTGAGATATACAACGCTTATATAACTTATACACCGCTTATATAATTTATACAACGCATATCCATTCGAATTTGAATTTAGAAGTCTCACGTTGGGTTCCACTCCTTCTAGTTTTGTAGAGAGCTCCAAATGTGTTATAGTCTCTTCTAGAATGTACTGTACGAGGTCATGGTCCCAATGTCTCTTGTTTCACTGAATTTCGACAACATACGAAAAAGATATGATTTTTATTCGATTAATCAACTTCGCAACGCTTTAATGTTTTATAAGCAGATTAATTTATATAAGCCGTTACCTTCCACTTTGATTCGAAACTAGGTCATGATTTTTCATGAAATCTGAAGCACGTGAGGACGATCAGCCTTCACCACGCTGAAGAGGGAGGAGACGCGCGCCTGGAGGTGGTGGGGTCCAACTCAGTAGTGGATTATAGGAGATACGGCGGGCAACGTGGATGAACTTCGAGGGCGCAGAACTCGAGAAACACAACACGATAGAAGGCGAAGTTTATATGGATTTGAAGAGGATGTAAATTTCTACAAAATCCTCTAAAGAAGCATTGAATTTTATTGAGTGCTTTGGGAGTTGATGAGGAGAGAAGGAAGGAAGTTTCGGCCATCGTTCGTGATATAGGGTTACGGGTTTTTCTGGGCAGCGAATTTAATGAAGGAGAATTTTGATTGGTTTATATTTATATTTAAATTATTTAATTTATTTAATTCCAAAAATATTTGTTTTTCCAAATGAACCCCAAATCAAACCCAACGGCTATCGCTTCTAGCTAAATATCCCCATTCCGGACACAATGAAATATGTTTCGTAAGCCCATTCGACAATTTCAGTCAGTTATTCTTCAAATTAAAATATCAAACATCTCATTTTAGATTTGAACGTACATTTTAATTTACCGGGGCCACATACTAATTCCAAAAATTCCTAAAAAAATAAACCTAGCTTCGTTTGGATGATACGGTCCTAACAAAATTAATTTCATCGAATTTGGAGACCGTTTGAAAAATAGCCATTTTCTGGTCGATCCAATTCAAACTGAAATTACCAAACGCGATTTCCTTTGCCACGCTTACAAATTAATTCCAAAAATTATGTAATTTTAAACCTAGCAATAAAATGACTTTCCGAATCAAACCAAAGTGGTTTCGTTGAAAATGGAGGTCTTTTGCAAAATGGCTATTTTTAAGGGCTCTGTTGTTATTTAAAAATAGAATATTTAAATTCTGACCAAATTTCTATTAAAATTACTCGAAATAAAAGTTTTAAATTGGTTCCGATTTTCCAGGTTGTTACAATCTCATCCACTTAAAACTTTTCGTCCCAGAAAAGGAGACAACATTAAAGCAGGAAACAAAACGGAAATGCAAAATATTGTAAATGTACCTTGCACCAGAGATAATCAGAGATGTCCCCTTTGCACTTGGGATAAGCTTGTTTAATGCTCTCTTCGGTTTCCCATGTGTCGTCTCTAGAATCTCCACTCCACTGCACTTTAACTAAGTGAACCTTTTTGTTCCTCAGAACTTTGGTTTCTTTGCTAATAATTTTAAGTGGCTCTCTTCTCACTACTAATTTTGGAGTATTATCCAAATCCTGTTGCGCTGCTTCTTCTACAATCAGATCTGGATCGTGCACATGCTTTCGAAGTTAAGATACGTGAAATACGTCATGCACTCCGACAACCAGTCAGGTAATTGAACCCTATAAGCAAGAGTTCCAATCCTTTCAAGTATTGGAAATGGACCAATAAATCTAGGCGCCAACTTCCTTGTTTTCCCGAATCGGACTACTTGTAACGACCCAGGAAAAATTTCGACGCTCGAATTTTTGACAACAACACATAACCCATATTACTTGCCAAAAATAAAATATTATTATATTATTAATATAATTTAAATATTCAATTTAAAATGGTCAAATCCCATTATTTAAACTTAAATCAATATTTTAAATAAATAAAATATTTCAAATAAAATGGCTAGAAAATACGGGACATTACATTCCTTCCCCCTTAAAATAATTTCGTCCTCGAAATTGCTAAGGTAGAAAGAACGTTACAACCCATTATCTTCACAAAAATAATAAAATTCAAAACTCGATTTTATTTCCAAAACTAATCTGATCAGTCGTAAAACCAAATTAATTCAAATAAAAGAATTTCCCAAAGATCTTCAAAAATTTCTAACACCTTAAATTTTGGAAAATTTTTGGTAGAGTCTCCCCTGCACGGAGGACATCTGCAATATCGCAGGTTCTAGAAATAAATATACCTCGACCAACACGGTCGGAAAAATCAAAAATCCAAACTCAAAACCCAAAATTCATTTTTTGGGTAGGCGTACCTTTTTGCAAGCGTTATTATGCGATATGCGATAATTTATACTTGAGCTTGCTTGGTTATTATGCAGCTCTATTCAAACTGGATTCAATTAACTCCAGAATTTTCTCTTGGATGGATTTTAAAGCTGGATTGGCACTTTTGCACCTGTTCTCAACTCAAATGGATGTCATTAATCCCCAGTCAGGTTCAAAATATCTATATCATTCATATCAACCCATTATACACATAATTCAATCCATACGAGGTTATAACCAAGTTTTAGCGATCCATTTATATCCTTAAATATCCATTCGGATTTATTAAAATTTGGATTGATTTATCCAACTTATTTATTTCAGATTATTTTTAACCAAGTCGATTCATGTTTAGGTTTATATCCATGAGATCGAGCACGTTATCAAATATATCACACAATCAACATTAACAAATCCAAATAATTTGCCCATATTATAATAATTTGAGAAAATCCTTATTTTTGTTATTTTATAAAATAAATTGGGCAAAAACAATTTCGAAAATAATTTTATATCAAATTACAAATACGCGCCCTCATATATACACTCAAACTCAATCTAGGGCATTACTAACCCTATCTCTATCGAGTCACGCCACAGAGCCAAGGTTATCACTAAACCAATGGCTCTGATATCACTGTAATGACCCGGGAAAAATTTCGACGCTCAAATTTTTGACTACAACACATAACCCGTATTACTTGCCAAAAATAAAATATTATTATATTATTAATATAATTTAAATATTCAAATTAAAATGGACAAATCCCATTATTTAAACTTAAATCAATATTTTAAATAAATAAAATATTTCAAATAAATGGCCAGAAAATACGGGACATTACACTACTCCTCTCATCGAAGAAACTCTCAAATATATATAATCACTGCAAATGCTAAATCTCTTCTTCTGAAATCTGCATAACTCTTCTGTAGGCTCTGAGCTGTTTGCAATTGCTTCTTAACGAAATCGACTTTATCCGAAGCTTCACGAATCATGTCGGGACCCAATACTAGTTGATTGCCTGATTCTACCAAACATGTGGGAGATCTACATGGTCTACAGTACAATGATTCGAATGGTGACATTTTTAAGCTCGTTTGATAGCTGTTGTTATATGAAAACTCAGCCAAATGCAAATGATCTTCCCACGATCCGCCAAAATCGAGAATACATGCCCGCAATTAGTCCTCTAGTATACAATACACCCTCTCAGTTTGGCCATCAGTTTGAGGATGATATGCGGTGCTCAAATTTAACTTTGTCCCCAACTCTTCTTGGAATGCTTCCCAGAATTTACTAGCGAATATCGGATCACGATCACTGACGATATTGCTGGGCACTCCATGCAGTCTAACAATTTCTTTAAAGTATATCTGCGCCAGACTTTGAGCTGTTCTAGCTGATCTGACAGGTATAAAATTGGCGGTCTTCGTGAAACGATCTACGATCACCCATGTACTGTCATTTCCTTTCTTGGTTCAGGACAAACCATCTACGAAATCCATGGAGATTTGATCCCATTCCCAATCTGGAATGTCCAATGGTTGCAACAATCCAGCTAGTTTCTGTTGATTACTCTTGACTTGTTGACAAGTGGAACACCAGCTAACATATATAGAAATATCCCTTTTCATAGATCTCCACCAGAAAGTACGCTTGATATCATTATACATTTTACTCAGCCCTGGTTGGATACTAAGCTTGGACTTGTGACATTCATCTAGTACTTCCTTTCTGAGCTCAGAAATATTCAGAATGCAAATTCGGCCTTTTAACCTCATAATTCCCTTGTTATCCATCTGGAAACTTGAGGCCTTGCCTTCCTGAATTCTTTTACTGATCCTTTGGATGAAGTGATTATCTTTCTGAAGAACAGATATTTTGTCAATCGACAAAGGCATAACAATAAGACTAGCGATGATTACATTCTTTCTGCTTAGCGCATTAGCCACAACATTGGTTTTCCCCAGAGTATACAAAATATCCAGATCGTACGCTGCAAGAAATTCAAGCCAATGCTGCTGTCTTAAATTCAAATCCTTTAAGGTGAAAAAATACTTTAACGACTTATGATCGGTGTATAATTCAATTTTCTCACCCAACAAATAGTGCCTCCATATTTTAAAGCAAACATAATGGCTAACAACTCAAGATCATGAGTAGCGTATCTCTCCTCATGCGGTTTCAACCGATGGCTAGCATAAGCAACTAATTGGCCTCTTTGCATTAATACCATACCAACACCTTCAAGCGAAGCATCTGTATAGACCGTCAAATCTTGGTTGCCATCAACGATAGTTAACACTGGGGCAGTTATCAATCTTAATTTCAGCTCTTGGAAAGCTGTCTCACATTCTGGAGTCCAATTAAATCTTGCATGCTTCTTAGTAAGCTTTGTCAATGAACTAGATATCTTCGAAAAATCCTTAATGAATTTCCAATAATAACTAGCCAATCCTAGGAAACTTCGATCTTCTGTGGGTGTACTAGGCTGCTTCCAATCTTGAATAGTCGTAGTTTTACTTGGATCAACTGAAATTCCTTCGTTTGATACTACGTGGCCAAGGAACTTCACTTCTTCTTGCCAGAATATACATTTGGAAAATTTAGCTTTTAGGTCGTTCTTTCTCAGAATTTCCAACACTTGTTCCAAATGTTTCTCTTGCTCACTAGTGGACTTAGAGAAGATTAAAATGTCACCAATGAAGACCTGTACGAATTTATTCAAGACTTCTCTGAATACTCTATTCATTAAATCAACAAAATAAGCTGGAGCATTACATAAGCCAAAAGGAATTACTAACCACTCATAGAATAAGCCTAGACCTTTGAAAGTTGTCAAAGGAACACATTCTTCGGCAATTCGTAGCTGATGGAAACCTGTAGCTTGGTCCATTCTAGAAAATACTTGTGCTCCATTCAAACGATCTAATAAATCATCGATGCGGGGTAATGGATATTTATTCTTGAGCGTCTGCTTGTTAAGGTCTCGGTAATCAACACATAATCTAAGAGTACCATCTGACTTAGGAACAAACACTACGGTGTTGCCTAACATGAGAAGCTAGGTCTGATTAGACCCTTTCATAGCAATTATTGAGTTTGATCGCCTAATCCTTCTTTCCCTTTCAACATCATTCTCCAAATAGTGTGCACAACTGGCCTTGCATTCGGAATTAAATCAATTTTGAAGTCAATTTCTCTTCGCGGAGGTAAGATATCTACTTCCTCAAACACATCCGCAAAATGTTTAATGACATGAATATTTTCTATTAAAGTGGCAGTAACTTCTAGCATGGACCAAAATTCTTTCTATCTGAATCTGAGCCATGGCATGGTATAATAATATCTCCCAAATTCGTTTTAACTTTAACTATTCTTTTGTCACATTTTACTTCGGCCTCATATTTTGTTAACCAATTCAGTCCAATAATGATATCGAACTCAGAAAAATCCATAACAATCAAATCAAAAGGAAACCGGTAGAAGGAATAGGAGACTGGTACTCCACAATATAAGCTGAGAACAAGAGATCCTCCTATCGAATTATGAACTCTAATCGATTCTTTGAGCTTTCTTAGTTTTAACTTTAACTTATTAATGGTGTTACTTGAAATGAAACTTTGTGATGCACCAGTGTAACACCCCGCATTTTTAAGTATAATTAAAAATGAAATAAAATATATGAAAATATGCTTATGATAGGTAAATAATGGTGATGCATAAGAAGAATTAATTAATACATGAAAGAAAAGAAAAATTAGTTCGATAACGGTGTGTGTAACGGAAAAGATAGTAAAATGAGGATAATTAATTTAAGAATCAGGAATTAGGTAGAATGGACATCACCATTGTGTTCCTCTCGAAATTTTACATGAAATAGAGTCCGAGTTTTCGAAAATCGGAGTCCGGATGAAGAAGTTATGGCCTGTAGAAGATTCAGAAGGTTTCGGTCAGCACAGAACTGGGCAGGTCGACCAGGGGGTCGACCTGGGGGTCAGGTCAACCAGGGGGTCGACTTGGGAGTCGACCTCCCCCATGGGGTCGACTATAGTGTCGACCCCCCCTGCAGGTCGACCTGGTCAGTCTGTTTCAGTCCAGAACACGTTTTTGAAGCCCTGAGATGATTTTTGATGGTCCGGATTGGTTTTAGGGTTAATCTGATTGCTGAAATGAGTTCCTACACCTATAAATACACCTAAGACCTAGCCTCCTCTACACACAATTTTATTCTTCTTCTTCTTCTTTGCCTCTGTTCTAAATAAAAATAAAAATGGCGTCGCTACTCTGCTGGAATCAAAACTAGAAGCTAATCAACATCAACCTAAGCAATTCAATCCAAATTAGAGATTAAAGCTTCTGCAACAATTCTGCAACAACTAAAGTTCTTTCTTTAATCCAATCAAGGCAAGTGCAGTTATTTTCCGATATAAACATTAATTCTGATTGTGACATGAATTATAAATCTGAATCTGAGGTTATATCTTTTCTGTTCTGTTTGGATCTATCTTATTTTGTATCTTTTTCCTCTTTTTGTTCTATAGCCAAGCTACCACGAGCCTGAGCCAATCTCATAAGAGATTAACCTACGCTAAAATATTTGGGACAGTAAAATGAATGATGCATAAATTGGGCATGACCAATAGGTGACTGATTTGAGGAAAGAACATGGACTGTAGCTAGAACAAAATCTGAGACATATGACCGGACATGTTATATTTATAACATAAATGGGTATTGAACATATGATTTGTGACAAAAAGAATTTGGCTTAGGTATAAAGAGTTACATGAGAGTAGGTCATCTATTAATGTAAATAAACACCTAAGTAAGGGTTCTTTGGGATATGTGACATGCATAGTAATAGATGGCTATATTTGGTATATAATCATATTGTGAATCATGATAATTATTTATGCAAGATATGTTAAGAAATGATTAAATCTGTTATATTTGCCTAATTTGCTAGTTTTGTTACATTGCCTAATCCGCTAGTTCTGTTATATTGCTTAATCTGCTAGTTCTTCTCTGCTGCCTAGTCTGCTAGATCTGTCCATCTACCAAATCTGTCATCTGCCAAGACTGTTGAAAATGCTAAATCTGCTAGTTTGCTTAATCTGATAAATCCGTTAAGTCGCCTAATCTGAAGAACCTGTTATTTGCTATATCTGTTGAGTTGGTATAATTAGTCTGCTATTGGCATAATCTGAATTAGCTATGAATAATTGACATGTATATTAGGCGTGGGTATAAATGGTAAATCATTAATTAATTGGCCGCAAAGATAAACATGGCTAACTCGAGGTTAGAATGAGTTTGCGGCGTAATTCTGCCCGAAACCGCCCGGCATATCCCAGCGGTCGCAAACAATAGGTTCTAATGTGAGAAGTTAATCATAACATGCTTGAAACCCGAGGTTAGACTCGGTTTGCGACAGAAACCTGCCCGGAACCAACCGGCCTAACCAGTAGCCGCAAACTGTCAGTCTAATGTGAGAGGTTTGGGCATTAATATTTAATTAATGAAAATCTGAGATAATTATGATGTCTAAAACGTGTTGGGTAAGGTTAAACCAATTGGACCAATGAATCTGATAAACCCGTTTCGTGAATCCGTAGGCCCAATACAAAGTAAGATAATCTGTAACCAGTTAATTTGTAAGTCTGTTAATCTGTAACCAGTTAATCTGTAAGCCTGTTAATCCGAACATCCGATCCGTTAGTCTGAAAACCTGTTAACTTGATTGTCTGATCTGTGAACTAGTTAATCTAAATTTTGTATGTCTGAACTTGTAAACAAGTTAATCTGAAAACTGTTAGTCTGGGGACACAAGGTTAGGAGGGGAATTACTTGTGTCATCGGTTGTTTGGGACCCATATTAGTCAGTAACCCTTTCTGGTATCAAAATTTTGACCCAACAGTAAGTAGGATCCGGGCACCCTTACCGAACTAATTATAAGCGGTTCATTCTGATAATGGCGAGGGGTGTTGATGGTGCGTTCCAACCGGGTCATGTGCGTGCATGGATCCCAGTTTGCCTCTGAGGATGTAAGACGCCGTGACATCTGTAAATAGGTCTGTGCCAATTGGTTGTAACTTTAGGGAGTGATACACCCTACTGTGGGGCCGACACAGGATACTTATGTATTAGGGAGCCGATCGCTTGGGGTAGGGTTTTAGGGTACACTTAGTTCTTTCTATTTCTGTTGGTACCGTCTGTTTCTGTGGGGTGGTAACACCTGTCTGTTTCTGCGTGGTACCGTCTGTTCGGGTGGTAAAGGCCCATTACTAGTGTACACCTAATTCTACATTCTGTTTCCGTAGGGATTAATCTATTTCTTCTTCTGTCTGTTTCTGATCGGGTAGTAAAGGCCCATTATTAGCATTCTGTTTCTGTTAAATTATTCTGTACCCGTTTCTGTTTCAGTTTAGACATTAGGGTGACACCTAATTCTGTTATACTAGTATTGCTGCAGAGAAGTGTAAGGCAATAGCTTATATCATTCTGTTCTTCTGTTATATCTGCTACACCTGTTATAGTTATCTCTCATCCAGTTTTATGTTCATGTCATGTTATTATTATCTGTTCATAACTGAAAATCACTGGACTTGCCAGACTTTTTGTCTGACCCTTGTTGTTTCGCCTCCTTTCTTCCGTCCCCCCCAGGTTATCCAAGGAGGGAATACTTTAGCTTGATCTGGATTTCTCTCTGCTTGAAGTGCTTAAAGTATGGCTTGGCTCTGTATAGCTTCCGTTCTATGGGGATTATGATTTTAAACCATGCATTTTGAAGGCTTTTGTACAAGACTGATATTTTGTACTGAATTCTGAGATTTGAAAGGATGTAACCATATTGATTTCTGTTTTCGCTGTAATAAAGTTAAAAAATTTCAAGTACTGTTTTTATCTGTCTTGTAAGTTTCTGTTCTACTTACTAAAATGCTCCACCAAAGTTAAGGCATTCCCTTTGTGAGTGTCCTTAACGGAGGTGGGGTGTTACACTTGGTATCAGAGCGAGGTTACCAGATTAGATAAAAGTTTTTGAAAAACTATTTTCAAAAAAGTTTTGAAAGGATGTATTTTCAAAAATAAATCTTATTTTGAAAACATGATCCCCAAGAGCCATATATCTTTCCTTCAGTCCTTTTTGTATTGAATCTTTCCTTTTTTTCGTTTCAGCATGTCTAAAGCATCTGAGATACCAGAGGGTGTTCATGTACCCAGTTTGTTTCGTCAATATCTTGAGGCTAGGACCGCCGCCGCAGGTCCAGCAAATGATCCCCCTCCTCCTCCGCCCCCTCCTCATGCAATTGCTTTCTCAAAGATCTGTAGAGATTTTAGGGCCATGGTGGAAAGGATTTCAAGGGAACTGAATCATTCGTCGAAGCGAGGAACTAGCTCAAAGAAACTGAGGATCTATTCATTATCTTCGAGGTGGACGATAGGCAGAAGGTATAGTTGGCGGTATGGCTGCTCAAAGACGAAGCTTCCTACTGGTGGGAAGTCACTAACGCCGAGAGGCCGGTTGAGACATGGATGGATTTCAGAACAAGGTTTGAGACAAAATTTCTCTCGCAAGCTGAACGGAGTTTACAACTGGAAAAGTTCTTATCTCTTAAGCAAGGAAGTATGACGGTCAAGGAATACGTCAACCAGTTCAACCAACTAGCTAGGTTCGGATTGGATTTAGTCAATACTCAGCATAAAAAGGCTCTCCGCTTTGTTAAAGGATTGAACGAGCCACTTCACAGCCTAGCCATGACCCACGTACCCATGGGAGCGACTTACGAGAAATTGGTGGACATGGCACTACTGCACGAGGAAGACAAGGGCCTGAAAGAGACAAAGAAGGAAGAACCACAGAATAAGAAAGAATGGCCCAAAAAGGAAACACAAAAGAAGGATGAGAAGTCTGAAGATAAGAAGGGGAAAAGTGCTTTACTTGTGGGAGCTCGACTCATCTGAACAAGGATTGCAGAAAAAGGAAAGGCACTTGCTTCAACTGTGGATAGATGGGACACTTCACTAGGGACTGCCCAAAGAGACGAGGGCAAGGAGGGCAGGCAAACACTCTAGAGGCTAGTGGCTAGGATAGAAATAGGAAAATTTCTATTATAGGTTTAATTTCTTTATCTGATTATGGAGTTAAGACTTTTTCTGATTCTGGTATTTTGATTTTGTAATCGATACTCTGCACTTTAATACTAGTATTATTTCTGAATTCCGTTGTAGACTCAGACCCATAAGGGTTATGGCTCATCTGTTTGAGATTGGGGTTTGAGGTATATCTGTGTTAGGCGTCAAGTATGACGCATACATTCTGAGTTTTCATGGGGTACGATTTTATCATGCTTAGCTTCCTAAGAATCATTAGGGAACCTGATATGTACCAGTAGTCTGTAAATATCTGAATACTTCTGATAAGATTTCCAGTTCTGACATTGTCTAAAGAGGGTAATCCTCAGAGTGTCAATCTGATATTGATTTCGGTCTTTGGGGTTGATACTTAGGGGAATTATTTTCTCAACCAATGTCTAATGGGAACCAAGTCTTCGTTCTATCTGTATTCGCTTCCATCATTCGACTGTATCCTATCGATCGAATCTTCGAACTTTAGGTAGAAACTAATGGGTGTAAACATGTGTTTGAGACATGTTATGTTTGATGGTTGCAAGTGGATGCAAGTGGTTGCTAGTGGTTGCTCGTGGATGCATATACACACACTAGGCACTAGATCGGCTTGAAAACACTCTCATACTGCATACGGATGTGTGAGCATTTTTTAATTTTGTGGATGCAAAATGATTAACTCAGCACATGGATGTTGCATATGACTGAATGGTCATGCACTCATATAGAAATGATATGTATCGAGTAGGAAAATTGCATACATGTTGGACTCATGGCACTGGCATAATTCACATTAAGGAGGTCAACTGAATCAGTGAACCGCCTGATCTTTGCATTAGACAAGGAACATATACACACACTACTTGCATATGTTCATACAGCATTAGAAATCTCTTAAGGACAATAAATGCATGTGATTGATGATTGAGTAGATGGATGATTGGATGGTAGGACACATTCTCCTTAACTTGAAGATTTCGGGGACGAAATCCTTTAAGGAGGGGAGAATGTAACACCCCGCATTTTTAAGTATAATTAAAAATGAAATAAAATATATGAAAATATGCTTATGATAGGTAAATAATGGTGATGCATAAGAAGAATTAATTAATACATGAAAGAAAAGAAAAATTAGTTCGATAACGGTGTGTGTAACGGAAAAGATAGTAAAATGAGGATAAATAATTTAAGAATCAGGAATTAGGTAAAATGTACATCACCATTGTGTTCCTCTCGAAATTTTACATGAAATATAGTCCAAGTTTCGAAAATCGGAGTCCGGATGAAGAAGTTATGGCCTGTAGAAGATTCAGAAGGTTTCGGTCAGCACAGAACTGGGCAGGTCGACCAGGGGGTCGACCTGGGGGCCAGGTCGACCAGGGGGTCGACCTGGGAGTCGACCTCCCCCATGGGGTCGACTATAGTGTCGACCCCCTCTGCAGGTCGACCTGGTCAGCCTGTTTCGGTCCATAACACGTTTTTGAAGCCCTGAGATGATTTTTGATGGTCCGGATTGGTTTTAGGGTTAATCTGATGGCTGAAATGAGTTCCTACACCTATAAATACACCCTAAGACCTAGCCTCTTCTACACACAATTCTATTCTTCTTCTTCTCTGCCTCTGTTCTAAACAAAAATAAAAATGGCGTCGCTACTTTGCTGGAATCAAAACTAGAAGCTAATCAACATCAACCTAAGCAATTCAATCCAAATTAGAGATTAAAGCTTCTGCAACAATTCTGCAACAACTAAAGTTCTTTCTTTAATCCAATCAAGGCAAGTGCGTTATTTTTCGATATAAACGTTAATTCTGATTGTGACATGAATTATAAATCTGAATCTGAGGTTATATCTGTTCTGTTCTGTTTGGATCTATCTTATTTTGTATCTTTTTCCTCTTTCTATTCTATAGTCAGGCTACCACGAGCCTGAGCCAATCTCATAAGAGATTAACCTACGCTAAAATATTTGGGATAGTAAAATGAATGATGCATAAATTGGGCATGACCAATAGGTGACTGATTTGAGGAAAGAACATGGACTGTAGCTAGAACAAAATCTGAGACATATGACCGGACATGTTATATTTATAACATAAATGGGTATTGAACATATGATTTGTGATAAAAAGAATGTGGCTTAGGTATAAAGAGTCACATGAGAGTAGGGCATCTATTAATGTAAATAAACACCTAAGTAAGGGATCTTTGGGATATATGACATGCATAGTAATAGATGGCTATATTTGGTATAGAATCATATTGTGAATCATGATAATTATTTATGCAAGATATGTTAAGAAATGATTAAATCTGTTATATTTGTCTAACTTGCTAGTTTTGTTACATTGCCTAATCCGCTAGTTCTGTTATATTGCTTAATCTGCTAGTTCTGCTCTACTGCCTAGTCTGCTAATCTGTTCATCTGCCAAATCTGTCATCTGCTAAGACTGTTGAAAATGTTAAATCTGCTAGTTTGCTTAATCTGATAAATCCGTTAAGTCGCCTAATCTGAAGAACCTGTTATTTGCTATATCTGTTGAGTTGGTATAATTAGTCCGCTATTGGCATAATCTGAATTAGCTATGAATAATTGACATGTATATTAGGCGTGGGTATAAATCGTAAATCATTAATTAATTGGTCGTAAAGATAAACATGGCTAACACGAGGTTAGAATGAGTTTGCGTCATAATTCTGCCGGGAACCGCCCGGCATATTCCAGTGGTTGCAAACAATAGGTTCTAATGTGAGAAGTTAGTCATAACGTGCTTGAAACCCAAGGTTAGACTCAGTTTGCGACAGAAACCTGCCCGGAACCAACCGGCCTAACCAGTAGCCGCAAACTGTCAGTCTAATGTGAGAGGTTTGGGCATTAATATTTAATTAATGAAAATCTGAGATAATTATGATGTCTAAAGCATGTTGGGTAAGGTTAAACCAATTGGACCAATGAATCTGATAAACCCGTTTCGTGAATCCGTAGGCCCAATACAAAGTAAGATAATCTGTAACCAGTTAATTTGTAAGTCTGTTAATCTGTAACCAGTTAATCTGTAAGCCTGTTAATCTGAACATCTGATCCGTTAGTCTGAAAGCTTGTTAACTTGATTTTCTGATCTGTGAACTAGTTAATCTAAATTTTGTATGTCTGAACTTGTAAACAAGTTAATCTGAAAACTGTTAGTCTGGGGACACAAGGATAGGAGGGGAATTACTTGTGTCATCGGTTGTTTGGGACCCATATTAGTCAGTAACCCTTTCTGGTATCAAAATTTTGACCCAACAGTAAGTAGGGTCCGGGCACCCTTACTGAACTAATTATAAGCGGTTCATTCTGATAATGGCGAGGGGTGTTGATGGTGCGTTCCAACCGGGTCATGTGCGTGCATGGATCCCAGTCTGCCTCTGAGGATGTAAGACGCCGTGACATCTGTAAATAGGTCTGTGCCAATTGGTTGTCACTTTAGGGAGTGATACACCCTACTGTGGGGCCGACACAGGATATTTATGTATTAGGGAGCCGATCGCTTGGGGTAGGGTTTTAGGGTACACTTAGTTCTGTCTGTTTCTGTTGGTACCGTCTGTTTCTGTGGGGTGGTAACACCTGTCTGTTTCTGCGTGGTACCGTCTGTTCGGGTGGTAAAGGCCCATTACTAGTGTACACCTAATTCTACATTCTGTTTCCGTAGGGATTAATCTGTTTCTGCTTCTGTCTATTTCTGATCGGGTAGTAAAGGCCCATTATTAGCATTCTGTTTCTGTTAAATTATTCTGTGCCCGTTTCTGTTTCAGTTTAGACATTAGGGTGACACCTAATTCTGTTATACTAGTATTGCTGTAGAGAAGTGTAAGGCAATAGCTTATATCATTCTGTTCTTCTGTTACAGTTATCTCTCGTCCAGTTTTATGTTCATGTCATGTTATTATTATCTGTTCATAACTGAAAATCACTGGACTTGCCAGACTTTTTGTCTGACCCTTGTTGTTTCGCCTCCATTCTTCCATCCCCCCCCCCCCCAAGGTTATCCAAGGAGGGAATACTTTAGCTTGATCCGGATTTCTCTCTGCTTGAAGTTCTTAAAGTATGGCTCGGCTCTGTATAGCTTCCGTTCTATGGGGATTATGATTTTAAACCATGCATTTTGAAGGCTTTTGTACAAGACTGATATTTTGTACTTGAATTCTGAGATTTGAAAGGATGTAACCATATTGATTTCTGTTTCCGCTGTAATAAAGTTAAAAATTTTCAAGTACTGTTTTTATCTGTCTTGTAAGTTTCTGTTCTGCTTACTAAAATGCTTCACCAAAGTTAAGGCATTCCCTTTGTGAGTATCCTTAACGGAGGTGGGGTGTTACAACCAGTGTCAAATAATACTGAAATATGAATATTTTTAATAGTAAGGGTACCTCCCTAAACATCAGTTTACCTGCTCCCTCAGAAGAAGCTGACAGACCCGCCTTGTCACACACATGAGACACTTGAGAACTTTTGAGCAATGGACAGTTACTCCTAATATGCCCCGTCCTATGGCAGTTGTAGCACTCATTAAAAGTGCGGGGATTCTGATTAGGACTGGTTTGATTTGTCTTTTTCCTCTTTGGAGTGTTGCACTCATTAGTCCAATGTCTGAGCTGGTCACAATTGAATAATTTACCCTTTGCCTTTCTGTTTGCTTGAGGCTTTGCTGTTGTTATGTTGCTTGCCTCAGGTTGCTTACCAGAAGATTTCCGTTTGTTGTTGGCTTGCTTCTTCTCGCTATCCTCCTGAGAGTTCCTCTTGTCCAAACTTTCATATCTGCATGCCATCTCAACCATCTCGGTGAATGGGAGGTTAATATGTCCGGTTTTTCGGCTTTGGTACCTACGAAGAAGTCCATGGATAAATCGCTTGCTCTTCTCAATAGGATCCTGAATAAGCTTGGGAGCATAGTGAGATAATTCGGTGAATTTGTTGAGATACTCATGGATAGTGCGATCTGATTGTCGGAGATTAGCGAACTCATCATGTAAGCGCTCGACTTCCTATCGAGGGATGAATTTCACATTGAACAACTCCTTGAATTTGGCCCATGTCATATCTATCTCAATCTCGCCTAATGTGATGGCCTGCCACCATATCACTGCCTCATCCTTCAACAACCAGGATGCCATGAATCTCTTTCTATGATCTTCTAGCTCTAGGCTTGCGAAGATTCATTTGCATGTCTTCAACCAAGCTTGGGCTACATCCACTGTACCATTGCCAGAGAATGGAAGGCCATCTAGATTTCTGTATTTCTTAGCCACCCTGTCAAGATCAAACGGCTGTGGGGGCAGTGGTGGTGGTACTGCGGCCTCAAGATTATGTTGATTCTGAGTAGCGGAGATTCACCCCTTCCTTGGCCTCTACCTTCCCTACCTCTAGCTCTAGTACTCATCTCAGTTAGTTCTGTACAAGCAAAAAAAGAGTCAGACCAACAGAAATGATAATTTTAAGGAATGGTAAAAGAAGAAGGAGATAAGGAAAAATAATGATGTAATGATCAAATTATTATGCTATTATGCTATGCTCATTCTAGGACATTACTAATCCTATCTCTAATGAGCTACTCGCCCTAGAACACTATTGATTCTATTTTTGACGAGGCATTTAATGTGTTTAATTCCAGAACTAAGATGAACCATTAACTTTGATACCAACTGTGAAAACCCCAAACCCCCATGTCACGGAAGTAAGGATAATCATTCGGAATATAACACATCAATCAACATTAGCAGATTACAGATAATAGCATAAACATGAGAAAGAATAATTTACATCAATATGACAGCGGAATCATAGAATGTAATAAACATCATCATCAGAGTGGCACAGTTATCGGATACAACTTAGTGCATAAAGGAAATGATTAGTCTACATCAAGATCAACGGGAAATATACATCAGATAATACATAATAAAGGTAATCGGTTACATCGCGATCAGCGGTACATATACATAAGAGAATACAGGAGAAAATGTCAATTGCCCAAAATATAGATATAAACTAGTCTTTGCCATCATCCAAAAGTGCACTCCATGCTATAGTGCAAAACCAAAATACATCCTGTAACCTGTCACTTGGATGCCCGTGTAAAAATAAGGGCACCCGAGTTTGCAAGTGAAACAAACTACGAGTCAGTCATGGGACTGGGATGAGAAATCTACTTAACTGGTTTAACAATAATAATAAGGCAAATCATAGGACTACGCCGCTAATGCGGAACGGGATTAATCCCTTGATTGCCAGTGCATGAAATAGATTAAATTATTTAAACAACGCAATTCTTTTTTATAAAAATGAAGCCATTATAAGACTCATGTCCCAAGCCGGAGGATAGAGTTTTCCCTTATAATGGCCAAAATATGCTTGATACATATAAAATAAAAGAATTTGATATTATTACTAGTGCATATATATTTCAAACTAAATTTCAATCATAATGTATCAATCATAGACGACACGGGTACCAAATATCATGTCACCATATATAGGTTTCAATCAAAACTGTAATGTCGTATTGGTTCCATCATGAGTCGAGGCAAGAGATGTACTCCTCACCGCTTCGAGACACTCTAGCAAATGCCTCGGGGTTACACACTCTAGGCAACCCCTGGATCCTCCAAGGCCGGTCCTCTCTTACGTTTGAGGAATGGAAATTCCTGAACACACATTTCCCTGTCCTATCGGAACTATCCATTGGCCCCGTAGCGACCGATATAACCGAGGTGCCTTGCAATCCAACATCCACATAGGTAAAAATAAATAAATTTCTAGGCTCCATGCCATGACATCATCCATAGCTAGAAAGAAATGTCATGTCCTCCTTGGATTCCTTATCCCGTTTTTGTCTCATACCGAGGTGTGAGGCTCGCGAACTAACACTATACAAAAAGCAATGCCCTTTAAGGTCGTGCTTTGATCATCAACCGCAAGACTCTGCTTTTCAACAAAAGTCTTGATCCTTTGCATCTCATCATGCCACATTGACATTCCACGCCATGCGACTGATGTCTACCGATATATAACCTCTAAGCTCGTACGTCTTAGAGAAGGGTGTTAAGCAAGAGAATAAATTCTCCCCCACCTAATAGATATATATTTGATAGAGATCAATCAACACAGAACGAAATCCAAAGTCAGACACACATCCATTTACTTGTTCGTTCTGGGTCTGAACGAAACCGTAGGCACCTTATTCCTCGTTCCATATGTCCAATACGGAAGAGAGGCCCTCGCACATCCGAACGATCAACAAGTACGTCCAGAACACTACCACTATAACCTCATCAAGGGAGCTACCCATATCCAAGGCATCAGTAGCAATCCATATGATGTGAAGATCACCGGCCTTGCATCGTCTTCATAACTTCGACTTTTAATTATCGATTAATTATTTAAAATGAGAATTAACTCTGTCTTTTCAAACAATTCACGTATATATAGAATTCAAATCAATTATTTTCATGGTTAAATCATTTGACATTCACGTTTCAATTTAATACAATAATTTCATGTCAAATACATCGAACCATCAGATTATTCAATAAACCAAGTAAATTCGGTTTATTTCCATTCCATATCGTTTATAATATTTTAAAACGATTTATCGCTATTTTTATTTATGTAAAAATAGCCCATTTTAATTAAAAGGCGCTTCTGGTCATAACACGGCCCTGGCGCTGTTTTTCTTCAGATTTGAATTACACATTTCTCGAAATCTAACTGTTGGATCTTAACAAACTTTATATTGTTGGAAGGATCTTTCCAAAGAGAACCCAACGGTTCCAATTTCGGGAAAATCCAACGGTCGGATCTCCCGGTATAATCGTCTAAAGTTACGATTCCAAAACGCGAACTGTAGTTGCGCGATTCGTATTATTTTAGTTTATATTTATATATATATATATATAATTCATCAGACGATTTCCAAACCGTTTTCACTTCAAAATTTTGGCTAACGCCTTTAAATTTCGAAAAATTTCACCATAACCTCCTTTGTATAGAGAGGGGTTTGGAAATTTATTGGGCCTTATCAGGCACCCAATAAATCCAGAATATGCATACACAAGCCCAAAGGAGGGTGTAAAAATCATTTCTCAAGAGAATGAATTCTTGTCACCTTGTCCAGTGTTGGAAAATAAATAATTCATGAGTCGTACCTAATAACTAGAGAGACGTAATTATTGTCAACTCCAGACCCATGTGGGGTTTTTATTTAATCTGGCAATTTACAATAATATTTTATTTAGTCCATATTAGTCCTTAGTTCAACCTGTAATTCAGTCATCGCCATACGAGCGTCTTGCTTATATGGTAATCTCAACCTCGTCATATAAACACCTATTTCTTATATTGAATATGATATGCTATGACATCAATAGTTCGTCTTCGGGTCAACATGAAATGTAGTCATCGCCATACAAGCTTCTCGCTTGTATGGTAATTCCAACCTCGTCATACAAGCTCCAAATGCTTATATGGGATATGATAGAGCATGTTATCTTCACGAAGTATGGCATGTAGGGTAGTCCAAAATTAATTGTTACTATCATATGGCGTTGTTTATAATCTCACACAGAACAACCAGCATGCCGCATCCAATGACCCTAAAAGAAGTTTGTATAATAAATAAAATTGCGCAGCCAACTCATTAAGGTTTACCTATTTGTCGGACTTGCAAATAAATTCTTTACTCAATAGCAAATCCATTTACCTGTTTAGCATATGTATATATATACACATATCTAAGCTAAAAATAATATTTTTAGTGAAAAAATAATTATTTCCATACATGACTATTTTTAACAGTTCATATACATGTTATAAATAATATTTCTAATGAACAAGCATTTATTTCAACCCGTGGTTATTTTTAACACTTCATACATGTGATAAAAATAATATTTTTAGCGAACAAAAATATTTTTCAACACATAACTATTTTTAACACTTCATATACATGTTAAAAATAATATTTTCAACGAACAAATATTTATTTTAACACATGGTTATTTTTAACACTTCATACATGTGATAAAAATAATATTTTTAGCAAACAAAAATATTTTTCAATACATGACTATTTTTAACACTTCATATACATGTTAAAAATAATATTTTCAATGATTAAATATTTATTTCATTACACGACTATTTAATATAGTTATTTTACACATTTAAAATGATGTTTTTAATGTTCACATATTTATTTCAACAATAACTATTTTTAAAGGTTCAAGCATACAATAAAAATGTGATTTTTATTGTTCAAACAATTTATTTCAAACATGAATATTTTATATACTTCATACATACAATAAAAATGTTATTTTTATTGTTCAAACAATTTATTTCAAACACGAATATTTTATATACTTCATAAATACAATAAAAATGTTATTTTTATCGTTCAAACATGAATACTTTATAAACTTCATACATAAGATAAAAATGTTATTTTTATCATTCAAATAATTTATTTCAAACATGAATATTTTATATACTTCATACATAAGATAAAAATGTTATTTTTATCGTACAAACAATTTATTTCGAACATGAATATTTTATATATTTCATACATAAGATAAAAATGTTATTCTTATCATTCAAACAATTTATTTCAAACATGAATACTTTATATACTTCATACATAAGATAAAAATGTTATTTTTATATTTCAAACAATTTATTACAAACATGAATATTTTATATACTTCATACATAAGATAAAAACGTTATTTTTATCGTTCAAACATGAATATTTTATATACTTCATACATAAGATAAAAATGGTATTTTTATCGTTCAATCAATTTATTTCAAACATGAATATTTTTCAACACATGAATATTTCAGAAAATTTCGGCATTACAACGGTAGGGTATTTAACACCGACACTGTATCCAGCACGACTCCTCTGCTATCCTAGGCCTTGCGGCAATACAATTATTGCATTTCAATGATTTCCACAATATCATTCATTTCCACACCACAATGAATATATCACAAACACAACAAATTTTGTTGCAACCACAATCAATCATTCACAATCACAATCCAAACAATTTATACCGTCCATGGTCTGTGGACGAGGGGAGTATGTATATATGTATATTTATTTATATATGTGTATATTTCATTTCCATTTCAATTTCATTTCAATTTCATTTCAATTCCATTCAACGCATATATGATTTATACAATGTATATATAATTTATACATCGCATATACAATTATACAACGCTTGTATGTGAGATATACAATGCTTATATAATTTATACATCGCTTATATAATTTATACAACGCTTATCCATTTCAATTTGAATTTAGAAGTCTCACATTGGGTTCCACTCCTTCTATTTTTGTAGAGAGCTCCAAATGCGTTCTAGTCTCTTATAGAATGTTTTGTATGAGGTCATGGTCCCAGTGTCTCTTGTTTCACAGAATTTCGACAACATACGAAAAAATATGATTTTTATTCGATTAATCAACTTCGCAATGTTTTAAAGTGTTATAAACATTTTAATTTATACAAGTTGTTACCTTCCACTTTGATTCAAAACTAGGTCATGATTTTTTGTGAAATCTGAAGCACATGAGGACGATCAGCCTTCAACACGCTGAAGAGGGAGGGGACGCGCGCCTGGAGGTGGTGGCGGGGTCCAACGCGGTGGCGGATCGGAGGAGATACAGCGGGCGACATGGATGAACTTCGAGGGAGCAGAACTCGAGAAACACAACACGATAGAAGACGAAGTTTATATGGATTTGAAGAGGATGGAAATCTCTACAAAATCCTCCAAAGATGCATTGAATTTTATTGAGTGGTTTGGGAGTTAATGAGGAGAGAAGGAAGGAAGCTTCAGCCGCCGTTCGTGATATAAGATTACGGGTTTTTCTGGGTAGCGGATTTAATGAAGGAGAATTTTGATTGGTTTATATTTATATTTAAATTATTTAATTTATTTAATTCCAAAAATATTTGTTTCTCCATACGAACTCCAAACCAAACCCAACGACTGTCGCTTCTAGCTAAACACCCCCATTCCGGACACATTGTAATATGTTTCATAAGCCTATTCGACTGTTTCAGTCCGTTATTCTTCAAATTAGAATATGAAACATTCAATTTTAGATTTGAACGTAAATTTTAATTTACCGCGGCCACATACTAATTCCAAAAATTCCCGAAAAATAAATCTAGCTATGTTTGTACGGTACGGTCCTAACAAAATTAATTTCGTTGAATTTGGAGACCTTTTGAAAAATGGTCGTTTTCTGGTCGATCCATTTCAAACTGAAATTACCAAACTTGTTTTCCTTTGCCACGCTCACATATAAATTCCAAAAATTATGGAATTCTAAACCCAGCAATAAATTGACATTCCGGATCCAAACAAAGTGGTTTCATCAAAAACAGAGGTTGTTTGCAAAATGGTTATTTTTAAGAGCTCTAGTGTTATTCTAAAATAGAATTTTTATATTCTAACCAAATTTCGGTTAAAATTACTCAAAATAAAAATTTTAAATTGGTTATGATTTTCCGGGTTGTTTCAAATCGAATGGGCTAAGGTAATTCCTAGATGAAAAATAAAATAATAATTATTAATTTAATTTAAGTTTAAATTAAGTTTTTATAATGTATTAACTTCTAAATATCATAACTTATGCACACATGATCCAAATTCAGCAAAACTGGATCCATTAGGATGTAAGAACACAAGCTACACAATGGAACAAGTCTAGGGTGATTCGGAGGCCATTACAATTTATGGCAAAATAAAGTGGCTGATTGGATTAATCAACCGTTAATCGTTATTTAACAATTAACGACCAATGTGAGTAATCTCACTAACTCAGTCTAGTTTTATAATTTTATAAATGTTATTTAATATTGATAAAAATGATTGAAAGCTGTGTGTGATGGTTGTTCGGATAATTTACTAATTTATTGGTTGAAATTATATATATAGTTACACATAAATCATTAATTGAATACTAATTCCATTTATTAAATTATTTCATATGAAATAAATGTTGATTAACATCTGTTGATGCAGGGGAACAGGTTGGAGAGAACCAACTAGATTCCCTAACAATTATACTATTTTTTTCATATATTGCGTTATATGATGTGACAAATAATCTTGTGTTGATTATTGTGTGTTGGGATGTTTAAACAACACTGACCAGAAATAATTGGTATATAAATACCGTAAGATATATGAATATATCAGAAAATAAACTAGGGTTTTAAAAAGGGAATACCTATTTTAAAATAGAAATGAGATTTCGATTGGCTAGAATATATTTACTTGTCAGTTATATAAAACAAGTAATTTGATTTATAAACAATATTTATAAATGAAGCGAAATTATTTTTATTAAACAGTTTGGAAATATAAATTTATGACATGAATTTATATAAAGAGAAAGGGGAAATACTTTAGAAAGAAAAACGATGAACTTATTTCGAAGTACAAAATATGAATAGAATTGAAATAAATCGGTAAAGATTTATAATTATAATTCAATGATGTTCAATTTTATTAGAATAATTTATTTTATAAATATGTAAAATGAAATTCAGGATTTGACGAGATAATTAATATTTGGATTTGTTATCGAATAGGAAATCGAGATTTAAATTATAACTTAAAGTCGGTAGCCACCACCAACCGCCCGTGTGCGAAGCATGGGTCTCATCCTAGTTATAACTAATAAGATGAGTTTAGGAAATGAAATATGAAGTATGGGTTTATAAAAGAACTAGATAAATGGGACTTTAAACTAAAATGGTATTTATTATTTAAATGAAGATTTAATTTAATAAAATAAGTCCATATTTTGGTAAAGAAATAATATTCCATTTTAAAGTGAATAATGGTTTAGAAGCAAACGTATTACAAAACAGGATGGTGATAAAATGGAAATTGGTAAATGCTGGAAGTGATAAATTCAAAAGTGAATTTAGAAGTTTGGGTTGACCTTTAACAGTGAGTTTATTCCAAGGTTCGAAACATTAATCGAATATAGATTTTTCATAAGGGAGTTATAAGTTGAAATTCGATTAAACCAAATCCAAGAAAGTAATATTTACTTTCCATTTTTAGATAGAGATTATTTAATTATTTATTTATTTAAAATAAAGAATAAAAGTTATATTTTGAAATTAAATATTTCAAAGGCAAAGATTATAACGTCATTGTTATAAATCAAAGATTTTCGTAAAGAAGTGGATTCGTAAACTGAATACGAGAGTTATGTAAATAGTTTTCAAAATAAGAAATATAGAAATGGAGTCAAGGAAATTAGAAACTGACTGGAAATTGGTTAAGTTGAATAGCTGTTTGAGTGTCGATCCGATGTTGGTTTCGGCCTTCGCGGTTGATGCTTAGAGAGTTGTTCTTACTAGTTTACAGTTAGGGACCGATGAATGGGAAAGAATAGTGATGCATGAATAAGCAAATGGAAATGTTTTCCGATGTTAATAAAGTATATTTTCTAAATATAGTAAATAACAGTTGTAGATATATGGAGTTAATTCCTTATGTTAAAAAGAGATATTTTCTAGGTATAAAAAATAAATAGTTTAAAATAGTGGGAAACGTTTTTCCAAATAATCGTGAGAGTCTAAATAAGTTAGAGAAATATATTTGGGTAAAGATATTAAGGGAAATTGGGGAATGAAATTATGATTGATCGGTAATATTTCCATTTGGGAATACGACTGTTGTTTATATACATGTTTTCCTTTGATAGTTAAATAACCGACTATCAATGTTTTTGACCATTTCCGTTGTCAATACAGAAAGATCGGGATCAGATTTATTATCGTTTCAAATCAAGTATATCGAAGACAATTGAAGACGGAGTTTATGCAAGGATTATTCTGGCGATCCTAGGTAGAAATTGCCTAAGATGGATTTACGTAATAATTCCTTCGGTTTGTCCAGTCCCAGATAACTTGAATGGATGAATGTCTGACAGAGTATACCTGGTAGATCGCGTAAGTTGATCGTTTCAAAACGTAATTACGTGGTGGTGGAGGAATTCGTTTCTCTTAGCTTATACCCATGATATTTTTGGGGAAATAAATTTGTGATTTGGTGGGTATGACGATGTGGCATCCAGAGTAAATGAAGGTGTAATTTGTCGAGATACGTTATGACCTCAAGCCTCATCAACTGGGAAATGACAAAAATCGGGCAGGTAGCATGGCTAAGTGGGTCGCACCCAAGTAGGGTATATTGTCACCATCTAGAGAATATTCATATTTATTACTTATTTTTGCTTCTGTATCTCCTGGGAATGGTTATGTTTGTATACCAACCATAAGGTGACAATATATTTGGAACATTCAAGCGAAATGAATGGTCGGTCATGTGTGGTAGAGTTACAAGATGTTCTTATTGAACTCCAGTGTATTGCTTCTAGAGTACACTGATCGAAAGGTAGTTCCATACCTTTTCAGAGTTGGAAATCCATTACCCAATAAGAGCCATCAGTTTTTTATTGTATATTATATATGTAGAGCGTGAGATGAAAGCGTTTTGCTAGATTTCTATTTACTTGATTTAGAAATTATTATAATATTAGAAAAGTATTGTTTTAGAAAAGAATGTTTTGGGTTATCGTACGATAAAAACCATTTGTTTATGTGTGGATCGGTTTATGGTTATCATTCATTTGAAAAGGATTTTGGAAAGTTAAACCGAAATGATTGGAGCTTACTCATACCAGTTACATGACTGACAAAAAGTTTATTGTTTTGTTTTCCCTAACTCTTAGGTGCCCAATTTTGTACGGGCAGTCAAGTAGTCAGGATTTTTTAGATATATTTGAAGGAGCTTGGAGCAGAAGGCTTCAACATTAGTTATATATAGAGTATATTTCCGTCGTGATGTTATGAGTTATACTGGTAAGTACAGTTAAAGTTTTGTATTTCAAAAGTTGTTATATAATATATTTATTCGTTCCACTATGAGATTCTTGTTACTTTGATTCTGTTATGATATGATCTTCTTCTTCTATTCTAACTTTCTTTCTTTCTATTTCTCACTCTCTAACTCCTTTCTGTTAATGGTTCGTTATTTCTAATGCTTGAATAGTCAACATAGTGTGTTGTATTAATTTTTAGGGTCGAAAATCCTTGGGTCGTTACAAAAGGGATTCGTTGGGGGGAAGATCTAAAAATATCGGTTAGTCGTTTACGTATTCTGTAGGTAATAAGTGACTACTTACTATCTCTCGCCTTATACGGGATCGAGATATGCGTAAATGATGAAAGCCTTAAATTGGTGGTTATAGAGCCTAATAGCTAGTGTCCTCTAATTTAGAATATCATATTTGTAAATCACCCAACAAGGTATTAAGTGATCAATGGATCCACTTTGGAACTTAAGTGATCATAATAATCCACCTTTTTATTTCCGAGGTCATAAGCGACTATAAACCCACCTCTTTATATTTAGTGATGTATTAAGTCGGTAGAGGGTCCATCTCTTAGTTATTTGGTTGTAGGCTGACTTAATGGCTTTATATATACATAAAAATTCAATCGCTATGCATAACAATATTCTATCTTTGTTAATTTCTATCCTGGATTTTGTAGTTAATCAATGTGCGTAACTTGCAAGGTTTGACTAGAATTACTAGCCTAATTTGACATATATTTTTGGATGAAACCAAACAGGACACATTAGTGTATTGTAGACAGTATTTTACATTTTCACCTCACCAGGACTTCTTTTTTGACCCCCTCCTCATGACAATTCTCAGGTTACCTAAGGGAAGATAGGTGTTGGAAGTGTTCATGCTTGGTTTTCTATTCTCGTTCTCTCACGCTATTATTGATGTGGCGGTTCGCTATTAAGGTAGTAGTTATGGTCAATACTGGTTATTCTATTTTATTTCTGTTGTGAGTCTAATTTTATTGTACTCTGATTATGCTTATGCTCGTTATTTGGGGTACCAGATTTACACGTTTCATGCTTGAATTAGGTTGAGCTTTGGGTTTGTTGAAATTCAAGCTCAAAAAATTGTGGGTTGTTACAATCCTGTAACCTCAGGCTTTGATGCCAAATGTAGCACCTCACACCCCTTAGCACACCCAAACGAGTAACATTTAGGAAGATGGAGCATTTAGGTATAACTAATAACTTCACAAATTTTAAGATTCACAAGATATTACATAAAACATTTTTACAGCGGAAACAAAATAATAAAACTTTCAGAAAGGCATCATTTCATAAATCATGTCATTACGTCAAAGTCTCAAAATCACTTATAATATCAAAGTACATAAAATCTATATCAAAATACCCCTCTCACTGAATCAGTTACATCAAATAAAACAACTATATAAGAATATAAACAAGGAATAAATAGGAATGGAGCGTCCATGCCATGCTCTAAACCTGTCAAGAAATCTATTACATTCCTGTATGCCTATGGATGAACAAAAGAATAGAGAGTAGGTCAAACATAAAGTTAGATGAATATTGTAAAACCTCGTGAATTCTATAACATTAAGCCTAAAAATAAAGTGTAATTAATTCTAAATGAAAGAATTAAGGGAAACGGGTTATGCCATTACGTTCGTCTCAGAATTCTGCTTGAGATAGAGTCCGAATTTGCGTGAAGCGGACTCCGTATGAAGGAGTTATGACCTTCGAAAGTTTCAGAATAAAATTTAAAATTCAAATAGCTCGGTTTCAAATTCAAAATTCGAAAAACAAGCTCAAACTGGGCTGGGTGGGAATTTTCCCGCCCAGGTCGACCATGGTGTCGACCTGGTCACCCCAGATCGACCATAGTGTCGACCTGGGTGTCGACCTGCCAGTCGACCTGCCTGGTCGACCTGGCTGGCTGGGTCTGGCTCTGGCTCGAATTTATGTGGCTCGGTGTGTCATTAGGGCTGACATGTCACCTCTTGATTGGCTCTTTGAACTTTGTATGGTCTAGATTCCTCCTGTCTTCATCTGACGGCTCAAAACAATTTAAAAATCTATATATACACCGTAAGTCTCAACTAAAAATTCACACAAAAAAATAAGATTGGAGTCGTCATGCTGCCAGGAAGGAATTGAGCGTAGCCGTCAAGAGAGAGGAGCTTAGAGACGAATCAAATTAAGAAGAAGACTAAAGCTTAATCAAATTAATCAACGCAACGTTAATCTACCCAAAGGAACGCATCTCAATTTCAGAATTCAGAATCTAGAATTCAAGATTAGGCATTCGTTGTAAGTATAGTGATCTTTCAGAATATGAATAAAACTGTGACATGATTCGATGTAAATGAAAATAGAATTGTATTATTGTATAATGATGATATGAATTCTGTGTATTGTAATAATTCTGTCATGACTTGTGTATTGATATTTGTGGCATAAATTGATTGATGCAAGCCTATTGGACATTTGTATATGACAATAATGGCACTTGCAAGTTTGTGGCAAAAACTAGAATTTGATCCTTTATGTTTATGGCATGGACTATATACATTCTCTATGTCTAAATTAAGGCTTATGTAAACATGTTCTAGATTTGAGACCTTTTATGCCTACATGACCCAAAACCTATGAACACATTCTTATTTGTAAGTATAATTGGATCTATACTAAGTACCGTTTGGATTACATAAACTATGCAAGTTTCATGTTGAAATAGACTATATGGTTAGTTGTTAAAATTGGACATTTTGGTGATTATACAACATGTTAGTTTTGTTGTCGACATTATGCCAAGTTAAACATGTTTAAACCCAAGTTTGTATAAGCCTAAACTATGCCATTTTATATGACACCTACTTAGTTATACTCTGATTTGGATGCAAGTTCACATGACCCATAATTTATGTTAGTTGAATCGCTAAATTGCAAGTTCATGCACCACACACCTTTATGTATTGTGAAATATTACGTGTTCTTGATTTCCCCTTTTTTCTCTCTCACGTTTAAAAAGTTGGGCTGAATTGTGTCGAGCCCAACATTTGTTATAATGTTGCGAACGTAGAAACGGGGGTAATAACGTTGGGTGTAAAACATGAAAATATAAGTTGGTATGGTTGGCACATGCCAACGACAATGACATTTAAGCAGTATGAATTGTTATACCCAAGAATAAAGGACATGACATTTACATATAATTGAGAAGTGATAAAATATGTAAATTTAGAAAACACGGTATGCTTAACCCGAGGTTGGATTGAGTTGTGACGTAAACCTGCCCAGACCCGCCCGGATGTCCAGTAGTCACAACAATACCTATCCAATGTGGGTGGTTAAGCATTGAGCCCAATAAGGACCCGAGGTTAGACTGAGCTATGGTGTAAACTTGCCCGGAACCGACCGGCACATCCAGTAACCGTAGCAATATCTGTCTAATGTGAGTGATCAGGTGCTGTAAGAGGTTAAGGATAGATGGTAGGGTTAAGTCAACTAAAAACACTTAACCAAATTCAACATGTTAACAAGAATTGATGGGTGAGGTTAGGTAAACACAAACACTTAACCACTTAACATGTTTTACTAGAAAACCCTAGTAACGAGGGACCCGTTTCAGCAGTAACCCAAGTTAGGTGTCATGGTACCCTGAAACTAGGCAGGGTGGGGCATGATTACTGGGCTGATTGTAAGCGGTCAAAACGACAGCGGTGGGTGCACAGTGTAGGTTCTAATGGGGTGCGGGCATGCACACACTCCGGAGCAGACAATCAGGGCACTGGGGCACCAATAGTATAACCTATTTATTCTAGAATTGTGTTGGGGCAGCCACCATGGGTCTTGATACACACCATGGTGGGACCAGCATAGGTATCTACAATTCTTGGGGACCGTATGACACATGTTTATATGAGTAGGAGCCGTTCTTTAGAAAATGGGGATCACTTCACCCTCAACATGGGGTGCCAGTTAGAATAAGCTCAAGTAGGTGCAGAGATACAATGTGGGTGCGATAGTACATTCGATTATAAACGACACTTCCTTAGCTTGTGATACTTTCCTGTTTTCAGTTTATATCTATCATGCCCTTTTTCTTATTCACATACTGAAGAGTCACTAGATTTACTCAGGCTTTATGTCTGACTCTATTTTCTTTTCGTCTTATTTTCTTTCGTTTCCCCCCCAGGTCCACAGGGAGGAAACAACCTAGCTTAGTGCTCTTTTGCAAGCTACAAGACCGTAAACGTATGGTTTGGATCTCTTTTGCTTGGATTATGGTTTTGGATATCACTATGGGGATTTTTGTTACTTTATTTATGTTTTATGCTCCTTTAATAATCAAGACGGTAATGAGGTTGTAATGTTGGAAGTATTTTGAGACAATTATGGAAATGTTTTGTATGAACACGTATTGATGAAATAAAAGCCTGTTTGTTTTCCGCTGTTTTTAAAATATGTGTACTTATATTTGTCTTGTGTTTATCTATGACTTTTACTTATAAACCTCCACCAAAGTTAAGGCATTCCCTTTGTGAGTGACCTTAACGGAGGTGGGTTGTTTCAAATATAAGTGACTATTGGGAATTAAGCAATTAATAAATAATGGACTTGATAACAGTTCTAGTGTTATAAGGGTAAAGTGTCCATGTACAACTTTGGTGATTACTTAGATTGTTTGCCTAGTTGATTGCTCAAGTTGATGATTTGCACTTTAATTACTACAATAGAAGTACTTCAGAATTAATTCCTAATTCTATCCAAATGATCATCCTTTCCAATCTACCATCATATAGCATGGTAGTAAGCCCCTTAAACTGACTGTAAACCTGCTAGGATGTGAAACTGCACCAAACGAATCACCATCCGCAGATCGATCAAATAGGCATCTATCTAGCACATGGACGCAACAACGAATTATTTTCCTCAATCGATGTTGCATGCTCGATCATCCACGGTACACACTAACTGTCACCTCCCAATTGATTACTTATTTAACCCAATCAACATTGAGCGCCTAATATGAGTCCTAATACTTGAGGTCTCGGTCATATGATCTGAGTCGGATGCCGCCAATATGGGTCCTAACAAACAAAAATCTAATTGCACCCCTTCCCATCCCAGTCCCATGACCTGAGCTTTATTTATTAACTCAGTCCCATAACCCGAGTCTAAACTATTGACTTTGTCCCATGAGCTGAATTTTATTTATTGACTCATTTCCATAACCTGAGTCCAAACTGTTTCCTCAGTCCCACGACCTAAGTTTTGCTTACTACCTTAGTCCTATGACCTAAGTCCTATCTATTGCCTCAGTCCCATCACCTAAGTCTTACCTATGATATTCTACTTTCTCAAGACAACTTTTTAATATCACAATGGGTTCTATTTCTTTTTCTTCTTATTGATATTAATACGATGGTCTAAATTCCCAATATAGTTTGCAATATACTAACAAGTCTTATCCATTTTCGTAAGTTATAATTTTCTTACAACCCTCCAAACTTGTTCCTTCAATTCTATTTTATCTTTTTATAGCACTTGATGTTCTGCATTTAATTTACATTATATGTATTTCCAATTTCCAATAATTCTATATTATATTTACGCAAAATCTTTCTCTTTTTCTTACTATTTTCACATAATTCAAATGAATTTAAGTCTATTTTTAAATCTAAACTTACAGAATTATAACTTCTTAAAACATGTAAAAGAAATTTAAATTTACTGTAAATTATCTGTATATAATTGGAAAGCTGTAGCTTTTCTTTACTTAATTGCAAAACTGTAACTTTTCTATACTTAGTTGCAAAACTGTAACTATTTTGTACTTAATTGCAAAATTGTAAATTTATTTTATTTATAAGTTATAAAGGATTGCTTTTTCCACTCAATTTTCTCTTTTTATTACAAATCTACATGTTTTACATTTCATCTTTTCTATAAATTCAATATGTTACCATTTTATTATAGATCTACATGTTTAACAAGTGTAATTTTCTATAAATTTGGTGTTTTCCTATTTAATCCATATTACATGAAAACCGCACTCTTTCCATTATTTTTCATGTAAGTTAAAGGATTAGATCTAACTTTCAAATTTAACATTTACAATTTATTAACTATGATTAACAAGTGTAGAAGAAATGTAAGTATCTGTAAATAAACTACAAATTTAGGCATAACTATAATGAAATAAGCTGAAAATATACCTATATTGGAAACAAATTAGAAGTCTAAAAACTACAGACTACAACTATTTACAACCCAATTATTTTTATTATTCAAATTCTAAATAATAACTTCCACACACATATGGTCCAATGCTAATGCTTCGTTGCCTTCCGTGATCCCCTTTCCCTATATCTTCTAGTTAGTATTTTATTCATTGTCTTCTAAATAATGTTTTATTTATATTCTTCCCCCTAAAAAAAAGTTTAATTTTAGGTTCCCTCAAAGTTTAATTTTAGGTCCCACCTCTAAAAACTAAGAGGGAACCTAGACAAAGAAGAATGAAGTGAATAGAAATGGTTATACTACGGTCTTATTTATAGGTGTACTAGATGATCTTAGACCGTAGAAATAGCTTGACTAGATCTGGATGGACACGTTACAAGCCTTTATTTATCCCTTCATTTCAAAAATAAAGGTTCCATATTAAAATGAATTCAGATCTCCTTTCAACATACGTACCAAGCCATTTTTCTGGGCCAAGTACATAGCATGGGTCCACCTAATCCACTAGTGAGGTTGACCTATAGGTTGATCCACCATCTGAGACTGTCAACCTATGCATGTTACACCCATATATATGTATAAACCGTGAATTCTACTTCTAATAACTTCTTCGTTTTAACTAGGATATGGAAAGTTATATATGAAAATTATCCAGAAAATCATGACGGACACAACGGAAAGTTTTCCATAGCTATATTCGAAAATTTACAAAGGTTTTTTAATATATTTCTATATTTACAATTAATTCTTTTTTATTAAATTCGTTTTTCTTGATTAATCTTATTATTGAAATATAGGGGTGTTACAACGGGAGTGCCATTGTTGTACCTAGTCGATAAGTCTATTTTCTTATTTAAAGATAAGGGCTTATTACTTCTATTATTTTAAAAATCTTGAGTCTTATCATCTCTATAGCTTGTCAGCTTTGTCGATAAAGTCTATTTTTTAAGATTTGTTTTCTAAAGCTTGAGGCGCCTCTATTATTATCATCATCGACATGGTTGGTAATGTTTATTTTTAAGTAATTGAGACTTATCGCCTGCGTTCTTATCGTCACAGTTGTGATCGATAAGACTTGTTTTTAACTTATTTCCAAATTGTTCTACAAAATACTTAGGACTTGTTTGCCTCTATCTTTATCGTTACTGTTATGATCGATAAGGTTGGTTTTCAAAAGCATTGAGGCCTATCGCCTTTAAAACCCATGTCGTTATCTACGTCGAAAAGCCTTATTTCAAACTACTTCCTAAAATATTTAAGTGTAACATCTCTATTCCTTGTCCACACAGTTGTGATCAACAAGGCACATTTTTAGACTAGCTTTCAAAATACTTTGACATTATCGCCACTATAGCTTATTAATGTCGATTTTGTTGATAAGATGTAATTTTTAATTGTTTTCAAAAGAACACGAGGCTATTGACTCTATAGCTCATCGCATTGGTTATGTCGACAAGGTCTAATCGACTTGTTTTAATCCTTACAGGTAGTCAACTTGAGTATATAGTTAGTTAGTCTTTACCGATCATTGTAGTGATTTATAATTGATTCGGAACTTAGGTAAAGAATCCAACGGGGACTGGTCGACAAGGGTCGATGCACCTATTGATTTTTGTTATGTTATCGGTAGGGAACCACTTGTCTACCTTATCGACATAGTCATAAGCTTGATATCTATTTTCTGAAAATGATAGAAAACCATATTATTGTTACGAGGTTAGTGGGTGTACCACTATCGTATAATGTTTTACTTGTATTGTTTGCAAATTTAATATGAATTGATGGATTCATTATTACTACATGGATAAAATAATGGCAAGTATCTGATGGATAGTCCACAATATTTGTGTTTTGAGGGTTCATATTCATACTTAAGATTAAACTATAGGGTGTGATGGGTAATCCACATCTAGATGAATATTTAAACACCAAGGGAATGGTAATGCAAATGATAAGGAATGAGCAATCCAGTTGATAAAAGATGGGTAACCTTCACGGTATTATAATAGGCAATCATATGGATTTAAGGAAGGAAGTCACTGAATTATGATGGATAACCATTTAAATATTAAGATTGGCAATCACTTAAATACTACAAGGAATCACCTATACTAAAACAAGTGAATAACTGGTGGACAACTTATACACATGTTAGTTAATTATTAATCTTTAAGATAGTTTTTCAGGAAATTAGGGATGCGGAAACCACTGTATGATGCATGGTGCATAATTTATTATTATTATTATCATTGTTATTGTTTTAGCCATTGAGAATGCCTGAGCACAGGAATGGTTACTTTATGATAAGATACTCATAAAAGGAAAACCCGTCGTTAAACGGCGTGGTCTCACTAAATATCCTCTAATTTAAAGTTGTAATTTATTATTCAAACCACTATTGACCGAACCGAAGTTTTTATTTTCCCCTTAAACTCAACGTACTCATTTGGGTAGATTGAGAGTTAAAGTATTTTAGGTTCTTTTTCATGGAATAATGTAACAACCCAGAATTTTGGTGATAAAATTAATTATTAGAGTCTCAAAAATAAGAATTTCTACAAACAATGGAATTTGGCCACGAAATTTTAACTGATTCGTTCGTCTCGGAATTCTAGTAAACTTTCATGTTTGGAGTTTCGCAAACGGAGTCCATATGAAAAAGTTACAGACGAAGTACGAACATGGATGGAAAATAAATAAATCAAAATTTAAATAAATATTGTACCTTATATAACTAGCCGACCTAGGCATCTGAAGGCCCAGGCGGTCGACGACCACGTCTACCTACTGGGTGTCAGTTTGCCCAGTGACGGCTAGCTTTTTAGGGTTTGGTTTATAATATTCATAAAATGGACGAACAGATATAACTTAAAATAATACAACGGTCCTAGCCCATCTCCACCCCTATAAATAAAGGGGTAGGGCCTCTTTCTTTTCCATATAAATCTGCAGTGGCAGTGGAGCTCTGCCATTTTTCTCCTTCTCCAAACCTAATTTCTTAATCTAAAATATATTCATACAAACAAATCAAATCCAATCCATATGAAATTGAGAGGATAAGCAGATCTAATGGAAAAGAACGCAAATTGACACTCCAAATCAGATTCTCCCCTATCTCCATGTTTCCTTACATCTCTACAGATCTGTAATTTTCCCATTTCCATATAAATAGTAGATTTATAAGAATTTGGGGATTGTAGGCCTAAAGGGTTCAGACTTTGGATTTGGAGGCTATAAGGTGAGTGAGAAATTTACGAATACAATTATAATAACTTATCTATTTCATTTGAATTAGATCTACGTTTTTATGCCTATTCCCTATCAGATCTGTTCAATTAAGTATTGTAAATTTATTGACAACCATCAGATCTGATTATAAGTATGGTTAGAACTTGTGAATTGTAAGTTGTAGTTTACTTAATATCAATTGTAGGATTCTTAAACTTGTTTACACATATTCCCACACTTATGTTATGAACTATATTGCAACCATATTGTAAAATGTATTGTGGACATTGCATTGCACCGTAGATTTGGAAATCAGTCCCATTAAACACCATTTAGATGTACTTACATTCTAGATCTCTAGTTCAGTGTTGAATAATGATATTATGTGAATTTGGGTAAAAAGGTTCGACTGGTAAATTATGTGATTGTAATATTAAAAATATACCTATTTGTATTCAATATTGTTGGGTTTCACTTAATTATTGCAAACATGTCGTTTTCCTCCTTTTGCATAAAAAGGCATTGTTTTGAAATCACAAAAGGGGTAATAGAATGATCAAAAAGGGAAAAGTAGTGCAAATATACATATAAATATAAATATATATACAGATATGTGCATAATTCGCATCAACCATTCCAGATTATACACTTTTATATATTTCTTGTTATTTTGGAATATGCCAATTCCACTAACTAAGGCACAGTTTACAATGATTACAGCTAAAAGTCTTTTTGTAAGATTTGAACCTTTTTGCAAGACTGAATGCAAAATGGGATATTTGGTTATTTACTTGACCAAATCATTTAAGTTATAACAATAATAAGAAAAGATAACTACGTTGATCGTACGAAAACATAAAAATATAAACATACTTATTATTTGTAACACCCACATTTTTAATATAATTAAAAATGTACAAATATGTATATATGCATAGATAGGTAAATAATGGTGATGTCTAATGGAAAATTAAATCATACATTGAAGAGTAAGGAAAATAATGCGATAATAATGTGTGTAATCGAAGAGATGAGAAAATAAAAATACTTAATTTAAATATTGGGAATTAAGTAAAATGGACATCACCATTGCGTCCGTCTTGGAATTCTGGTCAACATAGACATCTGGTTTGCATAAAACGGACATCATATAAAGAATTTATTAAGCCTAGAAGTTTGTATATGCACAAGAGAAATATATGTATATGTATATATATATACACAAACAAAATAAAATATAAAATAAAGAATAAAATAAGGATTGCATGTAATAAATACATGCACTGAAAAAAAATGTAATGCATGCATTAAAAGAAAGAAAGGATTGGTTGCATGCAATGTAAATATGTTGCATGCTCTGATTTGCAAACATAATGCAATAGCATTAAAAGAAAAAGATTCATGCAATGGTTTAATTTAAGTATTGTAACTAACATGAAAAAGAGAAGTAAGAAGAGAACAATAATTATCATTGTTCTAAGACTTATTAACAAAAGACTTCATAGCTCAGTTGGTTAAGACATTGGATTTGTAACATGGAGGTCGGGGGTTCGAAACCCGACGGTGGCATAATTTTTATCTTTGTTTTAGAGAGGGCCAACTGAACATGCAAATATATGTACGTATACAAATTCAAAATTTGAAAGGATAAGAACGTACATATAAGGAAATAAAGAAAATATATGTATATATATGAGAATATATATATATATTTGTGCATAAGTATATGTATACAAAAGATAAAATTCAAGATAAGGCTACAGTCAATGAAATATGGCAAGAATCAAATAATGGTGCAACATCGTTTGAATTTTGAAAATAAAACAAAACTTGTGCGTATATATATTCGTAAAATAGTCGGTAGAGTAACTGTATACGTATAAGAATATTTCAAGTGAATAAAACAGTTAAATGAATTCCAGAAATTCAAAAGTTCAAATCAAATTTCTACATCAAAACAATTCAAACATTCGAAATTCGAATTTCTGCGCCAAAACAGCTCGCGGGACCCAATGCTGACTCAGCGCTGCATGTACAATAAGATTTGGCTAGATTCATCTGCGAACCTGGACTATTTTCTTAACTGGGTTCAATGTTGACTCAGCGCTGCGTGTACGATAAGGTCTTGAGCACCTATATAAATACCCCTACGGCTACAGTTTTCTCTACACATCTTCATTATGCCTATACTCTTCCCTATTCATATCAAAATAAATCAAAGACGGGGTTATGCTGCTTAAGTTCTTCGTTAGAATTCAAGTAGAGAATCAAAGGCTAATTCAACGACTTTAACAACTATTTTCTAAGAATCAAATCTAAATTAGAGGATCGATAATCTACGTCAAGGGATAGCTTTTCAGTTTCAGAAATTTGATCCCAGAATTCAAGAACCGTTCTTAAATCAGTGAGTGGGATTACAATACACTTCATGCATAATAGTATTATTATCATTCATCATTCCTCAGTTAAAATTCATGTTGCAATTTAAAATAATCTTTGTATGCTTAATCTATTCCTCTTCCCTATTCTTCCTTTTTATTTTTGAAACTTTGGCTACCTTTGAGCCAAGGTCAACATCGCGTAAATTATAATTATTTGGGAAGAGCTTGAGATTTGATCGATGAATTAGGCAATTTGGGTAAAAAGATTATTACACTAATGGTTGTGTAAGAAAAGTAGAAATGGGTTAAGTAGCACTTGACATATGAATAAGCTTAACCAACATATGAGGAAAGATAGCAACCTGTTAGGAACACATGTATGGGAAATTGGAATAATAGGTATAGCCTATTAATAGGATTATAAGCATGAACACAAATTGGGGTTTTTGGGTAAAGCTTGAATTTGAGACTTGAAAATTGGATATGCTGTTAAGATCCTAGAAACGTTATTAAAAATGGAATATGTTGGACAAACCATGTTTTTATGCAATTATGGAACTCGACACATAACATGAAATTGACAATAGTGACATAACTTGAACATGAACATGCTTGTGAATTGGTAATTGACATTTGATATCTAGAATGAACATGAACATGCATGTAAATTTATAATTGGCCTATGACACCTAGAATAGACATGAATTGTTAATTGGCTAAACATGAAACATGGCTAACTCGAGGTTAGAATGAGTTTGTAGTGTAATCCTGCCTGGAACCGCCCAGAACATCCAGTGACCGCAAACAACAGGTTCTAATGTGAGAAGTTAGTCATAACATGCTTGAAACCCGAGGTTAGATTGAGTTATGGTGTAATCCTGCCCGGAACCAACCGGCACATCCAGTGACCACAACAATAGGTCTAATGTGAGAGGTTGGGCATTAATATTTAATTAATGCTAATGACACATGCTAGTATGGTAAGGTTAAGTCAACATGAAACACTAGACAACACTTAACCAATTTGACATGATATATGGGTGGGTTAAGTCAACGTGAACCGCTAGATAACACCTAACCAATTTGACATGATATATGGGCGGGTTAAGTCAACATGAACTGATAGAGAACACTTAACCAATTTAGCATGGTACGTGGGTTGAATTAAATAAGTGATTGGGGGTTAAGTCAAATTGGACACATGGGTAAACTTGACCAATATAACAGTATCAAAGCAAGGAAAAGTGGGGAATGATAAGATTAAATAATAGATAAACTTATCCTAGGGATAAGAAATAGATACGACTTAAGATGTAATATAAGACTCGAAGGGTGGGACGACTTATACCATGAAATAAGTTAATCTAAGCCGGAAATGTGGGAAAACACCCGTACGCTATCATTTGATAAAGAGAACTTAAGTCATGCTTGAATTTATTGATAAACCTTAGTTAAAAGGAACTAAGTAACAAACCTTAGTTAAAGAGAAATAAGTAACAAAAACTAAGTATCAAACCTTGGTTAAGAGAACCAAGTAATAAACCTTAGTTAAGAGGACTAAGTTGTAAATCTTAGTTAAGAAAACGAACGATTAAGAGAACTAAGTAGTAAACCTTAGTTAAGAAAGCTAACGATTCAGGAAACTATGTAGTGAACCTTAGTTAAGAAAGCTAACGATTCCGGAAACTAAGTAGTAAACCTTAGTTAAGAGAACTAAGTAGTAAAACTTAGTCAAGAAAGCCAAGTAGAATACGAGGAGGAGCGAACATCCATCTGATCATGAAGAAGGCACCAACGAACTGGGTTACGAAGCACGCGGCTTCGAGGGGATGTGAGGGTACTCTTGGTATCCCTCTGTGAGGTTGCAGATGATCCTCCTGGGCTCACAGAGGTTAAGGTCTGTGTTAGAAGAGCCAAGGGCATGCCTTAGTTGCAATATAACAACCTAAAGACTAGGATGGGTCTGCGTGAGGCGGCGATATCTTGTTTAGCCCTGTGATAGCATGTCGTCGTCTACCTACCATCTTGAATCAATCGTGATACGCAAGCGGAAAGGCGGAGAACTCCAAAAGACCATATACTTTGCTATCTAGTTATGGGTGAGGGTGGCCAATAGGTTTGTGGGGACATAGAGGGCCTGCGCATAGTTCTCATTCTTGATTTTCTTGGGTGCCTTTCATTAGTTGAGGGAGGGGTCAAGTAGGACCATATCCACATACAGATAAAACAGACCTTAGCATCTGCGTCGGCAGATAACTTAAAGCTCCCGTTCGAGTTCCGTGTTTCTTGATTAGCCTTGCCACGGGACTCGGGCCGCACATATAGAGGACATGTGCAACTAGATATCTAGCATATTTAACGACACATTGGGACGTAAAGTCTAGGAACATATATCGCTCTGGGTAGTGTGTCCTAGACTAGGAGGCATTGTTTGATAGGTAGCATAAACCCCAGTGGCCCTAGGTAGCATAAACCCTGGTCGGTTCTAGAAAGCATTCAATAGGTAGCATAAACCCCAGTGGCCCTGGGTAGCATAAACCCTGACTGAATCTAGGAAGCGTTGGATAGAAAACTTTAGATTAGATCTAAGTAATAAACGTAATCTAGCAAGATCAAGAGTGGTAGTCTAAACGATTTCGAGAATGGTGGTACTACACTAAAGTAGTACAAATTTACATGATGAAGCCCGTACGACATACGGCAAGGGACTTTATATATACATGGAAAGCATTATACGAGTTGGGGGTATCTACATGTACGTTGTATTAGGTTAATCTACTAGTGGGACATGAGTATAGCCTAGAGAGCTAATATCGCGAATAACCTAATAAGCAAGAAAATATAACTGAACGGTATATGTTGGATTATACAAAAGAGTTTATCTAAGTCCACTCACACAGAACTTATGTTCTGACCCCCTCCTCATTACATACTTCCAAGTTAGGTTCATGACAGAGATGGTATAAGCTTTGGATACTGGTTAAGCAGTATGCTTTATAAGGTAAAGCTATATTTAAAGTATATTATACTTTGAATTCCTTCCGCTGTAAGATGCTTACGAATTCTGACATGTTTTCTTTATCTGTCTTTTTCTGCAGGATACCAGAGTGCCCAACTCGGGTTTCGATAGATTGGGTTTTTGAAAAAAAATCGGTCTGTTGGAATCCGGGTTGTTACATTATCCGTCCAAATCAGCGTAACATGGTAAAATATACATTGTATGGAATGTTTGAATGGCTGAATAATGTTCAATTATGGAATTATATGAAAATATAATCCATATCAAATTAGTATATTTATGGTGACCATTTGTAGCAATCAGTATAATTAATTGTTATAAATAGGACCGAAAATCAATAAACAACAATTGCAACCAATGTGGATAGGGGAAAGTAAATATAATAGGATAATGGTTACAGTTCCTAGATTAATTAAGATAAATGTTATACACCCCAAATTAGGAAATTTGAATTATAACCGCATTTAGACACGAGGTTAAACTCAACTTGTGGTATAAGCCTGCCTGGAACCGACCGACAAATCCAGCAACCAAGGTAGTCAGCTTAATGTGAGGGGTCTAATGTGTAAACATAAATGTACTAAGGTATGAGGTTAAGTTTAACTTGTGGTAGAAGCCTGCCCGGAACCGACCAGCAAATCCATAATCCACAAGTAGTTAACTTAATGTAAGAGGCCAGGTATATATATATATATATATATATATATATATATATATATATATAACAGTCAACCAATAAACAGATAGATAAATGAATAAGAATACTAATTGCCTATTGGGGTACAACAAATAGATAACTTGGGACTGATAAATAGTTGCCTTGGGAAAATATGACCGTTACGGCCATAAAGGGAAATGAAGGTGGAAAATAAAAGAAAATGGGTGTCATAAGGGGATTGAAGGATATTTATCGTCGTTTGAATACTAAGTCCAAATTAGGGAAGAAATCAAATAAATATCCTAGGGAAAAAGGTAATATAACCTTCCTTACTTATATTAGTGAATATAGAACTTATAATTAAAAATAGAGTTGGACTTAGTAGGTTAATAATGGAAAAATATTATTAACCATAAGAACATGTGACGATAATAAATCGTGTGGATATAGAGACTAAATAGAAAGGGCGTAATAACGTAGCCCACTTTATCCAAATACGGTAAGGTGTTAACGGGCTAATGGGGGATGAGTTCAATAGCCTTTGCGTATAGTCCTCTTCCTGGGTCTTAGGCGGCTAGAGTTTGAGGAGTCTACTTGGAAATAGGTCTTTCAGTTTAGGGGCATTAAACGACATGTTTCGTATTGCATGCCCAAACCTGGAAACTTGAAATGTTAGATATGGTTACCTATCCTACGGGAAGTAATAAGCTACTAAGGAGGTTATCCAATAAGGTCAGCTAGATGGTACACTAAACGATAAAATACCATCTCTCACCTTATACGGGGCAAGGGTATACGCGTGAATGACGGAAGCCTTAACTAGTACAGCATGTAGCTAGTTCCCTCTAGTTTATAAAAATGTGGAACAAACTATGGAGAGGTATTGAGTAACCAATAAGTTTGCCTAAGGTCTTAAGGGAATTGGAGAATCCACCCTATCTATCATTGGTAGTGAGGCGGGAACAACGAAGAGAAAGTGGATGGAAAGGTATATGTGTATGTGAGAACTCCACGTTTAGGGGTTTACTTCTTGTTCTAACAATCAATTAAATTATAATTTAAAAGGGCTTCCCAAATAAATGCGTAAACAGTCTATGTCGGTATTATATCTTAGAATACCACTTTGGAAAGAGTGGTAGTGTCGTGTGTAAACATCCGCAAGGTTAGGCTAGAATCGCTAACCTTCGTAGGCATACATCTTGGGTTGAACCAAACGCGATATATCTGGGTATTATAATATATGTTGTACATTTTTTAGTCACCAAAACTTGTTCCTACCCCCCTTCTCATTACAACCTCCCAGGTTTCCTAGAGAAGGTCGGGTTCTCACAGACGTTTAAGTCTGGCTTTCAGTTATCGTTCTCTCTCATGCTCGGTATTGGTAAAGTGACTTACTTCAAAAAGGTAGTTACTTAAGTTAATACTAGTTATCCTATTTTGTTTCCGCTGTGAGTTTTATTTTATCGTGCTCTGATTATGATCATGCTCATGCTCATTTATTGCAGATACCAAATATACACGCTCCATGCTTGGATGTGTTCAAGTTTCGATTTTTGTCAAAATTTAGGTGCAGAAAAGTATGGGGTGTAACATTTGATATTAGAGCTTAGGTTAAATGATCAGAGGAATTAGTTAAATTAGGACTTGTGAGAGAATGTAATTCGATTTTATTTACGGTTTTTCTTTGTCTTTATTACTCGACTTTAATTTATTTCAATGATGAATTGGTTGTGGGCCTAAATATATAAAATGGTCTTTAAATGACTAAGAGTTGAAATATGTTAAGTTCGGGTTTCTAGCCAATTATGCCTTACTCCACAGTACATTGGTGATCTTGTCGTGAAGAGCATGAGTATGACATATGGTGTATTCCGTTGATGCAAGTTTGGGGACTGGACAAAAATCTAGCTACAACCGATATAGTCGTGATTTCTGGTTTTTGGTTTCGTTGGTAGTTTCAGTTAAGACCATTGCTCGATCCAAATGGGAAAAGCTCACATTAGTATGTCGTATCTATTTCGGAAATATAATTACGAGGTATATCCATTCGTTACTTCATTGAATTTTCGAATCTACCTTTATTGAGTTATTTAATTGAGTTCTTGGCCTTGTATTCGAGGAAATTTTATTTTTAAAACTGTTTGAAAATAAAAATGGATTTCAATGGCTTTGAAATACGTTTCGGAAAATAGTTTTGTAAAGATGTGGTTTTTAAAATTTTAATCTATTCGTGTTTCAAAATTATAGGGCTATTATGTAATTCTAATAAATAAAATTCAATTGGTAGGAAAGTTGAAATTGGAAATGGCAAGGAATATGCCACTAAACTTAAGAATAATAAATACATATTCCTTTTGATTTTAGTATCCCTCTTCCAATATATATTGAATAGTTTATTGAAATCATCACTTAATCCTTAAGATTTTAAAAGCTCCAACTTTTTTGAACATGAAAAGGTTTTCAGTTTGAAATATGAATAGGAATATAAATAATAATAGTGATAATAAAATGGATTTAAAAATACAAAACCGTTCGTTTATAATAAATTCCATTTTAGGAAAGTTTTAAATTCTTCTTGGGAAAGGCTAATGAAAATCCCTCGTCTTATTTTTTTGGGGTACTTAATTATGTGAATCGTCTGTTTGGTGTTAGCTAGTCAAGGGGAAAATTCCTTTTAATTTATATTACAGATCTCTAGCTGAATTATTTTTGGAATTTATTCGTTGTGTAGTCGCAGCATCATTGTTGAGACTATAAATCCTTGGAGTTGGTTCAGAGTTTAACTATGGACTTTAAATACAGTGGTGCTGAGGATAATAATTTTTCGGATCACATCAATTCTTAAAAGATAACGCATGACGATTAATATTTTAATTCGCCCTAGTAAAGTCAAGGTTCGATCGTTATCCAAAGCCATTTAATAGTTGGCTGTTTAGCATTATGCAAGAATGGTCAACTAGTTAATGAGTTTTGGTACAACTTGGACCTAGGACTCAGCCGTAAAAGTTACATCCAAATTACCTCCTTTAACTTCCTTCTTTTGTCTTTTCTTCCTCATCTAGCCGAAACATATTCCTATCCTTCTTCTCTTTTTTTTGTTGCCGCCTCGTCTCTTCTTTTTCCGTGCTTATTTGCGCATTAGATCTTGCCTCACTAATACTCCAAGATCTAATTTCTTCTCTCTGACCATTTCTTAGTCCATAATACCTGATTGCGCTACCCGATTTTACTCATACCATTTAAGTCTCGTCCTTAGGGGGACATCATTTGGTTGGGTTGGGATAAGCAAAAAGGTCTTACTGCTTTAGAGCTAAGCAAATTTGTCGAGGCAGTTGGACTTGCACTGATCTATTGCTTCGAGATCTTAGAATAGGACTAGTTGTTTGTGTTGCATCCGTCTTTGCTATACCTTATTAGAATATGTTCTTTCAAAGGCGATCGTTGTTTCAGAGATGAAGATTAAGCAATCTTTTGGATGGTTTTTATGAGGAGAATCTCAATGAGATTTTAGATGAATCTGTGTCTTACGCGGATTTGAATGGCCTTTTATTTGACTGAATTTGGATATTTCGTGGCAAGCCTCTTTTCTTAATGTAGGTTCTTGAGTTTGAGAATCTATGTTTAAACTGCCCATGTAAACGTGTGACTCATTTAGCACATCGTTTTATAGATAGAGAGTTGGTAAATTTTTCTAATGATGCGGAAATTAATCTTTTGCTTTATCGATGGTGTAACCATCATCTAGTGTGGCATCATATTTGATTCAGCTTGTTGTTCTTGTGCATTGTTCATGGAGTTACTTTCTGTAATTTTGGCTATACATTTTGTATTTAAACAATATTAGTTCGATTTCCATGACAAATGGTTTTGTGGTAGGTTTCTTTTCTCATCATAAATTCTCTCTTAGAAGAGATGGTGATGTGGGAACCTCCACCAACACCAGCAGTGTTGGTAACATGAGATTGAGCATTATGTTACCATGATATGGTTGATTAAAGATCATAAAAATTGATTTGAGCTCCAGCCGCGAAGCAAGACATCTTGTTGTTTATAGCCATTATTTTGGGAGTTTCGGTGTTGTTGTTTTCTCGTCGTCTTTATTGTTTTCCCTTTCTAGCATCAGGTTCTTGGCTTGGTGGTGATTCGTGCTTATAACTTTTAGTGTTGTTTAAATCGCCTGACTTAGGTTAATGAGATTTTTATGTTTGGAGATATTCATGTCATTCACGCATGCCTGTTTGAATGAAATCTCATTTTTCTTATCTAAGCTTATAGTTATCCAAGGGCTGGAAAGAATAGAATTCTGTGTTGGATAAATTTTAGTAAAGGACTAGTTCCACGTCATGGGTATATAAATAAATAAATCACTATTCCTTGTTAAAGCTAAAATTTATTTTGGTCTTTTGAGTTTGATTTCAGTTTTTTGCATTTTTGCATGATCGACTTTCTTTTTCACCAGCATATGACTTGAATCGTTTAAATTTCTGCAAATATTTTTTTGAAATCTTTGGAAAATGTTGTTTGAAAAAAAACTTTTTACCTTTTTAATATTTAACTGATTTACTTTATTTTATTTCGGTTTGTGCAAAACGCAAAATTAGGATACGATAATTTATGCATGTTTAAAAACCTGTTTTACATTAAATAGACGATTAAATGGCGTAAAGTGCACATTATCGAAAATTTGATTTTTCATATCAATCTCATATGGAAAGTAAAGTGGTATTGAAAAGGAATTTTCAAAATAAGCATAAGAAATTTTTAAGCGGAAATTTATTTATATGAAAATTTTCGATTTTTAGTCACATGAATAAGCGTAAGGAAGATTTTGAATGATTTATATGCGCGTTTTAACGGTGCAATAGGACCAACGATTCGATTAATAGCGTTGGAAACACTATTTCCATACCTTGTCAACGATGCACATGAGTTATTAATTAACTCATTCTTTGTTTTAGATCTTGTTTTAAGCCTTCTTTACAGTCTACAGACGGAAATCTTCGGAGTATTTTGGGTAACTGAGGTGAAAGTTCCACTATAGGGTGGAAAATGGAATATTTGTAAGTGGAAGAAATATTAAAATTCTTTGCTTTGGTTTCCTTTTTCCCGGTTTAGGAGAAATTAAATATGGACCGATTAGATTGCATAACATTTTGGATGGTAGGGTTTGGATGCAAAAGTGGTTGCTTCACACTTATATTCATAGTTCTGTGAGGGTTATGGATGAAAAAGAGTTTTCAAATTTTGCATTCATATAGAATTGCCAGTATATTTAGGATGTTTTTCATCATCTTTTCAAAAGTATTTCAAAAATTTAATGAAAACATATAGGAGAATCTGATTAGAATCATCTTGCATGCAGATTTTATAGTTGAATTGCATTATGTATGTGACACCCCATGTCCGTTAATGTCACTCACTAAGGGAATGCATTAAGTTTCATGAAGCGTTATAGGTAAATAAGAACATAATAGCACAAGACAGACATGTAAAATAGCAGCGGAATTAAAAACTTTATTTAAATCAAAACATCATGGTCCCAAATAGAGTTTACATCATAAGTAACTAACTACAATAATAACCTGTCTTGTCATATATCAGAGTACAAAAGCAAAAATCATATTTCCCTTGCAAAGCCATAAAAGAGTTGACAAGCAGTCAAAGTGATACATCTAAATCCAAAATCCAAGCTAAGATGAAAGAATCCAAATCAGCTTTAAGCACTTCCACCCTGAGAACCTGGAAGGGGGGAACGGAAGAGAGAGAAGAGGAAACAAAGAGGGTCAGATATAGAGTTTGGCGAGTCCAGTTACTTTTAAATATAAATAAATAAAAGTATCATGGCAGGTATATAAAACTGGAAGAACAAGATAACAGTAACAATTACAAGTGTGAACCGAGCAAGATAAGATGAACGTGATATATTGCACTTCTTAAATACATTTCTTTGCACCACGCAGATACTAGTATATCAGAAAAAGAATGATCCCTACTAATAACATTCCATTACATTTTCTTGGTCATTAGCTTACTTGGGTTAGTAGAACTCAAGACTTATCCGCGCATCGTACCCATTTACTTTTCATGGATTCACCTAATACAATATATGTAGTTATCTCTCAATATTGAGACATACCCGATGGTACCCCACTCGCACAGTCTCCAACGTAATGAACGCAACCCCTCATCCTACGCCGGAGTGACGTACGGATCTCTATATAATATGTTACGTTCCGCATATATCTATCGTTACTATGCTACGTAAGCGTATGAACTGCCACCATCGATCGAATCAGACTCCTTATCGGAATAATGCCCTCTAATCTACGATACTCCCCCCATAGCAGGCATGTATGTAGACTGTCTGTAACGACCCAGATTTTTGAATAATTTATTTTAAATATTTAATATAGTTTTAAATATTTAGTTGATAATATAAATGATATTTTATATTGAATTATCAATATAATATGGTTATTCTAATTATACGTTCAGATTAAATTTTAGATTTTTATTCAGTTCAGTTCATAATAATGTTACAGTGTTGAAAAGTCAGTGGATACGTTAAAATAACGGTTCAAATTTACGGGTTAATGACCACGAGATATTTTAATTTAAAATTCAAATTATAATATTCTTAGTGTTTTATCAGCCGTCCTAAGATCTGTACCAAAGCCGACCTCTATCCTTCATTTAGCAGTCCTATTTCCCTCGAGCACAAGATCGTGTCTTCCACTTTGATAGCAAGGAAACACAGAGTTTAATGGCAGCGTACAAACGGTTCCCTCACTCGCATCTATAAATTGAGCCCAGCGCCTCCATTTTCCACTCAGTAACCAACGAAGAACTCAAAAATGGTCGGTCCAAATTAAATTCAGAATTCAAGCAAAATCCCAAACCATCATTTCACAACTTCGATTTCTAGGTCTTTGCCTCGGTGTACGATGGTAACTAGTCATCTCGACTTCGAGCAACATTAGGGCATCGAAATCGAAACCCGCCGCGTTCCCTTGTAGCTCGACATCAACCGGAAGAAGCTCACGTTTTTGGGTTGGATAGATTGTCGATGTTGTCATCGGTTGATTCAAAGTTTGAAGAGGCGAGTTTGGGGATGAGTTCGCGATTGGAAGTCGCGATGCCTGAAGCTCGAGCTTCGCAAGTAGGGTATGCGGTAGAGTTCAAAGGGAGGGATTTCGACTGTTGAGGGTGTGCGGATACTGGAGGGGACTGCTACAAGTTACTGTAGCTGCGATTTGAGGGTAGTCGACATTGCTGAGGAGTGCGATGGCTAATGGGGCGATTGGAGTAGTTGAATTAAGGACAAAGTGTTATACAGTGGAAAGGAGAAGGGGAGATGAAAGCGGAGCTCATGCTGATGCTCAGTAGGTGTTTGATGAAATGTGTAAGTCAGGTTTGGATGCAAAACACTGTTGATATGGTGGTGCTAGGTGATGGGAAGCGATGAAGTGGCGATTCGGTTGGATTGTTCGGCAAGAGCTATTTTATAGCATAAAGTAAGGTATATTCTTTTTAACAAAATTTTAAAATACATGGACTAAATTAATTATTCATTGTTAGAAATTTATAAGATGTTTAAGCGATAAATAAATTTTTAAATCATCTTAGGTACAGAAACAATTTATTCGCAACGATTCGAGGTGACATATAGCTAAGACGATAAGGAAATTAAACCGGATATTCGGCAAAGGAAAAATCACGGTGAGTAAATCTCACTCACCTTTTTATTCAATTATTTTTATTTCATTAAAAATAATTGTTTGTTGCTTGTGTGAATATTTTCTGGTTGCTTTATATATATTAGTTATTTAGGCTATATATATATATATTGGGTTGATTGATTGGTTGGATTCCCGCAGTCTCATTAGCGGATGCCCGCAGTTTCATAGCGGATGATTACCCTATACGCCCCACGCTATGATTAGTGGATGACCTTCTATACCGCGATATTCTGCCACGAAGCAGAATGGGTATTATTTATGTGCTAACATCTGTGGATGCAGGAAAACAGGTTGGAGGAATCCAACTGGATTCCTCAAAAATATATATTCTGTTTGTTTATTTGTTTGATTTCATATATATTCATATATGACGTGTTAAAATCAAATGATTGAAATATGGTGTGTTAAAATCAAATGATTGAAATATGACGTGTTAAATCAAATGATTGAAAATTGGATGATTTGATTGTTTTAAATATCACTGGGCTAAGTGTTAATCTATTTAAAATATCCGAAAGGGGATATTTGAAATTTTAAATAGGGAATTCTATTTTCTGAAATAGAATTTGAATTTTTGAATAGATATTGAAATATTTACTTGTTTTAAAGGAATAAAAAAAAATTAACAATAAAACAAGTAATTTATTTATAAACAAAGTTTATAAATGAAGTGAAGAGAATTATCATTTGATAATTCAGAAATAGAAATACAAGTGTGAAATAGGATTTTGAAATGAAATTTCAAAATAGAACTTGAAATAGAATTTTTAAATAGAATTTAAATATTAGAAAGGAGTTGAAATATTTGAAATACAAAAGAAATTTCAAATAGGATTTGAAATGGAAATTTTAAATATATAATTCAATTAAAATTTGAGTATAACATTTGAATATAGAATTTAAATAAAGAAATTCCAAAATTGAATTTTGGTATAGAGATTCAAATAGAGTTTGAATAAAGGAAAATTAAAAGAACATTTAAAATAGTAGAATTTGAATAATAGAAATCAAATGGGATTTGAATATTAGAGTTAGAAAAAGAGTTTAACTATTTGAATTTTAAATAGGAAAGAAAAGGGGTTTGAATGTTAGAAATTCAAATAGAAGTTCAAATAGAATTTGAATAGACGAGATTAGAATGGAAAATAGAATTTTTATTCAAGGAATTAAAATAAAGTTTGAATTCAAAGGGATTCAAATAAAGGAATTTGAATAGAGATTTGAATGTAGAATTTCAAAATAGAATTTGAAAAATAGAATTTCAAAGAAGAATTTCAAAATAGAATTTGAAATATAGCATTTCAAGGAAGAAATTCAAATGTGAAATTTGAATGGAATTTAAATATGAAATTTGAATTGAGATTTGAAATAGAAATTCGAGCATTAAATTTTGAACATGGAATTTGAATAAAGAAATTCAAGTAGAAATTTGAATATGAGATTTCAAAATAGAAGTTGAAATAAACTTTGAAATAGGATTTTCAAAGTAGAATTGGAAATAGAATTTTCAAATAGGATTTCAAAATAGAAATCTAAATGATTTGAAATGGAATTTGAATTCAAGGGAATTCAAATGGCTTTGGGTGAAGAAATTCAAATGGCGTTGAAAATAAGTTTGAGTATTAGAATTCAATGGGATTGGAATAAAGGAAAATAAAAAAAAAATGGGATTTCAAATAAAAAGAAGAATGTAATTTGAAATTTTGGGAATTTCAAATAAGAGAAATGGAATCTGAAACATTTAGAATTTCAAATAGGAATTTAAATGGTGTTTGGATATTTGAATTCAAGTATGAATTTCAAGTATGAATTTGAAATGGAATTTCAAGTATGAATTTCAAATATAGAAATTCAAAAGGAATTGAATTAAAGTGAAAATTAAATAAAGGATTTGAAATAGAATTCGAATGAATGATTTGAAATGGAATTCGAATAAAGGGTTTCAAATGGGATTTGAATACAGGATTTAAAACTATGGAATTTGAAATGTAAAGATTCAAATGGAATTTGAAATATATATATGAATATATATATAACGGTGGAGTTGAATTCATTTAAAACGAAGTTTAAAGTTTTTTTTATATATAAATATAATTAAAACGAACTCGCCGCAGCGCTGCAGTTCGTAAATTGGCGATTCGAACTTCAATCGAATATACAGGACGCAATTGAAGTCGGAATTCTTTGAAACAAGAAACGTCAGGACCGGTTTGATAATAGTTTTCTAATGAAAGAGAAAAATCTGGATTTCGTCGTATAGATTTTGAGTTATGTCAAAATCAAATTTTCAGAAAAGCAGCGCCAGAACCATTATAAAACCATAACGGTTTATTTAATTAAATTAAAGGATTTTAAGTAAATAAAAATCGAAATTTCTATCTAGAAAAATCCAGATGTGAGTTATAAAATATCTGTGAACTCCAGTAGAGTAATGTGTTGATTTCTGAAATAGAAACCAGATTTTTGATTTATTGAATAGAGTTAACTAATTCAAATAGAAATTAGTTAATGAGATTTCGAATAAATATTGAGCTCCAAATAAGTGAACTCGATTTGAGAATTTATATTCGAAATAGAAAAAAGGAAACTAGAATTGAAATTGAAATTCAATTTGGTTATGAACGAGTTAAATATTTTATTTGAACATGTTATGTTCAAACAAAGAAGTGAAATAGGCAAAATGGCCGATTTAAAGAATAAATGGGCGGAACTGAATTCAAACGATTAGATGTTATTGAATTGAATTGAAAACAGGTGAACAGGTGTTAGACAGGTATGGGATGAGGTGTATGAAGTATATAAAGTATATAAACGTAATGCTCAACAAAAAGGTACAGGTTTAAATTCATATATGGGTTTTATGCGCCGTATCGGCAAGCCGCTTGGCTTCTTCTTTTTCTTTTTGAGATTAGAAGATACCGGGATATTATTTGAAATTTCCCGATGCTCCCGATACAGGGGAGGTTATGGCGAATTTTTCCGGGAATTTAAGGAGTTAGAATATTTTTAAGGAATTTGACAATTAAAAATCTATATATCGATTCGACAAGGAAACGAAATCAAAAATAGCGAAAAGAGGCAAGATGATTTTTGAAATATTTGGGTAACAAATATTGTTAAGGAAATGGAAAGGAGATTTAATTAATGAAATATTAATTAAAGAGCCCAGTGATTTGATTGATATGTTGGATGAACACTTGTTTTTATTCGATAGTTAAATCACAGACTATCGAAGTTTTTGACCATCGTTGTCAATATGGAGAGACCGGTTGGATTATTATCCGAAGAACCACTCCGTATCGGCATAAGCGTTGCGAACCAAGTATGCTGAATATATTGAAGACGGAGTGAAGTGCAAGGGCTTTTTCTATTTATAGAAATAGTGCCTTCGGTTTCGTTCAATCCCAGAACGAACGTAAATGGACGAATGTCTGACAGAGTATTTCCAATGATCAAATGGGTTGGTCTGTATGGATATATATGGTTGCAACGGATTTATCCCTTAGCATAATATCCAGAATATTTGTGCAAACTCAACTAGTGATTAACGGATCTGACAATGTGGCATTCAAAGTGATTGTGTTATCAATGAATGGTAAGTATGCGTAGCCTCAGGCCTCAACAACCGGGAAAGGACAAAAATCGGGCAGGCAACATGGCTATGTGGGTCGCACCCATTAGGGTGTATAATCACCTATCTAGAGAAATTCCTTTTGTTTCTAAATCTATCGATTCTGCCCATTCGGGAAACGGTGGTTTGAGTCCAACCGTTGGTGATATACATTCGATACACTCAAGCGAAATGAGTGGTCGGTCATGTGTGGGCCGGGTTGCAAGACGTTCTTGTTGAACCCAGGTGTATTCGCCTCTAGAGATACATCATCGGAAGGTGGTCCCATACCTTGTCATGTTGGAAATCCAATCTCCAATAAGCGCCATGCGGTTTTTGATTTTATACTATATATGTGGAGCGTGAGATGCAAGCGTTCTGCTATTTGGTTATTTACTCGGTGTAGACATTATTATAATATCACTGGATTTTCGTATCAAAGTGTTTTGGGTTATAGTAAGGTAAAAACCGTCCGTGTTTATGTGTGGGCTGGTCTTACTATTATCCTTTCTTTCGAAAAGAGTTTTAAAAGTTAAACAAGTGGTTGGAGTTTACTCACACCAGTCCCATGACTGACCCAGAGTTTGTTTTGTTTTGTTTTCCCTAAACTCTTGGGTGCCCAAATTTGTACGGGCAGTCAAGTGTTTCAGGCTTTTACAGATACACTGGGAGGAGCTTGAAGCAGGAGGCTTCAATGTTAGTTATTTAGAGTTACTTCCGCTGGATCAAATGTTATGTGTACTCTGATGATGGTATGTATATATGTACAAAACAGATTTGTATTCCAAAGCTTATGTTATATAATATATTTTATTCGTTCCGCTGTGAGTTGTGATCTTCGTTATTCTCCTACTCTAATATTTCTTTCTTTCTATTTCTCATCCTCTAACTTCTTTCTAATAATGAGTCGTATTTCTGTGCAATTTGAGTTGGACGTGTGGTGTTTTTAGTCAACTCAGATAGCACGGATTTGCGGGTCGTTTCAGTTGGTATCAGAGCTGGTTGCTTAATTGGTACGGATGATAGGGGGTTCTCGCTTCGCGTTTGGTGGCGAACGGGAGACTCTTACCCCTACATCTCCCGACAATGTGGGTTGGTCGAGTCGAGAGGCTGGCCGTAAAAGCAGTTCTGAGGTATCTCTGTAGTGCCACGCTGGGAGGTTAGCCCAGTGGTTGATGGTTGAAAAGCCTAGACCCATTACAGTTGGTATCAGAGCCAGGTTGAGCGAACACCTAGGCTTTGTGGAGTTGTGCTCATTAGAGATAGGGTCAGCAGTGCCCTAGAATGAGTTGAGCATATATACGAGAGAGCGTATTTGTAATTTGATATAAAAGTTGTTTTATATTGTGTTGGCTAGTCTGTTGAGTGGTTTATGAATTCTGGTCGAATCGTGGGACGCCACGAAGTCGATAGGGATTTCTAAACACTTGAACAGAAAATACGACACGATATTGTTTTAAAGTGGGTGAAATTATTTTTCCCAAAATTATATTTTGATATAAAAAAATAAAAAAAAAAAAAGAATAATTTTCTAGAATTATTATTATATGGATGTGTTGGATGTTGATTTTATAATGAGATTATGAAATTAGAATGGTTAATTATAACCAAAATAGAATTTGTATAGAAATTAAATATACAAATGAGATAAATTAGAATTAAATTCAAACCAGAATTAAGAATTCAAAATCCTGGGAAGTTAAAAAATATTTTTCAAAGTATATTAAAATAATATAGATTTGTTTTAGAAGGATTTGAAAGAAAATCATTTTAGATGAATTTTGAAATAATAAGGCACTGAACTCACTTCAGTAGCTGGAAAATAATTCTGATGATGACTGCAGCTTCATCAGTATTCATTTTCGAGTTCTAAGTGACAAATGGCTACCTTAGAAAGTTTTGATGGAAATTTGTTTGAAAATTCAAATGTTTTGAATTTGAAATGGAAATAAATATATGTATATATCTAAGTGATTTCAAAAGGATTTGAAATGATAAGCCCAGGGATTTGAATTCTGGAATTGAAATTTAACTTAAACAAGTTAAATGGATCGAAGGGAGTGAATTGATTAGAATCAATTTGAATTGGTTTATTGGAATACAGATTGGATATAAAGGGATTGATCGTAGATCATTCGAATCAAATGTGTGAAGACCAAAAGTTTTGGTTGAAGTTAATTTGTTGAAATATGAAGAGGTGAGTTTCAACATAAAGAAGTTATGAAAAGTTAGTGAGTTTATAGTATTTTTCTACCTTAGCAATTTCGAGGACGAAATTATTTTAAGGGGAAAAGAATGTAACGACCCAGATTTTTGAATAATTTATTTTAAATATTTAATATAGTTTTAAATATTTAGTTGATAATATAAATGATATTTTATATTGAATTATCAATATAATATGGTTATTCTAATTATACGTTCAGATTAAATTTTAGATTTTTATTCAGTTCAGTTCATAATAATGTTACAGTGTTGAAAAGTCAGTGGATACGTTAAAATAACGGTTCAAATTTACGGGTTAATGACCACGAGATATTTTAATTTAAAATTCAAATTATAATATTCTTAGTGTTTTATCAGCCGTCCTAAGATCTGTACCAAAGCCGACCTCTATCCTTCATTTAGCAGTCCTATTTCCCTCGAGCACAAGATCGTGTCTTCCACTTTGATAGCAAGGAAACACAGAGTTTAATGGCAGCGTACAAACGGTTCCCTCACTCGCATCTATAAATTGAGCCCAGCGCCTCCATTTTCCACTCAGTAACCAACGAAGAACTCAAAAATGGTCGGTCCAAATTAAATTCAGAATTCAAGCAAAATCCCAAACCATCATTTCACAACTTCGATTTCTAGGTCTTTGCCTCGGTGTACGATGGTAACTAGTCATCTCGACTTCGAGCAACATTAGGGCATCGAAATCGAAACCCGCCGCGTTCCCTTGTAGCTCGACATCAACCGGAAGAAGCTCACGTTTTTGGGTTGGATAGATTGTCGATGTTGTCATCGGTTGATTCAAAGTTTGAAGAGGCGAGTTTGGGGATGAGTTCGCGATTGGAAGTCGCGATGCCTGAAGCTCGAGCTTCGCAAGTAGGGTATGCGGTAGAGTTCAAAGGGAGGGATTTCGACTGTTGAGGGTGTGCGGATACTGGAGGGGACTGCTACAAGTTACTGTAGCTGCGATTTGAGGGTAGTCGACATTGCTGAGGAGTGCGATGGCTAATGGGGCGATTGGAGTAGTTGAATTAAGGACAAAGTGTTATACAGTGGAAAGGAGAAGGGGAGATGAAAGCGGAGCTCATGCTGATGCTCAGTAGGTGTTTGATGAAATGTGTAAGTCAGGTTTGGATGCAAAACACTGTTGATATGGTGGTGCTAGGTGATGGGAAGCGATGAAGTGGCGATTCGGTTGGATTGTTCGGCAAGAGCTATTTTATAGCATAAAGTAAGGTATATTCTTTTTAACAAAATTTTAAAATACATGGACTAAATTAATTATTCATTGTTAGAAATTTATAAGATGTTTAAGCGATAAATAAATTTTTAAATCATCTTAGGTACAGAAACAATTTATTCGCAACGATTCGAGGTGACATATAGCTAAGACGATAAGGAAATTAAACCGGATATTCGGCAAAGGAAAAATCACGGTGAGTAAATCTCACTCACCTTTTTATTCAATTATTTTTATTTCATTAAAAATAATTGTTTGTTGCTTGTGTGAATATTTTCTGGTTGCTTTATATATATTAGTTATTTAGGCTATATATATATATATTGGGTTGATTGATTGGTTGGATTCCCGCAGTCTCATTAGCGGATGCCCGCAGTTTCATAGCGGATGATTACCCTATACGCCCCACGCTATGATTAGTGGATGACCTTCTATACCGCGATATTCTGCCACGAAGCAGAATGGGTATTATTTATGTGCTAACATCTATGGATGCAGGAAAACAGGTTGGAGGAATCCAACTGGATTCCTCAAAAATATATATTCTGTTTGTTTATTTGTTTGATTTCATATATATTCATATATGACGTGTTAAAATCAAATGATTGAAATATGGTGTGTTAAAATCAAATGATTGAAATATGACGTGTTAAATCAAATGATTGAAAATTGGATGATTTGATTGTTTTAAATATCACTGGGCTAAGTGTTAATCTATTTAAAATATCCGAAAGGGGATATTTGAAATTTTAAATAGGGAATTCTATTTTCTGAAATAGAATTTGAATTTTTGAATAGATATTGAAATATTTACTTGTTTTAAAGGAATAAAAAAAAATTAACAATAAAACAAGTAATTTATTTATAAACAAAGTTTATAAATGAAGTGAAGAGAATTATCATTTGATAATTCAGAAATAGAAATACAAGTGTGAAATAGGATTTTGAAATGAAATTTCAAAATAGAACTTGAAATAGAATTTTTAAATAGAATTTAAATATTAGAAAGGAGTTGAAATATTTGAAATACAAAAGAAATTTCAAATAGGATTTGAAATGGAAATTTTAAATATATAATTCAATTAAAATTTGAGTATAACATTTGAATATAGAATTTAAATAAAGAAATTCCAAAATTGAATTTTGGTATAGAGATTCAAATAGAGTTTGAATAAAGGAAATTTAAAAGAACATTTAAAATAGTAGAATTTGAATAATAGAAATCAAATGGGATTTGAATATTAGAGTTAGAAAAAGAGTTTAACTATTTGAATTTTAAATAGGAAAGAAAAGGGGTTTGAATGTTAGAAATTCAAATAGAAGTTCAAATAGAATTTGAATAGACGAGATTAGAATGGAAAATAGAATTTTTATTCAAGGAATTAAAATAAAGTTTGAATTCAAAGGGATTCAAATAAAGGAATTTGAATAGAGATTTGAATGTAGAATTTCAAAATAGAATTTGAAAAATAGAATTTCAAAGAAGAATTTCAAAATAGAATTTGAAATATAGCATTTCAAGGAAGAAATTCAAATGTGAAATTTGAATGGAATTTAAATATGAAATTTGAATTGAGATTTGAAATAGAAATTCGAGCATTAAATTTTGAACATGGAATTTGAATAAAGAAATTCAAGTAGAAATTTGAATATGAGATTTCAAAATAGAAGTTGAAATAAACTTTGAAATAGGATTTTCAAAGTAGAATTGGAAATAGAATTTTCAAATAGGATTTCAAAATAGAAATCTAAATGATTTGAAATGGAATTTGAATTCAAGGGAATTCAAATGGCTTTGGGTGAAGAAATTCAAATGGCGTTGAAAATAAGTTTGAGTATTAGAATTCAATGGGATTGGAATAAAGGAAAATCAAAAAAAAATGGGATTTCAAATAAAAAGAAGAATGTAATTTGAAATTTTGGGAATTTCAAATAAGAGAAATGGAATCTGAAACATTTAGAATTTCAAATAGGAATTTAAATGGTGTTTGGATATTTGAATTCAAGTATGAATTTCAAGTATGAATTTGAAATGGAATTTCAAGTATGAATTTCAAATATAGAAATTCAAAAGGAATTGAATTAAAGTGAAAATTAAATAAAGGATTTGAAATAGAATTCGAATGAATGATTTGAAATGGAATTCGAATAAAGGGTTTCAAATGGGATTTGAATACAGGATTTAAAACTATGGAATTTGAAATGTAAAGATTCAAATGGAATTTGAAATATATATATGAATATATATATAACGGTGGAGTTGAATTCATTTAAAACGAAGTTTAAAGTTTTTTTTATATATAAATATAATTAAAACGAACTCGCCGCAGCGCTGCAGTTCGTAAATTGGCGATTCGAACTTCAATCGAATATACAGGACGCAATTGAAGTCGGAATTCTTTGAAACAAGAAACGTCAGGACCGGTTTGATAATAGTTTTCTAATGAAAGAGAAAAATCTGGATTTCGTCGTATAGATTTTGAGTTATGTCAAAATCAAATTTTCAGAAAAGCAGCGCCAGAACCATTATAAAACCATAACGGTTTATTTAATTAAATTAAAGGATTTTAAGTAAATAAAAATCGAAATTTCTATCTAGAAAAATCCAGATGTGAGTTATAAAATATCTGTGAACTCCAGTAGAGTAATGTGTTGATTTCTGAAATAGAAACCAGATTTTTGATTTATTGAATAGAGTTAACTAATTCAAATAGAAATTAGTTAATGAGATTTCGAATAAATATTGAGCTCCAAATAAGTGAACTCGATTTGAGAATTTATATTCGAAATAGAAAAAAGGAAACTAGAATTGAAATTGAAATTCAATTTGGTTATGAACGAGTTAAATATTTTATTTGAACATGTTATGTTCAAACAAAGAAGTGAAATAGGCAAAATGGCCGATTTAAAGAATAAATGGGCGGAACTGAATTCAAACGATTAGATGTTATTGAATTGAATTGAAAACAGGTGAACAGGTGTTAGACAGGTATGGGATGAGGTGTATGAAGTATATAAAGTATATAAACGTAATGCTCAACAAAAAGGTACAGGTTTAAATTCATATATGGGTTTTATGCGCCGTATCGGCAAGCCGCTTGGCTTCTTCTTTTTCTTTTTGAGATTAGAAGATACCGGGATGTTATTTGAAATTTCCCGATGCTCCCGATACAGGGGAGGTTATGGCGAATTTTTCCGGGAATTTAAGGAGTTAGAATATTTTTAAGGAATTTGACAATTAAAAATCTATATATCGATTCGACAAGGAAACGAAATCAAAAATAGCGAAAAGAGGCAAGATGATTTTTGAAATATTTGGGTAACAAATATTGTTAAGGAAATGGAAAGGAGATTTAATTAATGAAATATTAATTAAAGAGCCCAGTGATTTGATTGATATGTTGGATGAACACTTGTTTTTATTCGATAGTTAAATCACAGACTATCGAAGTTTTTGACCATCGTTGTCAATATGGAGAGACCGGTTGGATTATTATCCGAAGAACCACTCCGTATCGGCATAAGCGTTGCGAACCAAGTATGCTGAATATATTGAAGACGGAGTGAAGTGCAAGGGCTTTTTCTATTTATAGAAATAGTGCCTTCGGTTTCGTTCAATCCCAGAACGAACGTAAATGGACGAATGTCTGACAGAGTATTTCCAATGATCAAATGGGTTGGTCTGTATGGATATATATGGTTGCAACGGATTTATCCCTTAGCATAATATCCAGAATATTTGTGCAAACTCAACTAGTGATTAACGGATCTGACAATGTGGCATTCAAAGTGATTGTGTTATCAATGAATGGTAAGTATGCGTAGCCTCAGGCCTCAACAACCGGGAAAGGACAAAAATCGGGCAGGCAACATGGCTATGTGGGTCGCACCCATTAGGGTGTATAATCACCTATCTAGAGAAATTCCTTTTGTTTCTAAATCTATCGATTCTGCCCATTCGGGAAACGGTGGTTTGAGTCCAACCGTTGGTGATATACATTCGATACACTCAAGCGAAATGAGTGGTCGGTCATGTGTGGGCCGGGTTGCAAGACGTTCTTGTTGAACCCAGGTGTATTCGCCTCTAGAGATACATCATCGGAAGGTGGTCCCATACCTTGTCATGTTGGAAATCCAATCTCCAATAAGCGCCATGCGGTTTTTGATTTTATACTATATATGTGGAGCGTGAGATGCAAGCGTTCTGCTATTTGGTTATTTACTCGGTGTAGACATTATTATAATATCACTGGATTTTCGTATCAAAGTGTTTTGGGTTATAGTAAGGTAAAAACCGTCCGTGTTTATGTGTGGGTTGGTCTTACTATTATCCTTTCTTTCGAAAAGAGTTTTAAAAGTTAAACAAGTGGTTGGAGTTTACTCACACCAGTCCCATGACTGACCCAGAGTTTGTTTTGTTTTGTTTTCCCTAAACTCTTGGGTGCCCAAATTTGTACGGGCAGTCAAGTGTTTCAGGCTTTTACAGATACACTGGGAGGAGCTTGAAGCAGGAGGCTTCAATGTTAGTTATTTAGAGTTACTTCCGCTGGATCAAATGTTATGTGTACTCTGATGATGGTATGTATATATGTACAAAACAGATTTGTATTCCAAAGCTTATGTTATATAATATATTTTATTCGTTCCGCTGTGAGTTGTGATCTTCGTTATTCTCCTACTCTAATATTTCTTTCTTTCTATTTCTCATCCTCTAACTTCTTTCTAATAATGAGTCGTATTTCTGTGCAATTTGAGTTGGACGTGTGGTGTTTTTAGTCAACTCAGATAGCACGGATTTGCGGGTCGTTTCACTGTCCCACGTATGTACTATAATTGTAGCTCGATGCCTCAATCGCACATCCTCTAATGTGCATCAAGTTCCGCGGCAGGGCGATACAAGAAACAAGGAACTCGGTCGGGAGTTTTTCCATATTTGTACAGGCCACATTTAAGTGCTTTCAAATACAGATATTCCTTGGGTCTTTTTTACATGGTGGCTATGGCCCCACCTAGGCCCCTCCGTCAACTAGTAAAGACTACGGAGCTAAGCAACCACCCCTAATAACACCAATCTAAACATCCATGTGGAGTCTACCCTCAACCACCTATCTCGATAGTGAAAGGTGAAATGATATCTTGTGTTTAGCTCTAGTCTTTCCGCATCCCGCTGACTGTCAATGACGGATATCCGACGGTCTACTATCCTTGTTGGTCGTGACTCTTTCTACCTCCTCGCGAGGCAACCATCGAATCACCCTCGTGTCACCTCATCACAGCATTCTGACTGCATAGTTACATCTGGAGTCAAGGCCCACCCACCTAGTAGTTACGCGCAGACCCAACCTCTGCAAGTACATCCTAAGACATCTATCACTGCATAGAGGACTACTAGGATCACCTTACGTACTTCAGGAAGTCGTGTGCTTCCCCTTTCAGTCCTTTGTAGTCGTCATAACAATCAGATGAATGTGCGCTTCCCTCGTGTCTTATAATACCTCATTGATCTACAACGCTGGGATATTCGCCCTCAAACGTATGGATTGGTTTCTTTAATATGTTATTTGACCCTATGTCTAAACATTCTTTTACACGCTTGCCTTACCTCACCAGGTTCCCATTTAACTTGGCTATTTCCATTCATATTGATTCTTATTCCGATTTACCAAGTTTCTCTTGCTTATTAATTCCAATTATATAACTTAATCCATTTAAGTTTATTAATTAGCCCATAACATGGTATTCTCTAGATTGTGGCCCAAGGTCTGTAATCCACAATCTATTTTATAGTCTTGTTTGGTTACGTCATTACAATAACGTGTTCTCCTTAATACGTTATTAAGTATATCCCAATTCACATGTTTCCTAATTAACATGTCGCTTACCATTTATGATTAAATATAACTTATTTATTTTACAAGTTTTCCTCATTCTTTCTCATTTAATCATAAATTCAATTTACACCGTCATTACAACTTATCATTGTTAATTAATCGATTATTATGCATATCTAATTCTATCATTTCTACAAGTTATGCTTACCCTACAAGGGTGTCTTTAATTACATAACTTTGTTATATTTTCCACCGGTTATGTGTACCACTAGGTGTCTTTAATTACATAATCTTATTGGTTTAAGTTCGCGGGCCTATATGTAAATATTACATGCCCCCTCTATTTTACTTAACCCACCCACTACCCATCCAATTTTTAATTAACCCTAACTTAAGTTCATAATCATACAATCCTTATGGATTAAATTAGGTTAAGTAGTCCAATTCATTACCTTGTCCAATTATGGTTATAATGTGCTAGACCTCCCACATTAATCCTACAACGTATGGATGCTGGATATGTCGGCCGGGTCCGGGCAGTATTATTCCACAGTTGGTCTAACCTCGTGTCTTAGCCCGATTCGTATTTCCACACTTAGACCTCTCACATTAGGTTCAACATTAGTGGCTACTGGATATGCCGATCGGGTCCGGGCAGACTTCCACCACTAATGCAACCTAACCTCGTGTCATAACTGCAATTATAATTCCTAATTGTAATTACTATAATTCCATTTTTATCTAAATCTACTTATATCATTATAGGTGATTATTTCTGTTTTTCCCCATATTTAATTATATGCACAATTCACTATTCAAATTATAGACTTTTACGCCCCTTTTCAATTCACCTTTTAATTGTGCACCAAACGCTCCTTTTTCCCAATGTCATAAATCAAGGCATATATATATGTATTATGAACAAACCCAAACCCACATATTTTCCAATTTATGCCTAAAATTCATATTCACATATGTTACAATTTATGTCCCAAATCAATATTTAGACATGTCCCATTTTATACCCAATTCCATATTTACATTTATTCCAATGCATGCCTAAATTCATATTATCCAACAAGACATATGCCCCCAAACCCATATTCGTATATTTCCAAATTTATGCCCAAATTTAGATCCATATTCTCCAATATCAATTATGCACCAAGTTATGTCTTTCCCCATTATTCCCAATGTCGCACGTTCGCATTTTTCAGCATTAGGCCTAGGCTCGAAGGTAGCTTGGCTATATAAAAATAAAAAGGAAAAAAGAGGGAGAGAAGACAATCGAGAATAGGCATAATAATGAATCAATAATAAACTGATAGAAATAGGTATAAACTGAATAGGCATATAATGATAAGATTTAACATGGCGCCGGTATGAACATATAAAAGCAGATCTGATAGTTATGTCATTATAGAACTGATTAGGCACCGATTCAAGATCCATTTTTTATATACATATCAAGATTATTATTTAAATATTCAGATCTAAAAATAACATGAACTCACAGTGACAAGATCTAAGGAAATTGATCCAATTTACTGCGAAGAACATGTTGAATAGGTTGTTGTAGCCTTCGCTGAATTTGTTGTAGAAATCTTCGAATATGTATAATCTTCTTTGAATTGATTTAGAAAAAGAAAGGCCATTTTAATTTTCATTGCAGCAGAGCTTCGCCGTCAGTATTTAGATAAATAAAACCTAGGTCTAGGGTCCTTTATATAGCCTAGGGTTCATGAATCTAGCTCCAAAATCGTCCAGGTTCAAAAAAGAAGTTTCCAGAACCACGGGTAGGTCGACCCCCCTTCAGTTTGGTCGACCCCAAGATCGACCCCGCGGTCGACCCCCATAAGCCTGAGTAGACCCAACAGGGGCTCGGTCGACTTCAAAATGTTGGCCCTTCCTCGATTTGCTCGGCAGATTTCTGGTATTGCTGATTTTTGAATATTTTGAATTTTATATGCGTATATATCTTTCCTATATGCAAACAAACTTCAAACCTTAATAACTTCTTCATACGGTGTCCGATTTACGCATACCAAGTGTTTATCTTGACCATAATTCCAAGACAGATGCAATGGTGTGATCCGTTTTGCTTAATTCTGATTATTGAATTAAGTTTTCCTTAATTCATTGTTAATATTGTATTTCACATTGATTATTCTTTAATTCATCATCTTTAGCGTCGTTAAAATTTTGAGTGTTACATTCTCCCCTACTCAAAGGATTTCGTCCCTGAAATCCCTAAGTTAAGAAGAACGTATATCCTAACATCCAACAATCATACTTCCATCTAGCAATCACAGGCATCCATTGTCCTTAAGGAATTTCTGTTGCTTTTATGACCATACGCAATAGTGTGTGTATATGTCCGTAAACTAATGCGAAAGATCAGGCGGTCTATTGATTTAGTTGACCTCCTTAATGCAATGTACGTTTGTGCCATGCAACCAAAAAGTATGCAAATCATCCTTGTATAACATGTAAGCTCTATATGTGTGCACAATCATCCATCCAAATGCAACATCAATGCAACGATACACCTATTTTCATCCATAAAATTTAAAATGTACACACATCAATATGTAAAATGTAAGTGATTGAGCAGATCTAGTGCCTATTGTGTGTGTGTATGCATCCACGAGCAATCACTAGCAACCACTTGCATCCATCAAACATAACATGTCTCAAACACATGTTTACATTCATTAGTTTTCTACCTAAAGACTCGATCGATAGGAGATATTCAAACGATAGATGCAAGTATTGATTCGAAGCTTGGAAAAAGAAGTTAAGGTCATACTCTCAAAAAGGAAAGAATATGAAGCGCGAATCATGTCTTCATCCTACCAAGTAGCGTTCTCGCTGCACTTTCCCCATTGCACTCTTAATAGCTTCACTTCTTTGTTGCATAATTTCTTAACCTCCAATCCAAGTATGCAAGTCGAAACTCACCCTATCATTGCTTCCTTCTATACTTTCACTTCCTCTTGCAAGTTTGGCTTCACTACCTCGAACTCTATTCATTTTATCGCCACTTGGATGAATAGTCATCTTAGAATGATGGGCTTCCTCAAGAACTATCTTCAATAGGTTTCCCTTTCCCGATATGGTTCACCTATCAAACCTATTCTCAAGTAGCTCCCGTACTTTCTTATCAAGTTCCCTATTTTCTTTTAGGAGTCACATGTCGCAAATCATCGATAGATATATCAAGAGGTTCTAGGAAACTAAGCAGGACAGACCCTTCTGGGGTCATACGAAATCTCGAGAGTCTTTTTATGGCAAGTCAGAAGTCTAATGACCCTCCTTTCACAATCTGAAATGGCCCCATATATGGTTAACCCATCCATCCTAGAATCAAACTGTATCTTATGAAATCAAGAACACATGAGTCGTAATCAACTCGACACCTAACACAGAGATTCTCAAACCCCGACAAATCACCGATAAATGAGCCGTACCTCCACTGGGGTTTGAGGAAATAACAGGATCCAAAACCATACTAGTATCTAGGTGCGGAGACTCAACTAAAGGATCATATATAAAAGAATGCGAAGCGCCAGGAAATGAATCCTAATAGGATGATCAGAAATAGAAATCAATCCTTTGATGGAAACTTTCCTACCCCTATCATGTCCACCAGCTATGAGAACGATAGCTTGTCCCTAGAAGTTCCTGCCCTCTGGCCTTGTCTTTGTCTCCTCGGGCACTCCTTAATGAGGTGTCCTTCCTTACCAAAGTGGTAACAAGCGTCTCTTCTGCAATCCTTCTCCAGATGACCCACCATTCCGAAATTATGGTATTTCCTCTTTTCTTCTTTGGGCTGTGCTCCTTAGCCCCAACTCCCTTATTCTCCTTTTTACCATCCTTGTGCAACATGCTAACAAGTCTCTTGAAAGCTGCCTCCATCGCACGGAAATCCTTTTGAGGCTTGAGAGAAAATAAACCGCAGGTGAAACCACCGCGGATAAAGATGGAGGTTGGGCACTTCTTTGCCCTTCGACATGTACCATTGTTTTAACATGCCTACGGAACCGTGCCAAAATAGGAATACCGTTTCGAGAGGGAACGGTTCCCCGATCAAAAAGGAAAAGAAATCAAGCGGAGAATTGATAAGATATTTATGGCTTTGGAAAATATGCTTTTCAAAAACAGACTTTTTTATTTTAAAATACTTTGTTTTTGAGACCTTTTTGAAAACCATTTTCAAATAATTGTATCTGGTCTTATAACCATATGCTCTGATACCAAATGTGACACCCCCACGTCCATTAATGTCACTCACTAAGGGAATGCATTAAGTTTGGTGAAGCGTTATAGGTAAATAAGAACATAATAGCACAAGACAGACATGTAAAATAGCAGCGGAATTAAAAAATTTATTTAAATCAAAACATCATGGTCCCAAATACTGAGTTTACATCATAAGTAACTAATTACATTAATAATCTGTCTTGTCAAAAACATAAGAGTATAAAAGCATAAACCATATTTCCCTTGCAAAGCCATAAAAGAGTTGACAAGAAGTCAAAGTGATACATCTATATCCAAAATCAAAGCTAAGCTGAAAGAATCCAAATCAACTCTAAGCACTTCCGCCCTGAGAACCTGGAGGGGAGAATGGAAGAGAGAGAAAAGGAAACAAAAAGGGTCAGACATAAAGTCTGGCGAGTCCAGTTACTTTTAAATATAAATAAATAAAAGTATCATGGCAGGTATATAAAACTAGAAGAACAAGATAACAATAACAAGTGTGAACAGAGCAAGATAAGATGAACATGATATATTGCGCTTCTTAAATACATTTCTCTGCACCGCGCAGATACTAGTATATCAGAAATAGAATGATCCCTACTAATACTGTTCCATTACATTATCTTGGTTATTATGTTACTTAGGTTAGTAGAACTCAAGACTTATCCGCGCATCGTACCCATTTACTTTCCTATGGATTCACCTAATACAATATATGTAGTTATCTCTCAATATTGAGATATACCCCATGGTACCCCACTTGCACGGTCTCCACCGTAATGAACGCAGTCCCTCATCCTACGCCGGAGTGACGTACGGATCTCTATATAAAATGTTACATTCTACATATATATATCATTAATATGCTACGTAAGCGTATGGACTTCCACTATCGATCAAAACAGGTTCCTTATCGGAATAATGCCCTCTAGTCTACGATACACCCCTAGAGCAGATATGCATGTATCTAGACTTTCCCACATATGTACTATAATTGTAGCGCGATGCCTCAATCGCACGTCTCTAATGTGCACCAAGTTCTACGGCAAGGCGATACACGAAACACGGAACTCGGTCAGGAGCAACTTTTCCATATCTGTACAGGTCGCCTTTAAGTGCCTTCAAATACAGATATTCCTCGGGTCTGTTTTTCATGGTGGTTGTGGCCCCACCTCGGCCCCTCCCTCAACTAGTAAAGACTACAGAGCTAAGTGACCGGCCCTAATAACAACCAATCTAAACATCGATGTGGCGTCCACCCTCAACCCCTTACCTCGATAGTGAAAGGTGAAGTGATATCTTGGGTTTAGCTCTGGTCTTTTCACATCCCGCTGCCTGTCGATGACGGATATCCGACGGTCTACTATCCTTGTTGGTCGTGACCCTTTTTACCTCCTTGTGAGGCAACCGTCGAATCACCCTCGTGTCACCTTGTCACAACATTCTGACTGCATAGCTACATTTGCTGTTAAGGCACACCCACCTAGTAGTTATGCGTAGACCCAACCTCTGTGAGTACAGCCTAAGACATCTGTCACCGCACAGAGGACTTCTAGGAGCACCTTAAGTACTTCAGGAAGCCACGTGCTTCCCCTTCCAGTCCTTTGGAGCCGTCATAACATTCAGATGAATGTGCACTCCTCTCGTGTCTTATAACCCCTCGATGATCTACCCCATTGGGTTATTCACCCTCAAACGTACAGACTGGTCCAAGCGCCTTTCTTTAATATCTTGTTAGACCCTATGTCTAAACATTCTTTTACGCACTTGCCTTACCTTACCAGGTTCCCATTTAACTTGGTTATTTCCGTTCATACTGAATTCTTATTCCAATTTACCAAGTTTCTTTTGCTTATTAATTTCAATTATATAACTTAATCCATTTGAGTTTATTAATTAGCCCACAGCATGTTATTCTCTAGATTGTGGCCCAAGGGCTATAATCCACAATCTATTTTATTTTCTTACTTGGTTACATCATTACAATAACATGTTCTCCTTGATACGTTATTAAGTATATCTCAATTCACATGTTTCCTAATTAACATGTCGCTTGCCATTTATGATTAAATATAACTTATTTATTTTACAAGTTTTCCTTATTCTTTCTCATTTAATCATAAATTCAGCTAACACCGTCACTACAACTTATCATTGTTACTTAACAAATTATTACGCATATCTAATTCTATCATCTCTACAAGTTATGCTTACCCTACAAGGGTGTCTTTAATTACATAACTTTATTATATTTTCCACTGGTTATGTATACCACTAGGTGTCTTTAATTACATAACCTTATTGGGTTAAGTTTGTGGGCCTATATGTAAATATTACCCACCCACTCTATTTTACTTAACCCACCCACTACCCATCCAATTTTTACTTAACCCTAACTTAAGTTCATAATCATACAATCCTTATGGATAAAATTAGGTTAAGTAGTCCAGTTCATTACCATGTCCAATTATGGTTATAATGGGCTAGACCTCCCACATTAGGCCTACAACATGTGGATGCTGGATATGCCAAGCGGGTCCGGGCAGTCTTATTCCATAGTTAGGTCTAACCTCGTGTCTTAGCCCGATTCGTATTTGCACACTTAGACCTCTCACATTAAGTTCAACATTAGTGGCTGCTGGATGTCGGTCGGGTCCGGCCAGACTTCCACCACTAATGCAACCTAACCTCGTGTCATAAGTGCAATTACAATTCCTAATTGTAATTACTAGACATTCCATTTTTATCCAAATCTACCTATGTCATTATAGGTGATTATTTCTCTTTTTCCCTATATTTAATTATATGCCCAATTCACTCTTCAAATTATAGACTTTTACTCCCCTTTTCAATTCACCTTTTAATTATGCACCATACGCTCCTTTTTCCCATGTCATAAATCAAGGCATATATATGTGTATTATGCACAAACCCAAACCCACATATTTCCCAATTTATGCCTAAAATTCATATTCGCATATGTTACAATTTATGTCTCGAATCAATATTTAGACATGTCCCATTTTATACCCAATTCCAAATTTTCATTTATTCCAATGCGTGCCTAAATTCATATTATCCAACAAGACATATGCCCCCAAACCCATATTCGTATATTTCCAAATTTATGCCCAAATTTAGATCCATATTTTCCAATATCAATTATGCCTCAAGTTATGTCTTTCCCCATTATTCCCAATGTCGCACGTTCACATTTTTCAGTGTTAGTCCTAGGCTCGAAGGTAGCCTGGCTATATAAAAATAAAAAGGGAAAAGAGGGAGAGAAGAGAATCGAGATTAGTTATAATAACGAATCAATAATAAACTGATAGAAATAGGCATAAACTGAATAGGCATATTATGAAAAGATTTAACATGGCGGCGATATGAACATATAAAAGCAGATCTGGTAGTTAAGTCATAATAGAACTTATTAGGCACCGATTCAAGATCTAATTTTTATATACATATCAAGATTACTATTTAAATATTCAGATCTAAAAATAACATGAACTCATTGTGAAAGATATAAGGAAATGGATCTAACTTACTGCGAAGAACATGTTGAATAAGTTGTTGTAGCCATCGCTGAATTTGTTTTAGCAATCTTTGAATATGTATAATCTTCTTTGAATTGATTTAGAAGAAGAAAGGCCATTTTAATTTTCATTGTAGCAGAGGTTCGCCGTCAGTATTTAGATAAATAAAACCTAGGTCTATGGTCCTTTATATAGCCTAGGGTTCATGAATCTTGCTCCAAAATCGTCCAGGTTCAGAAAAGAAGTTTCCAGATCCACGGGTAGGTCGACCCCCCTTAAGGTGGGTCGACCCCTATGTCGATCCCCCTTCATGGGTGTCGACCCTTAGGTAGACCCCCATAAGCCTGAGTCGACCCCTAGGTCTACTTAGCAGGGTCTCGGGTTGACTTCAAAATGTCGGCCCTTCCTCGATTTGAGCGCCGGATTTCTGGTTTTGCTGATTTTTGAATATTTTTGAATTTTCTATGTGTATATATCTTTCCTACATGCATACAAACTTCAAACCTTAATAACTTCTTCATGCTGTGTCTGATTTATGCAAACCAGGTGTCTATCTTGACCAGAATTCCAAGATGGACGCAATGGCGCGATCCGTTTTACTTAATTATGATTATTAAATTAAGTTTTCCTTAATTCATTGTTAACAGTGTATTTCACATTGATTATTCTTTAATTCATAATCTTTAGCGTCGTTAAAATTTCCGGGTGTCACAACGTACACCATGCACATATACATATGTTTGCAAAGTGAATATAAATCTGCAGTGGTTATGGAGCTCTTCCATTTTTTCCCTTATCCAAACCTAATTTCTTAATATAAAATATATTCATATAAAGAAATCAAATCCAATCCATACGAAATTGAGAGAATAAGCAGATCTAATGGAAAAGAATGCAAATTGACGCTCCAAATCAGATTCTCTCCTCTCTCCCTGATTTCTTACATCTATACAGATCTGGAATTTTCCCGTTTCCAGATAAATTGTAGATCTGTAAGAATTAGGGGATTCTAGGCCTAAAGGGTTCAAACTTTGGATTTTGAGGCTATAAGGTGAGTGTGAAATTTATGAATACAGTTATAATAACTTATCTACTTTCATTTGAATTAGATCTATGTTTTTATGTCTATTCCCTATCATATCTATTCATTTAAGTATTGTAAATTTATTGACAACCATTAGATCTGATTATAAGTATGGTTAGAACTTGTGAATTGTAATTGTGGTTATGCTTAACATCAATTGTAGGATTCTTAAACTTGTTTACACATATTCCTATAGTTGCGTTATGAAATATATTGCAATCATATTGTAAAATGTATTGTGGACATTGCATAGCACTGTATTTTTGGAAATCAGTTTCATTAAACACCATTTAAATGTAGTTACATTCCAGATCTCTAGTTCAGTGTTGAATAATGAAATTATGTGAATTTGGGTAAAAATATTCGATTGGTAAATTATGTTATTGTAATATTAGAAATATGCATGTTTGTATTCAATATTGTAATACCAAAAATATGCATATATGAAATATTGCATGTCAAATCAAATCAAAAATAAAATATTCATGGTGTCACCCTTTGACCCTTAAATCTTGCCTAATCCAATCCCATCCAGTACGACATCCCATCCCACCTCGAGCCACCAAATGACGTTCCTCCCTCTGACAATCCGCCGCCCCTACCACCCGAGCCCTCACCTGTTGCTCCCCTTCCACACACGACGTTTGATCCCATTCAAACCCTTTCTTCCAATACTGTGTGTCACTAACCCTGGACTTACTTGTTTAAGCGTAAGCCGAAGAACACTGGTAAGTACAATGTTGTTGATATCACCCCATTGATTGTTGATGGAGCTCTCGAGATCATTGATGGAGTTACGGAACCTAGAATGGAAGTTTGCCAGGATTTTTTAGTGGGTTTCTTTTTGGACAAATCCCTATCTTACACCGTAGTTATAACAAGCTCTTGGCCATCTAGAGACTGAAAGGCACAGTTACTGTTAGATGTGATGGTGTGCTATTCCTCTTTGAATTTTCAAATGAGGAAGATAAGTGTAGAATCCAACAAGCAGACCTAATTATCTTGAATAATAAGCTATTCATTATTAAGTCGTTTGATCCATCTATTAGTAGCGTACGAGAAGATATACAGTCAGTTCTAGTTTGGGTTAAGCTTTACAACATAACTATTATATATTGGTCGAATTTTGGGATAAATTGGTTCAGTTGCATGCTCGGGAAACTATTATGTATGGACGAAAAGACGGAAAGTCGTGAACGTATTCATTACGCCATATGTTTGATTGAAATTGAACCAGATAAAGAGTTAGTGAATGACTTTCTTGTGAAAACTCCGGAAGGAGAGGTACCAAAAATTTATGTCGAATATCTGTGGAAACCTGAAATCTGCACATTCTGTAGGTCGTTTGGTAACCGTAGTGAAGGTTTTGATAGTAATGACTCGGCTGACAAGAATAATAGTAAGGTAAATCAGAGCAAAAAAAGTGAACAAGTGGTTTATAATGTTCAGCAACATGAACAGGTCATTTATAAATAGAGAGTTATGGCAAATAACAACACCCAAAAGTGGCAGGTAGTTGTAAATAAGAAGAACAAAGCAATAGTAAATGAAGAGAATGTTAGGGATTGCGGAATGGATCGTTCAGGCAAAGCAAACACCAGAGGAGGGTGAATAGTGTTTGTAAGAATTTAATCAAAACTAAAAACTAGAGAGAACTATGGATTTAATCGAACACTACAAACACAATCACAGACACAGATTCAAAAACAGATGCAAAATAAACAGAAATAAAAATTCAGAAAAGGAAAGAACACACTGTATTTTGTACTGGTTCGGATCACTCCTACGTCCAGTCCAGTACAACGCTAAGTTATGCAGAGTTTAAATACTCTTTCAATAGACAATTACACACTCCTTGATTTCACGGCTCAACAAGGAGACATGATTCCTACTTTCTATGGAGACATATGGCTATGGAGAGGAAGAGATGTAATTGACTATGGAGAAAGTAGGAATCGGTGTAATTGACTATTGAAAGAGATATAAGGTTTTAACCCTATATATCTCACTATGAGTAGGAATCAGTGTTTCCTCATAGCTATGTCAACACTTCCAAGAGCTTCAAGAAGAAAGAAATCCAAGTCAAGCTTCAATGTTTCCTCCCTGAGAACCTGGGGGGAAACAGAAGAAAAAGAGGTGAAAACAAAAAGGTCAAACATAAAGCCTGGCCAGTCCAGCTACTTTTAGCATGAAAATAAGTAAAGCAATATGACAGGAATAAATAGGATGGAAAGTATAACCATGACATAAGGTAAAGCCGGATAACAGGATGAATATAAAGGAATGTCTAGTGCACTTCCCAGATTTCTCACTTAATTTAATTCTTTGCACAACCTACTAGTAATTCTTGATGAAATGATCCTAACCCCGCAATTGGTAGCACTCAGGCGTAACATCTAGTAAGAGGTATCCGCCCTATACAATCCTTGAAAGTCCACTTGCCTATAATAGATACTAGATGTCCTTACACTACCCCTAGTCGATCGGCTCCTTAACTTGTAGATATCTGCGCGGGACCCAGCTTAAGGTGTATCACTCCCAAATGGCAACCCGTGGGTGCACAGCTTTATACCTACTGATGTATAGTGGCTAAATCTTCCAATTCCAGGAACACCTCGTGCAAGCTTAACGAACCCGTCAGAACCTGCACTGCTACACCCTCGCTCTTATTTGACCGCTTATAATCAGCCCAGTAAGCGTGCCCCAACCCTGCCTAGCTCAGGGTTCCCGATACCACTAAGTGGGTTACTGCATGAAATGAGTCCCTACCGCTACTAGGTGTTCCCCCAGGGTTTATCCTAACCCAAACTTATATTGGTTAAGTGTTGTCTATCAACCCAGTTGACTTAACCCTATCCACTTATCTAATCAATATGCATTATTGGTTAAGCTTGCCTTAACCCTATCCACTTTGTTCATGTATTATTGGTTAAGTTGTCATCTTACACGGGTTAACTTAACCCCACCCACCTAACATGTTTTAGGTATCATATACATCTTTGATCAGTATTAATTAGTTATTAATGCGCAGACCTCTCACATTAAGTCGATGGCTTGTGGCCGCTGGATGTGTCGGGCGGTTCTGGGAAGACTCCTGCCACAAACCAGACTTAACCTCGTGTCTAAGCGTCTTTTAGTTATTCCTACGATCTCTCACATTAGACTGGCCGTTTGCGGTTGCTGGTTAGGCCGGTTGATTCAGGGCAGGCTTCTACCGCAAACGGAGTCTAACCTCGTGTCTCAACATGCTTATCTTAGCCAATTTATTCATTTGCAGTTTATGCCAATTTTAGGCTAATATTGTCAATTACCCAAAATTCTCAATTTCATATCATGCCCAACAATTAACATATATTATGCGAAATTTAACATTTGTCATGTCCAAACCAATCCAATGCATATTATACCAAATTTCCCATCGTTCCCTAAATTATCGTTCATACGTTCATCTCTATGAGATTTGGCCTAGGCTCGAAGTAGCCCAGCTATAAAAACCAAAAAGGAAAGGAGGAAGGGATAAGATAAAGAACAGTCATAATAATAACAATATGCATAAGTATGAACTGATAATAAATGTATGATAAAACTGATAAAACTGATGATAATATCAACATAAGCATAAAAGAATAATGAATCTGATGTTATAGGCTAAGATAGAATTGATGAGATTCAATCTTCTTATCATGTATAATTCCCAAATCCAATTTACAACATGTCAGAACTGCTTTAGCATTATTTTAATCTAAAAATAATCAATGAACTCACAGAGATTGGATTAAGGAAGAGAATTAGGCGTTGTAGTTGTTGTAGATTCGATCCCCTTTATAGAATTACTTTACTTTGATTTGTTGAAGAAGAAGGACTAGTTTAGGTTGAAGCAGCATGGAGGCACCATGAATTAGTGTAGTGAAATTAGGTTTAGGTCTAGGTGTGTTTATATAGATGTAGTGAGTTAATTAGGGCCACTAGATTAGATCAGGAGCCATAGGAATCGTCCACGTCATCCGGCCAATAAAAAATAACCATGATGCGAAAAAACGATCATTAACCAATAAAAATGTGCCATGTGTGCAACATGATGCGCAGCAGCAGGGTGTTGACACCCACACGACACACACACACACACACACACACACACACACATATATATATATATATATATATTCTTTTTAACCATTTTTTCCAATTAATCCTACAATTAACCCTTTTCATACTAAACCGCTTTTTAATTGAACTGCGTTCACACTAAGCCACTTTTTAGCCATTCCCCTAAAACAAAAATATGGCGCTGGTGGGGATCGAACTCTGTACCTCTTGTATGCAAGTCACATACTCCAACTGGACTACTCATTCTTTTGTCAATAAGACTTAGGACAATGCTATCCATTATTTTTTCTCATTCCTCTTTTTTCATGTTTTGTTGCAAAATTTATTTTAAAGATATCTTTTTCATCCTAAATCGGCTTTCTGCAAACCATAGGTCTAAATTGACTAGAAAATCACCACGAACGCAATGATGCTAATTTCGTGACCTAATTCCTGAAGCTTCTCAAATTTTCCTTTTTATTTCTATTTAATTGTTCGCATGCATTTATTCGCATTTCATGTATTGCATTTAATTTCTTTTATTAATTTTTTTCCTTCATTTCACTGCATGAACTTATTACATGCAATTTTATTGTCATTATTTAATTTTTCTCTTAAATATATCTGTGTATATAATGTATATACATATTTCCACATTTTTAATTTCGTGAAAAATGCAGGGTGTTATAGTTTCATTGATGGTAAAAGTTGAGAAATCCGTGCCCTCACTTCTACAATTTAGAATTTCTCCTAAAAGATCGGCGTCGAGAACAATTTGAGTTCCCTTAACACTACTCCAAAATTGATTTTCGTTGCCTTGATAAAATCCGTGGTTGAGTTTTGCATAGAACATCTTCACGAGTTTGGGATAACACGCTCCGACGTTATCACGAGAGTCAATTAGACTCAAGATTTCATTGTGTTGAAAAAGAGAGACGAGATCATAAGATGGAAAGTCGCTAAAGACGGCGAAAACACCCTTGTTAACTTTAGCATTTGCTAAATAGCATCACAGGTTTTAATGGCCTCTTTATCATTGTAAAAATAACCTTTTATGGTTTTGATTATTTTAAATTTCTGAGATGAACTTAAGGAAGCCATTGATATGATAGTTTTGAGGAGGATAGATATGAAGAAAGCTGCTTTGAGTTGTGAATGAGAGATAGAAAGGATGGATATATATATATATATAGAAAATGAATAGATATGAATTGAATGAATATGAATTGAATAGGCACAACTTTTCAGATTGAAAGGACACCTTTTCAGACCTTTGGAGTTAGTGAAAAGATTGGAGGGAAGTTTGAAAGTTTAAACTTTTGAAATTCAAAATTTTAAATTTCAAAACTGTTGTATACGTCGACATACAATGCTTATTTCCAAAAGAATTTTGGATTTTCAAGCTTTAAATTAAATTGTTGATTTATATTTCAGGTTTAACGATTTCTTGAAATACTTCTAATCCTAATGAACATACAAACAATTTTATTTTATTAATTTATTGGTTATTTAATATTATATTATTATTTTGAATTTCAAATTTTCAATTTTTAAATTTCAAATTTCAAAGAATTTATTAAATTTTAAATTCAAACCAAAGCAAACAAACAAAGCAACCATTCAACCAAATAAATTTAAAATGTAATTAATGCATACCCGGTTTTTTGATCCTTTTCTTCATGATTTTCTGAACTCTGAATTGTTGTAAAGCTTATATTTGCATTTCTAATTTCTGGTTCTTCATCACTTGATGATGAATCTGAATCATCTAACATTGCTGCATATGCTTTCTCTCTTTTCTTTGATGGATTTAAGTTGTCTGATTGTTGAGTAGATTTGTCTGGATATGGACACATTCTCTTTATATGACCTGATTTATTGCAGTTAAAACATCGTCCGTCATTTAATTTTTCTTGATTATAACCTTTCCTTCTATACTTTAGAAATATTCTAAAATGATTTGTCATGAGTGTAGTTTCTTCATCATCTTCACTACTTGAGTCAGAATCATTTATTGTTGCTTTCAGTGCAATAGATTTCTTTTTAGTCGATATATTTTCTTTTCTTTTCTGTAATTGAACTTCATATGATAATAAATTCCCAATTAACTCTTCAATCTTCATTTCATTGACATCATTGGCTTCTTCTATAGCCAAAGTCTTCTGATCCCATTCTTGAGTTAATGAATTTAATATTTTTCTGGCTTGATCTGCTTCGGAATAAGCTTTTCCAAGTGTTGTTAGTTAATGCACTATCTCTTGAAATCTGCAATACATATCGAAAATAGACTCATTCTAATTCATTTTAAATAATTCGAATTGATTGACTAGCATTCCTATCTTAGTCTGTTTAACTTTATTAGTTCCTTCATGAGCAACTTGTAAAGTTCTCCAGATTTCATAAGCAGTTTTACATATGGATACTCTATTAAACTCATTTCTATCTAATGAAAAAAATAACATATTCATGGCTTTTGAATTGCTCTGTGCAGCAGCCTTTTGTTCATTTGTCCATTGCGCAATTGCAGTTGTGGGTTCAACATAATTATTTTGTGTACTATTCCATGTGTCTAATCCTACAAACTGTAAATAAATTTTCATTCTACATGCCCAATATCAATAATTACTACCATTAGATAGTGGTGGTCTAACAGTAGATTGACCCTCTATAAAAGAACTATTATTGTTACCAGTGTTGGTTGCCATTTTACCAAATTTTCAAAAATCAGATTATGAACTTTTTGAAAAACCTTGCACCGATACCAATTGTTAGGGACTGCGAAATGAATCGTTCAGCCAAAGCAAACACTAGTGGGGGGTGAATAGTGTTTATAAGAATTTAAACAAAACTAAAAATTAGAGAGAACTATGGAATGAATCAAACACCACTAACATAATCATAGACACAGATTCAAACACAAATGAAAAATAAACAAAAATAATAATGCACAAAAGAAAAGAACACACCGGATTTTATATTGGTTTGGATCACTCCTATATCCAGTCCCACATAACGCTGGGTTGTGCAGACTTTTATTACTCTTTCAATAGTCAATTACACCCTCCTTGATTTCACGGCTCAACAAGAAGACACCGATTCCTACTTTCTTGATTTCACGGCTCACAAGAACACACTGACTCCTATTTCCTTGATTTCACGGCCCACAAGGACACACCGACTCCTCTTTAACTCACAGCAAGGTTTATTCAACCCAAACAATTACAAAACAGCTGTTGACGGCAAAATATGTCGCAAACTCCAAAGATTCCCAATTAATAGGAATTATAAATATGGTCGCACATACAAGAACATATTTCAAAATAAGCAGTAAATAACACAAGAGATTTATAGTGGTTCGGCCTCAGTAAGGGCCATGTCTACTTTGAAGAGTCGTTGGAATATTATTAATAACTTGGAAGAAATTACAAGGTTGAGACTATCTCACGATATCTCATTACATTCATGCTTTATGATATATGATGTCATAACTGTCATATATTGAATAATAAGGAAAAAGACAATCTTTTCCTTCTTCTTTCTCAAAGAGGATATGCCATTAATGAAGCTTTATGGAGGTCTCTAAGCTCTATAATTCTCTCTCTTTGAAGTGTGAGGCCGTGGGGTATTTATAGGAAGTGGTTAGGTGGGGGTTAGGTAGAAGTAGGTAGAAATGGGGACCATTTTCCAGAAATTCGTGCCTCCTGCAATTGGCCTTCGAAAATTCGTACCTGGTCGAGGTGCGAAATTTCACACCTATCAGGTGCGAAGTGGATTTTGGTGAGAGGATTTGTTAAGGCTAGTTGACTGCGTCGGCGCGGCGTTGTGGCGGCGAAGGTGCGAGGTTCTTGCCGGTAGGATCTTTCTTTGGTCCTTTCCTCTACACTTCCTGAGTTTTGTCGTTGGCCCCGGCTTCACGCGATGGGTTAAGTAGAGCGTGTCTTGAGTACTTTTGGTGACCGGACCAAAAGGTCGGTTAACATTTGCCCCCAAGTAGGTCTTGTCTTGACACCTTGTCTTGACATGATGTGCTTTGGAATGAAAGTCGAGATGGTAGTTGGATTTCGGATTTATCCTGCAAGTTATTGGAGAAAATGTATCAGCTGGCGGGCTCGTTCGTTATGGAATTGTGAGTGAGCCGCTGTTGGATTAGTATCGTGCTTGCGTAGCTGAGTGTCCGCATGGTGCCATCATCATATGTTTTGGGCGACGGGGACCTTGGCGGGAGATGAGCGTAAACGGAAGAGAGATTTTTTTGTTTTGTTTTTTGGGATGATACGAAATTTCGAATCAGAGGGGTTCGAAATTTTGAACCCTACAAGCTCGAATCATCGAATCGTAGTGGCTCGAGAATTCGAGCCATTGGTTCGAAACTTGAACCCAGGAGGATTGAAATTTCGATCCCGTAGGTTCGAATTTCGAGCCTAGACTTGGAATATGAAAGGTTTTCTTCTTTTCATTATATATAGGCCCCTCCCCTCCTTTTCCTTCCTTCTTATATTTTCACGTCGACTGCCATTGTTCTGAAAACTTTAATTCTCGACCACTTTGACTTGAAAATTTCTGAGGTAAAAGACTTGGTCGAGCCGAGGGAAGGGGAAGCGAGGTCGAGGTTCGACGGATGAGGCTCGAGGTCTCGTGCCCGAAGGGAGGTTCGAAAATTCGAACCTGTGGGGGCTCAAATCTTCGAACCCTGTAGGGTTCGAGATTCCGAGCCCCTGGGCTTGAATCTTCGAGCCCTGATAGGTTCGAGACTTCGACCCCCCTGGGGTTAGAATCTTCGAACCACCAGGGCTTGAATTTTCGAACCCGAGGGGTTCGAAATTTCGAGCCACTGCGGTTCGAATTTTCGACCCCAAGGGGTTCGAACCTTCGAGGTGCCCGGGCCCGGATGTTTTCAGAAACTTCGTGCCCCGGGGCCTAGTTGAGTTTTGTGCTTTGGCCAGAATGTCGGCTTTCACCACTTCGAACTTTGATTTCCTGACTGCCTATCCTCGGATTTATACATTGTTTGTTTGATTGTATGAATGTATCATTGTTGTCATTGATAAATGCGCGGATGGGAACATAGAACCGTCACATAGGATAAAGCATATATCTGGACTGTGGCTGAACTGTAAAAATCTTTAACGTTTCTATGCGCGCTCTCATTCTTTGCATGACACTGCACACACTTGTTAATCTTTATCAACACGAGGGGTACAGGTTATTTTACTACAATGTCTGACACTGGTGCATTGAAGTATAGCGAGCCACGCAAACAAGATCACAGACTGGGAAACTTCTGGAAGCCGAGGCTTCCCCGCCATCGTCTAATTCTTCTGCTTATACTTCTGACTCTACGGACAACACTAGCTCTGGAGGCAGCGAGCCTGAGACTGACGAAGGGTCGACTCCTTCTCAGACAGGGAGTTCGCCTGAGGTGTCGGAGCACAGGGGTCATACTGAGATGTTACATTCTCCAATTGTATACTCCGAGATGGAAGACATAGATATTATGGAGGGCGGTGAGCCACCTACCCCAGTGGCTCCTGACATGCTCCCTGATGCGGTCATTTTAGACAATCCTCCGGATTCAGTGCCATCGCGCTTGGATGTTGCGGCTATTAGGAATCTGTCTTTGCGGTTTAATATCCCTAAGGGGGAGGTTCATGCCCTTGGATTGGGAGAAAGGGCTCACGTGCCGCCAGAAGGATTTACTGCTTGGAATCAACATGCTTGCGTTGCGGGGTGCATGCCCCTATCCATTGATTTTATATGGGAAATGCTATTCGATTTCCGCCTTGCACCCTCATAGTTGTATCCGAACTCTTATTCTTCGCTCTTGGGTACTTGTGTTCTCTTTCGAGAGTTTCTACATCGGGATCCTACTGGAGATGATATTCGGTACCTTTTCCATCTCAGACGGTCGACTGGCACATCGTCTTCACAATGGTTCTTGGAGGCGTCTCCAGCTACTAAGTTTTTTGTCGGAAAGTGGCCCAGACCGTCGGTGATAAAGCAAGATTGGTTCTTTGTTCGTTGCCCTCTCATATTTGCGAGGAGATGGATAAAACGAAGTGAGCATCTTTAATCTTCGCCTCCTTTTTAAAGAAATTTCTGAGCTTTATGACTCATAGTTTTTTATTGTGGCAGGGACTCCTGAGGCACCTACTAGCGACGAGTATCGGCAACGTCTCGATGCTTTGCGAGCTATTCCTGAGGGGTCCCGTATGACGGATTCTGTAGTAGATCAGGATCGCCTCCGGCGTGCTGGATTACTTCCGGTCGATCGAGCTATAATTAGGCATGCAGTTGCGAGTAGTGTCCTAAGGGGAAAGCTGTGGAAGGCCCTGCTTCCCCCGCTTTGAAGAGAAAGATGGCTCCTGGCGAGCTCGGGCCTAAGACAGTCATTAAATTTCAGGAGGGCATTAGTGGTGATAAAGATGGTAGCGCAGAGGGGTTGCTCGGGACGAGGGACTTATTGACGCTTCTACCCCACTCCCGATGGGAGTGGCGGGGGAAGAAGCGTTGGATAGTCCTCACTCTCTTGCAACCTCTCTAGAAGCTACCGCCTCCCTTGAGAGAGTAGATCAGTTTGCTGGTCTGGATGCGGTTCCCGTGGACTTGTCTTTGTGGCCGAGCGCAGCTAGTATGGAGGATATAGTCATGCCGCGGAAGGACCAACTCCTTCAACTGAGGGACAATCTAGTCTGTTGAGAGAGAACTTAGGACACACACTTGTACACACTAAACTGCATAAAAGAGCGCTTGCACGTGCTGCTCGACTGACTTTGCGTTGTTCCTTTGACATGTGATATGGCTAGAGGAAGCGGGGGGCGAGGTCGTGGAGATTGCAACCGTCCCGAGAGTGCTTTTATTGGCTCCTCCAGGAGGGGAGCTAGCCTATATGGCGATGTCCCACCACCTGAGGTCATGGTAGCGGGAGTCGTCACCAAGATAGGTCCTCATCTTCTATGACTCTTCCTCCCCCTCCTTCTTCGATCCGAGCATCCAGTGGGGGTTCGAAGCTTCATCTAGGAGGGTTGAGTCGTACGCCATTAGCGACACCGTCCGTCACTGTCCCACCGGCTCCTGTTCAGACAACCAAGGGAAGAAGGCACCGTTCGACCCGCCAAGGTCGAGTAGGGTAGAAACGGAAGATTTGACCGAATCCCAAGTTCAAGAGCTTTCCCCCGAGGAGAAGAAAGCGTTTTTGATGCATCATTTCCCTCGACTCTATTTTGATGAGCTGCCATCTCTCCCCGATCTTCGTCCGCCTCCCAATAGGGCCTTTGGAGAGATGTGGAATCATGTGAAAGCTGCGTATCACCAGGTCAATGAGCTTACCCAATACTCCCATCATTTATCAGATCTGGTCAGGGTGAAGAACTTGCATCTTTTGGATCAGCAAATAGTCATTGATGCCGAGAGGACTTCCATCGCTAATCTGAATATCGAAATTGGTGGGTTTTCCTCTTTCCTTTTTATGTTTGTTGGGGGTTGTTTTCTCCCGTACCTTTGAATACTGACTCATGGAGTTCATGGATTTTCATCCGAGTTGAAGCAGGGGTACGAGACACTCAAACAGGACGCGGATAATTCTCGCTCCATGTTTACAGAGACCATAGCTGACCTGACCACCCAGAACATGACTCTGAAGAAGGAAAATGCTGGTATGGATCAATTCTGCATCGAGTTGGAGAGGGAAAACGCCATAATTTTCCAGCTTCAGGAAGATAATAAGGCTTTGCTAGCTGAGAACAATCGCCTAAGGAGGGAGCTTGAGGCGGCGAGGAAAGCGAAAGAGAATGCGGAAGCCAGCAATCGAGAAGTGTTGGGCACCGTTGAGGGGTCTGAACCTGAGCGCCTGAGAGAAGTGGAGCAATTGAAGAGCGAGCTAGCGGATGCAGAGTTCCAGGCGTATTTGACTATGGAGGAGGATATAAAGAACATGCTGGTAAAAGCCCTAAGGTTTCATGGAATCTCTTGGATGAATGACTATTCCCGCGAGCTGGCTCGGACCTAGGAAAGGCTGGTCCCATACGAGGCCTTCTTGCATGGAGTGGAAGTTGGGACCTTGGACGAGCGACAACTTATGACTGATCTCTTTACTGTGGAGGAGCATGAAAAATTGGAGGAGGGTAGGAAGTTGCTTCTTGAGGACACGGAGAAAAAAAGGCTGGAGAGGCTCACCGACGAAAAGGGAAAGTTTGTTGTGCCGGGAAGTGTTGTGGTAGCAGTGGATCTTGTGGAGGGAAGCTCCTCTCGACCCTCAGTTCCTGGGTCGGTCACTGCGACTGACCAGGCTGCTTCGACCTAAGTTCCAACCGAGCATGATATTGAGCATTCTGACTCAGGCGGTACTGAGCTCCTCATGCCTATCGTGTCGGAAGTTCCTTTGACTCTTTCTGCGCCACCCTTGGTTGGAGGTAAACTCTCTTTGCAATGCATCCTAGAGGATGATGTGATCACTGAATTTGAGGGTTAACCGATCGTGCTTTTATTGTGCATCCCCTTCTGGAGTAATTTCAGCATTGGACCCTGCCCCCGTGAATCCCCAAACAACTGAATCTAGGCCAGGACTTGGGGGGACTCGGCTTAGAGAGAGTGGAGATCAGCTTGATACCTTCTCGGGGATCAGAATAACTCCCAGTGTTTACGAGGGCCTTCTTGGTGATGAGGGAGAGGAGGTAGATGGGCAAAGTGGGATTGCCCGAGGTCCGATGGAGGCAAGGGTGAGGCAGGATGATGCTTCTGGGCAGGAGATCATAGAAAAGGTCATGGAGGATACTACGGAGAGGGCTGATGGGGCTGTTGCCCAAGGGCATACTAATGAGGAGGCTGAGAGGAAAACGCTAGCTCGTGAGGCTCAAAAGAAACGGAGGTATGAGGATGCCTAACGAAGGGCCATTAAAGGCCATGAGAAAATCAGGGCTGGCGATTGTACGCGTGAGTCCCAGAAGCTCGTCGATCGTCAAGCCGCTAAAGAGGCCAAGGAGAAGGCCAAGCGAGATAAGAAAAAGACTCCAGAGGCAAGCGCAGCCGTGATCGGTCTTCCTGCTGAAGGTGCCCCCTTATTGTGCCGCCAGTTGCCCATGCTGATGTTATTGAGATCCCTGGTGGCGACAAGGCGGGCGAGAGGCGTCTCTCAACTTCTCACGAGTCGACCACTTCCAAAGGGAGCCGAAGTGGGAAAGGAGGGTCTAGCAAGAGGAAACCCGGCTCCAAGGACGAACCGTCGAGTGCAGAATCTGCAAAGAAGAAGCACAAAGACAAGAGGAGGAAGCACGATTAGCATTAGTCAATTAAGTATGACTTTAGGGCTCATTTTGGAAGCGTAGGCCGATAGTTTACGCGAGTTCGGCCCTCGCTTTTGGTTTTTCAAGGAATGGTGTGGTTCTTATGTACACCCTGCCATTAGAAGGAAAAGATATTAGTAGTGTAGTGGGTTGTAATGTATGTGTATTGTAATGAAAAGTGAATTAGTAAAGATCGCATTTTGTGTTAACTGTTCGGATGTTCCCCCATGTTTTCGGGCGTCCCGTACTTACATAGGCATACTTATCGTTACATTCGACAAAAATGCGATTGTGAGTGTTGTGCCCCAGGTTGGTGATTACCGAGGGTGTGATTTAGTGTCGTGCTCTGGGTTTGTAACACCCCAGATCCGTTAGTGTCACTCACAAAGGGAATGAACTAAGTTCTGTGGAGCATTTAGGGTAAAAGATGTAGATAAATTACAAGACAGACAGAAATTAAACAACAGAAAATAAAACTTTGCTTTATTGATAAAATAGTTTGTACAAAGGTTTCTTTACAATATCAGAGTGTCATCTGTCTTACACAATAAAGAAGCATAAAACAACATTTATATTTCCCCAAATTTTAGCAAGAGCCAGCCATAGCATCTGATAAGAGAATCCAAGCAAACTTCGACAAATCTTCAAGCTGGGAAAGAGTGACAGTCCAACTTAACCTGAGCTATACTACTCCCCCCTCTACTACCTGGGGGGGACGGAAGAAAAGAAGACGAAAGAAAATAGAGTCAGACATAAAGCTTGAGTAAGTTCAGTAACTTCTAGCATGTGAACATGGAAAAACAAGACGACATGAATTAACTGAATACAAGATTACACCATGATGATAGGGTCAACATGATTGGACAAGGTAATCACAAGATATGCTAAGATAAGATAAACTGGATACGCTCTAATACTTTTGCCGCTTCGCTATTTCCTTTTTATACTGATTTCTATATCTCTGCACCACCTATCTAGTGTCCCAATTGATAACATGATCCCAATCCCTGTATTTTCCATTGCCTTCCGGCATACATTCATTATTTATTACCTAGATCAAATCTAGGGTTTTCTATCAAGTGCTTTCTAGATTTAACTAGAGTTTACGCTATCTGCTAAACGTTTTTCGAGTTCAGGGTTTATGCCACCTAGTCCAACTAGGAATTATGCTACCTATCGAACGATGCCCCCAAGTCTAGGACACACTACCTAGAGTGGTATATGTTCCTATACTTTCCCCACGAATGTATCGCGGATCGTTATCGCTTGTCTAGATGCACATGTCCCATAATGTGCAGTCTGAGTCCTGTGTCAGGGCAAATCAAGGAATATAGAACTCGGTCGGGAGCTTTCAGATATCTGCCGATGCAGATGCTAAGGTCTGTTTTTATTCCAGTGGCTATGGTCCCACTTGACCCCTCCCTCAACTAATGAAAGGCACACCTTGTGAAATGAGAACTATACGCCGGCCCCTGGTGCCCCACTATCCTATGGCCATCCGCAACCATAACTAGATAGCAAGTATATGGTCTTTTGGAGTTCTCCGCCTTTCCGCTTCACGTATCTCAATTGACTCAAGATGGATGGTAGACGACGAGTTGCTATCACAGGGCTACCGTTTGCTCGCCGAATCACGCCGGTACATCCTAGTCTTTGGGTTGCCATGTATTGCAACCAAGGCATACCCCTGGTTCTTCTACGCAGACCTTAACCTCTGTGGGCCCAGGCGGATCATCTGCAGCCTCACAGAGGGATACCAAGAGTACCCTCACGTCCCCTCGAAGCCTCGGGCTTCGTAACCCAATTCGTTGGAGCCTTCTCTCTATTCAGACGGACATTCGCTCCTTCCCGTGTTAGACTAAGAATTACTACTTAGTTTTACTAACTAAGATTTACCACTTAGTTTCCAGAATCATTGTTTTCTAAGGTTTACTACTTAGTTCCATTTCCCGTCAATTTGGATTGGTTAAGTGTCATTAGTCAATTCAAGCCAACTTAACCCTCTTCATTCATCCTGTTATACTGGTTAAGTGTTATCGGTAGTTCATGTTGACTTAACCCACCACAAACCAAGTTATATTGGTTAAGTATTTCTTATTACTTATCCTTACCCATTCACCCTGTATTGGTTTAGTGTTCCTTTTTGACTTAACCTTTCCCGTCTGTTTTAACTAACCTGTTATTAACGGTTAAGTATTACCCCTTCATGTTTTAGACTTAACCCTATTTCTTTATCAAAATCTGATGGTTAAGTGTTCAAATTTACTTAACCTTATGGTCTAGCCCAGCTAGCGTATCAAATTGGCTAAGTGTATTAAATCTTACTTAACCCCAACCTCTAGTCTAGTTAACATGTTAATTTGGCTAAGTGTATTAACTTTACTTAACCCCACTTTCTAGACTAGTCAACATGTTAATTTGGCTAAGTGTTTTCTTAGTTACTTAACCTCTACAAATCTTGTCTTGTTACCATGAGTTTGGTTAAGTGTCCCTGTGGACTTAGCCCTCCGTTCTGTGCTTAAGTTGGTTAAGCGTTCCTATGGACTTAACCCTCCCATTCTAGCTTAACTGTATGAACCTAACCACACCTACCAGTCTTGTTATCATGTTAAGTTGGTTAAGTGTCTTAGTTAACTTAACCCTAGCATTCTTGTTCTAGCTTTAACTAAATAAATTAAAGCCATGACCACTCACATTAGACAGATATTGTTGCGATTACTGGATGTGCCGGTTGGTTCCGGGCAGGTTTACATCGCAACTCAGTCTAACCTCGGGTTAGGCCTATTCGTGTTTTCTAGTTCAAAAGGGTTTTGATTAATTTTCAAATCATGTTTTGAAAGTAACCATCCCGTCCGTCAGATCAGTTAGGAATAGCCAGGGAGAGCAGGAAACTTGTATTTTCCAAACTCAAGCCTAGACACTATCCTCTCTGTCACCCTAGAACTTTCTGGTTTATTATTAAAAGAGATGTTGTTAACAAACCTTTAATTTGTCTAAATTAACATTTCCTCATTTAGGACAAATTCTATAAGTAAATTAATCCTAACTTACTTATTTCCCAATTACTCTTTTAATGTAAATTGTCAACATTTATTCTTACGGCCCATTTTCCCCTCTATATCATGTTTATGCTTTTTGGTATGTGAACCATACCAAATGAAGTGTCACTAACCATGATTTTGCTAATCCTGACAATTACTCCCACTTATGGCCAATTTCAAGTTTATGCCAATATACTTATCGGGCCAAATTAGCTAATCCAATTCTGATTTAATATTCAAATTCACGTCAAACTAGACTTATTACTCTAGTTCACTATTCATGTAAATACTAGATTTACACGTCAATACAAGATTCAAATTACACATCTTATAATTCATGTCAAATTTATCCAATTTGCAATTCTATGAACATGCCTTAATACATGTTCCCAATTTATGCCAATTTCCAAGTTAAACTACGTTTTAGTAAATTTCATATTTTGCCCCAAATCGCATTCTCACCGTTCGTACAATCGTGTTTCAATCTAGATTATAGGTAAATCTAGATTCGTAGCACATAGGGAATGAACCCAAGATTGCTATGAAAAGGATAGATATAACAACTGGCATAAAATGGTTTTTGAATAACGACGTAGGTTCAAGAACATGGGTAGACCAAACTAAATAGGTAAATTCCCAAGGTCTAAAACCAAGAATAGACAGAATTGAGAGGTTCAAGAACATGGGTAGACCTAACTTAATAGGTAAATTCCCAAGGTCTAAAACCAAAGATAACCAAGAATAAACTGAATAGAAAGTCAGGCCTAGATCCAAAATAAACAACATGGTTTTATAACTACAATGTCATGGGCATAAATAATATTCTTATATTCATAGTCATAGGCAATAATCCTCACAGTTCAATGAATCACAGTCTTAGGCGATGTTCATAGTCATAGGCAATAATCCTCACAGTTCAATGAATCACAGTCTTAGGCGATGTTCATAGTCATAGGCAATAGTCCTCACAGTTCAATGAATCACAGTCTTAGGCGATGTTCATAGTCATAGGCAATGTTCATAGTCATAGGAAATATTTTATGTCCCAAAATCAAAGGCTTATGTTCATAGTTCCAAGGCATATGGTTCCAAAATCCATAGTTTCACCGTCACAGTCTCATTGGTCATCGAATCACAACAGTTCTTAATTAGGTCCAAAGGTACAAGCACTGATTCAAGAAGAAAGATTAGGCATAATCTTTTATCCCTTTAATTTCATGTCGCGAATAAAAGCAAAACGTTCGAATCTAAAAATAATTGACTTACAGAGATTAGATTAGAATAGAAAGGAGGCGTTGCTATGATTCGTAGAAGATCATTCGTTGAAGTCGTTTGAACCTCCTTCTGAATCCTAGCTTGAATCTCTTCTTCTTGAAAGTCTTTTGAGCAGCATCTCCTCGTCTTGTTTTATTTTATATATATTATTTATTTATTTATATATTTTAGAGGAGGAGAAGAAGCCATGTCTAACTAGAATCTTCGCAGCATAAGGGTAGGAAAAAAATTGTGAATAGAGAAGAAGACCAGGGCTGCTTATATAGTGCTAGGAGGACGAACCTGGTCAGAAAACGTGACCAAATACATCAGAACGAACAAGCTACAGAAAGCTGGAAAAAGCGGGCAGGTCGACACCGGTGTCGACTGGGCAGTCGACATGGGGGGGTGGTGTCGACTGCGCAGTCGACACCCCTGTCGACTTGACCTGAGCGGGAATTTTCCCGCCCTGCCCCCTGCGCGTTTGAATTTCGAATTTAACTCTTATTTTAAACTATTTTGAACTTGGAATTTTCTGAAAACTTTGACGGGCCATATCTTGGTCATATGGACTCTGATTTTCGAAAACTCGGACTCTACTTCGCGTATTTTTCCAAGACGAACGCAATGACGCAGCCCGTTTCCCTTGATTTTGAATTTATCTTTTAATTCTTCCTTGATTTGTAAATCTTAGTGTTACAGAATTACGAGGTGTTACATTCTCCCCCACTTAAAAGGATTTCGTCCCCGAAATCTCCGAGTTAGGAAGAATGTGTCCTACTATCCAATCACCCATCTACTCAACCATTCAGTCACAGGCATCCATTGTCCTTAAAATATTTCTAATACCTACATGTTCATATGCATAGTGTGTGTATATGTCTTTATCTAATGCAAAATCAGGCGGTCTACTGATTCAGTTGACCTCCTTAATGCGAATCATGTCAGTGCCATGCGTCCAATCATGTATGCAAGCATCCCTAGTGATGTAAATACTACATGCGTGCACAGCCATTCATCCATATGCAACATCCATATGATAACATATCAAGTTCAACTTACAAACAAATACATATCTGTAAATGCAATATGAAAGCGTCCGAACTTGATCTAGTGCCTAATACGTATGCATATGCATTCACGAGCAACCATTTGCAACCATTCAACCATAACATGTTTCAAATACATGTTTACATCCATTGGCTTCTACCTAAGGATCGTTGATACGTCCTAGAGGATATACTTTGGAAAGGGAGAAACAATTAAACAAAAGAAATCAAGGATGCACCCAAGGAAAAAGGGTATAATGCTAGTATCTAGCCTTCTTGAGCTTTACTCCACTGTATCTTAACTAATTTAACTTCATGATTGAGAAGTTTCTGGCCTCCATCTCTAAAGTAAACAGACGTCAACTATGATACCAAGTGTATGTACTAAGATGATTAGAGGTCTCTCCTCCCAGCTTATCCATCATGCCATAACTATAAGGGTAAAAAGGTCACTACGCACTTTCTAGAGTGCCTGCCACAACTATTCATTTCTCACGCAAACCACCTTAGTCGAACTCGACATTCCTCAAGTACAAGCCCCAAAGGCCTAAACCAATATCAGACAAGCATCCAAGGAATATCTCCTTCGAATTTATACGTCCTACGTGAGATGATATAAGCAAACTCGATAGCTATCCTCAAATCCCTACTAAAAATAGATTGGTCGGACCACCAATTGGATTTGAGACACTAGTGGGATCTTTCTACTATACAAGTACTATGGTGCAGAGACCCAACTATGGAAGTGGATATGAACAACTGAGAAGCGCTAGAACCAAAGGAAATAGTATGAACAGAAAACTAGACTCTTCCAACCGGACTACCTTTCTCCTAGGTACGTGCTTGGTGGCGAAAGCATGTACTTGTCCTTCTGAAAATCTTGTTCCTCGTTCTTGCCCTTGTCCTTAATTCTATGCCCTATCATACCCTAGCAAAGATACTTCCTCTTGTCTTAGGTTTTATGATTTCTTTCTCCTTCGTGAGCTAAATCTACATCCATGAATTCCTCATCCTCGGGTTATGCTCCTTAGCCAAACTCCTCATCCCCTTCCGTGTGTAACCATGTTGACAAATCTCTCGAAAGCTGCCTCCATCGTACAGAAAATCCTACTAAGCTTGGAAGAAAACTGACCGCAGGTGAAACTACTACGGTTATAGATGGAGGTCGGGCACTACTTCGCTTATCGATGAGGTTAAATCCCAGAAAGCCAGGAGCCCCAGAGACTCAAGAAAGAAGGAGACAAGAATTCAAATGGAGGAAGAAAAGATAATGCGTATGGCTCTTGGGGAATTTGCCTTTAAAACAAAAACTTTTCTCTGAAAATGCTTCTTTAAAAACCGTTTTGAAAATAATTTTTCAAATCCTTTATATGATCTGGTAACCTTCAACTCTGATACCACGTGTAACACCTCACATCCGTTAGTGTCACTCACAAAGGGAATGCACTAAATTCTGTGGAGCATTTAGGGTAAAATATGCAGATAAATTACAAGACAGACAGAAATTAAACAGCGGAAAATAAAACTTTGCTTTATTGATAAAATAGTTTGTACAAAGATTTCTTTACAATATCAGAGTGTCATCTGTCTTACACAATAAAGAAGCATAAAACAACATTTATATTTCCCTAAATTTTAGCAAGAGCCAGCCATAGCATCTGATAAGAGAATCCAAGCAAACTTCGACTAATCTTCAAGCTGGGAAAGAGTGACAGTCCAACTTAACCTGAGCTATACTACTCCCTCCTCTACTACCTAGGGGGAACGGAAGAAAAGAAGACGAAAGAAAACAGAGTCAGACATAAAGCCTGAGTAAGTTCAGTAACTTCTAGCATATGAACATGGAAAAACAAGATGACATGAATTAACTGAATACAAGATTACACCATGATGATAGGGTCAACATGATTGGACAAGGTAATCAAAAGATATGCTAAGATAAGATAAACTGGATACGCTCTAATACTTTCGCTGCTTCGCTATTTCCTTGTTATACTGATTTCTATATCTCTGCACCACCTATCTAGTGTCCCAACTGATAACGTGATCCCAATCCCTGTATTTTCCATTGCCTTCCGGCATACATTCATTATTTATTACCTAGATCAAATCTAGGGTTTTCTATCAAGTGCTTTCTAGATTTAACTAGATTTTACGCTATCTGCTGAACGTTTTTCGAGTTTAGGGTTTATGCCACCTAGTCCAACTAGGAATTTTGCTACCTGTCGAACGATGCCCCCAAGTCTAGGACACACTACCTAGAGTGGTACATGTTCCTATACTTTCCCCACGAATGTATCGCGGACCGTTATCGCTTGTCTAGATGCACATCATAATGTGCGGTCCGAGTCCTGTGTCAGGGCAAATCAAGGAATATAGAACTCGGTCGGGAGCTTTCAGATATCTGCCGATGCAGATGCTAAGGTCTGTTTTTATTCCAGTGGCTATGGTCCCACTTGACCCCTCCCTCAACTAATGAAAGGCTCACCTTGTAAAATGAGAACTATACGCCGGCCCCCGTTGCCCCACTATCCTATGGCCATCCGCAACCATAACTAGATAGCAAGTATATGGTCTTTTGGAGTTCTCCGCCTTTCTGCTTCACGTATCTCGATTGACTCAAGATGGATGGTAGACGACGAGTTGCTATCACAGGGCTACCGTTTGCTCGCCGAATTATGTCGGTCCATCCTAGTCTTTAGGTTGCCATGTATTGCAACCAAGGCATACCCCTGGTTCTTCTACGCAGACCTTAACCTCTGTGGGCCTAGGCGGATCATCTGCAGCCTCACAGAGGGATACCAAGAGTACCCTCACGTCCCCTCGAAGCCTCGGGCTTCGTAACCCAATTCGTTGGAGCCTTCTCTCTATTCAGACGGACATTCGCTCCTTCCCGTGTTAGACTAAGAATTACTACTTAGTTTTACTAACTAAGATTTACCACTTAGTTTCCAGAATCGTTGTTTTCTAAGGTTTACTGCTTAGTTCCCTTTCCCATCAATTTGGATTTGTTAAGTGTCATTAGTCAATTCAAGCCAACTTAACCCTCTTTCATCCTGTTATACTGGTTAAGTGTTATCGGTAGTTCATGTTGACTTAACCCCACCACAAACCAAGTTATATTGGTTAAGTATTTCTTATTACTTATCCTTACCCATTCACCCTGTATTGGTTCAGTGTTTCTTTTTGACTTAGCCTTGCCCATCTGTTTTAACTAACCTGTTATTAACGGTTAAGTATTACCCCTTCATGTTTTAGACTTAACCCTATTCCTTTATCAAAATCTAATGGTTAAGTGTTCAAGTTTACTTAACCCTACGGTCTAGCCCAGCTAGCATATCAAATTGGCTAAGTGTATTAAATCTTACTTAACCCCAACCTCTAGTCTAGTTAACGTGTTAATTTGGCTAAGTGTATTAACTTTACTTAACCCCACTTTCTAGACTAGTCAACATGTTAATTTGGCTAAGTGTTTTCTTAGTTACTTAACCTCTACAAATCATGTCTTGTTACCATGAGTTTGGTTAAGTGTCCCTGTGGACTTAGCCCTCCGTTCTGTGCTTAAGTTGGTTAAGCATTCCTATGGACTTAACCCTCCCATTCTAGCTTAACTGTATGAACCTAACCCCACCTTCCAGTCTTGTTATCATGTGAAGTTGGTTAAGTGTCTTAGTTAACTTAACCCTAGCATTCTTGTTCTAGCTTTAACAAAATAAATTAAAGCCATGACCACTCACATTAGACAGATATTGTTGCGATTACTGGATGTGCCTGTTGGTTCCGAGCAGGTTTACATCGCAACTCAGTCTAACCTCGGGTTAGGCCTATTCGTGTTTTCTAGTTCAAAAGGGTTTTGATTAATTTTCAAATCAGGTTTTGAAAGTAACCATCCCGTCCTTCGGATCAGTTAGGGATAGCCAGGGAGAGCAGGAAACTTGTATTTTCCAAACTCAAGCCTAGACACTATCCTCTCTGTCACCCTAGAACTTTCTGGTTTATTATTAAAAGAGATGTTGTTAACAAACCTTTAATTTGTCTAAATTAACATTTCCTCATTTAGGACAAATTCTATAAGTAAATTAATCCTAACTTACTTATTTCCCAATTACTCTTTTAATGTAAATTGTCAACATTTATTCTTACGGCCCATTTTCCCCTCTATATCATGTTTATGCTTTTTGGCATGTGAACCATACCAAATGAAGTGTCACTAACCATGATTTTGCTAATCCTGACAATTACTCCCACTTATGGCCAATTTCAAGTTTATGCCAATATACTTATCGAGCCAAATTAGCTAATCCAATTCTAATTTAATATTCTAATTCACGTCAAACTAGACTTATTACTCTAGTTCACTATTCATGTAAATACTAGATTTACACGTCAATACAAGATTCAAATTACACATCTTATAATTCATGTCAAATTTATCCAATTTGCAATTCTATGAACATGCCATAATACATGTTCCCAATTTATGCCAATTTCCAAGTTAAACTACGTTTTAGTAAATTTCATATTTTGCCCCAAATCGCATTCTCACCGTTCGTACAATCGTGTTTCAATCTAGATTATAGGTAAATCTAGATTCGTAGCAAATAGGGAATGAACCCAAGATTGCTATGAAAAGGATAGATATAACAACTGGCATAAAATGGTTTTTGAATAACGACGTAGGTTCAAGAACATGGGTAGACCTAACTAAATATGTAAATTCCCAAGGTCTAAAACCAAGAATAGATAGAATTGAGAGGTTCAAGAACATGGGTAGACCTAACTTAATAGGTAAATTCCCAAGGTCTAAAACCAAAGATAACCAAGAATAAACTGAATAGAAAGTCAGGCCTAGATCCAAAATAAACAACATGGTTTTATAACTACAATGTCATGGGCATAAATAATAATCTTATATTCATAGTCATAGGCAATAATCCTCACAGTTCAATGAATCACAGTCTTAGGCGATGTTCATAGTCATAGGCAATAGTTCTCACAGTTCAATGAATCACAGTCTTAGGCGATGTTCATAGTCATAGGCAATAGTCCTCACAGTTCAATGAATCACGGTCTTAGGCGATGTTCATAGTCATAGGCAATAGTCCTCACAGTTCAATGAATCACAGTCTTAGGCGATGTTCATAGTCATAGGCAATGTTCATAGTCATAGGAAATATTTTATGTCCCAAAATCAAAGCCTTATGTTCATAGTTCCAAGGCATATGGTTCCAAAGTCCATAGTTTCACCGTCACAGTCTCATTGGCCATCGAATCACAACAGTTCTTAATTAGGTCCAAAGGTACAAGCACTGATTCAAGAAGAAAGATTAGGCATAATCTTTTATCCCTTTAATTTCATGTCGCGAATAAAAGCAAAACGTTTAAATCTAAAAATAACTGACTTACAGAGATTAGATTAGAATAGAAAGGAGGCGTTGCTATGATTTGTAGAAGATCATTCGTTGAAGTCGTTTGAACCTCCTTTTGAATCCTAGCTTGAATCTCTTCTTCTTGAAAGTCTTTTGAGCAGCATCTCCTCGTCTTGTTTTATTTTATATATATTATTTATTTATTTATATATTTTAGAGGAGGAGAAGAAGCCATGTCTAACTAGAATCTTTGCAGCATAAGGGTAGAAAAAGAATTGTGAATAGAGAAGAAGACCAGGGCTGCTTATATAGTGCTAGGCGGACGAACCTGGTTAGAAAACGTGACCAAATACAGCAGAATGAACCAGCTACAGAAAGCTGGAAAAAGCGGGCAGGTCGACACCCGTGTCGACTGGGCAGTCGACACGGGGGGGGGGTGTCGACTGCGCAGTCAACACCCATGTCGACTTGACCTGAGCGGGAATTTTCCCGCCCTGCCCCCTGCGCGTTTGAATTTCGAATTTAACTCTTATTTTAAACTGTTTTGAACTTGGAATTTTCTGAAAACTTTGACGGGCCATATCTTGGTCATACGGACTTTGATTTTCGAAAACTCGGACTCTACTTCGCGTATTTTTCCGAGACGAACGCAATGACGCAGCCCGTTTCCCTTGATTTTGATTTTATCTTTTAATTCTTCCTTGATTTGTAAATCTTAGTGTTACAGAATTACGGGGTGTTACAGGGTTGTAGTTCCAGAGGGGCGTAAGACAGTGTGCAGGCTTCTAGTAAGTCTCCCTCAGCTCAGGAGAACCGTAGTTTGCGAAGCCCGGCTAGAGTGCTTGTTGTTTTTTCTTGGGTTGCCCGGGATTAAACTCAAGAGTAAAGGAGGCGCATGACGTCGCGTTATGCGGTTTGTCCGGTGTTGGCTCTCTCGTCGTTCATCGGGTTACTTATATGCGATTCGATTCAGAGGTTACTTATACTCGGTCGCACCGCGGGCTGGCGACTCAAGTAGCATGGCTGGGTCCCGTGTTTGGGATGCCGGTTGTTGCCAATGTGGTTAGGCAGCCGGATTGATCTGCAGTTGATATGGCGATGCCGACCCCCATGTTGGGAGTTGGTACGGTGGTGTATAGAAATTAGCTCTCAGGGTTAGCTAATTGTGTCGCGTGAGGAGTGAACACAGAGTGGTGAGACAGAATGATGAACATCATTTCCATTAATAACTTTTGGCATGAATAGCCTTTACAATGCCTTGAATCATTACAAAACAAAATGTCGCTGGAAAACATAAACAACCATATGCTAAGTTATGTGAAATAACGGCGGAGATGTTCACTGTTCCAAGCCCTTGGTAGTTCAGCTCCGTCCATGGTGGCAAACTTGAAAGTTCCATTGCTGAGTCTTCGCAGAATGGAGTACGGCCCTTCCTAGCAAGGAGCGAGTCCTAATGGCGGAGGGAAGACCTGTTTTAGGACGAGGTCGTCGATGTTGAGGTCCTTGTGGCAGACTCAAGAGTTGTAATACCAAGCGATTCGTTGTCGTTGTGCAGCGGCACGTAGATCAGCTTTGTTTCTTTTTTCTTCCAGCAAGTCGAGTGACCCCTAAAGCATGTCCTGATTCGTCTTTGGATCGAAGTCGATGACAAGATAAGACTGACGCTCGAGCTCGATGGGGATGACGGCTTCGGACCCGTAAGAAAGGGCGAAGGGCGTGTGCCCGGTTGTTGTCTTGTGAGCTGTTCGGTAGGCCCACAGGGCTAGATGAAGTTCGTCTGCCCACATGCCCCCGGCCTTCTCGAGGCGCTTCTTGATGATGCATTTAATGACTTTGTTGATCGGTTCGACTTGTCCGTTGGCCTGGGGGTGAGCTACGGCTGAGAACATTTTTTCGATGTCGTGTCGCTGACAAGAGGACTTGAATTTGGCGCTCTCGAATTGAGTGTCGTTGTCTGAGATGAGGGATTGAGGGACCCTGTATCAAGTAATGATGTTGCACACCACGAAGTTGATCATCTTCTTGGTGGTGATAGTGGCGAGGGCTTCGGCTTCCGCCCATTTGGTAAAATAATCTACTGTGACGATGGCGTATCATGCCCCGCCTCAGTCCATGGGAAGAGTTCCAATGATGTCGATTCCCCACTTGGCGAATGGCCAAGGGTTGGTCATCTGTGTTAGTTCCGTCGGCGGGGCTCTTTGGATCGTAGAGAAGTGTTGGCATTTGTCGCACTTGCGAGCATAGTCTGTGGCGTCTTGGTCAAGCGTGGGCCAATAGTAACCGTGTCGGAGTATCTTCCTGGTCAGTGTTTGCCCCCCTGTGTGGTCGCCGTATTCGCCTTCATGCATGCTAGAGAGAATTCTTTGGGCATCGCCAAGGGCCACACACCTAAGTAAGGGGACGGAGAAGCCTCTTCGATATAATATCCTGTCTATGAGAAGGTAGCGGGCTGACTGGCGGGTGAGCGCTCGCCGTTCTTTGCGGCTCTCCGGGAGGGTCCCATGTCATAAGTAGCTCCCGATTGGTGTCATCCTTGATTCCAGTTCTAGTTTGGTACTCATGGCTATGCTGGTTTGAATTGGCTTGATACTGGGGGAGTTGAATACTTTGACGAGGGCGAATCCCAAAAGCAGTGGGTATTCAGAACTCGCCAGTCTGGCCAATGAATCGGCTTTTTCGTTTTGCTCTTGTGGAATGTGAGTGATAATGAAGTGGTCAAAGTGGGTGAGCAGCTTATGAACTTGAGTTAGGTACAGAGCGAGCCTTTCAGCTTTCGTTTAGTACTCGTTTATCACTTATCATATGACGAGTTACGAGTCGGAGAAGATTTGGATAGTTCTCGGCTTGAGCTTGATCGCGATTCTCAGCCCGGCTAACATTGCCTCATATTATGCATCGTTATTGGTAGTAGAGAAATTCAGCTTTAATTCATAGTGTATAGAGCGTCCCTCAGGTGTGATGAGTACGATATCGGCTCCCGAGCACTTGATGTTGGAGGATCCGTCTACGAACAACTTCCACACGTTGGCAGGGGTTTCCGCGTCTTCTGAAGAGGTTCCCTCAAGAGCCGTGAATTCTTCTATGAAGTCGGCAAGGGCTTGCCCGAGGATGGCTCGACGAGGAATGAATGTTATCTCGAACTGACTTAGTTACATACTCCACTTCAGCAGTCGGTCGGATGCCTCAGGTCGTTGTAGGACCGGATGCAGCGGTTGGTCAGTGTAGACTTTTATGGGATGAGCCTGGAAATATGGCCGGAGCTTCTGGGAGGAGATTAGTAAGCAGAATACCAGTTTTTCGAGCTTTGGGTAGTTCTTCTCTGCCCCTGTCATTCGTTTGCTTATGTAGTAGATGGGTCGTTGGATTCGATCCTCGAGTCGTATCAACGCCGAGCTGGTTTCCTGTGGAGAAACAACCAAATAAACGTATAAGTCCTCGTGGTCTATAGGCTTGGATAAGATGGGTGGTCGCTCTAAAAGATTCAAGAGCTCCTTGAATGCGGAAACGCATTCAGGGGTCCACTTGAAATTGCATTTCCCTTTTCGAAGTAAATCAAAGAAAGGAATGCACTTGTCGGTGGCCTTAAAGATGAATCGACTTAAAGCGGCGACCTTCCCGTTCAAAATTTGAACATCCTTGATGTACTCGGGGATTCGGATATCCCGAATGGCCTGGATTTTCTCGGGGTTAGATTCGATGCCCCGGGTGTTGAGATGAAACCAAGAAACTTTCCTTAGGCAATTCCAAAGGAACATTTTAGAGGATTGAGTTTTATGTCGTGCTGGCGTAGGACATCGAACATTGCGGAGAGGTCGTGGATGTGACTGCTAGACACTTTTGATTTAACTAGCATGTCGTCCACATACACCTCTATGGATTTCCAGATTTGATTTTTGAAGCGTCGATTAACCATCCGTTGATATGTAGCACCGGCATTCTTGAGGCCAAAAGGCATGATGCGATAGCAGTAAAGTCCGCGGTCGGTTATGAAGGAGGTATGATCCTGGTCGCGGAGATCCATCGGAATCTGGTTGTAACCGGAGTAGGCGTCCATGAAAGATAGTAGTTGGTATCCAGCGGTTGAGTCGACTAGCTGGTCGATCTTGGGGAGCGGGAAACTGTCCTTCGGGCAAGCTTTGTTCAAATCAGAGAAATCGTTGCACGTCCGCCATTTACCATTGGCCTTCTTGACCAGAATCGGATTAGAGACCCACCCGGGGTAGTAGGCTTCATGGATGAAGTTGTTGTTTAGCAGGCGATCGTCCTCTTCTTCGAGTGCCTTGGACCTCTCGGCCCCCAGGAAGCGGCGCTTCTACTTGACTAGATGGATTTTATGATCTATGCCCAATGAGTGGCAAGAAATTGCAAGGTCTATGCCCTTCATATCGAAACGAGTCCATGTAAATACGTCCAAGTTGCCTTTCAAGAAATCCACGAGGTCATCTTTGATGGTTGGGTGCAGGTGCGATCCTATTTTCAGTACTCGTGATGGGTCATCGGGGGTAACGAGTACATCCATCGTGGGCTCGATTGGAGTTGGTCTCTTGTACTCGGGCTCTTCGTCTTTCCTTGGGTCAAGGTCATCGGAAAGACAGGAGTGGCACCTGGGCCAGGGCCCAGATGTCGCTGATTGCTATGATGAGGCGGTTTTGGCGCAAAAGGGGGTGGGTACTGCTTTACCCTTGTCCTTATTGCGCGCATTTTTCCATTCTATTGCGTAACATTCCCTGGCACTGACTTAGTCACCTCTGACTGTTGCGATCCCGTTTTCTGTTGGAAATTTCATTATGAGAAACCATGGCAATAAGAAGATGCGGAATTCTGTAAGGAAGGGGCGTCCGAGGAAGACGTTTTATGATGAGGCAATGTCGATAACCACGAAGGTGAGGATTCAGACTCGGCTTCGATCCCCCGTGCCAAGTTCAACGGGTAGGTCGATGACTCCCACTGGGCAGCTGGATGCCCCATTAAACCCATGAATCATGGAGTAGCATTGTTTGAGGTCTTTTGCTTCTAACTTCTTCTGATAGTAGGCGGCTTTGAAGATGATGTTGACCGAGCTTCCCAAATCGGCCAATATCTTTCGGACGGTTGCAGCGCCAATTTGAGCCGTTATGACCAAAGGATCGGTGGTCGGGATTTCAACTCCCGTGGACTCCCGTTCATGGAAAATGTTGTCATCCTGCATGGTTTTCCAGAGCTTGGCCTGGGTGAATTCATCGAGAGAGGAGCAAGACTAGTAGGTTGCATGTTTAATGGAACCAACGTATTCCTCCATCTTTCGAAAGCTGTCATGCGTGGGGCTCGGTCCATCGTATATAATATTGATCACAATCCCTCTCCGTGTGTTAGACGGTCCAGGGGCCGTCTTGGCGGCAGTTTGAGGACTTGGCGCTGAAGGTTTTGGATTGGCTCCGGGTGGAAAAGGCTCTTGAACATATCGTTCGAGCCGCTTCTCGCGGATGGGTTTTTCAATCGCATCACGAAGCTATCGACATTCATTTGTGTTATGTCCATACATGTCGTGATATTGGCAGTATCTCCCCGAGTTCTTCTCGGAGTCGGTCGACTCCCTTGTGAGGGGTTTCAGATATGGCAGAGTGTTGCATATTTCCAAGTAGATGGTCTCCGGATTTTCATTTAACGGGGTATATGTCTCGTAAGCGCGGTAGGGTTCGGGCTTCTTTTGCTCTGTTTGGACCTGATTATTTCCCCGGCTGCCTTGTCCCCCGTTGCTTGGTCTCTGTCTGGGGGGTCCTGCCCCTGTGTTCGGATTGGGGGGTCTTCCTACTTCTTGAACCCGAGGGCGGTTATTTTCGGTGTGAGTCCGAGGGTTGTTGGGGCGGCTGGCGTCGGAGACACGGTTCCGTCTTGCTTCTTCTTGGCAAAAGAACTGCCCCGCTTTCTCATAGAAAGCATCGAGGCTCTTCGATTGCTTTCGGTCAATCCATGCCCCGAATTCGGAAGTAGGAAGGACTCCTTTAGCTAGCTGGAACAGGATGGTGCGCAGATTCGGATCCTCGACTTCGGCAAGGGCGATGTTGAACTGGGAAAGTTAGCTTTTAAGTGATTCCGTAGGTCCTTGGTATAAGTTGGAGAGGGTAAAGGGGTTCTTCAGAGTCGGAATGTGCATTCTGAACTGCTTGACCAGCTGTGTCGCTAATTGGCCGAAGTTGTTGATGGAATCAAGCGGGAGATGAGAGAACCATAATAGAGCGGTCCCCGACAAGAAGACCGGAAAGCATTTGCATTTGGCTGGATCGTCGCCTCTGCTCAAGTCCATTTAGCTCTCATAACGGTTTAAGAAAGCATAAGGTTCAATGGTGCCATCGTAGAGAGGCATCTGAGGCATGCTAAAAGCGCCGCGGCCATTCATCTTCATTAACTCTTCGAATGAAAGGGTTGCGCCTAATGTGTGATTCCCATGAATCATGCACATTTCATCGCATCTCCCTCATGATCCTTTGGACCATGTCGGGAAGGTAGGTCGGATGAGGGTCCGCCATCGAGACCCATGGGTTTTGGCGAGGTTCCGAAGTTCTGGCACGAGGGCGTCTTCGAGGATGGATGTCTTCATCGTCTTCTTCCATGTCCACGACATCTATAACGGGAGCCTGGCGCGTGTGATGAGGTGGGGCGGGGTCTTGCGGATCCGATTCTAGAAAAGCACGGGTCGCCTGAATGGTGGGTTCATTGTCTCGGCGGGCGGCCGTTGAGTCTTGTCGAGGAGGAGGTTGGTTAGCAGGAGCGGGTCCTTCATTGATGATTAGGCGAGTATGATCCCAAGGTTGGACGTCCTAGCCATAGGTAACCGCTGTCCAGTCGCCGTTGTCATTGGCGTATCCATTGCCATTGCCATTGTCGAGGGCGTTAGTTCGGAGGGCAACATTGTTGATGAGACTAAATCTTCTTCGTTGGTATGGGCCCCTTAACTTGGAAGAGGAGGTTTCCGATGTTGGTGGCCTAGGTCGAGCATTGTTCCGAGTTAGTTGTAGTTGAGCGACGACGCGCTGACTTTCGTTAAGTTGGCGCATAAGGTCGATGTTATTCCCCAGCGCTTGATTGAGCTCGACGGCAGTACTCTCATATTTTCACTAAGCGAACGGATTTGCGCTTGTGTTGCAGGCGCTTCGGGGTCCGCAATAGAGGGTTCAGTTTCATTACTGGCCGGGATGTCTGCCGGTTGAGGTTGTCGAGATATACCGGCCATGGCTGCGGCTGAAGAGTCGATTATTGCGTTCTTTGGCTTCTTTACCATCGTACGTGGACTCGATAGCAGGTTAAGCAGGGAACCTTAAGCTTGACGAAGTCGAGATGGTAATGTGCAAGAAAGACGCAATATCCAAGTTTTTTCAGTGAAAGTTCCAAATGTTAACGGCAAAAAATGTCGCAAACACCAAAGATTCCCAATTACTAGGAATTATAAATACGGTCGCACAGATAAGAACATATTTCAAACATAAGCAGTAAATAACACAAGAGATTTATAGTGGTTCGACCTCAGTATGGGCATACGCCCACTTTGAAGAGTCGTTGGAATATTATTAATCACTTGGAAGAAATTACAGGTTGAGACTATCTCACGATATCTCATTACATTCATGCTTCATGATATATGATGTCATAGTTGTCATATATTGAATAATAAGGAAAAAGACAATCTTGTCCTCCTTCTTTCTCGAAGAGGAGATGCCATTAATGAAGCTTTATGGAGGTCTCTAAGCTCTAGAATTCTCTCTCTTTGAAGTGTGAGGCCATGGGGTATTTATAGGAAGTGGTTAGGTGGGAGTTAGGTAGAAGTAGATAGAAATGGGGACCATCTTCCAGAAATTCGCACCTCCTGCAATTGGTCTTCGGAAATTCGCACTTGGGCGAGGTGCGAAATTTCGCACCTGATAGGTGTGAAATTTCGCACCCGGCTGGGTGCGAAGCAGATTTTGGTGAGAGGATTTGTCATGGTTAGTTGACTCCGTCGGCACGGCGTTGTGGAGGCGAAGGTGCGAGGTTCTTGCCGGCGGGATCTTTCTTCGGTCCTCGCCTCTGCACTTCCTGATTTTTTCTCTTGGCCCCGGCTTCACGCGGTGGGTTGAGTAAAGCGTGTCTTGAGTACTTTGGTGACCGGACCAAAAGGCCGTTTAACAACAGCCCTATAACTCTTCAATAGAACTTGATTCAGAGAGTAAAGAGTGTAGAGAGAAGAAATTTGAACAATTCAGAAGTGAATTTGATAGGGTATAAGTGTAAAAACCATAAAAATGATTAAGAATAATGGTAGGATGAAAGAGGATGAAGATGGAGAAGAAGAGATGCCAAAAAATTCGGTTTTAACCTCTTTTTATAGGGTATATAGGGTTGCAACGGTTCTGAAGCATTTCAAATAGTGAAAAGACACTTCCCTTCAAATTTAGAAAAATAGCTGTTATATGTCGACATACATACTTTGTTGTGTCGACATAGCCATATGTAATTATATTTTCAAGCATTTTTCAGGTATTTTGATATAAAATTAATTCTGAAAATTCTTGGATAAAATTCTAATATTGTGGATCAATATTATACGATAAAAAACATATGAATTTTTTATTTATATAAAATATATAAATATATTTATAAACATATAAGGTTTTAAACTATATAAAATGTAAATAAAGTATATATAAAAAACTTAAGTTTGAAAAAAAAGGAATAAAAATAAAGTTAAATAGAAAAACAAAATAGATAAGATTGAGGATAAAAATAAAAATAAAAATAGAGAGGATTGAGGAAAGAATTGAAAAATCAGAATTTGAACTTGAATTTGAACCTGGAGTGCTATTTGGAGTCTTACAAAATCTAGACTCTGTAAATATATTATTCTTGAAATCTTGGTTACTCATGAGTCTTGAATCTACTCTGAATTTTGAATTTCTAAAAGCTCTTAAACTATACAGTCTTCGGTTTTAATTCCTGTATACAAATCCTACATATGTATATATACATATCCTAAATAAAGATGTTAGTATATATTTTATAATCAATGATAATTGAAATAAGGTTGTTGTCTTCAAAACTCCATTCTCCAATAGAGAAAAATGGAAACACAATGAAATCTGAACCAACAACAGGAAATGCTAGTAATGTGAGTAAAAGCAGGATAAGCAATGTAAGGAAAGAGAACACTATACTAGAAGTGAGAAACAGGTATGATGCCTTAGAAGAAGGGGAAGTAGCAACTGATACAAATGGGGAAGAAGCTGAACTAAATTATATTGAAGAATTAATAGAACAGGGGTTTGAAGATATAAATGCTTATGTAATTCCATTAGTGGAAGAACTTATGCAACAAAAGAATCCTTTGCAGGAAGATGCTCTAGCCGAAGCAATACAAAACAATGAAGTAGGTGCATAAGAAGTTGATGAACAGATTGAAACAGAAAAGATCTATGAAATGATCAAAAAAACAATAAATGAAGGTATGCAAGTGGATAGCATATTGGAGTTCGAATGCATAAAAAAAATAAAGACACTCTATTACTCATTGAAACTGGTGAACAAGAGAGCAATGGCAACACAGAAGTGCAAGTGTGTGAAGATTTTCAAAATGTAGAACCGAATTTGCATGCACAGAAATTTCATGAAAAAGTCGCACCTGACCCCCTTCTCACGCAAAAACCCACGTCTGCTTCAATGCAAGTATCAGAGCCTAGAATGCCTTCACTATTCACCAACCAAACAACCTTAACTCCATTCAAAAACATGTACTCTAATCTAACTCCACCGCCATCATTTAGGTCACCACCTTCTGATTCCTTCACCCAAATATTCTATAAGAAATCAAGTGCAAAAAAAAGAGTGCTTCTGCCAGTGTACATAGCGAGTACGGGCTAAGAAGTAAGAAAAGAGAAGCACCAATCCCCTCTTCAGTATAATTTATGATGAAAGCCATTGGTGCCTCGAACATTTATGGCGGACATGATGATACAAAGTTGGACCAATGTAAATTACTTATTGCTGAGAGTAAGCTGTGCCTCCTCACCAAATTGAATCATCAACTTACTCTACGAGCTGCTAAGTACATCAACCCCTTATGGCAATATTTGCACAACCTTATGGAAGCCCCATACGGCAGAATTCTTATTCTATTTAATCCCTCAAAACTCCAAATTAAACTTATCCGGTCCTCATCCCAAATGTTACATTATAGTGCTACCATTCTTGATGACCAAATCCCATTCTTCCTGACTATTGTGTATGCAGCGAATTCCCTGAATGTCAAACAATAGCTGCTTGACATAATTCCCACTCTCTATCAAGTAACCAACCCATGGATAATTTTAGGCGACCTTAACTTCTGTTTCGATGTATCCCAAAGAATTGGAGGCAATCCATTATCTTTATCTGAGATTATTCCTATGAAAAAAGCAATAGATCATACCAACCATATCTACATTAAAAGAACTATGATGCCATTTTCTTGGAATAATAAAAGTAGAAATCAAGCAAGGACTTACTCCCTGATAGATCATGCTTTCTGTAACTCACCAACTTTCAACATATGGCCTGCCATCTCCTATGACCAACCTCCTCCTTTGTTATCTGATCACTCGCCTATTATCCTTTACCTCCTTGGGCTCGACATAAAAAAATCCTCTAGTTTTATTTTTTTTAATAACTGGTTCTATGAACCTGACTTTCTAGACATTGTTTTAGGAGCTTGGGGAGACATACCTTTGGAAACCCAATGTTTATTTTACAGGTAAAATTGAAGAAAGTTAAAGATACTCCGAGAGACTGGGCCAAGCAAAAATACGACAATGGCAATAAGCAAATCAATTATTGAAGGAAAAATCATGAAGATATACAAACTGTTATGGTGCATGATCATGCCAACCCGGAGCACTCGAATGTGGAGACCTTCACCTCAAAACAATATCAAGAACACTGAGAGCTGAAGTTGAAATGACCAAACAGAATACCTGGATTAAGTGGAAATTGGAAGGGGTCAGTAATAGTGCTTTCTTTCACGCGTCTTTAAAGGATAAGCAGTGTAGAGAAAACCTGGTTAAAATAATCGATGCAAATGGTAAATTTGCTAACACTCAAGATGAAGTTGAAAAAACATTTATAAAACACTTTGCTGATTTACTTGGAAACAAAAATGGTTTTAGACCTGACATTGATCGTATTAACCCTTATCTTACTTCCTAGTTAGATCATTACTCTTTGTGTAATAAAGTATCCGATGAGGAAGTTAAAAGAGCAATGTTCTCTCTTACCAGTAATTCTTCTAGCGGCCCCGACGTATTCAACGCCTTCTTTTATCAAAAATGCTGGAACCACATTCACGTTGAAGTGCGCAGTGCTGTGAAACACTTCTTCAAAATGGCAAACATGAGTCGTGCGTACAATAGTACTAACATAGCCTTGATCTCAAAGAAGAAGAATGCGACGACTGTCTCGGATTACCATCCAATCTCTTGCTGCAAGACCATATACAAAAGTATTTCTAAGATATTAGCTACGAGACTGAAAGTGGTTCTCCCATCTATTGTATCAACAAACCAAGCTGCTTTTCTCTCTGGTCGAAGCATACTGGATAATGTGTTAGTTTCTCACGAGTTACTCAACGGTCACTCAAACAACAATATAATTCCCACAGCAATGTTTAAATTTGACATTATGAAGGAATTTGATATGCTTCAAGTAGGATACCATTGTTAGAATTATGGGATATATGAACTTCCCTCCTCACTTTATAAAATGGATATACTCGTGTATCTCATCTCCTATGTACTCTATTCTAGTTAATGGTTCTCCTGTAGGCTACTTTGGTAGTCAGCAAGGCATTAGGCAGGGGGACCCCTTATCGACTTATATTTTTATCTTAATCATGGAAATGCTGACTCAAATGTTAAACAATAGGATTGAAAAAGGCCATTAACTCTACAACTGAGATGCAATGATCCAAGAATTTCGTCGTTGATGTTTGCAGATGATTTAGTGTTATTCTGCACTCCTGATAGTAGAATAGCCAATTCAATCTTTCAAACTCCTGACAGCTTCTACTCTATGACTGGACTCCAAGTTAATTTGCAAAAGTCTGAAATGAGGGTTGTTGGCCTATCTTCTGAATATGCAAATGAGCTTTCGACAACAATTGGGATTTCTTATAATAGTGATACCATCTCTAACCTTGGGCTATCATTAACCACAGCCAAAATCACTACTAGTCAGTGCATGCCTTTATATAGCAAAATCACGACATGGATCTGGACTTATCGTATCCTTAGCCAAGCTGGTAGGCTTACATTAATTAAAGCTGTGATTTTCCCCATGCTAGTGTATTAGACAAGGACCTTTATTCTACCAACCAAGCTGATAAATTTAATCAGGCCTGCTTTTATGAAGTTTCTTTGGAAAGGAAAGATGGATGGTAGGTATCAAGTACCGATAGCCTTTAAAGAGACAGAAAAACCTATGTGCTATGGTGGTCTCGGTATTGTCAACATGGTCACCTAGAATAAGGCATCCTTTGTCAAGCACATTAACTGTTTCCTTGGACAGAGTAATAGCATATGGGTTAGATGGTCAAGAAAGCGTGTAGGCAAAGGCAAAAACTTTTGGACGATGCCACAGCCATAGAATCTAAGCTGGACATGGCGGAGTATATTCAAGCTCAGAAGTCTTGTGTTGCCTTACTTCAGTTATAAATTCAGCTCCAGAACTGAAGTGCAGTTGTGACGAGATCCTTGGCTGAGAAATGGGTTTATTCTTTGTTGTGAGCTCCTTGATATTGAAATAGAAGTGACTGGAATTGGTAGAAATGCTAAAGCACGACAATTTATTTCCGGTAATGTCATCTTACTTCCTCGCTCGACAGTAAATAGCATAAACATTCTATGGAGAGAAGTGCACAATGTTAAGGTAGTTGAAGCAAGCGACAGTATGACACAATGGGGAAGGGAGAAATTACCTTTTCAAATTAGAGACATGTATTATAATTTGTCTGGATTTGAATTATTGTCATCTTGTAAATGGAAGAAAAGAATATGGCACAAAGATAATATTGTTCGTGAGAACTTGTTTGCATGGAAAGTACTCAATAAAGCTGTGCGGACGAAGGACATACTTCACGAGAGAGGGATGAATATTTATCCTATGTGTGTGATGTGCGGTGATAAGAATGAAAGTCTAAACCACTTATATTTTGAATGTGACGCAATATTTTCATTGTGGGAAGATAATAAGCAGAGAACTGTCATGTTGGGAGCTAGTAAGAACAGTGTAAATGAGTGGAGAAGCATAGAACAAATGACGAGTTCGAAAAGAAGAAGGGGAAGGATTCTTTGTTATACTGTCAAGAAATTTTTAAAAGCTACTTGGAGGGAGAGAAATGATAGGATCTTCAGTCCTGAAGATGCCAAGAACAAGGAACAATTTGCAACATTTGCTAAATTTGAAGTTAGGAATGGTTTGAAGCTGCTTAACTTCACCTTCGATCCAGGTATACTGAACCGGCTTCAATAACATTATTGTATATATGCGTTTTCTTTTGTTGTGTTTCTTGTGCTAATGTACTGTGTATTTATGTTATCTTGTGTGTGTTATAACTTTCTTTCTTTTCCTCGGTGCATTAATAAAGTGGTAGGGGTCCACTCAACCCCGTAGGCCTTGCCAAAAAAAAAAATATTGTTGGGTTTTGCTTAGTTACTGTAAACATGTCGTTTTCATCCTTTTGCATAAAAAGTCATTGTTTTGAAATCACAAGAGGTGTATAAAATGATCAAAAAGGGAAAAGTGGTGCAAATGTACGTTTGTGTATGTGTGTGTGTGTGTGTGTGTGTATATATATATATATATATATATATATTGTGTGCGTAATTTGCATCAACTATTCCAAATTATACACTTTCATATATTTCTTGTGATTTTGGAATATGCCAATTCCACTAATTAGACACAGTTTACAATGATTACGACTAAAAAAAATTTGTAAGATTTGAACCTTTTGGCAAAATTGAATGCAAAAAAGGATGTTTAGTTATTTACTTGACCAAATGATTTAAGTTATAACAACAATAATAAAAGATAACTACGTTGACCGCACGAAAACATAAAAATATAAACGTACATATTATCCATCCAAATCAGCGTAAAACGGTAAAATTTGCATTGTTTGGAATGTTTGAATGGTTGAATAATGTTCAATTATGGAATTATATAAAAATATAATCCATATTGAATTAATATATTTGTGGTAACCACTTGTAGCAATCAATATAATTAATTGCTATAAATAGGACCGCAAATCAATAAATAACAATTGTAACCAATGTGGATTGGGGAAAATAAATATAATAGGATAATGGTTATAATTCCTAAATTAATTAGGACAAATGTGGTACACCTCAAATTAGGAAATTTGAATTATAACCGCATTTAGACACGAGGTTAAGCTCAACTTATGGTATAAGCCAGCTCAGAACCGACCGGTAAATCCAGTAACCACATGTAGTCAGCTTAATGTGAGGGGTCTAATGCATAAATAAAATGTACTAAGGCACGAGGTAAAGTTTAACTTGTGGTAGAAGTCTACCCGGAGCCAACCAACAAATCCAACATCCGTAAGTAGTTAACTTAATATGAAAGGCCTGATATATATATAAAACAGTCAACCAATAAACAAATAAATAAATGAATAAGAATAGTAATTACCTATCGGGGTACAACAAATAGATACCTTGGGACAGATAAATAGTTGCCTTAGGAAAATATGATCGTTACGGTCATAAAGGGCAACAAAGGTGGAAAATAAAAGAAAATGATTATCATAAGGGGATTAAAGGATATTGATTGTTGTCAGAATAATAAGTCCAAATTAGGGAAGAAATCAAATAAATATCCTAGAGAAAAAGGGGATATAACCTTCCTTACTTATATTAATGAATATAAAACTTATAATTAAAAATAGAGTTAGACTTAGTAGGTTAATAATAGGAAAATATTATTAACCGTAAGAACCCGTGATGATAATAAATCATGTGGAGAGAGAGATTAAACATAAAGGGCGTAACAACGTAGCCCACTTGATCCAAATAAAGAAAGGTTGTAACGACCCGCATTTCTTCGCATCAGAGGATCGTAGAATATTGTGACGACAAGGAATTTCGCTCGGTCCGAACCAGTCGCTAAACCGACCCAGACCGTTCGAAACACCCTATCGTTTGAGAACACGACAAAATAGAACGCAAACAGAAGAACATTTCATTGTATATTACAACAATGCATCAGATTACAAGAATATACAGAGTATAAATGAATATTACACAGAAATATCAGAGATTTAAATTACATTTAAATACATAGCAGCGGAAAATAATACAATACACAACTAGAATGAGATATACGGATACAAAGCTTTCCGGATATCGTTCCAGCTGTAAACCAGGATCCTGTGAATATAAATCTGCAAAACCAAAACTACTAGCTGCCCGTGTCGAAAATAAGGGCACCCAGAGTTTAGGTTAAAACAATAAACTCCAGGTCAGTCATGTGACTGGTGTGAGAACTAAAACAGTTAATCTTTATTTTTAAAGCTAGGTAAATCAAGGGACCACGCCATATAACACGGAACGGGTTTCCTCCCAAGAATACCAGTGCATAAAACAAACAGCGCAATGCTAAATAAAGAAAAATGAAGCTGTTATAAGACCCAGGTCCTATCACACAATGCAAACGCAAGCCGGGGGATAGGGTTTTCCCTTATAACAGCCAAAGAATGCTGGATACGTTTAAAACAAATCATTTGATACTATTATAAGTGCATAGTGTATAAAACAACTTCAAATCATAAGTATCAATCATAGGCGGCATGGGTACCATATATCATGTCGCCATATATAGGTTTACAAATAAAACCGCAAATGTCACGTATTTGGAAATTGGATTTCCATCTATGAACCGAGGCAAAAGATAGTCCTCAACCGATTCGAGACTGCCCAGCCCGAGTCTCAGGCAAGCGCGCAGGCAAGCCTTGGAGCGACAGGGCCGGTCCACCGACGTGGATTATTATACCTGAGCACTACGTTTCGCCGCCCTTTGGGGCGTAAGCGAGCCAACGAATGACTCCATCGGACCCGGATCGTCCGATCTAACCGAGGCGCCTCGCAACAGCAACAACCACATAAGTCAAACTCGTCAGGGCGTGTAAAACCACTGACGCCACTTCTAGCTAGGAGGAAACGCAGGCCCTCCCTGAGGTCCGTCTCCCGTTTTTGGTTCATACCGGGTGTGAAACACGCGAGGTAAACGTTACACAAAGCTACGCCACAAAGGCCGTGCTTTGATCATCACCACAAGACTTTGCTTTTCAACAGAAGCCTTGATCATTTGCATCTTAGCATGCCACACAGGCAAACCATCCTATGCAACCGATATCAGTCACACAGAATGAAATCCGATGTCAGACACACAGTCCATTTACAAGTCCGTCCTGGGTCTGAACGAAACCGGAGGCACCTAGTACCCCGCATATCCATCGATCTCCAAGTACGTCTGGACGATCACTAACTGTTTCCATCTTCTTGGGTGTACAGCCCAATCAAGATCATCAGTTATCACCCAAACGACGTGAAGACCTCCGGTCTTCGACCATCGTCTTCATCTTCGACTTATCGTCGTATCAGTTATTCAGAATGGGATAAACCCGGACTTCCCGAATAACTCGCGTATATTTTATAAAAGTGTTACACAAACACAACATACGCCTCATTCCAATTCATTAGTCACTAACCGTAAATTAATCAAGAGAATAATTCCCCAAATATTAACCCCGAAGGCCGAAACCAACATCAGATCAATATCCAGAAAACCCTTCTGCTTGGCTAACCGACAGTTAGTTTCTAAATTTCACGTTCAAATCTAATTGAAGATTTAACTATCGCCTGGAGCAAAACTGGTGATACTCCATTCTCGATCTTTTCAATCTAATTAAAGATTCATTAAAACTCCACTTAGTTTTAATCTGTGACTGGGTTAAAGAATCAGTGTCATTTAAAACACGGTTCACGATAAACCCAAAGTCACATCCCATTAATTATCGGGTTAAAGAACAAGTGTTATCTAAAACACTGTTCACGATAAACCCAAAAATCAATATCCATTCAATTCCAATTAAATATTATTTAATTGGTACACGTCATTAAATCTAAATAAAAAGATTTAATCTTTTCTCAACTGGGTTCAAGAACAGTGTTAGTGAAGACACCATTCACGACAAACCCAAATCACATTCATTAATTATCGGGTTAAAGAACAAGTGTTATTTAAAACACTGTTCACGATAAACCCAAAAATCAATATCCATTCAATTCCAATTAAATATTATTTAATTGGTACACGTCATTAAATCTAAATAAAAAGATTTAATCATTTCTCAACTGGGTTCAAGAACAGTGTTAGTGAAGACACCATTCACGACAAACCCAAATCACATTCATTAATTATCGGGTTAAAGAACAAGTGTTATTTAAAACACTGTTCACGATAAACCCAAAAATCAATTCCCAATTCAATTCCAATTAAATATCATTTTTAATTGGTACACTTCATTAAATCTAAATAAAAAGATTTAATCATTTCTCAACTGGGTTCAAGAACAGTGTTAGTGAAGACACCATTCACGACAAACCCAAATCACATTCGATATTCAATACAAGGCTCTGAATAGAAAATATATCGGCTTATATTCAATATCAAATTCTACGACTAACAAATGTCGTATTGGAAATAACGATATAAATATATATATCTTTCAAATTTCCATAACAACACCTGTATAATCACGAATTCCAACATCGAAATATTCCGAAGACAATTTCGATTCAAATCCACTCCAATGCAATCATTGGAAATTTTGGTTATTTTCAAAACCCTTTTCAAATTCAATTTATTTATTTAAAAATAAATAGAATTATAATTCTAGTTCAAAACTAGTTCATTTCGATAAAAATCTATTTTTATCTTTTCAAATAGGGAGTTTTTCATCCCAAATCTTCACAAATCATTTCTTATGATTTTACACAAATTATTGCTATTTTTAATAATTTTATCAAGGCCCGTACAGTCGATTTCCATCAACGGCCATCGAACTGCACTTACAGCGACCTTTTTCGAATTTGATTTGGACATAATTCCAAATCCAACCGTTAGATTTCAAATTTCTAATATTCGTTAGAAAGCTCTTTTCGATACGAACCCAACGGTTCCGGTTTAGGGAGAATCCGACGGTCGGATCTCCCGTAATGTCCGTTTGAAATAAATGGTCGAAATTCGCGAACTGCCGCGGCGCGGCGCGTTCTATTCAGGCCATTATATTATATATATAATATATATAATATATACTTCGTCGATTCCTATTTAAAACGAATTATATAAATAGTTTTGAATTCGTTTCAAAAACTTTTTCAACTTCCTTTTCAATTCAAATCACAATTGAATTCTTCTTTATAAATTCGTTTTGAATATTCATTTCTATTCAATTCAAATTTCAATTCAATTTGAATTCATATTCAATTCAATTCATTTCGAAATCGTTTTCAATTCAATTCATTTCGAAATCGTTTTCAATTCACTTTGAATTCGTTTCAATTCAATTCATTTCGAAATCGTTTTCAATTTACTTTGAATTCGTTTCAATTCAATTCATTTCGAAATCGTTTTCAATTCACTTTTCAATTCAATTTATTTCGAAATCGTTTTCAATTCACTTTGAATTCGTTTCAATTCAATTCATTTCGAAATCGTTTTCAATTCACTTTTCAATTCAATTCGAAATCGTTTTCAATTCAATTTATTTCGAAATCGTTTTCAATTCAATTTATTTCGAAATCGTTTTCAATTCAGTTCATTTCGAAATCGTTTTCAATTCAACTCATTTCGAAATCGTTTTCAATTCAATTTATTTCGAAATCGTTTTAAAATCGATATAAATATCGTTCACGTCAAAATGGCGTCAATCTAATCAACACGGCTTCATATATTGATATTTTCAAATATTCCATTTCGAATATTTCTATTTCAAATATTTCTATTTTAAAACTGGAATGAGGCCCAATCAATTACCATATAAAGTTAATTATATGGATTTTCATACAACACATGTATATAATAGCATGGAAAAATAATCAACCATCAACCAAAGTGCACTACACTGTATAAGCATCAAATAAAGATATCTAACGCTTACAACAGCATGTCAATCAATCGATCGACATATTTAATCAATCAGGATGAGTGAACTTCAAATTTCATCCCAACACCCGTGTGGGGTTTCAAACCATCAAACAAATATTTTATTTGTGCTGTTGGGCGATGTGTAAAATTTATCGTCCCAATCAATATCAGTCAAATCAGTGTACATAAACAAACCGTCTGGTTTGTAAATGAATATTTTATTTTATTCACATTCACGTTAAAAACTATATTTTTAACGATAAAATATTTATTCCAACACATGAATTTTCTTTTCAGTTCATTTATTCAATAAATGACATTTTTATTTTTCTAACATATTTTAGAAAATTTCGGCGGCATAACGGCACGATACTAGAAACGGGACGAGGCCTAGCCTTATCCCCGGTCTAGTGAAGGCCCACGCCATTCACACATCAATCAAATCAATTTCGTTATGCAAACCACAAAATTTGGAGTAAGAGTCTAACCTAGCCTTACTCCTTCGCCTTATAACGGCGCACGTCTAATCCTAACCAATTTATCGATTCGATTTTTCACACCACAAACCACATTCAAACCAATATCGCAATCAATAACCAAACAGCCAAACAAACAAGTCCATGGTCTGTGGACGATTGTGTCGGGTGCTACTAAGCACCGTCTGCATCCTAGTATATATATATATATATAACTAGAAAAATAAATTGAAAGGTGAGAAATTCTCACATATAGCTATCCTAGCTCCACGGCTCTTCTTTTGCAGAAGTCTTCGTCGTTTCACCTTTTTTGTCACCTTCGTTATCCGCTTTCACTACATATGTAAAAATCGAATTTTTACTTCGCTTTTCAATATATAAAAATCACATTTTTAATACGAAGTTCAATATATAAAAATCATATTTTTCTATAGAAGTTCAATATATAAAAATCATATTTTTCTATAGAAGTTCAATATATAAAAATCATATTTTTATTTCGAAGTTCAATAGATAAAAATCATATTTTTATTTCGAAGTTCAATAGATAAAAATCATATTTTTATTTCGAAGTTCAATATATAAAAATTATATTTTTATTTCGAAGTTCAATATATAAAAATTATATTTTTATTTCGAAGTTCAATATATAAAAATTCTATTTTTCTATCGAAGTTCAATATATAAAAATTCTATTTTTATTTCTAAGTTCAAATCTTTTTCGAAAAATCAGTTTTAAGCTTTCTTTAAAAACAGTTTTAATTCTTTAAACAAATCAGTTTTAATTATTTTTGCAAATCATTTTTTATTCTTTATAAAATTTCAGTTTTAAATGCTTTTAAAAAAAATCAGAATTAAACCCTTAATTAAAATAAATCAGTTTCTTTTAAAACTTCAAAGTCAGTTTCTTTTTTTTTAAAATCAAAACCAGTTTCTCTAAAATCGAAATAAAAAAAAAAAAAAAAAAAAAAATAAATAAAGAAAAAAACTTACTGTATTCGATAGGGGGGGGTTCCTTGCGGGGTCGCAGCCGACGTCGGGGGAGGGGTGCGGCTTGGGCTGGGGTGGTCGGAGGGGAGGGGTGCGGCTAGGGCTCGGGGTCTGGGGCTATCGGGTTATCGCGAGGGCATGGGGTTCGATGCGGGTTCGGCGGAGAGGAAGAAGGGAGGGGGAAGAAGAGGAGGGCGGGGCGGCTGTGGTGGCTGCGCCGCCTAGGCGCGGCGGCGACATCTGGTGGGGCGCGATGCCCCTTTCCCCTTCTTCTTTTTTTTTTTTTTTTTTTTTTTTTTTTTTTTTTTTGATTCGATTATAAAAAGAGGGGGGGGGTGCCAGATAGATAAAAGGGAGGAGAGAGGAATTTTTTTTTTTAATTATTTAATTAATAAAAAGGTACTTTTACATATGACCGCGAAACGAGGTCCACCGCCTGTCGTCTATAGCGTTTTACCCCCATTTCGAACACAATGGGATATATATCGCAAGCTGATTTGACCATTTGAATCCGTTTCCGTTTAATTTACATTTAAATCACTATATTGAATTTTAAACGTACATTTCAAATTACCGGGGTCACATACTAACTCTATAAATCCCATAAAAATATTTTCTAGTTTCGTATTGACGATACGGTCCTAATAAAACTAGTTTCGTCGAATTCTGAGATCGTTTGAAAAATGGCCAATTTCCAGTCGATTAAAATCAACTGAAACCGGTCAAACGCGTTTTCCTTTGCCACGCTCACATATTGATTCGAAAAATTATGAAATTTGGAATCTAGCAATAACTTAACATCATGGACCCAACAAAACTGGTTGCGTCGAAATCCGAGGTCGTTTGCAAAATTGCTATTTTTAAGGGCTTTATATATATAAAAATATATATAAATTTCACGGCGACTATTTCTAATTTTAAACTGGACATACCTTATTATTTCTAAGATGAAATCTCAGTTTGTTAACTTCGTTACAAAGATATAGTTATACAGATTCAAATATTTCTTGTTTCGTTCAATTCTGACTTATATTGAATTCTGTATATTCATTTGAAATTAGAAATCGAATTTTCGAACTACCGCGCCATTTTCAATTCCTTTTATAATTATATATAATTATTTTTATTCTAACGACGACGCGTATAATATATACGTTCGAATTATATTCAAAATAAATTTATTGTCGATATTATTTAAAATAATTCATATTAAATAATCAAAATTCGCTAAAATTGCAAAAATAAAATTTTTAAACTGGCCCAGATTTTACGGGTTGTTACAATCTCCCCCACTTAAAACTTTTCGTCCCCGAAAAGGAACAAAGTCGAAAGTGGTTTGATTAATCAACTCTACGCTCGATCTAACTTCCATTCTCCAACTTTTCAGTTTCTGAGAATTTTCAAAATTTCAAAAATTTGGCTAACACCCTAAATTTTTGAAAAATTTCGCCATAACCTCCCCTGCACCGGGAGCATCGGGGAATTTCAAATAGCTTCCCCGGTCCTTCAGATCTCAAAAAGAAAAAGAAAAAGCCAATAGGCTCACAAAATCATCATCACCCAAACAAAACAGGAAATTATGTAGTAAACATGTACCTATTTGTCGGGCAAACAAATTTTATTCTCTGGCTCTAGCCTCCTTGCTATGACCTGTTCAATGATAGATATATATACGCAAGCAAATGCGACCAAATTTCAATACAATTCAATATTTGATTCAATTTAGGCATAATGGTTCAAAATTATCAAACAACTAAACAAACAACACAAACATCAATCAATTAGTGAATTTAACGTTTCAAATTCATAATTTTGATATATATACAGAAATCATGTTTTTGATGCCAAATCACAACAATGTATTCTAGCTATATTAGTTTTGGTTCTCACACCAATCTAATGGAAATATATAGAAAGTCACACCTTCGAAACTCGAACATAAATGTTGATGATGCGATCGCTATCATCAATACCATCTTCGGGCGACTAGAGTGCGATACTATATCTATCCAATATATTAAAACTTTGAATATACGCTAGCTAGGCGCATACGCAAAAATCTTTATATACTGAATTGTCCAAATCTTATAAATATATAATCAAATACGAAAAATTGATTTTAAATTTTCAAAACAAAATTGACTTTCATTTTAAAAATATACTCTTCACACTCGTTCTAGGATACTACTGATCCCATCTCTAACGAGTCATTCTCATTGGATATTACTAATCCAATATCTGATGAATTCTTTCGTATGTTTCTAATGTGTCTTGTTCTCTAGCTTTGTAAACCAAAGCTCTGATACCAACTGTGACGACAAGGAATTTCGCTCGGTCCGAACCAGTCGCTAAACCGACCCAGACCGTTCGAAACACCCTATCGTTTGAGAACACGACAAAATAGAACGCAAACAGAAGAACATTTCATTGTATATTACAACAATGCATCAGATTACAAGAATATACAGAGTATAAATGAATATTACACAGAAATATCAGAGATTTAAATTACATTTAAATACATAGCAGCGGAAAATAATACAATACACAACTAGAATGAGATATACGGATACAAAGCTTTCCGGATATCGTTCCAGCTGTAAACCAGGATCCTGTGAATATAAATCTGCAAAACCAAAACTACTAGCTGCCCGTGTCGAAAATAAGGGCACCCAGAGTTTAGGTTAAAACAATAAACTCCAGGTCAGTCATGTGACTGGTGTGAGAACTAAAACAGTTAATCTTTATTTTTAAAGCTAGGTAAATCAAGGGACCACGCCATATAACACGGAACGGGTTTCCTCCCAAGAATACCAGTGCATAAAACAAACAGCGCAATGCTAAATAAAGAAAAATGAAGCTGTTATAAGACCCAGGTCCTATCACACAATGCAAACGCAAGCCGGGGGATAGGGTTTTCCCTTATAACAGCCAAAGAATGCTGGATACGTTTAAAACAAATCATTTGATACTATTATAAGTGCATAGTGTATAAAACAACTTCAAATCATAAGTATCAATCATAGGCGGCATGGGTACCATATATCATGTCGCCATATATAGGTTTACAAATAAAACCGCAAATGTCACGTATTTGGAAATTGGATTTCCATCTATGAACCGAGGCAAAAGATAGTCCTCAACCGATTCGAGACTGCCCAGCCCGAGTCTCAGGCAAGCGCGCAGGCAAGCCTTGGAGCGACAGGGCCGGTCCACCGACGTGGATTATTATACCTGAGCACTACGTTTCGCCGCCCTTTGGGGCGTAAGCGAGCCAACGAATGACTCCATCGGACCCGGATCGTCCGATCTAACCGAGGCGCCTCGCAACAGCAACAACCACATAAGTCAAACTCGTCAGGGCGTGTAAAACCACTGACGCCACTTCTAGCTAGGAGGAAACGCAGGCCCTCCCTGAGGTCCGTCTCCCGTTTTTGGTTCATACCGGGTGTGAAACACGCGAGGTAAACGTTACACAAAGCTACGCCACAAAGGCCGTGCTTTGATCATCACCACAAGACTTTGCTTTTCAACAGAAGCCTTGATCATTTGCATCTTAGCATGCCACACAGGCAAACCATCCTATGCAACCGATATCAGTCACACAGAATGAAATCCGATGTCAGACACACAGTCCATTTACAAGTCCGTCCTGGGTCTGAACGAAACCGGAGGCACCTAGTACCCCGCATATCCATCGATCTCCAAGTACGTCTGGACGATCACTAACTGTTTCCATCTTCTTGGGTGTACAGCCCAATCAAGATCATCAGTTATCACCCAAACGACGTGAAGACCTCCGGTCTTCGACCATCGTCTTCATCTTCGACTTATCGTCGTATCAGTTATTCAGAATGGGATAAACCCGGACTTCCCGAATAACTCGCGTATATTTTATAAAAGTGTTACACAAACACAACATACGCCTCATTCCAATTCATTAGTCACTAACCGTAAATTAATCAAGAGAATAATTCCCCAAATATTAACCCCGAAGGCCGAAACCAACATCAGATCAATATCCAGAAAACCCTTCTGCTTGGCTAACCGACAGTTAGTTTCTAAATTTCACGTTCAAATCTAATTGAAGATTTAACTATCGCCTGGAGCAAAACTGGTGATACTCCATTCTCGATCTTTTCAATCTAATTAAAGATTCATTAAAACTCCACTTAGTTTTAATCTGTGACTGGGTTAAAGAATCAGTGTCATTTAAAACACGGTTCACGATAAACCCAAAGTCACATCCCATTAATTATCGGGTTAAAGAACAAGTGTTATCTAAAACACTGTTCACGATAAACCCAAAAATCAATATCCATTCAATTCCAATTAAATATTATTTAATTGGTACACGTCATTAAATCTAAATAAAAAGATTTAATCTTTTCTCAACTGGGTTCAAGAACAGTGTTAGTGAAGACACCATTCACGACAAACCCAAATCACATTCATTAATTATCGGGTTAAAGAACAAGTGTTATTTAAAACACTGTTCACGATAAACCCAAAAATCAATATCCATTCAATTCCAATTAAATATTATTTAATTGGTACACGTCATTAAATCTAAATAAAAAGATTTAATCATTTCTCAACTGGGTTCAAGAACAGTGTTAGTGAAGACACCATTCACGACAAACCCAAATCACATTCATTAATTATCGGGTTAAAGAACAAGTGTTATTTAAAACACTGTTCACGATAAACCCAAAAATCAATTCCCAATTCAATTCCAATTAAATATCATTTTTAATTGGTACACTTCATTAAATCTAAATAAAAAGATTTAATCATTTCTCAACTGGGTTCAAGAACAGTGTTAGTGAAGACACCATTCACGACAAACCCAAATCACATTCGATATTCAATACAAGGCTCTGAATAGAAAATATATCGGCTTATATTCAATATCAAATTCTACGACTAACAAATGTCGTATTGGAAATAACGATATAAATATATATATCTTTCAAATTTCCATAACAACACCTGTATAATCACGAATTCCAACATCGAAATATTCCGAAGACAATTTCGATTCAAATCCACTCCAATGCAATCATTGGAAATTTTGGTTATTTTCAAAACCCTTTTCAAATTCAATTTATTTATTTAAAAATAAATAGAATTATAATTCTAGTTCAAAACTAGTTCATTTCGATAAAAATCTATTTTTATCTTTTCAAATAGGGAGTTTTTCATCCCAAATCTTCACAAATCATTTCTTATGATTTTACACAAATTATTGCTATTTTTAATAATTTTATCAAGGCCCGTACAGTCGATTTCCATCAACGGCCATCGAACTGCACTTACAGCGACCTTTTTCGAATTTGATTTGGACATAATTCCAAATCCAACCGTTAGATTTCAAATTTCTAATATTCGTTAGAAAGCTCTTTTCGATACGAACCCAACGGTTCCGGTTTAGGGAGAATCCGACGGTCGGATCTCCCGTAATGTCCGTTTGAAATAAATGGTCGAAATTCGCGAACTGCCGCGGCGCGGCGCGTTCTATTCAGGCCATTATATTATATATATAATATATATAATATATACTTCGTCGATTCCTATTTAAAACGAATTATATAAATAGTTTTGAATTCGTTTCAAAAACTTTTTCAACTTCCTTTTCAATTCAAATCACAATTGAATTCTTCTTTATAAATTCGTTTTGAATATTCATTTCTATTCAATTCAAATTTCAATTCAATTTGAATTCATATTCAATTCAATTCATTTCGAAATCGTTTTCAATTCAATTCATTTCGAAATCGTTTTCAATTCACTTTGAATTCGTTTCAATTCAATTCATTTCGAAATCGTTTTCAATTTACTTTGAATTCGTTTCAATTCAATTCATTTCGAAATCGTTTTCAATTCACTTTTCAATTCAATTTATTTCGAAATCGTTTTCAATTCACTTTGAATTCGTTTCAATTCAATTCATTTCGAAATCGTTTTCAATTCACTTTTCAATTCAATTCGAAATCGTTTTCAATTCAATTTATTTCGAAATCGTTTTCAATTCAATTTATTTCGAAATCGTTTTCAATTCAGTTCATTTCGAAATCGTTTTCAATTCAACTCATTTCGAAATCGTTTTCAATTCAATTTATTTCGAAATCGTTTTAAAATCGATATAAATATCGTTCACGTCAAAATGGCGTCAATCTAATCAACACGGCTTCATATATTGATATTTTCAAATATTCCATTTCGAATATTTCTATTTCAAATATTTCTATTTTAAAACTGGAATGAGGCCCAATCAATTACCATATAAAGTTAATTATATGGATTTTCATACAACACATGTATATAATAGCATGGAAAAATAATCAACCATCAACCAAAGTGCACTACACTGTATAAGCATCAAATAAAGATATCTAACGCTTACAACAGCATGTCAATCAATCGATCGACATATTTAATCAATCAGGATGAGTGAACTTCAAATTTCATCCCAACACCCGTGTGGGGTTTCAAACCATCAAACAAATATTTTATTTGTGCTGTTGGGCGATGTGTAAAATTTATCGTCCCAATCAATATCAGTCAAATCAGTGTACATAAACAAACCGTCTGGTTTGTAAATGAATATTTTATTTTATTCACATTCACGTTAAAAACTATATTTTTAACGATAAAATATTTATTCCAACACATGAATTTTCTTTTCAGTTCATTTATTCAATAAATGACATTTTTATTTTTCTAACATATTTTAGAAAATTTCGGCGGCATAACGGCACGATACTAGAAACGGGACGAGGCCTAGCCTTATCCCCGGTCTAGTGAAGGCCCACGCCATTCACACATCAATCAAATCAATTTCGTTATGCAAACCACAAAATTTGGAGTAAGAGTCTAACCTAGCCTTACTCCTTCGCCTTATAACGGCGCACGTCTAATCCTAACCAATTTATCGATTCGATTTTTCACACCACAAACCACATTCAAACCAATATCGCAATCAATAACCAAACAGCCAAACAAACAAGTCCATGGTCTGTGGACGATTGTGTCGGGTGCTACTAAGCACCGTCTGCATCCTAGTATATATATATATATATAACTAGAAAAATAAATTGAAAGGTGAGAAATTCTCACATATAGCTATCCTAGCTCCACGGCTCTTCTTTTGCAGAAGTCTTCGTCGTTTCACCTTTTTTGTCACCTTCGTTATCCGCTTTCACTACATATGTAAAAATCGAATTTTTACTTCGCTTTTCAATATATAAAAATCACATTTTTAATACGAAGTTCAATATATAAAAATCATATTTTTCTATAGAAGTTCAATATATAAAAATCATATTTTTCTATAGAAGTTCAATATATAAAAATCATATTTTTATTTCGAAGTTCAATAGATAAAAATCATATTTTTATTTCGAAGTTCAATAGATAAAAATCATATTTTTATTTCGAAGTTCAATATATAAAAATTATATTTTTATTTCGAAGTTCAATATATAAAAATTATATTTTTATTTCGAAGTTCAATATATAAAAATTCTATTTTTCTATCGAAGTTCAATATATAAAAATTCTATTTTTATTTCTAAGTTCAAATCTTTTTCGAAAAATCAGTTTTAAGCTTTCTTTAAAAACAGTTTTAATTCTTTAAACAAATCAGTTTTAATTATTTTTGCAAATCATTTTTTATTCTTTATAAAATTTCAGTTTTAAATGCTTTTAAAAAAAATCAGAATTAAACCCTTAATTAAAATAAATCAGTTTCTTTTAAAACTTCAAAGTCAGTTTCTTTTTTTTTAAAATCAAAACCAGTTTCTCTAAAATCGAAATAAAAAAAAAAAAAAAAAAAAAATAAATAAAGAAAAAAACTTACTGTATTCGATAGGGGGGGTTCCTTGCGGGGTCGCAGCCGACGTCGGGGGAGGGGTGCGGCTTGGGCTGGGGTGGTCGGAGGGGAGGGGTGCGGCTAGGGCTCGGGGTCTGGGGCTATCGGGTTATCGCGAGGGCATGGGGTTCGATGCGGGTTCGGCGGAGAGGAAGAAGGGAGGGGGAAGAAGAGGAGGGCGGGGCGGCTGTGGTGGCTGCGCCGCCTAGGCGCGGCGGCGACATCTGGTGGGGCGCGATGCCCCTTTCCCCTTCTTCTTTTTTTTTTTATTTTTTTTTTTTTTTTTTTTTTTTGATTCGATTATAAAAAGAGGGGGGGGGGTGCCAGATAGATAAAAGGGAGGAGAGAGGAATTTTTTTTTTTAATTATTTAATTAATAAAAAGGTACTTTTACATATGACCGCGAAACGAGGTCCACCGCCTGTCGTCTATAGCGTTTTACCCCCATTTCGAACACAATGGGATATATATCGCAAGCTGATTTGACCATTTGAATCCGTTTCCGTTTAATTTACATTTAAATCACTATATTGAATTTTAAACGTACATTTCAAATTACCGGGGTCACATACTAACTCTATAAATCCCATAAAAATATTTTCTAGTTTCGTATTGACGATACGGTCCTAATAAAACTAGTTTCGTCGAATTCTGAGATCGTTTGAAAAATGGCCAATTTCCAGTCGATTAAAATCAACTGAAACCGGTCAAACGCGTTTTCCTTTGCCACGCTCACATATTGATTCGAAAAATTATGAAATTTGGAATCTAGCAATAACTTAACATCATGGACCCAACAAAACTGGTTGCGTCGAAATCCGAGGTCGTTTGCAAAATTGCTATTTTTAAGGGCTTTATATATATAAAAATATATATAAATTTCACGGCGACTATTTCTAATTTTAAACTGGACATACCTTATTATTTCTAAGATGAAATCTCAGTTTGTTAACTTCGTTACAAAGATATAGTTATACAGATTCAAATATTTCTTGTTTCGTTCAATTCTGACTTATATTGAATTCTGTATATTCATTTGAAATTAGAAATCGAATTTTCGAACTACCGCGCCATTTTCAATTCCTTTTATAATTATATATAATTATTTTTATTCTAACGACGACGCATATAATATATACGTTCGAATTATATTCAAAATAAATTTATTGTCGATATTATTTAAAATAATTCATATTAAATAATCAAAATTCGCTAAAATTGCAAAAATAAAATTTTTAAACTGGCCCAGATTTTACGGGTTGTTACAAATATTTATTTCATTCTTAGATGAAGTCGTATAGTCCTGTAACTTTAGGGAACGATTATTGGGGTCGTTTCCCATGTTCACGATTTTTGCCGATTTTTAAATAACCGTTTTGCCCCTGGTGAATCTAGTTTCGCCTACAAGTTTTGATTGGTAAGCGTTTTTGACTTAAAACCACTTCCATTGGATTCAGATGATGGTTTACCTTTCCGTAGAGTGGTCACGTTAATCAAACAGACTTACCGTTTGGGAGATATGGCTGAAATAAGGTTTGGATTATGAAAAACAGCTTAACCGGGCTTAATTAGGGTAATTAGCTTATGGGGCCATAACCCATTTCGGGAATAGGATTATGGGGAGGCTGATAGAGTTTGGGAAATTAGTTTTTATCACTTTTTCAGCCGCCACTTTCATCTTTGAACCTTAACAATGGCCTACACCTTCTAAATCACTCCCAAATCACTTTCTAATCATTTATTAACCAAATCTACGTCAAATCAAGGAATATTAACATCAAATCAGAGTTGGAGCTGCTACGTTGCATTGTAAACCACGCCAAAACATTAGGGTTTCGGATCCAAGATTTTATTTGCGGCTAAGGTGAGTGATTTGCACATTTAAACAATAATTACGATTAATTAGGGGTGATTAGTGTTAATTAGCGAAATTATGCATGTTAAAAATCTGGAAAAATATGCAAAAATTATTAAATAGTATTTTATGCCTCTTTTATAAGTTGGGGTTAATTTGGACATGTTTTGCTTAGGGTTGTCAATGGGTCGTGTCGGGTCGGGTTCGGGTCGGGTCAAGTCGGATTCGGGTTGATTTTAAACAGGTTGGGTCAACCTCTTTATTAAATGGGTCATATTTTCCTAACCCGTTTATAAATGGGTTGACCCGACCCGACCCGCGTAACCCAATTAACTAAATGGGTCGTGTCGGGTCGTGTTGGGTCGGGTTTACCCATTTGAACCATTGATAGATACTGCCTACTAATATAAGCAACACAAGAGCCAAATCACCAATATGCATATTGTCATATAATCACCAATATGCAACAAGTTGCAAAGTCATCAACAGACAACACATATATAAAGCATGAAATCACCATATCCAAAAATCATTTTCTATACATAAGTATATATTCCCATACTGCATAAATTAAAGACTACCAGTATGGAAGAGATACAGTTGTTATAAGTAAAATATAACTAACAACATATAATAATATATTAGTAAAATATAACAACTTACATATACGAGCTAACTCATTACTGGATACATAAATGATTAACACTAACAGTACACATAAAAGACTAACAGTATGAAAGAGATACAACATATAATCGGGTCTGGCAGGTCAAAATCAGGTTAACCGGTCAACCTTAAACCTACCCGTTTATAAATGGGTCAAATTCGGGTTGACCCGAAAATGACCTGCTAACTAAACGGGTCGGGTTAACCTACTAATTTCCGTGCGGGTTTCTGGTCGGGTCACGGGTCATGTAGGAAATTGACAGCCCTAGTTTTGCTAATCCTACGATTAAACATGATTAAGGGGGATTAAAGTGAAAAACATGGGTTTTGCGTATGTTTGATGCATGTTAACATGTTAGATTGATGTTTTGGTGCTTATGTTCGATTCTCTTTATTGCTATTACTGTTTGGAATGTTTTTTGGTTGCTTAATTAAGTTAGATTGGTCGAAAACGCCATCGTATGGCGTAAATAGCTTGTTGGAAATGGCGTAGGAATCCGGATCGGATCGCTGGAACAGGACCGGGTCGGGTCGTGTAGCCCACCCACGAGTCACCTCATGTATCCGAACCGAAGCTTGCACCATGAAGCATCCTCTCCAAACCCACAAGCTGATGTACCACCGAGCCGCCTGGATGAAGCTGCCATGAAACGCCCCTTTGATTCGATGCTTGAAGGAGCCACGAACTGGTGGAAGAATGCAACCCGATCCGAACCGGATCAGTGACCATGAACCGAACCGGTGCCACAAGCCGACCCGAACCCAGTGAGGCACCACGACCCGAACCGTTTGGTGGCCACGAACCAGAGCTACTCGTGAACCGATGGAGGACCCGAACTTATATGATGATCACGAACCGAATGGAGATCAAACCGGGATGACCAAAATCTGAGATGCAAAGGTAGTCCAAATAGGAAGTAGAACTCATGATCCAGATGGGAACCAACGAGTTAACTTCATGAATTGGACTTTGCTGCGGGATGTGTGCAAAGGGGTTATCGATGTCCATAGCTTTGACTCACCACCGAGAGATGGATTAGCGGCTATGGATTAGTGCAGTGGAGTTGTCATGACTCCATGGGGCAGAGTGATCGTAGCACGGCTATGAGCCAGTGCAGTGGAGTTGTCATGACTTCATACGGGCAGAGTGGACATAGCAAAGGATTAGTGGCTATGGATCAGTGCAGTGGAGCCGTCATGACTCCATGGGGTAGAGTGATCGTAGCAAAATAATTGGGTGATCAGAGTGGTAGATATCGTATACTTTACGCACTGAGTGAGAGACATGAGGATAATTGCTATGTTTGATGTTTGCCATCACCATGACATGCACACCCCCTCCCCATTATTTTCACACCATGTGTTAATGTTACCTTAGAGTACCGTACATCTTGTTGTGCTAACTCTTTGGTTGTAGGTCTAGTTTCAGGTGTAATTTATTTATACCTGCTTTTTTGTTTTGTTCTGCTGCTTATCGCTTATACCAGACTTTTGTCTGACCCAAAGTTTTATGTCTCTTCTTATTACTTTGGGTGCTCCTAAACCAGGAGACTAGAGACAGGTTAGGTGGTATGCACGAGTTGCTGTCCGGAGGCGAGCATGAGGCTTCCACGTATTTCTTTACACATATTCTCCCTGTGTTGTTGATTGTCACTACTTTGGGCATTAGTGGTGTATCTTTCTATTTTTTTTAGAGACAGTATTTTGAAGTTGTAATAATGGTTTGGATCATAAGCTGTATTTTGGATTTCTGATGCAATAATGGTTTAGTTTTTAGCTTACGCCCTGTCTCACCTGTTTTATGTCAAAAGTTATGTTATTACTATATTTTATTCCATGTGCTGTGAGACATACAACAAGTTCCTTGTTAGTTCATCGTCCTACTTCTTTTCTTTTGACAACTGTCCCATGCTAGTTGGACATTGGCGCAGCGCATTTCAGAGGAAATGTCCCATGCTTGTGATATTTTGGTTTTCAAAAGCTATATATATTGTTAGACCAAAAAATGGTCCTAACACCCAAATTGTCGTATTTAGAGCATAGGATATGAAGAAATAACCGAAAAATAAAGGAAAAAGCAAGACAACAAGATTTTTATAGTGGTTCGGTGTTAACGAGCCTACGTCCACTTCATATCTTCTCATTTCACTCATGGATCATAATTACAATGAAAATTGTCTCTCAAACACTTGGAATCTATGAACAATTCTCTCTGAATTCGTTGATTTTTGTTGAGGAAGATGGTGGTTATTCAAGGAGAAGTGTTAACCATGGCAGCTATGGATGTTGAGATGCCAAAAGTCCCCTGAAAATGCCCTCTGGAGGTGTATTTATAGCTGTAGGAGAGCCCATATGGTGATCAGGTCGTAGTAGGACACGTGGCACCCGATCCGGAAAAGTAGGAGCGATCATAGCCTTGAGAATACGTCAAAATCAACACGTGTAGTAGTGGGTCCTGGTCGTGGTTCGTGGTCACGGTTCGTGATCCGGGTTGGTGAGCTAGTGAAGATCAGGTCGGGTCATGGTCACGAACCGATCCCAGGAGGTGGTCACAATCCGACCCCGGGAGGTGGTCACGATCCAACCCCAGGGGGTGGTCACGATTCGACCCCAGGGGGTGGTCACGATCTGATCTTCAAAAAAGCCAAAATGCAGGTTTTTTCATAGTTCTGTATGCGTTCACGGAAACGGATGTCACTTTCAAATCGTAAGGCCGATTGGACCAAACGAATGCTATACTTGAAGCTAATTCAAAAGGCTACAAGTATTTGATGTGTTTTATATCCAAATGAAGACGTTTGATAGGGGTTTCGGGCCAGTTTTTCAATATTCTACCGCTTCATCCGAGCGATTGTTGATCACTGCATGTTCATATTCAAATCATTCGCTTTGAGTAGCTTGGTCACAAAGCAGGTTAACATTTTTCCCCCAAAGTACATCTTATCGCAGGTGAGATGTGCTTTGAACATATTGAGCTAAATCTCTCTGGAACGTCATTTATCCTTGAGAAGGCTTTATCCAATCGTTGCATTGCTTCCACGTGAGCTAATCAGGCCAAGTTCTGTGGAAGGAGTATTCGAGATGATCAAGTAATTGCTTAAACTTCATCGAATTAGGAGGTCTAATTCATTCATCAAAAATCATGCTAGATCGTTAGCTCTTGAGTGTGATCCTATACGCAAGGATCGTTGCCAAACAACGTCATCATTCTACACGAGTCAAGCGCAATGTTAGGTCAGACTTTCTTTTACATATGAGTCAATGCATGAAGTGGCCATCCAAATTATTGGGTAATTCAAGAATCTTCGAGCTTTTAATTGGTATCTTGAATCGTAACAGTAAGGAATCCGAAGACCCTGATCACTCCGGATTGTGGTCAAAGAAGTCCGCAATCGCTCTGGATTGCTTCCCTTCAATGTAACTGCGATTTGAATCTTTGAAGTCACATTTAACCCATAAGCTAGCTTATTTGAACAGGCAGGACACATACTGCAAAGTTCTAAAGATACGGTGCATATGCTTCAAATCTTGGTCCAAGCGAGGGTCATCTTTAAAGTCAATCTACGAATTTTTGGTTGTTCTCTCAGCGTCATCGGAGGACAAACGAAGTCAGGGCTTATGCCCCTAGTATCGATGGGGGTTGAGTTGAGCCAATCAGGCATCTAAACTTTGGGATTTTATACTTCCCATCATTGCATCTGGTAAGAGTTGTAGGTTCAGTAATCTTAGTTGACCCAGATCATTCTGTACTATTTCTCAATTTAGCAAAAGTTGGAATTGTATATGCAAATGGTCGAACCACATTTGCTTTGACATCGTCTCTTCCCTTTAGTCGGATAGCGAGGTTTGCCTCATCAGGCATCGGCGAATTCGGTTACTCCCATCGAATCAGTTGCGGAGTTAATTAAGCTTGTTAAATGTGAGTGACTAAATTTCATTATGAAGTTAGTTGGGCCCCTCCGTTTAGGCTTCAGCATAATCCGAAATGGTCATCATAGTCTTTTTGAGTCTCTTTCTCATGCTTGGTTCAATTGAGCTTGACAAACAAGATCAAGGGCTCGATAAGTGGTATAGATTCCTTTTGGAACTGCACATTCTTATCATTCTTTTCCAGGGCTTTTCCTTTGTCCTAATCGTTTCAGGAGTTGGAAAGTGCTCCATTCTTTGTCACAAAAGCATCAAGATCGCCCAACTCGACATTAACACCTTCTTGTCGTAAAAGTGTCGACCTCAAGGTTGAATTCTTCAAAGCTTCTGAGAAAATCTCGTTACCGAGAAAGTTTAATGGTCGGGGGAGTAACAAGGGATTCTCATGTCCCATGTGAAAGGGTTGTGATTGTCGTTATCCCTATCATCTTGAGAAGTGCCACCCCTTGAGAGGCGCCGAATCAAACTGGCGAGCAGGTTGTTATTAAAGAATTGCTGCACATTGTCAAGACCATGGATGGTGCCCCCAGCATCGAGTCTGAGATTACAAAGGGGGTCTTTGCTAATTTCTCGCTTCCGCTTCGATATTGCCCCCGGGTAGTGGTTCGAGTCATTGGACCCGACCGGGTTCCTGTTCTTCGAATTATTGCGTTCTTGCTTGGAGCCGAGTATGGAATGTCGCTCGAGTATCCACTTGATTTGGAGCTAAAGCTGGTCGTGCATAACCTGAGTTTGTTACAATTCTTACATTCTCATCTAGGAAGTTGCAGGTAGCTATTCCATTGTCCATGTTTCCATCCGTGATGTTCTGAATCGAAGCCGCATGCTGCACGCCTGCTGAATGGTTTGTGTTCAATCCGAGCTGATGGTTGCTATCTGGCCGAGCCAAGTTCGTCATTGCTTGGACTTCGATTTTATCATTTCCAGAGAATTGATGATTATTTCTTGGCCTTTCAATTGTCGTTGATCCCCCCAGCGTAAAGTCTTGAAATAAGTGAAGAATGGCCTCGGGCTTCTGTCACTCAACTTTGAACGGAGGCATCGATTAGTTGAACTATGCTGCTTGAGGCTCGTATTCCATGCCCCCATCCTCGTGGGTTTGTTCTGAGTAGCAGGGTTTGAATCCATATCTTCTCTGGATTTATATTCACTCTTCGCACCAAGAGTCGGAGTTGAGTGCAAACCGATTTATTGGTACTCATCCCATGATAATCTCCAGCCTCCCATCCAAGCTCCAAGGATTGAAATCAAGCGATGAATAGTTGGATCGTAGTCACCTTTATTGCTCCCGTTTTCTCTATGCATCAAGGGAAAGGTAAGGGACAAAATGATTGCGTCACATTCAACTATTACATGGGATATATCCAGCCTTATCTGAGCTTCCCATTCTATAGGTAAGTTGGGATCAGTAGATGGACGTTCTTTTTGCATCTGTTTTCTGGTCTTCAAGGGGCCTGGGTCATCCTTCTGGACGCGACCCTTTGTTCGTTTTCCATTGGCATGCTGCTACTGTTGCAAGTAAGGCCCTCGCGTTCTTGACTAGTTATCTTTTGTAAACCTGCATTTAGTGATTAAAACTTTGTTTCTTTCGCATTGTCTTATACCTGCGAACATTCCACAATTAGTTATGCATTTAAACATTTGAAACGCAAATGGCGAAATAAGTCATGAAGCGTTATAAGTTGCCAATGCAATTATAAATGAAAATGCACTAAAGTAATATTTGTGTACAGGTATGCCCCCAATCAATCATTAAATTAGTGCTTGGCCAGGACTTTGTTTAGGATTGATTAGGACCTTAACAGTTTTGCCCCCATGTCCGGACATAGAGGATCCGGGCTCAGCTTTCAGTCTGGCCCCCGTCACTCCGGCGGGGTAGGAGCCCTTAGGGCACCAATCCATGGTGCCTTTATACTCTCTCGATCCTTCAGCGGGTTAGAGTTCGATCTCGGTTCTTAGTCTGCTTACCGATCCTTCAGCGGGGCAGAAGTTCTAGGGGCGCCAAGTCTCTAGCGCCTTTATACTCTCCCGATCCTTCAGCGGGTTGGAGTGTATTTCGAAGCGGTTTTAGTCATGGTGCACCTTTATGCCTCATGGACAATTTGTCTGGTCCTTTATACTCTCTCTCGAATCATGAGAGTTAGATTGGTTCAGGCGAACAATCATATCATTCTCCCCAGCATTCCTTCTACACTCTAGTTCAAAGAGTGGGATTCTGCCGTTTCGAGTGTCGTTCTTGAGATCGGTTCCAGTCCATACTCCACGCTTCACTCTGGAGAATGAAACTTTCCAGACAAGTGGTCGGGTCACACTCGTCCTAGGTTCATATTTCTATCCAAGCTCTGAGGATAGCATCAGTCAGTCGAACAGTTGGGAAATGTTTGTCAAACAGTTTCGAACAATCTATGGGATGAGTGGTTGGCACCAAACTTCTGGTACCTGCATCATTCATATCGCATGAATTAGTCATGTCAATAACCCAGGAGGCATGTAAAATCAAATCTTATGATTGAAAAGTAAGGATATCATTAGGCATTGCTGCCCCCTATCGGGATTAATGCAATCTGGCGGAATCGAGGATAGGATCGAGCCGTATAGACGATCCCACCGCGTCCAACTGGAGCAAGACTCCGACTTTGCAATTAAATGATTTATGTACAATTGTATTGTGGTCTGCCACATGTGAGCCAAGGATTGGATGGTCATTCCGGATCCACTTGAGTTATACGACTTTCTTTAGATGGAGGGTGTGGCTTTGTAGACGAGTAGTTCAGTCGAGCTCATTATGGTTTTGTTCCATAATTCTATTTACGGGTGTTAGAAATCTGATCGGTATCAAATCCGGGGTACCTATACCATCCACATATTAATTCATCTGAGTTAATTACATCAATTACTCATAAAGCATGCAAATACAAGAGTCATGGTTAAAGAATAGTCCTGTTAAAGGGATGAATATCATTCGGAGTGGAAATGGCGTTGCATTTCTTTGCTGGTTAATTCTACCTTATCTTGTCTCTACCAGGTGATGGCTGCCAGAATCGTAAGCTGATGACGAATATATTTTCAAATTATTGAGTGGCAGCAGTCCCAAGAATGTATAGACCTTGATCAGGGTCTTGAGATGACAAAAGCGGTTAGGCAAATATCATAAGCGAGTGATGTGGTCGCATCTCCTTTGAATCGCCTTTTTGTCCTCATACTGAGGGCAAGGATTGAGTGTCTGGGATTCGTGGATATACCCTTAATGATAGCACATTATCACATTGCTGCCAGGATGGTAATTGGCAGGGGAACAAAGGATTCATGCTCGTAGAAACTTTTGCACTTTCTATGCTAGGAAATAGGATATTGCTGCTGGTGGGATAGTCATATCTCGCAAATTTGTCGATATGCCTTCGATCCCATGTCAAGGACAAGGGTTGGTGCATAGACAATCACTCAGTATTCAGGCGTAAGCGTTTCAAACACCTATTTGCTAACCTTCAGGAAAGACTAAGGCAATCGGCCATGCAAACTCCTGATGTGTGAGCTTTGAATTTAGATGATGCAATCTTGATTGATTCATGCTCAAATCTCCAGTTGCCCCCCAGCGTCTGGGGAATGAGTTACTTGACAAATAAAAGGAGTGGAAGTGTGAATCTTCACTTTCTAATTCTAAAGCTTCGCTCATTAGATGTTTCATTCGTGTACATTTCCCATCTAGCGGGAAGTAGACTAGTGAATCTGTCTAACCATTCAGGGCGGTGAATTCAGCAATGAGATTCGTCGATTTCTATCTCGGGACAACCTTCTAAGGAAAATAAGCCATGTCGCCTTACACGTCATATCTTAAGGCATAACGAACAATGGTACACCATTCGTTCTCGTTGTCGGCTGCATTCTGTGCTACAGGAAGTTTCTTACGGGAGTTGTCGATGATTCTCATTCGGATGTAGTATCCAACACTGGATCAACTTCCATTCGATCAATGGTCGGAGTACGTAGTGTCTTAATTAGGATCATCTCTATTATTTCTAGATTTTCGGAACTTTCTCACTTAGCCAGATTATTCGCCTTTTAATTTTCCGTTCGTAGGACATGAGATATGTTATAACACTCCAATCCATCCAATGGCTCTTCTTCTTATTCTAAGTGAGCTGCGAATTGTGGTTCCTCCACCTGGAATTCCTTTCGGGGATTATCTGCAAAATTCCAGCGTTGGACTGTCGAGCATTTCTTGCACTTTCTATATACAGTTTCTAGATGCTTGATATCATCTTTCATTTCGAGGGGCCATTTTCTTCATCTAACATATCCTCTTCGGGAACGGTACATTCAGTGATGAAGTCGGCTAATGCTTGCCCTCGTTCGGACCTCTTTAGGAGGGAATTGAGATCAAACTAGTTCAGCTCTATGTTTCGTTCGAGCAATCTTCCAGATGCCTCAGGTGTGACAACAAGGAATTTCGCTCGATCCGAATCATTCGCTAAATCGACCCAAACCGTTCGAAACGCCTGATTGTTTCGAGAACACGACAAAATAGAACGCAGACGGAAGAACATTTCATTGTACATTACAACAATTCCATCAGAATACAAGAATCTACAGAGTATAAATGAATAAATATTACACAGAAATATCAGAGATTACAATAAATTACATAGCAGCGGAAAATAATACATACACAACTGAAGGAGATATACGGATACAAAGCTTCCCGGATATCGTTCCAGCTGTAAACCAGGATCCTGTGAATATAAATCTGCAAAACCAAAACAACTAACTGCCCGTGTCAAAATAAGGGCACCCAGAGTTTAGGTTAAAACAATAAACTCCAGGTCAGTCATGTGACTGGTGTGAGAACTAAAACAGTTACTAATCTTTATTTTAAAGTTAGGTAAATCAAGGGACCACGCCGTATAACACGGAACGGGTTTCCTTCCAAGAATACCAGTGCATAAAACAAAAGTGCCATGCTAAATAAAGAAAAATGAAGCTATTATAAGACCTAAGTCCTATCACACAATGCAACGCAAGCCGGGGGATAGGTATTTACCTTATAATAGCCAAGAATACTTGATATGTTTAAAACAAATCAATTGATACTATTATAAGTGCATAGTGTATAAAACAATTTCAAATCATAAGTATCAATCATAGGCGACATGAGCGTCCCATGCCACTATGTCGCCAAATATAGGGATACAATCAAAACCGCGCAGTCACGTAATTGGAAATTGGATTTCCATCTATGAACCGAGGCAATAGATAGTCCTCAACCGATTCGAGACTCTCTAGCCCGAGCCTCGGGTCAGAGCTCGAGTGACCTTTGGATCGTCAGGGTCGGTCCACCGATGTGGATTAAAATTACTGAACACTGCGTTTCCCCGCCCTTTGGGGCGTAAGTGAGCCAATGAATGACTCCATTAGACCCGGATCGTCCGATCAAACCGAGGCGCCTCGCAACAGCAACAACCACATAAGTCAAACTCACCAGGGCGTGTAAAACCGCTGACGCCACTTCTAATTAGAAAGAAACGCATGCCCACCCTGAGGTCCTCTCCCGTTTCTGGTTCATACCGGGTGTGAAACTCGCGAAGTAAACGTTACACAAAGCTATGCCACAAAGGCCGTGCTTTGATCATCAACCACAAGACTTTGCTTTTCAACAGAAGTCTTGATCATTTGCCGCTTAGGCATGCCACATAGGCAATTCACTCTATGCGTTTGATATCCATCAGTATATAACCCCTGAGCTCGTACGTCTCAGAGAAGGACGTTAAGCAAGAGAATAAATTCTCCGTTGCCAAACAGATATATATTTAATAGAAATCAATCACACAGACTAAAATCCAATGTCAGACACACTGTCCATTTACAAGTTCATTCTGGGTCTGAACGAAACCGGAGGCACCTAGTACCCTGCATATCCATCGATCTCCAAATACGTCTGGACGATCACCAACTGTTTCCATCTTCTTGGGTGTACATTCCAATCATGATCATCAGTAATCACCCAAACGACGTGAAGACCTCCGGTCTTCGACCACCGTCTTCATCTTCGACTTATCGTCGTATCAGTTATTCAGAATGGGATAAACCCAGTCTTTCCGAATAACTCGCGTATATTATAAATAAGTGTTACACAAACACAACATACGCCTCATTCCAATTCATTAGTCACTAATTGTAAATTAATCAAGAGAGTAATTCCCTAAATATTAACCCTGAAGGCCGAAACCAACATCAGATCAATACCCAGGAAATCACTCTGCTTAGCCAACCTACGGTTAGTTTCTAAATTTCACACTCTTAGGGAAAGGTTCCCATTAATTTTATCAAAGATAAATTCTTTCAAATTTATTCTTTAATCTTCCTTTTGAATATCATTTCAAACTAGTCGGGATTAACGAACATTACCTAAGTAATCATTTGTTTTAATTTCCCAACCCCAACCTATTCATCCCATGAAGTAAAATGGGTCTTACTTCATATCTAACACCACGGTGTTATCGGTAAATTCAATTACCATTCTACGTTTAAATCTAATTAAAGATTTAACTATCGCCTGGAGCAAAACTAGTGATACTCCATTCTCGATTTTTTCAATCTAGTTAAAGATTCATTAAAACTCCATTTAGTTTTAATCTTTGACTGGGTTAAAGAATCAGTGTCATTTAAAACACGGTTCACGATAAACCCAAAATCACATCCCATTTCAATCAGACCCTAACCATAAATTAGCAAGTGAGCAATTCCCTAAGTATTAACCCCGAAGGTCGAAACCAACATCAGATCAATACCCCAGAAACCATTCAACTTAACTAATCTCCAGTTAGTTTCTGATTTTCTTAACTCCTTTGGGTCTAAGAGCAGTATTATTGAAGATACCATTCACAACAACCCAAAATCACATTCTATTAATTATCGGGTTAAAGAACAAGTGTTATTTAAAACACTGTTCACGATAAACCCAAAAATCAATACCAATTCAATTTCAATTAAATATCATTTAATCGGTACACTTCATTAAATCTAAATAAAATATTTAATTTTTTCCTCAACTGGGCTTAAGAACAGTGTTAATGAAGACACCATTCACGACAAACCCAAATCACATTTGATATTAAATACAAGGCTCTGAATAGAAAATATATCGGCTTATATTTAATATCAAATTCTACGACCAACAAATATCGTATTGGAAATAACGATATAAATATATCTTTCAAATTTCCATAACAATGTCTGTATAATCACGAAATCCAACATCGAAATAATCCAAGACAATTTCGATTCAAATCCATTCCAATTCAACTATTGGAAATCCTGGTTACTTTTAAAACCCTTTCAAATCAAATTTATTTATTTAAAAATAAATAGAATTTTAATTCTAGTTCAAAACTAGTTCATTTCGATAAAAATCTATTTTTATCTTTTCAAATATGGAGTTTTTCATCCCAATTCTTCCCAGATAATTTCTTATGATTTTACATAAATTATTACTATTTTTAATAATTTTATCAAGGCCCGTACAGTCGATTTCCATCAACGGCCATCGAACTGCACTTATAGCGACCTTTTCCAAATTTGATTTGGACATAATTCCAAATCCAACCGTTAGATTTCTAATTTCTAATATTCGTTAGAATGCTCTTCTCGATACGAACCCAACGGTTCCAGTTTTAGGAGAATCCGACGGTCGGATCTCCCGCTATATCCGTTCGAAGTCAATGGTCGGCGAACTACCGCGGCGCGGCGCGTTCTATTCAGGCCATTATATTATATATATAATATATATAATATATACTTCGTCGATTTCCTTTTAAAACGTATTTTATAAATCGTTTTAAATTCGTTTTCGAAATGATTTCAACTTAATTTCAAATTCAAATCAAAACTGAATTTTCCAATATATATTCATTTTAAATTCATTTCAATTTGATTTCAATTCAAATCGATTTTAATTCGATTTCAATTCAATTTCAATTTGAATCCTTTCTATTCAATTTCAATTCGAATTCATTTCTATTCAGTTTAATTCGAATTCATTTCTATTCAAAATATCAGATTTTGAAATCACTTTCGATATCATTATAAAATGAATAAAATCGATATAAATATCGTTCACGTCAAAATGGCGCCAATCTAATCAACACGGCTTCATATATTTCTATTATCAAATATTCTATTTCAAATATTTCCTTTCAAATATTTCTAATTCAAATATTCTATTTCAAATATTTCTTTTTCAAAACTGGAATGAGGCTCAATCAATTACCATATAATGTTAATTATATGGATTTTCTACAACACATGTATACAATAACAACGATGAATAATCAACCATCATCCAAAGTGCATTCTACACTGTATAAGCAACAAATATAAATATTCAAAGCTTATAACAGCCTGTCAATCAATCGATCGACATACAACTAAACAATCGGGATTAGTGTACGTCAAATATCATCCCAATACCCGTGTGGGATTTCAAACAATCAAACGCAGATTTTATTTGTGCAGTTGGGCGATGTGTAAAATTTATCGTCCCAATAAATATCAGTCAAATGTGTGTATATAAACAAATCGTCCAATCTGTTTATATTAGTTTACTTCATATACACTTTGAAAATTCTATTTTTAACTATAAAGTATTTTCCACTATAAAATATTTTATTTCATTTCACATCACATCACACAATCAACTACACATCAAAATCAAACAAACAAGCATACAAGCCGTCCATGGTCTGTGGACGACGGGTGTCGGGTGCTACTAAACACCATCTGCATCCTAGTATATATTTATAACTAGAAAAATAAAATTAAAGGTGAGAAGTTCTCACCGATTAGCTAATCCAAACGCCACGACTCTCCTTATGTAGAAATCTTCGCCGTTTCTTCTTTCATCACTTTCGTCGTACGTATTCACTACATATATAAAAATCGAATTTTCACTTTGCTATTCAATATATAAAAATCGAATTTTTACTTCGCTATTCAATATATAAAAATCGAATTTTTACTTCGCTATTCAATACATAAAAATCGAATTTTTACTTCGCTATTCAATATATAAAAATTGGATTTTTACTTCGCTATTCAATATATAAAAATCATATTTTTGTCACTCCATTCTAATAAATAAAAATCATATCTTTAATCTTTTCACTATATAGAAATTATATTTTTATCTAAGTAAAGATTATATTTTTAACTAATGTAAAGAATATATTTTTAACTAATGTTATTAAAACAAAGTTATTTCTATTTAAAAATATGAAAATAGAATAAAATAAAACAATGCTAATTCGGTGTTTAAAACAATGTAAATTCGGTTTAAAAAAAATCACAGTGTTCTCGTTTTGGAGAAAAACCCGAAGTCGTGGTCTGAACTGGGGAGGGAGGGGGAGGAGGTGACTGGCAGTTCCTGTTTCAACGAGCAGCAGCGGCGCCGAAGGTCTGGTGGCCAGGGCGAGGTGCGGAGATGTCGAGGCAAGGTGGCGGTGTCGATCTGGGTGATGCGGGTGGACTTCGACGCTGGTGGGTTTTTTGATCGGGGCGTAGATGTGAGGGTTTGCGCGAAGCGCTGGATGAGGGGAGGGGAGAGGGAACGATGTGGAAGAGGGGCGGTGGACTTCGGCCTTGGATGCGCGACGGACGGCGATGGCAGGAGGCCATCGATTTTCTCAGATTGTTTTTTTTTTAAATGTCGGGCTTTGACTTTCTGAAAAGAGAAGAAGGGGGGTTAAGGGGAAAGTATTTTATTTAATTAAATATTTTTATTTATTTTCTAATCCAAAAAGTAAATTTAAATTTTGATCTCAAAACGAGACCCACTGCCTGTCGTCCCTAGCTAATTACCCTTATTCCGAACACAATGGGATATGTATCGTAGGCTGATTCGATTGTTTCGATTAGTTTTCGTCAAAATCAACATACAACTCTATATATTGAATTTGAACGCACATTTCAATTTATCGGGGCTACATACTAACTAGAAAAATTCCTGAAAAATATTTTCTAGCTTCGTATTGACGATACGGTCGTAAAAAAACTAGTTTCGTCAAATTCTGAGACCGTTTGAAAAATGGCCATTTTCCAGTCGATTAAAATCAACTTAAACTGGCCAAACGCGTTTTCCTTTGCCACGCTCACATATTGATTCGAAAAATTATGAAAATTGGAATCTAGTAATAACTAGACATCACGGATCCAACAAAAGTGGTTTCGTCGAAATCCGAGGTCATTTGCAAAATGGCTATTTTTAAGGGCCTGAATTCCATAGCGACTATTCTGAATTTTCAACTGGACATATCTTTTGATTCCCGCTATGAAATTTTGATTTTTCGGATTCGTTGGAAAGATATTCTCAATTAGATTCTATTATTTTCACTAAAATCCGATTTATTTTGAATCCTGTACATTCATTTGAACTTTGAAAACGAATTATCGAACTACCGCGCCATTTTCAATTCCTTTTATAATTTAACATAAATATTTATATTCTAACGATGATCTATATAAATATATACATTCGAATTCAATTCAAAATAAATTTTCGTCATTTTTATTTAAAATAATTCATTTTAAATAACCAAAATTCACTAAAATTGCCAAAATAAAAATTTTAAATTGGCTCAGATTTCCGGGTTATTACAATCTCCCTCACTTAAAACTTTTCATCCCCGAAAAGGAGCGAAGCCGAAAGTTGTTTAACAAATCAACTCAACTTTCGTTATTTTGCCTACGGCTTAAGTTCTTCAACTTTTCAGTTTCTAAGAACTTTTCAAAATTTTCAAAAATTTGGCTAACACCCTAAATTTTCGAAAAATTTCGCCATAACCTCCCTTGCACCGGGAGCACCGGGAAAATCCCGAAATTGCCATACAGGCCTTCTGATCTCAAAAAGAAAAGGAAAAAGCCAAGCGGCTCATAAAATCATCATCACCCAAACAAAACAGTAAATTATGGTAAACATGTACCTATTTGTCGGGCAAACAATTTTATTCTTCTGCTCTAGCCTCCTTGCTATGACCTGTTCAATGTAAGTATATGTGTATGCAAGCAAATGCGACAAAATTTCAATACAATTCACTTTTTGGTCAATTTGGCTAAAGGTTCAACATTTAATTAATCAAACTATAATCAACTAACACAATCGACAATCAATTAGTTGATTAGTATTTCAAATTCACGACTTTGATTCATAGTCAAAAATCACATTTTTGGTATCAAATCACAACAATAAACCCTATCTAATTTTGGTTCTCACACCAGTCCATAGGAAATATATAAATATCACACCTTCGAAACTCGAACACAAATACTGATGATGTCGCGACATCATCAGGATTATCCCCAAGCGACTACAGTGCGATTTTATATCTACCCACTATATTAAAACTTTGAATACCCGTGGATCAGATTATATGCAAAATCATTATATACTGGATTGTCCAAATCAATATAAATAAATTACCAAATATGAATAATTAATTTGAATTTTCAAAACAAAAATTGTTTTCATCTTTAAAAATATACTCTTCACACTCGTTCTAGGATACTACTGATCCCATCTCTAACGAGTCATTCCCATTGGATATTACTAATCCAATTTCTGATGAATTCTTTCGTATGGTTTTAATGTGTCTTTTTCTCTGAGCTTTATAAACCAAAGCTCTGATATCAAATGTGACAACAAGGAATTTCGCTCGATCCGAATCAGTGGCTAAACTGATCTAGACCGTTCGAAACGCCTGATTGTTTCAAGAACATGACAAAATAGAACACAGACGGAAGAACATTTCATTGTACATTACAACAATTCCATCAGAATACAAGAATCTACAGAGTATAAATGAATAAATATTACACAGAAATATCAGAGATTACAATAAATTACATAGCAGCGGAAAATAATACATACACAACTGAAGGAGATATACGGATACAAAGCTTTCCGGATATTGTTCTAGCTGTAAACCAGGATCCTATGAATATAAATCTGCAAAACCAAAACTACTAACTGCCCGTGTCGAAATAAGGGTACCCAGAGTTTAGGTTAAAACAATAAACTCCAGGTCAGTCATGTGACTGGTGTGAGAACTAAAATAGTTATTAATCTTTATTTTAAAGTTAGGTAAATCAAGGGACCACGCCGTATAACACGGAATGGGTTTCCTCCCAAGAATACCAGTGCATAAAACAACACCGCCATGCTAAATAAAGAAAAATGAAGCTATTATAAGACCCAGGTCCTATCACACAATGCAACGCAAGCCGGGGGATATGGTTTTTACCTTATAATAGCCAAGAATGTTTGATACATTTAAAACAAATCATTTGATACAATTATAAGTGCATAGTGTATAAAACAACTTCAAATCATAAGTATCAATCATAGGCGACATGAGCGTCCCATGCCACTATGTCGCCAAATATAGGGATACAATCAAAACCGCACAGTCACGTATTTGGAAATTGGATTTCCATCTATGAACCGAGGCAAAAGATAGTCCTCAACTGATTCGAGACTCTCTAGCCCGAGCCTCAGGTCAAAGCTCAAGTGACATTTGGATCGTCAAGGCCGGTCCACCGATGTGGATTAAAATTCCTGAACACTGCGTTTCCCCGCCCTTTAGGGCGTAAGTGAGCCAACGAATGACTCCATCGGACCCGGATCGTCCGATTAAACCGAGGCGCCTCGCAACAGCAACAACCACATAAGTCAAACTCGTCAGGGCATGTAAAACCACTGACGCCACTTCTAACTAGAAAGAAACGCATGCCCTCCCTAAGGTTCTCTCCCGTTTCTGGTTCATATCGGGTGTGAAACTCGCGAAGTAAACGTTACACAAAGCTATACCACAAAGGCCGTGCTTTGATCATCAACCACAAGACTTTGCTTTTCAACAGAAGCCTTGATCATTTGCCACTTAGGCATGCCACACAGGCAATTCACTCTATGCGTTTGATATCCATCAGTATATAACCCCTGAGCTCGTACGTCTCAGAGAAGGGCGTTAAGCAAGAGAATAAATTCTCCGCCGCCAAACAGATTTATATTTAATAGAAATCAATCACAGAGACTAAAATCCAATGTCAGACACACTGTCCATTTACAAGTTCGTTCTGGGTCTGAACGAAACCGGAGGCACCTAGTACCCCGCATATCCATCGATCTCCAAGTACGTTTGGACGATCACCAACTGTTTCCATCTTCTTGGGTGTACATCCCAATCAAGATCATCAGTAATCACCCAAACGACGTGAAGACCTCCGGTCTTCGACCACCGTCTTCATCTTCGACTAATCGTCGTATCAATTATTCAGAATGGGATAAACCCAGTCTTTCCGAATAACTCGCGTATATTATAAACAAGTGTTACACAAACACAACATACGCCTCATTCCAATTCATTAGTCACTAACCGTAAATTAATCAAGAGAATAATTCCCTAAATATTAACCCCGAAGGCCGAAACCAACATAAGATCAATACCCAGGAAATCACTCTGCTTAGCCAACCTACAGTTAGTTTCTAAATTTCACATTCTTAGGGAAAGGTTCCCATTAATTTTATCAAAGATAAATTCTTTCAAATTTATTCTTTAATCTTCCTTTTGAATATCACTTCAAACTAGTCGGGATTAACGAACCTTACCGAAGTAATCATTTGTTTTAATTTCCCAGCCCCAACCTATTCATCCCATGAAGTAAAACGGGTCTTACTTCATATCTAACACCACGGTGTTATCGGTAAATTCAATTACCATTCTACGTTTTAAATCTAATTAAAGATTTAACTAGCGCCTGGAGCAAAACTGGTGATACTCCATTCTCGATCTTTTCAATCTAATTAAAGATTCATTAAAACTCCATTTAGTTTTAATCTTTGACTGGGTTAAAGAATCGGTGTCATTTAAAACACGGTTCACGATAAAACAAAAATCACATCCCATTTCAATCAGACCCTAACCATAAATTAGCAAGTGAGCAACTCCCTAAGTATTAACCCTGAAGGCCTGTAACAACCCGAAAAATCAGGACCAATTTAAAATTTTTATTTTAGGAAATTTTAATGAATTTTGACAATATAAAATAATTTATTTAAATAATAATGATCATAAATTTGATTTAAATCGAAGTTAGAATGAATGATTTAATTTTTATTATAAAAAGAGTTAGAAATAACGCGGTAGTTTGAAAAGTCAAACTTGAACTTTGACTGACCGTACAGGATGCAAAATTTAACGGATTTTAGTGAAACCAAAAATATTAGAATCTATTTAAATTTATCTTTCCAACAAATCCGAAAAATCGAAATTTCATAACGGAAATCAAAAGTTATGGCCAATTCAATATTTAGAAAAGTCGCTATGAAATTTATAAGGGCCAAAATGCTACATTTTGCAGAATAAGGAATTAGGACCCGAAACCATCTCCATTGGTTTTAGAATGTTGTTTACATATAAAAATGACTATAAGAACTTATATTTTTGAGTTTCGGAAAAATTCCACTATTTTTGGTATTTTTAAATATTAAAATATACACCTGAAAAATAGAATTTTTGCAAACGAACTCCGAATTCGACGAAACCAGTTTCTATGGATTCGGAATATTAAATTAAGGTTAAATTCTAAAATTTATAATTTTTGGAATTATTTTGTGGCCTGTATAATTTTTACAGTGGAAATACAGCCTATTTTCAGACTTCGGAAATTTATAATAAATTCATACGGAATTGGAAAATTACGAAATCAGGTTCGTTGGATTCGTAATGACCTGAAATAATTATGTTTAAAAATTTATTAATTTTGAAATTCGCATGTATTTATAAGAATTTTTGAATTGAAGAAAACAGTTGAAAATTGAGTAATTGGGCACATAATGATATTTGGGCCCAAACCAAAATTAAACCCATGGTATATATTATCTTTTTTCTGAGTTTTAGGGCTGAAATTCGAAATGCACAGCAGCCACTCTCTTTTCCATCATTTTTTCTCAATTTCCATGGCGGCTCCCTCTTCCTCTAAAATTCATAAAAAAATAAAATCTCTTCAAACCATAGCAAATTATATGTCCTCTCGAAGGTCTCGACGATACGAAGCTAATGGTGTAGTCGGTTTTGTCAAACAGCGCTCGGATTCGCCGGAATCTCGTCTTAAAGCTCGCTGTTTTCGAAATTCAGAAGCTCAAAACGTAAATCAAGAAATTCCCGTGAATCGAGGAAGAATTAGACGAAGTCACGAACACGGAAGTTCTTCGTCTACGTGAGGTGAAGGTGCTCGCCAAATTTCAGGCAGTTTGGAGGTGTGAGGCGGCCTGTGGGACCCGCGAGGCGAAATCCGTTCTAGGCGATTTCCCGATGATCGGAGAAGCTTTAGGGGCGGCTCTTTCTGGTGGTGGTGCGTCTCGCCAAGACGAAGACATTGGCGGTGGTCCCGTGGCGTCAGGTGGCCTGAAGCAGCGGCAAATCGCGGTCAAAGTTCGGCGGTGAACAGTGTTTCGCGGTCAACGGGCTGAGGGCATTTTCTATTTTATTTTTAAATTATTTAATTAATTTCCAGAACTTTGAAATTGCATAACTCACTCATACGAAGTCGAAAATCGACGATTTCAGGTGCGTTGGGATCGTGGCGACAAGATGGACGCGTGGACACTAATTTTGTCCAATTCTGAGACAGTGAAATTTTTAGGTATTTTCACGAATATTAATTGATTATTTAATTACCCGATCTTTAAAAATTCATAACTCTTTCATACGAGGTCCGTTTGGCGAACCGTAAATTGCGTTGGAATCACAAAATTAAGAGCTTCGCGATGGCGTAGACCGCAGCTGAAAAGGAGACAGTAAAATTTTGGCCAAAAATTCAATGTGAGGATTCTAATTTTATTTGTTTAATTAATTATAAATTATTTTCTTGCATTAAAAATAATTGTTTGATCGTTTAATTCTGACCTGAAATGTTGGGTGTTGTTTGGAGTGATAATTGTTGTTTGTTGAATGATTGTTGTACATGATTTGCAAAATCCGCTTGGATTTATATATATCTTATTTGCGGTTGGAGAAATGGGATCTAAAATGAGATCATAACATATTTTATTCAGTATATATATATATATATGTTAAGATTGGATTAGAACTTGTAAAACAAATAAAATCCTCTTTTATTTTTAGAACATGTACACAAATGAATTTCTTTTTGTCCTTAAAAAAAAAGAGTTTTTATTTACATTTCTGTTATTAATAAAAGAACAAATATAAAAGAACAAGTTTTTATTTACATTTCTTTGTAAATAAATGAACACATTTAGATGTGATAAAAAGAAATAAAAAGACAATCTTTTTATATTGGAAACAAAAAGATGAAATTTTGACGATGAAAATAAAAAGACAATCTTTTTATATTTAAAATAGAAGAAGTTATCATTTTCATTGCAAAATAGAAAAAGTCATATTTTTACATTGCAAAATAGAAAAAGTCATATTTTTACATTGCAAAATAGAAAAAGTCATATTTTTACATTGCGAAATAGAAAAGATTATATTTTTACATTGTAAAATAGTAAAGTTGATATTTTTACATTGTAAAATAGTAAAGTTGATATTTTTACTTTGTAAAATGTAAAAGATCATATTTTTAAATCGCAAAATAGGTTAATCATTTATTTTCACCTTCCTTTGTAAATGATAAGACCAAAAATATGTTATTCACATTATTGATGTTTATATGGTGAAAAGAAAAGAAACAAAGTTTTGTTAGTCATTTTGTTTACATTTCTTTTGTAAATAAATGAACAGAAATGTAAAGAAAAATCATTTTTCTATGTAAAACAAAAGAGAACATAATTTGTGAATTGTTTTTATTTACATTTATATGTAAAACAAAAGAGAACATAATGGGTAAATCATATTGTTTACATTTTATATGGAAACCAAAGGAGAACATAATGTGTGAACGGTTTTTGTTTACATTTTCTTTGTAAAAGAAAAAGAGTAAAACATGTTAATCATTTTGTTTACATTTTCTTTGTAAAAGAAAAAGAGTAAAACATGGTAATCACTTTGTTTACATTTTCATTGAAAAGGAAAAAAAAGTAAAACATGTTAACCAGCTATGTAAATAAGAAGAATGGAATTTAGAAATACACATTTTATTTACATTTTCTATTGTAAAAGAAAAAGAACAAAATTTGTGAATCATTTTATTTTCATTTTCTATTGTAAATGAAAAGGATAAATGTGTGAATCATTATATTTACATTTTCAAATGTAAAATCAAAAGAACAAAATATATGAATCATTTTATTTACATTTTTTTTTATTTGTAAATGAGAAGAACAAAATATGTGAATTTCTTATTTACCTTTTCAATTGTAAATAAAAAGAATAGAATTTAGAAATATATTTATTTACATTTTCTATAGTAGGTAAAAATAGAATTGTTAATATTGAATATTTTATCGTCATTTTGAATGCGGTAAAAATAGAATTGTTAATGCTGAATATTTTATCGTCATTTTGAATGCGGTAAAAATAGAATTGTTAATGTTGAATATTTTATCGTCATTTTGAATGCGGTAAAAATAGAATGGTTAATGTTGAATATTTTATCGTCATTTTGAACGCGGTGAAAATAGAATGGTTAATGTTGTCATTTTTATCGACATTCTTGGTGCGATAAAAATAGACAATGTTAGTGATTCATTTTTATCGACATTCTTGGTGCGATAAAAATAGACAATGTTAGTGATTCATTTTTATCGACATTTTTGGTGCGATAGAAAATAAAAAAAAAAAGAACAGGAACATGAGAATCATTTATTTACAACTCCTATTGTAAGTGAAAAGAGTAAAAATATGAGGGCCATTTTATTTACAACTTCTTTTGTAAATGAAAAGACCAAAATATGTTGATCATTTTATTGGTATTTCTATGGTAAATAAAAGAACAAGACATGTGAATTCTTTTTATTTTCATTTTCTATTGTAAATGAAAAAGAACAACATTCTTGTCAAGACTTGATTAGTGAATTTAAATTGTCATTTTGAGTTAACATGTCAAAATTAGAAAATGAACCTTTCTATACATTAAAAGTGTTAATTAGAAATGAACACTTGGTGTCATTAAAAAGAATAAATTAAATTTTTTTTTTTATGTATAAGAAAAGAGACTAAAATAAAATACTCATTTTTGTATATTAAAAGTGAATTAGACAAAATGGACATTTTTGGCACATTAAAATGAATGAAGTAAAAATAGACATCTTTATTCATTGAAAAAGATTAGACAAAATTTTCATTTTGTTGCATTAGAAGTTAAGAAACAAAATCATCATATTTGTTTATGTTGAGAAAAAGAATGGATGTAAAATGTATGTTTTCATACATTAAAAAGAATGAATTAAGGATGTATATTTTTATACATAAAAAAAAGAATGAAGTCAAATGTTCATTTTGTCATTAAAATGAACAAGACCAAAAATATGCATTTTGGTAAATAAATAAAAGTCACGATTTTTATTGTCATATGCTCATAATAAAGAGTATTGAAATATTTGCCTGTGATGTTGTATTTTGATGTGTTAAATGTGATGTTAGTATATTCAAATTTGAATATTACACTTCCATTTACAAGTCATCCGACTTGTTTATGTGATTGGGACGATTATTTTTACACATCGCCCAAGTGCACAAATAATTTATTATTTGTTTGTTGGCTGAAAACCCCACACGGGTATTGGGACGATACTTGACTGACACAAATCCCAATGTTTAATTATATGTCTATCGATTGATCGACAGGCTGCGATGAGCGTTATTGTTTTATTTTAATGCTCACACAGTTGACATTGTCACTCTGGTTGTTAATGGATGGATTGAGGATTATTTCTTGTTATTACCCTATACATGAAATGTATGAAACCGATATGACCCAAATTATATGGTACATGGTTGAGTCGCATTCCAATGCAGAATTTCTTTTTTAATAAAGAATTTTTATATAATGAAAGGATTTTTGTAAAATAAAAGATTTTGTATTCTAAAGAATATTTTACATAAATAATATTTTATTGATTATTTTAAAATATGTTTTTTTTATATAGTAATGAATTAATATCTTTAAGATAAATATATTATTTAAGATTATTAGATCTTAACAATTATGTTTGGTGATTGATATGTAGATTGGATTTGTAGTGGACGATGTTTAAATAACATTTATCCTTTAATCCAATTTACATTGAAATTACTATTTGAAATTTATAAATCTATTTTATAAATTAAATCAAAATTGGAATATTAATACATCTTTTTAGAAAGATTAAAATGTAATTTATTTTATCTTTGATAAAATTAATGAGAACCTTTTAACATAAATAATAATTTTTATTTAAAAGGATATTCAAAGTTGGAATGTGGCGTATGGTTGATTTTAATTAAGGATACGCGAGTTATTCAGAAAGACCGGGTCTAACCCATTCTGAATAATCATCACGACGATCAAGAGCCAAAGATGAAGACGGTGACTGAAGACCGGAGAGCTTCACATCGTTTGGTTGATGGTGACTAATATCTTGAATTGGGACTGATCCCCCAAGGCAAGGTAAAAGTGATGATCTTCCAGGCGTACTGGAGATCGACGGATACGTTGTTTCGTTCAGACCCAGAACGGACTTGTAAATGGATAGCATGCCTGACATTGAAATTTATTTCATGTAATTAAATCAGTTTTTTATTTAATATATAAATGCATGGTGGCGGAGGATTTATTCTCTTGCTTAACACCCTTTTGTATGTTAAATATTTACCGATCGCATGATATGAGTTGTTGATGTGGTATGCCAAGTTGCACTTGATCAAGGCTTATTGTTGCAAAGCAGAGCCTTGTGGGATGATCAAAGCATAGTCTATTTAGGCATAGCTTTGTGTATGACGTGACCTCACGAGCCTCACAGCCCGGTAGAGTCTAAAACGGGAGAAGGGAACGCAGGGAGTGCGCACGTTTCTTTCTAGCTAGAGTGGTGCCAGGGACCTACCAGCGCTGGCATTTATTCATTGTGGTTGTTGGATTGTTCGAGGCCTCGGTTTATGCGGTCGCCACTGGCCGTAGTATAGGTCCAAAAGGACCGGGAAGCGTGTGTTCAGGAATTGCCAATCCATTAAGCGTTAACGTATGGACCGGCCCTGCAGGATCCAAGGGTTGGACAGAGTACCAATCCTGGGGCATTTGCTAGAGTGTCTCAAATCGGTAAGGATCTCCTCCCTAGCCTTGACTCAGATGGAAACCCAAATTTCCAATATGACATCACGCGGTTTTGATTGTATACCTATATATGGCGACATAGTGGGATGGGGCACTCATGCCGTCTAGGATTAATACATTTACTTTGATGTACTTCAAATTGGTTGCACACTATTATTATATAATACCGTTTTTATCGTATCAAGCATCTTTTGATCATTATAAGGTAAAACCCTATCCTCCGGTTTGCGTTGCATTGTGTGATGGGACTTGGGTCTTATAATGGTTTCATTTTTCTAAAAAAGCATTACGTTATTTTGACGATTTACTTTAGTCATGCACTGGCAATCTATAGGAGAAAACCCGTTCCGCGAAAGTGGCATGGTCCTGTGATTAGCCTTATTATATTATATAGGTTAAGTAGAATTCTCACACCAGTCCCATGACTGACCTGTAGTTTGTCCACTGGCAAACTCGGGTGCCCATATTTTCCACACGGGCAGTCGAGTAGCTATTTTTGCAGATATATTAAACAGGATTCTGGGTTGAAGCTTAAAGCTGTGTCCAGAGATAGAGAGTCTTCCGCTGTGTTCTTCCGTTGCAGTATATTACATTTTTTGTATTTATCTTCCGCTGTAATTATATTCCAATGTACTCTGATATGTATATTCTGTACTCTGATGTAACATTTATTATAGTGTTATAAAAGTCTTTTGTTGTTGTTTTAATATGTTGTATGCCCAAAGTTAAAGTATTCGTAGATTTTCACTTTTTGGGTCAGACCTGTGTGGTTTATGGTCGATTCAAGGGTGGGAATTTGCGGGTCTTTACAGTTGGTATCAGAGCTCTGGTTAGCTCAAATCTTTGGGGTACAACTTGTTAGAACTGAACAAAAGACTCATCAGAGATTGGATTAGTAATGTCCAATAAGAATACTCATTAGAGATAGGATCAGCAATATCCTAGAATGAGTAAACTCGTTAGAGATGGGGTTAGTAATGCCCTAGAACGAGTTCAGAGTTACGAACTTATAATTAACGTATTTTTGATATTTATAATATATTTTGTGAAATATGATTTTTATTATAAATATAAAGTTATATATATTTTGAAAAGATAATTAACCATTAAAATTTAAAATTAAGATAGTTAATTTTACAATTTTTAGCTACGTTCCTTTTCGAGGACGAAAAGTTTTTAAGTGGGGGCGATTGTAACAACCCGAAAAATCAGGACCAATTTAAAATTTTTATTTTAGGAAATTTTAATGAATTTTGACAATATAAAATAATTTATTTAAATAATAATGATCACAAATTTGATTTAAATCGAAGTTAGAATGAATGATTTAATTTTTATTATAAAAAGAGTTAGAAATAACGCGGTAGTTTGAAAAGTCAAACTTGAACTTTGACTGGCCGTACAGGATGCAAAATTTAACGGATTTTAGTGAAACCAAAAATATTAGAATCTATTTAAATTTATCTTTCCAACAAATCCGAAAAATCGATATTTCATAACGGAAATCAAAAGTTATGGCCAATTCAATATTTAGAAAGGTCGCTATGAAATTTATAAGGGCCAAAATGCTACATTTTGCAGAATAAGGAATTAGGACCCGAAACCATCTCCATTGGTTTTAGAATGTTGTTTACATATAAATATGACTATAAGAACTTATATTTTTGAGTTTCGGAAAAATTCCACTATTTTTGGTATTTTTAAATATTAAAATATACACCTGAAAAATAGAATTTTTGCAAACGAACTCCGAATTCGACGAAACCAGTTTCTATGGATTCGGAATATTAAATTAAGGTTAAATTCTAAAATTTATAATTTTTGGAATTATTTTGTGGCCTGTATAATTTTTACAGTGGAAATACAGCCTATTTTCAGACTTCGGAAATTTATAATAAATTCATACGGAACTGGAAAATTACGAAATCAGGTTCGTTGGATTCGTAATGACCTGAAATAATTATGTTTAAAAATTTATTAATTTTGAAATTCGCATGTATTTATAAGAATTTTTGAATTGAAGAAAACAGTTGAAAATTGAGTAATTGGGCACATAATGATATTTGGGCCCAAACCAAAATTAAACCCATGGTATATATTATCTTTTTTCTGAGTTTTAGGGCTGAAATTCGAAATGCACAGCAGCCACTCTCTTTTCCATCATTTTTTCTCAATTTCCATGGCGGCTCCCTCTTCCTCTAAAATTCATAAAAAAATAAAATCTCTTCAAACCATAGCAAATTATATGTCCTCTCGAAGGTCTCGACGATACGAAGCTAATGGTGTAGTCGGTTTTGTCAAACAGCGCTCGGATTCGCCGGAATCTCGTCTTAAAGCTCGCTGTTTTCGAAATTCAGAAGCTCAAAACATAAATCAAGAAATTCCCGTGAATCGAGGAAGAATTAGACGAAGTCACGAACACGGAAGTTCTTCGTCTACGTGAGGTGAAGGTGCTCGCCAAATTTCAGGCAGTTTGGAGGTGTGAGGCGGCCTGTGGGACCCGCGAGGCGAAATCCGTTCTAGGCGATTTCCCGATGATCGGAGAAGCTTTAGGGGCGGCTCTTTCTGGTGGTGGTGCGTCTCGCCAAGACGAAGACATTGGCGGTGGTCCCGTGGCGTCAGGTGGCCTGAAGCAGCGGCAAATCGCGGTCAAAGTTCGGCGGTGAACAGTGTTTCGCGGTCAACGGGCTGAGGGCATTTTCTATTTTATTTTTAAATTATTTAATTAATTTCCAGAACTTTGAAATTGCATAACTCACTCATACGAAGTCAAAAATCGACGATTTCAGGTGCGTTGGGATCGTGGCGACAAGATGGATGCGTGGACACTAATTTTGTCCAATTCTGAGACAGTGAAATTTTTAGGTATTTTCACGAATATTAATTGATTATTTAATTACCCGATCTTTAAAAATTCATAACTCTTTCATACGAGGTCCGTTTGGCGAACCGTAAATTGCGTTGGAATCACAAAATTAAGAGCTTCGCGATGGCGTAGACCGTAGCTGAAAAGGAGACAGTAAAATTTTGGCCAAAAATTCAATGTGAGGATTCTAATTTTATTTGTTTAATTAATTATAAATTATTTTCTTGCATTAAAAATAATTGTTTGATCGTTTAATTCTGACCTGAAATGTTGGGTGTTGTTTGAAGTGATAATTGTTGTTTGTTGAATGATTGTTGTACATGATTTGCAAAATCCGCTTGGATTTATATATATCTTATTTGCGGTTGGAGAAATGGGATCTAAAATGAGATCATAACATATTTTATTCAGTATATATATATATATGTTAAGATTGGATTAGAACTTGTAAAACAAATAAAATCCTCTTTTATTTTTAGAACATGTACACAAATGAATTTCTTTTTGTCCTTAAAAAAAAAAGAGTTTTTATTTACATTTCTGTTATTAATAAAAGAACAAATATAAAAGAACAAGTTTTTATTTACATTTCTTTGTAAATAAATGAACACATTTAGATGTGATAAAAAGAAATAAAAAGACAATCTTTTTATATTGGAAACAAAAAGATGAAATTTTGACGATGAAAATAAAAAGACAATCTTTTTATATTTAAAATAGAAGAAGTTATCATTTTCATTGCAAAATAGAAAAAGTCATATTTTTACATTGCAAAATAGAAAAAGTCATATTTTTACATTGCAAAATAGAAAAAGTCATATTTTTACGTTGCGAAATAGAAAAGATTATATTTTTACATTGTAAAATAGTAAAGTTGATATTTTTACATTGTAAAATAGTAAAGTTGATATTTTTACTTTGTAAAATATAAAAGATCATATTTTTAAATCGCAAAATAGGTTAATCATTTATTTTCACCTTCCTTTGTAAATGATAAGACCAAAAACATGTTATTCACATTATTGATGTTTATATGGTGAAAAGAAAAGAAACAAAGTTTTGTTAGTCATTTTGTTTACATTGCTTTTGTAAATAAATGAACAGAAATATAAAGAAAAATCATTTTTCTATGTAAAACAAAAGAGAACATAATTTGTGAATTGTTTTTATTTACATTTATATGTAAAACAAAAGAGAACATAATGGGTAAATCATATTGTTTACATTTTATATGGAAACCAAAGGAGAACATAATGTGTGAACGGTTTTTGTTTACATTTTCTTTGTAAAAGAAAAAGAGTAAAACATGTTAATCATTTTGTTTACATTTTCTTTGTAAAAGAAAAAGAGTAAAACATGGTAATCACTTTGTTTACATTTTCATTGAAAAGGAAAAAAAAGTAAAACATGTTAACCAGCTATGTAAATAAGAAGAATGGAATTTAGAAATACACATTTTATTTACATTTTCTATTGTAAAAGAAAAAGAACAAAATTTGTCAATCATTTTATTTTCATTTTCTATTGTAAATGAAAAGGATAAATGTGTGAATCATTATATTTACATTTTCAAATGTAAAATCAAAAGAACATAATATATGAATCATTTTATTTACATTTTTTTTTATTTGTAAATGAGAAGAACAAAATATGTGAATTTCTTATTTACCTTTTCAATTGTAAATAAAAAGAATAGAATTTAGAAATATATTTATTTACATTTTCTATAGTAGGTAAAAATAGAATTGTTAATATTGAATATTTTATCGTCATTTTGAATGCGGTAAAAATAGAATTGTTAATGCTGAATATTTTATCGTCATTTTGAATGCGGTAAAAATAGAATTGTTAATGTTGAATATTTTATCGTCATTTTGAATGCGGTAAAAATAGAATGGTTAATGTTGAATATTTTATCGTCATTTTGAACGCGGTGAAAATAGAATGGTTAATGTTGTCATTTTTATCGACATTCTTGGTGCGATAAAAATAGACAATGTTAGTGATTCATTTTTATCGACATTCTTGGTGCGATAAAAATAGACAATGTTAGTGATTCATTTTTATCGATATTTTTGGTGCGATAGAAAATAAAAAAAAAAGAACAGGAACATGAGAATCATTTATTTACAACTCCTATTGTAAGTGAAAAGAGTAAAAATATGAGGGCCATTTTATTTACAACTTCTTTTGTAAATGAAAAGACCAAAATATGTTGATCATTTTATTGGTATTTCTATGGTAAATAAAAGAACAAGACATGTGAATTCTTTTTATTTTCATTTTCTATTGTAAATGAAAAAGAACAACATTCTTGTCAAGACTTGATTAGTGAATTTAAATTGTCATTTTGAGTTAACATGTCAAAATTAGAAAATGAACCTTTCTATACATTAAAAGGGTTAATTAGAAATGAACACTTGGTGTCAATAAAAAGAATAAATTAAATTTTTTTTTTTATGTATAAGAAAAGAGACTAAAATAAAATACTCATTTTTGTATATTAAAAGTGAATTAGACAAAATGGACATTTTTGGCACATTAAAATGAATGAAGTAAAAATAGACATCTTTATTCATTGAAAAAGATTAGACAAAATTTTCATTTTGTTGCATTAGAAGTTAAGAAACAAAATCATCATATTTGTTTATGTTGAGAAAAAGAATGGATGTAAAATGTATGTTTTCATACATTAAAAAGAATGAATTAAGGATGTATATTTTTATACATAAAAAAAGAATGAAGTCAAATGTTCATTTTGTCATTAAAATAAACAAGACCAAAAATATGCATTTTTGTAAATAAATAAAAGTCACGATTTTTATTGTCATATGCTCATAATAAAGAGTATTAAAATATTTGCCTGTGATGTTGTATTTTGATGTGTTAAATGTGATGTTAGTATATTCAAATTTGAATATTACACTTCCATTTACAAGTCATCCGACTTGTTTATGTGATTGGGACGATTATTTTTACACATCGCCCAAGTGCACAAATAATTTATTATTTGTTTGTTGGCTGAAAACCCCACACGGGTATTGGGACGATACTTGACTGACACAAATCCTAATGTTTAATTATATGTCTATCGATTGATCGACAGGCTGCGATGAGCGTTATTGTTTTATTTTAATGCTCACACAGTTGACATTGTCACTCTAGTTGTTAATGGATGGATTGAGGATTATTTCCTGTTATTACCCTATACATGAAATGTATGAAACCCATATGACCCAAATTATATGGTACATGGTTGAGTCGCATTCCAATGCAGAATTTCTTTTTTAATAAAGAATTTTTATATAATGAAAGGATTTTTGTAAAATAAAAGATTTTGTATTCTAAAGAATATTTTACATAAATAATATTTTATTGATTATTTTAAAATATGTTTTTTTTTATATAGTAATGAATTAATATCTTTAAGATAAATATATTATTTAAGATTATTAGATCTTAACAATTATGTTTGGTGATTGATATGTAGATTGGATTTGTAGTGGACGATGTTTAAATAACATTTATCCTTTAATCCAATTTACATTGAAATTACTATTTGAAATTTATAAATCTATTTTATAAATTAAATCAAAATTGGAATATTAATACATCTTTTTAGAAAGATTAAAATGTAATTTATTTTATCTTTGATAAAATTAATGAGAACCTTTTAACATAAATAATAATTTTTATTTAAAAGGATATTCAAAGTTGGAATGTGGCGTATGGTTGATTTTAATTAAGGATACGCGAGTTATTCAGAAAGACCGGGTCTAACCCATTCTGAATAATCATCACGACGATCAAGAGCCAAAGATGAAGACAGTGACTGAAGACCGGAGAGCTTCACATCGTTTGGTTGATGGTGACTAATATCTTGAATTGGGACTGATCCCCCAAGGCAAGGTAAAAGTGATGATCTTCCAGGCGTACTGGAGATCGACGGATACGTTGTTTCGTTCAGACCCAGAACGGACTTGTAAATGGATAGCATGCCTAACATTGAAATTTATTTCATGTAATTAAATCAGTTTTTTATTTAATATATAAATGCATGGTGGCGGAGGATTTATTCTCTTGCTTAACACCCTTTTGTATGTTAAATATTTACCGATCGCATGATATGAGTTGTTGATGTGGTATGCCAAGTTGCACTTGATCAAGGCTTATTGTTGCAAAGCAGAGCCTTGTGGGATGATCAAAGCATAGTCTATTTAGGCATAGCTTTGTGTATGACGTGACCTCACGAGCCTCACAGCCCGGTAGAGTCTAAAACGGGAGAAGGGAACGCAGGGAGTGCGCACGTTTCTTTCTAGCTAGAGTGGTGCCAGGGACCTACCAGCGCTGGCATTTATTCATTGTGGTTGTTGGATTGTTCGAGGCCTCGGTTTATGCGATCGCCACTGGCCGTAGTATAGGTCCAAAAGGACCGGGAAGCGTGTGTTCAGGAATTGCCAATCCATTAAGCGTTAACGTATGGACCGGCCCTGCAGGATCCAAGGGTTGGACAGAGTACCAATCCTGGGGCATTTGCTAGAGTGTCTCAAATCGGTAAGGATCTCCTCCCTAGCCTTGACTCAGATGGAAACCCAAATTTCCAATACGACATCACGCGGTTTTGATTGTATACCTATATATGGCGACATAGTGGGATGGGGCACTCATGCCGTCTAGGATTAATACATTTACTTTGATGTACTTCAAATTGGTTGCACACTATTATTATATAATACCGTTTTTATCGTATCAAGCATCTTTTGATCATTATAAGGTAAAACCCTATCCTCCGGTTTGCGTTGCATTGTGTGATGGGACTTGGGTCTTATAATGGTTTCATTTTTCTAAAAAAGCATTACGTTATTTTGACGATTTACTTTAGTCATGCACTGGCAATCTATAGGAGAAAACCCGTTCCGCGAAAGTGGCGTGGTCCTGTGATTAGCCTTATTATATTATATAGGTTAAGTAGAATTCTCACACCAGTCCCATGACTGACCTGTAGTTTGTCCACTGGCAAACTCGGGTGCCCATATTTTCCACACGGGCAGTCGAGTAGCTATTTTTGAAGATATATTAAACAGGATTCTGGGTTGAAGCTTAAAGCTGTGTCCAGAGATAGAGAGTCTTCTGCTGTGTTCTTCCGTTGCAGTATATTACATTTTTTGTATTTATCTTCCGCTGTAATTATATTCCAATGTACTCTGATATGCATATTCTGTACTCTGATGTAACATTTATTATAGTGTTATAAAAGTCTTCTGTTGTTGTTTTAATATGTTGTATGCCCAAAGTTAAAGTATTCGTAGATTTTCACTTTTTGGGTCAGACCTGTGTGGTTTATGGTCGATTCAAGGGTGGGAATTTGCGGGTCTTTACAAGGCCGAAACCAACATCAGATCAATACCCCAGAAACCATTCAACTTAACTAATCTCCAGTTAGTTTATGATTTTCTTAACTCCTTTGGGTCTAAGAGCAGTATTATTGAAGATACCATTCACAACAACCCAAAATCACATTCTATTAATTATCGGGTTAAAGAACAAGTGTTATTTAAAACACTGTTCACGATAAACCCAAAAATCAATACCAATTCAATTTCAATTAAATATCATTTAATTGGTACACTTCATTAAATCTAAATAAAAGATTTAATTTTTTCCTCAACTGTGCTTAAGAACAGTGTTAATGAAGACACCATTCACGACAAACCCAAATCACATTTGATATTAAATACAAGGCTCTGAATAGAAAATAAATCGGCTTATATTCAATATCAAATTCTACGACCAACAAATATCGTATTGGAAATAACGATATAAATATATCTTTCAAATTTTCATAACAATGTCTGTATAATCACGAAATCCAACATCGAAATAATCCAAAGACAATTTCGATTCAAAACCATTACAATACAATTATTGGAAATCCTGGTTACTTTCAAAACCCTTTCAAATCAAATTTATTTATTTAAAAATAAATAGAATTTTAATTCTAGTTCAAAACTAGTTCATTTCAATAAAAATCTATTTTTTATCTTTTCAAATATGGAGTTTTTCATCCCAATTCTTCCCAAATCATTTCGTATGATTTTACATAAATTATTACTATTTTTAATAATTTTATCAAGGCCCGTACAGTCGATTTCCATCAACGGCCATCGAACTGCACTTATAACGACCCTTTCCAAATTTGATTTAGACATAATTCCAAATCCAACCGTTAGATTTCTAATTTCTAATATTCGTTAGAAAGCTCTTCTCGATACGAACCCAATGGTTCCGGTTTTAGGAGAATCCGACGTTCGGATCTCCCGCAATATCCGTTCGAAGTTAATGGTCGAAATTCGCGAACTGCCGCGGCGCGGCGCATTCTATTCTAGCCATTATATTATATATATAATATATATAATATATACTTCTTCGATTTCCTTTTAAAACGTATTTTATAAATCGTTTTAAATTCGTTTTCGAAACGATTTCAACTTAATTTCAAATTCAAATCAAAATTGAATTTTCCAATATATATTCGTTTTAAATTCATTTCAATTTGATTTCAATTCAAATCGATTTTAATTCGATTTCAGTTCGTTTTCAATTCAATTTCAATTCGAATTCCTTTCAATTCAATTTCAATTTGAATTCATTTCTATTCAGTTTAATTCGAATTCATTTCTATTCAAAATATCAGATTTTGAAATCACTTTCGATATTCATTATAAAATGAATAAAATCGATATAAATATCATTCACGTCAAAATGGCGCCAATCTAATCAACACGGCTTCATATATTTCTATTATCAAATATTCTATTTCAAATATTTCCTTTTAAATATTTCTATTTCAAATATTCTATTTCAAATATTCTATTTCAAATATTTCTTTTTCAAAATTGGAATGAGTCCCAATCAATTACCATATAATGTTAATTATACGGATTTTCTACAACACATGTATACAATAACAACGATGAATAATCAACCATCATCCAAAGTGCATTCTACACTGTATAAGCATCAAATATAAATATTCAACGCTTACAACAGCCTGTCAGTCAATCGATCGACATACAACTAAACAATCGGGATTAGTGTACGTCAAATATCATCCCAATACCCCGTGTGGGGTTTCAAACAATCAAACGCAGATTTTATTTGTGCAGTTGGGCGATGTGCAAAATTTATCGTCCCAGTCAATATCAGTCAAATGTGTGTATATAAACAAATCGTCCGATCTGTTTATATTAGTTTACTTCATATACACTTTAAAAATTCTATTTTTAACTATAAAATATTTTCTACTATAAAATATTTTATTTCATTTCACATCACATCACACAATCAACTACACATCAAAATCAAATAAACAAGCATACAAGCCGTCCATGTTCTGTGGACGACGGGTGTCGGGTGCTACTAAACACCGTCTGCATCCTAGTATATATTTATAACTAGAAAAATAAAATTAAAGGTGAGAAGTTCTCACCGATTATCTAATCCAAACGCCACGACTCTCCTTATGTAGAAATCTTCGTCTTTTCTTCTTTCATCACTCTCGTCATCCGTATTCACTACATATATAAAAATCGAATTTTTACTTCGCTATTCAATATATAAAAATCGAATTTTTACTTCGCTATTCAATATATAAAAATCAAATTTTTACTTCGCTATTCAATATATAAAAATTGGATTTTTACTTCGCTATTCAATATATAAAAATCATATTTTTATCACTTCATAATAATAAATAAAAATCATATCTTTAATCTTTTCACTGTATAAAAATTATATTTTTATCTAAGTAAAGATTATATTTTTAACTAATGTAAAGATTATATTTTTAACTAATGTTATTAAAACAAAGTTATTTCTATTTAAAAATATGAAAATAGAATAAAATAAAACAATGCTAATTCGGTGTTTAGAACAATGTAAATTCGGTTTAAAAAAACTCACAGTGTTCTCGTTTTGGAGAAAAACCCGAAGTCGTGGTCTGAACTGGGAAGGGAGGGGGAGGAGGTGACTGGCGGTTCCTGTTTCAACGAGCAGCAGCGGCGCCGAAGGTCTGGTGGCCAGGGCGAGGTGTGGAGATGTCGAGGCAAGGCGGCGGTGTCGATCTAGGTGATGCGGGTGGACTTCGACGCTGGTGGGTTTTGATCGAGGCGTGGATGTGGGGGTTTGCGCGAAGCGCTGGATGAGGGGAGGGGAGAGGGAACGATGTGGAAGAGGGGCGGTGGACTTCGGCTTTGGAGGCGCGACGGACGGCGATGGCAGGAGGCCATCGATTTTCTCAGATCGTTTTTTTTTTAAAATGTCGGGCTTTGACTTTCTGAAAAGAGAAGAAGGGGGGTTAAGGGGAAAGTATTTTATTTAATTAAATATTTTTATTTACTTTCTAATCCAAAAATTAAATTTAAATTTCGATCTCAAAACGAGACCCACTGCCTGTCGTCCCTAGCTAATTACCCTCATTCCGAACACAATGGGATATGTATCGTAGGCTGATTCAATTGTTTCGATCAGTTTTCGTCAAAATCAACATATAACTCTATATATTGAATTTGAACGCACATTTCAACTTATCGGGGCTACATACTAACTAGAAAAATTCCTGAAAAATATTTTCTAGCTTCGTATTGACGATACGGTCCTAACAAAACTAGTTTCGTCAAATTCTGAGACCGTTTGAAAAATGGCCATTTTCCAGTCGATTAAAATTAACTGAAACTGGCCAAACGCGTTTTCCTTTGCCACGCTCACATATTGATTCGAAAAATTATGAAAATTGGAATCTAGCAATAACTAGACATCACAAATCCAACAAAAGTAGTTTCGTCGAAATCCGAGGTCGTTTGCAAAATGGCTATTTTTAAGGGCCTGGATTCCATAGTGACTATTCTGAATTTTCAACTGGACATATCTTTTGATTCCCGCTATGAAATTTTGATTTTTCGGATTCGTTGGAAAGATATTCTCAATTAGATTCTATTATTTTTGTTTTCGCTAAAATCCGATTTATTTTGAATCCTGTACATTCATTTGAACTTTGAAATCGAATTATCGAACTACCGTGCCATTTTCAATTCCTTTTATAATTTAAAATAAATATTTATATTCTAACGACGATCTATATAAATATATACATTCGAATTCTATTCAAAATAAATTTTCGTTGTTTTTATTTAAAATAATTCATTTTAAATAATCAAAATTTGCTAAAATTGCCAAAATAAAAATTTTAAATTGGCTCAGATTTCCGGGTTATTACAATCTCCCCCACTTAAAACTTTTCGTCCCCGAAAAGGAACGAAGCCGAAAGTTGTTTAACAAATCAACTTAACTTTCGTTATTTTGCCTACGGCTTAAGTTCTTCAACTTTTCAATTTCTAAGAATTTTTCAAAAAATTCAAAAATTTGGCTAACACCCTAAATTTTCGAAAAATTTCGCCATAACCTCCCCTGCACCGGAGCACCGGGAAAATCCCGAAATTGCCATACAGGCCTTCTGATCTCAAAAAGAAAAAGAAAAAGCCAAGCGGCTCATAAAATCATCATCACCCAAACAAAACAGTAAATTATGGTAAACATGTACCTATTTGTCGGGCAAACAATTTTATTCTTCTGCTTTAGCCTCCTTGCTATGACCTGTTCAATGCAAGTATATGTATATGCAAGAAAATGCGACCAAATTTCAATACAATTCACTTTTTGGTCAATTTGGCTAAAGGCTCAACATTTAATTAATCAAACTATAATCAACCAACACAATTAGCAATCAATTGGTTGATTAGCATTTCAAATTCATAACTTTGATATATAGTCAAAAATCACATTTTTGGTGCCAAATCACAACAATAAACCCAATCTAATTTTGGTTCTCACACCAGTCAATAGGAAATATATAAATATCACACCTTCGAAACTCGAACACAAATACTGATGATGTCGCGACATCACCAGAATTATCCCCGAGCGACTACAGTACGATTTTATATCTACCCACTATATTAAAACTTTGAATACCCGTGGACCAGACGTATATGCAAAATCTTTATATACTGGATTGTCCAAATCAATATAAATAAATTATCAAATACGAATAATTGATTTAAATTTTCAAAACAAAAATTGTTTTCATTTTTAGAAGTATACTCTTCACACTCGTTCTAGGATACTACTGATCCCATCTCTAACGAGTCATTCCCATTGGATATTACTAATCCAATTTCTCATGAATTCTTTCGTATGGTTCTAATGTGTCTTGTTTTCTGAGATTTATAAACCAAAGCTCTGATACCAAATGTGACAACAAGGAATTTCGCTCGATCCGAATCAGTCGCTAAACCGACCCAGACCGTTCGAAACGCCTGATTGTTTCGAGAACACGACAAAATAGAATGCAGACGGAAGAACATTTCATTGTACATTACAACAATTCCATCAGAATACAAGAATCTACAGAGTATAAATGAATAAATATTACACAGAAATACCAGAGATTACAACAAATTACGTAGCAGCGGAAAATAATACATACACAACTGAAGGAGATATACGGATACAAAGCTTTCCGGATATTGTTCCAGCTGTAAACCAGGATCCTGTGAATATAAATCTGCAAAACCAAAACTACTAGCTGCCCGTGTCAAAATAAGGGCACCCAGAGTTTAGGTTAAAACAATAAACTCCAGGTCAGTCATGTGATTGGTGTGAGAACTAAAATAGTTATTAATTTTTATTTTAAAGTTAGGTAAATCAAGGGACCACGCCGTAAAACACGGAATGGGTTTCCTCCCAAGAATACCAGTGCATAAAACAATAGCGCCATGCTAAATAAAGAAAAATGAAGCTATTATAAGACCCAGGTCCTATCACACAATGCAACGCAAGCCGGGGGATAGGGTTTTACCTTATAATAGCCAAGAATGCTTGATACGTTTAAAACAAATCATTTGATACTATTATAAGTGCATAGTGTATAAAACAACTTCAAATCATAAGTATCAATCATAGGCGAAATGAGCGTCCCATGCCACTATGTCGCCAAATATAGGGATACAATAAAAACCGCACAGTCACGTATTTAGAAATTGGATTTCCATCTATGAACCGAGGCAAAAGATGGTCCTCAACCGATTCGAGACTCTCTAGCACGAGTGAAACACCCCACCTCCGTTAGGGTCACTCTCAAAGGGAATGCCCTAATTTTGGTGGAGGTTTATAAGTACAAGTCACAGATATACAAGACAGATATAAGAACACATATTTGTAAACAGCGGAAGAACAACAAACTTTTATTTCATAAAGTCAAATACGTGTTACAACAACATCCTTTCCAAAAACATAACATAACACTTTCATAATCTGTCTTGAGTACATTATTTAAAGAAGCATAAATAAAACGTAGATAAACTGCAAAAGCCCCATAGTGGATTGTCCAAAGCCATAGTTCAAAACAGGAAAGTCCAAGCAATACATTTCTCTTCTTCAAGCTAGATGTTGAGGTAGGTCAAGCTGCTGTGTTCCCTCCCTGAGGACCTGGGGGGGAGGGGGGGAACGGAAGAAAGAAGACGAAAGAAAAATAGAGTCAGACATAAAGCCTGAGTAAGTCTAGTACTATTTTGTCTATGAATAAAGAACTGGGTATGATAAGTATAAACAAGAAATGGGCATGCACTATAAACTTGGTTAAGTTGTCTAGGGTCGAATATACTATCGTACCCCATGTTAATCTCTGAACCCATATAAACTAGTTTCCCACTGGCACCCCATAATCAGGGTGATGTGATCCATTCTATGATGATCGGCTCCTACTCGCATAGTTACATGTGTCTTACGGCCCCCGATGTCGTAGTTACCTATGCTGGTCCCACCATGGGGTGTATCAAGTCCCATAGTGGCAACCCGACACAACCTTAGAGTGCACAGGTATGCTACTGGTGTCCAGTGCCTTATTTTTCTGCGCCGGAGTGTGTGCACGCCCGCACTCCGTTAGAACCTACACTGCTACACCACCGCCGTCGATTTTTGACCTCTTACAATCAGCCCAGTAATCGTGCCCCACCCTGCCTAGTTTCAGGGTATCATGATACACCGTGTAGGGTTACTGCTGAAAAGGGTCCCCCGTTACTAGGTTTTCTATCTCTAGCCAACATGCTAAGTTGGTTAAGTGTTTTCTAACCTAACCCCACCAGTCCGTTTAGTTTAGCATGTTCCATTTTGATTAAGTCTTAGTCCACTTAATCCTAACAATCCTGATTCAGCCTTAATTGTCTTATTAAGGCCCTAACCTCTCACATTAGACAGGTATTGCTGTGGCTGCCTGTTGCCGGTTGGTTCCGGGCAGTCTTACGCCACAACTCAGTCTAACCTCGGGTCCTTATTGGGCTCCATGTTTAACCTCCCACATTGGATAGGTATTGTTGTGACTACTGGACAGCCGGGCGGTTCCGGGCAGGTTTACATCACAACTCAATCCAACCTCGGGTTAAACATATCGTATTTTCTACATTTATATATCTTGTCATTCTTCTTTATTTCTTATATGTAAATATTTGCGGCCCATTATTAAGTTAATGGTGTAAAGGTTACACCAATCATGGGCCCAACCCATACTTGAATTTGGGCCCTTCTACTTTAGTTTTCATTCATTAGTAATTTTAACCCAACATTATTTTCCCCCGTTTTACACGTCCGTTTATATATATTGGGCTTAGCCTTTTAAAGCCCAATTTAGCCATGCGAAAAGGGGAGGCTTAAAGCGTGATTACATACACAAAGAGGGGAAAGTGAGCGCATGAACTTGCATATGACGTTGGAAAATACATAATAGAAATTGGTGTACTTGCATAGTGGTGACATGTATTTTGGTCATAAAACATAGGTGACATAAATCAAGGCATGTAAACTTGCATAGGTTTAACTACAACATGAACCTATATTCTTATTTAGGCATAATGTCAAACATAGGCATGGCACAAATACTTCTAGCATAAGCATGGCATAATGTCAAACATAAGCATGGCATAAATACTTCTAGCATAAACATGGCATAATGTCAAACATAAGCATGGCATAAAATACTTCTAGCATAGGCATGACATATTGTCAAACATAAGCATGGCATAAATACTTCTAGCATAAACATGGCATAATGTCAAACATAAGCATGGCATAAATACTTCTAGCATAAACATGGCATAATGTCAAACATAAGCATGGCATAAATACTTCTAGCATAAACATGGCATAATGTCAAACATAAGCATGGCATAAATACTTCTAGCATAAACATGGCATAATGTCAAACATAAGCATGGCATAAATACTTCTAGCATAAACATGGCATAGGTATAGTTAAATTTGTTCATGGCATAAATATAAACAAGTCATGTTCATAAGGTTTCTACATGTTTACAAAGAGGATACTTTGTTACTAACACAAAAGCATAGTTCAACTTAATTAAATTTAATCACATAACGATGGTATACTTATGCATAAATATTCCTAATCATGGTGTTTGCTTTTAACTTGCAAAAAAAGGATTTTTGTGTCTAACTTAGCCATGTCTCACATATGTCATCATATAATTCTTTTAAACAAGATAGACTTAATCATGAATTTCAATTATGCCCAATATCATTCATAGCCTAGCCATATTCATAAGTTTTGCAAAAGCATGACTTAATACATGGATTATGGTGTCAAAATTCCAACATAGTTTCATATGAACTATAACAACCAAACTTGTCTCAATTACTTGCAAAATGATTTATGCACAAAATAGATATCATGATGGCATAATAACAAAGCCCCAAACTTGCATGAATTTCAATCAACTACATACATGTAGCTTCAACATAGACTACATAATTTGCGCAATATTCCAAACGTATATTTGCATAGAACTACCGCATGTAGTTCTTTATAATTGAATGACATAATTCAGAATATCCAAAAGTATATAAATCGCACAAATACGAATTTCATTGCCACAATTCAAGCATACATATCTACACAATCATTTGTTCATACCAAAGTAATACTCTACTTACAATGGTTGCGGCAAATTCTCTAATTAAGAGATATGATTCCTTTGTTGAATTGATTAGCTTTAGGTTGCTTGAATTGCTTTAGGCTTTAGAACTTTCTCCCTAATCCTCTCTCTCTAGATGGCGGCTACTCTTAGTCGTTCCTCAGCAACATGGCGGCTATGCTCTTAATTTGAATGAATAGATTAGGGTTTAGTCTAGGGTTGTTTATATAGAGGTTAGGAATTGATTAGAACCATTGATGTTGCTAGGTTAGATCGTAGCCATTCATTAGATAGAGAGACCAATTAAAACTTGCCACCTAGCCCTATTGACAAAGCAACCCACAGAAATTCGACCAAACACAGACCAGGCCAGCCAGGAGGGACTGGGTTCGATTTTCAAAAATTAAACTTTAAATTGAGCTGTTTTAGTCTATTTGAATTTTATCTATTGTATACATATATTTTTGCATATATATATATATATATTCTCATATATATATATATATTTTCTTTATTTCCTTATATGTACGTTCTTATCCTTTCAAAATTTGAATTTGTATACGTACATGTATTTGCATGCTCAGTTGGCCCTCTCTAAAACAGAGATAAAAATTATGTCGCCGTCGGGGTTCGAACCCCCGACCTCCATGCTACAAATCCAATGCCTTAACCAACTGAGCTACAGAGGCTTTTGTTAATAAGTCTTAGAATAATAATAATTATTGTCCTCTCCTTACTTCTCTTTTTTCATGTTTTGCTGTAATATTTAAATTAAAGATATCTTCTTCATACGTTATCCGTTTTGCGCAAACTCGGACTCTATCTCAAGCAGAATTCCGAGACGAACGCAATGGTGATGTCCGTTTCCCTTAATTTTTCTGTTACAATTTAATTATACTTTAATTCATGAATTTCACAGTTATAGAATTTTCGGGGTGTTACATTCTCCCCCACTTAAAAGGATTTCGTCCCCGAAATCTTCAAGTTAGGAGGAATGTAAATCCTAACATCCAATCATCCATCTACTCATCCATCAAACACGAGCATCCATTGTCCTTAAAAGACTTCTAATGTTTCATGATCATATGCAAAGTGTGTGTATATGAACTTATCTAATGCAAAATCAGGCGGTCTACTGATTCAGTTGACCTCCTTAATGCAAATTATGTAAGTGCCATGAATCCATTATGTATGCAAATTTTCCTATTACATGAGTGCACAATCATTTAATACAAATGCAGCATCCACATGACAACACATTAAAGTTCAACCACATATGAAAGCAAACATATATGCATATGCAATATGAAGTGACTGAGCCGATCTAAAACCTAGATTGTGTGTGTATATGCAACCACAAGCAACCACTAGCAATCACTTGCAACCACTTGCAACCATTCATACATAACATGTTTCAACTACATGTTTTCATCCAAAGGTTTTCTACCTAAAAGATACGGTCGAGGAAATATACCTAAAAAGATAGATAGATAAAAGCGCAACTTAAGGAAAAGAAAGATCAAGGATGTACCCTCGAACAGAAAAGGGTAGGCAGTACGGATTCTAGCTTCAGTTTCCCAAGTCGCGTCTCCCTCGGCGTCGCTCCACTGAACCTTGACGAGCTTGACTTCGCGGTTGCGTAGCTTCTTCACTTCCGTTCCTAAGATGCGGGTTGGAACTTTTCTTATGGTTGCTTCGCGTTCCACTTCGGCCTCTTCGAGGATATTTGGCTCTACCACTTCAGCAGACTCATGTAGACATTTTCGGAGATGTGAAACGTGAAAAACGTTGTGGACTCCGGCCAATTTCTCGGGTAGCTCTAATCTATAGGTCATTTTCCAAATTTTCTCAATGATAGGAAATGGTCCTACCTAAAGGTATAGTCGAATGATAGAAGCAAGTAAAAATTTTGTGCCCATTAGGCAATGTCAAAACTGGAAATCTATGCCACATATATATTGATTAGGAGAAGAACTCTCTAAGCATCAGCCCCGAAGACCGAAATCAACATCAGACTGACACCCAAAGAATTAATCAACCCAACCACCACATATGATTCTAGGAAACTAAGCATGATGGACTCCTTTTAGGTCACAAGGGAGTCCCTTCCTAAGTCCAACTATGTTGCCAAATGTACTTACTAAGGTGATTCTTTACAACTCATGCATAAGTGAAATGAACCTTCAGCCTTAGTGGCGAACACTCCTGGAGTGCCCTATTCTGAAATGCTCCACCTAATGAACCCCTTCTCTAGAAGCTCTTTAATCTGTTTACTGAGCTCTTTTCTTTCTCGTGGAGCCATGTGTCTAACGGGCAACGCAACGGGCTTTGCATTATCTACAAGATATATGCGGAAGTCTATTTCCCGCTTCGGAGGCAAGCCCTACACCTCTTCGAAGACATCCGGATATTCCCGGACCACTCTAACTGATTGCAAATTTTCAACAGAGGCATCTAGCGACTCAAGATAACTAAGCATAACCGCATACGAGGGATTACAAGAAATTTCCAAAGTATTACTGAGCTGGGTTAGGAGCCTAACAACCCTTTTCTCACAATCAAGGATGGCCCCATTACTGGATAGCCAATCCATACCCAAAATCAAACCATACCCCGCAAAGCCCAAAACAAAGGCACTACATTCAAATTCTACACTTAGAATAGAAATTTTCAAATCCAAACAGATCATAGACAAATGAGCTGGGCCCCCAATTGGGTTTGAAACAATTAAGGGGTCCTCTACCATACTAGTTTTTAGGTGCAGAGATTCTACTAAAGCAGACGAGATAAAGGAGTGTGATGCGCCAGAATCAAATAAAGTGCGAACGGGGTGATCATAAAGATAAATTACACTTTCTACAGAAGTGTTTGTACCTCGCTGTTGCAAAGGTGGCGCTTCCAGCACATGAACCTGTGCCCCTGGAGTGGATCCAGACCCCTGCCCCTGCCCTCGTTTCTTTGGGCAGTCCTTAGCTCTGTGGCCTGTCTGACCGCAAGAAAAGCACCCACCATTCTCCTTGGCCTTCTTTTTCCGGCAGTCCTTTACTAAGTGCCCCACTTTGCCACAGAAATTACACGTCCTCTTCTCTTTGTTGCCTTCCCCGCCTTTCTTAAAGTCTGTCTTCTTAGGCTGCAAACCCTCTTTCTTCCCTTGAGAGCTTTCTGCCTTTGCCTCCTTCTTGCCCTTATCCTCCTCATTCAGCAATGCCATTTGCACCAATCTTTCATACGTGGCCCCCATGGGTATATGTGTCATGGCCAAACTGTGTAATGGCTCATTTAACCCTTTGACGAAACGGAGAGCCTTCTTGTGCGGGGTGTTGACTAGGTCAAGCCCAAACCTAGCCAGCTCATCAAACTGATTCACATACTCTCTAACAGTCTTGTCTCCTTGCTTAAGAAATAAGAATTTCTCCAACTGCAAACTTCTTTCCGCATCTGAGAGAAATTTGGTCTCAAACCTTGCCCTAAAGTCCTCCCATGTTTCTACTGGTCTTTCAGCATTAGTGACTTCCCACCAGTAGGAAGCCTCGCCCTTCAATAGCCACACCGCCAATTGTACTTTTTGTCTGTCCTCTACCTCAAAGATGATGAATAGATCCTCAGTTTCCTTCAGCCAATTTCTAGCTGCTACGAAGGACTCAGTTCCATGGAAATCCCTTCCTCCCATAGCTTTAAAATCCTTACATATCTTAGCAAACGCGTTTCCTCGTGGAGGAGGTGGAGGAAGAGGTGCTGCTGCAGCTGGATGATTCCCTGCAGCTGGGGGAGGAGGAACGGTAGGACCTGGTTGAGTGGCCCTAGCTTCTAAGAATCGTCTAAACCAACCAGGTATTGGTACTCCTTCCGGCAAGTTAAGATCTTCGGACATGCTGAAACAAAAGGGATAGATTCAAAACGAAGGATAAGAGATAGTACCTATGGCTTTGGGGAGTGGACTTTGCCTTTTTTAAAATAAAATAATATTTTCATCTTTTAAAAATGCTTCTTTAAATTTCCTTTTTGAAAATAAATTTCCAAAACTTTTTATCTTATCTGGTAAACCTATGCTCTGATACCAAGTGAAACACCCCACCTCCGTTAGGGTCACTCTCAAAGGGAATGCCCTAATTTTGGTGGAGGTTTATAAGTACAAGTCACAGATATACAAGACAGATATAAGAACACATATTTGTAAACAGCGGAAGAACAACAAACTTTTATTTCATAAAGTCAAATACGTGTTACAACAACATCCTTTCCAAAAACATAACATAACACTTTCATAATCTGTCTTGAGTACATTATTTAAAGAAGCATAAATAAAACGTAGATAAACTGCAAAAGCCCCATAGTGGATTGTCCAAAGCCATAGTTCAAAACAGGAAAGTCCAAGCAATACATTTCTCTTCTTCAAGCTGGATGTTGAGGTAGGTCAAGCTGCTGTGTTCCCTCCCTGAGGACCTGGGGGGGGGGGGAACGGAAGAAAGAAGACGAAAGAAAAATAGAGTCAGACATAAAGCCTGAGTAAGTCTAGTACTATTTTGTCTATGAATAAAGAACTGGGTATGATAAGTATAAACAAGAAATGGGCATGCACTATAAACTTGGTTAAGTTGTCTAGGGTCGAATATACTATCGTACCCCATGTTAATCTCTGAACCCATATAAACTAGTTTCCCACTGGCACCCCATAATCAGGGTGATGTGATCCATTCTATGATGATCGGCTCCTACTCGCATAGTTACATGTGTCTTACGGCCCCCGATGTCGTAGTTACCTATGCTGGTCCCACCATGGGGTGTATCAAGTCCCATAGTGGCAACCCGACACAACCTTAGAGTGCACAGGTATGCTACTGGTGTCCAGTGCCTTATTTTTCTGCGCCGGAGTGTGTGCACGCCCGCACTCCGTTAGAACCTACACTGCTACACCACCGCCGTCGATTTTTGACCTCTTACAATCAGCCCAGTAATCGTGCCCCACCCTGCCTAGTTTCAGGGTATCATGATACACCGTGTAGGGTTACTGCTGAAAAGGGTCCCCCGTTACTAGGTTTTCTATCTCTAGCCAACATGCTAAGTTGGTTAAGTGTTTTCTAACCTAACCCCACCAGTCCGTTTAGTTTAGCATGTTCCATTTTGATTAAGTCTTAGTCCACTTAATCCTAACAATCCTGATTCAGCCTTAATTGTCTTATTAAGGCCCTAACCTCTCACATTAGACAGGTATTGCTGTGGCTGCCTGTTGCCGGTTGGTTCCGGGCAGTCTTACGCCACAACTCAGTCTAACCTCGGGTCCTTATTGGGCTCCATGTTTAACCTCCCACATTGGATAGGTATTGTTGTGACTACTGGACAGCCGGGCGGTTCCGGGCAGGTTTACATCACAACTCAATCCAACCTCGGGTTAAACATATCGTATTTTCTATATTTATATATCTTGTCATTCTTCTTTATTTCTTATATGTAAATATTTGCGGCCCATTATTAAGTTAATGGTGTAAAGGTTACACCAATCATGGGCCCAACCCATACTTGAATTTGGGCCCTTCTACTTTAGTTTTCATTCATTAGTAATTTTAACCCAACATTATTTTCCCCCGTTTTACACGTCCGTTTATATATATTGGGCTTAGCCTTTTAAAGCCCAATTTAGCCATGCGAAAAGGGGAGGCTTAAAGCGTGATTACATACACAAAGAGGGGAAAGTGAGCGCATGAACTTGCATATGACGTTGGAAAATACATAATAGAAATTGGTGTACTTGCATAGTGGTGACATGTATTTTGGTCATAAAACATAGGTGACATAAATCAAGGCATGTAAACTTGCATAGGTTTAACTACAACATGAACCTATATTCTTATTTAGGCATAATGTCAAACATAGGCATGGCACAAATACTTCTAGCATAAGCATGGCATAATGTCAAACATAAGCATGGCATAAATACTTCTAGCATAAACATGGCATAATGTCAAACATAAGCATGGCATAAAATACTTCTAGCATAGGCATGACATATTGTCAAACATAAGCATGGCATAAATACTTCTAGCATAAACATGGCATAATGTCAAACATAAGCATGGCATAAATACTTCTAGCATAAACATGGCATAATGTCAAACATAAGCATGGCATAAATACTTCTAGCATAAACATGGCATAATGTCAAACATAAGCATGGCATAAATACTTCTAGCATAAACATGGCATAATGTCAAACATAAGCATGGCATAAATACTTCTAGCATAAACATGGCATAGGTATAGTTAAATTTGTTCATGGCATAAATATAAACAAGTCATGTTCATAAGGTTTCTACATGTTTACAAAGAGGATACTTTGTTACTAACACAAAAGCATAGTTCAACTTAATTAAATTTAATCACATAACGATGGTATACTTATGCATAAATATTCCTAATCATGGTGTTTGCTTTTAACTTGCAAAAAAAGGATTTTTGTGTCTAACTTAGCCATGTCTCACATATGTCATCATATAATTCTTTTAAACAAGATAGACTTAATCATGAATTTCAATTATGCCCAATATCATTCATAGCCTAGCCATATTCATAAGTTTTGCAAAAGCATGACTTAATACATGGATTATGGTGTCAAAATTCCAACATAGTTTCATATGAACTATAACAACCAAACTTGTCTCAATTACTTGCAAAATGATTTATGCACAAAATAGATATCATGATGGCATAATAACAAAGCCCCAAACTTGCATGAATTTCAATCAACTACATACATGTAGCTTCAACATAGACTACATAATTTGCGCAATATTCCAAACGTATATTTGCATAGAACTACCGCATGTAGTTCTTTATAATTGAATGACATAATTCAGAATATCCAAAAGTATATAAATCGCACAAATACGAATTTCATTGCCACAATTCAAGCATACATATCTACACAATCATTTGTTCATACCAAAGTAATACTCTACTTACAATGGTTGCGGCAAATTCTCTAATTAAGAGATATGATTCCTTTGTTGAATTGATTAGCTTTAGGTTGCTTGAATTGCTTTAGGCTTTAGAACTGTCTCCCTAATCCTCTCTCTCTAGATGGCGGCTACTCTTAGTCGTTCCTCAGCAACATGGCGGCTATGCTCTTAATTTGAATGAATAGATTAGGGTTTAGTCTAGGGTTGTTTATATAGAGGTTAGGAATTGATTAGAACCATTGATGTTGCTAGGTTAGATCGTAGCCATTCATTAGATAGAGAGACCAATTAAAACTTTCCACCTAGCCCTATTGACAAAGCAACCCACAGAAATTCGACCAAACACAGACCAGGCCAGCCAGGAGGGACTGGGTTCGATTTTCAAAAATTAAACTTTAAATTGAGCTGTTTTAGTCTATTTGAATTTTATCTATTGTATACATATATTTTTGCATATATATATATATATATATATATATATATATATATATTCTCATATATATACATATATTTTCTTTATTTCCTTATATGTACGTTCTTATCCTTTCAAAATTTGAATTTGTATACGTACATGTATTTGCATGCTCAGTTGGCCCTCTCTAAAACAGAGATAAAAATTATGTCGCCGCCGGGGTTCGAACCCCCGACCTCCATGCTACAAATCCAATGCCTTAACCAACTGAGCTACAGAGGATTTTGTTAATAAGTCTTAGAATAATAATAATTATTGTCCTCTCCTTACTTCTCTTTTTTCATGTTTTGCTGTAATATTTAAATTAAAGATATCTTCTTCATACGTTATCCGTTTTGCGCAAACTCGGACTCTATCTCAAGCAGAATTCCGAGACGAGCGCAATGGTGATGTCCGTTTCCCTTAATTTTTCTGTTACAATTTAATTATACTTTAATTCATGAATTTCACAGTTATAGAATTTTCGGGGTGTTACAACGAGCCTCAGGTCAGAGCTCGAGTGACCTTTGGATCGTCAGGGCCGGCCCACCGATGTGGATTAAAATTCCTGAACACTGCGTTTCCCCGCCCTTTGGGGCGTAAGTGAGCCAACGAATGACTCCATCGGACCTGGATCGTCCGATCAAACCGAGGCGCCTCGCAACAGCAACAACCACATAAGTCAAACTCGTCAGGGCATGTAAAACCACTGACACCACTTCTAACTAGAAAGAAATGCATGCCCTCCCTGAGGTCCTCTCCCGTTTCTGGTTCATACCGGGTGTGAAACTCGCGAAGTAAATGTTACACAAAGATATGCCACAAAGGTCGTGCTTTGATCATCAACCACAAGACTTTGCTTTTCAACAGAAGCCTTAAACATTTGCCACTTAGGCATGCCACACAGGCAATTCACTCTATGCGTTTGATATCCATCAGTATATAACCCCTGAGCTCGTACGTCTCAGAGAAGGGCGTTAAGCAAGAGAATAAATTCTCCGCCGCCAAACAGATTTATATTTAATAGAAATCAATCACACTGACTAAAATCCAATGTCAGACACACTGTCCATTTACAAGTTCGTTCTAGGTCTGAACGAAACCGGAGGCACCTAGTACCCCGCATATCCATCGATCTCCAAGTTCATCTGGACGATCACCAACTGTTTTCATCTTCTTGGGTGTACATCCAAATCAAAATCATCAGTAATCACCCAAACGACGTGAAGACCTCCGGTCTTCGACCACCGTCTTCATCTTCGACTTATCGTCGTATCAGTTATTCAGAATGTGATAAACCCGGTCTTTCCGAATAACTCACATATATTATAAACAAGTGTTACACAAACACAACATACGCCTCATTCCAATTCATTAGTCACTAACCGTAAATTAATCAAGAGAATAATTCCCTAAATATTAACCCCGAAGGCCGAAACCAACATCAGATCAATACCCAGGAAATCACTCTGCTTAGCCAACCTACAGTTAGTTTCTAAATTTCACATTCTTAGGGAAAGGTTCCCATTAATTTTATCATAGAAAAATTCTTTCAAATTTATTCTTTAATCTTCCTTTTGAATATCACTTCAAACTAGTCGGGATTAACGAACCTTACCGAAGTAATCATTTGTTTTAATTTCCCAACCCCAACCTATTCATCCTATGAAGTAAAATGGCTCTTACTTCATATCTAACACCACGGTGTTATCGGTAAATTCAATTACCATTCTATGTTTTAAATCTAATTAAAGATTTAACTATCGCCTGGAGCAAAACTGGTGATACTCCATTCTCGATCTTTTCAATCTAATTAAAGATTCATTAAAACTCCATTTAGTTTTAATCTTTGACTGGGTTAAATAATCAGTGTCATTTAAAACATGGTTCACGATAAACCCAAAATCACATCCCATTTCAATCAGACCCTAACCATAAATTAGCAAGTGAACAATTCCCTAAGTATTAGCCCCGAAGGCCGAAACCAACATCAGATCAATACCCCAGATACCATTCAACTTAACTAATCTCCAGTTAGTTTCTGATTTTCTTAACTCCTTTGGGTCTAAGAGCAGTACTATTGAAGATACCATTCACGACAACCCAAAATCACATTCTATTAATTCTTGGGTTCAAGAACAAGTGTTATTTAAAACACTGTTCACGATAAACCCAAAAATCAATACCAATTCAATTTCAATTAAATATCATTTAATTGGTACACTTCATTAAATCTAAATAAAAGATTTAATTTTTTCCTCAATTGGGCTTAAGAACAGTGTTAATGAAGACACCATTCATGACAAACCCAAATCACATTTGATATTAAATACAAGGCTCTGAATAGAAAATATATCAGCTTATATTCAATATCAAATTCTACGACCAACAAATATCGTCTTGGAAATAACGATATAAATATATCTTTCAAATTTCCATAACAATGTCTGTATAATCACGAAATCCAACATCGAAATAATCCAAAGACAATTTCGATTCAAATCCATTACAATTCAATTATTGGAAATCCTGGTTACTTTCAAAATCCTTTCAAATCAAATTTATTTATTTAAAAATAAATAGAATTATAATTCTAGTTCAAAACTAGTTCATTTCGATAAAAATCTATTTTTATCTTTTCAAATATGGAGTTTTTCATCCAATTCTTCCCAAATCATTTCTTATGATTTTACATAAATTATTACTATTTTTAATAATTTTATCAAGGCACTTACAGTCGATTTCCATCAACGGCCATCGAACTGCACTTATAGCGACCTTTTCCAAATTTGATTTGGATATAATTCCAAATCCAACCGTTAGATTTCTAATTTCTAATATTCATTCGTAAGCTCTTCTCGATACGAACCCAACAGTTCCGGTTTTAGGAGAATCCGACGGTCGGATCTCCCGCAATATCCGTTCGAAGTCAATGGTCGAAATTCGCGAACTGCCGCGGCGCGGCGCGTTCTATTCAGGCCATTATATTATATATATATATAATATATATATATAATATATACTTCATCGATTTCCTTTTAAAACGTATTTTATGAATCGTTTTAAATTCGTTTTCAAAACGATTTCAACTTCATTTCAAATCAAAATTGAATTTTCCAATATATATTCGTTTTAAATTCATTTCAAATTGATTTCAATTCAAATCGATTTTAATTCGATTTCAGTTAGTTTTCAATTTCAATTCGAATTCCTTTCTATTCAATTTCAATTCGAATTCCTTTCTATTCAATTTCAATTCGAATTCATTTCTATTCAGTTTAATTCGAATTCATTTCAATTCAAAATATCAGATTTTGAAATCACTTTCGATATTCATTATAAAAAGAATAAAATCGATATAAATATCGTTCACGTCAAAATGGCGCCAATCTAATCAACACGGCTTCATATACTTCTATTCTCAAATATTCTATTTCAAATATTTCCTTTCAAATATTTCTATTTCAAATATTCTATTTCAAATATTCTATTTCAAATATTTCTTTTTCAAAACTGGAATGAGGCCCAATCAATTACCATATAATGTTAATTATATGGATTTTCTACAACACATGTATACAATAACAACGATGAATAATCAACCATCATCCAAAGTGCATTCTACACTGTATAAGCATCAAATATAAATATTCAACGCTTATAACAGCCTGTCAATCAATCGATCGACATACAACTAAACAATCGGGATTAGTGTACGTCAAATATCATCCCAATACCCATGTGGGGTTTCATACAATCAAATGCAGATTTTATTTGTGCAGTTGGGCAATGTGTAAAATTTATCGTCCCAATCAATATCAGTCAAATGTGTGTATATAAACAAATCGTCCGATCTGTTTATATTAGTTTACTTCATATACACTTTAAAAATTCTATTTTTTACTATAAAATATTTTCCACTATAAAATATTTTATTTCATTTCACATCACATCACATAATCAACTACACATCAAAATCAAACAAACAAACATACAAGCCGTCCATGGTCCATGGACGATGGGTGTCGGGTGCTACTAAACACCGTCTACATCCTAGTATATATTTATAACTAGAAAAATATAATTAAAGGTGAGAAGTTCTCACCGATTAGCAAATCCAAATGCCACGACTCTCCTTATGTAGAAATCTTCGCCGTTTCTTATTTCATCACTTTCGTCATCCGTATTCACTACATATATAAAAATCGAATTTTTATTCGCTATTCAATATATATAAATCATATTTTTATCACTTCATTCTAATAAATAAAAATCATATCTTTAATCTTTTCACTATATAAAAATTATATTTTTATCTAAGTAAAGATTATATTTTTAACTAATGTAAAGATTATATTTTTAACTAATGTTATTAAAACAAAGTTATTTCTATTTAAAAATATGAAAATAGAATAAAATAAAACAATGCAAATTCGGTGTTTAAAACAATATAAATTCGGTTTAAAAAAAACTCACAGTGTTCTCGTTTTGGAGAAAAACCAGAAGTCGTGGTCTGAACTGGGGAGGGAGGGGAAGGAGGTGACTGGCGGTTCCTGTTTCAGCGAGCAGCAGTGGCGCTGAAGGTATGGTGGCCAAGGCGAGGTGCGGAGATGTCGAGGCAAGGCGGCGGTGTCGATCTGGGTGATGCAGGTGGACTTCGATGCTGGTGGGTTTTGATCGGGGCGTGGATGTGGGGGTTTGCGTGAAGCGCTGGATGAGGGGAGGGGAGAGGGCACGATGTGGAAGAGGGGCGGTGGACTTCGGTCTTGGAGGCGCGACGGACGGCGATGGCAGGAGGCCATCAATTTTCTCAGATAGGTTTTTTTTGTTAAATGTCGGGCTTTGACTTTCTGAAAAGAGAAGAGGGGGGGGTTAAGGGGAAAGTATTTTATTTAATTAAATATTTTTATTTATTTTCTAATCCAAAAAGTAACTTAAATATCGATCTCAAAACGAGACCGACTTCCTGTCGTCCCTAGCTAATTACCCCCATTCCGAACACAATGGGATATGTTTCGTAGGCTGATTCAACCGTTTCGATCAGTTTTCGTCAAAATCAACATATAACTCTATATATTGAATTTGAACGCACATTTCAATTTATCGGGGCTACATACTAACTAGAAAAATTCCTAAAAAATATTTTCTAGCTTCGTATTGACGATACGGTCCTAACTAAACTAGTTTCATCAAATTCTGAGACCATTTGAAAAATGGCCATTTTCCAGTCGATTAAAATCAACTAAAACTGGCCAAACGCGTTTTCCTTTGCCACGCTCACATATTGATTCGAAAAATTATGAAAATTGGAATCTAGCAATAACTAGACATCATGGATCCAACAAAAGTGGTTTCGTCGAAATCCAAGGTCGTTTGCTAAGGGCCTGAATTCCATAACGACTATTCTGAATTTTCAACTGGACATATCTTTTGATTCCCGCTATGAAATTTTGATTTTTCGGATTTGTTGGAAAGATATTCTCAATTAGATTATATTATTTATTTTTTCTAAAATCCGATTTATTTTGAATCTTGTACATTCATTTGAACTTTGAAATCGAATTGTCGAACTACCGCGCCATTTTCAATTCCTTTTATAATTTAAAATAAATATTTATATTCTAACGACAATCTATATAAATATATACATTCGTATTCTATTCAAAATAAATTTTCGTCATTTTTATTTAAAATAATTCATTTTAAATAATAAAATTCGCTAAAATTGCCAAAATAAAAAATTTATATTGGCTCAGATTTCCGGGTTATTACATCAGGTCGCTGCAGGCCCTGTTGTAGTGGCTCATAAGTGTGTATCACAATCAGATGAACTTGGAATTAGTAGAGGAGATTTCTCAGAGCAATCAGCAATCCGTAGACAAGCTTTTCAAACTTTAGGTTGTTGCATTCAACCACGGCTACCTTTTTGCTTATATTATAGACTATTTTATGGACCTTGTCCTCCTTACATACAAGTGGTGCCAACTTTCCTGCCAAGCTTCAAACACCTTTAATTTTTGTTGTTCATGGATGTTTATGATCATTGCAATTTGATGAGGGTTGATTTCGATCCTATGTGAGCTAACTATGAGGCCAAGAAGCTTTCCTGATGCAATCGGCAAACAAACATTTCAAAGAGTTTAGCTTTATTCCAGATATTGAACATCTCTATTAGATCTGAAACATGATAGGTGGATTGCTCAGACTCCACAAGAGTATCATCTACATGGACTTCCATGGGCTTTCAAGGCAGATGCTTTCCCTGGACCGAGCATACGTCTTATTTGCTGAGAAGGCATGTAAGTTCCCTTGTTTGGAAGAGGTCTATATGAGATCCGATTCCAAGACCTTAGTCAGGTCGGTGTCGACAGTCGGAACATGTGCAATTGCATCATTAGATGTTACCCTTCTACATCCCAAATCACCATCCTCTCTAGGATCTATGTCTTTGGGCAGATCATCGGGTAATTCCTTTTGTGACGCTCCCTTTATTCGCAATATTGATGCCTCCTTCACACTCCATTTCATCTGGAGGGGAAGCGTCTTTGGGTTTCACGCCATCTGTGTTGCGTAGCATATTATATCCAGCTAAATAGTCAGCTTTTCCAATAACTTGGTCACCATAGATCATTCCCACTCCATCTTCGGTTAGGATATTTAGCAATAGGCACTAGGGTGCAATGCAGGCTCTAAATTCTGTTGGAGCGGGTCTATTTGGACCTTGATCAGATAAGCTTGAATACGATAGCATAGCTTGTAAGGCTTCAGGTAATGTTCATGTGTTCTGTCACAATGAAAGGAAGAAGTAGAGAGCTAATGGTTGATTCATATTTACTTTGATCTCGAACTCTCATCTCTTGACCAAGGTCATATGATGGCTGGTGAGTAGCCAAGTTGCTATCATCCAGGTAAGGATCCATATGCCCAATCATAGCCTACGGTGGTTCAATTGGTGCCTAACTCTGGGCACCAAATTACATTGATCTACCCTTTATTCTATGGAAATCAGTCTTCCTCGATGCGGTTGATGACAAATAGGCATTGCAGATGTTAGCTAAGCTTTTCAAAGAGTGAATCATGGGACATATGTTTTTCACCATGTCATTCAATCGAAGGGTAACTTTGTAGTGTTAGGATCCTTACTTGCCATCGAGTATCCCATTATTGAGAATCATGGTCATTGGGATCTTCTGAGTCATCCTTAGGATAGTGTCCGGATTGTTCTATGTGAATGTCATCTGGGATTTCACCTGTAGGACAGGTTTAAGTCACGTAAACTAGGTGATCACTACTCGTTCAGGAGCATCATCAGTTGCATTAGGGAAATATGCACACCATCGGAGCTCTGGAAGAGGAGGTTGCCAAGAGATAATCATTATCTCGTATACCATCATAGCCAGCATACCGAATCTTTTCAACAGCTCCTCACATTGAATAACACCGGTAAATAGAAGTAATGGCTTCTGGAGGAATCCCAGTCGTTGCCATATCGTTGTCATATTCTTTGATTATCCGTCTATTCGCCATCGACAAGCTTTAATGAATGTTGTTTGCCAAAATATATATCGAGCCGAAGGCGAGCCATGCTCCGAGACGAAGGCGAGCCATGCTCCGAGCCGAAGGCGAGGCCGTCAGCGGGTGCAAGCGCAGCGCCGATGAGGGTCCGGGGCCCTACAGTCCTGGCGATCGACCTAGCTGGTTTGGTCGAAAATGTGGGCACTGCACGATTTTTTTGATTTTGGACGATGGAGCCTTTTCTGAAATGATCCGAAAAATGCATTTTTTTCCAAAAACTATCACTTTTTCGGGTCAAGTCGTGACCCTTGTTCGTCGTCACTTTTCTGGGTCGCGGTTCGCCGCTGTCCTCCGGTTCGTGGTTCATGGCAGCTCTCTAGACTCGGGTTCGCTACAATCCTTCGGTTCGGGTCTTTGAGGTGTCATCAGGGCGGTTCGGAGCAATGCCCCCTGTTTTGGATGATTCGTGATACCGATTCCCTCATTTGCATTCTGGTTCGTGACCTTCTTCTAGGGTCGGTTTGTGATAAGTACAATGACCGTTTTAACTAAGTCGAAGCCCACTCACGGTTCCCGTTCATGACCATCATGTGGTTGGTGACCATACCAACATGTACAGAAGTGCATTACTTTGCTTCCAGCTCGTGAACATTGTTATTGGACATTGCATGATCCGTTCGTGATGACTTGTCCATAGAGAAGTACATCTTCATTTAATATCATCCATTCGTGATGACTTTGTGTCATCACTGAGAATTTAGCAGCTCGTGAACATCATAGAGAAGTACAGCTTCATTTAATATACTTTTCTATGGATCAGGAAATAATAGCTGGTGATCAGTTCGTTACCCCACATAACTAGGCAATATTTCTTAACATCAGCAGTTAGTTTTTTATTTATTTCACGAGCTATTGGAAAGGTCACAAAATAATAGCTGGTGGGTACTAGAAAGATCAGCTCGTGTAAAGGGATGCTTGGATATACTGAGTTGGCTCGTGAATTGACTTGAGCATTGAAACATTTCGTGAATCTCCACTACGCATGCAGGGGTCCCATTCGTGAATTAGCTCAGCTCGTGGATGAGTCTTAATGGACATAACATTGTTGACCCGTGATAATGTGCTTTGACTCATTATCGTGTGCTTTGACTCGTGAATGCATAAGTTGTAGTTCATCAGGTCTTATGCATAACCCTAATGATCATTGATACAACATATGCTGGCTCGTGAAACTAAAGAACTATTATGTTCAGTGACACTGTTCACGTGTTTTCATTACTCATAATATGTCGAAGGAACATACAATCACGCATACGTACAACATATGCTGTGTGAATACAATTGACCCACTCGTGAACATTCAACATATGCTTACAAACCAATTGTGTGGGTCGGGTTAAAGATGCGTTGATTCATCTGACTTAAAGCATACTGAAACCCATTATTCCGATCATTGTCAACAAACCCAGATTTTCACACTATTGACCCACTCGCGAAACCCAGCTTAACCCATTCGTGCACCAGTATTATTCCATGCGTGTCCACGAACCGGTTATACATGGGCATTTTCCAAATATTTCTTCGGATCGTGATTGTAGGTCGAACACTATCTTGGTTCATGAAGTTTGAGTTTCCTTAACTTTCTTCGAAGCCATGAATTTCCGATTTTCTCAAATTAATAGAATCTCCACAAATGGTAGAAATACAGACTGTTTTCTTTGGACATTCAAATCCAAATAGTAGAAGAGCAATCCGATAGGCTGAGAATTAATATTCTCAATGAAAGTACCAAAATGTTATACCAAAAAATGGTCCTAACACCCAAATTGTCGTATTTAGAGCATAGGATATGAATAAATAACCGAAAAATATAGGAAAAACCAAGACAACAAAAGTTTATAGTGGTTCGGCGTTAACGAGCCTACGTCCACCTCGTATTTTCTCATTTCACTCATAGATCACAATTACAATGAATATTGTCTCTCAAACACATGGATTCAATGAATAATTCTCTCCGAATTCATTGATTTTTGTTGAGGAATATGGTGGTTATTCATGGAGAAGTGTTAACCATGGCATCCATGGATGTTGAGATGCCAAAAGTCCCCTGAAAATGCCCTTTGAAGTGTATTTATAGCTGTGGGAGAGCCCATATGGTGATCAGGTCGTGGGAGGACACGTGGCACCCGATCTTGGAAAGTAAAAGCGATCATATCTTTGAGGATAGGTCAAAATCTACACGTGTAGTAGTGGGTCCTGGTCGCGGTTCATGGTCACGTTTCATGATCTGGGTTGGTGAGCTCGTGATGGTCAGGCAGGGTCATGGTCACGAACTGATCCCAGGAGATGGTCATGATCCGACCTCAAGGGGTTGTCATGATCCGACCCTGGGGGTGGTCATGATCCCACCCCGGGGGTGGTCACGATCCGATCCTCAAAAAAGCCAAAATGCAGGTTTTTTCATATTTATGTATGCGTTCACGGAAACGGATGTAACTTTCAAACCGTAAGGCCGATTGGACCAAACGAAAGCTCTACTTGAAGCTAATTCAGAAGGCTGCAAGTATTTGATGTGTTTAGATCCAAATAAAGACATTTGATTGGGGTTTCGGGCCAGTTTTTTCATATTCTACCACTTCATCCAAGCGATTGTTGATCACTGCATGTTCATATTCAAATCCTTTGCTTTGGGTAGCCTAGTCACAAAGCAGGCTACTATTAGTATATCTAAAGATGAAGTCGCACTGCACTGGTACCAATAAGTAGATGGTTAATTGTTTTCTCTTTACAGATTGGACGATGAGCCGATATGCCAGGGGTATGGGTTCAGGGCCAATAATAGGAATGTCCCTAATATATGGACGAGGTTCACTGCCTTCATGCGAGAGATGCTTAGGGATGCTCAGGGGGAAGTTCCTAATGCTGCTAACGGTGGTGGTGCAGCAGTGCTGGCACCTAGAGCCGATTTCACCAAGCTCTGCAAGGATTATACTAGCCTTGGTGGGAACTCGTTCCATGGAATGAAATCGGCTACGGATGTTCAAGATTGGCTTGATAGTTGTGAGCGCATCTTCGAGGACTTAGGGGTCAATGATGCAATGAAGAGAAAGTTAGCATCCCGTCAGCTTCAAGGACGAGCTATGAATCGGTGGAATGCTATTAAAGCAGCTACTCCTCAGGATCAAGTTACTTGGTACCAGTTTAAGACCCGCTTCAGTGATAAGTTTATCCCAGCTGCTCAGAAATCAGAATTAGTTAGGAAATTTCTAGTGCTTAAGCAGAATGGTAGGGCAGTCTCGGAATATATTGCTGAGTTCGATACTTTTTCGAAGTATGGATTATCCCTTATTGACACTGCCGAGAAGAAGAACGAGAAGTTCATGACTGGCTTAGATGGGTACATGGGGGAGAGACTTATAAACCACATTGATGAGACATTCGAATCTATCGTGGGGAAAGCATTGAGATCAGAGAGCCTTTATCCAAACCAAAGACTGAGGTTGCTATTGCATCTACAGGAGAGCCAAAGCAGGAAGCAAGCAGTGGAGGCAAGAATAATTCTCAAAGTAAGAGGAAGCAGAACTAAAACAAGGATGGTCAGAAAAAGAGGGATAAGAAAGATGTTGAGTGATATAGCTGTGGCAAGAAGGGACATTATGCCAAAGATTGTAAGGCCAAGCCAACGGACAGGAAGTGCTCAATTGTGGCCAAGTAGGACGTCTAAGGGATAAATGTCCACAACCCCCTAAAGAGAAGCAGATTGTGAAAGCATATGCTATTAGTGTTGTTCCTTCTTCATCGAATGCCCCAACTGCGGCGAAGAAGGAAAAAAATGTCGTTATTCAAGGTATGCTTTCTATTTATGATGTTCCTATTCGAGTGTTGTTTGATACAGGGGCTTCCCACTCCTTCATATCTACTGACCTGGTAGATAGTTTGGGATTGGAACCCGAGATAATCAATAGACCTTTAGTTGTGACGAACCCGATTGGTGGTTCGACTAGCCTTAGTATGATTTGTCGAAACTTGGTATTATCGATTCATGGATTCACGTTTGTTTGTGATTGCTTTGTTTTGGGCTTTACTGGGTTTGGCATTATTTTGGGAGTCGATTGGCTCCAAAGATATGGCGTAGAGGTGGATTGTGAGAGGTCTTCGGTGACCTTTAGGGCGGATGATGGTCGGAGGGTACTGTTTGGTAGCCTACCTAGTGATCGGGTGATGGCTAGTTTTCTAAATTCCCTCGACATCCCGCATGATGAGTTGTCAGATGTGCCTATTGATGGCGAGTATCCGAACATCTTCGGGGAAGTGACCGAACTTCCACCACACCGAGAGATCAAGTTTTGTATTGATTTAGTGAGAGATATCAGACCTATAGTGATGCCACTTCGTCTTATGGCGCCAAAGGAGCAGCGAGAGCTCGAGGTTCAAGTAAGCGATCTTTTAAAGATGGGATTTATCAAAAGAAGTGTTTCTGAGTGGGGAGCATCAGCTGTATTTGCTACTAAGGCAGATGGTTCCCTTCCATTGTGTGTGGACTACCGCGAGTTGAACAAGGTGACGAGGAAGAATAAGTATCCTCTTCCGTGGATAGACGGGTTGTTTGATCAATTGAATGGAGCGAGAGTGTTCTCCCAGTTAGATCTCGCGACAGGTTTTCATTAGCTCTGAGTAGCAGCTGAGAGTATACCTAAAATGGCATTTCGGACGCCGTCTGGATTTTATGAGTGGTTGGTCATGCCATTCGGGTTGACCAGTGCACCAGCACATTTTGTGGATCTTATGGATAGGGTATTTAAGGATCAATTGAATAAGTTTGTTCTTGTGTTCATGGACGATATCTTAGTTTATTCAAGGACGGAGGAAGAACACAAGGAACGTCTGAGGAGAATGATGGAGGTGTTGAGGAAACACCAGTTGAAAGCAAAATTTTCTAAGTGCCACTTCTGGAGGAGGGAATTGAGATTCTTGGGCCATGTTGTTTCAGAGAATGGTATTGCCGTGGATCCTGCGAAGGTGGCTACAGTGCAAGATTGGTCTACACCCAAGAATGCAACGAATGTGAGGAGCTTCTTGGGATTAGCTGGGTATTATCATAAGTTTATCCAAGACTTCTCCAAGATAGCAGCACCGTTATCTTAGTTAACCAAGAAGAATCAAGCTTTCTTCTAGGACGAAAAGTGTGAAAATGCATTTAAGAGTCTAAAGGAAAAGTTGACATGTGCACCAGTGTTAGTTATCCCCAAAGGGAACGAAAAGATGACGGTATACACGGATGCCTGTGGTACCGGACTAGGTGTTGTACTGATGCAAGGAGGTAAGGTAGTAGCTTATGCTAGTTGGCAATTGAAACCGCATGAAAGAAGATATCCTACCCATGATCTGGAATTGGCAGCGATCGTGTTCGCATTGAAAATGCGGAGACATTATCTCTTGGGAGAAAGATTCGAGTTATTTACCAATCATAAATCATTAAATTAACTTTTTTCTCAGAAGGATCAAAATCTCCGACAGCAGAGATGGTTAGAATTCTTGGCTTCCTATGATTTCGACATCGCATATACCCCAGGAAAGGGAAATGTGGTAGCTGATGCATTAAGTAGGAGACATGCTAGTTAAGGGACTATGTGTAACACCCCGTATTTTCTATGAACATAAAGTAACAAAAAAAGTACACTTAATATTTAAAAGAAGAATTAAGGGAAATGGTTGCGCCATTGCATTCATCTCGGAATTTTGCTTAAGATAGAGTCCAAGTTTGCGTAAATCGGACTTCGTATGAAGAAGTTATGGCACATAGAAGTTTTAGGAATTTAAAATAAAAACCAGCCTGAATTCAAAAATTAAAGTTTCAAAATTCAAATTACACACCCGGGCTGGGCGGGAAATTTCCCGCCCAGGACCAAGGTCGACCTGGGGGTCAACCTGGGTAAAACAGGCGACCGTGGGGTCGACCTGGAGGTCGACCTCCCCACCTTTTCCAGATCCATGGACAGATTCGTTTTTCTGCATTTAGACACCCGTTCTGACCAGATTCGTTGCTCCTAAGATATTTAAACACCCCCAAACCTCACTTTCTCTCCACACAATTTCATTATGCCTTTACTCTGCCCTAATTCATATTAAAATAAATCAATGGCGTCGCTACTCTGCTGAAACCTAAGCTAGAACAAGTGCTCCTTCTTCTTCCAATCTGAATAGGATTAAAAGAGAACAACTACAACCCTTTTTCTTTTATAATCCAACCAAGGTGAGTACAATTATTTTCAGATATGAAATTTAATTATGATCTTGACATGGTTATAAATCTGAATGAGAGATTACCTTACTCTTGTTTATCAGATCTGTTTTTCTATGTAGATCTATCTTATTCCTGTTTATCAGATCTGTTTTTCTGTGTAGATCTATCTTATTAATATTATTGTAATTATTCTGTATCTCTTCCTTCCTCCTATTCTATAGCCAGGCTACCACGAGCCAGAGCCAAATCTCATAAGAGATTGACGCACGAACGCTAAATTTGTGGAAAATAATGAATGATGCATAATTGGACATGAATAATTTGTGACTGATTTAAGAAAAGGGTATATGTTGTAATTTAAGATTTAGATCTAGGCATACTATATATGATGGTTTATGATTTGGAAGAAGGAGAATTATTGTATGATAATATATGACTTGTAATTTGGGGACATAATGCATGTTACAATTCAAGATCTGGTTTTGAGGACATAATACATGTTGTAATTTAAGATCTAGATTTGGGGCGTATTTTATATGACGATCTATGACTTGGAAGAAAAGGATAGGTGACCTAGGCCTGAAAAACCTATATTATAACAGGGATAATAATAAATGTGAAACGCTAATTCAGATTTTTGGATATTTGACATACACGGTAATCAACGGCTATAATTTGGCATAATTTATATTGTGCATCATGATTTGGGTTTTTTAAGAGAATATTCTATACGATGCAAATTTAACTAAAATCTGGGATGTATGTTATATTGTGAATTATGACCATAATTTGGGCATGTAAAATTAGGCTTAATTTTATGATTAGGCGAGGTATGTCAATGGAATTTTAAGGGATGATTAAATCTGTTAAATTTCCTAATCTGCTAAATCTGTTGGAACTGAATACGGTAATTTAGGGTATGGAAATCTGTGGGCTCAATCAAAAATTGAGCCAAACACATTAATAGAACTTTGGGTAATCTGCTGTAACTTGTAAAGAAGTTAATTTATTGAATTGGCATAATTAGTCTTATATTGGCATAATCTGTGAATGAATACTTTAGCTAAAAATAAGAATGCTGAGACACGAGGTTAGACTCTGTTTGCGGTAGAAGCCTACCGGGACCTAACCGGCCTAACCAGCAACCGCAAACTGTCAGTCTAATGTGAGGGGTCATAGGCATAAAAGATGCTTAGACACGAGGTTAGGTCTGGCTTGTGGAAGAAGTCTGCTCGAAACCGCCGGGCACATCCAGCGGCCACAAGCTACCGACCTAATGTGAGAGGTCTGTGCATTAATAATTAATTAATGCAAGTCTAGGATAAATATGATGCCTAAAACGTGTTGGGTGGATAAGGTTAAATCAACTGGACTGATGAATATAATAAACCCGTTTCGTGAATCTGTAGGCCCAATACAAAGTTAGATGAATCTGTAAGTCTATTAATCCGTACATCTGATACGTTAGTCTGAAAACTTGTTAATCTATATATCTGATCCGTTAGTCTGAAAACCTGTTAATCTGTATGTCTGATCTGAGAACTAGTTAATCTGAACTTTGTACATCTGAAATCTGTAAGCAAGTTAATCTGAAATCTGTTAGTCTAGGGACACAAGGTTAGGAGGGATAATTACTTGTTTCATCTGTTGTTTGGGACCCATATTAGTCAGTTCCCCTTTCTGGTATCAAACTATGACCCAACATTAGGTAGGGGTCCAGGGCACGCTTACTGAACTAATTGTAAGAGGTTCACTCTGATAATGGTGAGGGGTGTTGATGGCGCATTCCAACCAGGTCATGTGCGTGCATGGATCCGGTCTGCTCGGAGGATGTAAGACACCGTGACATCTGTAAATAGGTCTGTGTCTATAGGTTTAAGGAATGATACACACTTATGTGGGGCCGACACAGGGTATTTATGTATTAGGGAGTCGATCGCTTGGGGTAGAATTTAGGGTACACTTAGTTCTATCTATTTCTGTTTGGTACCGTCTGTTTCTGTTGGGGTGGTAGCACCTGTCTGTTTCTATGTAGTACCGTCTGTTAGGGTGGTAAAGGCCCATTACTAGTGTACACCTAATTCTAATATTTTGTTTCTTTAGGGAATATTCTGTTTCCATCTCTGATTCTGTTTCTGCCTCTTTTCTATACCGTTTGTCTCTGTTCGGGTGGTAAAGGCCCATTACTAGCATTCTGTCTCTTTACCGTCTGTCTCTGTTAGGGTGGTAAAGGCCCATTACTAGCATCGTGTTTCTGAAGAGATCGTTCCGTTTTCTGTTTAGACGTTAGGACAACACCTAATTCTATTATACTAGTATTAGTGCTGAGAAGTGAAATCCAAGTAAGAAGCTTAGTTTAGCCTATATCATTCTATCTCTTCTGTTAACCTGCTACTCCTGTTATGGCTATCTCTCATCCAGTTTTATTTACATGTCATGATATTGTTATCTATTTTATGCTTAAAGTCACTGGACTCACCAGACTTATGTTTGACCTAGTTTGTTTCGCCTCTTTTCTTCCATTCCCCCCTCCCCCCCCCCGGTTCTCAGGGTGGAAACATATAAGCCTGATTCAGGTTCCATCTGCTTGAAGTGCTTGAAATATTGCTTGGCTTTGATTCTACCTATTTATAGCATTCTCTGTTGGGGATTATGGCTTTAAAATTATGCATTCTGAAGGATTTTGTATAAGACTGATATTTGAGTACTTGGGTTTTGTTATTGTGATGTAACCAAACTTATTTCTGCTTCTGCTGTAATAAAGTTATAAATTTTTTAAGTACTACTTTACATATATGTCTTGTAAATTTTTGTTCTGTTGACTTACAACATTCCACCGAAGTTAAGGCATTCCCTTTGTGAGTGGCCTTAACGGAAGTGGGGTGTTACACTTGGTATCAGAGCTTAAGGTTACCAGAATTGATAAAAAAAAATTTGAAAACTATTTTCGAAAAGGTTTTAAGAAAAAAGTATTTTCAAAAGTACGGTTTATTTTGAAAAATATAATCCCCAAGAAAGCCATATATCTATCTTTCAATTCTCCATTTTGAATCTCTTCCTTTTTCTTTTCATCATGTCTGGGGTACCCGAGATACCTGAGGGCATAACGATACCAACTTGGTTCAGAAGGTATCAGGAGGCAAGGGCCACCGCCGCAGGCCCAGCAGACGTTCCTCATACTCCTACTCCTCCCCCTCCCGCAATTGATACTTTTTCGAAGATACGCAAGGACTTTCGGGCAATGGGCGGGAAACCTTTTCACGGGTCAGAGACGTTTGTTGAAGCTCGAAATTGACTTAAGGAGGATTTGTTTGGTATCTTCGAGATAGAAGAGGGAAGGTCTAATTAGCTGCTTGGTTAATGAAGGACGAAGATTTGTTTTGGTGGGAGGTCACGAGTGGAGAGCGTCCAGTAGAGACATGGATGGATTTCAGGCGTAGGTTCGAGATGAAATTTCTTTCACGGGCAGAAGAGAATTCATACATGGAGAGGTTCTTAGCATTGAAGAAAGGGAAGTTATCAGTGAAGGAGTATGTCAACAAATTCAATCAGTTGGTGAGATTCGGCTTAGACTTGGTAAACATCCCTGAGAAGAAGGCCCTGAGATTCGTTAAAGGTTTGAATGAGCCGCTACGCGGGTTGGCTATGACCCGCATTCCTATGGGGGTTACCTTCGAGAAATTGGTTGACATGGCGTTAATGCATGAAGAGGAAGCCAAAAGTGAGAAGAAAGAAGAAAAGCTCGAAGGACCACAGAACAAGAAAGCGTGGCCCAAAAAGTAAACACAAAAGAAGGATGAAAAGTCTGAAGATAAGAAGGAGAAAAAGTGCTTTACTTATGGAAGCTTGACTCATCTGAACAAGGAGGAAGGGCGCTTGCTTCAACTGTGGAGAAATGGGACACTTCATTAGGGACTGCCCGAAGAAACGAGGGCAAGGGCAGAGGGCAGAACCTACTTCTGGAGGGCAGGCGAATGCTCTTATGGCTGGTGGATAGGATAGAGATAGGAAAATTTCTATAGAAGGATTAATTTCCTTATCTGATTATTGAGTTAAAACTCTCTGTGATTCTGGTATTTTGATTTTGTAATTAAGACTCTGCACTTTAATACTAGTCTTGTTTCTGATCTTGCTATAGTCTCAAACCCCATGAGGGTCATCTGTTTGGGATAGTTTGGGTTTGAGGGTATCTGTGTTGGGCGTTAAGTTGATTATGACGCATACATTTTGGGTTTTGTGGGATATGGTGAGGTTTTATCATGCTTAGTTTCCTAAGAATCATTTGATAATCTGATCTGTACTAGTAGTCTGTAAGTAATTGAATATTTCTGATAAGGTTAGGGTTTTTTACTCAAAGCGTGAAGAAGATTTCCAGTTTGACATTGTTTAATGGGAGTAGTTCTCTGAGTGTCAATCTGATGTTGATTTCGGTCTTCGGGGTTGATACTTAGGGATTTGTTCTCTTAACCGATGTCTAATGGGAATAGAACTTTTGTTTTTGTACTTGCTTCTATCACTCGGATGTATCCTATCGATCGAATCTTCGACCTTTAGGTAGAAACTAATGGGTGTAAACATGTGTTTGAGACATGTTATGTTTGATGGTTGCAAGTGGATGCAAGTGATTTCTAGTGGTTGCTCGTGGATGCATATACACACACTATGCACTAGATTGGCTCAAAAACACTCTCATATTGCATATGGATGTGTGTGCATTTTTCAATTTTTGTGGAATTGACTCATCACATGGATGTTGCATTTGGATGAATGGTTATGCACTCATGTAGAAATGATGTGTATCAAATAGGATTTCTTGCATACATAATTGGACTCATGGCACTAACATAATTCGCATTAAGGAGGTCAACTGAATCAGTAGACCGCCTGATCTTTGCATTAGATAAGAGACATATACACACACTTTTGCATATGTTCATACAACATTAGAAGTTTTCTAAGGACAATGGATGCTTGTGGATTATGGTTGAGTAGATGGGTGATTGGATGGTAGGACATATTCTACTTAACTTGAAGATTTCGGAGACGAAATCCTTTAAGGAGGGGAGAACGTAACACCCCGTATTTTCTGTGAACACAAAGTAACAAAACAAAGTATACTTAATTTTTAAAAGAAGACTTAAAGGAAACGGGTAGCACCATTGCGTTCGTCTTGGAATTCTGCTTGAGATAGAGTCCAAGTTGCATAAATCAGACTCCGTACGAAGAAGTTATGGGACTTAGAAGTTTCAGGAGTTTAAAATAAAAACCAGCCCGAATTCAAAATTTAAAGTTTCGAAATTCAAATTACACGGGGTCGACCAGGGGGTCGACCTGGGCAAAACAGGTCAACCATGTAGTCGACCTCCCCCCTTTTCCAGATCCGTGGACAGATTTGTCTTTCTGCATTTAGACGCCCGTTCTGACCAGATTCGTTGCTCCTAAGATATTTAAACACCCCCAAACCTCACTTTCTCTCCGCACAATCTCATTACGCCTTTACTCTGCCCTAATTCATATTAAAATAAATCAATGGCGTCGCTACTCTGCTGAAACCTAAGCTAGAACAAGTGCTCCTTCTTCCAATCTGAATAAGATTAAAAGAGAACAACTACAACCCTTTTTCTTTTAGAATCCAACCAAGGTGAGTACAGTTATTTTCAGATATGAAATTTAATTATGATCTTGACATGGTTATAAATCTGAATTGGAGATTATCTTATTCTTGTTTATCAGATCTGTTTTTCTATGTAGATCTATCTTATTTTGTTAATGAGATTTGTTTTTCTATGTAGATCTATCTTATTAATATTATTGTAATTATTCTGTATCTCTTCCTTCCTCCTGTTCTATAGCCAGGCTACCACGAGCCTGAGCCAAATCTCATAAGAGATTGACACACGAACGCTGAATTTGGGGAAAATAATGAATGATGCATAATTGGACATGACTGATTTGTGACTGATTTAAGAAAAGGGTATATGTTGTAATTTAAGATTTAGGTCAAGGCATACTATATATGACGGTTTATGATTTGGAAGAAGGAGAATTAATGTATGACAATATATGACTTGTAATTTGGGGACATAATGCATGTTATAATTCAAGATCTGATTTTGAGGATATAATACATGTTGTAATTTAAGATATAGATTTGGGGCATATTTTATATGACGATCTATGACCTAGAAGAAAAGGATATGTGACCTAGGCCTGAAAAACCTATATTATAATAGGTATAATTATAAATGTGAATACGCCTAATGTGTATTTTTGGATATTTGACATACGTGATAATCAACGGCTATAATTTGGCATGATTTATATTATGCATCATGATTTTGGTTTTTTAGAGAATATTCTGTACGATGCAAATTTAACTAAAATTTGGGACGTATGTTACATTGTGAATTATGACCATAATTTAGGCATGTAAAATTAGGCTTAATTTCATAATTACGCGAGGTATGCCAATGGAATTTTAAGGGATGATTAAATTTGTTAAATTTCCTAATCTGCTAAATCTGTTGGAACTGAATACGGTAATTTGGAGTATGGAAATCTGTGGGCTTGATCTAAAATTGAGCAAAACACATTAATAGAACTTTGGGTAATCTGCAGCAACTTGTAAAGAAGTTAATTTGTTGAATTGGCATAATTAGTCTTATATTGGCATAATCTATGAATGAATACTTTAGCTAAAAATAAGAATGCTGAGACACGAGGTTAGACTCTATTTGCGGTAGAAGCCTGCCCGGACCCAACCGGCCTAACCAGCAACTGCAAACTGTCAGTCTAATGTGAGAGGTCGTGGTCATAAAAGGTGCTTAGACACGAGGTTAGGTCTAGCTTGTGGCAGAAGTCTGCCCGGAACCGCCCGGAACCGCCCGGCACATCCAGCGGCCACAAGCTATCGACCTAATGTGAGAGGTCTGTGCATTAACAATTAATTAATGCAAATCTAGGATAAATATGATGCCTAAAACATGTTGGGTCGATAAGGTTAAATCAACTGGACTAATGAATTTAATAAACCCGTTTCGTGAATCTGTAGGCCCAATACAAAGTTAGATGAAACAATCTGTAAGTCTGTTAATATGTACATCTGATTCGTTAGTCTGAAAACTTGTTAATCTGTAAATATGATCTGTTAGTCTGTAAACTTGTTAACCTGTATGTCTGATCTGAGAACTAGTTAATCTGAACTTTGTACATCTGGAATCTGTAAGCAAATTAATCTGAAATCTATTAGTCTGGGGACACAAGGTTAGGAGGGGTAATTACTTGCGTTATATGTTGTTTGGGACCCATATTAGTTAGTAACCCTTTCTGGTATCAAACTATGACCCAACATTAGGTAGGGGTCCAGGGCACGCTTACTGAACTAATTGTAAGAGGTTCACTCTGATAATGGCGAGGGGTGTTGATGGCGCATTCCAACCGGGTCATGTGCGTGCATGGATCCGGTCTGCTCTGAGGATGTAATACACCATGACATCTGCAAATAGGTCTATGACTATAGGTTGCCACTTTAGGGAGTGGTACACCCTTCTGTGGGGCCGGCACAGGGTATTTATGTATTAGGGAGCCGATCGCTTGGGGTAGAATTCAGGGTACACTTAGTTCTGTCTGTTTCTATTGGGGTACCAACCGTTTCTGTTGGGGTGGTAACACATGTCTCTTTCTGTGTGGTACCGTCTGTTGGGGTGGTAAAGGCCCATTACTAGTGTACATATAATTCTAGTATTCTGTTTTCGTAGGGAATATTCTGTTTCTATCTCTGATTCTGTTTCTGCATCTGTTTCTATACTGTCTGTCTCTGTTCGGGTGGTAAAGGCCCATTACTAGCATTCTGTCTCTGTACCGTCTGTCTCTGTTAGGGTGGTAAAGGCCCATTACTAGCATCATGTTTCTGAAGAGATCGTTCTGTTTTCTGTTTAGACATTAGTACAACACCTAATTCAGTTATACTAGTATTAGTGCTGAGAAGTGAAAACCAAGTAAGAAGCTTAGTTTAGCCTATATCATTCTGTCTCTTCTGTTAACCTCGTACTCCTGTTATGGTTATCTCTCATCCAGTTCTATTTACATGTCATGATAATGTTATCTGTTTATATGCTGAAAGTCACTGGACTCACCAGACTTATGTCTGACCTAGTTTGTTTCGCCTCTTTTCTTCCGTTTCCCCCCCCCCCTCCCCAAGTTCTCTGGGTGGAAACATAGGAGCTTGATTCAGATTCCACTGCTTGAAGTGCTAGAAGTTCTTGAAATATTGCTTGTCTTTGATTCTACCTATTTATGGCATTCTCTGTTGGGGATTATGGCTTTAAAATTATGCATTCTAAAGGATTTTGTATAAGACTGATATTTGTGTACTTGGGTTTTGGTATTGTGATGTAACCAAACTTATTTCTGCTTCTGCTATAATACAGTTATAAATTTTTCTAGTACTACTTTACATATCTGTCTTGTAAATGTAACACCCCGTATTTTCTGTGAACATAAAAATAAAATAAAATCAAGATATAATTAATTTTTAGAAAAATAATTAGGTGAAACGGGTTGCGCCGTTGCGTTCGTCTCGGAATTCTGCTTGAGATAGAGTCCGATTTTGCGTAAATTGGACTCCGTATGAAAAAGATATCCTTAAATTAAATATTGCAGCAAAACATGGAAAAAGAGGAATGAGAAAAGAATAATGTTTAGCATTGTTCTAAGAATTGTAAGCAAAAGACATAATAGCTCATTTGGTTGGAACATGTGACTTGCATACAAGAGGTGCAGAGGTCGATCCCCGCCAACGCCATATTTTTGTTTTAGGGGAATGGCTAAAAAGCGGCTTAGTGTGAACGTGGTTCAAAAAAAAATTAAATATATATATATATATATATTGAATATATATGTATATATATATATAATTGAGAAGATAAATACAGTCAATTTATTTGGAGGGAAAGATTTATGCATAAGTAGATATGTATGTATGTAGGTAACTTCATTATGCATTGATTTTGCATGTTGCAAGGAAAGTAGAGAAAAAAAAGGGGAAATTAAATTATATGCTCGATTTCCTTTTTTTTCAGGCAAGCAATTAATTTGCATTATTTGAATTCATGAATAGGTGCGTGTGTGTGTGTGTGTATATATATATATATATATATATTTATATATATATGGGCAGTTAATGTAAACATGAATAGAAGTTTATTAATTTGCTGAGTGTTTGCTGAGTCACTTCTGACTCATTGCTGAGTCAATAAGATAAACCCCATCTTGTCTGAACGGCTGCGGTTATTTTTAGGTTAAATCTAATGGCCTAAATGAATCCTAAATTCTATAAATAAGTGGGTAGTCTCTCATTCTAATTCATATGAAAAATTAGAGAAGCCGCCGTCATGCCGTCGCCATGGAACTCCGAGTAGCCGCCGCAAATCAAAGTAGAAGAAAGCTAATCTAATCCAATTCTAATCAATTCTAAAAGCAATCTAGACTCTCTCTTTCTTCTTAAATTGTGAGTATGATGATTCTCACAAGATTATTAGCAAACTAATTTGATTAAGATGTAAATGGAACATAAGAAAATGATGTGAATTGTCATATATGTTATTGTAAAATCTTATGTTATCATGTATGTTCTTTATGTTTTGTTATGCTATGATGAAAACCATGCTATGCTATGTTATGCTATCATGCCATGCTATGATGAAAATCATGCTATGCTATGTTATGCTATCATGCTATGCTATGTGTAAATCATGCTATGATATGTCATAAATCTTATATATGTTGTAGATCTCATGTTAACACATATGTTGGAAATCCATAAGTTATATGATTATGATATCATGTTAAGTTGTGTTGAATCGTACAAGTTGTAAAATCATGATGTTGTTATTTATGCAAATTGGATCATGTTTTAAAGTTTATGTTTTTTTCTTCTAAAAATTAAATGGATCATGATTATGGGAATTTGCCTATTAAGTTAGGTGTACCCATATGCATGAATCTATGACTAAATGAATTTTTATTATGGGAATTTGTCTATTAAGTTAGATGTAACCATATACATGAACCTATGTTATTAAGTTAGATGATGATATGTTGTAAATGATGTCACATATGTTACATAGTCACGATGTTAGTATCCATGTTGGTTAGTTCATGTTAGTCAAATCATGATATTATATATGTTTGGGCTATGATGATTCATACATGTACCTATGCAAGTTTTGGCACTGATTAATAAAAATTGTGTAGGTTTCATGACACTTATTTTAGATCTAAAATTAGATCCATGACATGTGTGAGTTCTATACTAGTTCACACCACCATTATGTTGCAAGTTTATACATGAATTTGGGTTATATTATGTAGACTGTGACATTTAACCAAACAAGTTGACACCTTTAACATGTGTAGCTTATGCAAGTTATAGTCTTAGCCTATGCAAGTTTAAGTGTTAGACCTCTATCACATATGCAAGTTTCACCCCCTTTTTATGAGTAGATCTATTTTAGTCATATACATATATGTTGTTGTTGTGATAATTTATCTTTGTGCTATGAGTTAGACTATTCGAGTCTAACGTATATTTTACGTTTAACGTATGAACGTACAACGTGGGATAGGGGTGATATTAAAAGAATTAATATTGAGAATTTGCACGAAATAGCCTTAAAAAGGCATATAACAAATTTGAGATATGTGAATTGCCTTAAAAGGCGAAAAATGGAATTAAGACATTAATTGGAAAATTAATGTGTAGAAATGGTCATAAGTTAATTATGGATTAATTTGAATAGGGATTGAGAAATTGGTATAAAATGCCTTTAATGGCATATAATGAATTTGTGGTGAAAAAGGGTATGATTTATCATACCATAAATGGATGGACATAATTGAGTCAATTATGGACATCATTAAATTTTGAATAAATTATTAATTTGGATAGGGAAGTTAATTCAAATTTGGGAAAGATTAATTAATTAATTAATCACTTAAGATAATTAACATTCTTTCTATCTACATACACCAGAAGGTTCTAGGGTGACAGAGAGGATAGTGTCTAGGCTTGGGTTTGGAAAACAAGTTTCCTGCCCTCCCTGGCTATCCCTAACTGACCCAATGAACGGGATGGTCTTGAATTTAGAAAGAAAACATGTGGTGGGACATGGGAATCTAGTAGGTGCTTTGGGTGGCATGAGGAATCTAGTGGTTGCCTTTAGTGGCATTTGAAATACGATTAGTAAGACTTAACCAAACACACATGCAAATGAACATGACTAAGAAGAGGGTTAAGTAGGTGCCTTGGGTGGCATGAGAAAATACGATTAGTAACACTTAACCAAATTAAATATGTAAGTGGGACATAGGGGTTAAGTGGGTGCCTTGGGTGGCATGTGGAATTACTAATAGAAACCCTTAACCAAATTTAAAACATTTAAGTGGACATGAAGGGGGTTAAGTGGAATGTGTTAGAGGGGACCAAGCCTAGGTGGGAAGCTTGGTGGGAGGCCCATTTCAACCAGTATCCCAAACGTATCTTTGTGAGCTCGACCCAAGTCGAGGACGGGACACGCATACTGGGCTTGACTATAAGAGGCCAAAACGGGTTAGCGGTGGCAACGCAAGTCCAACGGGTTCATATGCGTGAGTGGACCCGGGCTGGTAGGTAAGACGTTGTTGCATCGTGTAGGTATAAGCCGTGCATCCTTAAGTTGTATCGGGTTGCCACTTTAGGGGAGTGATACACCCCACTGTGGGGCCAGCACGGGTATCTACGAGTTAGGGAGCCGATCGAATGGGGCAGGGTAGTGGGTACACCTAGTAGTACACGAAGCTACCATTATTAATTAAGTATTAAAAGGGTACACCTAGTGGAGATAGGGGTAGACGACACCTATGACGTCAGCTAGGAGTACGTGGAATTACCATTATTAAGGGGGTACGTCTAGTAGGGATAGGTACACGTTGGGTACCTAGGATAGCAACTAGAGATACACAGTCAAACGTGGAGGATAGTGGGTACATCTAGTAGTACACGAAGCTATCATCATTCAATTTAGGGATCAAAGTGACTAGTAGGGGTGCAGTTAGTGCTAGTACAGTACATCACGGTACAGTACGGTAGAGTATAGTAATTATCCTATATTGATTAGGAAGCGTCATTAACGTTAGTGATTAGTAACGGGTGTGGTGCAGCGTAGTAATTATTCTTTAGTAGGTATGCCTTTAATGTTACCATGGTTAACCTCATTTCCTTTGCCTGTTCTGTCACACCCAATAGTTCATAGGCATTTCCTTATTCTCCAGCTTATGCCTTAGTCTGATTACTTTGAAAATAGTATTGTTAGAATTGTCATACTCGCCAGACTTTATGTCTGACCCCTTCTATTTCTATCTTTTTTCCCCTCCAGGTCCTCAGGTTGGGCCCAGCTCTAGTGGTGTTTGATTGGATTGCTTATCTCTTTTGGAGAGCTTGGACTGCTAAAGTAAAGTCCAGCTTGTTATCTTTTGTTTAATGGCTATTTATGTAATGGGATTATGTATTTTGTTTTATCAAGATAGATATTGTACTTGACTCTGATTTATGGTATTATGATGTAATCAAACATGTTTTGACTTCTGCTGCAATGAAATAAAGTTTTAAATTTCCAAGTACTATTCTATATCTGTCTTGTCGTAATTTTACTGTTCTATACTCACTTAAAACCTCCATGGAAGTTAATGCATTCCTTTTGTGAGTGACATTAATGGACGTGGGGTGTTATAGTAAATTTCTGTTCTGTTTACTTACAACTTTCCACCGAAGTTAAGGCATTCCCTTTGCGAGTGACCTTAACGGAAGTGGGGTGTTACACTATGTTTCTTGAATGGAAGCAACTGGAGTATATTGTAGGATATGATTTCAGACCTAAGTGCAAATTGGATCCAGAAATGTTAGCAAGTTCAACGATCAGACCCACTTTGATTGAGCAGATTGGTTCCAGTCAGAGGGACGATCCTAACCTATTGGAAATCATCTCCAAGTTAGAGATGGGTATCGACAGTGAGGAGATAAACAAGTATGGGTTTGATCGTGAAGGATGGATTATAAAGAATTGGAGACTAGTTGTACCTAATGTCAATGGGTTGAGAGATGAAGTGCTTGGAGAATGTCATCACTCAAAACTAACTATACATCCCAGTGGTAACAAAATGTATCGAGACATGAAGCAGACCCACTATTGGGAAGGAATGGAAAGAGATGTTGGGAAGTTTATATCCAAATGCATGAACTGCTAGCTAGTTAAAGCTTAACAAAGAAAGCCTAGTAGTTTGTTGCAGCCATTAGAAATTCCCAAATGGAAATAGGAACAAGTTTCAATGGATTTCATTGATGGTTTACCAAGGACTAGATTAGGTCATGATAGTATTTGGGTGATTGTGGATCAATTGACCAAAAGTGCAAGGTTCATACCAATTAAGTCGAATAGAACGACGGCTAAATTAGCGGAACTGTATATGAAGTGGGTAGTGAGATTTTATGGAGTACCTAAAGGTATTGTGAGTGACCGAGATCCATTATTCATTAGTGGGTTTTGGAAGAGCTTAAAAGAGGCTTTAGGATCAGAATTACATCTCAGTACCGCATACCATCCTCAAACCGATGGTCAGACAGAGAGTGTGAATCGCGTATTAAAGGATCTCTTGAGAGCTTGTATATTGGATTTTGGAGGGTCATGGGATGACCATTTGCATTTTACTGATAACTATAATAATAGTTATCAGTCCAATATTGGTATGGCTTCATTTGATGCTTTGTACGGAAGACCGTGCAACTCGCCTTCATGTTGATTAGAAACCGGTGAGAAGTTTGTACTTGGGCCAGATGTAATAAGAGAAACTTCAGATAAGACCAAAGTTATTCAACAAAGAATGAAGGCTGCCTAAGATAGGCAGAAGAGTTATGCTGATAAGAGGCGAAGATAATTGAAATTCTATGTTGGCGACTTGGTGTTTCTCAAGATTTCTCTATTAAAGAGCGTGATTCGATTTGGTAGGAGAGACAAGTTAGCACCAAGATATGTTGGTCCATTCCCAGTTTTCGAGCAAGTTTGGAATTTAGCATATAAAGTTGAATTACCTGATAAGATGGCGGGAGTTCACAATGTATTTCATGTTTCCTAGTTAAGGAAGTTCATGCATGACCAGATATGACTATTTCACCTGATCAGTTAGATGATATCGAAATAGAACCCGAGGCGATTGGGAACAGCAGGCCGATCCGTATTGTCGAATACAATACGAAGCAACTTCGAAGGAAGGCGGTGAAACTGGTTAAGGTTCAGTGGGGGCGAGAATGAGAATGACTGTACTTGGGAAACAGAGGAGAACATAAGGAAGTCGCATTCAGAACTCTTTGCCTGGTAAGATTTAGATTGATATTTAGTTATCCCCTTGTTAGTAAGCCGCATGCTAGGATAGGCTTATTGTGTTGTGTATGTTTGATTGTTGCAAATGGTTGATAGGCATGCGAGATACCATTGTATGTTTTGATTAAGGAATTTCGGGGGCGAAATTTCTTTTCGGGGAGGGGGACGAGAGAATGTAACGACCCGCATTTCTATGCATCGGAGGATCGTAGAATATTTATTTCATTCTCAGATGAAGTCGTGTAGTCGTGTAACTTTGAGGAACGACTATTGGGGTCATTTCCCATGTTCACAATTTTGTCGATTTTTAAATGACCGTTTTGCCCCTAGCGAATCTTGTTTTGCCTACAACTTTTGATTGGTAAGGATTTTTGACCTGAACCGGTACCATTGGATTCAAATGATGGTTTACCTTTCCGTAGAGTGGTCACATTAGTCAAACGGACTTATTGTTTGGGAGATATGGCTGAAATAAGGTTTGGAAGGTGAAAACAGCTTAACCGGGCCTAACTAGGATAATTAGCGTATGGGCCCATAACCCATTTCGGGATTAGGATTATGGGGAGGCTGATAGCGTTTGGGTAATTAGTTTTTATCACTTTTTCAGCCGTCACTTTCATCCTTTGAACCTAACAATGGCCTACACCTTCTAAATCACTTTTTAATCGCTTATTAGCTAAATCTACGTCAAATCAAGGAATAGTAACATCAAATTAGAGTTGGAGCTGTTGTGTTGCATTGGAAACCACGCCAAAACATTAGAGTATCAGATCAAAGATTTTATTTGTGGTAAAGGTGAGTGATTTGCAAATTTTTACTCTAATTACGGTTAATTAGGGGTGATTAGTGTTAATTAGCGAAATTATGCATGTTAAAAATAGGGAAAAATATGCAGAAATTCTTAAATAGTATTTTATGTCTCTGTTAGAAATTGGGGTTAATTTGGACATGTTTTGCTAATCCTATGATTAAACATGATTAAGGGGGGTTAAAGGAAAAAACATGGGTTTTGGGTATGTCTGATCCATTTTAACATGTTAGATTGATGTTTTGGCGTTTATGGTCGATTTTCTTTATTGCTATTACAATTTGGAATGGTTTGTGGTTTCTTAGTGAAGTTAGATTGGTCGAAAATGCTGTCATATGGCGTAAATAGCTTACTGGAAATGGCGTAGGAATCCGGATCGGATCGGTGGAAGAGGACCGGGTCGGGTCGTGTAGCCCACCCACGAGCCGCCTCATGTATCTGAACCGAAGCTTGCACCATGAAGCATCCTCTCCAAACCCATGAGCCGATGTACCACCGAGCCGCCTGGATGAAGCTGCCGCGAACTGCCCCCTCCGATCCGATGCTTGGAGGAGCCACGAACTGGTGGAAGAATGCAACCTGATTCGAACTGGATCGGTGACCACGAACCGAACCAGTGCTACGAGCCGATCTGAACCCAGTGAGGCACCACAACCCAGACCGCTTGGTGGCCACAAATCAGATCTACTCGTGAACAGATGGAGGACCCGAACCTATATGATGATCACGAACCGAATGGAGATCGAACCGGGATGAGGATGACCAAAACCCGAGATGCAAAGGTATTCCAAATAGGAAGTAGAACTCAGGATCCAGATGGGAACCAATGAGTTAACTTTATGAATTGGACTTTGCTGCGGGACGTGTGCAAAGGGGTTATCGATATCTATAACTTTGACTCACCACAGAGAGATGGATTAGCGGCTATGGATTAGTGCAGTGGAGTTATCATGACTCCATGGGGCAGAGTGATCGTAGCAGAGCTATGAGCCAATGTAGTGGAGTTGTCATGACTCCATGGGCCAGAGTGGACATAGCAAAGGATTAATGGCTATGGATCAGTGCAGGGGAGCCTTCATGACTCCATGGGGCAAAGTGATCGTAGCAAAAGAATTGGGTAATCAAAGTGGTAGATATTGTATACTTTACGCACTGAGTGAGAGATGTGAGGATGATTACTATCACCATGACATGCACACCCCCTACCCATTATTTTCACACCATGTGTTAGTGTTACCTTAGAGTATTGTACATGTTCTTGTGCTAACTCTTTGGTTGCAAGTCTAGGTTCAGGTGTGATTTATTTGTACTTGCTGTTTTGTTTTGTTCTGCTACTTATCGCTCATACCAGACTTTTGTCTGACCCAGAGTTTTATGTCTCTTCTTATTACTCTGGGTGCTCCTAAATGAGAAGACTAGAGACAGGTTAGGTGGTATGCACGAGTAGCTGTCCAGAGACGAGCAGGAGGCTTCCACATATTACTTTACACATATTCTCCATGCGTTGTTGATTGTCAGTACTTTGGGCATTTGTGGTGTACCTTTCTAATTTGTTTTAGAGACAGTATTTTGAAGTTGTAATAATGGTTTGGATCATAAGTTGTATTTTGGATTTCCACTGCTATGATGGTTTAGTTTTCAGCTTACGCACTATCTCACCTGTTTTATGTCAAAAATTATGTTATTACTATATTTTATTCCATGCATTGCGAGATATACTTCAGGCTCCTTGTTAGTTCATCGTCTCGCTTCTTTTCTTTTGACGTCCGTCCCGTTCTAGTTGGACATTGGCGTAGCGCATTTCTGAGGAAATGTCGGTTGGTCCGGGGCGGGCTGTCACAAAGGTGTTAAGGGCTAATGGGGCACGAGTCCAATAACCTTTGCGTATGGTCTGCTTCTTGGGACTTAAGCAGCTAGAGTTTGAGGAGTCCACCTAGGAATAGGTTTCAGTTTAGGAATATTAAACGGCATGTGTCGTATTGCTTGCCCAAACCTGAAAACTTGAAATGTCAGATATGGCTACCTATCCTATGAGAAGTAATAAGTGACTAAGTAGGTTATCCAATGAGGTCAGCTCAATGGTACACCAAACAATAAAATACCATCTCTCACTTTATACGGGGCAAGGGTATGTGCGTTAATGACGGAAGCCTTAACTAGTAGAGCCTGTAGCTAGTGCCCTCTAGTTTATAAAAATGTGGAACAAATTATCGAGAGGTATTGAGTAACCAACAAGTCCGCCATCCAATAAGTCTACCTAGGGTCTTAAAGGATCTGTAGAATCCACCCTATCTATCATTGGTAGTGAGGCAGAAACAACGAAGAGAAAGTTGATGGAAAGGTATATGTGTAAGTGAGAACTCCGCAGTTAGGGGTTCACTTCTTGGTCTAACAATCAATTAAATTATAATTTAAAAGGGCTTCGCAAGTATATGCGTAAATGTTCTATGTCAGTATTATATCTTAAATACCACTTTGGAAAGATTGGTAGAGTCGTGTGTAAACATCTACAAGGTTAAGCTAGAATCACTAACCTTGATAGGCATACATCTCGGGTAGAACCAAACGGGGTACATCTGGGTATTATAATCTGTGTTGTACATTTCTTAGTCACCAGAACTTGTTGTTCTGACCCTCCTCCTCATTACAACCTACCAGATTTCTTAGAGAAGGTTGGGTTTTCTCAGGCGTTTAAGTTTGGCTTTCGGCTCTCGTTCTCTCTCATGCTCGGTATTAGAAAAGTGACTTACTTCAAAAAAGGTAGTTACTTAAGTTAATACTAGTTATCCTATTTTGTTTCCACTGTGAGTTTTCTTTTAACTTTGATTATGTGTATGCTCACTTATTGCAGGTACCAAATATACACGCCTCATGCTTAGATGTGTTCAAGTTTTGATTTTTGTCGAAAGAAAAGTGTGTGGTGCTACAAATAAGCTTCTGGAATCGCCCACGAGGCAGTTAGTCATTTTAGGAGTTTTCTGCTATGTGTCATGTTTTTTGGATGCATGTAAAGGCAAAGTTGTTTATTGCCTATGGTTGACCCCAATCTACCGAGGTTACATCTTCATATGTCGCTTTTGGAGCTTTATATTGTAGTATTTATATTTTATTTGAACGTGGGTCTTGCATACAAAAATGTAATAAATGTTGTTTTGAAATTGTTTTCATATTCCGTGTTCTTAAATGTTATGATTCATCAACAAATCCATTTTCTATCATCAACAATTGGTATTATGGATGATGGCAGCATCCGTAGAGCTAAGTTTTAAACCTTAAATGGAGGATGTTACGTAAGGGTTTAATCTATAATTAATGATTTTAAAAGAGTTTGAGTTCTTTGTTACTTTGTTTTCCAAGAACCGATTCATTTTAATGCAACTTTTCTTTTTAGTAGTAGTCTAAACACAAAGAATTCCGTTGTCCTTACCATTAAATTGTTAAATCTAAATGGATAGGTTATCTATAACATTTGTTGGCATAGAGAACCCCACTTCTCACTCTACAATAACGTGATTAAATAGAATAATTGGACATATATTAGCAGAGTTAATCCCCATTTGCTGCAACTAAATTATTTGTTGTACTGTTTATCCCTTAAAAACCACACATATATTGTTTTTAATTAAGTCTGCATTCGTATTATGGATCGGGCATCATTAGGGTTGGTCATGCAAAATGCTTCTCAATATACTCAGATGGTTTCTGAAAGGTCAGGGACGGTCACACACTACGAAGGGTTGAATACAGCTGGGAAAGTCGTGCAGACTAGAACGGACAGGGGGTCCGCTCAAACACAACCAGGGTTAGTCACGTGGCATAGTTTGATCCTACGAAGGAGTCGCACATGCAAGACCATCGCAAGAACGGCGCGACACAAAGGCTCACACAGCCTGGAAGGATCGTTTCGCTTGTCCCCGTATCAGGAAGTTTGATTGAACAAAGCAAGGAGAAGAATTGCCCCATCAAACAGATGAGAGTCCAAAGATACCGGGGATCGTGCACGCGCTCTATGTCCACTTATAGATTACATCCCTAGTCGCTCGCCCCCCAGACTATCATTACTATTTCAATTGGACGTTTTCCTCCACTTAAAGTGTTAGTCGCCCATCCGCCTACAATCAAGCACAACCGTTTCAACCAACCCACCCGCCTGCATAGGATCGCTCGCCTAAAGCTGTTCGGACTTGGGAAGTCGCTCACTCTCACAGAGTCGTTCGCCCTTGTAAAGTCACTTTTTACTGGACAGTTGGGGACGGTTGTTGACAACTGGCTACAACTGGGCGGTGGCATTTTAGCAATTAATGGGACAAGCGACTCATTCCAGTTCAAACCTCCATAAGGACTCACCTATAAATATGTAACGCCCTCCACCAAGAAAAGGGACCTCCGGCCATCACGAAGTGCTGCTAAATTCCATCCTTAGCCATTCCTTAAACAATTCAGCCATTATCATCATTGTCACCCGAAGATCTTTCATCCATTCGACCATGACATCCGTTGAAATCCTATTAGTGCAAAAAGATCAAAGATGTCCTCCTCCTCTGTTACCTACCCATCCTTCTTCATCATATATTCTGCCATTACTCCATTGAATCCTGTGAATCTCAGCGAAATTTGTATGTAAAAGTGAGGATATATTGAGAGAATAGAAAGATGTATAAAAAAACGAGAGTTGATATGTCTTGTAATCATCATCATGATAATGCAAACTCCATTCACAGTGGATGTAGGCCTAACACAAGACTGAGCTACTCTAAAACCTCGTCTCCATTTTGTTTCCTTCGCATTTTTACTTTCAATTATTGTTGAGTGCGGCTCTACTTATTTCCTAAACATATTGGTGAAGTACAATCCTTGTACCCTTGGTGTTTGAACCATTTTTGGTGAAAACATTTGGTGCCCACAGTGGGGCCTTATTCTCATATCCTTTCTTCACACTTACCTCTAAATTTTAGCAACCTACCGTCAAAATCCTGAGCTGCCTTTTTTTTCTCGAAGCCATGGCCGTTTTAAAGAAAAATAACAAATATTGTAGAACTATCACGACCGTTGGGGATGTTCGTGGTAGTGAAACCACGCCGCAGACTTTGAATCGAGAAGTTGAAGAATCCTCTAGGCCATCTGTCACATGAGATGAATTGAATGTGGCTATGACCGGTTTGAATGAAAAGATGAAAGCCACAACCAAGATGACGATGGAAAGGCTTGATGCCTTGATTAATACTCGAGTCAATCTTCCACCACCAAATGTTGTGAACCATGCTAACGAAAGAGAGGACTCTTCAGCCTCAGAACCTAATCGACCTCACTTCCTAGTGGGAGATAAGGGGGAGGCCGCCGTTGAGGACTTTAAGGTCAGATCTCTGCAGCTTACAGAGAAGCATGCGGCTCAGAGCACCGCAAGTCCTCCTAAAGGAAATAAAAGGCATCGGAGCTCGAACCGCGTTCGCGCAAGCAAAAACTTAGATGCCAGTCCAGGGAAGCGAGTGATTGATGGGAAACACATTGCAGATATGATCCAGTGGATAATGAAAGAAAAAACAACCCGGGAGGACAAAGAAAAAGAATGGGAATTTTCACCCAGTAAAAACCCATTTACAAAAAGGATCCATCAAGCAAAATTCCCAAAGAAATTCATCCCCCCAACACTAGCGCCTTATAGTGGAACTGGAGATCTGAATATCTTCCTATTCAAATATGATCAGCACATGAATGGGGCCATGGAGACCGATGAGATAAAGTGCTTATACTTTCCTGTATACCTAGAAGGTGTAGCCTCATTGTGGTTCACCAAACTCCCACCAAAGTGCGTTGATCAATTTGCCAATTTGGCAAGAAGGTTTCAAGATAGTTCCTCCTACAAACTATTAAAGCAAGAGATGTAATGTCGCTCAGCGAGATGAAACAAAAGTCTGGAGAAACCATCAAAGCTTTCCTTACGCGATTTCATGCCGCGGCAGCTGAAGTTATAGAGCCAGAACCCTGGTATTTGCTAGCAACAATAAAAGGTGCTATTGATAAGAGATTAGAATTTGGGAAATGGCTCAAAATGAAGAAACCTAAAACTCTAAAAAAAAGTTCTATAAGAAAGCTGAGGAGTATATGAGCGTGGAAGATGACGCTCCAAATGATCAGAAGGTCACAGAAAACAACACTGCCAAAAAAGGAAAAAAGCAACGAGTTCCGAACGGAATACAAAAATGACTCTGGGCAAAAGAGGGGGAGTGGTGAGAAGGACAACAAAGCTTATAAGAAGGCGCGACTTTACAAGATTTCAGAATTGACCCTTTTAAATGAAACTCCAGAAAGAATTTACTCCGCCACTAAGGATCCAGGCATCCTTCCCCAGATGAAGCCTCAGAAGATTACTGAGCAACAAGCAAACTCCGACAGGTTCTTCCGGTTTCATAACCAACCAGGGCACAACACCTGAAGAGTTTAATTAAGGAGCTCATCAGAAAGATTTTAACTCCAACAGTATGTGAACAATCCCCATAACCCTCCAACTGCAAAAGGACACGGTAATACCGTTAGCCAACCCAAGTGAGAAAGCTCAAATACTTGTTGATTCGAGACCTGTAATCAACATGATATTCGGAGGGCCTCATCCGGCTGGAAACAGCTGGGAAGATATGGAAAAGTATGCTAACGAGCTGAAAGGAGCTTCAAAAGAAAAAAGATGCATGATCCTAAGCAGTCAGATACCGATGAAGATGCCTAGAACCTCAACCAATGATGTGGTATTCAAAGATAAGGATGTTGATGGATTAGCTACACCAACTATTGATGCCATGGTAGTTACAATCGGTTTTGGTCCTGCAGTAGTGAAAAGAGTCCTAGTCGACATGGGGGCATCCGTTAACGTGATCTTCATCAATAAGTTCCAGAAAATGAATCTCTCTATGGCAGCAGTACGGGTCTATCCGAATAAAATCCACGGGTTTACTAGACAACCTACACAACCCATTGGTACAATAGACCTGCTCGTGGAACTGGCAGATGGAGAATGTAAGGTCCCTATGGTGCAAGCCTTTGTTGTAATGACCCGCATTCTACGCATCGGGGGATCGTAGAATATTTATTTCTTTCCCGTATGAAGTTGTATGGTCATGTAACTTTGGGAAACATCTATTAGACTCATTTCCCATGTTCATGATTTTTGTCGATTTTTAAATGACCATTTTGCCCCTAGTTGGCACTGTTTTGGTCATAACTTTTGATTGGAAAGGAATTTTGACCTGAAACCACTTCCATTGGATTCGTTTGATGGTTTACCCTCCTGTAGAGTGGTCAAATAGCCAAACGGACTTATTGTTTGGGAGATATGGCTGAAACAAGGTTTGGAGGGTGAAAATCTGCTTAACCGGGCCAAATCGGGTGATTAGTGAGTAGGCCCATAACCCATTTCGGGATTAGGGTTAGGGAAGGCTGAAATGAGAAAGAGAATCATTCCATTTCAGTTTTATAGCCTCCACTTATCACCAAGGAACCCTAAAAATGGCCTCCAACCTCTAAATGACCTCCAAATCACTTTTTGGTCAAGGATTTGGCTTAGCAACCTCTAATCAAGGAAGATCCACCCCAAAGCAACATTGGAGCTGCTGTTTAGCATTGGAATTCGCATCAAATCAGAGATTTATTTCAGATCTAAGTTTTGTTGTGGCTAAGGTGAGTGATTTGCATAGTTTTGCACTAATTATGGTTATTAGGGGTGATTAGTGTTAATTAGCGAATTTAAACATGATAAAATTCGGGAAAAATGTTCATAAATTCTTAAATGATGTTTTAGACCTCTGATATGAATTTGGGTTAATTTGGTTAAGTTTTGCTAATCCTATCATTAGTTTCACCTAAACATGCTTAAGGGGAAATATGGGATTTTGGGTATGTTTGATCCATTTTGACCTATCCTATTGATGTTTTGATGTTTGTGGTTGATTATGCATGTTGCTATGACTGTATGATATGCTTTGTGATTGGTTTCAATAGTTAGAATGGTCGAAAACGTCGTCGAATGGCGTAAACACTGGCTGGTACAGTTTCAGAAAACAGTGCAGGTTTCGGATCGGATCGGACATGGGGCTCGGATCGGATATGTTGAACTGGGCAAGGAATCCGATCGGATCGGAACATGACACTTAAGAAAATTGGCAAAAAGGAAGGCCACGCTAACTGAACTGGGATCAGATCGGATTAAAGAGGAGGGATCGGAGAGGATACAAGAGGATGGATCGGATCGTAGCACGTGAAGGAGGAGGAGGCGGATCGGAGCGGAAGCACTAACTGGAGGGGGGATGGCACCCGACCTGACCCGAAGTGAAGTACCCGACCCGAGGAGAAACACCCGACCCGTACCAGAAGAAGACCCGACCCAAACCGATGGAGGATACCCGACCCGAACCGATGGCTTGAGGAGGAACCCGACCCGACCCAGTATTGACCAATAACCCGAAATGCAAAGGTAGTCCAATATGGGAAGTTAGAGCTCAGGATCCAGTTGGGAACCGATGAGTTCACTTCATGGTTGGACTTTGCTGCGGGAAGTGTGCTAAGGAGTTGTCGACGTTCATAACTTTGATTCACCACTAAAAATGGATGATGGCTACTTATCAGTGCAGTAGGGTCATTATGACCTGAGGGGCAAGGTGATGGTAGCAAGACTACGTTATCAGTGCAGTAGGGTCATTATGACCCGAGGGGCAAGGTGATGCGTAGTAAGACTATGAGCCAGCGCAGATGGGGTGAATAACTCCATGGGGCAAGTGGACATAGTAAGGATTGGTAAGGCTATTAGCCAGTGCAGATGGGGTGAATAACTCCATGGGGCAAGTGGACATAGCAAAGGATTAGTGGCTACGTTATCAGTGCAGTGAAGCCATTTATGACTTCATGGGGCAGAGTGATCGTAGCAAGATATGTTGGGTGATCGAAGTGGTGAATATCGTATGCTTTACGCACTGAGTGAGAGATGTGAGGATGGATGCTATGTTTGATTGTTTGCCATCACTATGACATGCACACCTCCCCCACCTCTGTATCTTTATACCGTTTGATATGATACCTTAGAGTGTTGTACAGTATGTAATGCTAACTCTTTGGTTGCAGGTCCAGGTTCAGGTACGTTTTAGTCTACTTGTTATTGTTCACTTTAGATGCTTATCGCTTATACCAGGCTTTATGTCTGACCCAGAGTTTTATGTCTCCTCTTATTACTCTGGGTGCTCACACGAGCAGACTAGAGACAGGTTAGCTGGGTGTGCGCGAGTAGCTGATTCGGAGGCGGGCAGAAGGCTTCCACGTATGATATATATGTACACATTCTCCCTGTGTCGTTGGTGGTCGCTACTTGGGCTTTAGTAGTGTACCTCCTTTATCTTGCTTTTGCTTTGAGACAGTTTGAAAGTTGTAATAAGCTGTATTTTGAATTTCCGCTACCATGATGTTTAGTTTTGGTTTTCAGCTTATGCACTGTCTCTCCTGTTTTATGTCAAGTATGTTATTGTTATATTTTATTCGATGCGTTGTGAGACATTCTACAGGTTCTTTGTATGTTCATTTCCTTCTTCCTTTTCCTTCTGACGACCCGTTCCGTGCTAACTGGACATGTGTACAGCGCACTTTTGGAGTAAATGTCGGTTGGTGCGGGGCGGGCCGTCACACTTGGCATCAGAGCTCTAGGTTGCGTAGTTAACCTAGGGAAAGGCACCAGTGAGAGATAGTACGTATATGAGAGCGCGTATTTGTAATTACTTTGATTTTCAAAAGCTATGTATATATATACTATTGGTAGTATAAATGAAGTCGCACTGCACTAGCACCACTATGGGGTCGTTAATCGTTTCCCTTTTTCAGATTGACGATGAGCCGAGATACGAGGGGTGCTGGTAGAGGGACCAACCATGGGGATGCCGCTAACATGAGGGAGATGTTTACTAACCTCATGAGAGACATGCTTAGAGAAGTGCAAGGGGTCGTTCCCAATCCCGGAGTTGGTGTTGGCCCAGTAATGCAGGCGCCTAGGGTCGATTTCGCCAAGTTGTGCAAGGATTACACTAACCTTGGTGGAAAGCCGATCCACGGGACGGAGTCGACCACAGATGTTCAAGATTGGATGGATAGCTGTGATCGTATCTTTGATGACTTGGGTCTTGAGGATGCGATGAAGAGAAGGCTAGCGTCTCGTCAGCTGCAAGGGCGAGCGATGAATTGGTGGAATGCTATTAGAACAGCTACTCCAGAGGACCAGGTTACTTGGGATCAGTTCAAGGCTCGCTTTAGCGAGAAGTTTATTCCAGCTGCCCTGAAGTCAGTGTTGTTCAAGAGGTTCTTGGAACTCAAGCAGAACGGAAGGGCAGTTTCTGAATATATTGCTGAGTTCGATACTTTGTCGAAGTATGGACTGTCTCTTATCGATACTCCTGAGAAGAAGAATGAGAAGTTCATTACTGGTTTGGATGGATACTTGGGGGAAAGGCTTATCAACTACATCGATGAGACTTTTGAATCGATTGTGGGGAAGGCTTTGAGATCAGAGAGTCTTTACCCTAAGTCAAAGACTGAGGCTGCATCTGCAGAAGGGCCAAAGCCGCAAGTAGGCAGTGGAGGCAAGAATAACTCTCAGAATAAGAGGAAGCAGGACCAATCTAAAGGTGGTCAGAAAAAGAGCAAGAAGGATGTTGAGTGCTTCAGCTGAGGTAAGAAGGGCCATTATGCTAAAGAATGTCGGGCCAAGCCAGCGGAAAGGAAGTGCTACAACTGTGGTCAAGTGGGACATCATAAGGATAAGTGTCCGCAACCTCTTAAGGAGAAGCAGATTGTGAAAGCATATGCTATTGATGTTGTTCCTTCTTCGTCGAATGCCCCAACTGCGGCGGAGAAAGGAAAGAATGTTGTTATTCAAGGTATGCTTTCTATTTATGATGTACAAGTTCGAGTTTTGTTTGATACTGGGGCTTCCCGTTCCTTCATATCTAGTGACATGGTAGATAGGTTGGGACTGGAACCCGAGATAGTCGATAGACCATTGGTTGTGACGAACCCGATTGGTGGTTCGACTAGCCTTAGTATGATTTGCAGGAATTTGGTCTTATCGAGTCATGGATGTTTGTTTGTATGTGATTGCTTTGTTTTGGGCTTTACTGGGTATGGCATTATATTGGGAGTCGATTGGCTCTAAAGATACGGGGTGGTGGTAGACTGTGAGGGCTTTTTGGTGACAGTGAGGGCGGATGATGGGCAGAGGGTAGTGTTTGGTAGTCTACCTAGTGATGGGCTTATGGCTAGTTTTGTAAATTCCCTCGACATCCCGCAGGATGAGTTGTCAGATGTGCCCGTGGTTGGCCAGTATCCGGACATCTTCGAGGAGGTGACCGGGCTTCCACCACACCGAGAGATTGAGTTCCGTATTGATTTAGTGAAAGATGCCAGACCTATAGTGATGCCACTTCGTCGTATGGCACCAAGGGAGCAGCGAGAGCTTGGGGTGCAAGTCAGCAATCTTCAGAAGGGATTTATTAGAAGGAGTGTCTCCGAGTGGGGAGCACCGGTTGTGTTTGCCACTAGGGCAGATGGTTCCCTTCATTTGTGTGTGGACTATCGCGAGTTGAATAAGGTGACGAGGAAGAATAAGTATCCTCTACCGCGGATAGATGATTTGTTTGATCAACTGGAAGGAGCAAGAGTGTTCTCCCAATTGGACCTCGCGACAGGATTTCATCAGCTACGAGTAGCGGATGAGAGTATTCCGAAAACGGCAATTAGGACGCCGTCTGGATTTTATGAGTGGTTGGTCATGCCATTTGGGTTGACCAATGCACCAGCCTACTTTGTGGATCTTATGAATCGAGTATTCGGAGATCAGTTGAATAAGTTTGTTCTTGTGTTCGTGGATGATATCCTTGTTTACGCAAGGACAGAGGAGGAACACAAGGGGCACTTGAGGATAGTGATGGAGGTGTTGAGGAAACACCAATTGAAAGCGAAATTCTCTAAATGTCATTTTTGGAGAAGGGAAGTGAGATTCTTGGGTCATGTTGTTTCCGAGAGTGGTATTGCCGTGGACCCTGCGAAGGTGGCTACGGTACAGGATTGGCCTATGCCCAAGAATGCAACAGATGTAAGAAGTTTCTTGGGATTAGCTGGATATTATCGTAAGTTTATCCAGGACTTCTCCAAGATAGCAACACCGTTGACTCAGTTGACTAAGAAGAATCAGTCCTTCGTCTGGGACGGAGTGTGTGAGGATGCCTTCAAGAGTCTAAAGGAGAAGTTGACGCGTGCACCAGTGTTAGTCATTCCTAAAGGGAATGAAGAGATGACGGTATACACGGATGCTTGTGGTACCGGACTGGGTGCTGTATTGATGCAAGGAGGTAGAGTTGTAGCTTATGCTAGTCGACAGCTAAAGCCGCATGAGAAGAAGTATCCTACCCATGATTTGGAACTAGCAGCGATTGTGTTTGCGCTGAAGATGTGGAGACACTATCTCTTGGGAGAAAGATTTGAGTTGTTTACCGATCATAAATCGTTAAAGTATCTCTTTTCCCAGAAGGATCTGAATCTCCGTCAACAGAGATGGTTAGAGTTCTTGGCTTCGTATGATTTTGATATCGCATATACACCTGGGAAAGGTAATGCGGTAGCCGATGCCTTGAGTAGGAGACATGCCAATTTAGGGGCAATGTTTCTTGAGTGGAAGCAACTGGAGTATATCGCGGGGTTTGATTTCAGACCAAGGTGCGAATTGGATCCAGTCATGCTAGCTAGTTTAACGATCAGACCCACTTTGATAGAACGGATTGGTTCCAGCCAGAGGAACGATCCTAACCTATTGAAAATCATCTCCAAGTTAGAGATGAACATCGATGGTGAGGAGATGAAGGCATATGGGCTTGATCGAGATGGGTGGCTTAGAAAGAATGGAAGACTAGTTGTGCCCAACGTGAATGGTTTGAGAGATGAAGTGCTTAGAGAATGTCATCACTCAAAACTACACCCCGGTGGTAATAAGATGTATCGAGACATGAAGCAGACTTACTACTGGGAAGGGATGAAAAGGGACGTTGGGAAGTTTATATCCAAATGCATGAATTGCCAGCTAGTTAAAGCCGAGCAAAAGAAGCCTAGTGGGTTATTGCAACCATTAGAAATTCCCGAATGGAAATGGGAGCAAGTCTCGATGGATTTCATCGATGGTTTACCAAGGACTAGATCGGGATATGATAGTATTTGGGTAATTGTGGATCGATTGACTAAAAGCGCAAGATTTATACCAGTCAAATCGACCAGAATGGCAGCCAAGTTGGCAGATTTGTATATGAAGTGGGTAGTGAGATTTCATGGAGTACCCAAAAGCATTGTGAGTGACCGAGACCCGTTGTTCACTAGTGGGTTTTGGAAGAGTTTACAAGAGGCTCTAGGGTCAGGATTACATCTCGGTACCGCATATCATCCTCAGACCGACGGTCAGACGGAGAGGGTGAATCGTATATTGGAAGATCTCTTAAGAGCTTGTATATTGGATTTTGGTGGATCGTGGGATGACCATTTGCATCTAGTAGAGTTTGCATATAATAATAGCTACCAATCCAGTATCGGTATGGCTCCATATGAAGCTTTTATGGAAGACCGTGCAACTCACCATCATGTTGGATAGAGACTGGCGAGAAGTTTGTGCTTGGACCAGATGTGGTGAGAGAAACTTCCGATAAGATTAAGATCATTCAGCAACGAATGAAAGCTGCCCAAGATAGGCAGAAGAGTTATGCTGATAAGAGGAGAAGAGACTTGAAATTCTCCGTTGGTGACTTGGTGTTTGTCAAGATCTCTCCGTTGAAGAGCGTGATACGATTTGGCAGGAGAGGCAAGTTGGCACCAAGATTTGTTGGCCCATTCGCTGTTCTTGAATTAGTCGGGAATTTGGCATATAGAGTTGGCTTACCAGAGAAAATAGTGGGAGTTCACAATGTGTTTCATGATTCCCAATTAAGGAAGTTCGTTCACGACTCAGATGTGACTATTTCACCTGATCAGTTAGAGGACTTCGAAGTAGAACCCGAGGCGGTTGGGAACCGCAAGCCGATTCGTATTGTGGGGCACGATACGAAGCAACTTCGAAGGAAGGCAGTGAAGCTAGTCAAGGTTCAGTGGGGCGAGGACGAGAATGATTGTACTTGGGAGACAGAGGAGAGCATTAGGAAGGCATATCCAGAACTCTTTGCCTGGTAAGATTTACTTTGCAATTTAGTTTTCCGCATGCTAGGGTAGACTTGTTTTGCTTGTTTGCATGATTGATTGTTGTTTTATGATTGATAAGCATGCGGGACCTTTGTGTGTGTTTTGATTAGGGAATTTCGGGGGCGAAATTTCTTAAGGGGGGAGAGTGTAATGACCCGCATTCTACGCATCGGGGGATCGTAGAATACTTATTTCTTTCCCGTATGAAGTCGTATGGTCATGTAACTTTGGGAAACAACTATTAGATTCATTTCCCATGTTCATGATTTTTGTCGATTTTTAAATGACCATTTTGCCCCTAGTTGGTACTGTATTGGTCATAACTTTTGATTGGAAAGGAATTTTGACCTAAAACCACTTCCATTGGATTCGTTTGATGGTTTACCTTTCCGTAGAGTGGTCATAAAAGCCAAACGGACTTACCGTTTGGGAGATATGGTTGAAACAAGGTTTGGAGGGTGAAAAACTGCTTAGCCGGGCCAAATTGGGTGATTAGTGAGTAGGCCCATAACCCATTTCGGGATTAAGGTTATGGGAAGGCTGAAATGAGATAGAGAATCATTCCATTTCAGTTTCCTAGCCTCCACTTATCACCAAGGAACCCTAAAAATGGCCTCCAACCTCTAAATCACCTCCAAATCACTTTTTGGTCAAGGATTTGGCTTAGCAACCTCTAATCAAGGAAGATCCACCCCAAAGCAACATTGGAGCTGCTGTTTAGCATTGGAATTCGCATCAAATCAGAGATTTATTTCAGATCTAAGTTTTGTTGTGGCTAAGGTGAGTGATTTGCATAGTTTTGCACTAATTATAGTTAATTAGGGGTGATTAGTGTTAATTAGCGAATTTGAACATGATAAAATTCGGGAAAATGTTCATAAATTCTTAAATGATGTTTTAGACCTCTGATATGAATTTGGATTAATTTGGTTAAGTTTTGCTAATCCTATCATTAGTTTCACCTAAACATGCTTAAGGGGAAATATGGGATTTTAGGTATGTTTGGTCCATTTTGACCTATCCTATTGATGTTTTGATGTTTGCAGTTGATTATGCATGTTGCTATGACTGTATGATATACTTTGTGATTGGTTTCAATAGTTAGAATGGTCAAAAACGTCATCGAATGGCGCAAACACTGGCTGGAACAGTTTCAGAAAACAGTGCAGGTTTCGGATCGGATCGGACATGGGGCTCGGATCGGATATGTTGAACTGGGCAAGGAATCCGATCGGATCGGAACCTGACACTTAAGAAAATTGGCAAAAAGGAAGGCCACGCTAACTGAACTGGGATCGGATCGGATTAAAGAGGAGGGATCGGAGCAGATACAAGAGGATGGATCAGATCGTAGCACGTGAAGGAGGAGGAGGAGGATCGGAGCGGAAGCACTAACTGGAGGGGGAATGGCACCCGACCCGACCCGAAGTGAAGTACCCGACCCGACCCGAGGAGAAACACCCGACCCGTACTAGAAGAAGACCCGACCCGAACCGATGGAGGATACCCGACCCGAACCGATGGCTTGAGGAGGAACCCGACCCGACCCAGTATTGACCAATAACCCAAAATGCAAAGGTAGTCCAATATGGGAAGTTAGAGCTCAGGATCCAGTTGGGAACCGATGAGTTCACTTCATGGTTGGACTTTGCTACGGGACGTGTGCTAAGGAGTTGTTGACGTTCATAACTTCGATTCACCACTAAAAATGGATGATGGCTACTTATCAGTGCAGTAGGGTCATTATGACCTGAGGGGCAAGGTGATGGTAGCAAGACTACGTTATCAGTGCAGTAGGGTCATTATGACCCGAGGGGCAAGGTGATGCGCAATAAGACTATGAGCCAGCGCAGATGGGGTGAATAACTCCATGGGGCAAGTGGACATAGTAAGGATTGGTAAGGCTATGAGCCAGCGCGGATGGGGTGAATAACTCCATGGGGCAAGTGGACATAGCAAAGGATTAGTGGCTACGTTATCAGTGCAGTGAAGCCATTTATGACTTCATGGGGCAGAGTGATCGTAGCAAGATATGTTGGGTGATCGAAGTGGTGAATATCGTATGCTTTACGCACTGAGTGAGAGATGTGAGGATGGATGCTATGTTTGATTGTTTGCCATCACTATGACATGCACACCTCCCCCACCTCCGTATCTTTATACCGTTTGATATGATACCTTAGAGTGTTGTACAGTATGTAGTGCTAACTCTTTGGTTGCAGGTCCAGGTTCAGGTACGTTTTAGTTTACCTGTTATTGTTCACTTTAGATGCTTATCGCTCATACCAGGCTTTATGTCTGACCCAGAGTTTTATGTCTCCTCTTATTACTCTGGGTGCTCACACGAGCAGACTAGAGACAGGTTAGCTGGGTGTGCGCGAGTAGCTGATTCGGAGACGGGCAGGAGGCTTCCACGTATGATATATATGTACACATTCTCCCAGTGTCGTTGGTGATCGCTACTTGGGCATTAGTAGTGTACATCCTTTATCTTGCTTTTGCTTTGAGACAGTTTGAAAGTTGTAATAAGCTGTATTTTAAATTTCCGCTGCCATGATGTTTAGTTTTGGTTTTCAGCTTATGCACTGTCTCTCCTGTTTTATGTCAAGTATGTTATTATTATATTTTATTCGATGCGCTGTGAGACATTCTACAGGTTCTTTGTATGTTCATTTCCTTCTTCCTTTTCCTTTTGACGACCCGTTCCGTGCTATCTGGACATGTGTACAGCGCACTTTTGGAGTAAATGTCGGTTGGTGCGGGGCGGGTCGTCACATTTGTCCTGATAGATGAATTTTCGTCCTACAATGCATTCCTTGGAAGACCGACTCTCGCAGGCTTTAGAATCGCATTAGCTCCATGGTGCTTGACCATGAAGTTTCCAATTGAAAGGGGAATTGGTGTAATTAGAGGCGACCAGGTCGCTGCAAGGGATTGCTACGTGACAGAGCTGTGCGAGGCCAGGAGAAAAGACTTGGGAAAAGTCGCGGAGGCTACGCTCCGCATTCACAAACTTCCTTTATAGCAACTAAAGAAGGGTCCCTGCACTAGCGAATACAGTGGAGCGCGAAAGGAAATTGACCCTAGGAAGGCTAGTGCAGAGGACGAAAGAGCGGCTCCAGCTGAAATCACAATTCCCATAGCTGTTAATCCAAAAGATCCAAATCGTGTGTTGAATATATGATCTCAATTAAGCCCTGAACCAAAAAATCAATTGGCTGTCATTTTGAAGGCTAATTTAGATGTGTTCGCATGGAACCATTCTGACATGTGCGACATATCTCCAGATATCGCTGTTAATAAACTTAGCATTGATCTACATGTTCCTTCTATCAAGTAGAAAAGGAGGACCCAAGGGCCAGAGAGATCGCGCACCTTAAAGGAGGAAGTCGATAGGCTAATGGAAAACGGCTTCATCCGGGAATCTACTTATCCAAAATGGGTCTCCAACCCTATGCTTGTAAAGAAAGCGAATGGCAAATGGCGAGTCTGTGTAGAATATTCAGATCTTAATAAAGCTTGCCCGAAAGATAGTTTCCCTCTTCCCAGGATATACCAACTAGTGGATTCTACAACTGGGCATGAGCTGCTATCTTTCAAGGTTGCGTATTCTGGTTACAACTAAATCATGATGTACGGATCGGATCAAAAAGACACAAGTTTCATTACTGATCTTGGTTTATATTGCTATAAGGTGATGCCATTTAGCCTAAAGAACGCCTGGGCGACTTACCAGCAATTAGTAAATACTATGTTCAAAAAACATATTGGCAGGATAATGGAAGTCTATGTCGATGATATGTTAGTAAAATCAAAAAGGGAAGAGGATCACCTGGAAAATTTGGCCTAAATGTTCAATATTCTACATCAATATGGCATGAAGCTGAATCCTTTACAGTGTTCTTTGGGGTCGGCTCAGGCAAGTTTCTAGGGTTTATGGTCAGCGCCAGGGGCATAGAGGCCAATCCAGCTAAAATATCAGCCTTAAGAGAAATGCGTGCCCCAGGAACCAAGAAAGAGCTTCAGTGTTTAAATGGAAAGATTACAGCCTTAAATTGCTTCATATTCAGGGCAACGGACAGATGTCTCCCCTTCTTCGATGCCCTTAGGAAAGGAAAGAAAGAAATACAATGGACGTCAGAATGCCAGAAAGCTTTCGAAGAATTAATCCAACATATGGCAATACCTTCAATGATGTCAAAGCCTAGCGACGGGGAAGAATTGTTCATGTATCTGGCAGTGTCTACCCATGCTCTAAGCGCAGCATCGGTAAGGGAGGACTTGAAGGTTCAGAGACCAGTCTACTACAACAGTAAAAGATTATTTGGGGCAGAACTGAATTACCCAAAGCTTGAAAAACTCGCCTATTGTTTACTTGTGGCCTCAAAGAAGCTCCGGCCTTACTTTCAGGCTCACCCTATTAGGTTCTCACGGATCAGCCTTTAAGGCAAGTTTTGTCCCGACTAGATACGTCCGGGAGGTTGTTAAAATGGAATATTGAGCTTAGTCAATATGACATTACATACCACCCCCGGAAGGCAATCAAAGGATAAGCACTTGCTGATTTTATTGCAGAGTTTACTGACCGAGGAGAGATGAAAGAGGAGCCTGATACCGAAACTAACATCCGCTGGAAATTGTTTGTTAATAGAGCATCAAACGATTATTGTTCTAGGGCAGGAGTAATCCTGGAAACCCCGGAAGGAAGATCTATATGTTACGCTCTAAGATTAGAATTTCCCTCAACAAATAACGAAGCTGGATATGAAGCCCTCATTGCAGGAATAAGGCTAGCAAAAGAATTACAGATAAAGACTATACAAATCTTCAGTGATTCCCAGCTAGTGGTGTGTGAAATCAAAGGAGAACTCCAGGTCAAAATGGGTAATTTGCCAACTTATCTAGCTAAGGCCTTGGAACTACTGGAAATTTTCAAACATTATACCATATCTCATATTCCAAGGGAATAAAATGCCAAGGCAGATTCGCTAACGAAATATGCAAGCACATCAGATGCACAACTTATAGGATTAGTTCCAGTGGAAGTCCTTTCCAGCCCCAGCACGGAACAGATTGAGACGGATTTGATCATGGAAGCGACCGACGAGCTAGATTCATGGATGATACCAATTAAATAATACCTCGTGATTGGTGCGCTTCCAGCAGAAATTAAGAAGCGAAGGAAAATCCTACGAAAAGCTCATATGTGCCTCATGCAGGATGGATGTTTGTACAGACGAGGATTTTCTATGCCCCTGCTTCGTTGTGTTACAAAAAGAGAATCGAAAGCAATCATGACAGAGTTACATGTAGGTGAATGCGGAGGCCATACTGGGGGTCAAACCTTGGCCAAGAAAATTCTGCGATATGGTTATTTTTGGCCAGACGTAAATAAAGACTCTGTGACCTACACTAAGAAGTGTGACAGATGTCAAAAATTCGCTAAGATCCCATGGATGCCATCCACAGATATAACCCACATGGTCAGGCCATGGCCGTTCGCTATTTGGGGCATGGATCTTATAGGGGCACTTTCCACCGCAAAATCTAGATACAAATATGCCATTATCATTGTTGATTATTTTACAAAATGGGATGAAGCAGAACCATTGGCAACCATAACCTCAAAGAAATTTATTAACTTTGTTTTGAAAAATATCATATGCAGGTTTGGGGTGCCATAAAAGATAATCACAGAAAACGGAACCCAATTTGAGAGCGAAGAGTTGCAAAATTTCCGTGCCAAGTATAAAATCCAGAAAAGCTTTTCAGCAGCTGCCCACCCGCTAGCAAACGGACAAGTGGAAGCAGTAAACAAAATCATTAAAACAACTATTAAGAAGCTATTAGAAAAATACAAAGGTGGTTGGGCAGACGAGCTTCCACTAGCATTATGGGAATACCGTACCACTCATAAAACTGCGACTGGGCATACCCCCTTTTCCTTAGCCTTTGGCTCTGAAGCTATGATCCCTGTGGGGTTGGAAGTTCCCACTCATAGGAGGATTCATTTCAAACAGAAGGAAAATGAGGGGTTACAGCTTGAGGCCCTCGAACTAATAAAGGAAAAAAGAAAGGAACCCAAACTTAGAATAGCGGCACATCAAAGGAGAGTGGCTAGACATTTTGATTCAAAAGTCAAACACAAGACTTTCAAGATCGGAGATCTTGTACTAAAAAAAGTAATGACCAGAATCGGAGTTTTTGGACCAAACTGGGAAGGGACTTATATTATAAACCAAAAACTCCAAGATGGCACTTTTAAATTGACCACCATAGATGGAGTCCAAATTCCTCGAGCTTGGAATATCGACCACATTCGTCGTTATTTTCTTTAATGTATTGTACAAGTTTATTAAAAAAAAGGTTGTAGATATTTTCAAAAATTCGCATTTGAGCTATGTACATAAAAAACGAATGAGCAAGGAGCTCCATTTGCATGCATGAATCATGTATTTGCAAACTTCTGCTAAAGGTGATCTCTTTGTGCAGGCAAACAGGTAACAAGTGGGCATTAAGTCAGAAGATTCTGCCTTTTATCGCAAAAAAAAGCCAGCGCCCTTTGTGAGCGATCAGCAAAAGGATTGGTATCAAACTATGCGAGGGCGGAAATAAATCGATATGTCCCACGGATAAAGGATCGTTGAGTCCCATTAAAGAGGCACCTTCTCAGGCGCCATATGCAAATTCTTTGAGTCGAACAAAAAATCGACAAGGAGAGCTAGTGTGCACTTCCCGAGATGAAGAACCAAAACAAAAACAACTCAATATGTCCCACGGATTTAAAATTTCTTTTTGCCAATCCCAAAAGTGGCACTTTGTTAGGTGTTGGACACGAATTCTTCAAATTCAACAAAAACTCAATAAGAGGAACTAGTGTCCACCTCCCGAGATGACGCATAAAGATAAGAAAACCTAGGCTGGAAGCACTAGTCATAGTGCCGGAAGGACCGACAAAACAACTCAGAAATCCTAGCTAAAAGGGGGTAATAGAATTCCTAGCCGAAAGGGGATATCCAATTTAGGTCTTTTTTGATAACCAGATCAAATAAGACCAAAATTAGATTAAAATTTGAAACCCAAGCCCTCCCATGGGGGCACGTACTCAAAACCAGTCTCCGAAGAATTTGGGTCACCAAGCTGGTGAGATGCGGATTTGAGTACATCCTAATCAACAACAATATATAATTAGGTCTAAAGACCTTGTTCCACCAAGTCAGTAAACGTACAAATAAATGTGCAAATACAAGAGGAAAAGTGGCACAAGATCAACTAATCAAATTAAAATTTAAAGAAGCCAACCATTACTAATTCAATAAAAACCATAGTAACTCGACATTTCTTGGAACAAAAGAAGCAACCACGCTATCCTTGGACCTCAGAGCCTGAATAGGCTTCGCCTTCTCATCCTCTAAAGTAGAAATGCGCTCGCGATTATCCTTATGGAGATTTTGAAGGTCACAAGCTAGAGAGTGCCATCCACTCATTTGTTTCACAAAATGGGCCTTGAGCAAGTCCATTTGCTTTTTAAATTGGTACATAGCAGCCTCGAAGCAGGCCAACATCTGGGTTTTCGCAGCAATCATATCAAAAGAAAAGGTCTGATGATCAGACGGAGATATGTCTGCAATAGAAGATATACCCGGTAAGCTCCAGCCTTTAAGCCGTTTAGCAAGCTCGGGATTTCATGGCCCAGGATCATAGACTGGCCTACTCAGAATAGTTTGAAGTTCTAAATAAGAGGGACTGAGAGGAGAATCCACAGATAGCTGCCCCGTCGATTGAACGTCAGTTATCTGAACATCTAGATCAAAAAATCTCTCTATACATCGATGTTCCGGAGACGAATCCATCCTGTAATATGGATTGGTGAGTAATTGTGTAAATCAGGATTTAAAGGGTCAATCAAGGGTAAACAAGAAAAGCAATCAAAAAGAAGAAATATGAACAACCAACTCCTTCGGTCCTGATTATGTATAGTAAGGACCTCTTGTTCTTGCATGTCAGAATCATTCAGAATCGACTCAAGAGCAAGGCAGGAATGATCTTCCGCCAAATGCACTTGAGAGGTCACAAAAATCAAACCAGAAGTATAGATCATAGTAACAGTATCATGACAAAATGTCTTAAATAACTCCAACGATAGGGAACAAATTGTCCATACACGGTCATAGTATTAGGGATTATAACTTGTCCTAAACATTTTAGCAAGCATATCGTATGTACAAAGCTTGAAATCAGAAGGAGTGGCGCATTAAAGCTTTCAGATGAATACAAAATGAAGAAAATCACTCAAAAATTTCGACTATTCTCATCACAAAAAGATCAACCATAACACAAATCATATCTAACGATCATAAATGATTTTGGAAAGCAGTTCACGAAAGCATAAAAGGGCTCATTCTTACTAAAAGCATGCATTGTCGATTTAGAAGAAGAACAATCACAAGCAAGAATGGCAAACCTGCGCTTCACGGTTTAAAGGAGCATGAAGATCCTTAATGGGAGAATCTAGTCGCAATGAAGTTAAAGCAAAAGTTAGGATTTTAGAAACTGGAATAGCTACTATCGATGTGTTTTATATGGAAAATAAGAATAAAATGAGGGGTAAGAAAACGACAAGGAAGATTAAGGGACATGCATCCAGACCTTTCCTGCCACGACACCTTAGTACTTGATTGCGCATGGCCCATCAAAGACCAGCTATCTTGCCCACTTCCCCATGATTTGATCAACCGAAATAAGGTGAATGATTTAGATTCCTCGCTCGCAAGGAGGAACGAGTTCAGCTGTTTCCTTTTCCCTAAGAACGACCCTAAGCCTTGCACGACCGATCCTTGGTAAACCTGATTTAGTTTACCAAACTATGTTGTGATCAGTTATTTCGAAGCCAGTAATTTTTGCAAAATAAAATTACAAACTTCGAGGGGGAAATGTTTATACCTTAAAAACCACACATATATTGGTTTTTAATTAAGTCTGCGTTCTTATTATGGATCGAGCATCATTAGGTTCGGTCATGCAAAATACTACTCAATATACTCAATCGGTTTGTGAAAGGTCAGGGATGGTCACACACTACGAAGGGTTGAATACGGCTGGGAAAGTTGTGCAGATTTGAATGGTCAGGGGGTCCGCTCAAACACAACCAGGGTTAGTCATGTGGCATAGTTTGATCCTACGAAGGAGTCGCACATGCAAGACCATCCCAAGAACGGTGCGACACAAAGGCTTACATAGCCTGGAAGGGTCGTTTCGCTTGTCCCCGTATCAGGAAGTTTGATTGAACAAAGCAAGGAGAAGAATTGCCCCATCAAACAGATGAGAGTCCAAAGATACCAGGGATCGCGCACGCGCTTTACGTCCATTTACAGATTACATCCCTAGTCGCTCGCCCCCCAGTCTGTTGTTACTGTTTCAATCAGACGTTTTCCTCCAATTAAAGTGATAGTCGCCCATCCGCCTACAATCAAGCACAACCGTTTCAACCAACCCACCCGCCTGCATGGGATCGCTCGCCTAAAGTTGTTCAAACTTGGGAAATCGCTCACTCTCGCAGAGTTGTTTGCCCTTGTAAAGTCACTTTTACTGGACAGCTGGGGACGGTTGTTGACAGTTGTCGGGCGGTGACATTTTAGTAATTAATGGGACAAGCGACTCATTCCAGTTCAAACCTCCATAAGGGCTCACCTATAAATAGGTCACGTCCTCCACCAAGAAAGGGGACCTTTGGCTATCACAAGCACCGCTAAATACCATCCTTAGCCATTCCTTAAACAATTCAGCCATGATCATCATTGTCACTTGAAGATCATCCATCCATTCGACCATGGCATCCATTGAATTCCTATAAGTGCAAAAATATCAAGGACGTCCTCCTCCTCCGTCACCTATCTGTCCTTTTTCATCATAGATTCTACCATTCCTCCATTGAATCCTGTGAGTCTCAACGATTTGTATGTAAAAGTGAGGATATACAGAGAGAATAGAATGATGTATAAAAAACGAGAGTTGATATGTCTTGTAATCATCATCATGATGATGCAAACTCCATTCACAGTGGATGTAGGCCTAACACCAGACTGAACCACTCTAAAACCTCGTCTCCATTTTGTTTCCTTTGCATTTTTACTTTCAATTGTTGTTAAGTGCGACTCCACTTATTTTCTAAACATATTGGTGAAGTACAATCCTTGTACCCTTGGTGTTTGAACCATTTTCGGTGAAAACATGTACATACTTCTATTTAATTAATACATCCATATTATACAATAGCTGAATAAATTAATGATGACATCTTAGAAGTAGAACAAAGCCCGTTCTGCTATTTAAATTGAATTGATTGTTTGTACATATATTTAATGGGACCAATCAATATCTTGCTATTATTTTGTTGTGAACACTTTTGTATGATAGTTAATGTTGACTTGTTATCTTTAATAATTAATTATACATTTTGGCTTATGCAAACCTTGGGTTATGACTTGGATGTTATTATGGAATAAAGATAGCTAAATTAGGTATCGTTGTGACTGGCTAAGCCTCCTGCCAAATTGGATGAGTAAATGGAACTTTTTAATCAATATGTAATGATAATAGATTACTCTGAGTAATTATTGATGCAATATCATGTTTTGATTTTGTTAAAGTTAAATTCATATCATTATTTATGAAAGGATTCTGAAGTAAAATTTGTTTATTAGGAGGTTTTACCTGTTAAAGGAGTTTAGTTTTAATAAAAAAAGAGTTTATAAAATGGTTTAAATGCATAAAAAGAATTTGTAATTGGTTTTAAATGTATATAAAAGAGCTTACAAATATAGTTATATACTAAAAATAAGTTTACAAATGAATTTGTATTTGTGTAAAAGAGTATATATTGGAACATATGGCTGAACTTAGAGGATAGTTTTGTATATTCTATTTTAAAAGAATTGAATATAGATTTTAAAGCAAATTTACTTGATAAATAACTTGAAATGATGAACTTTATCTATTCCTAATTGTAAAAGCATTGGCGAGTCAATGCATCAAAGGTAATAGATACCCCAAATTGAACAGTTTCATTTTTATCCAAGAAATAATATTAGTTTCGAGACTAAAAATTAATGTTAGAATTAGAATTTATTTCCATAAATGATTTTTTCTAAGGATGTCAATATTTTGGGAAGTTAAACAAAATAGTCTAGTTCTAGTAATCCATTTAAAGTGACAAAAAAAGAGAACTTTTCTAAAATGGTTTTGAAATATATACACTTGTACCAAATAGTTAACCATGTGAATGTTTTGGAAGTAATGAATTAAAAAAAATTAATTAACAAGAGATTTATTAAACGAGGCGTAGTGAATCCGGTGGGATTTAATCTACAATTGAAGTTGTTTGTTATTTAGCAGTTAAATAAATAAGTATCAAATCTTATCCAAATCTTACTTTGGAGATATCTAAGAGAAACATGTGAGTTATAAGGTACGTTCACCTCCAGTGATGTTGTACTATGCATATAAATATCATTTTAATCTCTTAGGACAAATGATAAGCAAACCTGTTGACTTAATGGTTAGGAGATGACATCCGATCTTATCTATTGACTATTTATTTTCAAAAGAACATGAGCTAAGTTTACAGAAACTATCATGATTAGTTTTCGAAGTGACATACGCCAAACTATTATCCTAAACCACTTCGAAGTAGATTAAGCATTGGAACATGGAAGATCATCTCAATGATGCTAAAACACAGAATTAAACTCTTGAAGTGCAAAAGTTATTTGCTACTAATCCCGAGGGTGATTCTAAAATGGATGCAGTAGGAATAGTTCCATCGATCGCTCAAACCTAACATGGTTTGTATGGACAAATAATATCGGTACATTATCATCGAAGGACAAGGTAGCATTTTGAGTGTAAATGCCTAAGTAAGATAATCGTCAGCTTCCGTTAGGATATGCTCATTTTGTAATACAGATTAGATGATCTTTTTGACTATTTTGGCTTGGCTTGGTTGTTGATCACAACCATGATGGTGACACATTCAGACCTATATACTTAGCGGTAGTGTGTTGGTAGAGAGTCATAGGTCGACTATTAGGTACATTTTCTCGAGAAGTGTATCATTTGAAAGGTAGTCTCTTACTTTGTCATTGTATGAAATTCAAATTCCAGTAGGCATCGTAGGGACTTAGTTGTTCCTTGCAACGTTGAAACGTGAGATGCAAGCATTTCAATTATATTCATAAGTACTTTTATTTTATGTATCATTATAATATCATCTGATTTTCTTTAGAAATGCTTTGGTAATCATAATGTAAAGTCCATTATAAGCGACTTGGTCTTATGAGAAAATTTCTTATTTTAAATGGTTTTTTAAGAGATAACACATCAAATTTTTTATGCTTTGAGTTTTCTCGCATTGGTATTCCATACCGTTATCATATTATTTTTCAATAACACTCGGGTCAGACCAAAAAATGTTTTGCATATAGAATTAAAAAAAACAGCTAATTGTTCGACGACGAATATTTTATGAATTAGAAAACAGTCACGAAGTGTAATAAATCGCAAGCACAAGGCGTACACTTGTAGTACATTAGCGAATACGAGTCGATCCAAAGGGAAAGAGTTAATTTTATAATTTTAATCAAATTAAACCAACTTTAAATTGTGAAAATACTAGAATATAGACTGAAACTATATGCAAAACATTTTTTAATCAAAAAGTAAACTAAAATATAGACTAAAACTATGAGATTAAAACCAATTTAGGGGCAACTTCACTTTTCTCTCTTTCAACATGGTTCGAAATAAAATAATACAAAGATCTCTCAATAATCTATGTAAGATTAATTATGTAATTATCATAAGCATGACTTATTTGCACTATTAATTAACACAGAATAAGTCATCAAGCTATAATACACAATTAATCTAACTTTTTTAACTTTTATGAAACATGACATCGAAATGAAACTAAAATCTAATTTAAGTATGATCTATGTACTATTGGTTAGTAGAATAGATCATCAAATTTCAACTTAAACCCCATTTCATTGCCATAATCACATTTTTAGATGAAGAGGCAATTTGTTTTTTATGCCATAAACATAGCCTCAATGTTATGAAATGAACAAAAGAGGCTATTAAATGCAATATGAAACATAAATACACAAAACATCCATTCTGATTAAACCCAAAAGAGATCACTCATACAAATTTATGTTGAATATACATCAATGAGAGGAAACGCTTCATCACCCCTAAATTGTAGGGGTTTAGCTCCTCATTTGTGTTATTATTTCAACACAATTAGATTTGAACATTGAAGAACAACAAAAATAGAGAGTAAATAATGAAGAAAAGATATTAACTACTAACTAATTGCATAAAGTAAAATTACACTACTTGCAGAAAAGAAAATATAAACTACTAACATAAAGTAGAGCAAAGAAATTCAAAGAGGCATAAGAGAGACATAAAAGAAATAGGCTTGGAAGCTATTTTTATTTATTTGATCACTTTCACCTTCATATGCTAAAAAAGAGATCCCCAAATATATGAAACAAAAGGTATATATACATGATAAAAAATCCTACAACCCTAATCATTTCCTTGGGAAATCCCCAAAATGCCCGTTCATGTAGCTTCTAATTGCCATTAGCCACTAATAAGTCATGTAGAATGCATGAGGCCTTTTGTCTCAGTATTTAATATAAAGCTTAAGAGCAAGTAGGCTAATTAAAAGGTATGGGCCTCCGCTATCCATAAAATGAGTTAATTCTTTGCCTCCTTTTGTGTAAATGCATGCTTTCCCTCATCTCTTCATGTGTATATATCCTTTTAGCTTCAAAATTCCTACAAGAGATAATCACAAAGACCAAGTAAAAGATTTCACAAATTAAAACGTGCACGAGTAACCACATTTTCCCAAAATAAGTTATGATTTGGAAAATATTTAAAATATGGTTTGATCATATAAAATACCCAAAAAATGTTCATTTATTCAACTAGACAAGAATAAATATGTGAATATAAATGCGCATTTTTATGTGTGCATCAAATACTCCCACACTTATCTTTTTATTCATCCTTGAATAAAGTAAAAACTAAGCTAAATCCGTTTTCGTAGGGAGCACGATTGCATTGAGCATATGCAACAAGCCGTTAAACCTCTGGGTGTCCCCAATAGGACGAGTGTTGTCTCGTGAGGATTTTTAATGGATACTACCTACAAAATTCAAAAGGTAAATGAAAAAATATTTACAAAATGCAAGATTCAAAATATTTACAAGATGAATGCTAGTTTTTCAAAAAAAAATACAAATGGGCAATTTACTTTTAAATAAGACATCGAATGAGTTAAACACAAGTTTGGGTCGTCACTATGAAATTTGAGTCCGTTACAAATCAAAACTTCAAATAAAAGTCATGCTATCGTCACAAACTCCTCCAGCTTGGCCAGTTGTTTTGGTAGAAATATAGTGCAAATATGAAATACATCATGTAATCGATATCAACAATCGTAAAATGACATCTCAACTTCCTTTTGGTTAACAAGTTAGGTCAAATAAGTGAAGAGTGTGATTGGACTTCAAGTGCTTACTCTCTCATTATTTCAAAATATTTACATTATTATTATTTACAAATATCTTGGTATACCACCCCTACACTGCATTACGACTTACGTGAGGGTCGGTAATCCTTAGGTGTCTAACTTATAAATTGAGATCAAGGTATACCGATGCTGATTTTGTCAAGAAGATGTCGGAAAGAGCTTGGCGAGTTTGCGCACCAACGCTAGATGTACTAGCAATGTTGGATACCCTTGGATTATATATATATATATATATATATTTCTCTTTTTTCATTTTTTTACATAAGAAAGAGAGTTAAGCGAAAATATCTTGGCACAACTTCACTTAAAAGATCTAAAATGTTATCGCAAGTAGTCCAAATCAACCATTCATTTAATCAGATTACAATTCAGAAAACATTTCATACTCATCACCTACAAATTTCCCAATATACCAGTTACACCAAATTTGCTCACAATTCAAACTATCCATTCGTTATCAGCTAAGAGAAGTAAATTTCCAAACATTTTAATCGAACGATCCAAAACCGTATATTTCATCGTGCCCTTTTAAAAGTAAATTAAAATGCTTTTTTTGAATGAAAAAGAAAAGAAGAAAAAAAATATGCAAAACCAAAATAAATGAGAAACTCCCCCCACACTTGATTTTGACTATGCCCCCACAGTCAATGCATGACACAATGAGTGAACAGAAGAGAAATATTTACATATTTACAAAGGAGGGTTAAACTTAACTTTTTACTTCAAGTAGCATGGCTCATGAAGAATCATGAGCTCCTCTTCTCGATCAGTGGGCAATTCTAAGAATGGTTTTAGACGTTGACCTTTGACTTTGAATATGGATCCATCTCTCGGGTTTTCTATTTCAACATCATTATGTGGAAAAACAGTTTGAACAACATATGGTCCGGTCCATCTCGATATTGATTTCCCGGGGAATAAATGAAGTTGTGAGTCATACAGCAGAAATTTTTGGTCTGGCAAAAACATTTTTCCTAGGATTGACTTGCCATGAAAAACTTTGGTTTTTTCCTTGTAAATTTTCGCGTTTTCGTATGCATCATTCCTAATTTCTTCTAGTTCGTTGAGTTGCAAATTTCGGTTTTCGCTGGCTTATTTAAGATCAAAGTTTAAGTTCTTTATTCCTCAAAGCGCTTTATGTTCAAAGTTCAATGGGTAAATGATAGGCTTTACCATAAAGCAATTGGAAAGGGGACATTCCAATATTAGATTTAAAAGCAGTACGATAAGCCCAAAGCGTATCGGTCAATTTTATTGACCAATCTTTTCGGTTTTTATTTACAGTTTTCTCCAACATCTGTTTTATTTGACGATTCGATACTTCGACTTGACCACAAGTTTGCGGATGATGAGGAATGGATAACTTATGGGTTATTGAGTATTTCTTCATTAAGGATTCAAAAGATCAGTTACATAAATGTGTTCCATTGTCTCTTATTATTGTGCGAGGTACGTCGAACCTCAAAAACATGTTCTCTTTTAGAAATTTCACAACAATTTTATCATCATTTTTTTTACATGGAACGGCTTCGGCCCATTTCAAAACGTAGTCTACGATGAGAAGGATATATAAGTTTCCAAAGGAGTTTGGGAAAGTTCTCATAAAGTCAATACCCCATACATCAAAGATCTCAATCGTAAGGATGGGGTTCAAAGGCATCATTTTCGTCGAGAAATCTTTCCAAGCATTTGGCAAAGATTGCAATTTTTAAAGAATTCGAACGAGTCTTTAAAGAGAGTAGGCCAATAAAAATGTAACACCCCACATCTGTTAAGGTCACTCACAAAGGGAATGCCTTAACTTCAATGGAGCATTATGGGTACTGGAACAGAAATATTACAAGATAGACATATATAAAACAGCGGAATGTAAAGTAGAAGTATTTCAAATTATTTATTAAATATAATCATTTATAATAAAAGCCCATCAACTTCCAATACTCAAATATATATCTAGAATATTTGTCTTGCTCAAAAACAAAGAAGCATAAAAATAAATTGTAGTATTCCCCAATAAAGCAAAGCAAGCCATAGCCAAGAGAGGTCCAAGCCGCACATGAAAGAGCCTTGGAGCTTGGTAAAATCCGAACTAAGCTGTACTCCCACCATGCGAACCTGGAGGGGGGGAATGGAAGAAAAAGAGGCGAAACAAATTGGTCAGTCATAAAGACTGAGTAAGTCCTAGTGACTTTCAGCATAAAAACAGGTAAAGATAACATGGCATGAATAAACTAAAAGTAAACATAAGCATGATGACAAAATAAGCTACAGGCATGATGAACCAAGTTTAACATCCCATACATCCTATCAAGGGTAGCATCTCAAGGTTCCTACCAAGTATCCTATCACAAGGTTTCTATAACGTCGCAAGATTTCTAAGTTTCACCATTACCCTATTTTCCTTGATTTCCTATATTCTCTGCACCACCTAACCAGCGTTCTAATTAGTTTACTTAGTTGTAATTACAAGATAAGTGATCCTCCATACCCCACATGATAGTTTTATAGGTACATATCCCACAATGAGGGTCCTACCTCATATTGACAGTTTCGTGTCCCCACCGTACCTATTTGATCGGCTCTTACTTACAGTGTTTCACATGTGTTATATACTAAGGTTATCCCAACCCCGTAGTTGTGGTGGCCTTCAGGACTACATCTAATATGAGGATTTTTTCGTCAACCAGCCCAATTACCATGAATGTGTTAGATGTATCCTTACTACCCTAATCGATCGGCTCCTACTCGACCTAGTTCTTGTGGCCCCCTACTTGTAGATACCTGTGCTAGTCCCACCCTAGGGTGTATCAATCCCTAGGATGGCAACCCCAACATCCTTTTTGATGCACATCTTTATATCTACTGATGCCCAGTGGCTAAATTTCCCATTCCGGAATACGTGCACGCCCGTAATCTGTCGGAACCTGCACTGCTGCACCCCATGCCGCCGTTTTGACCGCTTACAATCAGCCAAGTAATCGTGCCCCACCCCGCCTAGCTCGGGGTACCGTTGATACCTAAAGTGGAATACTGCTGAAACGGGTCCCGCTACTAGGGTTTTCCTAGGGTCTATTCGTATGCCCCACAGGTTGGTTAAGTGTTATCTATTTAACTTAACCCCACCCCCCATCATGATACCATGGTTAAGTGTTCTCTCTTGTGTTACTTAACCTTTACCACACCTCACGTTAGATTGGTTAAGTGTATGTTAACTCAACCTCATCCGCTAGCCATTTTATAATGGTTAAGTGTTACCCTCGTGTATTTACTTAACCCTACTACACATCAGGTTGTATCGGTTGGGTGTTATCAACCCATTCAAGTTAAACCAACCCATTTAACTTAACCCTCCCATTCGTCAGATTGCATTGGTTAAGTATTTTCAAGTAATTCACGGCTTGGCCCGCCCACGTATCATGCTAAGTTGGTTAAGTATTATCTATATGTTCAAGTTGACTTAACCCTGCCACATGTCATTTATATTGGTTAAGCGTCATTAGTCTAGTCATATTACTTAACCCACCCATTGGTCTGATTAACAGTTATGTTGGTTAAGCCCACATTTATACGTTTTACATGTCCTTAACTCATACCGGTTAGGTTCACATTTACGTGTCAAATTTCCACGTCATCCCACCTAACCCTCTAACCATACCCACGTCTTATTATGGTTAGTATTCCTTAATTCATTCATTATGACGAACGAATCATGACCTCTCACATTAGACCATGCATTTTGTGGCCACTGGATTTGCCGGGCGGTTCCTGGAAGATTTACACCACAAACTGAGTCTAACCTCGTGTCATAAACCGTTTCGCCTAAAATTTGGCCTTCGACCTCTCACATTAGACTGACACTTTGTGGCTACTAGATTTGTCGGGTGGTTCCGGGCAGATTTACACCACAAACTGAGTCTAACCTCGTGTCAAAGGTTCATTAATGGTCGTATTCCACCCAAAACCCCAATATCAGTTCATGTGTTTAACATATAAAAATGTTCATGTTTGTGATCAAGTCAATTATCCAATACACAGTCATTTTCATGTTTCAAATTCCCAACTTTACATATTAATAAACATATGCCCAAGTTCCAAATTACATGCCAATTTATATATATACCCAATTCTAGTCAGTTTACATATGTCCAATTCTTGCCTATTTACATGTATGCCAAGTTTATGCCATTTTACCCATATCAAGTCCTAGCCAAGATTACATGTATCAAGTTTCATGTCCAAATAAACCCAAATCATGATTCATGATGTAATTATCCCAAGTTATAATCTTTTTTATTACAACACACGCCAACTACCCAAGTTCATAATACATATTTATGCCAATTATCAAATTTACAATCGCTTTTATATTCAAATTCCCAATTCTACATATGCCCAATCGTAAGCCAAATCTTTTGATTTAATTTACCTAGGCCCGAACCCGTGATTTAATTTACAAGCCAATTCATGTATGCTCTCTTCATGCCAAATTAATTATGCCAATGGCCAATCTTGCAATTTCAATTATGCCATCAATTTTTCCAAACATATATATCCAATATAGACAATATTCCCATATTTCCCCGTATCCAATCGTACGCAAACCGCGGTTCAGGCCTAGGTCTGAAATTGACCAAGGTTCATAAAAAGAAAATAAATAGGGGAAGATAGAATTTTGCATAAAAATAAGATCAGAGAGAGAAAAACATCATTACAGGCATAAAGATTACAACTGGATAATAAATTCAACATGAATCAAGAAAAATGATTTACAACAGGCTGAATAGATCATGAACTTGACATGAGAATAAAGATAGACAAGTCTCAAGAACCCAAGATTCAAGAAGCAACAGGAATGGGTCTGAATCAAATAAACATATTTAAATTCAATTCCACTTTATTCCATGGCCATATTATAATTAAATGTTTAAATCTAAAAACAACTAGAACTTACAGAGCATGGCTAATGAATTAATAACTAAATTTGTTGTAAAAATGTTGCGGCGTTGTTGATTTATTGTCTTGAATCATTGTTGAAGCTTTGTTCTTTGAATTGATTTGAGTTTGAATGCTTGTACTTTGATTTGGAGACGGTGGCCATGGTTCAAGAGGTATTTTAGTAGTATAATAGTGTAAGAATGATTTGATATGAATTAGGTTAGGTCTTAGGATGTATTTATAGGGGTAGCAACTAGTTTAGGCCCTTAGATTAACCCTAGAATCAATCCGGACCATCAAAACACGTCTCAGGCTTCAAAAATGGGTTCTGGGTCAAAAAAGGCCGACCAGGTCGACCTGTAAGGGGAGAGATCGACCATATGGTCGACCTGGGGGGGTAGGTCGACCACGTGGTCGACCTGGCCCCCAGGTCGACCTGCCTCGTCCTGTGCTGCCTAAAATTTGCTGAATCTTCTACAGGCCATAACTTCTTCATCCGGACTCTGATTTTCGAAAACTAGGACTCTATTTCATGTAGAATTCCGAGACAAACGCAATGGCGCAACCCGTTTCCCATGATTCTCATTTTAAAATTTAATTATACCCTGATTTCTAGTTTTAACATGTTATTAAAATTCGGGTTGTTACATTCTCCCCTCCTTAAAGGATTTCGTCCCCGAAATCTTCAAGTTAAGAAGAATGTGTCCTACCATCCAATCATCCATCTACTCAATCATCAATCACAGGCATCCATTGTCCTCAGGAGATTTCTAATGCTGTATGAACATATGCAGAAAGTGTGTGTATATGTTTCTTATCTAATGCAAATGATCAGGCCTGATTGATCTTCTTAATGCAAAGTATGTTTAGTGTCATGAGTCCAACATGTATGTAAATAGCCCTAATCACATAAACACTATATGTGTGCATAAACATCCATCCATATGCAACATCCACATAATAACACGTACAATTTCATCCATCAACAAGTATAAACACTCATACATATGCAGTATGAAAGGTGACGGAGCCGATCTAGTGTCTAATGTGCGTGTATATGCATCCACGAGCAACCACTTGCAACCAATTGCAACCATCAATCATAACATGTCTCAAACATATGTTTACATCCAATTGTTTCTATCTAAAGGTATAGTTGAATGATAGAAGCAAGTAAAAACTTTGTGCCCATTAGGTTGTGTCAAAACTGGAAATCTACATCACATATATACTGATTAGGAGAAGAACTCCCTAAGCACCAGCCCCGAAGACCGGAATCAACATCAGACTGATACCCAAAGAATTACTCAACCAATATATATGTTTCTAGGAAACTAAGCATGATGGACTCCCTTTAGGTCACAAGAAATCCCTTCCTAAGACCAACCCATATCCTATAAAACCCAAAAGGTTTAGTCAACCCATAGGACACCCTCAAGCCCCAGCGTGTATTACTAACAGATAAGTCATACTTCCTATGGGGTTTACAACAGAAATAGGATGGAGAATAGGACCGAGAGGATATGCTTAAAAGATAGCATGCAAATAAGCCCTACAGGAAAAGAGGGATCAAGGACATACTCTTAAAAAGAGATATGATGCGCGTATCTAGTCTTCAATCTTCTGAGTCGCATTTCCTTGAGCTTAACTCCGTTGTGCTTTCACCGTTTTCAACTTCACAACTTCGTAGCTTCTTAATTCTTGTTTCCAAAATATGAGTTGGAACTCATTCCACTGTTGCCTCTCGTTCCACTTTCACTTATTCTCTTCCTAGTATACCCGAGTCAAACATAACTGCGTACTCATGGTTCCACGCAAGCTCTCCAAAATTCATTAGTGAATCTCGGATCTCATTCACTTACTAGAAGGTATTCCACATAAATGAATTATCTCTTGAAAATAAACAAATGCCAACCATGTTGCCAAGTGTACTTACTAAGGTGATTTTCTATAACTCGTGCATAAGCGAGATGAACCATCCGCCTTAGTGGCGAACACTGCTCGAGCGGATCAATAAATGTATCAAGAGATTCTAGGTAACTAAGCATGGCAGAACCCTAAGGGTTACACTAGACTTCGAGTGCATTACCGAGGCGAGTCAAGAGCCTAACTACCCTCTTTTCATACTCGAGAATGGTACCATTTCTGGATAACCACTCCATCCCTAGAACCAACCCATAGCCTAAAGACATAAGCTTTACTTCAACACTTAGCATAGACTTTCTCAAATGCAAACAAGTCATGAATAAGTGAGCCGATTCCCCAATAGGATTTGAGACAAAAACGGGATCCTCTACTACGCTAGTACTAAGGTGCAGAGACTCAACTATCGAAGTAGAATTAAAAGGATGCGATGTACAAAAATAAAGTTCTAACGGGATGATAGAAAAGAGAGCTAAACCTTTAACAGAAACATTCCACCTTTCTTAGGTACGCTAGTAGTGAGAGCATACAATTGCCCTCTCGACGATCTTGTCCTTTGCCCTGGTCCTTGTCTTATGATACTCAACTGCATGCCCCTTTTTACCACACCAACGATGCTCTTTCTTGTCATGGGTTTTATTATTCTTTTACTTTGACCTTTTTCCTTTCACCTTTTTCCTCCTTCGTGGATTAAGTCATATTAGCAAGTTTTTCATCCTTAGTCTTGTGTTCTTTATCCTTTTTATTACTATCCTTGTATAGTTTGTTGACAAGTTTCTAGAAAGCTACCTCCATCACGTGGCGACTCCACAAAGCTTGAAATAAGATTAGACGCAGATTGAACCAATGCGGCTACAAATGGAAATTGGGCACTTCTTTGCCCTCCTACATGTGTCGTATACCTACAAAACTATGGTGAAAAAGAAAGATAGAAAAGACTCAAGGAAAGAATCAAAAGATAGTGCATATGACTTTGGGGAATATGCCTCTCATAAAGCAAAACTTTTCTTAGAAAAATGCTTCTTTGTAAACGTTTTGAAAATAATTTCAGAAGGTTTTTAAAAGCTTTTGCCCAGTCTGGTAACCTTCTGCTCTGATACCAAATGTAACACCCCACATCCGTTAAGGTCACTCACAAAGGGAATGCCTTAACTTCAATGGAGCATTATGGGTACTGGAACAGAAATATTACAAGATAGACATATATAAAACAGCGGAATGTAAAGTAGAAGTATTTCAAATTATTTATTAAATATAATCATTTATAATAAAAGCCCATCAACTTCCAATACTCAAATAGATATCTAGAATATATGTCTTGCTCAAAAACAAAGAAGCATAAAAATAAATTGTAGTATTCCCCAATAAAGCAAAGCAAGCCATAGCCAAGAGAGGTCCAAGCCGCACATGAAAGAGCCTTGGAGCTTGGTAAAATCCGAACTAAGCTGTACTCCCACCCTGCAAACCTGGGGAAGGGGGGGGAACGGAAGAAAAAGAGGTGAAACAAAATAGGCCAGTCATAAAGACTGAGTAAGTCCTAGTGACTTTCAGCATAAAAATAGGTAAAGATAACATGGCATGAATAAACTAAAATTAAACATAAGCATGATGACAAAATGAGCTACAGGCACGATGAACCAAGTTTAACATCCCATACTTCCTATCAAGGGTAGCATCTCAAGGTTCCTACCAAGTATCCTATCGCAAGGTTTCTATAACATTGCAAGATTTCTTAGTTTCACCATTACCCTATTTTCCTTGATTTCCTATATTCTCTGCACCACCTAACTAGTGTTCAAATTAGTTTACTTAGTTGTAATTACAAGATAAGTGATCCCCCATACCCCACATGATAATTTTATAGGTACATATCCCACGATGAGGGTCCTACCTCATATTGACAGTTTCGTGTCCCCACCGTACCTATTTGATCGACTCTTACTTACAATGTTTCACATGTGTTATATACTAAGGTTATCCCAACCTCGTAGTTGTGGTAGCCTTCAGGACTACATCTAATATGAGGATTTTTTTCCTCAACCAGCCCAATTACGATGAATGTGTTAGATGTGTCCTTACTACCCCAATCGATCGGCTCTTACTCGACCTAGTTCTTGCGGCCCCCTACTTGTAGATACTTGTGCTGGTCCCACCCTAGGGTGTATCAATCCCTAGGATGGCAACCCCGACATCCTTTTTGATGCACAGCTTTATATCTACTGATGCCCAGTGGCTAAATTTTCCATTCCGGAATACGTGCACACCCGTAATCCGTCGGAACCTACACTGCTGCACCCCATGTCGCCGTTTTGACCTCTTACAATCAGCCAAGTAATCGTTTCCCACCTTGCCTAGCTCAAGGTACCGTTGATGCCTAATGTGGGTTACTGCTGAAACGGGTCCCACTACTAGGGTTTTCCTAGGGTCTTTTTGTACCACAGGTTGGTTAAGTGTTATCTATTTAACTTAACCCCACCCCCATCATGATACCGTGGTTAAGTGTTCTCTCTTGTGTTACTTAACCCTTACCACACCTCACGTTAGATTGGTTAAGTGTATGCTAACTCAACCTCATCCGCTAACCATTTTATAATGGTTAAGTGTTACCCTCGTGTATTTACTTAACCCTACCACACATCAGGTTGTATCGGTTGGGTGTTATCAACCCATTCAAGTTAAACCAACCCATTTAACTTAACCCTCCCATTCGTCAGATTGCATTGTTTAAGTATTTTCAAGTAATTCATGGCTTAACCCGCCCACGTATCATGCTAAGCTGGTTAAGTATTATCTATATGTTCAAGTTGACTTAACCCTGCCACGTGTCATGTTATATTGGTTAAGCATCATTAGTCTAGTCATATTACTTAACCCACCCATTGGTCCGATTAACAGTTATGTTGGTTAAGCCCACATTTATTCGTTTTACATGTCCTTAACTCAAACCGGTTCACATTTACATGTCAAATTTCCATGTCATCCCACCTAACCATCTAACCATACCCACGTCTTATTATGGTTAGTATTCCTTAATTCATTCATTATGACGAACGAATCATGACCTCTCACATTAGACCGTGCATTTTGTGGCCACTGGATTTTCCAGGAGGTTTCGGGAAGATTTACACCACAAACTGAGTCTAACCTCGTGTCATAAACCGTTTCGCCTAAAATTTGTCCTTCGACCTCTCACATTAGACTGACACTTTGTGGCTACTAGATTTGCCGGGCGGTTCCAAGCAGATTTACACCACAAACCAAGTCTAACATCGTGTCAAAGGTTCATTAATGGTCGTATTCCACCCAAAACCCCAATATCAGTTCATGTGTTTAACATATAAAAATGTTCATGTTTGTGATCAAGCCAATTATCCAATACACAGTCATTTTCATGTTTCAAATTCCCAACTTTACATACTAATAAACATATGCCCAATTTCCAAATTACATGCCAATTTATATATATATATATATATATATATATATATATATATATATATGTACCCAATTCTAGTCAGTTTACATATGTCTAATTCTTGCCTATTTACATGTACGCTAAGTTTATGCCATTTTTCCCATATCAAGTCCTAGCCAAGATTACATGTGTCAAGTTTCATGTCCAAATAAACCCAAATCATGATTCATGATGTAGTTATCCCAAACTATAATCTTTTTATTACAACACACGCCAACTACCCAAGTTCATAATACATATTTATGCCAATTATCAAATTTACAATCGCTTTTATATTCAAATTCCCAATTCTACATATGCCCAATCGTAAGCCTAATCTTTTGATTTAATTTACCTAGGCCTGAACCCATGATTTAATTTACAAGCCAATTCATGTATCCTCTCTTCATGGCAATGGCCAATCTTGCAATTTCAATTATGCCATCAATTTTTCCAAACATATATATCCCATATTCCCATATTTCCCTGTATCCAACCGTACGCAAACCACGGTTTAGGCCTAGGTCCGAAATTGACCAAGGTTCATCAAAAGAAAATAAATAGGGGAAGATAGAATTTTGCATAAAAATAAGATCAGAGAGAAAATCATCATTACAGGCATAAAGATTACAACTGGTGTAACAACCCGTATTTTTAATAACCTGTAATAACATGAATTGAGGCAGGATTAAATTATAAAATGGGAATCAGGGGAAACGGGCTATGCCATTGCGTTCGTTTCGGAAAAATACGCGAAATAGAGTCCGAGTTTTCGAAAATCGGAGTCCGTATGACCCAGTTAAGGCCCATTGAAGTTTGCAGAAAATTACTAAGTAAAAATCAGATTCAAATTTGAAGAATTGGGCCAGCTGGGCCAAGGCGGGAAAATTCCCGCCAGGGGCCCCATGTCGACAGGCCTGTCGACAGGGCCCCCAGGGAGTCGACTGCCCTGTCGACAGCCCTGTCGACAGGGTGTAGCCAGGCAGATTAGCCTGGCGCACCTCTTTGGTTTGGGCTTGGTCTGGGCTTGGTTGTGTGGTCTGGTTCTGGAGAGTTCCTAAATCTGACGGGCCAAAATTCACCTAGGGTTAATCCTATGGTCTAAATCACTCTAATCTTCTATAAATAAGCCTCTAACCCACCCTAAATCATTCATTAATCATCCTAGCAACAAAACTATGCCAAAATCTAAACTCTCATGGCCTCCACCTAAAACCCTAGCCTCCAATCTCTTCATTAATAACTCCTAAGTAATTTTCCATGCATACAAGCATATTTAGGCTTGTATGATCCTCCTTAGCTTGCATTAAAGGCTTGTTTTTCAATTGGCATCATAAAGGAGGAGTCTTGATCAAGTTTGCTTGCATTTGGGGGTCTTAATTAGTTGCATAAGGGGTTTCTTGCATTTGTTATACTCATTTGAGTCCGCATAAGCATAGTAAGCCCTCTTACCTTCACTTTACAAACTCTAAAGTTAATATGTGGTGAAAGTTGAGATTTATGTGAGTTTAGTTGATTATGCATGCTTATGCGAACTCACTATACCATGTTTTACATGTTTCATAAGTTATGCATGCATATGCGAGTTTGCTAAGCCATGATTTGTATGTTTATTGAGTTATGCATGTATACTAAGCCATGATTTGCATGTTTTGACAAGTTGTGCATGTTTTGACAAGTTGTGCATGTTTATGCAAGTTTAAAATGACAAGTTGTGCATGTTTTGACAAGTTGTGCATGTTTTGACAAGTTGTGCATGTTTATGCAAGTTTAAAATGACGAGTTGTGCATGTTTTGACAAGTTGTGCATGTTTTGACAAGTTGTGCATGTTTATGCAAGTTTAAAATGACAAGTTGTGCATGTTTTGACAAGTTGTGCATGTTTTGACAAGTTGTGCATGTTTATGCAAGTTTAAAATGACAAGTTGTGCATATTTTGACAAGTTGTGCATGTTTTGACAAGTTGTGCATGTTTATGCAAGTTTAAAAATGACAAGTCGTGCATGTTTGACAAGTTATGCATGATTAAGGTAATATGCAAGTTCACTATGCTAAGTTATGCAAGTTTAGCATGTTATGCATGTTTATGGCAATATGCGAGTTCCCTATGCTAAGTTGTGCAAGTCTAACATGCTATGAATGATTGTTGTGCAAGTTTATCATGTATGTCGCGCCAAGTTCCCTCTTCCTATCCTTTATGCGTTACTACGAATATGTAAGCGATAGAATGACGTTGGGGGTTTTGGGGTAAACTTAAAAATACATGAAAATATAAGATTGGGAATTTACCTATTAAGTTAGGTCTACCCCTTGGGAATTTACCTATTAAGTTAGGTCTACCCAAGTAATTGTTTGACTTGTGATTATGTTTTGAAATGAAGTGGACATGACACTTAGAAAACAAAAGTGTGGCCAACTCGAGGTTGGGTTGAGTTTGTAGCGTAATTCTACCCGGAACCGACCAGCTTAACTAGTGGCTACAAACAATAGGACCCAATGTGAGAAGTTGGTCATGTGGTGCCAAAACCCGAGGTTAGACTAAGTTGTGGTGTAAACCTACCCGGACCCGCCCGGCCTAACTAGTAACCACAACAAGGTCTAATGTGAGAGGTTAAGGTGCATTAAATTAATTAATGCCTCATGATTAGGGTTAAGTCAGGGTCCACTAATACTTAACCAATTTGGGGATTCGAGGGATTAGAATGTGGTTAAGTTGTGAACCGTTGGTTACACTTAACTAGTTTAATCCATTTGGGAGTTCAAGGGATTAGAATGGGGTTAAGCCACACTTAACCAGTTTAATCCAGGATTAGTGAAGGGTTAAATCACACTTAACCCTCTTGGGAAACCCTAGCGGCGTGGTCTGTTCTAACAGTAATCCCAGTTTGGTATCATTCACAACCCTAGAAGCTAGGCTAGGGCGGGGCACGATTACTGGAGGATGTAAGCGACCAAAGGGCGATGGCCGAGTGGTACAGCGGTGCGGGTCCGGCGGGCTACGGACGTGCACGTAGTCCGATGTTGGACAAACTCGAGGCACGGGTACCAGTAGGTTAGGGCTGTGCATTATTGCTTAAGTGTCCGGGGTCGACAACCGAGGGCTTGATACACCCAAAGGTGGGCCCAGCACAGACTACCTACATCCATACGTGGGCCATATGGACACCAACACTTGACGTGTTAGGTTTATAGGGAGCCGATCGACTAGACCGTTGGGTTGGACCTTAAACTAGGGTCACTTCATGTTATTGGGCCAAAGTTTGGCTAAGGGATCAATACCTGTTATGTTGGTTTGCTAGTACACCGTGGTGCAAAACTTAACCTTGTTTTATGCGATGATACCTCTATATATATCTTGTAGGTAATTCACCATGCCAGTATGTTGTTATCTATGATCATCTCAGTTTCCATCATGATGTTAACTTTATTAGTTTATAGACTGATCGTAGCAGGGCTTACTCAGTCTTTTGACTGACCCGTTTTGTTTCGCCTCTTTTCTTCCGTTCCCCCCCCCCCCAGGTTCTCAGGGAGGGAATACAGGAGCCTAGCTTGGATTTTAGCCGCTTCCTTGGATAGCTCAAGTATGCTTTGGATTTGAGCCGCTATGGTTTATCACTCTTATTTGGGGATAGTACTTATGTATTTTCAGTTTATCAGATGATGTATTTATCTAGACTTGTAATTTTGGGAAATTGACATTATGATGTAACAAACTTGTTTTTGAAATGGGTTAAAAATCTTCCGCTGTTTTATTTACCTACTCTGTTTATTTACATATATATATGTCATGTCCTGCCTTGCTATATCATTATGCGTGTTTACCAATAATACCCCTCCAAAGCTAGTGCATTCCTTTGCGAGTGACCCTGGCGGAGGTGGGGTGTTACATTTGGTATCAGAGCGAGGTTTACGAGAAGGGATAAAAAGGTTTTAAAAAACTTTTGAAAAACTATTTTTCAAAACCAAGTATTAAGTATTTTTCAAAGAAAAGTCTAGTTGTTTTTAAGGGCTATTCCCCAAAAGCCATTAGCACTATCCTTTGACTCCTCGTTTGAACTCTTTTCTTTTCAGCATGTCTGATAATCTCATCTTGCCCAAAGGAGTAACGATACCCGATTGGTTTTGTCGGTACTTGGAAGTCACGGCACCGGTCCCGGGTGTCCCTAATGTTGTTCCCCCAGTCGAGGCCGCTGTTCCTCCTCCTCCTCCCGTAGCTGATGTTCCTCTTCCCCCTCAGCCTCCACAAGCGGATTTCGCGGAAACTTGCAAGAACTTTAAGAGGATGGGTGGAAAGAATTTTAATGGAACAGAGACTTTTGCAGAAGCAAGGAGTTGGTTGAAAGAGACCGAATATCTTTTAGCCTCCTTTGATATAGGTGACCGCAGGAAAGTTTTATTAGCAGTATGGTTGCTAAAGGAAGAAGCTGCACGTTGGTGGGTAGTCACCACCGCTACTAGACCAATTGAGACTTGGGATGATTTTAGAGGAAGGTTTGGACTGAGATTCTTATCACTGAAGCATGGGGACATGACTATTAGGGAATACATAGATAAGTTTAATCAACTGGCTCGGGTCGATTTGGACTTGGTTAATACAACTCAGAAGAAGGCCCTACACTTTGCTCTAGGATTAAACGAGCCATTACGTGATTTGACCCTGTCTCATATACCCTTAGGGGCGACTTTCGAGAGTTTAGTGAATTTGGCCCTACTTCAAGAAGAAGATAACAATGACAAGAAAGAGGTCAAGGCAAATGAGTCTCAAGGCAAGAAAGTAAATTCCGGGAAATGGGGCAAGAATAACCACAACCGCAAGGACAAGACAAGAGGGAATATAAAATGTAACTTTTGTGGTAACGTTGGACATATGGCTAAGGAATGTAGGAAGAAGGAAAAGAGAAAGCGGGGCGAATGCTTCATTTGTGGTGAGTTTGGACATTTCGGCAGGGATTGCCCGAGGAAACAAGGGCAAGGTCAGACTCAGTGTGCAGGACTATCTGGAGGGCGAATTCATCCCCTCAACCCCGTTCTTCCAGCTCATGATAGAGGTAGTGTTTCTGTTGAAAATCTTGTTTACATTTTCTGATTTTCCCTGTTCAAACTTTGTTTGGTTCTGGCACATCGCATGCTTTATTTCATCTGATCTAGTTGGAAGTTTTGCACCTAAGTACTAGTGTAGTTGATGATCCCGTATGGGTTTCAAATCCAATTGGGGGTTCTGCCCGTTTATCTGTGGTCTGAGTGGATTTGAAAATTTCTATCTTAAGTATGGAATTCTCGTGGGATGTTTATATTCTCGGTTTCGGGGGATATGGGTTGGCTTTGGGCATGGAATGGTTGTCCTATTTTGGAGCCATTCTGGGTTTTTGTATATAGGGTTGTGAGGCTCATAACTCGCCTCGGTAATACCCTAGAAATTTCTAGCAACCCTATGGGTCCCGTCATGTTATGTTATCTTGAATCCCTCAACTCGTCTATCGATAGTTTGCAATCGGTGAGGGTGGTCCAAGAATATCCTGATATCTTGGGATAGATTTCCGTATTATCTGGTTGGTAATACCAAGCCAGTTTTGTGGCCGGTTAGGCACATGACCTCACGAGGTGAGAGTTAAGGAAGCAAGTCAAGGAGTTGCTTGAGAAGAACTTCCTGAGACGAAGCATTTTCGAGTAGGGTGCTCCAGTAGTATTCGTTACTGAGGTGGACGGTTTGCTTCGCCTATGTGTTGATTATCGTGAGAGGAATAGATAACCGTTACCAAGGATCAATGATTTGGTTGATCAGCTTGTAGGAGCATCCGTTTTCTTTTAATCTAGCTACCGGATTCCATCAGCTTAGGATGGCTGAGGATGGAATTGACAAGACTGAGTTTAGGACTCTAGATGGATTTTTGCAATAGTTAGTCATGCTATTTGGTTTGACTAAGGCACCCGCATATTACGCGAACACGATGGGTAGGGTGTTTAGGGAGTCCTTAAACAAGTTTGTCGTGGTCGTCGTAGACGATATTTTGATCTCCTTAAAAGAACGAGGGAAAGCATGCTAGACATCTCAAAGAGGTGATGGATACGCTTAGGGCCACCGGTTGAAGGTCAAGTTCTCCAAATGCCACTTTGGAGGAAAGAAGTCGGTTTTCTTGGGCACATAGTTCCTAAGAAGGCTTAGCGGCGGATCCCGTTAAAGTGATTGCGGTTTAAGACCGGAAAACCCTGAGGAGGGCAATTGAAAGCTTTCTCCGTTTGGCTAGTTGGTTAGCATTCCCTGAGCTTAGACTTACTCTTCTGGACCAAGAAGGGGGTTTCGCAGGAAAAAGCCCCGCAGTTAGTCAAGAACATGGACCAGATGATTCGAGGCAAGATGTTAAGTCACCTCGCTAGATATATTATAGATGACAAGGGATGACTAAGGCGCGATGAGAGATTATGTGTTCCTCGAGTGAAAGACTTGGTAAAGAAGGTTCTTGAAGATGCGCATCACTCGAGGAGGTGGCCGAGTTGGTTTCAGGATACATGTTGTGCCACCAGGTTGAGGCCAAGTCATAGAAGCCCAGTGGGCCATTACCGCCATTGGAAGTTCCGCAAGGGAAATATGAAACGTCTCGATAGAGTATGTGGATAGACTACCTAGATCAAAGAAAGGGAGTACGGGTATATGGGTCATAATAGTAAGACTCACGAAGAGTGCTCATTTCAGCCCAGCGAAGAGCGAGAGGACTGCATCATGGTTAGCAACGGTTTACCCTCAAGAAGTTGGCCAGTTTTAAAACAGCTTACAGGAAGCCATGGGTAGGCAACTGAATCTAGGTATGACCTATCACTCATAGGCAGATGGTTCATTTCGATTTAAGCACGAGTTATAGAAAATCACGTTTATAAGGGGCAATTGGCAACGTGGATTGGTATTTTCAAGAAAAGTTCTGCTGCATGAAATACTTTATAGTAAGTAGGCGAGATCCAGGATTCACTAGTGAATTTTGGAGAGCTTGCATAAAATCATAAGGTTATAGTATGGTTAGGCCAAGTATACAGAAAGAAGAATAAGTGGAAGAGAAAGACGAGAGGCGATAATGAAATAAGTTCCAACTCGAATTTGGGAAATAGGTGTTAGGAAGCCAAGAAAGCATGAAGTAAAAGATAGTCAAAGCACAGTGGAGTTAAGCTCAAGGAAACGTGACTAAGAAGAGTGAAGACTAGATACGCGCATCATATCTCTTTTTAAGAGTGCATCCTTGATCCTAGTTTTCCTGTGGAGCTTGCTTGCAAGTTATCTTTCGTATATATCCTCTCGGTCCCATTCTCGACCTTATTTCTGTTATAAACTCCATAAGGGGGTTAAGACTCATTGGTTAGTACTATATGTCAAAGTTTGAACGGATTCCTTGTAATCCAAAAGGGAGTTTGTCTAGTATATCTAGTTTATCTAGTTTATCGTGTCTATCTTGTCATGAGAACCTTAGGTAGAAACCCTTTTGGTTGAAACATGTGTTTGAAATATGTTATGTTTGATGGTTGCAAGTGGTTGCAAGTGTTTGCAAGTGGTTGCTCGTGGATGCATTATACACGATTAGGCACTAGATCGGCTCACACACTCCTCATATTGCATGTGCATGAGTGTTTATGCTTATTCATGGATGAAATTCGTATGCTATCACATGGATGTTGCATATGGATGTATGATTGAGCACGCATGTAGATATTATACATTATATTAGGAATTTGCATACATATGGATTCATTTCACTGACATACATATGCATTAAGGAGGTTTACTGTATCAGTAGCCGCCTGATTTACATACATATGCATTAAGGAGGTTTACTGTATCAGTAACCGCCTGATTTTTGCATTAGATAAGTACATATACACACACACTTTTGCATATGTTCATCCAGCATTTAGAATCTTGTAAGGACAATGATTACTCGTGGATGATGCTTTGAGTAGATGGATGATTGGATGGTAGGATACGTTCTTCCTAACTTGAAGATTTCGGGGACGAAATCCTTTAAGGAGGGGAGAATGTAACAACCCGTATTTTTAATAACCTGTAATAACATGAATTGAGGCAGGATTAAATTATAAAATGGGAATCAGGGGAAACGGGCTATGCCATTGCGTTCGTTTCGGAAAAATACGCGAAATAGAGTCCGAGTTTTCGAAAATCGGAGTCCGTATGACCCAGTTAAGGCCCATTGAAGTTTGCAGAAAATTACTAAGTAAAAATCAGATTCAAATTTGAAGAATTGGGCCAGCTGGGCCAAGGCGGGAAAATTCCCGCCAGGGGCCCCATGTCGACAGGCCTGTCGACAGGGCCCCCAGGGAGTCGACTGCCCTGTCGACAGCCCTGTCGACAGGGTGTAGCCAGGCAGATTAGCCTGGCGCACCTCTTTGGTTTGGGCTTGGTCTGGGCTTGGTTGTGTGGTCTGGTTCTGGAGAGTTCCTAAATCTGACGGGCCAAAATTCACCTAGGGTTAATCCTATGGTCTAAATCACTCTAATCTTCTATAAATAAGCCTCTAACCCACCCTAAATCATTCATTAATCATCCTAGCAACAAAACTATGCCAAAATCTAAACTCTCATGGCCTCCACCTAAAACCCTAGCCTCCAATCTCTTCATTAATAACTCCTAAGTAATTTTCCATGCATACAAGCATATTTAGGCTTGTATGATCCTCCTTAGCTTGCATTAAAGGCTTGTTTTTCAATTGGCATCATAAAGGAGGAGTCTTGATCAAGTTTGCTTGCATTTGGGGGTCTTAATTAGTTGCATAAGGGGTTTCTTGCATTTGTTATACTCATTTGAGTCCGCATAAGCATAGTAAGCCCTCTTACCTTCACTTTACAAACTCTAAAGTTAATATGTGGTGAAAGTTGAGATTTATGTGAGTTTAGTTGATTATGCATGCTTATGCGAACTCACTATACCATGTTTTACATGTTTCATAAGTTATGCATGCATATGCGAGTTTGCTAAGCAATGATTTGTATGTTTATTGAGTTATGCATGTATACTAAGCCATGATTTGCATGTTTTGACAAGTTGTGCATGTTTTGACAAGTTGTGCATGTTTATGCAAGTTTAAAATGACAAGTTGTGCATGTTTTGACAAGTTGTGCATGTTTTGACAAGTTGTGCATGTTTATGCAAGTTTAAAATGACGAGTTGTGCATGTTTTGACAAGTTGTGCATGTTTTGACAAGTTGTGCATGTTTATGCAAGTTTAAAATGACGAGTTGTGCATGTTTTGACAAGTTGTGCATGTTTTGACAAGTTGTGCATGTTTATGCAAGTTTAAAATGACAAGTTGTGCATATTTTGACAAGTTGTGCATGTTTTGACAAGTTGTGCATGTTTATGCAAGTTTAAAAATGACAAGTCGTGCATGTTTGACAAGTTATGCATGATTAAGGTAATATGCAAGTTCACTATGCTAAGTTATGCAAGTTTAGCATGTTATGCATGTTTATGGCAATATGCGAGTTCCCTATGCTAAGTTGTGCAAGTCTAACATGCTATGAATGATTGTTGTGCAAGTTTATCATGTATGTCGCGCCAAGTTCCCTCTTCCTATCCTTTATGCGTTACTACGAATATGTAAGCGATAGAATGACGTTGGGGGTTTTGGGGTAAACTTAAAAATACATGAAAATATAAGATTGGGAATTTACCTATTAAGTTAGGTCTACCCCTTGGGAATTTACCTATTAAGTTAGGTCTACCCAAGTAATTGTTTGACTTGTGATTATGTTTTGAAATGAAGTGGACATGACACTTAGAAAACAAAAGTGTGGCCAACTCGAGGTTGGGTTGAGTTTGTAGCGTAATTCTACCCGGAACCGACCGGCTTAACTAGTGGCTACAAACAATAGGACCCAATGTGAGAAGTTGGTCATGTGGTGCCAAAACCCGAGGTTAGACTAAGTTGTGGTGTAAACCTACCCGGACCCGCCCGGCCTAACTAGTAACCACAACAAGGTCTAATGTGAGAGGTTAAGGTGCATTAAATTAATTAATGCCTCATGATTAGGGTTAAGTCAGGGTCCACTAATACTTAACCAATTTGGGGATTCGAGGGATTAGAATGTGGTTAAGTTGTGAACCGTTGGTTACACTTAACTAGTTTAATCCATTTGGGAGTTCAAGGGATTAGAATGGGGTTAAGCCACACTTAACCAGTTTAATCCAGGATTAGTGAAGGGTTAAATCACACTTAACCCTCTTGGGAAACCCTAGCGGCGTGGTCTGTTCTAACAGTAATCCCAGTTTGGTATCATTCACAACCCTAGAAGCTAGGCTAGGGCGGGGCACGATTACTGGAGGATGTAAGCGACCAAAGGGCGATGGCCGAGTGGTACAGCGGTGCGGGTCCGGCGGGCTACGGACGTGCACGTAGTCCGATGTTGGACAAACTCGAGGCACGGGTACCAGTAGGTTAGGGCTGTGCATTATTGCTTAAGTGTCCGGGGTCGACAACCGAGGGCTTGATACACCCAAAGGTGGGCCCAGCACAGACTACCTACATCCATACGTGGGCCATATGGACACCAACACTTGACGTGTTAGGTTTATAGGGAGCCGATCGACTAGACCGTTGGGTTGGACCTTAAACTAGGGTCACTTCATGTTATTGGGCCAAAGTTTGGCTAAGGGATCAATACCTGTTATGTTGGTTTGCTAGTACACCGTGGTGCAAAACTTAACCTTGTTTTATGCGATGATACCTCTATATATATCTTGTAGGTAATTCACCATGCCAGTATGTTGTTATCTATGATCATCTCAGTTTCCATCATGATGTTAACTTTATTAGTTTATAGACTGATCGTAGCAGGGCTTACTCAGTCTTTTGACTGACCCGTTTTGTTTCGCCTCTTTTCTTCCGTTCCCCCCCCCCCCCCCAGGTTCTCAGGGAGGGAATACAGGAGCCTAGCTTGGATTTTAGCCGCTTCCTTGGATAGCTCAAGTATGCTTTGGATTTGAGCCGCTATGGTTTATCACTCTTATTTGGGGATAGTACTTATGTATTTTCAGTTTATCAGATGATGTATTTATCTAGACTTGTAATTTTGGGAAATTGACATTATGATGTAACAAACTTGTTTTTGAAATGGGTTAAAAATCTTCCGCTGTTTTATTTACCTACTCTGTTTATTTACATATATATATGTCATGTCCTGCCTTGCTATATCATTATGCGTGTTTACCAATAATACCCCTCCAAAGCTAGTGCATTCCTTTGCGAGTGACCCTGGCGGAGGTGGGGTGTTACAACTGGATAATAAATTCTACATGAATCAAGAAAACTAATTTACAACAGGCTGAATAGATCGTGAACCTGATATGAGAATAAAGATAGACAAATCTCAAGAACCCAAGATTCAAGAAGCAACAGGGATGTGTCTGAATCAAATAAACATACTTAAATTAAATTCCACTTTATTCCATGGCCATATTATAATTAAATGTTTAAATATAAAAACAACTAGAACTTACAGAGCATGGCTAATGAATTAAGAACTGAATTTGTTGTAAAAATGTTGCGGCGTTGTTGATTTATTGTCTTGAATCATTGTTGAAGCTTTGTTCTTTGAATTGATTTGAGTTTGAATGCTTGTACTTTGATTTGGAGACAGCGACCATGGTTTAAGAGGTATTTTAGCAGCATAATGGTGTAATAATGATTTGATATGAATTAGGTTAGGTCTTAGGATGTATTTATAGGGGTAGCAACTAGTTTAGGCCCTTAGATTTACCCTAGAATCAATCCGGACCATCAAAACCCGTCTCAGGCTTCAAAAATGGGTTCTGGGTCAAAACAGGCCGACCAGGTCGAGCTGTAAGGGGGGGAGATCGACCATATGGTCGACCTGGGTAGGTAGATCGACCCTAAGGTCGACCACCTAGTCGACCTGGCCCCCGGTCGACCTGCCTCGTCCTGTGCTGCCTAAAATTTGCTGAATCTTCTACGGGCCATAACTTCTTTATTCGGGCTCCGATTTTCGATAACTCGGACTCTATTTCATGTAGACTTCCGAGACGAACGCAATGGCACAACCCATTTCCCATGATTCTCAATTTAAAATTTAATTATACCCTGATTTCTAGTTTCAACATGTTATTAAAATTCGGGTTGTTACAAAAAACCACATTGAAGCACCATTTCAGCGGTTTTCCTAAGACCAAAATGTCCACCGCACACATGATCATGGCAAAATGAGGGAACATTCCTAATTTCGCTGTCAAGAACGCATTCACGAATGACTAGGTCCAAACAATACTTAACCAAGTATGGGTCATCCCAATAGAAGTATTTCACTTGGGAAAGAAATTTGTATTTATCTTGTTTGAACCAAAACGAGAGTGTTTTCTTAGTGACTAGATAGTTCACTATGCCAGCGAACCAAGGATAGATTGAAACAGAAAGGAGTTGTTCGTTGGGAAAGTTTTCATTAATTGGAAAAGAAGATGGCACATTCGAAAGACGAGATAAGTGAACGACTATGATGTTATCGGATCTTTTTTGTCTTTGATTGTAAGATCGATTTCTTGGAGTAAAAGGATCCATCGAACTAAACGTGACTTAGCATTCGTTTTAGCAAAAGGGCGTCGAAGAGCAGAATGGTCAGTGTAGACTGTGATGTGGGAACCATTCAAGTAAGATCGAAACTTCTCATGCGCAAAAACAATTGCTTAAAGTTCTTTTTCGGTGGTGGTATAATTCAGTTGAGCATCGTTTAAGGTCATACTCGCGTATAAATGACGTGAAGGATTTTGTTGATGTGTGTCCTTAGACAACACCAACCGCGAAGTTAGACGCATAACACATGATTTCAAAAGGGAATTCCCAATTGGGCGAACAGATCATCGGGGCTGAAATGAGTTCGTTTTTAAGATGTTCAAAAGAAGCGACACATTCAAAGTTAAATTTGAACGGGATGTCCTTGCCTAGAAGAGTAGTCAAAGGACAAGCGATTTTGCTAAAATATTTCATAAAGCGTCGGGTAAAAGCCAGCATGCCCAAGAAAGGAACAAATTTCCTTAACGCATTTTGGAATGGGTAGTTTTGAATTAACGTCAACTTTCGCTTTATCTACCTCAATGCCATTATTTGAAATTACATGTCCAAGGACAATGCCTTATTTGACCATAAAGTGGCATTTTTTCCAATTCAACATTATGTATTTTTCTTTACATCGATTTAAAACAAGTTCAAGATGATGTAAGCAAGAGGAAATAGATTCGCCAAAGATCAAAAAATCATCGATAAAGACTTCAAGAAAGCATTCCATCACATCAGAAAAATTCCAACCATACATTGTTGGAAAGTTGCAGGAGCATTGCAAAGACCAAAAGACATACATCGATAAGCAAAGGTACCGAATGGACATGTGAAAGTCGTTTTCTCTTGATTTTCAGGAGAGATTGGAATTTGTTTATAACTGGAATAACCATCAAGAAAGCAGTAGAATTCATGACCGGCTAAACGCCCGATCATTTGATCGATGAAGGGAAGAGGAAAGTGGTCTTTACGCGTTGCAGCATTCAATTTTCGATAATCGATGCAAACACGCCAACCCGTTTGAGTACGAGTTGTAAGAAGTTCGTTTTGGTCATTTGCGACAACGGTGAGTCTGGACTTTTTAGGAACAACGTGAATGGGGCTGAACCGTAAGCAACCAGAAGTGGGGTAAATGATACTGTCGTCAAGGAGTTTAAGATTTTCTTCACGAACTACTTCTTTTATCTTAGGGTTAAGCCTATGTTGCGCTTCAAGAGTGGGTTTCGCTTCATCGGTTAAGTGAATACGATGTTGAACAATTGCAGGGCTAATTTCCTTGATGTCAGAAATGGACCAACTGATTGCATCTTTGCTTTTAAAAAGAGTCGAAAGAAGAGAAAATTCTTGATCAAGAGTTAAATTTGAAGAAATTAAGCCAGGACAAGTTTCATTATCACCTAAGCATACATACTTAAGGTGATCGGGAAGAGGTTTAAGATCCAATTTTGGTGGTTTCTCGATCAAGGAACTTGGTTGAGATTTGGACTTAACAGAAAGCGATTCAAATGGAAGCATGTGTTCGACTTCATTAGGAGCGTCTTGGAATAATTTTTTGTACTCGGCCTCACGCTCGTTACTAAGGTCAATCAATTTGTTTTCGGAGTTCTCGTGAATGGCATTAACTTCCAATGTTTGGGCACATGATTCATTCAAACGACTTTCAAATTGAAAATATTAAGATCTATAGTTATGTTTCCAAAAGAGATTTTCATTGAACCATTGCGATAATTTATTAAACCATTTGAAGTAGCCGAAAAAGGTCGACCTAAAATCAATGGAATTTGACTCATTGGATTATTGACAAGTTGCATTCCCAAACAACGAAATCGACAGGGAAGATGAATTGACCAACTTTGATGAGTACATCCTCAATTTCTCCAATGGTTTTCTTCATTGAACGATCAGCAAATTGAAGAGTTATTTTTGTTGGTTTAAGTTCACCCGAACCAAGTTGTTGGTAAACGGAATATGGAATCAAATTGACACCCGCACCCAAAACAACTAGGCATTTGTTAATTGTTTTATCTCATATCGTGCACGAGATTGTAGGGCATCCAAGATCTTTGTATTTGATCGGAATCGATTGGGTCAAGACTTCGCTAAGTCCGGCGGCAAAGAAGACTTTCTTGGGTACATGAGTGTGTCGTTTTTGGATACATAAGTCTTTGAGAAATTTAGCGTAGGTGGGGATTTGTTGAATGATGTCAAGAAGAGGGGTGTTAACTTTCACTTGTTTGAAAATTTCCAACATCTTTTCTATTTGGTCGGAATGTTTCTTTGGTCGAAGGCAATGAGGAAATGTAATGTGAAACTCAATAGGTCGATCTACTTGAGTTGGAGCAGAACTAGACCCAGAATTTGGATCAAGATCATTCGTGGTTTTAGAAGAGTCGGGAGGAACACTCGGTAAGTTATTCGGACTTTCAACTTGATTATCGATTTTCTTATCAAATCGTAAAGTTGTGATAGCATTCAACTGAGTCTGATTGCTACATGGATGACATGAGCTTGGTTTGGATTAGAATTTTGACTCCTAGGGTTTGAAATGGTTGACTCGGGAAAGTGCCTCTTTCCCGTTCACTTACAGAAGTGGCCAACTGACTCATTTTGCATTTCAAGTTTAGCAATCAATTGACTCGTGTTTTGCATGTGCAAAGTCAATAAATTTTGCAAATTGCTATTTGATTGGAGATTTTGAGTGGTTGCTTTAGTCAATTATTCGAGACTTTTCTCAAGTGACGTCAATCGTTTATCGTCCTGGGGAACAAAATATTGTTGTGCTTGATTTTGAGAAGGTGGCGCAAGATTTTGGAATTGAGTTTGTTGAAAGGGAGGATTCGAAGGATTATTCGAAAATGGTTGAAAAGGGGGTCGAATCAAATTCGAATTTGCATTGTTTTGGGCCCAAGAGAAGTTAGGATGATTTCTCCAACCCGGATTTTCCGTTGGGGAGAATGGGTCATTTCTAACCTTATTAAATGTGTTGAGTTGTTCTAACGAATGTGGGCATTGATCGGCAATGTGGTTAGGATCGTTACATTTGTAACATGAAGGCTGAGACGCTTGAACTTGATTTATTTGAGTTGATGAAAGGACATTATCGAATTTGGTTAACATCGCGTCTATTTTTGCTTCTAAAGCCATTGAGGATCCTATCGAATGAGCATTTGATCGCGAATAAATCGATTTCTCGTTAAATCATTCCCATTAAGCTGGTTTTTTGGCCAAATTTTTGAAAAATTGCCAAGTGACATTGTGATTTTGGGCAACAAAGTTTCCTTGGCACATCGATTCAAGCATGATTCTAGAATTATTTTCGAGTCCATCGTATAAAATTTGACAAAGAGTCCATTTTTCAAAATTGTGATATGGACATTTGACTAGAAGTTCTTTAAATCTTTTGCAATATTTTGCAAAGGATTCACACCCAAATTGATGAAAATTAACGATTTCGATTCGAATTTTGGACGTTTTCCGAAGGGGTAAAATTTCTTTAGAAAAACATTCACAAATTCATTCCAAATTCCAATCATATTTGAAGGCAAGCTATAACCATTTTTCAAAATAACCGGTAAGTGCAAATGGAAATAATCTAAGTTTGATTCCATCGTTACTTAGTTGTTGAAATTTCATGGTTGCACAAATTTGTTCAAATTTGGTTAAGAAAATATAAGGATCATCACGTTCAAGATTGCCAAATTTTGGAAGAGTATTTATGTGATTCGAACGAATTTCAAAGTGGTTACCCGTTGGGGTGGGCAATATGATGCAAGAAGGAATAAAAACCTGGTCGGGGAAGTATCTATCCATAAGAGTTCGAGGGGGATTTTCTTCGGCCATGGTTGAAGGAATGTTTGTTCGAACTAAACGATTAGTTGAAGGATCACGAGTCCAACTGCGCATACACTAGCGCAAAGAATAAGAGAAAACGAGAAAGAACAAATTTGAGAAGAGAACAGAAGCGAATTTTTTTTACAAAACAAAAATTGTTTTGAAAATCTTTTTTAAAAAAAAAGAGAAAAAGAAATATTAACAAAAGGAAATTGCCTTTTTTTGGGTTTTTTTTTATAAATATGGATGAACCTAATGCAAATTACTTTTTTACAATTTTTCTAAAATTATATAATGACCATTAGATTTATTTCAACAAAAGATTTCCCAGCCGGTTAACGGACAGGAGTTATCGATGCATCAGGAATTACCCTAGCAATGCAACCGAAGGTTTAGGAACCTTCAGAGAAACAACCTATATAATATTTAGGTATCACCGTAATATTTATAAATGGTTATTACTCTGTCGTAGTGTAGACACCGAGAAATAATCCGTTGGAAATAAACCAATTTGTCAAAATAAAATGAAGTCCTTAGAAAATAAAAACAAAACTAAGATGAATGCAATTTTCTGGAATATTTTAATCAATCACAGAACGAATAGTCTCAGAACATTCACAAAACTAGAAATTGCAGAATTATTTTTTTTACAAACAAGCCACGGCACCTGCAAGAAATCTTTACAAACAATCTTTATATAATTTTCTCTTTTTTTTTTCAAGCAGCAGCAGGCCCTGTAGAGTTTATAAAATTCTCACCTAGATCGGCAGTTCGTCCAGTGCAGCTGAGTAGCGCTAGCGTGTTCACACCCCACTTGGTGTGCAACCGCTTCAACAATTCAAATTCTGCTAATTGCAATTTACTTGGCCGCTAAATTGCTTGCTTGATTGAATTCTGTCTTTTCTTCCTTCACTTTGATTTGAAACTTTTTTTTTGGAACAAAAAAAAATTCACTTAAAAGATTAAAAAAACTAGAAGAAAAAAATTTACAATTAACAAAAACAAACAAAATTAAGTGTTTAGACTCTTTTTTTAAAACTCAAAAACAAGAGAAAATCGCAAAAACAGAACAAATGGAAAGAAACACAAAGGAAAAGGCAACACTTTTATGAACAATGAAGAAACCCCCTTTTCTTTAATGACTTTTTTTTTTGGAAATCTGAAACAAAAAAAAACAAAAGCTAAAATATATAAAAAAGACTAAGAAATTCACCAATCCGACACTATCATCAAAAACAAAAGCTAGCTATATAGACAAAAGCCCACTGGCCCAAATGCGATAAGCCAAGCCTACAAGGAAGTGTATTAAACAAAACTGACCCAATCACCAAACTGCACCCCTCAATCTTCCTTTTTTTATCTCTCAGAAAATCAAAATGTGAGAAAAATTAAATTAAATTAAATTAAAGCAACTCGAACTCCAAATTTTGATTCACGGAAAATTCTTGAAATCAAAAAGAAAGAAACGTTGGCTTTGAGTGTAGTCGCCTGTTTTAATTGATTTGGGAGTTCGATTTTGTTGTTTGAATTCCATTTGGGTTCGAGACTTAGGGATCGATTTGGGTGATCGTGCTGCGAGGCTTTCTGGTGATTGCGTTGTCAGAATTGATGAACAGAGGGTATGGAAGATTTGGATTTGGTCTGAGGTTGTGTTATTTGTGCATAAAGAAGGATATGTGTTGGATTTGATAGTGCGTTCTACGGAAGAGGACGGTTGTGCGGTGAACTGGTTTGTGAACGGTGTTGTTTGTTTTCGGATCTGTGAATTGATGGTGGGAGGTTTGAGTTTGAAGGTGGCGTTGACTTGTGATTTTTGTGGAATTATTGTTTGTTGTGGGGTGAAGATCTTGGGTTGCTGCTTCATTTGGATGATTTCTGCTGGGGTAGAAGAGAGTTTATGTGAGATGAAGGGATTGAAGTGGGGAAGAGTAATGGTATGATTCTTTCATGATGAATTTGTTTGTTGTGTGTGTAGCAGGTTGATTTTAAGAAGGGATGATAGTTTTGGTGAAACAGTTTGCGACATGAAGGATGTATTGTGGGGGAGTGATGAAGAGAAGATGGTTGTTGATGTCTTGGCTTTTAAAGATGAGAGAAGATGTAGATGAGGGAAAGATGGTAGAAGGCAGAAATTTGGATTAGAAATAAGGTAGAGAAGTTATGGGAGGATTTTTGTTGCTTATGTAGAGAGAAAGAAATTGAATAGATTGAATGAAAAAGAAATTGCAAGGCAAGAAAAAGGAAACAAATAAAGATTTGCAGAAAGATTGGAAAGAAAAATAGAAAGAAATAGAAAATGTATATGGAAAAGAAATTGACAGAAAAATGGCAAGTTTTTTTATGTTTGGATATATAGAAATCAGAAATTTTGGGAAAGAAATGAAGAATTGGAAAGCAATAATTTCAATTAATTACAGGAAAGAAAAGGAGTAAGGCAATTAAGAAATATAAGGCAGAGAAGAGAAAGAAAATTAAATAGCGAGTAAAAGAAAAAGCAATAATTTGGGATTTTTTTATTATTATTTGTAAAAAAAGGAAATAAAATTGTAGAAGATTGGAAAGAAAGGAAACGAAATTGTAGTGAAAAACAGGAAAGAAACTGAAAACAAAAGGCAAGTGTTAGCCTACTTTGTGAACTAGGCTACACAAAGAGCAAATAGTGAGAAAGACACCAATCGGATCGGATCGGAGGAAGATAGTGTTGGACATGAGTAGAGATCAGAGACGTAGAGGTCACGCTGGATCGGATCGGAAGAATATGGCAGCAACATCATAAAGTAGGTGGCTTCAACGGTTCAGATTGGAGGAACTCTTCAGCGGCATCAGAAGAAAGCAAGCAATCCCATCGGTTCGGATTGGATGAGTACGTCAGTAGCTTCAAGGGACATCGAGTTGCATCACCGGATCGGATCGGAGGCCCCGATCGGAACCCCTTTTTTCCTTTGAATCTGTAGCCGTTGCTGCGCATATCCCCTGAAGACTCGGACAAGATATGACCATTTCTCCCACGATCTCCTACTGAATCAATGCGCTGTAGCCATCTTGGAGCCTCCGAACCCGACTCTCAAGGGATGGATGCCACGCAATTCCGAACCGGAGCCACTTCGAGGAGATTTTTCACCTATAAATACACGACCTAGAGGCATTTGAAAGGATCTTTTGGCAAATTCTCAGTCCATACTTCCTCCATAGCCGAATTCTACAATCATATTCAGATCAAAATCATCTCTTAAAGTCCATTTTTGAGAGATTTGAGTGAGTTTGTGCATTGTAATTATGAAGTTGAGTGAGAATCATTGTTGTATTTGTATTCAAATCATCAATTAAAAGAAAACAAAGTCGACGTAGGCTCGTTAACGCCGAACCACTATAAATTTTGTGTTCTTTATTGCTTTTTGATTCCATTTCATTGAATTCATATCTAATTTGGGTGTTGGAGCCAATTTTTGGTCTAATATTTTGGTGCTTTCACTAAGAACCTTTCGAATTCTCAGCCTTTTCGGGATTATCATTCTACTATTTGGACCTTCGAGTTCAAAGAAGTAATCCCTTCTCTCTGACATCTTTCAGTATTTGTTGACTAACCGTTGAAGAATCAAGTGTTATGGCTAAGACCAAAGGAAAGGAAGTGCAAGGTGCTAGGGGAAATGATGCTAGAGAAAATTAGCAAGCTATTGTGTTAACAAGGTCACGCGCTCAAAGCTCTGGAGCAGATCACTCCAACCAGGAGGATCTGAACCGGATCAGAGGTGCCAATCCGAACCGAGAGGAAAAAAACCGGATCATGTTAACATCGATCTGAACCGATGATGTGGGGGGATCTCACTCTCTGTAAAGACCCGCAACTTCCCCGTAAAGGAAAGCGTCGGATAGTTCGAGAACAAACCACAGCAGAACGCATATAAAAGAACATTTCACTGTATATTACAACAATGCATCAGATTACAAGAATATACAGAGTATAAAAGAATATTACACAGAAATATCAGAGATTTAAATTACATTTAAATACATAGCAGCGGAAAATAATACAATACACAAACTAGAATGAGATATACGGATACAAAGCTTTCCGGATATCGTTCCAGCTGTGAACCAGGATCCTGTGAATATAAATCTGCAAAACCCAAAACTACTAGCTGCCCGTGTCAAAATAAGGGCATCCAGAGTTTAGGTTAAAACAATAAACTCCAGGTCAGTCATGTGACTGGTGTGAGAACTAAAACAGTTATTAATCTTTATTTTAAATCATTAGGTAAATCAAGGGACCACGCCGTATAACACGGAACGGGTTTCCTCCCAAGAATACCAGTGCATAAAACAAACAGCGCAATGCTAAATAAAGAAAAATGAAGCTGTTATAAGACCCAGGTCCTATCACACAATGCAAACGCAAGCCGGGGGATAGGGTTTTCCCTTATAACAGCCAAAGAATGCTTGATACGTTTAAAACAAATCATTTGGTACTATAATAAGTGCATAGTGTATAAAACAACTTCAAATCATAAGTATCAATCATAGGCGACATGAGCGTCCCATGCCACTATGTCGCCATATATAGGTTTACAAATAAAACCGCAAATGGCACGTATTTGGAAATTGGATTTCCGTCTATGAACCGAGGCAAAAGATAGTCCTCAACCGATTCGTGACTCTCTAGCCCGAGCCACAGGCAAGTACTCAGTCAAGCCTTGGAGCGACAGGGCCGGTCCACCGATGTGGATTAAAATGCCTGAACACTACGTCTCCCCACCCTATGGGGTGTAAGTCTGGTCCGTCAGCCGACCAGAATGCATTCGGCCGAAACCGATATAACCGAGGCGCCTCGCAACCGCAACAACCACATAAGTCAAACTCGTCAGGGCGTGTAAAACCACTGACGCCACTTCTAGCTAGAAAGAAACGCAAGTCCTCCCTGAGGTCCGTCTCCCGTTTTTGGTTCATACCGGGTGTGAAACACGCGAGGTAAACGTTACACAAAGCTACGCCACAAAGGCCGTGCTTTGATCATCACCACAAGACTTTGCTTTTCAACAGAAGCCTTGATCATTTTCATCTTAGCATGCCACACAGGCAAACCATCCTATGCCACCGATATCAGTCACACAGAATGAAATCCGATGTCAGACACACAGTCCATTTACAAGTCCGTTCTGGGTCTGAACGAAACCGGAGGCACCTAGTACCCCGCATATCCATCGATCTCCAAGTACGTCTGGACGATCACTAACTGTTTCCATCTTCTTGGGTGTACAGCCCAATCAAGATCATCAGTTATCCCCCAAACGACGTGAAGACCTCCGGTCTTCGACCATCGTCTTCATCTTCGACTTATCGTCGCATCAGTTATTCAGAATGGGATAAACCCGGTCTTTCCGAATAACTCGCGTATATTTTAAATAAGTGTTACACAAACACAACATACGCCTCATTCCAATTCATTAGTCACTAACCATAAATTAATCAAGAGAATAATTCCCCAAATATTAACCCCGAAGGCCGAAACCAACATCAGATCAATATCCAGAAAACCATTCTGCTTGGCTAACCGACAGTTAGTTTCTAAATTTCACGTTCAAATCTAATTAAAGATTTAACTATCGCCTGGAGCAAAACTGGTGATACTCCATTCTCGATCTTTTCAATCTAATTAAAGATTCATTAAAACTCCACTTAGTTTTAATCATTATCTGGGTTAAAGAATCAGTGTCATTTAAAAACACGATTCACGATAAACCCAAAAATCAATACCAATTCAATTCCAATTAAATATCATTTAATTGGTACACTTCATTAAATCTAAATAAAAAGATTTAATCTTTTCTCAACTGGGTTCAAGAACAGTGTTAGTGAAGACACCATTCACGACAAACCCAAATCACATTCGATTAATTATCGGGTTAAAGAACAAGTGTTATTTAAAACACTGTTCACGATAAACCCAAAAATCAATACCAATTCAATTCCAATTAAATATCATTTAATTGGTACACTTCATTAAATCTAAATAAAAAGATTTAATCTTTTCTCAACTGGGTTCAAGAACAGTGTTAGTGAAGACACCATTCACGACAAACCCAAATCACATTCGGTATTCAATACAAGGCTCTGAATAGAAAATATATCGGCTTATATTCAATATCGAATTCTACGACTAACAAATGTCGTATTGGAAATAACGATACAAATATATATCTTTCAAATTTCCATAACAACACCTGTAATATCACGAATTCCAACATCGAAATATTCCGAAGACAATTTCGATTCAAATCCACTCCAATGCAATCATTGGAAATTTTGGTTATTTTCAAAACCATTTCAAATTCAATTTATTTATTTAAAAATAAATAGAATTATAATTCTAGTTCAAAACTAGTTCATTTCGATAAAAATCTATTTTTATCTTTTCAAATATGGAGTTTTTCATCCCAAATCTTCACAAATCATTTCTTATGATTTTACACAAATTATTACTATTTTTAATAATTTTATCAAGGCCCGTACAGTCGATTTCCATTAACGGCCATCGAACTGCACTTACAGCGACCTTTTTCGAATTTGATTTGGACGTATCTCCAAATCCAACCGTTAGATTTCAAATTTCTAACATTCATTAGAAAGCTCTTTTCGATACGAACCCAACGGTTCCGGTTTTAGGAGAATCCGACGGTCGGATCTCCCGTAATGTCCGTTTGAAATAAATGGTCGAAATTCGCGAACTGCCGCGGCGCGGCGCGTTCTATTCAGGCCATTATATTATATATATAATATATATATAATATATATTTCGTCGATTTCTATTCAAAACGAATTATATAAATAGTTTTAAAATCGTTTCAAAACCTATTTCAAATTCCATTTCAATTCAAAGCAAAATTGAATTCTTCTTTATAAATTCGTTTCAAAATTCATTTCTATTCAATTCAAATTTCAATTCAATTTGAATTCATTTTCAATTCAATTCACTTTGAATTCGTTTTCAATTCAATTCATTTCGAAATCGTTTTCAATTCAATTCATTTCGAAATCGTTTTCAATTCAATTCATTTCGAAATCGTTTTCAATTCAATTCATTTCGAAATCGTTTTCAATTCAATTCATTTCGAAATCGTTTTCAATTCAATTCATTTCGAAATCGTTTTCAATTCAATTCATTTCGAAATCGTTTCCAATTCAATTCATTTCGAAATCGTTTTCAATTCAATTCATTTCGAAATCGTTTTCAATTCAATTCTAAATGAATAAAATCGATATAAATATCGTTCACGTCAAAATGGCGTCAAACTAATCAACACGGCTTCATAAATTTCTATTTTCAAATATTCTATTTCAAATATTTCCTATCATCAAAAGATTTGTTATTATCAAAATATTCTTTATTTTCACGATTGGAATGAGGCCCAATCAATTACCATATAAAATTAATTATATGGATTTTCATACAACACATGTATATAATAACATTGAAAATAATCGACCATCAACCAAAGTGCACTACACTGTATAAGCATCAAATATAGATATTCAACGCTCATAACAGCCTGTCAATCAATCGATCGACATATTTAATCAATCAGGATGAGTGAAATTCATATTTCATCCCAACACCCGTGTGGGGTTTCAAACAATCAAACACAGATTTTAGTTGTGCAGTTGGGCGATGTGTAAAATTTATCGTCCCAATCAATGTCATTCAAATAAGTGTACATAAACAAACCATCTGGTTTGTAAATGAATATTTATTTATTCACTTCACCATTTTCGTATTCACGTTAAAAATTATATTTTTAACGATAAAACATTTTATTTCAACCTATGAATTTCTATTCAATTCATTTATTCAATAAAATGATATTTTTATTTTTCTAACTTATTTTAGAAAATTTCGGCGGCATAACGGCACGATACTAGAAACGGGACGAGGCCTAGCCTTATCCCCGGTCTAGTGAAGGCCCACGCCATTCACACATCAATCAAATCAATTCATTTCACCACACAATTCAATTTCAATCAAATAATCCAACTAATCTATGCAACCAAACAAACAAGTCCATGGTCTGTGGACGATTGTGTCGGGTGCTACTAAGCACCGTCTGCATCCTAGTATATATATAAAACTAGAAAAGAAATTGAAAGGTGAGAAATTCTCACATATAGCTATCCTAGCTCCACGGCTCTTCTATTGTAGAGATCTTCGTCGTTCTCGCGTCTTTGTCATCTTCGTTTCCCGTAGCCACTACATATGTAAAAATCGAATTTTTACTATGCTATTCAATATTTAAAAATCACATTTTTACTTCGCTATTCAATATATAAAAATCGAATTTTTAGCTCGCTATTCAATATATAAAAGTCGAATTTTTAGTTCGCTATTCAATATATAAAAATCGAATTTTTAGTTCGCTATTCAATATATAAAAATCGAATTTTTAGTTCGCTATTCAATATATAAAAATCGAATTTTTACTCGCTATTCAATATATAAAAATCATATTTTTCTATCGAAGTTCAATATATAAAAATCCTATTTTTCTATCTTCAAAACAAAGTATATTTTTCTATTTTCAAAACAAAGTATATTTTTCTATTTTCAAAACAAAGTATATTTTTCTATTTTCAAAACAAAGTATATTTTTCTATTTTCAAAACAAAGTATATTTTTCTATTTTCAAAACAAAGTATATTTTTCTATTTTCAAAACAAAGTATATTTTTCTATTTTCAAAACAAAGTATATTTTTCTATTTTCAAAACAAAGTATATTTTTCTATTTTCAAAACAAAGTATATTTTTCTATTTTCAAAACAAAGTTTTAAACTGTATTTAAACTGAATTAAAAAAAAACTGCTTAAAACTGCTTTTAAAATTTAAAACTGATTTTAAACTTAATTTAAACTGAATTTAAAAAAACTGCTTAAAACTGTTTTTAAAATTTAAAACTGATTTATAAACAATATATGTTATTTAACAAAACTGATTTTACCTTCTTTTTTTTTTCTGGAGCACGTTGGACGAAGGGTCGGCTGACGATCAGAGGGGTCGACGGTGTCGACCCTGGGGAGAGCAGCCATCGCCTTGACCGAGGCGACGATCGGTGGGCCCAGGCGGTCGGCAACGACCTGCGAACGGCAGCCCTCTGCGGCTCGACGTTGGTGGAGGGCCAGGCGGAGGGTAGTGGGAGTTTCGATTGGGGGTTGGTGGCTGGTGGTTCGCCATCGGCGACGAGGCGGAGGGAGGGGGTTCGATTAGGGATTCAGTTTTTTTTTTTTTTCTTTTCTTCTTTTTAGATCCGAAATAGTTTTCGAACGGGGGGGGGGGGCAGAGTAAAAAGGGAAGGAGATTTTTTTTTATTATTATTTAATTATTTAAATTTGTGCCAAAGGGTTGACTTTCACATACGACCTCGAAACGAGGCCCACCGCCTGTCGTCCCTAGCGTATTACCCCCATTCCGAACACAATGGGATATGTATCGCAAGCTGATTCGATCACTTGAATCAGTTTCCGTCTAATCTACATATAACTCTATATATTAAATTTGAACGCGCATTTCAATTTACCGGGGTCACATACTAACTAGAAAAATTCCCGAAAAATATTTTCTAGCTTCGTATTTACGATACGGTCCTAACAAAACTAGTTTCGTCGAATTTTGAGACCGTTAGAAAAATGGCCAATTTCCAGTCGATTAAAATCAACTGAAACTGGTCAAACGCGTTTTCCTTTGCCACGCTCACATATTGATTCGAAAAATTATGAAATTTGAAATCTAGCAATAACTTGACACCACGGACCCAACAAAACTGGTTTCGTCGAAATCCGAGGTCGTTTGCAAAATGTCCATTTTTAAGGGCCTGAATTCCATAGCGACTATTCAGAATTTTCAACTGGACATATCTTTTGATTCCTGATATGAAATCTTGATTTTTCGGATTCGTTGGAGAGATATTCACTATTAGATTCCATTATTTTTGGTTTCACTAAAATCCGGATTGTTTTGCACCCGGTACATTCAATTGAAGTTTGAAATCGAATTATCGAACTACCGCGCCATTTTTAATTCTATTTATAATTATATATAAATATTTATATTCTAACGACGACGCGTATAATATATACGTTCGAATTTTATTCAAAATAAATTTCTCGTCGATATTATTTAAAATAATTCATTTTAAATAATCAAAATCCGCTAAAATTGCCAAAATAAAAATTTTAAACTGGCCCAGATTTTCGGGTTGTTACAATCTCCCCCACTTAAAACTTTTCGTCCCCGAAAAGGAACAAAGTCGAAAGTGGTTTGATTATTCAACACTACGCTCGATCTGGCTTCTACTCTCCAACTCTTTAGTTTCTGAGAATTTCCTAAAATCTCAAAAATTTGGCTAACACCCTAAATTTTTGAAAATTTTCGCCATAACCTCCCCTGCACCGGGAGCATCGGGGAATTTCAAATAGCTTCCCCGGTCCTTCAGATCTCAAAAAGAAAATGAAAAAGCCAAGCGGCTAGCCAATAGGCTCACAAAATCATCATCACCCAAACAAAACAGGAAATTATGTAGTAAACATGTACCTATTTGTCGGGCAAACAAATTTTATTCTCTGCTCTAGCCTCCTTGCTATGACCTGTTCAATGATATATATGTATATACAAGCAAATGCGACCAATTTTCAATATAATTCAATATTTGTTTCAATTAGGCTAAATGGTTCAAAATTAGCAAACAAATGAACAAACAACGCAAACATCAATCAATTAGTGAATTTAAAGTTTCAAATTCATAATTTTGATACATATACAGAAAATCTTGTTTTTGATGCCAATTCACAACAAAGTGTTCTAGCTATATAAGATTTGGTTCTCACACCAGTCTAATGGAAATATATAGATATCACACTTTCGTTACTCGAAAATAAATGCTGGTGATGGTATACTTCATCATCAGGACCATGTCCGGGCGACTAGAGTGCGACTCTATATCTATCTAATATATTAAAACTCCGAATATACGTTCATGACGCGTATATGCAAAACCTTTATATATTAGATTGTCCACATTCAAAATAAATAAATATTCAAATACGTATAAAATGGTTTAAATTTTCAAAACAAAATTGTTTTCATTTGAAAAATATACTCTTCACACTCGTTCTAGGATACTACTGATCCTATCTCTAACGAGTCATTCTCATTGGATATTGCTAATCCAATATCTGATGAATTCTTTCGTATGGTTCTAATGTGTCTCGTTCTCTAGCTTTGTAAACCAAAGCTCTGATACCAACTGTAAAGACCCGCAACTTCCCCGTAAAGGAAAGCGTCGGATAGTTCGAGAACAAACCACAGCAGAACGCATATAAAAGAACATTTCACTGTATATTACAACAATGCATCAGATTACAAGAATATACAGAGTATAAAAGAATATTACACAGAAATATCAGAGATTTAAATTACATTTAAATACATAGCAGCGGAAAATAATACAATACACAAACTAGAATGAGATATACGGATACAAAGCTTTCCGGATATCGTTCCAGCTGTGAACCAGGATCCTGTGAATATAAATCTGCAAAACCCAAAACTACTAGCTGCCCGTGTCAAAATAAGGGCACCCAGAGTTTAGGTTAAAACAATAAACTCCAGGTCAGTCATGTGACTGGTGTGAGAACTAAAACAGTTATTAATCTTTATTTTAAATCATTAGGTAAATCAAGGGACCACGCCGTATAACACGGAACGGGTTTCCTCCCAAGAATACCAGTGCATAAAACAAACAGCGCAATGCTAAATAAAGAAAAATGAAGCTGTTATAAGACCCAGGTCCTATCACACAATGCAAACGCAAGCCGGGGGATAGGGTTTTCCCTTATAACAGCCAAAGAATGCTTGATACGTTTAAAACAAATCATTTGGTACTATAATAAGTGCATAGTGTATAAAACAACTTCAAATCATAAGTATCAATCATAGGCGACATGAGCGTCCCATGCCACTATGTCGCCATATATAGGTTTACAAATAAAACCGCAAATGGCACGTATTTGGAAATTGGATTTCCGTCTATGAACCGAGGCAAAAGATAGTCCTCAACCGATTCGTGACTCTCTAGCCCGAGCCACAGGCAAGTACTCAGTCAAGCCTTGGAGCGACAGGGCCGGTCCACCGATGTGGATTAAAATGCCTGAACACTACGTCTCCCCACCCTATGGGGTGTAAGTCTGGTCCGTCAGCCGACCAGAATGCATTCGGCCGAAACCGATATAACCGAGGCGCCTCGCAACCGCAACAACCACATAAGTCAAACTCGTCAGGGCGTGTAAAACCACTGACGCCACTTCTAGCTAGAAAGAAACGCAAGTCCTCCCTGAGGTCCGTCTCCCGTTTTTGGTTCATACCGGGTGTGAAACACGCGAGGTAAACGTTACACAAAGCTACGCCACAAAGGCCGTGCTTTGATCATCACCACAAGACTTTGCTTTTCAACAGAAGCCTTGATCATTTTCATCTTAGCATGCCACACAGGCAAACCATCCTATGCCACCGATATCAGTCACACAGAATGAAATCCGATGTCAGACACACAGTCCATTTACAAGTCCGTTCTGGGTCTGAACGAAACCGGAGGCACCTAGTACCCCGCATATCCATCGATCTCCAAGTACGTCTGGACGATCACTAACTGTTTCCATCTTCTTGGGTGTACAGCCCAATCAAGATCATCAGTTATCCCCCAAACGACGTGAAGACCTCCGGTCTTCGACCATCGTCTTCATCTTCGACTTATCGTCGCATCAGTTATTCAGAATGGGATAAACCCGGTCTTTCCGAATAACTCGCGTATATTTTAAATAAGTGTTACACAAACACAACATACGCCTCATTCCAATTCATTAGTCACTAACCGTAAATTAATCAAGAGAATAATTCCCCAAATATTAACCCCGAAGGCCGAAACCAACATCAGATCAATATCCAGAAAACCATTCTGCTTGGCTAACCGACAGTTAGTTTCTAAATTTCACGTTCAAATCTAATTAAAGATTTAACTATCGCCTGGAGCAAAACTGGTGATACTCCATTCTCGATCTTTTCAATCTAATTAAAGATTCATTAAAACTCCACTTAGTTTTAATCATTATCTGGGTTAAAGAATCAGTGTCATTTAAAAACACGATTCACGATAAACCCAAAAATCAATACCAATTCAATTCCAATTAAATATCATTTAATTGGTACACTTCATTAAATCTAAATAAAAAGATTTAATCTTTTCTCAACTGGGTTCAAGAACAGTGTTAGTGAAGACACCATTCACGACAAACCCAAATCACATTCGATTAATTATCGGGTTAAAGAACAAGTGTTATTTAAAACACTGTTCACGATAAACCCAAAAATCAATACCAATTCAATTCCAATTAAATATCATTTAATTGGTACACTTCATTAAATCTAAATAAAAAGATTTAATCTTTTCTCAACTGGGTTCAAGAACAGTGTTAGTGAAGACACCATTCACGACAAACCCAAATCACATTCGGATTCAATACAAGGCTCTGAATAGAAAATATATCGGCTTATATTCAATATCGAATTCTACGACTAACAAATGTCGTATTGGAAATAACGATACAAATATATATCTTTCAAATTTCCATAACAACACCTGTAATATCACGAATTCCAACATCGAAATATTCCGAAGACAATTTCGATTCAAATCCACTCCAATGCAATCATTGGAAATTTTGGTTATTTTCAAAACCATTTCAAATTCAATTTATTTATTTAAAAATAAATAGAATTATAATTCTAGTTCAAAACTAGTTCATTTCGATAAAAATCTATTTTTATCTTTTCAAATATGGAGTTTTTCATCCCAAATCTTCACAAATCATTTCTTATGATTTTACACAAATTATTACTATTTTTAATAATTTTATCAAGGCCCGTACAGTCGATTTCCATTAACGGCCATCGAACTGCACTTACAGCGACCTTTTTCGAATTTGATTTGGACGTATCTCCAAATCCAACCGTTAGATTTCAAATTTCTAACATTCATTAGAAAGCTCTTTTCGATACGAACCCAACGGTTCCGGTTTTAGGAGAATCCGACGGTCGGATCTCCCGTAATGTCCGTTTGAAATAAATGGTCGAAATTCGCGAACTGCCGCGGCGCGGCGCGTTCTATTCAGGCCATTATATTATATATATAATATATATAATATATATTTCGTCGATTTCTATTCAAAACGAATTATATAAATAGTTTTAAAATCGTTTCAAAACCTATTTCAAATTCCATTTCAATTCAAAGCAAAATTGAATTCTTCTTTATAAATTCGTTTCAAAATTCATTTCTATTCAATTCAAATTTCAATTCAATTTGAATTCATTTTCAATTCAATTCACTTTGAATTCGTTTTCAATTCAATTCATTTCGAAATCGTTTTCAATTCAATTCATTTCGAAATCGTTTTCAATTCAATTCATTTCGAAATCGTTTTCAATTCAATTCATTTCGAAATCGTTTTCAATTCAATTCATTTCGAAATCGTTTTCAATTCAATTCATTTCGAAATCGTTTTCAATTCAATTCATTTCGAAATCGTTTCCAATTCAATTCATTTCGAAATCGTTTTCAATTCAATTCATTTCGAAATCGTTTTCAATTCAATTCTAAATGAATAAAATCGATATAAATATCGTTCACGTCAAAATGGCGTCAAACTAATCAACACGGCTTCATAAATTTCTATTTTCAAATATTCTATTTCAAATATTTCCTATCATCAAAAGATTTGTTATTATCAAAATATTCTTTATTTTCACGATTGGAATGAGGCCCAATCAATTACCATATAAAATTAATTATATGGATTTTCATACAACACATGTATATAATAACATTGAAAATAATCGACCATCAACCAAAGTGCACTACACTGTATAAGCATCAAATATAGATATTCAACGCTCACAACAGCCTGTCAATCAATCGATCGACATATTTAATCAATCAGGATGAGTGAAATTCATATTTCATCCCAACACCCGTGTGGGGTTTCAAACAATCAAACACAGATTTTAGTTGTGCAGTTGGGTGATGTGTAAAATTTATCGTCCCAATCAATGTCATTCAAATAAGTGTACATAAACAAACCATCTGGTTTGTAAATGAATATTTATTTATTCACTTCACCATTTTCGTATTCACGTTAAAAATTATATTTTTAACGATAAAACATTTTATTTCAACCTATGAATTTCTATTCAATTCATTTATTCAATAAAATGATATTTTTATTTTTCTAACTTATTTTAGAAAATTTCGGCGGCATAACGGCACGATACTAGAAACGGGACGAGGCCTAGCCTTATCCCCGGTCTAGTGAAGGCCCACGCCATTCACACATCAATCAAATCAATTCATTTCACCACACAATTCAATTTCAATCAAATAATCCAACTAATCTATGCAACCAAACAAACAAGTCCATGGTCTGTGGACGATTGTGTCGGGTGCTACTAAGCACCGTCTGCATCCTAGTATATATATAAAACTAGAAAAGAAATTGAAAGGTGAGAAATTCTCACATATAGCTATCCTAGCTCCACGGCTCTTCTATTGTAGAGATCTTCGTCGTTCTCGCGTCTTTGTCATCTTCGTTTCCCGTAGCCACTACATATGTAAAAATCGAATTTTTACTATGCTATTCAATATTTAAAAATCACATTTTTACTTCGCTATTCAATATATAAAAATCGAATTTTTAGCTCGCTATTCAATATATAAAAGTCGAATTTTTAGTTCGCTATTCAATATATAAAAATCGAATTTTTAGTTCGCTATTCAATATATAAAAATCGAATTTTTAGTTCGCTATTCAATATATAAAAATCGAATTTTTACTCGCTATTCAATATATAAAAATCATATTTTTCTATCGAAGTTCAATATATAAAAATCCTATTTTTCTATCTTCAAAACAAAGTATATTTTTCTATTTTCAAAACAAAGTATATTTTTCTATTTTCAAAACAAAGTATATTTTTCTATTTTCAAAACAAAGTATATTTTTCTATTTTCAAAACAAAGTATATTTTTCTATTTTCAAAACAAAGTATATTTTTCTATTTTCAAAACAAAGTATATTTTTCTATTTTCAAAACAAAGTATATTTTTCTATTTTCAAAACAAAGTATATTTTTCTATTTTCAAAACAAAGTTTTAAACTGTATTTAAACTGAATTAAAAAAAAAACTGCTTAAAACTGCTTTTAAAATTTAAAACTGATTTTAAACTTAATTTAAACTGAATTTAAAAAAACTGCTTAAAACTGTTTTTAAAATTTAAAACTGATTTATAAACAATATATGTTATTTAACAAAACTGATTTTACCTTCTTTTTTTTTTCTGGAGCACGTTGGACGAAGGGTCGGCTGACGATCAGAGGGGTCGACGGTGTCGACCCTGGGGAGAGCAGCCATCGCCTTGACCGAGGCGACGATCGGTGGGCCCAAGCGGTCGGCAACGACATGCGAACGGCAGCCCTCTGCGGCTCGACGTTGGTGGAGGGCCAGGCGGAGGGTAGTGGGAGTTTCGATTGGGGGTTGGTGGCTGGTGGTTCGCCATCGGCGACGAGGCGGAGGGAGGGGGTTCGATTAGGGATTCAGTTTTTTTTTTTCTTTTCTTCTTTTTAGATCCGAAATAGTTTTCGAACGGGGGGGGGGGGCAGAGTAAAAGGGGAAGGAGATTTTTTTTTTTTATTATTATTTAATTATTTAAATTTGTGCCAAAGGGTTGACTTTCACATACGACCTCGAAACGAGGCCCACCGCCTGTCGTCCCTAGCGTATTACCCCCATTCCGAACACAATGGGATATGTATCGCAAGCTGATTCGATCACTTGAATCAGTTTCCGTCTAATCTACATATAACTCTATATATTAAATTTGAACGCGCATTTCAATTTACCGGGGTCACATACTAACTAGAAAAATTCCCGAAAAATATTTTCTAGCTTCGTATTTACGATACGGTCCTAACAAAACTAGTTTCGTCGAATTCTGAGACCGTTAGAAAAATGGCCAATTTCCAGTCGATTAAAATCAACTGAAACTGATCAAACGCGTTTTCCTTTGCCACGCTCACATATTGATTCGAAAAATTATGAAATTTGAAATCTAGCAATAACTTGACACCACGGACCCAACAAAACTGGTTTCGTCGAAATCCGAGGTCGTTTGCAAAATGTCCATTTTTAAGGGCCTGAATTCCATAGCGACTATTCAGAATTTTCAACTGGACATATCTTTTGATTCCTGATATGAAATCTTGATTTTTCGGATTCGTTGGAGAGATATTCACTATTAGATTCCATTATTTTTGGTTTCACTAAAATCCGGATTGTTTTGCACCCGGTACATTCAATTGAAGTTTGAAATCGAATTATCGAACTACCGCGCCATTTTTAATTCTATTTATAATTATATATAAATATTTATATTCTAACGACGACGCGTATAATATATACGTTCGAATTTTATTCAAAATAAATTTCTCGTCGATATTATTTAAAATAATTCATTTTAAATAATCAAAATCCGCTAAAATTGCCAAAATAAAAATTTTAAACTGGCCCAGATTTTCGGGTTGTTACACTCTCTCCATCTGAACCGCACTGACCAGGCTGTTGTGGACCGTTCCGATCCGAATGAAGCCGGAACTTCTACTTGAGCTCCCTCCAGTGCTCCAATTCTAGCCACGATGACTAATGTCCAGCCTGATCCATCTGCACCCATTACATAGGAAGATTTTTCACGTTTTCTTGACATGCTTCAAAGCACTAAAGAAGCATTGGAAGCCCAAAGGCGTGACAACCTTCGCATGCAGGAAAACATGATCACTATGGGTAGAGAATTACAAGAGCTCCGGAGGCAGAGAACTCCTTCCCCACCACGCCGCATTCCTACAGATGATTCGTCTTCTTCGGAGGCGGAACATCCTCGCGAGAGAAGGTCGCTTGAACGACCTCAGAACCTAGATCAATTGACTTTTGGATCTTTGGGATCCCGAGAAGATGCTGCTCGTGTATTGAGCTCTGATGACCAGAGTCTGCAACAGCCTATGTTACTACCTATGCGCGGATCCCACGTCTTACCCAGGGATCCTAATATTGCTAACCCCACGCAGCAACAACCTCTCTAACCTCTACCTCCAGAGGTCGACCGGGAGCAGAGAGCAACGTAGAGCGGCTGCCGCCAGAAACAGAAGGCTATCCCCTGATCAGGAACCCAGGGGTAATCCAAACATCAGATCTAGAGAACCTATGCAGACATTAACCAACGCCGATGTATGGGCAATGGTGCTCCAGATTATGTTGGAAAGCCGGCGGTATACTAATGGAGATTGGGGCATTGAGCGAAGTCATACCCCTTTCACAGATGACATCCTGAATTTCCAGTCCCCCCGACGATTCAACTTGCCTCAGATGGATCGATATTTAGGAAGGACAGACCTAGGGCAGCACCTAATGAGATATGCATGGTTTATGAACGCGGCAGCAGCTCTAGATGCCGTAAAGTGCAAATATTTTCCCATTTATCTTGAAGATGTAGCGTTAATGTGGTTCACTCGACTTCCTCCTCGGTCGGTGTCAAATTTCATAGAATTGAGTGAGCGTTTCATGAATAAGTTCCGACTGCATGCCCAAAAGTCCAAGACCATCATAGAATTGTCACGAATTAAACAGGGCCCAGGAGAATCTTTGAAGTCATATTTTGATCGCTTCAATCTGGCCGTCACCGAAGTCACTGATCCCCATGAGCCCACTATCCTGATGGCCTTGATAGAAGGAGTAGATCCCAACACAGAATTCGGGGATTACTTGGCTGGAAAACCACCTCCTACAAGAGAATTATTCTATGAAAAGGCTAATGTTCGCCTAAGGTGAGAAGAACTAAGGCAAACCGGAAGAGAAAGTCCGAAGGGGCCTCGAAGGAGGGTGTCTAGAGTAATGTCGCTGTGAAACAGTCTGGTGACAGTTCTAGAAAAGTGGAAGCAAATGTTGGCAACCAGAGTGGTGGTAATAGCAACAGAAATGCGAACAGCAATAGAAGGAACAGAAACCGTGGGAATAGCTCCAATAAATGACCCAAATTCCAGAGTTTTGAAAATTACACGCCGTTAAATGATACGTTGGAGAACATCTATCTAGACACGTACAACATATTGTAGTACAAAAAACCACCACCCAGAGATTCTACTGAGAAGGAGATTGAAACAGGAAAGTTTTGCTTGTTTCATGGTACACACGGTCATTCCACCAATGAATGCCGTCATTTGATGGATATTGTTGAAAAATTGCTACGAGAAGGGAAGTTGGATGAGTACAAAGCCGCCCCGAACCAAGAACAGCCTGCTTCAAAACCCACAGCTCAGCAAAAGGGTAAGAGAATCGTCATTAATTCCATTATAGGCGGGCCTCACTTGGTTGGTCGTAGTTTTAAAGCAATGGACCAGTACGTCAACGCCGCCAAGCATTATGAAGTGGGAGAATGCAGCAGCCTTGAAGACGTCACTCCAATAAAGCAGCAAAAGACGATGTCTGATAACGTAGTGTTCCGCAATAGAGATGAGTTTGGAGTTCAATCCCCAACCGACGATCCGCTAGTGATAACCACGACAATTGGCCCCACTCTGGTTCATAAGGTGCTAGTGGACAACGGAAGCTCGTTCAATATCCTCTTCAAGAAAGCCTTTGAACAAATGAAGCTAGAAGCAAAAGACTTAAAGCCATGTCAAGGATGGATACGTAGTTTTAACGGAGTATCCACGGCTCCAATGGGTTTTGTGGAATTACCAGTCACACTAGGGCAGGGGGATCGCCAGAGAGTAATGATCATGCCGTTTGTAGTTCTGGATTTGTAGTCACCATACAATGCCTTCCTAGGCCGACCAGGCCTTGCCGAATTTAGGGCATGTATTGCGCCTTGGTGTTTGCTGCTAAAATTCCCGACTGACTCGGGAGTTGGGACGATGAGAGGCGACCAAGCTACGGGACGAGCTTGTTACGTGGCAGAGTTAAAGATGCTAATGAAGGGGCTGAATATAGATGCTAAAGACGGTTCCGCCTCTCCAAAGGGGGCCTCAGCATAGCAACTAAGGGGTCCTGCCCCAAGAGAATCGCCCTCAGACGTGCTCGAGAATATAGATCCCAGAGAGGATAGGGAACCTGGGGACATGAAGGAAACTCTGAATGAAATAACAATTGACATACCAATTGATGAAACTGATCCAACTAAAGTACTGAAGATCGGCTCGCAACTAGATCCAGTTAGAACAAAGGAATTGGCTGATTTCTTGAAGGAAAATCTGGATGTGTTTGCCTGGACTCACGCTGACATGTGTGGGATTTTACCTACCATCATGAGCCACTCTTTGTGTATCAATCCAAATCACCCACCAGTCAAGCAGAAGAGACGGATGTTGGGCCCAGAACGGTCAGCAGCTTTGAAAGATGAAGTAGAGAAGTTAAGAGGTAACGGATTCATTAAGGATTTGAAGTATCTCGACTGGATATCGAATCCTGTCCTGGTTAAAAAGTCAAATGGGAAGTGGAGAACGTGCATCGACTTTTCTGATTTGATCAAGGCTTGCCCGAAGGATAGTTTTCCTCTCCCCAGAATTGATCAACTAGTAGATTCAACTGCCAGGCATGAACTTTTATCCTTTATGGACGCTTATTCCGGGTACAATCAAATTCCCATGCACGTACCAGATCAAGAGCATACAAGCTTTATTATAGACTTGGGATTGTATTGTTACGTCGTAATGTCGTTTGGATTAAAAAATGCGGGAGCCACATATCAACACCTGGTCAACCGCTTACAATCAAATTGGGAAGACTATGGAAGTTTACATAGATGATATGCTAGTGAAATCCAAGCAATCTCCCGATCATACGAAGGACTTGGCAGAAATGTTCGACATATTACAAAAGTACGGGATGAAGTTGAACCCCTTGAAATGTTCTTTTGGTGTGGCATCAGGCAAGTTTCTTGGCTTTATCGTGAGTTCCAGAGGAATTGAAATCAATCCGGACCAAATAGCAGCAATCTAGAATATAGAGGAGCTGCGAAAGATTAGGGATGTTCAAAGCTTAGCTGGAAAGGTTGTAGCACGGGGCAGGTTCATCTCTAAAGCAACAGACAAGTGTGTACCTTTCTTCGATCTCATAAAGCGTGGAAAACGAAATTTTGAATGGACTCCGGACTGTGTGGAGGCATTCTAGAATTTGTTGGACTTCTTAGAAAAGCCTCCAATATTATCAAAGCCTGTGCAACATGAGGATTTGTTCGTCTATTTGGCGGTATCATCTCACGCCGTCAGTGCAGCACTAGTACGTGAAGGGGATAAAGTCCAAAAACCCGTGTATTACGTAAGCAAAAAACTAGCTGCTGCAGAACGTAACTACCCAAAGATAGAGAAGCTTGCCTATAGCCTCCTGATTGCTTCCCGCAAACTCCGCCATTATTTTCAGGCACACCCAATAGTTGTATATACCGACCAACCTTTGAGACAAGTGTTGCAGAAACCTGAAGCATCAGGGCGACTGCTTAAATGGAATATCGAGCTGAGTCAGTTTGATTTGAACTTTCAACCGCGAAGATCAATAAGGGGCCAGGCCTTGGCTGACTTCATAGCAGAATTTACAATTCCTGAAGAGGAAACGGTGGGTGATAAGTAGTTGCTTTGGATCAAGAGTTAGAGCTTAGTCCATGGAAATTATACACGGACGGAGCCAAGAATGATAGAAAGTCCGGCGCCGCAGTTGTTTTAATAACTCCTGAACGACGATCTATCTACTATGCGTTGCGGTTAGAGTTTGCTGCTACTAACAACGACTCCGAGTATGAAGCCCTGATTGCTGGGCCGAAACTCGCCAAAGATTTGGGAGTAAGACATTAGATATATATAGTGATTCCAAGATAGTTGTATGTCAAGTTCGGGAAGAATTTTCTGCTAAAGGACCTCGATTCATCACTTACCTCAAGAAAGTAAAGGAATTGTTGGAAGATTTGGAGCATTATAGCATAACACACATTCCGAGAGCAGAAAATCAGAAAGTAGATCGATTGGCGAAGCTAGCAAGTTCAGATGGTCTTAAAGAATCCGAAATGGTTCTGATAGAGGTGTTGGATTCACCAAGTTTCGATCTAATGGAAACAGAGCTAGCCCTGGAAGTTGAACCAGAAAGAGAATCCTGGATGACATCAATTAAGAATTTTCTCAAAAATGGAACCCTCCCGTTGAAAAAGAGTGAAAGACGAGTTGTAAGACGTAAGGCCACCAGATACGTTTTACAGGACAACGTCCTTTATCGTCAAGGGTTTTCGATGCCCCTGCTACGGTGTATCGCACACAACGACATCAAATGTGTACTGCAAGAGGTACATGAAGGTGAGTGTGGAGATCACACTGGGGGCCAAACCTTAGCAAAGAAAGTGTTATGGTACGGATATTTCTGGCCTACCGTGAATAAAAACGCGGCTGCTTATTCACGACGCTGCGACAGATGTCAAAGTTATGCCAAAGTTCCCAGAGCGCCTTCGACTCAGCTCAAGTCAATGGTAAGTCCGTGGCCGTTTGCCATGTGGGGAATTGACATTATTGGAGTGCTACCCATTGCCAGAGGAGGAGCCAAGTATGCGATTATTGCCGTGGATTACTTCACGAAGTGAGTGGAAGCTGAACCTCTAACAACCATCATGGCAAGGAAAGTGATCAGTTTTGTGGTGAGAAACATTATTTGTCGATTTGAGATACCGAAGACCATCATAACTGATAATAGGACGCAGTTTGACAGCATCGAGTTCAGAAATTTTTGCCAGAAATACAAGATTGATAAACGATATACTGCAGTAGCTTACCCGCAATCAAATAGCCAGGTCGAAGCCATAAACAAAGTCATTAAATCAATTTTGAAGAAGCGGTTGGAGCGGGCCAAAGCTAGATGGGTAGACGAGTTGCCATTAACTCTGTGGGCCTATAGGACAACCTTTAAGATGGCTACCGGCCATACTCCCTACTCACTTACCTTTGGGTCAGAAGTAGTGATCCCGGTAGAATTAGAAGCCTCTTCTCATCGAGTTGCATACTATGACCCGATGACGAATAAAGCACTCCTCCTAGAATCTCTTGATATGATTGAAGAAAAAAGAGATGAAGCCGACTTGCGTGCCTCAAGACATCGACATCAAGTAGCACGCTATTATGACCAAAAAGTTCGCTTCAAAACCTTTGAGCCAGGAGACCTAGTACTGAAGCGAGTCTTCCCGCCGTCGACTCAATTGGGTCCAAAATGGGAAGGGCCATTCACCATCCAACGGAAGCTTGATACAGGAGCATTCAAGCTAACGACCGTGGACGATGAAGAGATTCCTAGAGCTTGGAACGCGCAACACCTACAAAGATATCTGAGCTAAATACGAAATGTCATTTCTTTTGTTTTCATAAGCTATGTAAAAAGGCACGACTTGCCTTAAAAAGTCTGTTTATATGAACAAAGGACTATAAAGTGGATGTAGGCTACGACTTAGCCGAACCACTATAAAAATATCGTGTGTCATTTACTTTCTTGCATTATTTATATTTTCAACTATTATTCTATGATGATTGTGAAACAAGAAATGTTAAACTAAAGTTGGAGATGACCTATACGCGGGAACAAACAAAACGACTGTTTGTACAATAGGACATATAAGAATGGGAAGACGACATTCTTAACTCTAACTCTCAAGAATCGAGAGAGAGTATAAAGGACGGGAAGATGATGTGCTCTGAGGCGTGAAGGTGCACCCAGATGAGAGACCGCCTCAACAAAAACTCTAACCTGGATATGAGACAAGAGAGTATAAAGATGCCAGAAAGAACAGGCATCAATGACGAAAGGAATATAACCCCCGTCGGAGAATCGGGGACATTTGGACTTTTTAATTTAATCTTGAATAGTCCCCCCTCGGTTATTCAAGATTGACTGGGGGCATACATGTACACACATATTCCCCTCCATCATGATTTCATTACATAACTTTAATATGACATGCTTTTGTATTTTTACTTAAGTGCTGAACTAACGACTATCAGGCATTGCAAGAAATAAATTATTTTTTATTTACAAACGTGTGAGTTTGTACAAGGAAAACAAGCAAAAAAGAAGATGCGAGGGCCACACTCGCTGCAACAATTGCGGGCCAATTAAATGCTAAAATAAAACAAAACACTTCATCACTTAGGCTTTGGAGTGGACTTTGATTTTTTAGCAGCCTTCTGAGCATCCTTCGCCTCTCTTTCAACATCAGTTAAAATGCGCTTTGGTTTTTTCCTCCCTGTGACCGAAGTGCTGGAATCGGTTGATTTTTTTCCAAGAGTCGGAACATTGGAATCAAGAGAAGACTTTTTAGCAAGCTCTTTTGTAATAGACCTAGTCGAAAGCTTAACAACTAACCTTGATCCAGCATCCACCACTGCGAGAGGCTTAAGGCTTTCGGGGTCCAGGTCTTCAACTTTAAGCTGCATACGTTTGTCTTGTTCGGCTTTCAATGCAGCCAAAGTGATGTCATCAGCGCTTTTTGACTCCCCAACTATAGCCACCTCAGGGTCTTCCTCATGTCCCTCGTTGTCGTCGTCGTCCTTCAAGGCGTCTATCGTCTCGTCATCCTAAGGAGCATCATCCTTAGACAGATCAGCATCCTCTCCTGAATCGATAGTGGAAGCCTTATCCTTTTCTCCTTGAGCCTTCTCCACGGATTTTGCTCCAATGATGGTCTCCAGAGGCCCACCAACCTTCTCGGTCGGTTCAACACCTACAGAATGAGAAGCAACAGTTATCAACTCAGGAGAAAATAAAGGGTCCCCCATCGATTGTCCGATTATGTGATGAAAAGTGGAGACGGCCTTGACGAATTGAGGTGAAAAGGTAGAAATACCTTCCGATGATTTCTCAGCGGGAGTCACCACCGTCTCCGACACCGTCTTGGTTATGGGGGATAAAAGAGATGCCCGAGGGATCCCCGGGTTTTCGAGGTCACATCCCTCTACTTCAGAAGTTTCAGCGGCAGTGGAAGAAGAACCAGCCTCAGAGATGTCCTTTTGTTTAGCCTTCCGCTTCTCTTCCTCCATAGTGGCGGCAATGAGGCGGCGTCCCTCGGCCAGGCGTGCTGGTTCATCATCTCTTAAATATTTTTCCATAAGCTTGTCCTCGTCGACGGAGTCTACCTTGAGTTCCTCTTTCTCCCATTCAACGATTTGACTCCATACGTGAACCAAGGTAGTCGGATAATCTTCAATCCAAGAGATGTTTCGGCGGCGGATTATATGCGCAAAGAATTCGATCATTAATTCGCCGAAACCATGCACTTCCTCCTCGGCCTCTGACAGCTGCTTGCGGGTCTCTTCGGCGGATTTAATAATACTTTCAACATTACCCTCCGCTAGGGCAGCCCTGTTCTCAGCCTCTATCAACTTGGAAGCTAAGTCAGTGTTACGCTTTTCCAATTCAGCGTTCTTCCTCGCTAACTCAGCCTTTTCTTGCTCAAGAGCAGTGTAAGCAAGTTGCATTTTGGCGTTATCCGATTTAACATCTTCTGCTTGCTTTTTCAGCTCCAAGCGCTCTTGACTATGAGACTCGAGCAAGTCATGATAATGTTTTTGTAGCTCTTCAAATTGCTGCTTGAAGTTGGTAGCATCCCGTTGAGCAACGACAAGCTGGGCCTGTGTGTCCTCAAGATCTTTCCTTAAATTTTTCAAGGCTTTAGCGTCAGCTGCTGTAGTATTTTTCATCGACTTAGTATCCGTAATTAGAGTTCAGATGATTCTGGAGAGGTTACGTGAATACTTGAACACCTCCGAATATTGTTTTTCGACTGTGTCAATCTTCGCTTTGGCCTCGTCTGCCCACCTCGAGGAAATAAGCTCGAGAGCAGGTAAGAAAGTCAGGTTCTCAAAATAGTGTTCGGGGAACTGCTCCTCCAGGTATGCTCGCTTAACTTTAGTTTCAGCATCCAATGGCGGAGGTGCAGGGAATGTTAGTTCGGTATCCTTATGTGTAGCGGGCACAATGGCCTCCTCACCCTTCCTAGGCTACTTAGTAGAAACCTTATGCTTGCCTCGTGAATCGGTACCTTTCGGCGGGCTCCTTTCCCTACTGCGTGTTTCTTGAGAAGAGGTTTGATCTTTTGACTGCGACGTGTCATCTCCTCGATGACCTTGGTAACTTTTGTATCGCTCTGAATCCGACCGAACGGGAGAGCGAAAGTGCGAGGTCCACGACTGATAAGAGTCATATGGCCTTCTATCCTCTCTACCACGGCTTTCGCGGCGATCATGCTCAACATCAGGAGGGGGCCTAGTCATGCTGCGACTAATTTTCCTGATGTCATAATGAGGGCGAGACATTGTACATGCGCAACAATGCAAGTGGAATTTAGAATCAGTATTCTTATGAGAAGTAAGTGTTGTGAAGTGTGGTGCTATTGTGTTAAGTGCATCCTAAGTGGTGTGCCCCCCCCCAACAAACCCGAGTCTGAAGCCAAGCCGGTGTGGGTGGGCTCTTTGGCCTTAACATGAGTAGTCTCCTCTGAAGAAGTAAAAACTAAAGGATTTGTGCCAAAATCCTCAGAGGTATAGATAGTTTCAGGTAGGGGGATTTCCTAAGCCCTGGAATGTAGGATCATCTGTAGTAGGGGCATCTCCTTGGGAAGCGTCTGTTGGCAGTTCTTTGGGAGATAAAGATTTCTCAGGAGAAATAGCGTCCTCAGGGATGATGTACCCTTCTCGGTATTTTTCGGCTATGTTGGCCATCTCATCGTATTGAGTCGAAGAGGGAGAAGGTGAAGTTCGAAATGGCATTGTGGGAGTTTTCGAGCTCTCGCCCATTTCTGGAATTACGTCCACTGGGGGGATGTATACATATGGACCCGACCCGTGACCTATGCTACGGGTAATGGACAGCAACCCGTGAAGATGAAGATATCCATCCTTAAGGACTTCATCGATGGTTAGATTTTTTTGGTCGCCATTGAGGAGCCAGCGCATCCGATCAAAGAACACTTGACCCGATATTTGCTTTGGATTATCAACTGCAAACAAAAAGAAAACAGATTAATGTGGTGGCGTGGACATTCAGAGTTGAGATTTAGAAAACCAAGGCTTTACTTGATTTTGTCCATCTCCTAGCACATCCCGGCTGTTGCCTTATATAAAACCATTCAAGCTTAGAATCGCCGGCTTTGCTGCCGAATGGCGCTGAAATGATTTTCCTTTTTGGGACTGATTCGAAGTAAGAGAAAGAAGGAGTTTCTCGAGTCTGGTGCTTGAAGTTGTAAAAGAAATGAACGTCATGAAAGTGAGCTCTGTACCTAAGATCTCGCGGTATGCTACATTTAAGGTATATAGGTAAGCATAGGAGTTAGGATGCAGCTGCATGGGGGCAATCTGCATCTATCTTAGAAAGTCGACAACAAAAGGAGAAAACGGTGAAATAGCCCCAACCATGCACATCAATCGGGTGATTGCCATAAATCCTTCTGGAGGATTGTGAGAACGGTCAGTTTTCGACGGCACCAGAGTATCCCTTCTTAGTATACCGTGCTTTAGACATATGCGAGCAAGTCTATCATCGTCGATCGTTGATTCAACAGAGTCTGTGGGTGATTCCAAGATAATGGCAGACTCGAATTCGTTAGGAGCTCGGTAATCTCCAATCCCTCCTTCCTCCTCATAGCCCAGAGAAACTTCGAAGGTGTTTCGTTGTTATGCGTTCCTATTTCATAATCTGGGCCCTCATCGTCCCATTCAGGGTCTGAAGACGAAGATAGATCATCAATGGTAACTTTTTCAGAAGTTTCTGCAACTTCCATCTTCTTTGTTAATCTAGAAGAACGTCTTTCGGCCATGATCGCTAGACTATCGAAGAAATAATAGCAAGAATTAGAGTAAAGTTGCCCGTGTCCCCCGTGTGTGTACGTGAACTAAAGTATGTGCTACATGTAACAAAAATGTAGAGCAAATACATGAAAGCATAATGTAAAGGGCCAAAGAAGCAATAATCTTCAGAATGATTCTTGATATTTGTCATGTTCGAAAGGCGCTATCCTAACTGTTTGTCAAGTTGAAGGCTATGTCAAGCATTTATTAAGATAGTTGAAAAAATTCTTGCACATTAAGTTAGGCTATTTCGGTTCGGTTCGGACATCTGCATTGGGATCAGATCGGAGGGCAAAGCCAAGTTTCGATCGGATGGTGAGTTGAACCGGATCGGCTCGGATGTAAGCTTTCGAAGCGGATCAGATCAGTCTGAGTAAATTTTCTTCTCTTTGTCTCTTATTACCATCCGATCCGAACAGGTGAGTTTTGTTTTCCCCTTCCTTTTCTATCCTTTCTTTGCTCCGACTCGATCCGGTCTTGTAAACACCATCCGATCTAGTTAAGTGGGTTTTGTTTCCTCTTTTTTGCTTTTTCTGTTGCCCCAACCCGATCCGGTTATGTGAACACCTCTCCTTTTCTTTCACTTCAACGCTTCTTCATTCGAACCGATCCCAGCTCCTCTCTTCCCCTTCATCTCCTTCCTTTTCCATCTCGCTGAACCCGATCCAATTTCACAAAACCCAATCGAAGCCAAGCACTTACGTGCTCAAGACTACCACAGAACCCTGATTCTCTCTCTCCATGCCTCGAAGTGGTGACAGAGCCACCAACGACGACGACGAGAAGAGAGGAGGCCGAGGCGTTCAAATCAGGCAACGCCATGATCGAATTATCCAGTTTTGCCACAAACGTAAATCGAAATTGATTGCAGTAAAGTAATTCGAGCTTTTAACCTACCAATTTGTTTGATTTAAGGAAGAACGAGAAAAGTTTAGGAGCCTTTGAAATTCTAGGGTTTTGATGCAAATTTCGTTGGAAGAGGAAAATAAAAGAGGAAGAGGAAGAAAGAGACGAAGGGGGTACTTATATGAAATCGCAGTGACCACTCGTATTCCCAGCTTCCCCAATCCGTTCGGACCGGGAGTCAAGCCCACAACGGCCCTATGGCCTGTTGATCCATGGTGAAGCGATATCGAGTGTCTGTTCGGATGTGCCCCTGGAGGAAATCCATTCGGATCGGAATCTGAACCAAAAGGGGCTATATACACTGATTTGACACGCGGGGTGAATTTGAGGAAAAGTAAAGAAAAAGCTTACCTGGAAGAATTACTGGACGTTAAATAAAAGTTCTCAGAGTTGTTTGAAAATGAAGAAAGTAATTCATGTGGATTATGGATATATATAAGCAGCGAAAGCCACGACTTCATGAAGCGAAATGGCATTACAAATAAATGGAGGCGATCATTCAATGATTCTAATTCAAAGGATGTTATGTAAATTGCTTCGAAGCACACTTTATCTTAAATAAGAGTGTACTTCGGGGGGGGGGGGGATGTTAACTTACTTTGTGAACTAGACTACACAAAGAGCAAATAGTGAGAAAGACACCAATTGGATCGGATCAGAGGAAGATAGTGCTGGACATGAGTAGAGATAAGAGACGCAGAGGTCACGCCGGATCGGATCGGAAGAATATGGCAGCAACATCATTAAGCAGGTGGCTTCAACGGCTCGGATCGGAGGAACTCTTCAGCGACATCAGAAGAAAGCAAGCAATCCCATCGGTTCAGATCGGATGAGTACGTCAGCAGCATCAAGGGACAACGTGTTACATCACCGGATCGGATCGGAGGCCCCAATCTGAACCCCTTTTTTTCCTTTGAATCTGTAGTCGTTGCTGCGCATATCCCCCAAAGACTCGGACAAGATCTGACCATTTCTCCCACGATCTCCTACTGAATCAACACGCTGTAGCCATCTTGGAGCCTCCGAACCCGACTCTCAAGGGATGGATGCCACGCAATTCCGAACCGGAGCCACTTCGAGGAGATTTTTCACCTATAAATACACGACCTAGAGGCATTTGAAAGGATCTTTTGGCAAATTCTCAGTCCATACTTCCTCCATAGCTGAATTCTATAATCATATTCAGATCAAAATCATCTCTTAAAGTCTATTTTTGAGAGATTTGAGTGAGTTTGTGCATTTGTAATTGTGAAGTTGAGTGAGAATCATTGCTGTATTTGTATTTAAATCATCGATTAAAAGAAAACAAAGTGGACGTAGGCTCGTTAACGCCGAACCACTATAAATTGCGTGTTCTTTATTGCTTTTTGATTCCATTTCATTGAATTCATATCTAATTTGGGTGTTAGAGCCAATTTTTGGTCTAACAGCAAGTGTATATTTTTCATTTTTTTCCTTTTTTTTTCAAATAAGCCTAATGGAAGACAAAAATGCAAACAAATAAACACCCAAATACACAGGCTGACACAACTGAACAACAACAAAAATGCACAACAAACATTTTTTTTAAGTACAACTACACAAAATAAAAAATAACACGAAAAAGAAACATAAAAGGAGCAACTACAATTGAACAAACGTCGAATCTAACAACAAACACACTCTATGAATTAGAAAACCATCACGAAGTGTAATAAATCGTCACCGCAGGGCGTACACTTGTAGTATGTTAGCGAATACGAGTCGATCCACAGGGAAAGAATTAATTTTATAATTTTACTCAATCAAGTTAAACCAACTTTAAATTGTGATTAAGTACTAGAAACAAAAAGTAAACTAAAATATAGATTAAAACTATGACATTAAAACCAATTTAGGGACAACTTCACTTTTCTCTCTTTCAACATGCTTCGACATAAAACAATACAAAGATCTCTCAATAATCCAAGTAAGATTAATTATGTAATTATCATAAGCATGACTTATTTGCGCTATTAATTAACACAAAATAAGTCATCAAGGTATGATATACAATTAATCTAACTTTTTAACTTTTATGAAACATGACATCGAAATGAAACTAAAATCTAATTTAAGTATGATCTATTTACTATTGGTTAGTAACATAGATCATCAAATTTTAACTTAACCTCATTTCATTGCCATAATCACATTTTTAGATGAAGGGGCAATTTGTTGTTTATGTCATAAACATAGCCTCAATATTATGAAATGAACAAAAGAGGCTATTAAATGCAATATGAAACACAAATACACAAAACATCCATTCTCATTAAACCCAAAAGAGATCATTCATACAAATTTATGTTGAATCTACATCAATGAGAGGAAAAAATACATCACCCCTAAATTGTAGGGGTTTAGCTCCTCATTTATGTTATCATTTCAACACAATGAGATTTCAACATTGAATAATAACAAAAATAGAGAGTAAGTAATTAAGAAAAGATATTAACTACTAACTAATTGCATAAAGTAAAATTACACTACTTGCAGAAAAGAAAATCTAAACTATTAACATAAAGTAGAGAATAATTAAAAATTAAAAGAGACATAAAAGAGACATAAAAGAAATAGGCTTGGAAGCCATTTTTATTTATTTGATCACTTTCACCTTCATATGCTAAAAAAAGAGATCCTCAAATACATGAAACAAAGGGGTATATATACATGATCAAAAACCCTAATCACTTTCCTTGGAAAATCCCCAAAATGCCCATTCATGTAGCTTCTAATTGTCATTAGCCATTAATAAGTCATGTAGAATGCATGAGGCCTTTTGTCTCAGTCTTTAATATGAAGCTTAAGAGCAAGTGGGCTAATTGAAAGGTGTGGGCCTCCACAATCCATAAAATGAATTAATTCTTTGTCTTCTTTTGCGTAAATACATGTTTTTCCTCATCTCTTCATGTATACATTTGCTTTTAGCTGCAAAATTCCTGCAAGAGATAATCACAAAGAACAAGTAAAAGATTTCACAAATTAAAAACATGCACGAGTGACCACATTTTCCCAAAATAAGTGATGATTTTGAAAATATTTAAAACATGCTTTGATCATATAAAATACCCAAAAAATGTTCATTTATTCAACTAGACAAGAATAAATATGTGAATATAAATGTGTGTTTTTACGTGCACATCACTAATCTGAAAGACCAAAAAATATGAAAGAAACGTTCAAAGTTTAAAAATAATCATCCACCGGGAATTATGCGGATTCCCATTTAGAAAAAAATACACAACATGGAAACACATTTTAAAATTTGAAATCATCCCAAAACCTGGGCAATTCGCAGTTGAAATCCCCACTTAACTAAGGTACTGTTTGATTTCTGAAAGGGGCAAGTTACGTTGGCGTTAGCGTCGGACGCGTCTAACGTGGATCCCACCACTTTGCCCAGTTGAGCTTAACGGTTGAAAACCAAGCTTTAGCGTCAGACGCGTCGGACGCCAACTGAAATATTTGGCAATGACTCTTTTTCATAACTTATAAAACTGACCCCTTCCCACTCAATTTCCTTCAACAATCCACACATCAAACATCACAATTTTTCATCAACAATGGCTGTAGTGAATCGTCAGAAAACAACATTTCGCCGACCTCCGAAAGTATGGTCTTTGTTTGCAATTTCAGAGTTTCTCCATATAGTTGTTGATGCTTACCAAACTGCTGGAAAGAACAAAAAGGGATACACAAGAAGATTGCAGCTGCTCTGAACGAGCCTTTAGCTACATCACCAACCGAGATACCAGTCTCTGCTAAATAAATAACGGCTAAATACGACGCTTATAAGAGGAAATGGATTGTATGGAGCAATTTGAATGAGAAGACGGACGCCGGATGAGATCCTAAATACGAAACAGTCAGTGGAAGCGAAAGTTGGTGGAGTGATCGAGTGGCGGTAAAACATTTTTAACTATGCAGTTGTAATTTATATGTTTAGTACCGTATTTAAGCTACAGGTTCACATTTTAAACGTCTATTTAGGAGTATGACGCTATGGTGTTAAAGTACAAGACGGGCCCAATCAAAAATTTTCGGCGCTTACATTCCTGGCTCTACAAGTCAGAATGTACAACTAAAGCCATGTTCTCCTCCACCTGAGTTTGTACAACCTACGTTCTTCGAAGATTATGAAGTGTCGCTAGAAGACATTCAGACTCAACAATTGTTTCGTGAGCCTCCTAACCAAATACGGGGTGCGGGTTCTTCATCTAGACCTCATTCTGGCAGAAGAGGAAGAACTGAAACTTCTTCGAAGGTGGAAGACATTGTTGATATGATACACTCCAGGAAATTGAGCAAGAAAGCTCGTTCTGAATCCGATAGTCCGAGTTCAAATCCATGTACAAATGCTAGTAATTCACCCTCGTCTAATGCAAGCCCATAGATTTTTGCAATTCCGACTGTGAAGCATGCAATAGACCGTGCAAGAACATTTGATGGTATTGACACGACTCACGCAATATCAATTCTTATAGGTAATGAAAATCAAGATACGTTCATGGTTCTTCCTGATGACGAAGCATCAAACTGGTTGCATTTTGAAATCGAGGTCCGCAAGCAAGCACTACGATACAGGTAATTTAAGATGACTTCCTCCTAGTATCCACCTCATTATCCACCGCAGTAGCATGTTTTTTGTATTTTGTATCTATGTAATTTGTATTCCACGTGTCTGTATTATGTAATTTTAATACTGCTATTTCTATTCTGCAATTACCTCATGCGTTCTATTCTGTTCAACAATAAATACACACAAACACAAACAATTAAAAATAATATATACAAAAACAATAAAATAATATATATGTCCCTTTCATAAAAAAAACGCATTCCCCGTTCGTAGGGACGTAACTACCCTTAACTTGGGGTGGGCAGTTGCCCAGGTCAAAATTAGAAAACATGTTAAAAATTTCACCCCGGCATCTTCAAATAAAAAAAATACGGAACGATTTTCTTCTAGAATCAGAGCGTCGACATCACTTCTTCGTTTAAGTCCGCTTCTTCTTCATTTAATTCTGGAATCACGATTCATGACATCCGCTTCTTCTTCGCCGTTTAATTCTAGAATCACGATTCACGACATCCGCTTCTTCTTCTTCGTTAAATTCTGGAATCACGATCCACAGCATCGACATCTTTTGGGATCATGGAATCAAGAAACCGAAGTGAGTTGATTATTGTCTTCTTCTTTTTTTCATTTGAAATAAGAAATGTTGTGTGTAACTAGGTCATATATGTTACTGTAAATTGGGGATTTTGTTAATTTGGTATCCTAATTATTAAAATTGATATCCTAATGTCCTGATGTCCTGATATAAAATTTGTTATACTGTTTGAAGCTATGTCTAAAAGAAAAACACAAAATTTGTTCTCATTCTATTCAAAAAAATCTGATGTTAATGGAACATCATCTTCAACTCTTTTAAATTTGGACTTAGATAACTTGGATGCAACAAATGAACTACATTATCCTAATAAAGTTAAAAAAAATGAGGATATTGTGAAGCATGACCCCAGATTACGTCAAGCTATATGGATGTATAATCATAAAGAACATGATGACATTCGTCGCCGTTATATTACAATAGGTCCTTGTCAACCTGATTTGAAAGAGAAATTCAAAAGAAATGAAGATGGTTGGCGTATGCGATTTGAATGGTTTAAAAATCGTAAATGGCTTGAATATTCTGAAACAACTAATAAATCTTACTGTTTCCCTTGCTTTCTCTTTGATAAAAATATTTCTCAACACCACAAATAAGATACATGGATTTCTGACGGATTTAATAGTTGGAAAAGAATTGACGGAAAAGATTGTTGTTTCAAAAAACATGAAGGAGGTCCAAATTCACTACATTCGAATAATGTAATTTTATTGGATTGTTTGAGTAATCCTTTACAAACAATTGTTTAATTGTTGAAAGATATCATCTTGTTCATAGATTGATTTGTCTTGTCTTAACTTTTTCTGTATCAACTGCTACCACCGAACGTGTCTTTTCAGCTATGAAATTGATCAAGACACCATTACGCAATAAAATGGGTAATAGTCTGCTCGAAAATCATATGATAACATATATTGAAAGAGAGATAGCCTGAAATATCGATATTGAGGCAATTGTGGATGAATTTGATGAATTATCGTTGTTGCGCTACTTGTCTTTCCTTTTGTCTTAATCCAGTCTATATCATTTGATGAATTATCGTTGTTGCGCTTCTTGTCTTTCCTTTTGTCTTAATCCAGTCTACATCATTTGATGAATTGTCGTTGTTGCGCTGCCTGTCTTTCCTTTTGTCTTAATCCAGTCTACATCATTTGATGAATTATCGTTGTTGCGCTGCCTGTCTTTCCTTTTGTCTTAATCCAGTCTACTTCATTTGATGAATTATCGTTGCTGCGCTGCCTGTCTTTCCTTTTGTCTTAATCCAGTTTACATCATTTGTTCCTTTTGTCTTAATCCAGTTTACATCATTTGATGAATTATCGTTGTCGCGCTGCCTGTCTTTCCTTTTGTCTTAATCCAGTTTACATCATTTGATGAATTATCGTTGTTGCGCTACTTGTCTTTCCTTTTGTCTCAATCCAGTTTACATCATTTTTTTATGATTAGTAGTATACATTATTTTGAATGTGAATGTTTGTAATACTTTTGTTTGTAAATACACTTAGTTAATTTTGATATGCATCGATGTGATAAATTTATATGTTTTTTTAATTATTCGTATAATCTGTCATGCAAGTTAAATTCCTGATTACGTCCATGACCGTTCGCAACAATTCCCCTGTAAATATATCTTCCAAATAACGTTTGCCGTTCAAAATCAAATGAACCTAAGAATATTACGTACGGCTTTCCCAGATCAGCATCTTTTGATTCATACTGATACAATTTTCCTTGAGCGCTCAAATTAGGGTTTTAGTGCGGCCCCCAAAATATTTATTCAGGGTTTAAAACTCTGGGCTCTTTATATACGAAAACTCCGTCTCCTCTCTCGCACCGACGTTCAAGTACAGTCAGTAGCAATCGATATGGCTTTCTGGGGTAAAACATTTTTCCAAGCTTTATGAATATGTATTGCTAACTTCCAATTTTCTCTCTCTGATACACGGGTCCTCTCTTTCAAATCATTTTCTCAGGTGTTGAGATCAAACCAGGAAAATCGTACACTCATACATATGATAGCGAACATGGGAGACTTCGTATTTCTCAGGTTACAGTTTTCAACCATTTTTATACAAATAATACCTTCAATCATTGCCTCAAAATGCTTTTCATCAACTTAGTATTCTTTCAGTTTGATACTATCTCATAATCTTTTGTTATGGCGTTTAGTTCTACACGCGTTTAAGTTTATGGTTGGAAAACAATATGTAGTTTGGTGCTAGTTCGTAGCATATATTTGATAAATAAACACAATAAATTCATGGTAACGATAACAAGTTTGAAGAATGTCTGTTTGTCTTTAGAATTTTATGCTCTTCTAGTTGAAAACTCTGATGTGCATAAAATGCTCAATACTTAGTTTGTAAAAATCATTATAATCCACAATGGTTTCACAGACTTAAACTTCAAAACAAATAGCTCTGACTTTGGATGTAAGTTGTTTGTAATTATCTAGTGGGTTAACTTAAACTTGGTAATTATCAGCTACTTGAGCAGACTAAGTTCCCCCTTCTCACCAATTTGTATGATCTTGAGAATATTGCAGGCTACCTTGGGAATTGGAAAGTCTACTAACAAGAGCAGTTTGCAGTGCAAAGTTGGCAATAAACGCCCAATATTGCTTTGTAATTTGATTCCTAATGTGTCCGAGACATGCAGTCTGGAACTTGAGTTCGAGGAGGACGAGGAAGTTGTATTTTCAGTTATTGGGCAGACAAGTATCCATCTCTCTGGCTACTATCTTGGTGGTGCTACAGATGGAGATGATTCGTATCCACTTCATTATGGTTAACTAAGTATGACCTGTTTATGCAAGTTAAACAAACACAGTAGCCTATTATACATGGAATTGTAGGTTTAGCAAAAGTGCCGTGATGATGATTTCTTCAGTAACACAATATTTGATAGCTAGAGCTAACAGAAAGAGTTTTCGTATTATTTACATTTTTCATGACTAACATTCAAAGTTAGAAAAGTTACCTTGCAATTATGTGCTTTTCAATCCTTTTCCTTAATTACACGTAAGTGATTCTTATGGTGAAGATATAACTGCCTTTGAGTCTTCAGAAAGTTCAGGCAGCTCTGATGAAGAAGACGAATATGATGCTGAATTTATTGATGATGATATGGAAATGTTCCCTCCTTCACCACCCAAAAGTAGTGGTGAGTTTCAGTTCTCTCTTTTCTTTTTGGAATTTGGTACCAAGATTTTCGGCTGAGCTAACAATCCTAATAGGTTGGAGTCATTCTCCAATATTCCACCGTTGCACCTGCACATTTATTCTGTTCTGATGACCAGAATTATCCATGTCGACTACCAAACTGATTTTTTTTGGTTATATCCGTGTTTTATTGCTGCATAATGTGTTGATATTATTATCAACTTAGTTGTTGTAGTATAACTTGATTACAGTATTTTGTTATAATTATATACTATTTTGATATATGTTCTTAGTTTTGATTAGATCTAACATTTTTTTAAGTTTGGGTTTTCCATAAAAATCAGATTTGGCTATCTTTTCTTAGTTATGCTTAGTTCATTTACGTGTTTTCCCATAAAAATGTTATTCCATCCAGATGCTTGGGAAGCAAATAAATTTTAGAGTTATTAATATTTGACCATCTAGCCGTAAGAAATACCTTGGAAGTTCATTATCGAACTACTCATTTGTAATGGATTAAAAGAGAGACTAGGCATTACACTTTGCTAATGTTTCGATCTGAATGTTAACCAAGGTTTGTGGTCCTATTTGAAACACCACGATTCCGGTATCAGTAGAGGCTGAAATTAAATCAAATTAAAACTCTAATTGAATAAATAAAACTATTAAAATTCAAATTTCATAGAAATAAACAACAAATGAATTCTTTCGAGTTTCAAATATGCGAATATTAAAAGTATTTTTTTTAACAGATATGCAAAGTTTCAAAATGTACGGGCCATGTAATTACGAAAGTCAAATATGAAGTAATTAATAAATATATGTTAGTGTTATACATGTTTATAATTCATCAACAATGTTCAATTATATCTTATTTTTCAATTAAAAATAAGCTACTTATCTTATTTCAATTAATTAAACAATTATATGTAGTTATATGCAAAATAAGTAATGATATTCGAAACCGAATCTTGAACTGAAATTTCCGAATCAGTTCAACAATCCTATAAACACAAATGATCGAATTTGAGATCAAAACCAAGATCTCTAAACTTGATGTTTACTGGCAATTTGTTTGTTATGCTACTACAGTTGAATATTTTTTGATGGAATCTTCATCCACATTTTGTAGTTCTAGACTCCTAATGAATATATCATTAGTTATTATAAACAGGTAAGTCGACGACTTTACATCTAAATTTGACATAACACTTACTATGCAGTCAACACAAGCTTCTTTTGCTGCAGTTGTTTCACTTTCACAAATAAGTTTAATAGTTCTTTTACACTTAATAGGAACATATTTTGTTAAAGAAGAAGTTATTACAGCATACCTTGTGGCCCTTTGTCTTCCAATTTTTTTTTGTATTTGATAAATATTAATTTTCAGTGTTATTACGCCATGGGGTTAAAAATTTGAACTGTTTAGTTCTTAACTTTGTGGCCATTTTTTGCATTTAAACTTACCTGCTCAGTGGTTATGGAAGTTTGGTGTAAGATGAAGAACTTAAGTTGAACCAAGGACCTTTATTTTTCTTCTTTTAGAGCTATATTTACTAGGGCGTTGTTCACAGACATTTTCTGCCACGTTTGCGTTGATGACGTCGGATGCGCAAATGTGGCAGAAGAGAAATTTGACTGTTAAAGGTGAACGGGTGGAAACAAAACGTTGACATCGGTTGCGTCGTGCCTTTTAGCCAGAACGATCGGCTTGCTTCCACCTATTCCCCCCTATAAAGCCCCTTTCCCCTTCAACTTCGCCACCGTAAAACAAGCCTTCATTCCACCTTCAATTTTTTTTGACGATATTCGACATTCAATTAAGGTATTTTTCTTCTTTATTCCATGTTATTTTTTTCTACAACATAATTTTTTTTTTTCAATTTTTTGGAACGTTTTGACATTTATGTTTTTTTTAATGTTATGGCGTTCTTTTCCGGATCTGCTACTGCTTCCGCTTACTCACAGTTCATTACATTATGGACTGAGGAGCATAAGACACCGTTTATTGGTACTTGCTTGGACCACTTCACTTGTAAGAGTTTATTCCATTAGCTGTATTTACGCGATTGGTTCAGTGGATTTCAACGTCGTTTTAACCTCGATTGATCCCATACTCGCATGAAAAGCAAATAGGACGACCTGAAGCGCTTCTGGATCGACTGTAAGAGACTGCTAATGATTGCAGGTGGACAGTGGGAAGCAGAACATGATATGTTTGACGGCACCGAGGAATGGTGAGCCGGTAAGGCTGTTCAGAAATTCAGGAGAAATCCTCCGAAGGCCGGTAAGACTGCGTTTATGATGTACCATTAGCTCCACCTGCTAAGTCCTTCACTGGGGTAGCTTTGTACAATGATTGAATGATCGACAATGCCGCACCCATCTGTTCCAAACAGATATACCGGTGTGGCAGCTCAAATAGGTATGTGTCTAGACAATCTTTTATTCAGACCGATCGGTTCGCGAGCTCGGTACATCATTGTCGTCTTCTGCTATTCCTATTTAGAGATGGAAGATTATGAAGATTTTTTGCCGCGATCTCTCTATTATTCTGGATATGTTGGAGAAACTGGTTAATTAGGAGATGGTGGGATAAATGAGTTATCACTTGCTTTGTTCCGTAGTCGTAGTTATTTTATATATGTGAAAAATTATTTTATGCAGTGTATAATGGAGAATCTAATTATTTGTGATTTTATTATTTGCAATTATCAAACACATATTATAATTAAATTAAAAATCTTAAATTAAATACTCCATTGCATTTTTCATAGCCGCAAACACGTACTTTTGTTCACCAACTATTCCGCTCAATACACCGCTCGTGTTCGCTGCAAACACACTCTAACTCACTATGTTAACCTGTATATTGAACATGCAAGTTGTTTTCACTGTAATACCTAAATCCTTTTGAATACCGTTTCTGGGGATGAAATGACTGTAGTGCAGTTTCCCTAATGCTTCTTCCTCATCTCCTACCACTATCCATCTAAGTTTTTTATTTCAACCATATCACACTCCTGTGACGCACTTATTCCCGTCCTTTTTGTGTATAAGATATTTAGCTTTCAAGCTTTCCACTGGAACATACGACTAACGTAGATGTGTTTTGAATAATATATTAAATAATCAAAAATCATACAGAAAACGCGTAGGTTGCCAGATAAATATTAATAATGTTACATACTGTCCTTGGTTTTTCTTGAAATGCACTTCACATTTCTTCCTACAGCAGCACCATTGGTAATAATAATATTTGTTAACTTTCATAACAGTTATAATTGAGGAGATAGAAGAAGATGGAAATTTATCTAATGAGAAGGTGAAGGAGAAGAAGAAGAAAAAGGAGAACAAGAAGAATCCACATGGCATTTCTGATGATGCTAATGCAAAGCAACTTGTGGTATCTAATGGCAATGCAGTACCTGAAAGTGAAGATGAAGATGGTTTCCCAGTATCTTCACTTAGCACTAAAAAGGAGCAGGAAGAGACATTGAAGGCTGAAAAATCCTGTGAAGAAATACCGGAAAAGACAACTGTAGAATCTAACAAGGGTGAAAAGGAGAATGATGTAGCAGAAAAAAACACCTTTGATGGTTCTGGTGAGAAGGATAAAAAGAAGAAGAAAAAGAAGAATAAGAAGGTGACGGTGGCTGAAGCTGTTGCTGGTGAATCAGTGGAGATAATGAAAGAAGCAAACGATGCTAAAGATACCAAAGAAGCAAATGGTGCTAAAGATACCAAAGAAGCAAACGATGCTATGGATCAAGACCAAGCGTAAGGAACACTTGTCCATTGTTCAAACATGTAATTAGCTGGTCTACTGACTGATTATTTTGTTACTGTATAGTAAAGCTACTGATCCTACACCTGCTGAGGATGCTAGTGTTAAACAAAAGAGGAAAAATAAGAAGAAACGAGCTAAAGAAGACAAGTAAACATACTAGTTCATGGAGCTATTTTGATTGGTCAACATTTGCATTTATGTAACCTGTTTTCATTTGATTTGAAGGGATGCCAATGAAGATAGTGCCAGGGTTGTTGAAGTTCACGAGAGCGATGCCAAAAAAACTAAAAAAGAAGAAGACATGAACACTGGTAAAGATATAACTCCAAATGCAGAACAAGGAATAGATACTAAAGTGTCAAAAAGCGGGTTGAAAACTAGGACTCACGCAAACGGTTTAGTCATAGAGGAAATTGCTATGGGTAAGCCTGATGGCAAAAGAGCTATTCCTGGAAAAAAGGTAATGAAGTGAGTACTTTTGAAGTATATTTTTTCAATCAAGAGCACTTGCTTTAGCTTTTATTAGAGAAGTAATTTGATTTTAGGAAGCCAACAAGTCTAAATATTAAGTTGTTAACATACCTTAAGTAATATCTGTTGTGAGTTCAATGTATGTTTTTTTAGAGTTTGTAGGCAAAGCTTGGTTCTACAGGTAATCAAGGAAAAAAAATGTAAAAATATTCATTGATGTACCGAAAAACAAACTTTCATTTTGAAAAGCAAAAAAATAAGGTAGTGTTTGGTTTTGGGTTTTGTCCATATAAAGATGCGAACGATACATGTATATGATGAAAAACAGTCATTTTAGAAAATGAAGTTAACATACAAAATGACAAACAGCTTTTTAATTTTTCTGTGTTTTGGGAAGCAACGAAAAAACGAACAATTCATTCCTTCGTTGTTCTTTCATCCTCTTCATCGTTCTTCCATTACCTCCGTCGACCCTTTATTTTCTGTAATTAATGTTGAAAACTCAAAACATACTATGAACCAAACGCCATCTTACATTTTGAAAGCAATGTAAAGAGAGGCTAAATTGCAAAGCCTTTTTAGGTAATGAGGCGCCTCCGCTAGTGGAGGCGCACAAAAAGTGCAGAAGGCGCTTTTTTTGAGGCGATAAGGCTCAGTTAAACATGCCTGGAGTAGGCATGGTTATTTTGTAGGCCAAACCTTATTTAGCCCGAAATCCGACCAGATTGCTCATCAAAATTGAAATCGACTTGGTCGATTTTGTTCTAGGGTTTCAAAATATAAGTCATGCAGAAAAAATAAAAAATGATCTGCTGCGTGCTGTCATCGAGTCCTCCTACCACCACCGCCGCCTACTGCTGCAGCTGCCACCTGTTGTTGTCGCCACCACTTGGCTCTGCTGCTGCATTCAGCCTTTGCTGCTTCAAGTTTATCATTTTTTGTATTATATTATAGTGCAGTTTTTTCCATCAGAAAGGCCCACGCTTGTATAAAAGGCATATAAAAAAACCCAAGGCGCAAAAAGGCCTTGCACCTTTTTGCTCCTTGGTGCCTTAATGCACTATAGTGTCTCAGTAAATTTTTACCTTTAAATCAGACCAAATTACTTGTTTGCTGCTATACTTATTTGAAATAATGTTCAAACTTAAATTTATATTTTATTTAGGTTTCGGTTAATTATGTTGGCAAGCTTCTGAAGACTGGGGATGTATTTGACTCGAATGTTGGGAAAAAGCCCTTCCAATTCCGTCTCGGTAACTATACAACATTATTGTTTTCAATTTAGTCGAGCATCTTCCAATGGTCGATTATAGTGCTTAATACTGCAAAAACCGAAGCCAAGAGATTACGGATCTGTAATTGTTGGCACTCGACTCAATTTTTACATAGGCCACTGTTCAACATTTAGACGTTTGTTGAACATGCATTAATGTAAAAATTAATGGGGATGCCTGGTTTGTACCTTGTTCAAGGGACTTCTCTACCCCATTGATATTTAGTTTTTGTTGGTGATGACAAATTTTTTGATTGTAACCATATTCGAAGAGATATTTTTACTCCTGTTTATCCCTAAGGAATTGATGCAATACTCTCTTTATTTATTTTTATTTTTTTTCTGCAAGGCATTGGGCAAGTCATCAAAGGATGGGATGTCGGTGTGAATGGTATGAGAGTTGGCGATAAAAGAAAGCTCATAATTCCACCATCTTACGCGTTAGTACCATATGTCGACTTTTTCCCCTTCTTTTTATTTTTATTATTTAAGACAGTAAAGATGCATTCTTTGACTTGCAGTTATGGGGATGTAAAAACTGGACCGATACCTGCTGATTCTTGGCTATCTTTTGATGTAGAGTTGGTTTCGGTGCAGTGAAGACTCAGTTGTTTTTTGGCAAGTCATCAAACATTTTGCTCATCGAGTGATCGTTTTGTAGGGGTTTTTTCCTTTTGTAGATGTATTTCAATTTTGTCTGCCTGTTTGCAAACTTCTTTGAATCTTGAGCATTAAGATATAGTATACAAATTATAAACTTCATTTTGGTGCGATTAAAGTAAAATCCTTTTTTCCAAATTGTTAATCTTTAAAATCTTGATTTATATTAATTCCATATCGTTGTGTAATCTTGTTTCTCCAATTTTTGATTGTATGGATTAGCATTGACATTATTATGATTTGATTTTTCTACAGTTTTGTGGTTCTATTGTCAATAAGCATGAATAGTACATCAGGTTTTCAATATTCTGGTTGATTTACTAGTATGAAACATTGCAATTGTTGCAGTTTTGTTATTTTGCTGAAGATCAGTTTTGAGATTCGTCTGTCCTTTTTGCCTATCAGTATGATATCACCTCAGGATTTTAAGTTACAATTTGTATTGTTTATTGTCATGTTAATAACAATGAATGTATAATTAAGTTAGTGGATGGTGAGAGGAGAATAACAAATGTGGTGCAAATTAGAAGGGCTAAAGATGTGATGGACTGTCTAGAAAATTTTGTCTAAGCTATTTTTCTGTTTTTGACGACATCTAGGTTCGACTCATGTTGCATGCTTCTTTTTCCTCTTCTCTACATTACTTTTATAAACTTAAATTTTAACGCCCTAGCGTACTAGTCAGAAATAACCCAATAATACTACGACAAAATAATCTTTTTACGACGGGTAAAATCCGTTGTAATAGGGGTTTCATAGCATATTGGTTTTAGCCTGTGTACTAAAAGAGAAGATATTACAACCTTTTAAAACAACGGCTCTAACCTGTTGCAGTAGCATATTTTACAAGCGTTAATACTAGTTGTAAAACATATGCCATTTATACAAAAACACCATAATACAACTGGCATAAACCCATTGCAATAAATCATTTTACAACGTCTATAGCCCGTTCTAGTTGGTCTCAGTTACAACATCCATAGCGTGTCGTACTTTTATCTTTTACAACTATTTTGACCTGTAACAAAATAAACTGAAAAAAAAAATAGCTGTGTTTTCCAAACAATATTTAGTAATTAATAAGTATTATCATAAAATAGGCAAAATCACACATACAAAGAACTATAAAGCTACATTCACAAAGTTTCAACACATTTACAAACGAGGAGATAAGTTTTTACGTTAATAAAGATTAACACATAACAGCTGGTCACAAAATACATAATAACATATTACAAAATACATATTAAGTTCTAAGTACTAACACACAATCCATAAAACCAAAATGCGCATAAGCACTAGCCCAAGGTGATGAAATCTGTGTCAACCGAAAGTTGATTTCAATAGCCTCAAATAAAATAGCGGCTCCGCACATAGATAACACATTATTATACAAAGCTTTCAGGTATTGGATGTAAGCACAAGCAACCGAACCGAAATCGCATACAAGTCATTGGATCAGCAAGCCCATCAAGCAAGACCCATTAGCAAATAATGTTAGCAAATAACGTTATATATATTGTGTATCTTATACAGTTCTAAATAATTACTTTTTCAATACAATTGTCTTTGATTTTCTTCTCATCAAAACTCTGTACAATATTCTGTGTGTAACGTCCCATATTTTTTATAGTCATACATTTAATTTAATTTAATATTTTAAATATTGATTTAGAATTATATATGGATATATAATATAAAATTCGTTTAATAAACGAAGCTTGAACGTTAAATTTATATTCAATTATAAAACGAGTTCGTAAGCGTCACGGTAGTTCTTGATATTACGTTATGAACTTCAATTGGATATATCGAATCCATCTTAAGTCGAAATTCTTTGAAACAAGAATCATATGAATCTATTTGATTATAATATTTTAATGAAAGAGAAAATTGGAGATTTCATATTACAGATTGTGAGTTATGCCCAATTCAAATTTTAAGAAAGTCGCTATGGAAATGTTTATAAATTATAGCGATTAATTATATAATTTTTTTATATGCAAAAGGTAGTGAATCAGCTGATTCACGTCTTCATATATTTCAACAAAAGGTCCGATATATCATCATCCGTGTATATACAAAACATTTACAGAGCCAAAACTTTCCAGACAACATACATAGCATGTAAAGCAGTACACCAAAAGACATAGATCATTTACATATTACATATACATATTACATATACATAATACAAAAAACACCAGTAATAAAAAGAGCAGCCAACGCGAGGAGATCAAGCATGCTGAAACCCATCAAGCTGAAGCACCATTCCTTCCACGTGCCCGGTTATGGACATGAGCAGCAATAGAATCCACAAATTTCCAATTTTCAGTGTCTGCCCTAGTGAAAACAAATTTAAAGATGATAAAATTTATTTTTTTCGGCTTTTACATCTTAAATTTGAATTTCCTGGAGTTACGTTCATGCCATAAAATTCACTCATAAGCAAAGTTTAGCAAGACAAAAAGGTCATGTTTAGGTGAAACAACCAAAAAAGGAAAGGTGTGTTGCCAGAAACTAATTTGGTCTTTAATAAAAAAAAACCACTCCAAATCGATGTTCATATAAACTAAGCATTTTGTCAAAACATAGAAAGGAAAGTCACACTCCCAGAAAAGGTGTAAATAGTCTTCCTCATCATCCTCGCAGAAAACGCAACCTCCATTAACATTCATGTCTTTACGTCACAGTCTGCAAACGGTGTTCAATCTTCCATGCATGACAATCCACATATGAATCTTGACCTTTGCGGGAATCAGTTTAAAACTCCACATATGATCAAAGCCCAATCATCTTGTACCAGCAAAATTCATCACCTTATAAATGCCACTAACATGAAATAACTTCTTCTCCCCATCCAACACCCAATCAAACTCGTCCTTTTCACCATTCAGACATACATTTTCCAACAATTCAAACAAATGACACAACTGAGAAAACGCATTGCTGGTGACTAATATGCAAAAAGAGAGCCTCCATTTAAAATTAGTTGCTTCCATATTGTACATCTCTCTGACAGTGGAATGTTTGTTGCAAACTATCTCGAACAGATCATCAAACTCAACCTTTAAAGGAACAGGAAGAAGCCAACAGTCATACCAGAACGAAATGTTAAAACCATCCTTCAACATAATGTTAATGCCAATCTTAATTCAGTGAATATTGCTCATTACACCTCTCCAAAAAGCAGGGCAATGAGAAAAATCCATATTCCAGTCAAATCTACCATTGTAGCATGTGTTAATAATCCAGTCCTCCCGGAAGACTTGCTTGTCACTTATTATCACCTACAACCATTTGCAAAGAAGAGCAGAATTCATGTTATCATATTAAGAACACTCAGACCCCCTTGATCTTTAGACATGCAAATCTGATCCCATGAAACAAGACAACTAAGCTTCTTAGCCTCCTTATCTACAGTCCAAAAGAAGTTTCTTCATATTGCATCGATCTTGTTTATTACCCATCCAGGGCATTGATTCATTATATAAATTTAATTCGATTTGAAAAGAATTTATTTATAACTTGAGATTACGATTGATTTAAGATGCAAAACGAATTCCGTTGAATTTGTATTGACGTTTAGAGTCAGAACAGGTAGGTAGTTCATTATTTTTGGACATCGCGTATTATGGTGTCCAAATTAGCGTTGTTTTGCGTATAAAATATCATTCCGGAAAGCAATCTCGAAATGCGACGAAACTTGTGCCTTTGGATCCGTATTAATTACTTGTTGTAGAATTTCGATTTTCATATTGATCGAACTTACTGTTTGATCATGCGAAGGGTAAACGCCTAGATTTTTATTTAATTGTTTTATTGATTTAAATTGGAATATAAGAATAACATATTTTCAAACGAACCCGGTTTTTGATGAAACTAATTTTATTAAATCTATAATGATTTCTAATTGTAAGATTTTGAATTTCAAGTTAATTGGATTTATTTTGTGATCGTGCGCAATTTAAACGCATGTCGATTCACGTTGTGAATTATAAAGGAATTTTTACAAACGATCTCAGAATTCGACAAAACCTGTTCCATCGTGTCCGAAATATTATTTTATGCTAGGTATACGAGTTCCATCTCGATTGGAGATCGTATGTGGTAGTTTTTACACGATACTTCATGGTTAAGTTTCGATTAATATTATTATATTCAACCAATACCCCTGCATATACCACCTTATAAAGTCATACCCTAAAATTCAATCGTTCCTGGTCAATTATTTTCTGGCCGCCATATACCAAAATGAACGAACCACAATTCACCTCCTTCTTTCCCGATTTGCGCCCAATCCACTTCTCGAATCAAAATATGTTCAACTGCAATGTTCTTCGTCTCAACAAGAACATATACTGACTGGTCGTAATTAGTTCACGATGACAGTGATGGCCAGAAATCTGAACGAAGCGCTGGTTGTCATGGGTCTTCTCGCGACGACTGGGAGGATTTGGTGGCATGAGACTCAAGGCGAACGGAGAATGGGCTCAAGCGTAGGTGCAGGCGAGGTTCGATCAACGAATGGAGGAGCGACAGCTGGTTGATGTGGTTCGTGTGTGGGTTTGCTTCAATGTGGTAGCGGCGTGAATGAGTAGAAAGGTTATCAGGAAGAACGAACGAAAGTTAGGCAAAAAATTTGGAATGAGGCAAAAGTTAATTCGATTGGGCATAATTGAAACAAAGCAAAAGTGGGAATACAATTTGAACGAAGCGGTGTATTCTTGGAGAAGTTAGGCAGAATTTGATAACAAAGCAGCAGTAAAGTTTTTGAGCGGAAACAATTAAGTCGGCCCCATAATTTTATCTGAAGATAATCGGCCCACTATTTTATAGATGTAATTACTTTAAATATTATATATAATTATAGGGTTAAGAAATTAATAATTAATTTATTTAAAATCATTAAACTAAAATGTTAATAACTTTTATTTGCATGGTCCAAATCGAACGAAACAAGTTACAACGAAATCGTGGTAACGAACACAACATGATGGAGCTAGTTTGGACAGAGTAGGAAGCAACATGAATTTTCGGCTAAATTAAACGACTGCTTAATTTAACTAAACCCGATCCACTTCAACAATAACAAAACCAAAGTGAGTATAACTCACTCAATTTAACCCACTTATTTTTTTTTTATAAGTCGTGATTTATTTTGTGTGTTATCGTTGATAATTATTTGTTGTATGCTGAATGGTTATATATATATATATATATATATATATATGATGAATTGGTTGATTTAAATGTTCATTTATTCTAAATGAAATCAAATCGTTATTTTAACGATTATTTCCAAACGAGGTAATTTACCTTATTGGTTTTGTTTATAATAATATAAACATATTGAATTGAAAGATAAATGCTTGAATTGTTATTATTGATTGATTGTTGAATATTATTTCTGTTTATTTGAATTGAATGATATTATTTGAGGTAACCTATTTGGATGCAGGGAAAAACAGGTTGGAGGGATCTAACTGGATTACTCAAATTTATTGTTTATTTTCATATTATAATTATATGAACTATTTGACCAACCTGATTAGATGATTGATTTATTTGTTGATTGTTGAATCGTAATTCAAGGTTTGTTACGATATTAACCAATGGACATTATTAGTTAGATAATGAGCAAATATGGCCTATAAATCAATCGTTTTATAAATGTTAATTTAGTGTTAGGTGAATCGATAGATATGAAGTTATAAAATTTATTTTATAACTGAAGATTGATTTTTAAATCTATTAATTTAAATGAAATTTTATATAAAGTAAATTCATATTATTATTAATTATTTAAGCATAAATAATTATAGAATGATTTTACAATGCAAATTCTTATGTTAATAAGATTTTATAAGCAAATGAGCAGAAATTAACCTAAGGGTTAAAAGTTAGATGAATTATTTCCAAAAGATGATTAAATGGAATTATTTAAAATAAGTAATCGAGTTTGAAATAAAATTTAGTTGAATTGTGAAAGGAGTTTATGAATGAATTTTATTGTAAAAACCAAACTTTTATACCAAAGTTATAAAAGAGATTTTGAGCTGATGTGATAGCTTAAATAAATGTTTATTTAACATTTGAAGTAATTAAGAAGAAATCAAGATAGAAAGGGGTTAATATTAAACCCGAGTTTATAAATAAGATTTATAAAAGAGGTGTGAAGTTAAAACATTGATTTTAGATTGACGATACTTGTAATAACCCGGAATTCTGACGATAAATAGTTATTGAATTAGAATCTCGAAAATAGGAATTTTTGAAAAATGATGGAATTTGACCATTCGTCTCGGAATTCTGGTCAACTTTAATGTTTGGAGTTTCGCGAACGGAGTCCGTATGAAAAAGTAACGGACGAAATACGAAAAACGGATGTAAATAAATAAATATAATACTTAATATATATCTTACCTTTTATTACCAGCCCTCACTGGGCAAAAATGCTCAAGGGCGGTCGACACCCTTGCATAAAGCGGTCGACAGCTTCGAGCCAGATCTTCCCAGTGACGGCTAGGTTTTGAGGGGCAATTTCATTATATTTATAATACAAATGGACGGATGTTAATCTAAATAAATCTAATGGCCCTAGGCCAATTCCCCTCCTATAAATAAAGGGGTAAAGCCCCATTCTTTTCCACACAAATATATGTGCATCAGCGAATCTATGCCATTTTCCTCCTTCTCCAAACCTAATTTCTTAATCTAAAATATATTCTTATACAACAAATCAAATCTAATTCATATGAAATTGTGAGGATTAGCAGATCTAATGGAAAAGAATGCAAATTGATGCTCCAAATCAGATTCTTCCCTCTCTTCCTATTTTCTTACATCTCTATAGATCTGGAATTTTTCCCTTTCCAAATAAATTGTAGATATTTAAGAATTTGGGGATTTTAGGCCTAAAGGGTTCAAACTTTGGATTTGGATGTTTTAAGATGTGTGGGAAATTTACAAATACAGTTATAATAACTTATTTATTTCGTTTGAATTAGATCTAAATTTTTATGCCTATTTTCCATCAGATCTGTTCATTTATTTATTATGATTGGAATGACACCTATCAGATGTGATTGTAAACATTGTTAAAAATTGAATATTACGAATTATGGTTATGCATAAATATTAACTGTGGGATTCTTAAACTTTTCATACCTGTTTCCTACAATTTTGTGGTAAAAATGTATTGTGGACGTTGCATAGCACTGTAAATCTGGAAATCAGTCCCATTTAACACCATTTAAATGTTGTTACATTCCAGATCTCTAGTTCAATGCTGAAACATAATTGTATGAATCTGGGTAAAAAGATTCAATTGTTAAATATTGTGATTGTAATATTTAAAATAATTCTACCTATTTGTATTCAATATTATTGGTTTTTGTCTTAATTGTTGTAAATACGTCGTTTTCCTCTTTTTGAATAAAAAGATGTCATTTTGAATTCATAAGAGATATGAAAAAAGATTTAAAAAGGAAAAGTGGTGCAAACATACGTATAAATATAAATATACATATTTGTGCATAGTTTGCATCGACTATTCCAAATATATATATATATATATATATATATATATATATACACATATATATTTCTTGTGAATTTGAGATATATCTATTTTACTAATTAGGCATAGTTTACATTAATTACGGCTAACGGTCTTTTGTAAGATTTGAAACCTTTTGGTAAGATTGAATGCAAAAAGGAATGTTTGGTTATTGATTAAACCAAATCATTAAATCTAAAATAATAATAAAAATAATAACTACGTTGACGCACGAAAACATAAATATAAATATATATACATATTATTCGTCCAAGTCAACGTAAAACGGTAAAATTATACATTGTATTGAATGTTGAAAGTTTAAATGAGGTTCAATTATGGAATTATATGTAAATGTAATCCATATTGAATTAATATATTTGTGGTGACCATTTGTATCAATCAATAAAATTAATTGTTATAAATAGGACCACAAATCAATAAATAACAATTGCGACCAATGTTGAATGAGGAACGTGAATATAATAGGATAATGGTTACAATTCCTAAATTAATTAGGATAAATGTTGTACACCCCAATTAGGAAATTTAAATTATAACCGCATTTAGACATGAGGTTAAGCTCAACTTATGGTATAAGCCTGCCTGGAACCGACCGACAAATCTAGCAACCACAGGTAGTCAACTTAATGTGAGGGGTTTAATGCATAAATATAAATGTACTAAGGCATGAGGTTAAGTTTAACTTATGGTAGAAGTCTGCCCGGAGCCGACCGGCAAATCTAACATCCACAAGCAGTCAACTTAATGTGAGAGGCCTGATACATAAATATATATATATATAACAGTCAAGAAATAAATAAATAAATAAGAATAGTAATTGTCTATTGGGGTACAACAAATAGATACCTTGGGACTGATAAATAGTTGCATTTGGAAAATATGACCGTTATGGTCATAAAGGGCAATAAAAATAGAAATAAAAGAAAATGGGTGTCATAAGGGGATTAATGGAAATTGATTGTCGTTTGAATACTAAGTCCAAACTAGGGAAGAAATCAAATAAATATCCTAAGTAAAAGAGGATATAACCTTCTGATGACGGCAAAAAATGTCGTAAACACCAAAGATTCCAATTACTAGGAATAGTTAATTTGGTCGCATAGACAAGAGCAGAAAAGCAGTAAATAACACATGAGATTTATAGTGGTTCGGCCTTGTGAAGGACCTATGTCCACTTTGAAGCGTTGTTGGAATATTATTAATCACTCAAAGTTACAAGTGTGAGACCATCCCATTACATCTCATTACATTCATCTTTATGCTAGATGATTTCATAATTAAGCTATATGATGTCATCCTTAAGGCTATATAATATCACCTCTAAGGCATGATGTCATCATCCTCATATATGATGTCATAATTATCATATATTTAATATATTAAGAAAAGGACACTTTTTCTCTTCTTGTTCCTCAAATGGGAGATGCCATTAATGGAGCTCTCTAGAGGTCCCAAGGTCTCAAATTCCAACCCCTTTCAAGTGTGAAGTCATGGGGTATTTATAGGAGAGTGGTTAGGTAGGAGTAGGTAGAAATAGGGAACCGCACCCAGAAATTCGCACCTGGAGTCTGCACATGCCAGATTTTCGCACCTAGAGCCTGGGGTGCGAATTTTCGTACCTCATGGGGTGTGAAATTCGTGCCTCCCGGGGTGCGAAATTCGCGCCCCGAGGAGTACGAATGTCGTCTTATGGGTGGTGCGAAGGCCCTGGGTATAGGTGCCTTGATGGCCCGTGGTTCGGGTTCACGGCTCGGACTGTTAGGTCTTTGTTTGGCAATGTTTGGAGGAGCTGCGAGGTTCGCTGAAGTTGTTGGCTGAGTCCTGACTTTGAGTTGATTTGGTGATTCTGAGAAACACACTTGTTGGTGGAAATCGGATGAATCGGGCGGTACCCACAATTTCGACCTAACCGGTTAGATCGATCGCCGTCGGGACTGTAGGGCCCCGGACCCCTACCGGCGTTGCGCCTGGACCCGCTTAATGGCTCGCCTTCGGTTCGGATGCGGACGAACACTAATGGAGGCCACGTTCGAGGGATCCAACATCCTGCTAGTGGCCAAACTTGAGTCTTATGGTACTGGACCCCAGATGATATTGGCGAAGCCTCAGTGCTATAATATCATGCGATATGTTGAGTCAAGCATGTCTTTTGTACTTTTGGGAACCGAACCAAAAAGCCAGTTAACATTTTCCCCCTTAAAGTATGTCTTGGGTTAATGGGACGTGCTTTGAAGTGAGATGAGTCTAATATGGACGTTAACATCTCCATGCGGTGCTTAGCGATTGGTTATGACCTTCCTCTTGAGTTGTATGCAGCGGTTGTGACGCACTGTTGGAATATGGTGGTATGAGCTTAGGATTCCAACATTGCTACGAGCTTTGACTTGCTTGAGTCTTGCGGCTTGGGTTGGAACCTGCCCAAGGCGTTTAGTTCCTGTAGATTAAAAACAACAAATGTCAGTTGCCAACAACCAATTACATCGAAGTGCAAACGGTTCATTATTAGGTCATAATTGTGTATGCAATCATGAGTTTGCACGTGGCTTTGTGTGATGCGATCTGAGCTGGGATAGGTAACATGAAAGAGGATTGCACGTCGTGGGCTTGTAATCGCGTAATTTTAGCTTTCAAAATGTTTGAGGATCGGGAGCCAACCGTTTGGTGTTCATACTTGATCCATTAAGGCTTGTGAGCATGCATTTGGTTAACGAATCAAGTTGGTCTGTTCGGTTGAGATTTCAAAAGCGTGTATGCATGGTCATTGTCGTGGCTTATGCGCGCGATCACCTTAAGTGGTTGTGCAAACGTTGTTGGGATGGAGCTTGATAATTTGGAATATCCGCTAAATCCCTTGGATTTGTGAACCTAAGGTCGTTCAACGTTTCAAGCTAGTCACATCGATCAAAGTTTCGACAACTCATATATGCGAATGCTATTATCAGGACAATACTTGTCATATGTCATGGTATGTATTCATATGGATTTTCCTTATAGGCGAGGTTGGACCCAAACGCTGGGCGCGTGCACTTTGATGATTGAGCAACTGGTGAGTACACGAGTGGTCGCTTAGTCGTGATTGACTTGGTAATTGGAGCTTCGAAATATGATTGTAGCTTGGTGTACGATCCCGAATTCTGATTCCTGAATGTTCGTTTGGGATATGCCGATCCACTGATGGTAGTCGCTACCTTTCTCCTCTTCCCAGACAGAAAATCAGTTTGAGGCGGGGAGAACGCAAAATGCTGCTTCTGGACTTCGGACGTGCCCTTTAACAAACCGCAAAGCCTTCTTATGCGGGGTATCCACCAGTTCCAGTCCAAATCTTGCTAGCTGGTTGAATTTGTTTACATACTCTTTAATAGTCAAGTTTCCTTGTTTGATTGTCCTTAGGTTACCATAGAAGGGAAGAGATATATGGACAACCAGAGCATCTCTGAGATTGTCACTCAAGAGCGTGGAGTGGTAGATTCTGGGAAGCGGAAGTAGGGATTCGAGGACAAGTATTTGCGGATGTGGGGTTGGATTTCGTATCCCAAACACTTACTAAATCTTTCAGGCTCTTCAGTAGTTCAAATCTTTTTTGAGGAGATGACCACTAAGTCGGCGCATGAGAGCGCGAAATAGAACTTAACACTCCAATGACTTTGTTGAGTCCTGACTTCGATTTTGAGTTAGTAAACTTGAACCTTTGCATGGCGTCGGATGAGCGGACAATGATTAGTGAGTTGTGGTCTCGCGTCCCTGTCCTCGAGGAATGGACTTGCTTGGACTGTCTGCTCGAATGCTTATGTAGGATGTCAATGCATAGTTAAACTGGTAGTCTCGGGATCCGATCAATAACCCAACCACGACGCAGTTGCATCTTGACTCAGGCATTGCGCTGGCGGTTGGTGATGGCCATGGCGTTAGTTGTTGAGGCTAAAGTTTGCCACCATGTTCTGGAGTGTCTTCTTTTGTGGAGTCCGGGCACTGATGGAAACCCGAAAAGCCTCCAGGGCCTAGACTCTGGCTCTGGATTGCCTTCGTTGCGAGTTGAAGGCGCTCTCAAGATGGTGGCTCTGAGGGATGTTGTGAGGATGATGCCAGTGCAGGGACTGAAGGGGATCTGATCGGGTCTTGAGATTGCCAGGCCGGTGCGATAATCGGTAGAGGGCTGCCCCAAGCTTGGGTATCTGCTAGATTTTTCTTGACATCAGAGACGAGTTAGCAAGTTCGGATCGTTGCTCAATGTTTCATGTCTGGTCTGTAATTGAAGTTGAACGTAATGCAACTGATTTGCAAGTGATTCTGGCAATGGATTTATTCGGACTAACTACTCGGATATGCACATAAGATGTAAAGATATGGTTGAGTCGTTAGTTCCAACCCAACTATGTTGTAGCCATTTTCCGACCCGAGAATGGTGTTGATGGTTACCAGTTATCACTGCCATAGTTATTAAAATTAGGTGTCGTCACGATGTTCTGATGCGCTTGTAGGTAGGAAGCTGTTGCATCGAGGGGTGTGAGTCAGCTTCACGTTGCGTTTAAGTATGAGTTTGCTGGCAGGGCATTGAGACTTTGGGAACCCAATAAACCGGCCATGGAAACTCGAGAACTTGCATCGAGATATGAATTTTTTATTTCACTACTGAGAACTTGTCTAAGTTTTCCAGTTCCTCGGGGAACTGGCAGTTGTATTGCTCCCTCTGTCCTTTGGTTCGGGCTTCTACGCCTGGTCTGCCTACTATTGGCGGGAGGTTAGAAGTTTCCGAGACTTGAGCTTTTGGGTCTGGATCATCCTCATGGAGAGGTGTATGCTCCTCTTTATAATGGTTGCCTCGAAGGTTGTGGCGATGGAAATGCCAGCGCGGAAGCTGGTGGGGATCCTTCTCAGGTCCTGCGATGAGTAAGCTGGTGCAGAGATAGGTGGGGGACTTCCCCCGAGCTCAAGTACTCGCTTACTAAGGAGGATGCGAGCGATGAACCCTCAGCAGTCAAATAGCTGCTTCTTTTGCTGGACTTCCCCCCTTGGAGCGGAGGCGACACCAGGCTGTGTCCTCGTGCTTCTTCAAGCGTCCGAGTCCCGATTGGAGTTACAGCGGGAATACTCTGGAGAAGTAGGAGAACCCGTGGACTTTGGAATACCACATTCATATGAGACTCCTTAGAGTAGGAGAAGTTGTGGTTGGTCGAAGCGCTCATGCGACGGGCATAGCTGATGTAAGTGTGCCAATAATGCAAGCTATGGTGGAAGATCAGGAAGCCCAGCTGGTGGCAAAGTTTGAGGAGCCGGAGGGGAAGAGGGACAAGATGGGGCTGCCATACAAGATGTGTGGGCTAAGGCTAGGCAGGATGCCGAGGAGAAATCTGCCGCTATGGTGGCGAGGAAGTAGGCCGATATTGAGGCGGAGAAGGAGAAGGCCTCCGAGTAGGCTAGAAAAAAGGAAAGTCGTCAATGCTGTGCTCCAAAAGGGGGCGAGAGTGACCTTAGCAAACTTATAGCAGATGTAATTGTGTGACTCCTGGCCAGGGACTTAGTTGATCAGAAGACCACCGAAGATGCTGAGAAGAGAGCGGAGTTGGGCGCCAAGAAGGCTTGGGGAGACACCTAGGCTGGGTTGGTCCTCGTTTCTGACATCGTCCCTAAGTCATTGCCATGTATCACCCTCGGGGGAGGTACGATAATTACTAGCGACGAGGATGATGGCGGGAGGCGCACATCGATGTCTCATGAATCCATTGCCCTTGTGAAGAGTAGAGGAGGAGGAGGCGCTTCTAAGAGGAAGGGGCCCCTCGCTGGTGGTGGCCTACAAAGTGTCGAACCTATACAGAAAAAAGAAAAGAAAAGAGAAGGATAAGTAGCATCAATAATTGTTAAAGGAATTATAGATACTTTGGGCTAGTTAGACCGATGGTATATGTGAGTGTGGCCCTCGCTTTTGGTCCCTAAAGGTATGGTGTGGTTTTCATGTACACCCTGTCATCATAAAAAAGAAATGTTATACATGTAGTCTATTCGGAGTATAAAATGGAATATGAATTAGTAAAGATCACATTTCATGTTAAGTGCTCGAACGTTCTTCTCATGTTTTCCGGCGTCCCGTACTTGCACAAGTATACTTGTTGTTACACCAACAGAGATGCGATTGGAGACCACGCTCTTGGTCGATTACTCCAGAAGGGTGTGATTGTGTACCGCGCTCTGGGTCAATTATTCAATGTGATTGTGTACCGCGCTATGGGTCAATAATTCCAGAGATGTGTGATTGTGTACCGCGCTCCGGGTCAATTATTCCAGAGGGGTGTGATAGAGCGCAGGATTCTAGTAAGTTTCCCTCAGCTCAGGAAACCCGTAGTTTGCGAAGCCAGCCTGAGCGCCTGCTGTGTTTGGGTTTCCCGAGGTTAATCCCAAGTGTAGCGAAGGCGTATGACGTTGCGTTATGCGTTCCGTACGGTGTGTGGCTCTCCCGTCGTTCATCGGGTTATGGCAAGCGATGACATTGTTTATTCACCGGAGAAAAGCCCGGATCATCAGCCCGTAGGGTCCAATCGTGGCCATGGGCTGCACCTAAGCCTTTAGAGCTTTGGGGAGAAAATGATTTAAGGTCGGTCTCGGTGCTGCGCCGAGATTCGGCAGACACCTGTAGCCAGGGGAGAAATTTACATCACTCCCGGCTGTCTGTTGGGCGGCCCAAGTCACTTGGGACTTGGGCGAGGAAAAATTTATCCTTGGCCTCAGCACGGGGTCGAGGTTCGAGTTCATGGTTATTTATACTCGGTCGCGTCGCGGGCCGGTGACTCGAGTAGCGTTTTCGGCTCCCATGCTCGGGGTACCGATCGTAGCTAGTGTTGTTTGTCCTCGATGTGGGCTCGAGGCTTGGATGGCGGTGTTGGCTCCCGTGATTGGGGTGTTGATGCAGAGATCGGAGTTTGAACGCAAGCTAGTTGTCAGGTTTTATCAAACACGTCATGAACGTCATGATCGGTGTTAATGAGTCGATGGCCGATATCTCCAATGATAACCTTAGGGATTGTTGTACTGTAGACGACGGCCATGGGGATGACAAAGGACTGGAATTCTCGGGCTCGCTTCCAAACGTTCCTCCGGTAATGCTTCCCAGCATGCCCCCTGCTGATTGGAGGAGGTCGGGACACCGTATGAAGGACCAAAAAAGCCATGGCACATCGAAAAGGAGGTGTCTTTTATAGGATAGAGTTCTCTTTTAGTTTCTGTTCTGCTTCCAATGAGGGAGGTAGAGGCAGGGAGGAGTTGCAAACTGGTATGTTTGATGACAACCTAGAGTCAACTGTGCCACGGAAGCTGTAGTCCTGACGAGGTGGGGGGACAATCTTGAGGGTTAATTGTCAGTCGAGGTCCTGTTTAATGAGAATCTTTGATGAGCGTTGAGTTGCTCAAAGATCCCATGCAGTAGGGATCCTCGATGAGCATGAGTGGCGCGAAGGTCCCACGTAGTGAGAATCTTTGACGAGCGTCGAGTGGCTCGGAGACCCCATGAAGTGGGAGTCTTTGATGAGTGTTGAGTGGCTAGGAGTTCCCATGTGGATGAATTCCTCGCAATCGTTCTGCAAGTGACGAGACATGTTTGTGTTGTGTCCACGGATGTTGTAGAACTGACAATATCCTGTAGAGTCCCTTGGTGTGCTCGTCGGACTTTCAGGTCTTGGCCTTTTTCATGGTTGGAAGTTGCAGATAGCGAGATAGATTTTCTCGGGGGTGTTGCCAAGAGCAGTATAACTGCGGAAAGATGGGAGTCGAAGACGATTCCATCCATTGTTGCGACTACCATTGTCATTACCGGCGCGAGCAAGATTGCGCAGAGTGATAGAATTAGAGTTGTTTGAGCTCTGAATGTCGTCACGAGGAAGGATGTTGAGGGTAGGAGCGTGATTCCTTTATGCTAGATTTCGGCATAGGAAGTAGCTTGGCAATCATGCAGAAGATCTTCTGAATCTTTGATTGTTTTTTATCGGTCCATGCTCTAAGTTGTGGTATGCCCTTCGTAAGCTGGACGAGTGTGATTCGAGGAGTAGGTTTCTTGACTTTGGCCAAGGCGGTGTGGGATCTTGCGAGATAGCCTTCCATGGGTGCCTTTGTAAATGTTCAAGACTGAGAGGATATCTCGAGGCATTACGGCGTGCATCCTAGACTGCGTGACCAATCTCGTAGCGAGTTAGTCGAGAGTGGTGATAGTTCAAGGTGGAAGTCGAGAGAACCCGGATAGAGCCGTCTGGCATAAGGACGGGGAAGCACTTGCACTTTATGTCATTGGTGATGTGTAATGAACCCATGTGCCATTTTTGGTGGCTAATGAAGATTTGGGAATCATGGCTTCTTTAAGTATAGGGTGAGTGTCGATATGTCGAAGCGCTTCGCCATTCGGTATTAAGGGTGGACGATGTGAATAGTTTACGCCTTGTACTAGTTTTATAGACGTCATGGGCATGCCCCCGTGGTTCCCTCACGATACCACGGATCGTGTCGGCGATAATTAGAGGTTGGGTTCCTGTCGTATTATAGAGGTCGTGATCTAGCCAAGGACTTTGGAGCCTAGCATGCCTTCTTGACCGAAGGTATTCAACAATCTATGAGTCTCCAACTTCGATTGAATGATTATGTGGAAGTTGGTTGAAGTGAGCTTGGGCCCATTTGGATGCTAGAAGCGTAGGTGACAAGTTTGGACTCATAGCAGTTTAAGTCCTTCTAGCGGAGACTCGAGCGTCAAAGCCGGGGCCGGCCGGGATGACGCATTCCATTTCTGATGGTGATTCTGACATCACCGAAATTAGAGGTCAGTAGCGCCTTCATAGAATGCCACATGTGGTGTGTTGAAGTGTTGGGGCCACTCATCTTTGTGTACGATCCTAATGAAGGGATTACGCCTCAAGTGGGTTTCTCTTGAGTGGTCGGCGTTTCTTCACATATCTCTTATGATTATTCAGACCCGGTTTATTAATGTGTTTCTTGGCCGTAAGTGATGATGGTTCGATCATCATCTCGTTTTTGTTTCCGTATCCGTTGTCATCGCTGTATGAGTGTTGGAGCAGACGACAATGTTTTTTATGAGGCTAAACCTTCCTCCTAGATGTGGGCCCCTAGCTTCAAATGAAGAAATTTCCGATGCGGTGTGCCGCGAGCAGGCGCGGTTCTGAGTAAGCTGAAGCATAATGACGATGTGTCGACTTTCTTGAAGTTGGCGCATAAGGTTGATGTTAATCTTCAACGCCTAGCGTGGGAGCTAGATTCTCACATTACTTATTAAGCGTGTGAATTTATGCTTGAGTCACAGGGGCTTCGGGATCCACAGGTGGAAGGAGACCCGTTTCTAGCGAGTCCTTTATCGCTCAGGACTGGTGAGAGGTACCAGCGTCAATTGCGGCCAAGGGGGTGAGCGTTAGGTTTTGCTGGAATTTTGCTTAATGCCGGTGAGAGTCATGATGCTTTCTGGACGTACTGCTCAAGGTGCTTCTCGCGGATAAGCTTTTCGATTACGTCTTTTAATTGACGACAATTATTGGTATTGTGCCTGTACATGTCATGGTATCGACAGTACTTGCCGGTATTCTTCCCCTGATTAGTGGATTCCCAGTTGTATGGTTTCTTGTATTAAAGCGGGTTGCACGTTTCTAGGTAGATTGTTTCCAAGTCTTCATTCAGCGGGGTGTAGAACTTATATGCTTGGTGAGGGCCGGGCTTCTTGGGTTCCGTAGGAACCTGGCCATTGTTGCGATCGGGCCTTTGTTTTTAGGGACCCGCCCCCTTGTCCTTATCGAAGAGCTTCGCTATCTGTTTCCCTTTGACGCTGTCATTTATGGTATCCCCATGTGGATTGTTGGGAAGACCGACCCTGAAGAGTCGGTTTTGTCTCACTTCTTCTTGACATAAATATTGCCTAGCCTTTTCATGGAAAGCGTTGAGGCTTTTTGGTTGCTTCCGATTGATAAAGGACTCGCTAGAAACGGATGCCCTTTGTTAACTGGAAGAGTATGATGCGAGGGTCCAGATCCTCGACCTCGGTGAGGGCGACGTTGAACTTTGGAGAGGTAGCTTTTGAGCGACTCGGTGGGTCCTTGGTATAGGTTGGACAGGGTGAGGGTGTAACACCCCACCTCCGCCAGGGTCACTCACGAGTGATTGCACTAGCTTTGGAGGGGTGTTGTCTAGGTAAACATGCACAGAGATATCACAAGACAGAACATAGATAAATAAATAAGTAAAGCAGCAGTAGAAATTTAAAAACCATAGTTAACCATTTCAAAACCAAAGTCAACTTACATCAAAATACTTAGTCATCATTTTCCAACTACCACAAGTCTAGAAACATAAACTGAAAATAACATAAAGTAAACTATCCCCAAAATAGATGTGGTGAAGCCATAGCAAGCTCAAGTCCAAACCGTACATGATCTGTCAAGAAAGCAAGCCAAATGTCCAAGCTAAGCACTAGTGTTCCCTCCCTGAGAACCTGGGGGGGGGGGGGAACGGAAGAAAAGAGGCGAAAGAAAAAGGGTCAGTCATAATGACTGGTAAGTCCTACCTACTATTAGTATAAAAACTAATGAAGTTAACTAGACATGAGAAACTGAGATGAAACATAAAGATGGTAACTAACTGGCATGATAAATAGATAACAAGGTAGATAAGGTGTGGCATCGCATATACAAGGTTTAGTTTTTGCACCAATAGTACTAGTATTCTAACCCATGTCAAGTATAAACAAGAAATGATCCCTTGGCCCAATATCATGAGGTGACCCAAGTCAAGGTCCAACTATACGATCTAGTCGATCGGCTCCCTATAAGCCTAACTCGTCGAGTGTCGGTGTCATACGGCCCAATCACGGAATGTAGTCAACTGTGCTAGGTCCACCCTAGGGTGTATCAAGCCCTAATGTGCCAACCACTGACACAAATCAAGCACGCACAGTCTAAACCTACTGGTGCCCATGTCTGTTTTTTTTTCAACTCCGGACTATGTGCACGACCATAGCCCGCCTGAACCTACACTGGCGCACCTACTCAGCCGTCTTTCTGGTCGCTTACAATCAGCCCAGTAATCGTGCCCCACCCTAGCCCAGTCCCTAGGGTATCGTGATACATCTAAGAGGGTTACTGCTGAAAAGGACCACATAACTAGGGTTTCTAACGGGTTAAGTGTGGTTAACCTTATCCAATCATGTTTCAAGTTGGTTAAGTGTATCCAAGTGGTTCATGACTTAATCCTATCATGTGGCATTAATTAACTTAATGCGCCCAACCTCTCACATTTGACTTTGTTGTGGTTACTGGATGTGTCGGGCGGGTCCGGGCAGATTTACACCACAACCTAGTCTAACCTCGGGTTTCAAGCGCGATATGACCAACTACTCACATTGGGTCCTATTGTTTGTAGCCACTGGATTTGCCGGGCAGTTCCGGGCAAATTTACACTACAAACTCAACCCAACCTCGAGTTGGCCACTTTATGATTTCTACATGTCATGACCACATTCAAGTTTTCAAGCATAATCAATTTTCATGTCACATTTCAAGTCATGTTTTTCATGTCATTTCAAGTTCGCCTAACTACCCATAACATATTTCCATCGCACGTAAATTCGCATCAATACAAATAGATCAAGAAGGGGAACATAACAATATGACAAAGATGGGCATAAGGTGGTAAAGTTGGTCATAAGTTAAACATGATGATATTTGAGGCAAAGGAGTTCATCACAACTAGCATATAGGATTATTGGCCTCAAAACATGTATGACATCAAACTTAGCAAATAAGGTGATAACATGGTAATAGTTGACATAGAGTGATAAACTTGTGACTAGCATGTAGTTCAACATCATAGGCAAGTTAACATCAAGGTTATGAGGGGTTCTATGTTGCATTATGCATCATCCCCAAATAAAGTTCATAGCTTTCTACCCAAAAATCAAGATGAACGGTACTAGGTTCATGATAGTTCCACAATCATAGATCAAAAGAGTCATGAATGGATCTGTGCATGCAATGATAGACCCAAGACAAGTATTACACAAATATTCCATTTCAACTTGCTACATGTTCATATTAATTTCATAGTTTAAATCTAAGAGTAGAGTGGGGCTTACAAATCGTGGCTATGAGAACTAGAACAAAATAGAACAAGATAGAGACGTTGTAGAAGCTCTAGGAATGATGTAGCAACACTAGAAGCCTTGAGAAATAAGTAGCTCCTTTGATTTGATGGAGAAAGATTGCTCCTTTTTGCCTTAGATCTAGTTTAGAACTCTCAAGCTCTCAAGATGAAGATGGAGGTCATGATTAGGAGCATTTTGGCAACACTTAGTTGTTAGGATGATTTGTGGTGGTTTAGGCTAGGTCTTAGGGTGTTTTTATAGGAGTAAAGACAATTTTGGGCCATAGGATTAACCCTAGTTTAGATCTGAACCCTCAAATCCCGTCACAGGCTAACTGAACAGACCCAAAGGAGCAAGCAGGTGCACCAGGCCAACATGGTCCGACCAGGGAAGTCGACCCCCAAGTCGACACCCAAGTCGACTGGGCAGTCGACCTGGGGCTGGGTAGGTCGACTCCCCAGTCGACACCCCTGCCGACCTGGGGCTGGGCGGGAAATTTTCCCGCCCAGTCTGTTTGGGGCTGAATTTGAATTTCGGGCTGAATTTTGAATTTTCTGAATTCTTCTATGGGCCATAACTTGGTCATACGGACTCCGATTTACGAAATTTCGAACTCGTTTTCTAGCAGAATTTCGAGACGAACGCAATGGCATAACCTGTTCCCATTGATTCTTAACTTACAATTTAATTCTTCCCTGATTTTTTGTTTTAACATGTTATAAAAATTCGGGTTGTTACATTCTCCCCACCTTAAAGGATTTCGTCCCCGAAATCTCCAAATTAGGAAGAACGTATCCTACCATCCATCATCCATCTACTCAAAATATCATCCACAAGTAATCATTGTCCTTAATAGATTTCTAATGCTGTATGAACATATGCAAAAGTGTGTGTATATGCACCTATCTAATGCGAAAATCAGGCGGTTACTGACTCAGTAAACCTCGTTAATGCAGAATATGTTAGTGAAATGAGTCCAAATGTATGCAAATTCCTAACATAATTTATAATCTCTACATGAGTGCACATAACATTCATTCATATGCAACATCCACGTGATAGCATAACAAGTTTCATCCATGAATAAGCATAAACACTCATGCATATGCAATATGAAAGTGTGTGAGCCGATCTTAGTGCCTAACGTGTATCATGCATCCACGAGTAACCACTTGCAAACACTTGCAACCATTTGCAACCATCAAGCATAACATGTTTCAACTGCATGTTTCATCCAAAGGGTTTCTACCTAAGGTTCTCATGACAAGATTAACGAGATAACAAGATAAACATGGATAGCAAAAGAAAGATATGCTAACTAGGAAAAGAGATTGAGAATGTACCCTGAAAAAGAAATGGATAAAGCCCACGCATCTTCTCCTCGGTTTCCCAAGTTGCATCTTCATCGGCTTCACTCCGCTGAACCTTTACTATCTTGACTTCTCGATTCCTCAGCTTCTTGATCTCCGTTCCCAAGATACGAATCGGAGCTCGCCTCAGGGTGGCCTCTTTCTCTACCTCCACGTCTTCACGAATGCTAGGCTCAACTACTTCGACTGATTCATGTAGGCATTTTCGGAGATGCGAGACATGAAAGACATTATGCACTCCAGCCAGCTTCTCGGGCAATTCCACCCTATAAGCCATTTGCCCAATCTTCTCGATGATAGGGAAGGGTCCTACGAACCTTGGTGCTAGCTTTCCAACTGCTCCAAAACGAACCACATTTCGCAAGGGAGAAACCTTCACAAAGACCATATCTCCAACTTCAAACTCTAAGTCTGTCCTTCGCTTGTCTGCATAGGATTTCTATCTGCCTTGGGCCGTTTTCATCCGCCTTCGAATCAACTCAATCTTCTCGGATGTGTCCCTTATCATGTCGGGCCCAAGTATAAGCTTATCCGTCATCTCCCACCAACATGTTGGTGACTTGCACGACCTCCCATACAAAGCTTCGAATGGTGTCATCCCTATGCTTGCTTGGTAGCTGTTATTATAAGCAAACTCTACGAGAGGAAGGTGGTCTTCCCAAGTGCCACCAAAGTCAAGAATGCATAGCCTCAATAGATCTTCTAGTACCCTATTCACCCTTTCGGTCTGACCATCCGTCTGTGGGTGATAGGCTGTACTTAGATTCAATCGCGTACCCATATCTTCTTGCAAACTATTCCCAAATTGGCTAGTGAAGATTGGGTCACGATCACTAACTATGCTAGAAGGAACTCCATGCAATCGCACTATCTCTCGAAGATAAACAGATGCTAGCCATGATGCGGTCCTCTTGCTTTTCACTGGAATGAAATGAGCGCTCTTCGTGAGTCTATCCACTTTGACCCATATGCTAGTATTCTCCTTCCTTGACCTTGGCAATCCATCCACAAAATCCATAGAGATACTTTCCCACTTCCATTGCGGGACCTCCAATGGATGCAGTAGCCCACCGGGCTTCTTCGACTCGGCCTTTACTTATTGGCAAACAATGCATCTAGAAACAAACTCTGCAACATCCTTTTTCATCCCAACCCAAAAGAAAATGCGTTTCATATCCCGGTACATCTTATCCCCTCCGGGATGTATGGTCATCCTCGAGTGATGCGCCTCCTCAAGAACTTTATTTACTAAGTCTCCCACTTGTGGGACACATAGTCTTCCATCACGCCTTAGCCACCCCTTGTCATCAATAGTATATCTAGCGAGGTGACTTGACGTCTCACCACGAATCAAATTGTCCATGATCTCGACTATCTGCGGGTCTTCCCTCTGTGAAGTCCCAACTTGATCAAGAAGTGTAGGTCTAAGCTCAAGGGATGCTAACGAACCAGTCATCGACTCAACAGCAGGTGTAAAATCAAAGGTTGCCAAGAACTCTAGGCTCTTCATCTCAACAAACAAGGTACTCAAAGTCAATCTTTTTCTACTTAGCGCATCCGTCACAACATTACCCTTGCCAAGGGTATAAGCTATATCGAAGTCATATGATGCCAAGAATTCCATCCACCTCTGCTGCCTTAGATTCAAATCTTTCTGCGAGAAGAGGTACTTGAGCGACTTGTGATCAGTATATAACTCAAACCTTTCACCTAGAAGATAATGGCGCCAAGATTTGAGTGCAAAGACGATCGCCGCCAACTCCAAATCATGAGTGGGATAGTTCTTCTCATGAACTTTGAGTTGCCTACTCCCAAAGCATATCACTCTCCCTTCTTGCATCAGGACAGCGCCTAATCCTGTGCCACATGCATCGGTGTACACGGTAAACAACTTCCCTCCACCGGGTAATGCTAGAACTGGAGCTGTGGCGAGGGCTTTCTTGAGCCTTTGAAAAGCAAGCTCACACTCTAAGTCCCATGCAAAGACTAAGTTCTTCTTCGTTAACTTAGTAAGAGGGGCTGAAATCTTAGCGAAATCCTGAATGAACTTCCTATAAAATCCTGCCAGACTGAGAAAGCTTCTCACTTCAGTTGCATTCTTCGGAACTTTCCAGTCTTGTACCGCCACTACTTTAGCGGGATCCACAGCTATGCCTTGCTTAAAACTATATGCCCAAGGAACCGAACTTCCCTTCTCCAAAAATGGCATTTGGAGAACTTGGCTTTTAACTGATGAGCCCTAAGCATATCCATAACATCCTTGAGATGTGTAGCATGCTCTTCCTCGTCCTTAGAGAAGATCAGAATATCATCCACGAAGACAACCACAAACTTGTTAAGGAACTCCCTAAACACCCTACTCATCAAATCAACGAAGTATGCGGGTGCATTAGTCAAACCGAACGCCATGACGAGCCATTCAAAGAATCCATCTGGAGTCCTAAACGCAGTCTTGTCAATACTATCCTCAGCCACTCTGAGCTGATGGAATCCGGTGGCTAGATCGAGCTGAGAGAAAACAGAAGCACCTACAAGCTGGTCAAAGAGATCATCAATCCTCGGTAACGGGTGCCTATTCTTCTTTGTCAGCTTGTTTAACTCACGATAATCAACTCATAGATGAAGCGAACCATCCGCCTTAGTAGCGAATACCACAGGAGCACCCCATTCAGAAATGCTTCGCCTAATGAAATTTTTCTCAAGCAACTCCTTGACTTGCTTGCTAAGCTCTCTTCTTTCTCACGGGACCATGTGCCTAACAGGCAATGAAACTGGCTTGGCATTATCAACAAGATAAATACGGAAGTCTATCTCGCGTTTAGGGGGTAACCCCTTCACCTCATCGAAGACATCAGGATAGTCTCGGACCACCCTCGCAGATTGAATATTGTCAATAGACGAGTCGAGGGATTCAAGATAACATAACATGACGGGATCCATAGGGTTACAAGAAATCTCTAGAGTATTGCCAAGGCGAGTCATAAGCCTCACTGCCCTATGCTCACAATCGAGAATGGCTCCATAACTAGACAACCAATCCATGCCCAAAATCAACCTGTATCCCATGAACCCGAGAACATAAGCATTACATGTGAATTCTACGGTCAAGATAGAAATCCTCAAATACATACAAATCATAGATAGATGGGCGGAACCCCCAAATGGATATGAGACACTAACGGGATCCTCTACTAGACTAGTACTTAGGTGCAAACTTTCAACAATGTCATAAGAAATAAAGGTATGAGATGCGCCAGAATCAAATAAAGTTCAAACAGGAAAACCAGAAATGTAAACAAGGCTTTCTATAGAAATACTACCTCGGTCCGGAGCTGGAGTAGTGTTGAGAGCATGCATCTGCCCTCCAGAAGGTCCTGCCTGCTGAGTCTGTCCTTGCCCCTGTCCTTGCTTCTTTGGGCAATCCTTACTGTAGTGTCCAGACTCTCCGCAATGAAAGCATTCTCCCAACTTCCTCTTCTTCTTCCTACAATCTTTGGCTATGTGTCCAGTGATCCCACAGAAGTTGCACTTCCTTGTCTCCCTTGCCTTGTTGTTGTTGGCCTTGTTACCCTTGTTGTTCTTGTTGTTCTGGTTGCCTCCCCACTTGGAGTCCACCTTCTTGGTTTGAGTCTCATTAAACTTAACTTCTTTCTTGCCATTCTTATCATCTCCTTGAAGCAAGGCCATATCCACTAAGCTCTCAAAAGTGGCCCCCATGGGTATATGAGACATGGCCAAACTTTGCAATGGCTCATTCAATCCTCGAGCAAAGCGTAGAGCCTTCTTCTGAGGTGTGTTAACCATGTCTAAACCGAATCGAGCAAGCTGGTTAAACTTATTCACATACTCCCTCACGGTCATGTCCCCTTGCTTCAAAGATATAAACCTCTCCATTTGCAGATTCTCCTCAGCAGATGATAGAAACTTAAGCCCAAACCTCATCCTAAAGTCGGCCCAAGTCTCTATAGGCCTAGTAGCGTTGGTGACTTCCCACCAATAAGCAGCTTCCTCTTTCAATAGCCATACTGACAACAGAACTTTCCTACGATCTTCTACATCAAAGATAGCAAAAAGGTCTTCAGTTTCCCTTAACCAGTTTCTTGCCTCAACAAAAGTCTCTGTCCCAACAAAATTCTTGCCACCCATCGCCTTAAAGTTTTTGCAAATCTTCACGAAATCCGCTTGTGGATGCTGAGGAGGAGGAGGAGGAACCTCAGGTACGGGAGGAGGAGTGGAAGTGTTTGCTGGGCCGGCTCCATTTGCCCTAGCCTCCATGTACCACATAAACCAAAGAGGTACCGCTATTCCCTCCGGGATGATAAAGTTATCGGTCATACTGAAACGAAGTAAAAGATAGATTTAGAACGAGGAAACAAAGGATAATGCTAATGGCTTTTGGGGAATAACCTTTTAAAATAAACTAGACTTTCCTTGGAAAAATACTTAATTGGTTTTGAAAATAGTTTTTCAAAAGGGTTTTTAAAACTTTTATCCGGTCTAGTAAACCTCATGCTCTGATACCAAATGTAACACCCCACCTCCGCCAGGGTCACTCACGAGTGATTGCACTAGCTTTGGAGGGGTGTTGTCTAGGTAAACATGCACAGAGATATCACAAGACGGAACATAGATAAATAAATAAGTAAAGCAGCGGTAGAAATTTAAAAACCATAGTTAACCATTTCAAAACCAAAGTCAACTTACACAAAATACTTAGTCATCATTTTTCAACTACCACAAGTCTAGAAACATAAACTGAAAATAACATAAAGTAAACTATCCCCAAAATAGATGTGGTGAAGCCATAGCAAGCTCAAGTCCAAACCGTACATGAGCTGTCAAGAAAGCAAGCCAAATGTCCAAGCTAAGCACTAGTGTTCCCTCCCTGAGAACCTTGGGGGGGGGGGGACGGAAGAAAAGAGGCGAAAGAAAAAGGGTCAGTCATAAAGACTGGTAAGTCCTACCTACTATTAGTATAAAAAATAATGAAGTTAACTAGACATGAGAAACTGAGATGAAACATAAAGATGGTAACTAACTGGCATGATAAATAGATAACAAGGTAGATCAGGTGTGGCATCGCATATACAAGGTTTAGTTTTTGCACCAATAGTACTAGTATTCTAACCCATGTCAAGTATAAACAAGAAATGATCCCTTGGCCCAATATCATGAGGTGACCCAAGTCAAGGTCCAACTATACGATCTAGTCGATCGGCTCCCTATAAGCCTAACTCGTCGAGTGTCGGTGTCATACGACCCAATCACGGAATGTAGTCAACTGTGCTAGGTCCACCCTAGGGTGTATCAAGCCCTAAGGTGCCAACCACTGACACAAATCAAGCACGCACAGTCTAAACCAATTGGTGCCCATGTCTGTTTTTTTAACTCTGGACTATGTGCACGACCATAGCCCGCCTGAACCTACACAGACGCACCTACTCAGCCGTCTTTCTGGTCGCTTACAATCAGCCCAGTAATCGTGCCCCACCCTAGCCTAGTCCCTAGGGTATCGTGATACATCTAAGAGGGTTACTGCTGAAAAGGACCACGTAACTAGGGTTTCTAACGGGTTAAGTGTGGTTAACCCTATCCAATCATGTTTCAAGTTGGTTAAGTGTATCCAAGTGGTTCATGACTTAACCCTATCATGTGGCATTAATTAACTTAATGCGCCCAACCTCTCACATTAGACTTTGTTGTGGTTACTGGATGTGTCGGGCGGGTCCGGGCAGATTTACACCACAACCTAGTCTAACCTCGGGTTTCAAGCGCGATATGACCAACTACTCACATTGGGTCCTATTGTTTGTAGCCACTGGATTTGCCGGGCGGTTCCGGGCAGATTTACGCTACAAACTCAACCCAACCTCGAGTTGGCCACTTTATGGTTTTCTACATGTCATGACCACATTCAAGTTTTCAAGCATAATCAATTTTCATGTCACATTTCAAGTCATGTTTTTCATGTCATTTCAAGTTCGCCTAACTACCCATAACGTATTCCCATCGCACGTAAATTCGCATCAATACAAATAGATCAAGAAGGGGAACATAACAATATGACAAAGATGGGCATAAGGTGGTAAAGTTGGTCATAAGTTAAACATGATGATATTTGAGGCAAAGGTGTTCATCACAACTAACATATAGGATTATTGGCCTCAAAACATGTATGACATCAAACTTAGCAAATAAGGTGATAACATGGTAATAGTTGACATAGAGTGATAAACTTGTGACTAGCATGTAGTTCAACATCATAAGCAAGTTAACATCAAGGTTATGAGGGGTTCTATGTTGCATTATGCATCATCCCCAAATAAAGTTCATAGCTTTCTACCCAAAAATCAAGATGAATGGTACTAGGTTCATGATAGTTCCACAATCATAGATCAAAAGAGTCATGAATGGATCTATGCATGCAATGATAGACCCAAGACAAGTATTACACAAAAATCCCATTTCAACTTGCTACATGTTCATATTAATTTCATAGTTTAAATCTAAGAGTAGAGTGGGGCTTACAAATCATGGCTATGAGAACTAGAACAAAATAGAACAAGATAGAGACGTTGTAGAAGCTCTAGGAATGATGTATCAACACTAGAAGCCTTGAGAAATAAGTAGCTCCTTTGATTTGATGGAGAAAGATTGCTCCTTTTTGCCTTAGATCTAGTTTAGAACTCTCAATCTCTCAAGATGAAGATGGAGGCCATGATTAGGAGCATTTTGGCAGCACTTAGTTGTTAGGATGATTTGTGGTGGTTTAGGCTAGGTCTTAGGGTGTTTTTATAGGAGTAGAGACAAGTTTAGGCCATAGGATTAACCCTAGTTTAGATCTGAACCCTCAAATCCCGTCACAGGCTAACTGAACAGACCCAAAGGAGCAAGCAGGTGCACCAGGCCAACATGGTCCGACCAGGGAAGTCGACCCCCAGGTCGACACCCAAGTCGACTGGGCAGTCGACCTGGGGCTGGGCAGGTCGACTCCCCAGTCGACACCCCTGTCGACCTGGGGCTGGGCGGGAAATTTTCCCGCCCAGTCTGTTTGGGGCTGAATTTGAATTTCGGGCTGAATTTTCTGAAATCTTCTATGGGCCATAACTTGGTCATACGGACTCCGATTTACGAAATTTTGGACTCATTTTCAAGTAGAATTTCGAGACAAACGCAATGACGTAACCCATTCCCATTGATTCTTAACTTATAATTTAATTTTGCCCTGATTTCTTGTTTTAACATGTTATAAAAATTCGGGTTGTTACAGAGGGCATTCTGTGGAGTCGGGATGTGTACTCTGAATTGCTTGACCACTTTTGTTGCTAGTTGGCCGAAGTTGTTAATGGAATCGAAAGGGAGGCGAGAGAGCCATAACAAAGCGGCTCCTGATAATAAAACGGGAAAGCACTTGCATTTGACCGGATCGTTGCCCCGGCTCAAGTCCATTTGCCATTCATATCGATTTAGGAAGGCACGAGGATCAGTGGTGCCATCGTAAAGCGACATCTATGGCATGCTGAAGCGCCGCGACCACTTAGCTTCATTTACCCTTCTTGTGAAGGGGTTGCGCCTAATGTGCGCTTCCCATGAATCGTGCACATACCTTCGCACTTCCTTTATAATCCTTCGGACCATGTTGGGAAGATAAGTTAGATGTGGATCCACCGTTGGGACCCATTGGTTTTGGTGAGGTTCCGGAGTTATGTTGCGAGGGCGTCTTTTATGATGGATGTACGGATCATCTTCCTCCATGTCCTCGACATCTATGACTGGGTCCTGGTGTGGAAGGTGAGGCAGAGCAGGATGATGCAGATCCTATTTTGGAGAAGCGCGGGCCGCTGAAATAGCGGGGCCATCATCCTAATTAGTGTTTGTTGGGTTATGTCGAGGAATAGGTTGATTGGTAGGACCTGATCCGTCATTGACGATCAAGCGAGAGCGGTCTCGGTACAGTGCCCCTTGCTATATGTGACTGTAGTTTGGTCGTCGTTGCCATTGGCATAACCATTACCATTGCCGTTGTTGAGGGCATTAGTGCGAACGACAATATTGTTAATGAGACTAAACCTCCTTCTTTGATGCGGGCCCCTCGACTCGAAAGAGGAAGTTTCCGAGGCAGTTGGTCCGGGTTGAGCATTGTTCCGAGTTAGTTGAAGTCGAGCGACGATGCGGTGACTTTCTTGAACTTGTCGCATAAGGTCGATGTTATTCCTTAATGCTTGATTAAGCTCGACCGTTGTGTTCTCATATTTTTCATTAAGCGCGTGGATTGTAGTGGGGGAGCTTCGGGGTCCACAATAGGAGGGGCGTTTTCATTAGTGGTCGGGATATCCGCCGGTTGAGGTCATTGGGATGTCCCGGGCTCGGATGCGGCTGAAGAGCCAATCATTGCGTTGTTTGGTCGCTTTGTCACTGTGAGCGGACTCAACGGCAGGTTTAGCAAGGAACCTCAAGCTCGTCGGGGGCCGAGACAACAACGTGCGACAAAGGCGCAAAAATTCGAGTTTTCTCAGTGAAAGCATCAAATGATGACGGCAAAAAATGTCGTAAACTCCAAAGATTCCAGTTACTAGGAATAGTTAATTTGGATAACACAAGAGATTTATAGTGGTTCGGCCTTGTGAAGAGCCTACGTCCACTTTGAAGCGTTGTTGGAATATTATTAATCACTCAAAGTTACAAGTGTATAACCATCCCATTACATTCCTCTTTATGCTAGATGATGTCATAATTAAGCTATATGATGCCATCCTTAAGGCTGTATGATGTCACCTTTAAGGCGTGATGTCATCATTCTCATATATGATGTCATAATTATCATATATTTAATATATTAAGAAAAGGACACTTTTGCCCTTCTTCTTCTTCCTCAAATGGGAGATGCCATTAATGGAGCTTTCTAAAGGTCCTAAGGTCTCAAATTCCAACCCCTTTCAAGTGTGAAGTCACGGGGTATTTATAAGAGAGTGGTTAAGTAGGAGTAGGTAGAAATAGGGGACCACACCTAGAAATTCGCACCTGGATCCTGCACATGCCAGGTTTTCGCACTAAGAGCCTGAGGTGCGAATTTCCGCACCTCGTGGGGTACGAAATTCGTGCCTCCTGGGGTGCGAAATTCGCGCCTTGACGGGTACGAATGTCGCCTTATGGGTGGTGCGAAGGCCCTTGGTATAGGTGCCTTGATGGCCCGTGGTTCGGGTTCACAGCTCGAACTGCTAGGTCTTTGTTTGGCAATGTTTGGAGGAGCGGCGAGGTTCGCTGAAGTTATTGGCAGAATCCTGACTTTGAGTCGATCTGGTGATTCTGGGCAACACACTTGTTGGCGGAAATCGGATGAATCGGGCGGTGCCCATAGTTTCGATCTAACTGGTTAGGTTGATCGCCGCCGGAACTGTGGGGCCCCGGACCCCCACCGGCGCTGCACCTGGACCCGCTTGACGGCTCGCCTTCGGCTCAGATGCGGACAGATACTAATGGAGGTCGCATTCGAAGGATGCGACATCCTGCTAGTGGCCAGACTCGAGTCTTCTGGTACTGGACCCCGAATGATATTGGCGACGCCTCTGGGCTGTAATATCATATGATATGTTGAGTCGAGCGTGTCTTGCGTACTTTTGGGAACCAGACCAAAAGACCAGTTAACACCTTCCTTATTTATATTAATAAATATAGAACTTATAGTTAAAAATAGAGTTGGACTTAGTAGGTTAATAGTATAAAATATTATTAGCCGTATGAACCCGTGACGATAATGAAGCATGCGTATATATATATATATATATATATATAAGTCTATTGTGTGTGAAAATAGGAAGGGTTACTACACCTTGAGAAGGTCTTAAGTGGCTAACTCTCTTCTTGTCTAGTTTGGGTCTTAAGAGGTTAGGACTAGGATCTCTCCGAAGGTTTATTCTTTGGGTCCTTCTCTAAAAAGTGGTTACGTAGAAGCGGTAACGGAGTAGGGTAGTTCACGGGGGTTATCCACTTCCTCTAGAAGTTTGTAAGGGCTCAACTAGAGACATGACTGGTATATAAAAAATATATGTTCATTGCATGCTCACAAACTGTCTAAGAGAAGTCTTAAGCGACATAGGTGTTCTATCGTAATATCAATTTAGTAGTAATGTTCGCAATCCTACTTCTCATATTACGATTGAGAGTATAAACTTTAAGAACGTTGATGTATTAGAATAGGTTCTTAAGGGGCTAAGGTCCGACTCAGAGTTATAAAGATCATAAGAATCCACCTTTAATAGGGCCATAAGAGACCGAGAATTCCAACCTCATTAGGTCTTCACCTTAAAAACACTAATAAGTGATTGACTTGGATATCCACCTCATTGGTTAGATACTTGGTGTTTGTGTGAATCTTGTGTGTTTCGTAAACGTTCTATCTCGGTATTATACTTTGGGAATACTACCTTGGGAAGGGTAGCAGAGTCGTGCGTAAAACATTTACAATTTGGCTAGAATTACCGACTTTGATAGGCATACATCTTGGGTTGAACCAAATAGGATACATCTGTGTATTATATTATGTGTTGTACATTTCCTGTTCACTAGAGTTTTGTTGTTCTGACCCCCATCCTCATTACAACCACCCAGGTTTTCTTGAGAAGGTCGGGTTCTCACAGGTGTTTTAGTTTCTTTTTCGGTTCTCGTTCTCTCTCATGCTCGGTATTGGCAAAGTGACTTACTTTGAAAAAGGTAGTTACTTTAGTTAATACTAGTTTATCCTATTTTGTTTCCGCTGTGAGTTATCTTATCGTACTCTGATTATGCTCATGCTTATTATTGTAGGTACCAAATTTACACGCTCCATGCTTGGACGTGTTTGAATTTTGACTTAGTCGAAATTTGGGCATAGTAAAGTGTGGGATGTTACATTTGGTATCAGAGCTTACGCTGAAACGATCAGAGGAATTGGTTAAATTATGACTCGTGAGAGAACATAATTCGATTTTCTTTTCTGATTTTCTTCGTCTTTCTTACTCGGCTTTAATTTATTTCGACAATGAGTTAGTCGTGGCCTAAGTATGTAAAATGGGCTTTTAACGACTATGAGTTGGAATATGTTGAGTTCAACTTTCTAGCCAATTCTGTCTTACCCCAGAGTACGTTGGCGATCTTGCCGTGAAGAGCATGAGGACGACGTATGGTGGATTTCGTTGGTTCGAGTTTATAGACTGGACAAAAATCTAGCTACAGCTGAGATGGTCGCGATTTTTAGTTTTCAGATTTGTTTAGTAGTTCATGTTAAGACCATTGTTACTACCAAATTAAACTTTGAAACCAGCTTACAGTGAAGGGGTATCGAAGGAACACAAACACAGAAGAACTTTCCGGAAACAGAAAGCCAAGTAATGGGAAGAGCCGAAAACAGTAGAGAATGATTCGAAAGAGGCATAAACCGGCACCTTCCCGGAAGGGAGAAGTTCAGAATCTAAAGAATGCCAACAAAGATCATTCAGTAGGGTCCATCCGACAGGGCTTATTCAGTTGGGAGTTCAGTAACAAAATGTCATCGAAGTTAGAAATTAAGAATAAGCAGGACAGAAACTCCGCTCATCAAAACCCGGAAGGATTATCAATATTGACTCATTTAATACCGGTATATCTGGAGGCAAAGACACCAAAAGAATATAGAGATCATTCGGAACCAACTTCCGAAACATCTATCGCATAAAAGCCAAAAGGTCACATCAATAAACAATAACACATCATCGGAAGCCACCTTCCGAAAGACCAGAAAACACGAAACGCTCCACCGGGAGGTCGACCGGAACCTTAGTAGAGGTACAGGCTATCCATACTATTCTACTTAGTACGAACACCGACAGCGGTTTCGAACCGGCAGCTATCCACATACATCAAGAGGACAAGCTCCTCTAAGTATACACAAGAAAGCTGGAAACCTACATCTGGAAACTTACGTCCGAAAGCCCACACTCGCGAGCCACTACCGGAGGTTCAAATGCTGTCCAAAAGGCATCTCATCAACAAGCTCGCCTCAATTAGGCTCTTCTTTTGGAATCACTGGATATGATTTACGAGAAGAGAGAAGGGGATGACTTGTGTGCTTCGGTGCATAGACTACAGGTCATCTGATATCCTAGAACCTTTGAGTTTGTTGACCTCATTCTAAAGCGTGTCTTCCCGACCTCTGTTCATACAAGCTCGAAGTGGGAAGGACCATGCGTCATCCAATGGAGGCTTGATAATAGAGCTTTCAGACTAATGACCGTTAATGGCGTTCGACTCCCATGAGCATGGAATTGGGAACATCTGAGGCATTATTTAACTTAGGCTTTTATTTCCATAATTTTATAAATGTTATTTCATTTTCAGACTATGTAATAAGGCTTGATTTGCCAATTGTGTTATAAAAAAACTCTTTCCGTGCTTTGTGACTATGTTTAATAATTTGGCTAAATGTTGTGATTCGACCAGCCTGTGCCAAAATTTGAATGAAGGGAATGACTAATTCCCCAGTGATGTTCATTTGCTCACATTTTGATGAGCTTACTTAACTCTGCGACTTGTACGATAAGAGTTAACAAAATTCAAGCTTTCCACCGACGCTCGACCCGACGATCCTCACTATAAAGACTAAAGTGTAGGAACGACGCTAAGGCAAATGTGATAATGACAGTTCGCGTGTCCAACTATAACTCTTACAACTTGATAGAGAGAGTATAAAAAAGTGGGTTACCATACACGGTGCACCACGACTTACGACCGCTTAACTTGCAACTCTAACCCGAGCTAAAGATGGGAGAGTATAAGAAATTGAGGACTAGACGTCCAATAGACTTAGCTCGAACCAGATCGACATTGAGGGGTACACACTTATAAATTAACTTTGAAAATTCCCCTGACGTGGCTCATGATTCAATGTTAACTGGGGGAATATACACTATGCCTCCGGACTATGCTACTTACTCATTCTAAGCGAGACAGCTTGTGAGTTAGAAACTTAGTGAAAACCAAATCGCAAGTACATTAAATGGAAAGCGAGATAAACCTACAAAAAAGAACTACTTTATGTATATTGCAGGTTTGTATAAGACAAAATTGTGAGGGCCTCTCTTGTACAAACACAACAGGCCTACAAAAAGAAGAAAGCAAAAAAAAATTCCACTAAGCCTTCGGAGGCCTGTCATATATCTTCCGCTTCTTTTTATTCTTTTTCTCCAACTCTTCCTTCATGAGAAAGCGCTTCTGGGACTTCTCACTTGATGACTCCTCAGCCCTGATGCGGGATGGGTTTTATTTTCGAGCACTTCTCTTGAACTAGAGACATAGTTTGCCCATACGACACGGTAGTACCCGAGGGAGGGATGACTTGCAGAGGATCAACAGAAATAGGTATAGACACTGACTCAAATTTAATCTTGATAGGTTTTCCTTCCTGTAGTGCCTTCAACTTTGCCATGCCCAAGGCTCCAATCTCCCAGACTCATCGGTATAGACTATATCGTCGTCGCCTTCGGTGGGAGTCACCTTTCCATCTAAGTTCTTAAGGGCATCAATTATCCCCTACTTCTTGGCTGCATAATCGCCGGGAGCACTTGAATTTCCTCCACACCTTTTGCTTCTGCTTCGGGAATAGTCTTGGTCAGCGGTGTACCTAAAACATGAAGAGCACTAACTTTCAATCCTGGCGCTCGGCGATGTGCCATAAGAATTTTCTGAAATTGAAGAGAAAGTAATGAAATACCCTCAGTACAGGCATCTCCATAAGTTGCGGGAGTCTTAACTTCTGGAATGTTAGTTAAAGGCTATCGCTGGCCAATACCCAGATCATCGGGATTGCACTCTTCTACTCCTTCTGAGCACGACTACTCTCGAAGCAAATAGACCTGCGATGTGGGTAGGCTAGCTGGTTGATTTTTCGGAAGTCCAATCATCCTTACCAGTGTCGGGCTTCCCCTCGGATATTGACTTGCCTTTGACCTGGAGTCACTCCGCATCCTCCTCCTCCTTAAGGAGTCATCGACCTTCGATGAGAACCTGTGACTCAATGCCCTTCAAGAATATGGCCCTAAGCTCCTCCTCATCCACAACACCGTCCATAGAAGCCAGTCTCTCCTCCTCTAAGAATTGGTCTCAAGTGTCAGCCAATTTTGTGGATAATTTTCGACCCATGCCAAATATCGATATTTAAGAACTCAGGAATAAAAGGCCAACACTTGAGTACTAAATTGGTCCTTCATCTTGTCTGACTCATCCACTTTAGTTCTTGGCTCCTGGATTTCTTTATCATATTTATCTTGGGAATTCAAGTCAAACACAAGAGCAGGGTGGGCATTATCTTCGGCCCTTTTCTTGGCTTCTTAAGAGAAGGGTAGTTGGGCCTTAAGATGGCATTTTCCAGGGCTAACTGCTCCTTCTCTTTCTTCAACGCCTCATTTTTTCTCGTAAATGTTTATTTTCCTGCCCGACCGGCTTTATCTTGCCCTTAACAGACTTGGTTTTAAGCTACCACAGGTTGAGCTTGGAATTAAATCTTGCTCGGACACTATCGAGATTAGCCTGGATCTTCTCATGCAATTTTTTGGTAGTTGTGAGTTCAGACTCATAATCGTTTAAGTCTTTTTTAGTGTGCTTGCAGGATTTCTTATCGCAATCCCACTCTTGATTCATTTTATGTGTGTTCAACTCCAAACCCCCAATGACTTCAGATAGTCGCCTTGAGTACTTCACTGTTTCCCGATATTGGGTAAGAATGTCATCGGAGTGCCCTCTAAACTTTTCATTGAAGGACTCTGGAATTGTATGCAGAGTAGGAAGAACTGCATCCGAGAGAAGTAGTGTTGAGGGAAGGCTTTTTCTAAATCCTTCCTACTTTGCTCATTAGTCATTTCTTGCCCTTGGGGAAGCGTAGGTGGGAGTTCCTTTTCTTTTCGCCAGCTGGAAACGGCGGGATCCCAGCTCTTGGAGGCTGCGAATTTGGATAGATGAGAAGTTTCGGTTGCATGATTATATTGCGACGAGCTTTTGGTTTGGGAGTTCTCACTAATTGTCTAGTCGTGCACTCGATAGGACTTGTCATGAGAGCGGGGAGCATATTCATAGTGACATCTTTCTCTTTCGTACATCCTCTCTCTCGAGCGTGCTCTCTTTCCACCCTTTCTCTCTCTCTCCCCTGTCATGGTATCAATCCTCTCGGTCCCGCCTCTCCTGATATTCATGATCCGATGAGCTCTGGCAACCATGACCTCTCTTGGGGAGACTAGTACCAATCCGTCTATGGTACTTTTTCCCTTTTGTCATGGAAACTTTAGACCAAGAAGAGATTCAAGTTAAAATCAAGAATGCATATAATGAAAAGAGTTTTGTGACGTGCAATGCTAGTGTCATGCATGTCCTAGTGTACCCCCTAACGGAACCAAACTCAGAGTTAGGCTTGATGGCGTTGTCTTCCCAGCCTTGACTGGAGTTATTTGTTCCTTAGAGCCTGAGAACGTTGTACAATCCAAATTCTGAGATGTATAGATGACATTCGCCAATGAAAATCGCTCAATCCCCTAAATGGTGACTCGATGCCCTCTAACTCGCCACCGTGAGCTGGAGACTTGGCCAGAGATGGAGTTCTGGTATGAGACTCTTCGGCTGCTGGCTCTTTCAAAGGAGAGACCTTGGACCCTTCCCCAATCACTTTCTCGGGGGACTTCTCTTTTTCCCCTACATCGGGTTCCTAACTGGATCTGGGGACACCTTTCTTCTTGGTGACATGCTTAACCCGGACTTAGGGCCGAGATGCAGCAACTACAGTCCTCTTGACTAGAGGAACGGACGCTGGCTCCTCGATTGGCTGCACAACTATTGATCGGGCAACAGTTGAAGATCGAGCACCATCCACTCCTAAAGTCCGATCAGCATTGAGCAAATGAACAGATGAAGAAACTCTTCAGCTATACATTTTTTGACACTTCTATCATTCTTTGGAATGCCATTGAAAGTACCAGACGAGCACGATATACATCGCTAGTGAGCTTGGACAAACTATCATCTGCAAAGGAGAACACATGTTAGAAATTCTCTGAAGAAAAGTCAAAGAAGTAATTCATGACTTAGCACTTAAGGCATTGGATCCATCGCCTTGCATAACCTTCTTGCTGAGGAACATAGAACCAATCGGTTCTCATGTTCCCCAACTTAATGAATCCATCCATTATTACTAGTTGCCTGAGGTGGATTCAAAGAAAAGATAAGATGGATTATCCCTTAGATTCTTGAAGTTGTAAAAGAAGACAATGTCATTGAAGGTGGACTCTTTGCGCAAATTCTCCTGGTAGAGTATATACAATGTGAAGAGGTTGGCATATGTTATGGGATGTTGTTGCATGAAAGACAATTTCATGCGATGGAGAAATTCCACGGTGGATGGACCGAATGGAGGAATGCAACTCACCGTGCACATATACCGATTGATAGCCATGTAGCCCTCTCAAAGTTGTGCATAGTGTCACTTAGATCTAGCACTCGTATATGATCAAATGGAATTATGTGCTTCGCAAACAGTCTTTTGAGATTAGGTTCATCCTTGGAGCTTGTCCAAGAGTCGGTTGGATTGTTTAGAAAGACGAATCCAAGAAAAATGCCGGAAGCACCTTCACCATCAGACTCTTCCTCTCCGGATGATGACTCTTTTCCAGATGATGAGGTGGTTAGCATCTCATCATGAGGTTGAACTTCGAATTGTAAATCCTTATGTGAATCAGTTTCAGAGTTGGACTCAATTTCAAGATCTCGTGGAAGTGTTTACCCATTCCAGCTTTGAAGGCTCGCGTAGGATATCTTCCAGGCATCATAGTTGTGCTACTCAAGAAATACTATTGGTTTGAGAGATTAACCCGAACCCTCTGTGTGCACTCATGCAGTGCGTACAGTGAAAGATATGTGACCACAACTATGAAAATAAAACATTAGAAATCTGTTATTCGGGTTATTCAAAATCATATGCAATGTCAAGTCAAGTTTGCATGCGGAGTTCGAAGTTCTTGATAGGTTATATTCTAATTATCTAGATGTTTTTTAAGAATTGATTCATTATTATTGTTGCATTTGGAGTTGTGATTATCAGGTTCAGTTGAAGTGTTGAAGTTGAAGACTCAAAGTCACTCCAGTCAGGCTCGGGTTGAGCATTGCGGTTCGATCAAGTTCGACTCAATCATCTCTGATTCAGTGTCCATGGCACGAATTACTTCGGCTTTCCCACCTTCGGCTCAACTATGTCGACACAAATATTTCAAACCTCGTTGTTTTCATCTTCTCCCTTTTTCACTGATGTCGTGGGTCCTCTCGTGATTTATGGAGTTCTACATCTTTATCACCAACGAAGTAACATCGATCCAAAGAACTCCATCTCTCCACGCCTTGCTTTATTCCGCCTCGTGACACCACCGTGACCTTAGGGCACAACCATCTCTGACTCCGACACTTGACGAATTCAACAATAGGATCACAGTTCTAAGTTGTTTCTTATAAAATTCATGAAGTAAACGATATGAAACCCACCTAGCTATGCTTGAAGATCAAGGAAGAAAATTCGAACTTTGATCAAATTGGATTTGAGAGCTTGGAAATTTCGGGTCAGATCGGTGCTGGTGATTGTAGAAGTAATGAGTAAAGAAAATCGATGGACCTCGTATATATAAGAAAAAACAAAGGCGTGTTGCCTTCCCTTGAAGTGACAGTTGACTTAGTCCGGATCGGCTATGCCGACCTGGAATCCGTCTCGACCATTGAGTCGAACCAACATATAAAACGAGGGAGAAAGAGAAAGGGAAGACTTCAAATCTTTCTCTGGTCATCTCTTGGTTTGGTCGTTGACTACATGTGCTAACTCATATATGGTCATTGACTTGACTCTATCACGTGCTCGACTTGCGCAAAAATATGACATTGTTGGTAATAACCCGCATGTGCAATCACATGCAGGAGCCGATGACTCGACACCGCTTAACTATGTGACAAATATGCTCAACTTCTTGACTCGATGAAATTTGAATGTTTACCCGTGTCTCTTGATGACTCTAGTCAACGACTTTGACTCAGTGAGTACCATCGGGAATAGTATAAAGCATGACCAACTATTTATACAGAAAATAAGAATCCAAGTGTCATGACTGTTCGACATCATTTTCTTAAAGATTGATGACATCCTTGGGAGGTGCAGTTTAACAGATTCAAATCACATCCCTCATACAATGCGACGTACTTTGAGGGGGAAAGGGGTTGACTTGCCTTTTGATAAGGCCGTCATGATTCATGACTCTTGCATTCATATGTTATGGGGTCATACGAAGAAACCCAATCTTGACTCCAATTCTGTCTCGACATAGCCTGGCCTGGCTAAGCTAGTTAAAGTTTAAAATATGGGTCGGCTAGCCTCCGAATCGATGAATACATTGGAAGCAGAGTTGGCTAGACATGACTTCGGCTCGACTATGCCGATCCGAAAAATACCTCTTTTAGACCTATTCCTCTACATCGTGACCGAGCCCACAATTTCCAATTTTTCTGGATTAGATTCCACGTATTTTTCTGAACTGGGCCTAGACATTTCCTATATATAGCACTCTGGAGCTACGGGAAATGGGCTTTCAGCTTTTCTAAGTACTTTTTACTATCTGTAATCGTTGTGAACTCGAGATTTCTTAAATTTATAGCCTCGTAATCGTCTTTTAGTCAATATATAAAGAGAAGTTAGAAAGTTAACGTAGGCAACTAATAGCTAATGTGATGACCGCTCATAACTCCCGCACTTAACAAGAGGAATAATGCACTGAAAGACGTGCCAGAGAGCTATGGACGATCATCAAGGTAGGGCAACACGAACCTATTGTACAACTCACGACGCAAGGATAAAGTATAATAGAACATATACAACATGCAATAATAGTGAAGCAAAATTGAGCAGAATCTTAAACTTTTCATATCATCATGAAAAATCCATATAACACTGGAGTACATCACAAGAGTCTGTACAAAATGTCTCACTATAGGTCACTCAGAGAATACATCAACATAATAGCGGAAAACAACAAATAGTAGATAGTAGGAAACAATACATAAGCCTCCTGCTCGTCGTCGCTCAATAGCATCGTCTTGATCAAGACCTACTACATGTCACCTTCTACTCAGTCTTCCCATCCACAACTGGATGAACAACCCAAGGTAATAAGAGGGAGACATAAAATCTTGAGTCAGAAAATAGTCTTAATGAGAAATAAATAGCTATCTAACATCATCAATAAAGTAAATGAGAAATAGGTAGATCAATCAGCTAATTTACCAATACATCAGAGAAGATCCCAACCCGTCTCATCCACATCTGACAGTGATAGCCTTTACAACAATCACATAGAAACAACAGGCATAGCATATGGTTATCCAGCGTAGATCAATCAAATCGAAACCAACAACTCCCAACCACAAGCCCCGAAGGCCTAAACCAACATCAGATAAACACCCAAGAGATGTCTCCTTCGCTGTCGAACAATCTATGCAAGACAATACAAGCAAAACAATCATCATCGATGACTCTGACTATCACCGCCTATCCTGCCTTGAAACAATCATTAATTGTATGACTGCCCAACCTTGCCATCAGACAAGGGCTAATGGTAGCCTTGGTTCTAGTCAAACAACTACATGTCCCACGTACATTTTCCTCCTCGAGACAACTAGGCCTTTCACTGATACCCGGGCTACTCGATTGGTCCCACTAGTCTTTTAGCCGTCCCTGTTATACCCCTGCTTTGAGCCTGCTAGAACCTCCGACTAACGACAATTTCTCAACCTTCAATATCTCTAGCCATCCGACTTAATGACTATCCATAAGCTCAAATGACTTCTCGAGATCCCATTATCTACGAACTCACAACTTTGAGTCGTATTCACATTTGTTGCATTTCGACGATCAACGAACACTTCACAACACTTTGAATATTCCATCTTGAATTCACTTTGAAGCCACGTCCGACGCCGAACCAAAACAACATTATTTGGTCAAAAGATGATTCACAACGTTTCGTCCACATTCATAGCATTTCAGAAACGTTGCGATCCATCATGGATCGTCCCATGACCCATCAGCCCGAACATGGACGATCCATCATTGCTGCAGTGTTCCACTCAGGCGCTACCAGTCCATCCAACACAACACTTCAGAAACACTGTCGACCCGATCCATTCCCAGAAGTCCCAATCCATCAGATCACGCATCAGCCAATCCATCACTTTGGTCTTGCCGATCCATCAAAAAGAATGAGGTCGATCCATTATGCCGTAGCGCTGATCCATACGTTTCCGCTATGCCGATCCCTCTACTTTGAACGTTGTTGATCCATCTACGAACTCGAGCCACAACCCACCACTCAAAGCTTGGCCGATCCATCTCCATTTCTTGGAGAACACTCCGTCGATCCATCGCAGATCTGAGCCAATCCATTCAAAAGCATGGCCAACCCATACAAAATGTGACCAATCCATCACCATTTTCTCGGTCAACCCATCCATATTCGTCAAACCAAATCCGATTCCAAACACGTGCAATTTCAAACAACCATTCGTCAACACAATCAAATATTCTTCAAACAAACACTAATACATCAAATGATCATCAATAATATATGAAATTCACCAAGTCATGATTTAAGTAATAAACGAATCAAATAAATGGATCTTACTTGCATAGCATAGAAATGAATTTACCGTTATAATTTTACTAAATTAGATCGTATGGTGATTCGAATTGATATTATACTTACATCGATTAGTTCTAAGTGAAATAACTTGAAATGATGAAAATAAGATCAAACGACCCATATCTCGATTGAATCCATGTGAGAGATGCTTATCACTCACCAAATCTTCAAAATAATTAGAAATCAACTAATCTCTAATCCGAACAACGAAGAACGATCTTCAAATCACTCAATTTGATTGAAGTAGAGAGAATGTCAAACCCTAGCCAAATAGAGAAATGAAGAAACTAAACAATTCTCCTTTCCTCTACCCTCCAATTTATATCCAATGGCCTCTAGCCTTAATGGGACTCACTAATCAGCTCACTATTGACTAATTAGTCTGTCCAGAAATTGTGTAGCACTAAAACATCAATTTCTCCCAAACCGCTGAACCAAGTCTTTAATGTGACTAATCTACAGAATTGGAAACATCATTTCCTTTCCAATGAAATCAATCTTAGCACCTGATTCGTTCCCAGTCAAAAGTTGTGCACTGTACAAAACTGATAGGGGAAAAATGGTCACAAATGAAATTGATAAAAATTATGGATATGTCACACATCCCCATAAACAACATATCAAAATATAAGAATGATCCGAGCTTCAGGGAATTAAATAAAGGTATTTTACGATCCTCAAATACGTAAAATACGGGTCGTTACAGCTAAACCACTATAAATTGCTTATGTGTGATTTCCTCTCATTTTTCATTTACTATTTCTACATTTTTATCTCTTCATATAATCTTTGAGTGTTTCTGCCACGTTTTGGCATAAACTACATATATATATATATATATATATATATATATATATATATATATATATATAGGGCGGCTATTTGGACACAACATTAGGCACAAACAGAAAAGACACAAAGCCTCAACCATTAGATTCTTTTGTCTTTATATGGAGAGGTGAAATTCGTGTGGTGATCCAACGGTGCAAATCAATTATGTCACCATTTGTATCAAAATTCTGTGTCTAAATATACTTTCCCATATATATATATATATATATATATATATATATATATATATATATATAGGGGACGGCTATTTGAACACAAAATTAGCCACAAAAAGAGAGACACAGAGCCTCAACCGTTGGATCTTTTCGTCTTTACATGGAGAGGTGTAATTCATGAGGTAATCCAATGGTGCAAATCAATTGTGTCACCATTTATGATAATTCATTTTCAGTGGTATGGCATAAGAATAATAGTAGAAGAATGTCCTTTATATCTTATTTAGCAGTACTGGGAAGATTAAATACTAAAGACCGACTGCTTCGTTTCAGTTCAGTGGAGAACATCATGTGTCCTTTGTGTGATAATCATCCCGAATCACTTTCTCATTTATTTTTTCAGTGTGATTATTCTTCTTATATATGGAAAGCAATAAAAGGAAAGTTAGATTTACCATTAGATCTTCTTGCTGATGTTAAAGAGGAAGCTCGGAATCTCTTTTTGCGTTTTTCTAACAAAGATCAACTCAGAGACACAACTTTTGGAGCATTCACCACAGTAATCTACTTCCTTTGGAGAGAAAGGAATATGCGGATCTTCCAGAGCAAAAGATCGTCCGCTTCAATTTTGCTTTTGAGAATTGAAAAAGAGATTGTGGATCTAGTTCAGAGAAATGGAACGAAGACTTCACGGAGTTCGAGGAGTGTACGGCTATTAAGCAAGTGGGGTATTGAACTTACAGATGCCAGTTGAAGTGATGAAGTTTGAATAGTTTGTGGCGGTGGGTTAATAAGGCTAAAAGTGGGCCGAGAGGATGGACTTGCTTTGTTTTTTTAGTGTTATTTTTGTTGTATTTTCTTTCGACTATATTAGCTAGTTTTATGTTTTGTATTTAGCCTACTTTATGAGTACTCTTTTTCCTTGTAAGGTACCCACTAGGGGGATTGCAAGGTTTTAATGAGGCTTGTAAAGTAGGTTTTTAATTGGTTTAGCAATAAAGAGAACCAATTTTCAAATATACATACATACATACATACATACATACATATATATATATATATATATATATATATATATATATATATATATATATATATATATATATATATATATTATACAGGGGTCGTCTTTTTAAACACAAAAGACACAAAATCCGAGCCGTTTAATTATTTTGTCTTTCCATTTGTGTGTGTATTTCAAAAGTAAGATTCAATCTCACGATTTTAGGAAGAATAAAACATATTTTGCCAAAAAAAGGGGATTCAAACTCTCCTCATTAATACCAAAATTATGTTTCGGTGGAAAACGTTACTCAAGCTCGTGCCTTGTTTTGTATAAATGAAAAGACATTTTGGAAAATTTGCATTAAAAATAGAAATAAAGAAAGAATGTATCACATCAATTTTCGATTAGAAAAGATTAGTCAAACCGACCGTTAAAGAGGTTTGTTTACTGTCATTTCGCCAAAATAAGCCTTTGTGAAGCCAAAAAACATAGAACATGGAACATGTCTGCAGCATGTCTTCTTAAATCTCTTCAATTCAATTTACTCAATTTATATTAGTCTAGTTCCCTTAATTCTCCTTACTTTTTTCTCCTTAGATCCCTCTAGTTTTAAATATTCTTTATCACATTATTTTCTATATTCAACTAAGATTAATCAGAAAAAACTAATTTTTGTTTAAACTATGCAATCTGACAGTTGGTTTTCCATTATTGTGTGGTTGTACTAAAAAGTAAGAACATAGCTTTACAATAATAGAACGGGAAGCGTCATGGAAACCTGTAGAGTCAAAAAGTATACAATCAGCTTAAAAATAATGTTTTCATGTTTGAAATCCTATTCAAATTTTGTTGCAATATTCACTAAATCTGTATGGTTCAAAAGCCAAAATAGAACTTGCCAAAATTGTCCATAAAAAATCTGATCCCTTCAAAATACAATGAATGCGTGGATTGACGTGTAAATCCCAAACTAGTAGAAATATTCACAAAATATATGCCTTTAAAAAAAAGGTAAGAATGTTTCGAAACGAACGCATCAGATTTTTTTTTCCTTCCACTGGTAAATATATATCCGGTTGAACTAAAGCAAAGAATAAGAGAATAAAACTAAATCCCCAGGGCCGGTCCAGGGTCGGGGGACGACCCAAAGCTCAATTTTAAGAGGAGGCACAATAATGTTCATGCTATATAAAATTTAGAATTACTTTTATAACCAAAATGGATGTTGGTGCACTTGTAAGGTGTAGTATTTTGTAGTCTAGCACCTAAGTTCAACCCTTGACATGCTAGCTTTTAACTCAAGCAACTTGGGTCTTAAAGTTTAAACTTGTCATGTTTTCTTTTTTGAATTCCAGTTTGAACCGGGCATGTAAATCACTAACTAGCAGAAATATTTACAAATATATGTTCTTAAAAAAAGGTAAGAATATTTCCAATCCAACCTATCATATATTTTTTCCCTCCTAGCATTTAATTAAAAATACAGCTTTCAAAAGCCAAGATAGAACTTGCCAAAATTGTCATCAAAAAAAATCTGATCACTTCGTAATACAATGAACGCATAGATTTACGTGTAAATCCGAACCTAGTCGAAATATTTACAAAATACGCGGTCTTAAAAAATGGAAGAACATTTCAAAACGAAGTTCTTTTTTTCCTCTCACCAGTATTTAATAATGATAAAACCCCCTCGTATTAAAAGGTTTTACAAACAGGCGAGTTTGCCGCTAGGGTTTTTATTTTCCCCCAAATCCAAAACCAAGCCACAGTAATGGAGAACGGGTTAACGAAAACCCGAGAAAATAAAAACAAAAATCAACCCTTGTCGGAAGACGTAATCAAAGCAGCGGAAGTGATTGCAGAAATCGTGAGAGAAATCGCGTGCGCTCCACTGGACCATCATCAGCAGGAACAAACGAACCCATCCACGAAGCTAGATCTCGTTACGACGTCGTTGCTATTGGCAGAAGTAATGTTCCCGAAATCTTCTCCGAAATCTTCTACGATTGATGCGTAGGGTTTATCAGATATTCCATAGGATTGAGTTATTTATAGCTATCAATTTCATATTCCTATTTTAGGGATTTCGATTTTTGAGTTGTATAGCAAACGATGTTAGTTCTCATACTGTTATGGTTGAATCATTGAACCATTTTTTTGTGGGTAATTTGAATTACCATGAATTTTCCTCCAAGTTTTAACAATTTATATTTTGATTTAGCTGGACTTCTCTTTAATTTTATAGCTGTTGAATAGTGATAAAATGAGTGAATTTTTTGATAGCCTTCTCTGCAATTTATCTGTTCTTTGTTGTTTTGGTTGAGAATTGTGGTAGAGCACAGCACTGACGCCAGTTTATCAGCTTCAATTATACTTCTTATCCTTCTTATTTTCTTCTGAGCATTGTTAATGACCTTCAATTTGGTTATTATGGATAATAATATCCACTTGATGAAAATTGTTTATGGATAAAGGGAGCACGGCGTATGATTGTTAAACGCTTAAGCTTTGGGTATCAACGAACGCTTTATTAGTAGATGATTGGGTAGACGATTGAGAAGCGCATGATTCTTAGAATTCTATTAAAAATGCTTTTAACATTTATTTAGTAGATGCATGAGAATTTAATCTTAAATTACTATAATATAGTAGATGTCATACAATTAGATGCTTATCTAATCGACGATAGGTTTTGGCATCTATTAAATAAGCATCTAGATCAATTTAGGATTTTGAATTGATCCATAATGTTACATTGAATATTATGCCTAATTCTTCTTGGTGGTGCTTCATCGTTTTTGTGTCTAATTCTTCTTATTTTCTTCTGAGCATTGCTAGTGGCGCTTCAAATTTGGTTATGGATAATAATATCCACTTGATGAAAGTTGTTTATGGATAGAGCTAGTGCGACACATGATTATTAAACCCTTAAGCCTTGGATATCAACGAACGCTTTATTAATAGATGATTAAATAGACAATTGCAAGCGTGATTCTTGGATGTCTATTAAAAATGCATTTAATTTAACATTTATTTAAAAAATGCATGAGAATTATTCTTAAATTACTATAATATATTTTTTACGTCTGTTAATAGGTGTCGTGCAATTAGATGCTTATCTAATTGACGATTGATTTTGGCATCTATTAAATAAGCATCTAGATCAATTTAGGATTTTGAACTGATCCTTAATGTCACGTTGAATATTATGTCTAATTCTTCTTAAGTGGCGCTTCATCTTTTTTGTGTCTAATTATTCTTATTTTCTTCTGAGCATTGCTAATGGCGCTTCAAATTTGGTAATGGATAATAATATTCACTTGATGGAAGTTGTTTATGGATAGGTCAAGTGCGTCACATGATTATTAAACCCTTAAGCGTTGGATATCAATGAGCGCTTTATTAATAGATGACTAAATAGACGATTGAGAAGCGCATGATTCTTGGACGTCTATAAAAAATAAGCGTCTAGATTGATTTAGGTTTTTGAATTGATCTTGAATGTTACGTAGAATATTATGTCTAATTATTCTTTGATGGTGCTTCATCTTCTTTGTGTTGAATATAAAGCTTGAATAAAAGGTTAATGACATCATCAAAAAAAATTAAACATACAAAAGAAAGTAACTTTTTTATTTTATTTTATATTGGTTAATACATCAACCATGTATGTTTGAAGAAAGTCTCGAACTTCCAACCTCTTACTCAGTTGGTACACACCTTACCACTATGTCATACTGTCTTGATTAAATGGAAAGAACATGTTCATGCCTATTAGCCTCATTTTATTCTCTCCCTACTCCAACTTCAACTAAAAAGGTAAAAGATTGGATGCTAAAAGTTAATTGTGATGTACAAATTTTCTTTTACTAAATATCAGGGCGTAAAAGAAAAATTAAGAGATGTTAATAGATGCAGCCTATTGTAAGTTATATGAAACAAAAACAGAATATCTTGCATGCACTGTTCGAGTATCCACTTGGTTAACAAATTGTTTGATATTGTTTAGGAGTATAAAATGAGTGTTAGTAAATGTTATATATAGATAACTAAGTAACTGTTTTTAACTAAAATAAGGTGCCTTCAAAGCATTAAGGGAATTTTCAAAAGATGTAGTCTGGACAAGGGAAGTAGAAATACATTTAACAAATATTTTTTGTTAAAAGAAGATTTGATCTTATATGAGGAAAACATAATTAATAATCTAATCATTCTACACCATTATTTTTCATCTTCTCCACAAACTTGGTTATTCATGTCTCATTTTGTTTGTCCATCATTGAAATATCAATTCTCTAAGTCAATAGTTTATCTCTTTATATACCAAATTATATAATTAAATTCAAGAGCATTTAAATCTCAAACTCCATAACTAGGTATTAGAGGAATTTAGGATTTGCTTAATGGATATGAATTTAGGTTTAGGAAACAACGACCTAGAGAGGGGTAAGGGGTAAAAACTCGATGACTATAAAGTAGGAGGATGATTGGGATTTCATTGGTAGTGTATATATGATGGCAATAGCAACGAGCTAACATGCATGATAAACCATATATCATAAACGAAAGACTATACATTAAACATTTCTCTTCTAATTCATTATTTTTATCTATAGAAAATTCCTCTGCCTTTTTTGTCCCATTATCCATTCAAGTTTTCCCTTTATCAATTCCTGAGCATTGAAGTACTTTGTAGGTAAAATATACTTCGCGTGTTTTTTTAATTATTGAAACACCATAAATAATTTGTTCAATTTTTTATGCTGAATACCTTCCCTATGTCATCTACTTATCTTCTTTCTTTCTATGAAACCCAGGAAACTATATTTAATGAATCAAGTAAGCATTTTCTATTGAAACTGCAAGAAAATTCGTCTTCTGCATTTCCATTAGTGCCTCTCTCTCTTGTTGTTGTTTTGTCGTTAGTTAAGTTCCCATAACTCGATAAAGCTTCATATTTTAAAACTATCACTATTCCTAGCCAACTTTGGTTTATGTTTCTCGATCTCAATAAAGTTTAAAGTTCAAGTGCAATTATTACACAATAGCTTAAGCTTAAAGGGAAAATGGGTAAATGAGATAATGAGAAGAACCGTAGAAGTGAAGTTTCTTTTACTACATGAAAAATAGAATTAAATTTCAAAATTCAACTGTGTCTATTTATAAGTGATAGTGCAGTGAGCCGGACGTAAAGATTAAATTTATTAGAAGTAAAGATCAGGTAATAAAAAAACTATCTTAGTAAATAAAGTTTTTAATCCTATGCTACCCTTAGTATTCTTTTTGCAACTAGTGTTCTTATAATATTTACCATTTCTTTGAAATCCGAATCAGCATGCATATAAATATTAGAATCAATCCAAAATACTTGAATTGTTTAGGATCTAAATATAAAACATAGATATTCAGTTTAAAGTTAATTTTGATCAAACATTATATATATTTTAAGATTAAATCAAAATAAATAAATCGTTACCTCTTCAAAACTTCTTCATCGTTTTTGGACATTAATTAATTTTTTGCACTATTGGGTCGCATTTCAACATCGTTTTCCAGAAAACAAGTCTTACGAGTTCCTTTCATGTTTGTGGCTTATTTAATTTTCTCTTATTTTATAATTTGTATTCTATGTATATTTGAATAAACTGATCAAAATATATAGATGCTTCCTTGATCAAAAGGGCGGTGGACCTCTAGAAATTTACGCAGGTTTGGTACTTTAAAAAAATATTGTTTAATCCAAGCACTTATAATTTAACTTTTATATTATTTATTGATGTCCATTTACTAACATTATAGATTTTTATTTTTATTAAATCTAAAATGTTATTATAGTGTGTATTAGATAATTGTTGTGTGAAACATAACGAAAGAGAGATGTTATTCTTGTCTAGGGTTGTTTAAGTTTACTTCAAAATGCTCTTTTATAATAAAGTTAGTTGGTTATTAATTTTATTGTATATTACAAATTTCATTATTTAGCAAAGCTTGCATTATACAGGAGTATTAGTTTAATTTGTTAGACCCAAATTTTATTTTAATATTTCCGTGTACATTAAAATGTAATCAATACTTACCACTATTAAATCATACACGGCGAATACTTTTAAACATACATAATTTGCTAAATCTTACATTACTGTTCGAAAGAGAAATTGCATTCCTTTTTGTAAAATGACTCATCTTCTTTTCGACAAGAATAAACTATCTAAACATATACCTTTTCCACATAAGGAATCCTTTTTTTATTTCATCCAAATGCATCAATTTCAAATATATTATCATATTATTTCTTTGAATACTCCTAAGTTTTTGCCCACTTTTGGACAAAAGCATATTTAATTGGACTTGGAGAATTCAAATGAAATCAAATTGGATCTAAACTTCACAAAGATATTTAGAATGTACTAGAGAACGACTTGGGAAAGTTTGGGAAGAAAATGAGCTAACGACGCGACTCAGCACTGAACCATCTTAATGACTCGAGTCAACTTCATGGCTCGAGACTCGAGTCTGAGTCATAAAGCTTGTGAATGGATGCATGCGACTCATATGGGAGACTCTCGTCTTTACACTGCAGTTATGAGGTTACGTCTAATTTGGATTAGTATTTGGCAAGATATGGATGACTCATCCTTGATCTTGAATGGAGTTGGATGGCTCATAAACGTTGATGATCAAACTAACTCGGATTACCTCAAGACTGGATGAGCCTCCTCGGCATTAAGGTGGGTAAACGGAACAAAAGTCAAAAGCTAAAAATATTATATCTTTATGAATCCACATCGACTCATTCATATGGGTCGGTACGGGGTAACAAATATGACTTGGATGACCCTGTGCTTTTTGAAGAAGATTCTTCTATTCTTTTGGACTTTGATGCAACTTGGTTTTTGGACCAATACAGAAGGATCTGCCTATAAATACTCCGTCATTCGCAACTAGAAAGAGATATGATCTTTTGCATCTAGGAAGAGACATCATTACTCTATTGAATTGTTGTCACTTCATATCTCGTGTATCACTCGTCGCAGACTTGTAACCTAAATCTAAGGAATAATTAATTAAGATTTGGAGAGATCTAACTGACAATATCATATTAAAAGATAAAATGAAGTGGATGTAGGTCGGAGTTAGTCTAAACCACTATAACAATTCTTGTATCTCTTTTATCTTTTCTGCCTTTACTTGTTGCATCTTTGAGATATGTGTTTGAGATTAACTGAATTGCCTTTAGGGCTGGTGATTTCACATTCATCTAATGTTGTTTTTAATTTTGGAGTTAACATCTAATATATTCACAAAGAAAGAGAAGAAAAAGAGCTTAGATGTTGAAGATCCGAAGAGATAACCAACCCTGGATACATGTCTAGAATTGAAGGAAATCAACCTGAACACTGAGTTAGTGTAATGATTAGCATAGAAATGTGTTTATTTTTATGCTTATATCTTATCTTTATTGTATATAAATAAATGCTACTTTGGGTATTTTGTGTGTTTTTACAGGTCATTGATTAATTGTCTCCTTCATTAAATAAAAGACCACTGATAAGAAAAAGAAGCTACTTTCCCATCAAACTCTCTTTTTGCTGAAGAATGGAACGCGTTCACACTGCCTCCCTTGCTTTGAAGAATTTATGGATTAGTGATTTATGGTGTATATATATATTCATATGTATGAATATATGATATACACTAATAAATATTTCAAGAATTGGAAGTATTCTTCATAGATAAATCAAAGGGAATCTTTCATTTTTTACTCTCTATAGAGATGAAGATTTGATTAGATAGATGCCAATCATGATGCTAATCAATTTGCCACATGACCAATCAAAAGAGGAAAGCTGCATGGAATATTTCAAGTTTATATTATCTCTTTTATTTGTGAAGATATTATTTTCAAGAGGTTGAGTCATGGCCCATTAGAGGATTAGGGTTTTTCAGTTCACCTATATAAGCACATGTATACCCATTGTAATGACCATCTCATTTCTGTATTCCATTACTCTAATAAAAATTCTTCTTCTTCTTCTTCTTCTTCTTTTATTTTCTTTCTTAGCAATCGGTGTTGTCTTCACAATTAGTTTTGGAAGAACACCAATTGTATTTTACATTTTTTTTGTTAGTGATTAGTCGTTTGATTAGTTTCAACGACAATCCTAATTTACTTTTTGTTGTTCTTCTTTTCCTGCAATTTTAATTTCTGCATTGTTGTTCTTGTTTTGCAATTTACTTTCTGTAGTGATTAATCGTTGATTAGATTCAACGATAATCCTAAGTTTGCAATTTCAATTTGTTTTTATTTCAACAAAATCTCCAGGCTTCGTCTAACTCGCTCAAGAGATTAGATAAATAATTTGAATTTAATTTACCTCCCTGTGTTCGACCTGTATGCTAAACACCTGTGCGCTTGCAGAATTTTATTACAAATATCGCGCTTTTCTAGCGTCGATCAAGTTTTTGGCGCCGTTGCCGGGGAGGTAACGATTAAATTTTATTATTTATTTAATTTTTGATTCGTGTTAGTTTTCATTTTTTTTATTTTCTCATTTTTGTTTTCTTATATATATAGAAAATATTCTTAATTAGATGATTTGGTATTGATTGTTCATACCGTAATCTTCTACACATGAGAGAAAAAAAGGTTGCCAATTTTCTTTTGTTTCATTCCTTCTCACAATTCTTTCCCTCTTTTCAATAATTTAATTACAAAAAAAAAGACAATTCTCTATTGTTGTTTCCGGCCTGCCTTGATTTTCTTCCCTTTCTAAATTGTTTTTCCTTTTTATACTTCTGCCATCAATCTTCAAAAAAAAAAAAAAAAAAAAAAAAAAAAAAAAAAAAAACTTGATTGGCAGATTTGATTTTAGTTATTGATATTACAATCTCCCAAAAACAAGGAAAAAAAATCTTGCCCCTTTTTCTTTTAATTTTCCTTCTTTTTATTTTCATTTATTTCTTTCTTTTTTTTGTTTGCATTTCTTGCAATCTAATTCCTTCTTCAAAAAGAAAAAAAATATATACAAAAAAAGAAACTTGCTAATTTTTCTTCAATTTCTTTCCATCTTTCTACCACCTTGCTGATTTTCACATTTTTCTTTTCCCTTTCATTTTCTTTTTATTTGTTTCCATCTTTTGTCTACAACTTTCTAAAAAAAAAAAACTTTTGCAATTTCTTCTCTGTCTACTTTGATTTCTTTCTTGTTTTTGTCTTCTTTTATTTCTTTCCTCAATTCCTTCTACCCTTCCTCTCTACTCAAAAAACCTTGCTTTTTTCTCTTATTTCCTTCCTCTTTTAATTTTTTTTCTTTTTTTTTTGGTTTTTCCCATTCATTTCTTTCCCTTTCTTCTTGTTCAAATTTTCATAAAAAAAAAACTTGCATTTTATTTATTTATTTATTTCTTTCCAATTGCATTTCTCATTCACCTCTTATAATCTCTCTTTCCATTTTTTTCATTTATTTCTTTTCGTCTCTCTCCTTCATTAAAAAAAACAACTTTCAATTTTCCTTTATTCTTTCCATCTTTCCACTTTCTTTCCAATCATCTACATTCCTTTTCTTTTTACAAATTTCAAAAAAAAAAAAAAGATTCCTCTTTTGCAATTTTTTTCCTTTCTTCTTTTGTCTTTCTTGTTCTCAATACATTTGATTTCTTTTCTTCTCTTACAAATTCCCTTTCTTTTCAAAAAAAAAAATCCTCTTCTAATTTTACAACAATAAACAAAAGAAAAAAATTCTTTCTGTTTTTGTCTTCTCTTTTATTGCTTTCCCTTCTCAATTTCTTTTCCAAATCTTTTACAATTACTTTCCTTCCTTTACAACTCTCTTTTTTTTTCCTGAAATCTCTCTTCCCATTTTTTTTCATTTGTTTCTCTCCTGTTTGTCCACTTTTTCAATAATAATAAAAAAAGGGAAGGTCATAAAAAGATTCATTCTTTTTTTTTTTCAATTACTTTTCCCTGCTTCATTTCTTCCCTCTGATCAAATACCCCCACACTTCAAAGGCGAGCAAAGCAAAGCAAAACAGTGAAGTTGAATTGTCACCACTACTCAATATTCTCTGGACGGACTGCCATACACCGCTGTAAAATTTCTTTAACTCTACAGGTGCTCTGCTGAAAAGAAAAATATATAGAAATTGCTTGTAAAAATCTTCTGCAGGGGCAGCGGCTTGCTTGTACAATATTTTAATTTTCTGTTATTATTCTGTGACCGTTCTGTAACTGATATTTCTGAATCTGTTTGGGAGAAACGAATTTCCATAACTAATCACTCTTGTCGATTGTCAATTTTAACGGTTGATTTGATTTGCAAAATAATATAATTGAAAAGTGGTGCTTTGTGAAGTTAACTGTCTCGTATAATTGGATCGCGGATATATAGTAGTTCAATTTATTGAACTATTAGCAAAAGAGGTTGCATACTACCCGTAAAACATTGGTCGTATCCCTTAGTATCTATACTATACGTGAACGGCCATAAGACCCTCTTCCCCCTTCTAATTGAGTCATTTAATTAATAGAGCAAAGCTTATTATTTTATATTATTTTGAAGTGAGAATACTTTCTGTCCTGCCGTGACTTCTTTAAAATGTCTAATTCAAAAAAATCATTGAGAGAAATGTGGGATAATAATTGGAGTAGACGTCCGCTTGACGAGTATGATTTTGAATTACAACTCATGAAGCAAGATTTTCCAAAATTTCGCGACCCAAATGTCAACAATTTTCAAAATTTTCAAAATGACCAACATTTTCAAAGTTATGATCGAAATGGTGACTTCAATTCAAATTTCAATAATTTCGATTATGGGCCACATCCACATGAAAATAACTTTGAATGTCAAGATAGCTTTGATCAACATCAATATGGGGTTGTAAACCAAAATTTCCAAAGTTATAGCTCATATCAACATCTTGAAAATAACCAAAATTGCAATTTTCTGCCAAATTTCAACAGTTTTGGTTACGAACATAACTTTTATGATCAAAATGATTTCCAATATCATTGTCATTTTTCTGAATATTCAAACAACCGCCACATTGGGAATGATATTGATCGTGAAATTGATGTGGATTATAATTTGGAGAATCAAGAAATCCAGAACGAGAGCTTTCAAATCAACGATTCTGAAGAATATCATCTTAACATTCTTAGAGAGGGTAGAAAAGCAAGATAGACAGCTTGATGAACTTATTTGTTTAATGACATCTTTTAAAGAACAACTTGAACAACAAAATCAAATTCAAACATGCGATGATCCAGAAAACAATCCATTCTTTGCTGATAGTGAAAATTTTCAGATAACAACTTTCGAAACTGAGAATAACGATCTAAATGAAGTTGTTCAAAATTCAAGAAATGATCTGGACTTCGATTCTTTTCAGGAAGAAGATTTAAGTTTAGATTTTGATCTTCCTCTTCCGGGCTGTGAGAAACTTGAAATTCTAGGAATTGAACAGAATAAAAATGTTGAATTTTTTAATTCAAATTTGGAAAAGGATTTTAAGGAACATGAATTCTTTGGATTGTACGAGGATGAGTTGCCAAATGAGGAAGAAGTGGATTCACGTCACGAGTTCGAAAATTTTAACTTTGAGAAAATATCAAACAAACTTGAAATTGTCAGTGTCGAAAATACGTTGTCAGTTAATGATGAGAAATGTGATCACATAGTCTTGAACAACACTCAGATTTCAAATTTCACTGAATTTATATACGATCACAAATTTTTGAATAATTACACTGATAAATTTGTTGAACACATGAACCATTTTTGGAATGTTAGCTTGATTGAAAAACTTCATGTTAGGATGACCCTAGACATTTATCTTCTGGACTTTAAATCTAGGTTTAAAGATGAGATGGTTTTCAAAAACCTTTGCTTATTAGAAAACATGCCTAGACATAGTGGGAATGGGACTCATAGGGCTAGAACCAAGTGTGGGGGAAAAAGATGGTGGTATTCTTTGCATCGCGTGCACCGCAAACACATATATCATTGTATATATGATCCATTCTTACATATAGTTAGATTGCATTTCATTCTACAAATAATTTTGCATCTCATTCACCTTTGGGTACGACCTTTCAAATTTAGGAAACGTTCACAGTGTGGATACTGTTTAGTTCTAGTGTGGGGGGGGGGAGTCTGCATTTCACTCATTTTCATTTTTTTTCTTTATTTTTCTTTCTTTTTCAATTTCAACCACTTAAATAGGACCATCATGCATTTTAGACTGTACTAACATGCCATTTTTTTTTTTGAAACATGACTCGTTTTAGATTGATAAGGCAAAATAAGTTAAGGATTATTAATCAGTTGATAGTATTTTTTTCTCTCAACTTAGATCGAATAAGAAATATAATGAAAAGTTTAATTTTGAGGGATAATAGTGTAACGGGTACATAGGGAGATTCTTAGGTGATGGCCATGAAATCTATTCTATATTGTAGACTTTGTTTTAATAAGTGGAGGACTTAAAATACTTATATTGGCTTTTCAAATCTTTAAAACTAAGTTGTGTTAAGTTGAATTCGCGTAACTCTCTTTTGTGCTTATATTTTCAAATAATAGTAATCCAAGGGTATCCAACATTGCTTGTATATCAAGTGTTGGTGTGCAAACCTGCCAAGCTCTATCCGACATGTTGTTGACAAAGTCAGCGTTGGAATATCTTGGTCTCATTTTATGAGATTGGACACCTAAGGATTACCGACACGTTGTTGACAAAGTCAAAGTCGGCTTGCACAATCCGCCAGGCTCTTTACCTACTCTCCGTTTGTCCGCAAGGCAGTGCATGGGTGGTAAACCTTGGTCTTCTAAGTTAGGTGTATGTACTTAATCATAAATTTAAAAATTTTATAGAATAAAGAATAAGCGATGATGCCCAAACACTTCTTGACCTTATTGATTTGACTAGCCATATATAAGAAAATAACAATACCACTTTGCAAATTGTGCCAAGCAAACTAAGAATCTATTTCATGGCTGCACTATGTTATCAACCGAACTAACTGGCCAAACTGGAATTTAACATTTGAAAACTTGATTTATATTGAAATTTTGTTACAAGTTGAGGTATCTAAAATAAAATCAACTGACTAGACATTGTTAATTTAATTTGTTGTACCACTTCAGAAACAAGTCTTGTTTTCATTTTTTTATTTTTATTTTGCATATGTCCATTGCATTCATGTAGTTTCATTAGAATCATAGCATACTGCATTTGGATTTTGTGGGTAGTATCCGCTGAAAACCCTCACGAGACACCACTCGTCCTACTAGGGACACCTAGAGGTTTAACGGCTTGTTGCATACGCTCAATGCAATCGTGTTTCCAACGAAAGTGTGACCTATCTAGTTAGTTTTTAATTTTTGTTTTACTCGAGGACGAGTAAAAGATAAGTGTGGGGGTATTTGATTAGCACAGAAATGTGTTTATTTTTATGCTTATATCTTATCTTTATTGTATATAAATAAATGCTACTTTGGGTATTTTGTGTGTTTTTACAGGTCATTGATTAATTGTCTCCTTCATTAAATAAAAGACCACTGATAAGAAAAAGAAGCTACTTTCCCATCAAACTCTCTTTTTGCTGAAGAATGGAACGCGTTCACACTGCCTCCCTTGCTTTGAAGAATTTATGGATTAGTGATTTATGGTGTATATATATATATATATTCATATGTATGAATATATGATATACACTAATAAATATTTCAAGAATTGGAAGTATTCTTCATAGATAAATCAAAGGGAATCTTTCATTTTTTACTCTCCATAAAGATGAAGATTTGATTAGATAAATGCCAATCATGATGCCAATCAATTTGCCACATGACCAATCAAAAGAGGAAAGCTGCATGGAATATTTCAAGTTTATCTTATCTCTTTTATTTGTGAAGATATTATTTTCAAGAGGTTGAGTCATGGCCCATTAGAGGATTAGGGTTTTTCAGTTCACCTATATAAGCACATGTATACCCATTGTAACGACCATCTCATTTCTGTATTCCATTACTCTAATAAAAATTCTTCTTCTTCTTCTTCTTCTTCTTTTATTTTCTGCATTTTTCTTTCTTAGCAATCAGTGTTGTCTTCACAATTAGTTTTGGAAGAACACCAATTGTATTTTACATTTTTTTTTTGTTAGTGATTAGTCGTTTGATTAGTTTCAACGACAATCCTAATTTACTTTTTGTTGTTCTTCTTTTACTGCAATTTTAATTTCTGCATTGTTGTTCTTGTTTTGCAATTTACTTTCTTTAGTGATTAATCGTTGAATAGATTCAACGATAATCCTAAGTTCGCAATTTCAATTTGTTTTTATTTCAACAAAATCTCCAGGCTTCGTCTAACTCGCCCAAGAGATTAGATAAATAATTTGATTTTAATTTACCTCCCTGTGTTCGACCTGTATGCTACACACCTGTGCACTTACAGAATTTTATTTCAAATATCGCGCTTTTCTAGCGTCGATCATGTAATGACTTGTAGTTTTGTACATTTTCAGAGCATAATTAAGAAATGTTAATTCCATATGAGGTCGTATGATTATATAATTTCCTAAAATGACTATTAGGAAAATTCCTCACATTTAGAATTTTTATCGAATTTTTCAATGATCGTTTTTCCCTTGATGAAACCTTATTTCGTCCATAATTTTTTGACTGGAATAGAATTTGAACTTGAAACCACTTCCATTTGAACATGACGATTGTTTTTTTTTTCATAAGGTGGTTATATATAGAAAACGAGGTAAACGTTTGAAAGTTAGTGTCGTTTTAAGTGTTTTTGAATTTTAAACAACCCAATTCAACAACTAAGGGTCATTAATAGTGTGGCCATTCTTAAGTTCTGGATTAGTGGATAACACAACTAAAATGAATTTCTATAACTCATTTCTATCATATTCTAATCCTCTTCTTCTTCCCTGAAATCTCCAACCACCATTAGAAATCTTCTTTCACCCAAGCAACAAAATTTCTTTACCAAAATTGATAGTAAATTAGAGAACATGATAGATCCACATCAAAGAAGGATCGTTACTACTATTAGCAAGGAAGATCTATTCTATTTTATTGATTTTACTTCAAGTCTAGAAGATTATTTCAAATCTACATTTTCTTTGGCAAATGTGATGATATTATATATATATATATATATATATTGTATTGACTTCTACACCTTTTTAAATTTTAGAACTCTTTCAAAAAGGAAAATCCATTAGAAACCCCATTACATTGATTTTGAATCACATCTATGAGTTTTAAATTTATTAAGATTATATTATGTAATGTTACACCTATGAATCCTTAGTTTGTTCGTAAAGATGCTATGTTTCTATTTAGATTTAAATTCTCTATAATTGGTTGAATTAAATGATTTGTTATTTTTTTTATGAATGATTATATGCATGAATTTGCTTGCTTGTATGTCTGAAAATGCCAATGAATGGCGATTTAGATTTAAGATCGAATCTGGATTTAAGTCCTTAAATTGAAGGTGCTCAAATTTGCTTGAGATTTGAGGGGATGGGTTGAAGGCCTCTAGAGGTTCTATACAAAATTCCGGGTCGTTTGGAGTTTGTATGAAAAAATTATGATCCTAGGAATGGGAACGACCTAAAATTTCAAAGTTCCTAGAATTCGGTGCGATCCGTAGGGATATGATGCTATGTTTTCAAGTTTCAAGTCAGTTGAAGCTGACACAAGGAAGTTATAGATTTTGGAAAAATTACATAACATGGGTCGGATCTGAAGAGCATAAATGTTAGCCAAGAAAGCATGTGATATAGGGGGAAGGTAGAGATGATCTCAAGAGGTTGCGTTCTAGTTTCAAACCACTTTGAGTAGATACAAGGGAGTTATGAAGCTTTGAATCTCGAATCAGAGAAGCAACATATGGGGATTATATCGGTATAGATGTATCGTTTCTAGAATGCAGAATCACTTTGAAGAGTATGACAAGCCTGGGATCGATGTTGATCCCTGACTTTCTGCTTTGAAATGATAAATGTGATCCCTATGAGGGCTATACCATGGATCTAGCGAATTCTAGGTTAGGTTAGTCAGGCGTAGGGAGGATTGTTGTAGAAGTTTGGAACATTGATTACCTGAAGGATTTTCAATAACTTGGTTTGACAAATATTCTACTTCAGGAAGAACAACCACATTAACGACCAGTTGAACTCCTGGAGGTAGAATAATGAGACTATGAGTCATGATAATGAGATTCCAAGTCAAGATGATGACACTGCAAGTCAAGATGGAGAGACTACTAGTCAATATGGAGGAACTATCAGAAGAGGCTTAGGGGGTAAAGTTTGATGATAAATGTCAATTGTCTAGACAGCTCCTAGCCATAAGACTTCAAATGGGAGTTATGCATATGGTTCCATGATGAACTCTGCAAAAAATATACATATGCAAAGGGATCGTCGGTGTGTAGGTTTGGACGGGTACTTGGAGAGCTAAGGCTGGAGTGTTTGTATGGTCCTCAACCAGATGTAGATTGTCAACCTAATTGGTAGGTTGTCTGTCAGACATTCAACCAGAATTCAGGTTGTTATTTGTAGGGAGACCTCTGACATTGATTTGCACTCATTCTCAACCTAACGTAGGTTATCAGCCGGATTAGTAGGCTATCTCGGCAGAGAGCTCTTTGGAGTGGGTATAGGATCATAGGAACAAAAAGCACTATATATCAAATGCTTTGCGTAAGTAAATGTGAAGATGAATTTTTTATGTTGTGTTTGCTTAGTCATTTATCACTCTTAGGGATGTCACTAGATACAGTTAGCATTGTAGATAGTGTTGATGCAGGCATTTAGACACCGCAGTACTCTGGCGTAGGGTATACCAATGATATTGATGTTGTAGAGTTTACTTGCTGACCCTATGGATAAAGGATCAGGTCAGGTATGGTTTTCATGTATTATGTGTTCCAATTATCTTAGTACTTGAAATTCCTATTGCTTATAGCAAACTTTGTCTCACTTCGAGTTTTATGCTTTTCTTATTAATACTATAGGTATCTTAAATGAGTAGATTAGAGACTAGCTAGGTAAACACATAGGGAAGTTCAGATGACAAGCTGGAGGCTATCTTTTATTATTGTATTTTACGATTTTATGAAGTTTTGCATTATATGGCTTATTGGTGCTTTTATTATTGAGAGGCAAGATCTAGGAGTTATTTTGGAGATGCATGACTCTGTTTTACTGACCTATACTATTTTGGATATGTTTAACTGATGTTGGGATTCATTTCAAATATTCACTGTCTCGCTTGTTTTATATAAGTATATTTTTGTTATTATATATTATCCTATGCACTTTGAGATATATGATAGGTTCAGTGTATTTTTACTTTTTTTCTACCTAGATGGCTATCTTACACTGTCCGGGCATAGTAGTGTGCACTCTTCATGTATCGTGAGTGTCAAAAGTGTAGGGTGGTCATCTAAGGTAGTCAGGAGGTGTAACACCGCATAAAATAAACCTAAAATAAACATAAGGTAATTTAATTCAAAATAAATAATAATAACCAATAATAAGTTAATGGGCTGAAAATGAAATTTTGAATGATTGGAAATTAGGCCATAAAAGTAGTATATTTTCATTTATGGTGAGATTCTAATCTGTTTTCATATTTTATTCATAATAAATGGAGTATGTATGCAAAAGATATTAATAAAACAAGTTGTGCGTAAATATTAATGCACAAGGTTTGAATTTCAAATAAATAAATATACATATCTGGAATATATTAACGTAGATAAGCATGACAATAATATTCTTACTGAATTCAAAATTGTGTGTATATATTTATACATAAGAGGGGACAAGAATAACCAATATAAGGTAACCATTCAATCAAATTAATTCATAAATTAATGAAAAAGAAACGTACAAGAGAACATGTCTCCCGGGCTTGACCCCAGAAGGAAGTCGACCGCCCTGTATAAATGGGGTCGACCGCCCTCTTATAAGAGCTGTTGACCTTTCTCCTGTAAGTTTCCCAGTGAAGGCGTGTTTAAAGGTAGACTTATTTATATTTTTCAACAAATGGACTGCTTAGATTTAAGCTATTGAATCTAACGGCCTGTATGCATGATGTCAACTATAAATATGGTCCCCATTCCTCACTCAAAACCCTATACCTATTCTTCTCCATGCTTCCATTCTGCCATTATCAATTTCCAGAAAAAGGTTAGATCTCTTCTTCCTCTCTTATCTTCATTTCTACCTTCACTAAACTAGGTTTCTCTATAGATTTAGAATTCCAGAAATTTGGTTTTTATATATACAAGATTCTAATTCTCGTGTGTGTGTGTGTATATATATATATATATGTGTGTGTGTGTGTGTGTGCGCGCGCGCGTGTGTGTATTATAGAAGGATTGTAGCTTGCTTGTGTAGGCTAAATCCATATTTCAATTCTTCAGCAAATTCTACTATTTTCTATCACAAAATCATTGGGGTTGGAATTGATTTAAGTTTACTATTTTCTATGATTTGTTGGTCTAAATCTTGATTATTATGCTTGGGAAGATTTGAATTATTTTGAAAAGAAAACAATATCAAATCCTTTAAATCTTCCATTTATTTATATTTGTATGAAGAAATGGTCATCTCTTTGTGCATATGGGTTTGGATTATTGAAATAATAAAAGAGAAGCATTTGATGTTGTATAATTCTCTATACTGGTCAGATTCATCTTATTTTATTTGTGTAAATTCATACGTGTGGTCTGGTTAAGATTTGAAGAGATTGTAAATTTGAATAGGTTTAAATCTCTATTTTTTCTAAATAGAGTATTTGAAGGTATTGTTTACAAGTCGTCCAAATATTAAGGTTTTGCATATAAACTTACATAAAAATTGAACCTATACAAAATAGGAATTATATATTGGATATATGGCAGTTTGTTTATCTTTTATTGGTGGAATAATTAAGTCAAACATAGGTTACAAGTTTTATGTTGATATCGTTGTTTTCCCATCTTGATTGTTACATTTTAATATGTGTATTTGTTCCATGATTGAAAAGAATATGGGAAATAACTTGTATACCTTTAATTTGAATAAGGTTTGACATTTCAAACATGGTAAGGATGCTAATCTCATTCGCATAATTCACGCCTATATTTTTTATATTAATTGCTTAATCGAATGTAATATTAATGTGTACTTAGTGCGTTATAAATACATTTAAATTAGGAATTTGAAATTTTGATGTTCCCATAGGGATTGGTGTGTATGTGTGTGAGTTAACTGCCTTGAATCATAATTAATGACACACAAACAGGAAGTTAACCATTACTCGTAGTAGAAGCCTTCCCGGAACCGACTGGCATATCTAGCATCTACAAGTAAGACTATTAATGTGAAAGGTCTAGGTGTCATGGTCCATTATAATTAGTTCACTGGATGCGAGGTTATGCCCAGCTTGTAGTATAAGTCTACCGGGATCCGCCCGGCAAATCCAGCATCTGCAAGTGGACGGCTTAATGTGAGATGTCTAGTGTGTGTGTGTGGGGGGGGGGGGGGGGTGTTGTTTGTGAAGTAGGCATGCCTTGAGAAGGTATTAAGCGGCTGACCTACCTTGAATTGAGTAAGTAGTAAAGTCTAGGTCCATTACTAAGGTTCACTCCTTGGTTTAGGACCCATGTCATGAGACTCACCCTTAAAAATGTCTTAATTGGTCATTGGGTCTGCCTTTCTCTTATAAGTTATTAATTTGTCTTAAGAGTCGACAGCATATGAGTAGGGTAGTTCTCCAAGTAATGTCTGCTTCTTATCTAGGGGCTAGTCTTGGCTAACCTAGGGAAGGATTTTATATATGGCCTATAGTAACCACCATCTAAGGGAAGTATTAAGTTCCTAGGAGTTCACTCGTTGGAAAAAAAGATGGTCATAAGCGGGTCTGCTAGGAGGGTTTCCTTAAATGAAGTTGTGTTCCTGACCCAAACTCGTAGTGAGTGGTCGTTACTATTTCTCGACTACAAGGAGAGTTATTATTTATGATGTTGACATTAAATATGAAGTCTTAAGTGGTTGGGGTCCGCCACAGGGTATTAAGTTATTGTAGGGATGTCCACCCTTAACAAATTAAAAAATGACCTTAAGTGACTAGGAATATCCCGCCTCATAGGGTACTAAGTGACTGTAAGGATGTCCACCCTTAAATTACTTTGAGGTGGGGGGAGGGAATATTAAGTGACTATAAGGATGTTTGCCCTTAGATTTACGCATAGGCCTTAAGTGACTATTAGGATGTCTACCTCATATGTTTAATTGTATGTATGTTAGTTTGCGTAAACATAACATGAAGGATTTACACTGCTAAATATAGAAAATAGTCATTTCTAAACTTGTATGTTTTTCATTCACTAGAACTTTATGTTCTGACCTCCCTCCTTATAACATAAACAGGTTAATAGGTGATGGAGCTTGGGGTCAGTGACAACCAATGATGCTATTAGAGATGGAGCTCGACGATGGAGGCTTTTAGTTATTTATGTCATTATAATTATATTATTGGGATAACTAGCATTGATGTACCTCTTTTGATTGCTCGAGACTCATTTTAATACGCATTTACTATGGTTTTTAATAAAGGTACATCTATTTCAAGTTATTATATTTATCCCTTTTGCTGTGTGAGATGTTGACCTCATTTAGATTTCTTTATGATATCTTTTTTTTATTATTTCCTTATAAGAACTAACAATATGTTTAAAATGGTTCTAGATTATGATAGGTATTTTCTAGGTTGAAATTTATGCCCATTCCGGGCGGGTCTTTACATTTGGTATTAGAGCATAGATTATGAGGAAATATATACATATGAGAAGCGTACTTGTTATTTTGAAAATGGATTTTCAAAAGTTTTAATATATATACATACACACACACACACACATATATATATATATATATAAGTATATATATTTATTTAAAGCACGCATATCTTTAGAAAATATTATCTGGATTAACCTTAATTTCTACAAAATTTCTAGAAACCGTGTCGTGATTTAATAGCTCCCATATTGATTTATAAGCATATAGGGATGTAAGAAACACAAAGTTGTAAAAGTGGAAAGGAATGAAAATCCGTAATTTAATAGGCAATTAATGGGAATAAAATAGTGACTTAATTATCATTCATGGAAAAGATAATGGAGAAATAAGTAGTAAGAATTTGGGATAGGACAATTTATTGTCCATAGCATGAAGATATGTAAAGGTTTTAGGAAAAGTGGAAGAATACCTTTCATTAAATGGGATAAAACCTCCATATTAGTAAATGTGGAATATGGAAATTCGAAAGAGCACTAAGGTCAATATGAGAAAGAATGTTGAAAATAAAAATATTAATGATGTAATTATAGCCATATAGGCAGAAGTATAAATATTCAATTTTTGAATTAAATGTCCATAAAAAAGAGCATTATTTATTGGATAAAATGGACATAAAGGACATTTATAATGCAGTAATTAGGAACGTCAAGAATTGAAATTAATAAGAACATGGAAGAAGGGATTTAATAAAAGAGATAGACTTCCATAAAATGGCATGTGAGAAAGTTTAGATGAAAATTTCAAAGATGTTAAGGAACCTATAAAAATAATTTTGACATGCAAATTAATTTATTTTGGAAAAAGGAAATTTTAACATTTCATTTATAGGCTCAAGTTGCATAATAATTCCATTCAAGAAAGAAATTTTGAAGGTCATTGGAAAAATAAATGTTTTTAAGGAATTTGAAAATTTTACTGTTTCTTTTGTTATACCAACTATAAATTTAAACTTTAAGGAAAAATGAACATGAATTCCTTAATTAAAAGGCAATAGTAAACCTTTTCAGTTATGAGCTTTAAAAAGATAAGAAATGTAAGTAATGGAAAATTTATAATTGTCATTGCCTTGATATAACAAGCTTTTAATGTTGAAATGAATTTGAAATGTTTCTTTTCTTAAAAATCCTATGTAAGTTATGACAATAAATTTTACGTTCAATAAGAAAGAAAAGTAGATATATAAAAATTTGGTAAGATAAGCATCATAGATATACTCATTTCAGAAAGAATGGATAATAAATTGATTACCTAAAATTTAGGTAGAATTTGAAATAGTAAATTTCTCGTATAACAAGGAGCATATGAGGGAACAATAATATTAGGAGTTGGTAAATGAGTACTCCAATAAATTAATTTAGTAATTTATAGTTAGTTTAGTAATTTATAATTCATTTATGATAATTAAATTAAAATTTTTAAAGTACCTTCATTGTGAAAACAAAGTGCAATGAGTAATTAAGGATTTCTTAACTTGAAACACATCATTAATGTGGAATTTGATAAGAGTATACGTACAGAGCAGTAAAGGTATTAAACTATATTGCTAAAATGAGCATAGTCTCAAATTAACGTTTCAAAACATATTTATGGCAATAACAACATAAATTTGAGAATATAAAAATGAATATGTTAAAAGGTATAATTGCTGCTTAATTTAATGTTGAATTATTAAAATCTTGTATTCAGATAAAAACAAGCATGTACCTCAAAATATTTGTCATTTTTAAGGACATTAAAGACTGACATTTAGAATACAAATAAAAGAACAAGTGTTAAAATAAGAGAGGTTATTTTACTTTTAATTTAAGAATTTATAAACATTTGATAAATGTTATAATCTTAAAAATGGGCCATTTATTTGAAATGTTTGGTAAAGAAGTTATGAATTTTTATTGTTAAAAAGGTACACAAACCTTGAATAATGCCTAAAAAGTGTTATTGTGTGAAATAATAAGGTATATCAAAAAATTTAGCAACAAATATCATTAGACCTTTTTGGAAACTTATTTTTTACATAACACAATCTTGGATATTAATTGAGATACTATTTTCTAAAATAGAATGAGCAATTGTTTTATTAGCTATTAGGTAATTAGGTAAGTTAGAATTATATTCTAGGGCTAAGGAAGGATAAATTGCACAACCTAATCTGAAAATTTTAGCGTCAGTCCCAGATGTTTCTATTTGAAAAGATGGTAGAGTATGGTATTTCAAAAATCAAGGATTGATTGTCAATTAGATTACCCTAGATAGTTTAATCTAGGAATTAGTACATTTATATCTGTATCTAGAAATTAGTGTGTGTGTGTGTGTGTGTGTATATATATATATATATATATATATAAATTAGTGTAACGTAACTTACAATAAGTCGCGAGTTCAGACAAAAATTCATGGATATTAATTGCAAATTTAGTAGGCAATAAATTTGTAATTAATAAGATCAAAAGAGGATTTTAGGGACTTATTTAGAAAAATAAACTGATTTGGAGAAAATGAATATATTTTCAAGCTTAATGGAGTTTAAAAGAAGTTGAGTAAGTATTTATGAAATGGTCCGGTTTTGAGAATGAATAGACCACAATTATGGGAATGGAAAAGGTGGAAAATTTAAAGAGATGGATTGGCATCTTAAGAAATTAGAATAAAATATTTATACCTCAGCACCATTTAAACCACATAATTATAGGATAGAACTTCCAAAAGAATAATTTTTAGGTTATGGTCACTAGTGGTCCCCTGTATCGATTGGATAAGGGTATAAAGTGATATAGGTAATGAATCCCTATTTATGCCCGTGATGTTGGGATTTGAAACCCTAATCTAAATTTTGAAATAAATGAGTAAGAGAGGATTTCATGGGGATGCTTAACTTATCGATCTACGATATATGGGATTTGGAAGTTAATAGCAGAATTTGATTTGCAACCTACCAGTAAGAAGTGCATTGGTCTCAAATTTTTTGGAATATTTGGTGAAGAAGAAGATTAGCCTTAGAAAATGTCATCCTCAGGAATAAGAACTTGAAGTGTGAGAATAAGGAATTGGCTTACACATAAATTTGTATTAGCCATTTTAGCTTGAATATGACCGTGTTTTGGTTTGCTTAAGGGTATTTGTTTAATTTTTTATAAATTATCTATTTTGTCGTCTTTCACAAAAAAGACTATTTGAAACTATAAGGAATATACTTGAAATATGTAATGTGTAATTTTGCGTGTTTGCACGTAGCTTATACTATCCACTCAAAATAAGACAATACTTATTCCTTGTAATTATAAATGTGTCAGTACTATTGTTTAGGAAAATTTATGGAAATTATAACAAAAAACCTCATTGGAATATCAAGGAGGTCATCTAAAATACCAAAGTGTTGATGGCATAATCATTGACAAATTTCTACTCGAACTAAATTTGTGATCAAACTTTGGGAAAAGACTAAATTGATTAGGTAGCTTGTGAAGGGTAAAGGATCAGTATTATATTTTGGGCGTTCCCAAAGTTATGGGAATAAAAGATATTATTGATGATAGGAGCCTATAGCAGTTTTATGTTTAATAAGATACCTTCACAGTACAATAAATTTTTGATAGGGCCTAATCAAGAAATAGGGACAAAGACGTAACCATGACAGTCTTGTGCCACCATAGATATTTTGGAGCATGGGATTTCAGGACTCTGCATTAATTAGTTAGATTGGTTCGAGTACATTAGGGGGAGAATTTTAAGGAAGGCGTGAAAATTTTAAATTTTATGGCTTTTCTCAAATTTTTTGGATTCTATGGTTGCATTGTGGTTGCTAGATTGGGGGTTGGAGATGGTTGCAACACAAATGCACAGTGCACTTATAGAGAAATTTTATGCATATTAGGAAGTTTTGAATACATACAACATAACTTGTAACACTTACACTAAAACGACCCGAACTTCCCCGGTAAGGAAAGCCCGGATTGAATTGAGGACAAGCCACATCGGAACACAAACGGAAGAACATTTCATTGCTTATTACAACAATTTCATCTGGTTACAAGAATATACAGAGTACAAACAAATAATACACATCATAAAATATCAGAGATTACAATGCATTACATAGCAGCTGAAAAATAGTATAAAACACAACTGAAAGTAATACATGGATACAGAGCTTTCCGAGTATCGTTCCAGCTGCAAACCAGAATCCTGTGAATATAAATCTGCAAAACCAAAACTACTAGCTGCCCGTGTCGAAAATAGGGGCACCCAGAGTTTAGGTTAAAACAATAAACTCCAGGTCAGTCATGTGACTGGTGTGAGAACTAAAACAGTTATTAATCTTTATTTTAAAGTTAGGTAAATCAAGGGACCACGCCGTATAACACGGAATGGGTTTCCTCCCAAGAATACCAGTGCATAAAACAACAGCGTAATGCTAAATAAATAAAAATCAAGCTATTATAAGACCCAGATCCCATCACTCAATGCAACGCAAGTCGGAGGATAGAGTTTTTACCTTATAATAGCCAAAGAATGCTTGGTACATTTAAACAAATCATTTGATACTATTATAAGTGCATAGTGTATAAAACAACTTCAAATCATAAGTATCAATCATAGATGGCATGGGTACCATATATCATGTCGCCAATACTAGGCTCTATAATCAAAACCGCAAAGTCACGTATTGGAAGTTGGATTTCCATCTGTGAACCGAGGCTAGGGATCGTCCTCCACCGATTCGAGACAATCTAGCCTACCATGTCTCAGGACCCAGACTCAGGTGGGCCCTTGGATCGTCAAGGCCGGTCCACCGATGTGGATTAAAATGCCTGAACACTGCGTTTCCCCGCCCTTTGGGGCGTAAATGAGCCCAATGGCTCCATCGGCTCCACATAGTCACCGATATATATGAGGCGCCTCACAACAGCAATAACCACACAGGTGAAAATAATATAAATGTCAGGGCTGGTAGGTCACTGACACCACCCTCGCTAGAAAGAAACGCATGTCCCCCCTGAGGTCCTCTCCCATTTCTGGTCCACAACCGGGGTGTGAGGCTCGCGAATCCACGCTACACAAAGCTATGCCACATAGGCCGTGCTTTGATCATCAACCACAAGACTTTGCTTTTCAACAGAAGCCTTGATCAATTGCCACTTAGGCATGCCACACATGCAATTTACTCCATGCGATTGATATCCATCAATATATAACCCCTGAGCTCGTACGTCTCAGAGAAGGGCGTTAAGCAAGAGAATAAATTCTCCGCCGCCAAACAGATATATATTTAATAGAAATCAATCACACAGAATAAAATCCAATGTCAGACAACAGTTCGTTTACAAGTTCGTTCTGGATCTGAACGAAATCGGAGGCACCTTGTACCTCGCATATCCATCGATCTCCAAGTACGTCTGGACTATCACCAACTGATTCCCTCCTCTTGGGTGTACAGCCCAATCAAGATCATCAGTAATCACCCAAACGATGCGAAGACCTCCGGTCTTCAACCACGGTCTCCATCCTCGACACCACGTTGAATCAGTTATTCAGAATGGGATAAACCCGGTCTTTCTGAATAACTCGCGTATATAATAAACAAGTGTTACACAAACACAACATACGCCTCATTCCAATTCAGAATATTCTTTTATTAAAATATTCTTATACTTTGGGAAAATTTCCCATTAATTTTATCAAAGATAAATTCTTTAAATTTATTCTTTAATCTTCTTTGAATATCAATTCAAACTAGTCGGGATTAGCGAGCCACACCGAAGTAATCATTCATTTTATTTCCCAATCCCAACCTATTCATCCCATGAAGTAAAACTGGTTATACTTCATATCTAACACCACTGTCTTGTCAGTAAATTCAATTACCTTTTCACGTTCAAATCTAATTAAAGATTTAACTATCGCATGGAGCAAAACTGGTGATACTCCATTCTTGATTATTTCAATCTAATTAAAGATTCATTAAAACTCCACTTAGTTTTAATCTCCCCAAAAATCAATATCCTGCCCTTAACTAGGTTAAAGAACCAGTGTCATCTAAAACACAGTTCACGATAAACCCAAAATCACATTTGATATTAAATACAAGGCTCTAAATAGAAAATATATCGGCTTATATTCAATATCAAATTCTACGATCAACAAATATCGTATTGGAAATAACGATATAAATATCTTTCAAATTCCTATAACAATATCTGTATAATCACGAAATCCAACATTGAAATATTCCAAAGACAATTTCGATTCAAATCCATTTCCTCTTTATATATTGGAAATTCTGGTTATTTTCAAAACCATTTCAAATCCACTTTATTTATTTCAAAAATAAATGAATTATAATTCTAGTTCAAAACTAGTTCATTTCGGCAAAAATCTATTTTTATCTTTTCAAATATGGAAATTTTCATCCCAATTCTTCACAAATCATTTCTTATGATTTTACACAAATTATTACTATTTTTAATAATTTTATCAAGGCTCGTACAGTCGATTTCCATCAACGGCCATCGAACTGCACTTACAACAACCTTTTCCAAATTTGATTTGGACATAATTCCAAATCCAACTGTTAGATTTCAAATCTCTAATATCCATTAGAAAGCTCTTTTCGATACGAACCCAATGGTTCCGGTTTTAGGAGAATCCGACGGTCGGATCTCTCGTAATATCCATTCGAAGTCAATGATCGAAATTCACGAACTGCCACAGCGCGGCGCGTTCTATTCAAGCCATTATATATATATATATAATATATGTAATATATATATTTCGTCGATTTTCTTTTAAAACGTATTTTATAAATCGTTTTCAAAATGATTTCAACTTCCTATTCAATTTCTAATCAAAATTGAATATTCCACATCATCGATATACAAATGATAATATTTTCAAAACGTTATATTTTGAAATCAGTTCCTTTTCTATATTCATTTTAAAAAGGAATATAATCGATATAAATATCGTTCGCGTTAAAATGGCGCATATCTAACCAACACGGCTTTATATATTTCAATAACTTCGTTATTCTATTCAACAAATGAATATTTTCTTCAACACATGAATTTTCTTTCTACTCAACACATGAATTGTCTTTCTATAATATTCCTTATTTTCCAAATTGGAATGAGGCCCAATCAATTACCATATAATGTTAATTATATGGATTTTATACAACACACGCATATAACAGCAACGATAAATAATCAACCTTCATCCAGAGTGCACCACACAACTGCATAAGCATTAAATATAAATAATTAACGCTTACACAGTCTGTCAACCCATCAATTGACATACAACTAAACAATCGGGATTAGTGTACGTCAAATGTCATGCCAATACCCGCGTGGGGTTTCAAATCAACAAACACAGATTTTATTTGTGCAGTTGGGCGATGTGTAAAATTTATCGTCCCAATCAATATCAGTCAAATCGGTGTACATAAACAAATCGTTCGATTTGTAAATGAATATTTATTTTACTTCAACACATGAATGTATATTTTACTTCAACACATGAATATATATTTTACTTCAACACATGAATACTTTTTTTTCAACACATGAATATATATTTTATATACTCTTTAAAATTTATATTTTTAACTATAAAATATTTTCCCCTATAATATATTTTATTTCATTCCACGTCACACAATCAAATTCCAAAACACAGCAATTTAACAAACAAGTCATCCATGGTCTGTGGATGAAGGGTGTCGGGTGTTGCTAAGCACCGTCTGCATCCTAGTATATATTTCAAACTAGAAATAAATTAAAGGTGAGGAGTTCTCACATTGGTTTTCCACTCCTTCGGTTTTATTTGAATTTCTGGTTCGGTTCGAATTTGAATTTGCCTGAAATTCCAACGTGCTCCTCTTTGGACGCGGTCAGTTTTGTTGTGAAGCTCTCGAAGTTTGTAATTATTCGACCTCGTATGTAAAAATTACGGTATTATTTACATTGGGAAAATTATTAATTAATTATTTAAAAATGATTAAGCTAATTACCCCCTTTAAACCATCTTCCCCCTAATCCTTCAGACCGACGTCGATTGAGCCACCATCCTAGGGTTTAAAATCTGTGCCGCCACACACCACCGGAGGTCCATCGGAGTGCGCCACTTGCTTCAGCATCTTGAGCCGCCCCTCTCTCCTCAACCACGGCCATATCGCTCCACCCAAGGCGCCAGGAAATGGCGGCGAGCGATGGCTCTTTGAGCCCCGAATTCGAGAGCATCAGGCCATGAAAAATCATCAAATCCGTATGGATTTTTAGCTTGAGAGATGCTCATTGATTTTGCTTTGGAAGCTTAATGAATCATGCGGTGGATAGAAATTGATTAGGGATTAAAAACTGGAAAATATCGGCCTTCGTTTTCAATAACGCGGTGGCTCAGAAGTGAGAGGATAGGGCTAGGGTTTCCATTATTTATATATAATTTTTAATTATTTTAATTTCTAAAATACCCTTGTGTTGATACAAACTCTAAATCGAACCCAATGACTGTCGCCCCTAGCTAAATACCCCCATTCCGAACACATTGGGATATGTTTCATAAGCCAGTTTAGCTGTTTCGATCAGTTATTATACAAATTAAAATATAAAACTTTCAAATATGGATTTGAATGTACATTTTAATTTGCCGGGGCCACATACTGATTCTAAAAATTCCAGAAAAAATATTTCTAGCTTCATATTGACGATATGGTCCTAACAAAACTAATTTCGTCAAATTTGAAGACCGTTCGAAAAATGGTCATTTTCTGGTCGATCCAACTTGACTGAAACTGTCAAAACACGTTTAACTTCGCCACGCTGACATATTGCTTTCAAAAATTATGAAAATTGGAATCTAGCAATAATTTGACATTCCGAATCCAACAATAGTGGTTTCGTCAAAAACAGAGATCGTTTGCAAAATGGCTATTTTTAAGGCCTTTATATATATTAAAAAATATATAAATTCCACAGCGACTTTTCTGAATTTTAAACTGGGCGTATCTTTCAACTTTTAAAACGAAATCTCAGTTTCTTAGATCCGTTAGAAAGATATGATCAAACAGATTCAAATATTTCTTGTTTCGTTGAAATCCGATTTATTTTGAATCATGTACATTCATTTGAAATTCGAAATAGAATTTTCAAACTGTCGCGCCATTTCAGGCTCAAATTATAATTAAAATAAATTTATTCGTTTTAACTTCGTCGAAAATAAATTTTCCGTCGTGATTATTTAAATATTCAAAATCCGTTAAAATTGCCAAAATAAAAAATTTAAATTGGCTCAGAATTTCCGGGTTATTACATACACGTTAGGATTGAGCTCACTCTAGCAAGTCTGCAGTGCATAATCATTATGAATTATTGATGCTTATAAAATAACATGGGTGTACAAGATGGTTGTTTAGAGCTAGTTATGTTCTTCGCCCCTTCAAAAGATTTCGAGACGAAATCTCTTAAAAGGGGGGAGAATGTAACACCCCGTAAAATAAACCTAAAATAGACATAAGGTAATTTAATTTAAAATAAATAATAATAATCAACAATAAGTTAATGGGCTAAAAATGAAATTTTGAATAATACGGAATTGGGCCATGAAAGTATGTAGTTGCATTCGTGGTGAGATTCCGACCCGTTTTCATATTTTATTTACTGAAAATGGAGTCCGTATGCAAAAGATATTAATAAAACAAGTTGTGTGTAAATATTCATGCATAAGGTTTGAATTTCAAATAAATAAATATACGAATCTGGAATATATTAATGTAGATAAGCATGAAAAGAATATTTCTATTGAATTCAAATTCTTGTGTGTGTATATATATACACATAAAGGGACAAGAATAATCAATATAAGGTAACCAATCAATCAAAATGATTTAGAAATTAATGAAAAAGAAATGTACAGGAGAACAAGTATTCTAAGCTCGACCCTAGAAGAAGAATCAATCGCTCTGTAGAAGAAGGGTCGACCCTGGGGCGGGGGGGGGGGGGATGGGGGGTTAGACTGCCCTCCTAGGTGTTTTGAAAGGAAGACTTATTTATACTTTTCATCAAACAGACTGCTTAGATTTAATCTATCGAATCTAATGGCCTGTATGCACGATGTTAGCTATAAATATGGTCCTCAACCTTCACTCAAAACCCAACATCTATTCTTCTACATGCCTCCATTCTTCCATTACAAATTTCCAAAGAAAGGTTATATCTCTTCTTCCTCTCTTATCTTTATTTCTACCTTTTCTAAACTAGGTTTTACTATAGATTTAAAATTTTGGAAATTTGGTTTATATATACATATATACAAGATTCTGATTCTTATATATATATATATTTTAGAAGTATTGGAGCTCGTTTGTGTAGGCTAAATCCAAATTTCGATTTTTCAGCAAATTCTACTGTTTTCTATCTTAAAATCACTGTGAGTGGAATTCATTTAAGTTTACTATTTTCTATGATTTGTTAGTCTAAATCTTGATTATTATGCCTAGGAAAATTTGAGTTATTACGAAAATAAATCAAATCCCTCAAATCTTCCATTTGTTTATGTTTTTACATAGAAATGGTCAATCTATTTGTGTATGCAGTTTGGATTATTGAAATAATAAAAGAGAAGCATTTAGTGTCGTATAATGCTCTATATTTGTCAGATTCATCTTATTTTATTTGTGTAAATTCATATATGTGGTTTTGTTGTAAAAGGTTAAGGTTTGGAGAGATTGTAAATTTGAATAAGTTTATATCTCTATTTTTCTAAATGGAGTATTTGAATGTATTGTTTACAAGATGTCCAAATATTTAGGTTTTTCATATAAACTTACAAAAAAGTGAATCTGTACCAAAATAGGAATTGTGTGTGTGTGTATATATATATATATATTGGATATATGGATATATAACACATTTTTTTATCTCTTATTGTTGAAATAATCAAATCAAACCTAGGTTTCAAGTTTTGTGTTGATATCGTTGTTTTCCCATTTTGAATTTTACATGTTAGTATGTATATTTATGCCATGATTGAAGGGAAAATGGGAAATAATTTGTGCACCTTTTTTTTAATTAGGATTGACATTTCAAACATGCTAAGGATGCTAATCTCATTCACATAATTCACTCTTATATTCATATATTTTAATAGTGTAATTGAATGTAATATTAATGCGTATTAAGTCCGTAATAAATACGTTTAAATTAGGAATTTTAAATTTGAATGTCCCCATGGGAATTTATATGTATGTTTGTGAGTTAATGGCCTTAAATCATAATTAGTGACACATAGACACGAGGTTAACCATTACTTGTAGTAGACGCCTACCTAGAACGATCAACATACCCAGCATCTACGAGTAAGACTGGTTAATGTAAGAGGTCTAGGTATCATGGGCCATTATGATTGGTACACATATGCGAGGTTAAGCCAAGCTTGTTGTAGAAGCTTTCGCAGAATCACCCGGCAAATCTAGCATCTACAAGTGGACGACTTAATGCGAGATGTATAGTGTGTGTGCATATATATATATTTGTATGTGAAATAGTTGAGAAGGTACTAAGTGGATGACCGAATTTGAATTGGGTATTAAGTAGTTAGGAATAGGTCAATTCCTAAGGTTCACTCCTTCATTTGGGACCCAAGTCATAGGACTCGCCGTTTAAAAAGTATTAATTGGTCACTGAGTCCTCCTTTCTCTTATAAGGTATTAAATGGTCTTAAGAGACAATAATAGATGAGTAGATTGGTTCTCCAAGTAATATCCACTTCTTATCAGGGGCTAGTCGGGATGACCTAGGGAATATATATATGTGTGTATGTGGCCTAGAGGAACCATTGTCTAAGGGAAGTATTAAATGACTAGGAATTCACTCATAGGGATAGCTACAGGGTAACAAGCAAGTCTGCTAGGAGGGTTTTCTTAAATGAAGTTGTGTTACTGACCCAAACCTGGTAGTAAGTGGTTGTTACTATTTCTCGACCTACAAGGAGAGTTATTATTTATGACGTTGACATTAGAGACAAGGTCTTAAGTGGCTGGGGTCCACCATAATGTATTAAGTGACTGTAGTGATGTCCACCCTTAACAAATTAAGAAATGGCCTTAAGTGACTGTAGGGATGTCCACCTTTAACAAGTTAAGAAATGGTCTTAAGTGACTAGGAATAGCCCGTCCTATGGGGTACTAAGTGAGTGCAGGAATGTCCTCCTTTAAATTACTCTATGGTATATTAAGTGACTATAAGGATGTCCGCACTTAAATAGGCCTTAAGTGGTTGCTAGGATGTTCGCCTCATATGTTTATTTGTGTATGTTTGTTTGCATTGACATAACCTGAAGGATTTACACTACCAAGTATAGGAAATAGTCATTCCTAGACTTATATGTTTTTCATTCACCAGAACTTTATATTCTAACCTCCCCCCTCACAACATAAACATGTTAATAGGTGAGGAAGCTTAGAGGAAGTGAGACCAGTGATGCTATTAGAGATGGAGCTCGACGATGGAGGCTTTTAGCTATTTATGGTAGTATTATTATATTATTGAGATAAATGGTATTGATGTACCGCTTATGATTGCTTAAGACTCGTTATGATCAACATTTTTTATAGTTTTAAATAAAGATAAACTATTTTAAGTTATTATGTTTACCCTTTCTGCGGTGTAAGATGCTGATCTCATTTTGATTGCTCTTTATATATGTTTTTATTATTTGCTTATAGGTACCAACAATCTTTTTAGAATAGTTCTAAGTTTCGATAAGCCTTTTCTAGATCGGAATTTAGGCCCATTCTGAGCAGGTTGTTATAGGAGGCCTCTATACATTCTAATAGATCTTATCATAGCACCAGAGAGGATATAGAAAGAATGATGAAGGAGATGTAGGATGAGATCAAATCTAGGCAACAAGAGATGATGGAATACTTTCTCCAAAGCCTTTAACAACAAGGAATGGTTGGATCTATAGGAATCGGAACAAAACTCCAAGATTCAATATAATTGCTTCTGTATCTAGACAAGATCGATTTGGAGTGGATCCCACGCAAGTAAAACAACCAATACTTTGTGTGATGACCCAAAAATTCATACCATTTGAATTGAGTATAAACTACACAACTCCGATCCATATGTAGAGGTAAACATTTCACTTCCTCGAAAACATCGAGAAAGTCCCTTAAAATAGGAATGGTATTCAGATTAGTTTTAATTCGTCTACAGTACGTTGAGAAATAAAGCTATGTGATGCGCCAGTGTCAAATAAAACTCTAAATAGTTTATCACAAATGAAAATATTACCTTACATAACTTGCTTCCCTTTGTCTAGATTAGAAGTGGAGGGTTCATCTTTCAATGTATAGACTTTGGTGACTGAAGCTGGCTTGATTAGGGGGCGTTCCTTTGCAAAGTGTCCGAGATTATGGCAGTTATAGCATTATGACATCTTATATTTATCGTACTTGCCTTCTTTCTTCGGCTTCTTAGCAAGTGATGCCCTTCAGCTTTTCTTCTGGAACTTCCTTCTTGTTTTTTGGGCCAGGGATTCTTGCCAGTGAAATTCCTCTTTTTTCCATCTTGGTTGTTATTCTTTTCTTCCTCAGATTCCTGCTGATCCAAGGTATCATATCTATATCCCATGTCAACCATGTGCACACGAAAGATTTATTCATGTGTGCCATCGTTTCTCTTCTACATAGCCTATTCAGTACTTTTATAAACTTTTCATTCTTCTTAATAGTTGTACTTACCAACTCTGGGCCGAAATGAGAAAGTCAATGAACTAATTTAGATATTCTTCAAAGCTCATTTCTCCTTGTTTTAAATCGAAAAACTTTTCATACATCCTGTAGATTCCTGCCGATGGCATATATCCCTCTTCAAAGACCTCTGTGAATCCTTCCCATGTAACATCACCTTCTGGTTACCCTTGTGGGATGGTTTCCTACCAAACCAAAGCTCCATCCTCAAGCTGCCATGTAGCTATAACCCTTTTATGTTCATCACTTAGGTGCAAACCCCTGAAATTCTTTCACAAGATTTCATGCAAGCTTGTGCTTCAATAACAGACTCGGTTCCTTTGAATGCTTCGCCTCCGAGTTTGGTGAAGTTCTTATAATGATTTGGCCATTCATTTTAAATTTGTACTCGCTTCTAAACTTCATTAAAAACAGCTGGGCCACACCCATTGGTAGTGGTATTGCTTTGTACCCTACGTCGTCCTCTACGGCTGCTTATTTCTTAAAAATCTGCTATAGTAAGAAAGCTCAAATAAGGCACATGGACGAGGTATCTTAGGGAAAAGAAATAATTATAGATAGGAAATAAAGGTGTATGGGTTTCTCTCTCTCAGATCTACACTTATTCTAAGGTATTATCAACCCCATCTCTAATGAGTTATCCAATGGTTATACACTCAGAGCTAACCTTCAGCTCTGATACCAAGCTGTGATGACCCGGAAATTTATACCATTTGAATCGATGTAAACCACACAACTCCGATCCAAATGGATAAAAACTCTCGGCCGTCAATTAAAGACACAAATTCTTGTCCTCCGAACATCAACAATTAATGTATCCAAAGATAAGCACTGTTGTAAGTTCAAATGTCCAAATCCTAATCATCGGTGTTTTTGGGTAATAACACATAAGAATACAGTGGAAAATAAACTCCCCATGATACTACAACAAGTTTACAATAGAGTCATGCATGAGAAGTACATGAACGGGTACATGAAATATTTTACAACAACATATATCCGATAAAATGATACACAAACTTAATTTACTACATAAGCAACAGGAAAGAAAAAAGACTAGGGTCTTCGAAATATAAAGTCCCAAAGATCAGGAACTCCAAGATAAGTATATATCCAGATTCCTAACCCCAGTAGCTAACTGAAAAACTCAAACCATTAGGTTGCCCGTGTTGAAAATATGCGCTCCCAGAGTTTAGGTGAGGGAAATAATAAACTCCGGATCAGTCATGGGATTGGTGTGCGGAAGCAAAACAATTTTAAATCATTTTCAAGTTAGGAAATTTATAGGACCACGCCGTATAACACAGAACATGTTTTCCCCAGATGAATGCAAGTGTATGAAACTCGCAATGCTCAAGCTACCATAAGCTCTCGTGCCACACAAACAATGCAAATGCACACTTGGGCGAGGTTTCATGTATGATAACCAAAATATGCTTGATACGTGAAAATTTCTCTTATATTATTTTTAGTGCATAGTGTGAAAATCACTTTCGCAAATAAACATATCAATCTTAGCCGACATAGGTACCATAATATTATGCTGACCTCCTACGCATTTTACGCAGGATCTACAATTTAAAATCGTATGGGTTCATAGCTGATTAGTTTGGATTTCCAACAAAGGACCAAGGTTAAGGAACTTCCTTACTGAATGGGTACGCCTCTAGCAAACATTTCGAGAAGTAGATACTTCTCTGCCAACACAAGGTCGTCAGTGCTATTCAAAGCCATGCCACACTAGTATGTCATTCCTCGGTCGTTACCGACCTTTCTCTACGGGATCCGGAATTTCCAACAAAACCACAATAGTAATATGCTTAGGCCTCATACCATAGCACTACCACATAAAAGCCACATTTCAAGCACCTAGGCTCCATACCATAGTGTTGCTTTCAAATATTTGGAAAGAAATGGTCATCCCTTAAGAGTCGCGAACACCACAACCTTACTATATCTTTTCCTATTTCGGTCATTTCCGTGATGTGAGGCTGTCAAAGTCTCGTTACACAAAGCTACACTTAAATAATCCCTGCTTTGATCATCATAGCACATCACTTAGCATGTCACATTGTCCATCCACAACGTAAAACTGATGTCTATCAATATATAACCTCTAAGCTTGTGATGACCGCCCACAACCCCTGCACTAAAAAATGCGCTGAAAGGTGTGCCAGTCATTATGGATGATCATCAGAGTAGGTAAACAACATCGGAACCTGTCGTAGAACTCACAGCACAAGGATAAAGTATAGTAGGAAATATACAAAAAATAATAATAGTGAAGCATCACATAACAAACTTTTGAAACTTTCTCAACATCCTGAAAGGTTATCCAACTGATACCAAAGTTTATACATAAGGCCTCACTACAACCCTCATAGAGCACTCAAACAGCAGAAACAGAAATACTATATAGTAATAAAACTTGTACGTAAGTCTCCATCTCGCCTCCGAACTGCAACATCGTCCTCACTAATCTCCTGTCACCTAGTCTGTCCATCCACTACCGGATAAACATCCCAATGTAATAAGAGGGAAACACTGAGTCAGACAACAGTCTTAGTGAGTGATAAAATAGCTAACAAACTTCATCAATAAAGTATATGAGAATAGGTAGATTAACAAACCAATCTACCAAACACCAGAAAAGAACTCAACTCACGTCTTGCCCACATCGGACAGTGGCAGTCTTTACATTAAACAATTCAACCATTCATCCATGGAAAACAGAACACCCATTCAATTGTGGTAAAGCACTAAAGACATCCAGATTATGCATATCTCATGTAAACCATGCTAATCGAATTTAATAACCCCCAGGCACAAGGCCCAACTTCCTAAACCAATATCAGACAAGCACCCAAGGAACATCTCCTTCGACGTTGGACAATCTACATGAGACAGTACAAACAAAGCATCCAAACAATCAAACGTCCATGACTGACTTTGGCTATCACCACCAATCTTGCTTTGAAACCAATGTTAATCGTTTGACGGCCAACCTTACCACATGTCATGGGCTAATGGTAACTCCAATTCTAGCATAAACCCCATTTGCCTTTCAATGATACATATGTATGTCCAACCTTGACAACTAGGCCTTTCAACGATACCCAGGGTACTCGACCAACAACCGGTCTTTTAGGTGCCCCTATCATACCCATGCTTTGAGCCAGATAGAACTTGCAACAATGATAATCTCTCGGCCTTCACATCTCTAGTCATCCAACCCATTGACTTTTCACAGCTCAAGCAACCTTCTCGAGCGACCATTATCCACCAACTCACGACCTTTGAGTTGTCACCTCATTCGCTGTTCTACACCGATCAACGAATTCCTTTCAATACTTATAACCTTCCTACTTGAATTTACTACGAAGTCACACCATCGGTGAGCCAATTACATCACTGCGCTGCGGCTAGGGTTCGATGGGTTGCCCCCAAAAAATATTTTTTCAAGCCTTTTTATTTAAATCTGAGTCGTACCCAAAAATACAATTTTTTTAGAAAATGACCATGTTCGACCGACCCTCCTGCTGCGATCGAACCCTTCTGCTCGACCCAACACTTCTCGACCCTGACTATCTTCCATCATAACCATGGTCGACCAACCCGTCCCTCTTGAACACGACCGACCCGACCCTCTCACATAGGATCGACCCAAAGTCACCACATCAATCCCTCAACTCCACACCAGAATGACCGACCAGGTAAGGACCGACCCACTTCAAGACCGACCGACCGACCCATTTCCTGACTTGCTCCCCATGACATGATTTCGGCCCGACCGACCCAACCATGAACGATCCAAAACCTGCATATTGCAATTTCAGCTCTGATTTCGACCAAAACTCTGCCAAACGATAGATTCGTTGAAACCAACATGTCCAATTCATCAAACATGACTACAAACATGATATGAATTCACTAGCAACATGAAAACGATGATTGTCACTAAAATTTAGGTTGGTGAATTCACTAGCAACATCAAACATGACTACAAACATGATATGAATTCACTAGCAACATTTTAACCACCTTTTCTACCTCAGGTTTAGATCCTTCTAGGTGTAGAGATATTTCAAAGATTTAGGTTGGTGAATAATTCAAATTTCTCAAAGTGCCTCCATATCTTTAAGGCAAATACTATTGTTAGCAACTCTAGATCATGGTGGGGCAATTCATCTCATGTGGTCGTAATTATTTACTTGCATAGGCAATTACTCTACCATTCTGCATAAGAAATGCACTGACACCATTGCCACTTACATTTGTATACATGGTCAGTCCTTGATTTCTGTCTATAATGACTGACACTAAAGCAGTGGTCAGCCTTTTCTTTAACTCTTGGAATGCTGCCTCGCATTTAGGAGTTCAATCAAACTTTGCATTCTTCATAGTCAGCTTCATTAGAGGATTAGCTAACTTAGAAAAATCTTGCACAAACTTGCGGCAATACCCAACTAAGCCTAGAAAACTTCAAATTTCCTTTGGCGTTCCGGGTTTCTTCTAATCCAAAATCACAGAAAACTTACTTGGGTCCACAGCAACTCCTTCTTTTGACACTACATGGCCAAGGAATTTCACTTTCTTATCCCAAAAGTGACATTTTGATGGTTTTGCAAACAAGATGTTCCTCCTTAATATTTCCAACACAACTCTCAAATGTTCAGCATACTGTTCTTTGGTCTTGGAGTATATCAATGTCATCAATAAATACTATTACCATTCAACACTTCCCAAAATACCCTCATCATCAGGTCTACGTAGTACGCAAGTGCATTAGTTAGTCCAAAGGTCATAACTAACCGTTCGTAGAAGATATCCGGCCCACGGAAAGTAGTGAATGAATACAATCCTCGGCGATCCTCAACTGACGATACCCTTGGGGTAAGTCTATCTTCGAAAAGAATTTGTCACCTTGAAGTTGATCAAATAAACCATCAATTCTGGGAAATGGAAATTTGTTCTTGACGGTGTGCCAATCTATGTCTCGGTAATCCATGCACAATCTTAACGATCCATCTGACTTTGTGGCAAACACTACAACTGCTCCCCATTTTGAAAAATTAGGTCAAATAAAACATGTTTCCAAAAGCTCTTGGGTTTGCTTATCTGGCTTTTGCCTTTCCTTCGGAGACATATGCCGACTAGCAAGCACAATAGGCCTTGCATTTGGTATAAGATCAATTTTGAACTTGATTTCTTGATGTGGAGGTAAAGATTTCACTTCTTTGACAATATCGAGAAATTCCCTTACAACAGGAATGGTGTTCAGATCAGTGCTAGGGAATTGTAGGGTTTACATCAAACTATCCCTTTTTGGATTGGGATCATATCACGGGATCCCAATACAATATCGAACTTTTGTTTCTACTGATGCAACCCTTTTTGCAAAACCCAATTTAACATTGTATTTATGCAACCAATCCATTCCAAACAAAACCTCAAATTCTTTAAAATCGAGGGTAAAAAGGTTGATGGGTAATTTGTGAGGAGGATAAGAAATAGGAACTTGGTTACAAACTAGACAAAGAGTCACGGTTCCTCCTAAGGGATTCATGACATAAATGGAATCCTCAACAAATATAACGTCAAGTTTTATTTCGTCTACTATACGTTGATAAATAAAGCTATGTGATCCGCCAGTGTCAAAAAAAAAAAAACTCTAACTAGTTTATCATAAATGAAAATATTACCTTCCATTACTTGCTTCCCTTTGTCTGGCTTACAAGTGGAGGCTTTATCTTTCAAAGCAAAGATTTTGGTGACTGCAGCTGGCTTAATTACGGGGCATTCCTTTGCAAAATGTTCAGGCTTATGGAAGTTATAGAATTATGACAACTTAGATTGTCGGATTTTATTTCTTTCTTCGGCTTCTTATATTTATTTGCATGGTGGCTCTTCTCCTGGAAATTATAGCAAGTGATGCCCTTCAGCTTTTCTTCTGAAACTTCCTTCTTGTTTTTCTTAGCCCAGGGTTTCTTGCCAGTGAATTTCCTTTTCTTTCCATCTTGGTTGTTAATCTTTTCTTCCTCAGACTCGTGTTGATCCAAGGTGTTAACGATAAAAATCATCAACACCCGATCTAGACTTGACAACATATATGTATTGAAATTTAATGGATAATTAATCTAAAGGATGCTGAAATGCAGTTTGGTCTCAACAAACTAAACTTGATCCGTAGTTTTCTGGGCATCGAGCCCTCAAGTCCGAATATTAGTTACTCTTCCTCCAAAGAGGTGAATATCATGCTGACGAGACTTTGAGACCAACAATGACCTTGGGATAAGGTTGTTATGGGTTACCGAAGGTTAAGTACCCTACCGCATCCTTAGATTCAGGATAGAATAATATACAATGTTGAGAGAAAATAGGCCAGCCTTCACAACAATAAGGTTGCCAACATGTTATAACACTTAATGACATAGGTGATACTTCCACATTGAATCATCCAAGAGAAAGGCCATGGTTGTGTAAGTTATCAAGTCGCAATCTTACAACAAGTTCCCTTCGTATGTTGTGTTTCATTAGGCTTATTATTAAAGAGTTAAGTCACCTATAATGGATCGAAAGGATTGATTCCTTCATTTCACCCAAAGCTTCTCCCCTTGCAAAGCAGTTCTGATTAGCCCTTTCACGAAAAAGGTTAATGTTAACTCCCTGTTTTGATCAAGACAAACACAATATGATTATCTAATCAAGAAATATTCAAGTCTCAGGCTTCTCCTTTTTATTTATTTTGAGTATATTACAAGAATTGAAGAAATCCCCAATTTAATTGGGAAATTAGGGTTTTCTCTCAAAGAAAAGAGTGAAAGATTGTAGAATGAGAATTTAGCCTCTAAAATGTGACCCTTGGGGTCTTAATTACAGACAATTTCAGCCTCTTTCGTTATCAGCTCAGCAAAAACCCCTTTCGGCTCTAGTAATAGAGTGTCGACTGCTCGACTCCGGCAACGTGGTTTCGGTTTCCTTTCATCCTTTCCCAAGCATTGTTGTCGGGTTCAACCCTGCTTTCGGGGCGATATCCTCGTCTATATGTTTTCAGTTTCGATTGTAAGTCTTCCCAGAAGTGCCTTTATGCTTTCAATTCTTATATCTTCAGAAGCTTCACCCCTTTCGGTATCGACACTAAGCAAGTTAATGTGGATAACGCTTCTTCTTATAAGCTTCGGTTTACTTTTGGTGTCCTTTATTATAGGCTTTCGGATGTCATATCCCTTAATTCTAGCATCATTTCTCCTTCGAGTCTCCTTTGTTTCGAAAATGAATACCTTGTGTTGGCTTGTCTCCGAAAGTGTATTCTCCAATTTTCCTTCATGATGTTTTTGGTATCGCTACCAAGATGATGTTGGTAGCGATAGCACTCTTGTTGGAGCTTATGCCATCGTCTAGTCTTGATATTGTGCTTTCGGCGCTTGACTTCATCTTTTCACCAGTGTCGACAATAGGTTTTTCAGGTTGCCGATAGCACCTTGCTCATTCTTAAGCTAGTGGCTTTGATTATTCTTGAGTGGCATTATTTTTCGGTTCTGAAACAAGAGTTTCTGGTTATTCCACCTCGTTTTCGATTATCGGCTTCCACCTTTTGGATATGGGTTTCTGCAAAATACCCGTTATCCCTAGCCTGCTTCTGGTGTTGAAATATGGCAGTAACATTTACCCACTCCTAATGAAGGGGCATCTCTGACTTTTCAAGTAACTCTTTCCTTTTCAGCTTGTGGCCTCTTTGCTTAAACTTTTACCTGTGTTTCTTCTGCATAAATTTCAACAAATAATACCTTTTGTTTGTCTTTTATTCTTAGCATAATTTCTAGAGCTATTTCGCTTATAACATATTAGGCGTTATTCGGGCCTAAGCCCAGCATATTAAGCCTGCAACTATGGCTTCACGATTATTAATACTTCCTTACTGGAAGAATAATGAATAAGGCTTGGAAAAATTCCTGGTTGCCAACATGTGAGTGGACTTTATCCTTATTACTGAATTCTATAATGCAGTATTCATGATATCAACCTGACGGTGAGCTTCAAAACTCTTCATTGGATATAAAATGGAAGACTTGGAAACCCATATTCGGGTGTTCGTAATAGAAGACGGAATCCTATTTTTGGAAATAATAGAAGTCCCGAGCCAACCCATATTCGGGTATTAAAGATAAAAGACTAGAAATCCTCTTCTGCTATTAACAGAAGTCCTGGGTCAACCCAAATTTTGGCATTTGATAGTTAAAAGACCAGAAATCTTCTTCTAGAATTAACAGAAGCCCCCAACCAACCCAAATTTGGGCATTTGATAGAAGACCATAAATCCTCTTCTGGTAAGGTCCCAAACCGACCCATATTTGGGCATTTGATAGATAGAAGACCAGAAGATTTCTGGTATTAATAGAAGTGTCACTCCCTTTCAAGTTTATTTTGCAAAGCAGAGGATGCACATGCTTTGTTAGCCACTCTCCGGGCTTGTGATTGTCAAAGCAGAGGATGTACATGCATTGTTGGCCACTCTCTAGACCTGTGCGTCCGTTGCACTTGGCTAGCCTACTCTCAAGCAGTGGTGTGAGGATCGCCCCCTGCCATCAGATGACATTTCCCCTGAAATGCGTTGTGCCAATGCCCGACTAGCACGGGACGATCGTCAAAAGAAAGGGTTGAAACAATGAATCACTAAGGACCTGTAGTATATCTCACAACGCATGGAATAAAATATAATAATAACATAACTTGATATAAAACAGGCGAGACAATATATAAGCTGAAAACTAAACCATAACCATCAGAGTAGAGAAAATCAAAACACAACTTCGTCCAATTATTACAAGTTTAAAATACTGTCTCTAAAGGAAATAAAAGAGGTGCACTACTAATGCCCAAAGCAGTAACCCGCAACAACACAGGGAGAATATATATATATAGTACGTGGAAGCCTCCTTCTCGTCTCCGGACAACTACTTGTGCATAACAACCTAACCTGCCTCTGGTCTGCTCGTTTATGAGCACCCAGAGTAATAAGAAGAGACATAAAACTCTAGGTCAGACGAAAGTCTAGTATGAGCGATAGCAATAAAATAAAGCAATTACAGTTATAAATAATCATACCTGACTTGGACCTACAACCAAAGAGTTAGCACTACAAGGTGTACAATACTCTAAGGTAACACTAACATATAGTGCAAAATGGAAGTGTGTGTGTCACGGTGATAGAAAACATCAAACATAGCAATCATCCTCATATCTCTCTCTCTCAGTGTGTAAAGCATACGATATCCACCGCTTTGGTCACCAGATCCATTGGGGCCATGATGGAGTCTAACTCCGTACAACTATCGGTACGACCACTGCAGACTGATAACTATTATTATATTCGAACTCAACCAATACTGGACTAATTATTATTATTATATTCGAAATCAACCAATACTGGACTGATAACTATCTCTCTCTCTCAGTTAGTTGCACAGTCTTCCCTAGAAAGCTTCAAATAGAGCCATGCCAATACTGGATTGTTAATTACTATTATATTTGAACTCAACCAGATGTAAATGTCATCCCATGACCCTCTAAAATCCACTATACAAGCTCTCAAGAGATCCTCTAATACACGATTCACCATCTCTGTTTGACCATCGGTTTGGGGATGGTACGCGGTACTGAGATGTAATTCTGACCCTAAAGCCTCTTATAAGCTCTTCCAAAACCCACTAGTAAATAATGGATCTCGGTCACTTACAATACCTTCAGGTACTCCATGAAATCTCACTACCCACTTCATATACAGTTCCGCTAACTTAGCTATCATTTTATTCGACTTGACCAGTATAAATCTTGCCCTTTTGGTCAACCGATCCACAATCACCCAAATACTATCATGACCCGATCTAGTCCTTGGTAAGCCATCAATGAAATCCATTGAGACTTGTTCCCATTTCCATTTGGGAATTTCTAACAGTTGTAACAAACCACTAGGCTTTTTTGGCTCGGCGTTAACTAAAAGGCAATTTATGCACTTGGATATAAACTTCCCAACGTCTCTCTGCATCCCTTCCCAGTAGTAGGACTACTTCAGTCTCGATACATTTTGTTACCACCGGGATGTATAGTCAGTTTTGAGGGATGACACTCTCTAAGCACTTCATCCCTCAATCCATTAACATTGGGTTCAACTAGTCCCTCATTCTTTCGAAATGATCCTTCTCGATCAAGCCCATACTTGTTCATCTCCTCACTCTCGATGCCCGTCTTTACTTTGGAGATGATTTACAGTAGGTTGGGATCGTCCCTCTGGCTAGAACCAATTTGCTCAATCAAAGTCGGTCTGATCGTCAAACGTGCCAACATCTTTGGATCTGATTCATATTTAGGTCTGAAATCATATCCCGCGATATACTCCAGTTGCATCCATTTAAGAAATCTAGCCCCCAAATTGGCATTTATCCCACTCAATGCATCGGCTACCGCATTGCCTTCCCAGGTGTGTATGCGATATTGAAATCATATGAAGCCAATAACTCTACCATCTCTGCTGATGAATATTTAAATCCTTTTGAGGGAAAAAATACTTCAATGATTTATTATCGGTAAATGTTAGCCTACTTTGTGAACTAGGCTACACAAAGAGCAAATAGTGAGAAAGACACCAATCAGTTCGGAGCGGAGGAGTACGTCAGCAACATTAAACAATGAACAGCCTCATCGGATTGGATCAGAAGAATATGGCAGCGACATCATACAACAGATGGCCTCGGCGGGTCAGATCGGAAGAATATGGCAGCGACATCATATAACAAATGGCCTCATCGGATCGGATTGGATTGGAGGAGCACGCAAGCAACATCATGGGATAGCTAGCTGCCTCACAGGATCGGATTGGAGGCCCCGATCCGAACCCCTTTTCCCCTTGAATCTGTAACCGTTGCTGCGCATATCTCCTGAAGACTTGGACTAGGCCTGACCATTTCTCCCACGATATCCCACTAAATCAATGCACTGTCACCATCTTGAAGCCTCCGAACCCGACTCTCAAGGGATGGGTGCCACGCGATTCCGAACCGGAGCCACTTCGAAGAGACTTTTTACCTATAAATACACCATCTAGAGGCATTTGAAAAGATCTTTTGGCAAATTCTCAGTTCTAACTTCCTCCATAGATGAATTTCATAGTTACATTCAGACCAAAATCATCTCTTAAAGTCTATTATTGAGAGATTTGAGTGAGTTTATGCATTGTAATTGTGAAGTTGAGTGAGAATCATTGCTGTATTTGTATTCAAATCATCAATTAAAAGAAAACAAAGTGGACATAGGCTCGTTAACGCCGAACCACTATAAATTGCGTGTTCTTTATTGCTTTTTGATTCTATTTCATTGAATTCATAGCTAATTTGGGTGTTAGAGCCAATTTTTGGTCTAACATTTTGGTGCTTTCACTGAGAAACTTCGAATTCGCAGCTTTTTCGGGATTATCATTCTACTATTTGGACTCTCAAGTTCAAAGAAGTTAATCCCTTCTCTCTGACATCTTTCTGTATTTGTTGACTAACCATTGAAGAATCAAGTATTATGGCTAAGACCAAAGGAAAAGAAGTGCAAGGCGGTAGGGGAAATGATTCTAGAGAAGATCAGCAAGCTATCGTGTTAACAAGGTCACGCGCTCAAAGCTCTGGAGCAGATCACTCCAACCAGGAGGATCCGAACCGGATCGGAGGTGCCGATTCGAATCGAGAGGAAATGAACCGGATCGTGTTAACAATGATCTGAACCGATGATCCGATCCGATCCGATGATCCGATCCGAACTGATGGTGTCGGGGGCTCTCACTCTCTCCATCCGAACCGCCCCGACCAGGCTACTGTGAACCGATCCGATCAGAATCAGAATGAAGCTGGAACTTCTACTCGAGCTCCCTCCAATGCTCCGATTCCAGCCACGATGACTAATGTCCAACCTGATCCATCTGCACCCATTACACAGGGAGACTTTTCGCGTTTTCTTGACATGCTTCAGAGCACTAAAAAAGCATTGGAGGCCCAAAGGCATGACAACCTTCACATGCAGGAAAACATGATCACTATGGGTAGAGAACTACAAGAGCTCCGGAGGTAGAGGACTCCTTCCCCACCACGCCGTATTGCTACAGATGATTCGTCTTCTTCGGAGGAGGAACGTCCTCGCGAGAGAAGGCCGCTTGAACGACCTCAGAACCTCGATCAATTGACTTTTGGATCCCGAGAAGATGCTGCTCGTGTATTGGGCCCTGATGACCCGAGTCTGCAACAGCCTATGTTGCTACCCATGCGCGGATCCTACGTCTTACCCAGGGATCCTAATATTACTAACCCAACACAGCAACGACTTCTCCAACCTCTACCTCCAGAGATTGACCGGGAGCACAGAGAGCAACGTAGAGCAGCTGCCGCCAGAAACAAAAGGTTATCCCCTGATTAGGAACCTAAGGGTAATCCGAACATCAGATCTATAGAGCCTGTGCAGACATTAACCAACGCCGATATATGGGCAATGGTGCGCCAGATTATGTCTGAAAGCCGGCGATATACTAATGAAGATTGGGGCATTGAGCGAAGTCATACCCCTTTCACCGATGACATCTTGAATTTCCAGTTCCCCCGACGATTCAACTTGCCTCAGATGGATCGATATTCAGGAAGAACAGACCCAGGGCAGCATCTGATGATATATGCACGGTTCATGAATGCGATAGCAGCTCCGAACGCCGTAAAATGCAAAGCTTTTCCAATCTATCTTGAAGATGTAGCATTGATGTGGTTCACTCGACTCCCTCCTCGGTCGGTATCAAATTTCGCAGAATTGAGTGAGCGCTTCATGAATCAGTTTCGACTCCATGCCTAAAAGTCCAAGACCATCATAGAATCGTCATGAATTAAAAAAGCCCCAGGAGAATCTTTGTAGTCATATCTGGATCGCTTCAATCTGGCCGTCACCGAAGTTAGTGATCCCCATGAGCCCACTATCCTAATGGCCTTGATAGAAGGGGTGGATCCTGACACAGAGTTTGGGGATTACTTAGCTGGAAAAACACCTCCTACTAGGGAACTGTTCTATGAAAAGGCTAATGTCCGCTTAAGGCAAGAAGAAGCTAAAGCAAATCGAAAGAGAAAGTTCGAAGGGGTCTCGAAGGAGGGTGTCTAGAGAAACATTGCTGTGAAACAATCTGGTGACAGTTCAGGGAAGGTCGAAGTAAACGTTGACAATCAGAGTAGTGGTAATAGCAACAGAAATGGGAATGACAATAGAAGGAACAGAAACCGAGGGAATAGCTCTAATAAAAGACCCAGATTCCAGACTTTTGAAATGATACGTTGTAGAACATTTATTTGGATACATACAGCATATTGCAGCACAAAAAACCGCCACCCATAGATTCTACTGAGAAAGAGATTGAAACAGGAAAGTTTTTCTTGTTTCATGGTACATACGGTCATTCCACCAATGAGTGCCGTCATTTGAGGGATATCGTCGAAAAATTGTTGTGGGAAGGGAAGTTGGATGAGTGCAAGGCCGCCCCAAGGGACGGGGCAAGGGAGCAAGCCCCAAACCAAGACCAGCCCGCTTCAAAACCCACAGCTCAGCAAAAAGGTAAGAGAATCGTCATTAGCTCTATTATAGGCAGACCTCACCTAGTTGGTCGTAGTTTTAAAGCAATGGACCAGTACGTCAACGCCACCAAGCATTTTGAAGTAGGAGAATGCAGTAGCCTTGAAGATGTTACTCCGATAAAACAGCAAAAAACAATGTCAGATGATGTCATATTCCGCTATAGAGATGATTTTGGAGTTCAATCTCCAACGGACGATCCATTAGTGATTACCACGACAATTGGCCCTGCCTTAGTCCATAAAGTGTTAGTAGACAACAGAAGCTCGGTTAATATCCTCTTCAAGAAAGCTTTCGAACAAATGAGGCTCGAAGCAAAGGACTTAAAGCCATGTCAAGGATGGATACGTGGCTTTAACGGAGTATCTACAGCTCCGATGGGTTTTGTGGAATTACCCGTCACTCTAGGGCAGGGAGATCGCCAGAGAGTAAGGATCCTACCATTTGTAGTTTTGGATTTGGAATCACCTTACAATGCCTTCCTAGGCCGACCGACCCTTGCTGAATTTAGGGCATGTATTGCGCCTTGGTGCTTGCTGCTTAAATTCCCGACTGACTCAGGAGTTAGGACGATGAGGGGCGACCAAGCTACGGGATGAGCTTGTTACGTGGCAGAGTTAAAGATGTTAATGAAGGGGCTGAATATAGATGCCAAAGATGATTCCGCCTCTCCAAAGAAGCCCTCAGCATAACAACTAAGGGGTCCATCCCCAAGAGAGTCGCCCTCAAACGTGCTCGAGGATATAGATCCCAGAGAGGATAGAGAACCCGGGGACATGAAGGCAACTCCCAACGAAATAACAGTTAATATACCTATTAATGAAATAGATCCAATAAAAGTACTAAAGATCAGATCGCAACTGGATCCAATTAGAGCGAGGGAATTGGCTGATTTCTTAAAGGCAAATCTGGATGTGTTTGCCTGGACTCACGCTGACATGTGTGGGATTTCGCCTACCATCATGAGCCACTCTTTGTGTGTTAATCCAAAGCATCCACAAGTCAAGCAGAAGAGACGGATGTTGGGCCTAGAGCGGTCAGCAGCTTTGAAAGAAGAAGTAGAGAAGTTAAGGTAACAGATTCATTAAGGATTCGAAATATCCCGACTGGATATCGAATCCTGTCCTGGTCAAAAAGTCAAACGGGAAGTAGAGAACGTGCATCGACTTTTCTGATTTAAACAAGGCTTGCCCGAAGGATAGCTTTCCTCTTCCCAGAATTGATCAACTAGTAGATTCAACAGCCAGGCATGAACTTTTATCCTTTATAGACGCTTATTCCGGGTACAACCAAATTCCCATGCACATACTAGATCAAGAGCATACAAGCTTTATCACCGACTTGGGATTGTATTGTTACGTCGTAATGCCGTTTGGATTAAAAAATGCGGGAGCCACATATCAGCGCTTGGTCAACCACATTTTTTACAATCAAATTAGGAAGACCATGGAAGTTTACGTAGATGATATGCTAGTGAAATCCAAGCAAACTCCCGATCATACGAAAGACTTAGCAGAAATGTTCGGCATACTACAAAGGAATGGGATGAAGTTGAACCCCTTGAAGTGTTCTTTTGGCGTGGCATCAGGCAAGTTCCTTGGCTTTATCGTGAGTTCCAGAGGAATTGAAATCAATCCAGACCAAATAGCAGCAATTCAGAATATAGAGGAGCCGTGAAAGATTTGGGATGTTCAGAGCTTAGTTGGTAAGGTTGCAGCACTGGGCAGGTTCATCACCAAAGCGACAGACAAGTGTGTACCTTTCTTCGATCTCATAAAGCGTGGAAAGCGAAATTTTGAATGGACTCCCGACTGTGTGGAGGCGTTCCGGAATCTGTTAGACTTCTTAGAAAAGCCTCCAATATTATCAAAGCCTGTGCAATATGAGGATTTGTTCGTCTACTTGGCGGTATCATCTCACGCCGTCAGCGCAGCACTAGTACGTGAAGAGGATAAAGTCCATAAACCTGTGTATTACATAAGCAAAAAATTAGCTGCTGCAGAACGTAACTACCCAAAGATAGACAAGCTTGCTTATAGCCTCCTGATTGCTTCCCGCGAAATCCGCCATTATTTTCAGGCACACCCAATAGTTGTGTATACCGACCAACCTTTGAGACAAGTGCTGCAGAAACCCGAAGCATCGGGGCGATTACTTAAATGGAACATCGAGTTGAGTCAGTTTGATTTGAACTTTCGGCCGTGAAGATCAATAAGAGGGCAGGCCTTGGCTGACTTTATAGCCGAATTTACAATTCCTGAAGAGGAAATGGTGGGTGACAAGGTAGTAGCTGTGGATCAAGAATTAGAGCTTAGTCCGTGGAAATTATATACCGATGGAGCCAAGAATGATAGAAAGTCCGGCGCCGGAGTTGTTTTAATAACTCCTGAAGGACGATCTATCTACTATGCGTTGCGGTTAGAGTTTGCTGCTACTAACAACGACTCCGAGTATGAAGCCCTGATTACCGGGCTGAAACTCGCCAAAGATTTGGGAGTGAAGATACTAGATATATATTGCGATTCCAAGATAGTTGTATGCCAAGTTTGGGAAGGATTTGCTGCTAAAGGACCTCGACTCATCACTTATCTCAAGAAAGTAAAGGATTTGTTGGAAGGTTTGGAGCATTATAGCATAACACACATTCCAAGAGCGGAAAATCAAAAAGCAGATCAATTGGCGAAGCTAGCAAGTTCAGATAGTCTTAAAGAATCCGAAATGGTTCCGATAGAGGTGTTGGATTCACCAAGTTTCGATCTAATGGAAACAGATCTAGCCTTGGAAGTTGAACCAGAAAGAGAATCCTGGATGAAATCAATTAAGAATTTTCTCAAAAATGGAACCCTTCCGGTAAAAAAGAGCGAGAGACGAGCTATAAGACGTAAGGCCACAAGGTACATTTTACAAGACGACGTCCTTTATCGTCAAGGGTTTTCAATGCCCCTGCTACGGTGTATCGCACACGACGACCTCAAACGTGTACTGCAAGAGGTGCATGAAGGTGAGTGTGGAGATCACACTAGGGGCCAAACCCTAGCAAAGAAAGTGTCACAGTACGGATATTTCTGGCCTACCGTGAACAAAGATGCGGCTGCTTATTCACGACGCTGTGATAGATGTCAAAGATATGCCAAAGTTCCCAGAGCGCCTCCGACTCAGCTCAAGTCAATGGTAAGTCCATGGCCGTTTGCCATGTGGGGAATTGACATTATTGGAGTGCTACCCATTGCCAGAGGAGGAGCTAAGTACACGATCGTTGCCGTGGACTACTTCACAAAATGGGTGGAAGCTGAACCTCTGACAACCATCACGGCAAGGAAGGTGATCAGTTTTGTGGTCAGAAATATTATTTGTCGATTTGGGATTCCGAAGACCATCATAACCGATAATGGGACGCAATTTGACAGCATCGAGTTCAAAAACCTCTGCCAGAAATACAAGATTGATAAACGATACACTGCAGTGGCTCACCCGCAGTTAAACGGACAGGTCGAAGCCGTAAATAAAGTCATTAAATCAATTCTAAAGAAGCGGCTGAAGCAGGCCAAAGCTAGATGGGTAGATGAGTTGCCATTAGCTTTATGGGCCTACAGGACGACCTTTAAGACGGTTACCGGCCACACTCCCTATTCACTTTCCTTTGGGTCTGAAGCGGTGATCCCGATAGAATTGGAAGTCCCTTCTCATCGAGTTGCGTACTATGACCCAATGAGGAATAAAGCGCTTCTCCTAGAATCTCTTGATATGATTGAAGAAAAAAGAGATGATGCCGACTTGCGTGCCTCAAGACATCGACATCAGGTAGCACGTTATTATGACCGGAAGGTTCGCCTCAAAACCTTTGAGCCAGGAGACCTAGTACTGAAGCGAGTCTTCCCACCTTCAACCCAATTGGGTCCAAAATGGGAAGGGCCATACACCATCCAACGGAAGCTTGATACAGGAGCATTCAAGCTAACGACCGTGGACGGTGAAGAGATTCCCAAAGCATGGAACGCTCAGCACCTACGACGATATCTGAGCTAAATATGAAATGTCATTTCTTTTGTTTTCATAAGCTATGTAAAAAGGCACGACTTGCCTTAAAAAGTCTGTTTATGTGAACAAAAGATTATTAAGTGGATGTAGGCTACGACTTAGCCGAACCACTATAAAAATATTGTGTGCCATTTACTTTCCTGCATTATTTATATCTTCAACTATTATTCTATTATGACTGTGGAACACGAAATGTTAAATTAAAATTTGGAAAGTTGGAGATGATTTATATGCAGGAACAAACAAAACGACTATTTGTACGATAAGACATAGAAGAATGGGAAGACGACATTCTTAACTCTAACTCTCAAGAATCGAGTGAGAGTATAAAGGACGGGAAGACGACGTCCTCTGAGGCGTGAAGGTGCACCCAGATGAGAGACCGCCTCAATGAAAACTCTAACCTGGATATGAGACAGGAGAGTATAAAGATGCCAGAAAGAACATGCATCAATGACGAAAGGAAAATGACCCCGTCAGAGAATCGGGGACATTTGGACTTTTTAATTTAATTTAATCTTGAATAGTTCTTGCTCAGTTATTCAAGATTGAATGGGGGTATACATGTGCACACATATTCCCCTCCACCATGACTTCATTACATAACTTTAGTATGGCATACTTTTGTATTTTCACTTAATTGCTGAACTAACGACTATCAGGCATTGCAAGAAATAGACTATTCTTATTTACAAACGTGTGAGTTTGTACAAGGAAAACAAGCAAAAAAGAAGATGCGAGGGCCGCACTCGCTGCAACAGTTGCGAACCAATTAAATGCCAAAATAAAACAAAGCACTTCATCATTTGGGCTTTGGATCGGACTTGGATTTTTTGACAACTTTCTGAGCAGCCTTAGCTTCCTTTTTAGCTTCGGTCATAACGCGTTTCAAATTTTTCTTCCCTTTAGCCGAAGTGCTAGAATCAGTCGATTTTTTCCCAGGAGTCGGAACGCTGGAATCAAGAGAAGACTTTTTAGCAAGACATTCTGTAATAGATCTAGTTGAAATCTTAACAACTAACCTTGATCCAGTGTCCACCACTGCAAGAGGCTTAAGGCTTTCGGGGTCCAAGTCTTCAACTTTTAGTTGCATACGTTTATCTTGTTCGGCTTTCATTTTAGCCAAAGTGATGTCATCAGCGCTTTTTGGATCCCCGACTATAGCCACATCGGGGTCTTCCTCATGGCCCTCGCTACCACCATCATCTTTCAAGGCGTCTATCATCTCGTTATCATGAGGAGCATCATCCTTATCCTTTTCTCCTTCAGCCTTCTCCGCGGATTTTGCTCCGGTGATAGTTCCCTGAGGCACGTCTGTCCTCTCGGTCGGTTCAACACCTATAGAATGAGAAGTAACAATTATCAACTCAGGAGAAAATAAAGGGTCCTTCATCGATTGCCCAATTATGTGATGAAAAGTGGAGACAACTTTGATGAATTGGGGGTGAAAAGGTAGAAATACCTTTCGATGATTTCTCAGCTGGAGTGACTGCCATCTCTGACACCGTCTCGGGTATGGGGGATAAAAGAGATGCTTGAGGGATCTCCGGGTTTTCGGGGTCATATCCCTCAACTTTAGAAGTTTCAGCGGCAGTAGAAGAAGAACCAGCCTCGGAGATATACTTTTGTTTGGTCATCCGCTTCTCCTCCTCCATAGCAGCAGCGATGAGGCAGCGCCCCTCAGCCAGATGTGCCGGCTCATCATCTCTTAGATATTTTTCCATGAGCTTGTCTTCGTCGACGGAATCTCCCTTGAGTTCCTCTTTCTCCCATTCGATAATTTGGCTCCACACGTGAACCAAGGTAGTCAGATAATCTTCTATCCAAGAGATGTTTCAGCGACGAATTATATGCGCAAAAAATTCGATCATTAATTCGTCGAAACCATGCACATCCTCCTGGGCCTCTGACAGCTGCTTGCGGGTCTCTTCGGCGGACTTACTAACACTTTCAACATTACCCTCCGCTAGGGCAGCCCTATCATCGGCCTCCATCAACTTGGAAGCCAAGTCAGCGTTTCGCTTCTCCAATTCAGTGTTCTTCCTCGCTAACTCGGCCTTTTCTCGCTCAAGAGCAGTGTAAGCAAGTTGCATTTTGGCGTTATCCGATTTAGCATCTTCTGCTTGCTTTTTCAGCTTCGAGCGCTCTTGAATATGAGACTCGAGCAAGTCATGATAACGTTTTTGTAGCTCTTCAAATTGCTGCTTGAAGTTGGTAGCATCCCGTTGAGCGATGACAAGTTGGGCCTGTGTATCCTCAAGGTTTTTCCCCAAATTTTTCAAGGCTTTTGCGTCGGCTTCTGCAGTCTTTTTCATTGAGTTAGTATCCATAATTAGAGTTCGGATGATTTTGGAGAGGTTACGTGAATACTTGAACATCTCCGAATATTGTTTTTCGACTGCGTCAATCTTCTCTTTGGCCTCGTGTGCCCACCTCGAGGAAATAGGCTCGAGAGCAGGTAAGAAAGTCAGGTTTTCAAAATAGTGTTCGGGTGGTGGAGGTGCGCAATATGTAAGCTCAGTATCCTTATGATGAGTGGGCATGACGGCCGTATCACCCTTCCTAGGCCGCTTATCAGAAACCTTATGCTTGCCTCGTGAGTAGGTATCTTTCGGTGGGCTCCTTTCCCTACTGCGTTTTTCTTGAGGAGAAGTTTGGTCTTTTGGCTGCGACGTGTCTTCTCCTCGACGACCTTGGTAGCTTTTGTAGCGTTCTGGATCCGACCGAACGGGAGAGCGAGAGCCCGAGGTCCGCGACTGATAAGAGTCATGAGGCCTTCTATCCTCTCTACCCCGGCTTTCGCGGCGATCATGCTCAACATCGGAAGGGGGTCTAGTCATGCTGCGACTAATTTTGCTGATGTTATAATGAGGGCGAGACATTGTACCTATGCAACAATGCAAGTGGAATTCAGAATCAGTATTCTCATGAGAAGTAAGTGCTGTGAGGTGTAGTGCTATTGTGTTAAGTGCATCCTAAGTGGTGTTCCCCCCGACAAACCCGAGTCCGAAGCCAAGCCAGCGCGAGTGGGCTCTTTGGCCTTAACGGGAGTAGTCTCCTCTGAAGAAGTAAAAACTAAAGGATTTGTGCCAAAATCCTCTGAAGTGTAGATAGTTTCAGGTAAGGGGAGATCTCCCAAACCCTGAAATGTAGGGCCATCGGTATTAGGGGCATCTCCATGGGAAGCGTCTGTTGGCATCTCTTTAGGAGATAATGATTTCTCAGGAGAAATAGCATCCCCAGGGACGATATACCCTTCTCGGTGTTGTTCGGCTATGTTGGCCAGCTCATCGTCTTGAGTTGAAGATGGAGAAGGTGAAGTTCGAAGGGGTATTCTCGGACTTTTCGAGCTCTCGCCCGTTCCTGGAATTACGTCCACTGGGGGGATATAGACATATGGACCCGACCCGTGACCTATGCTACGGGTGATGGACAATAACCCGTGATGATGAAGGTATGCATCTTTAAGGACTTCATCGATGGTCAGAAATTTTTGGTCGCCATTGAGGAGCCGATGCATCCGATCAAAGTATACTTGACCCGATACTTGTTTTGGATTATCAACTGCAAACAAAAAGAAAATGGATTAATGTGTTGGCGTGAACATTCAGAGTTGAGATCTAGAAGACCAATGCTTTACTTGATTTTATCCATCTCCTGGCACATCCCGGCTGTTCCCTGATATAAAACCATTCTAGCTTGGAATCGCCGGCCTTGCTGCTGAACGACGCTGAAATAATTTTCCTTTTTGGGACTGATTCAAAGTAAGAGAAAGGAGTTTCTCGAGTCCGATGCTTGAAATTATAAAAAAAAGTGAACGTCGTCGAAAGTGAGCTCTGTACCTAAAATCTCTCGGTATGCTATATATAAGGTAAATAGACAAGCATAGGAGTTGGGATGTAGCTGCATGGGGGCAATCCGCATCTGTCTTAGAAAGTCGACAACAAAAGGCGAAAATGGTGGAATAGCCCCGACCATGCACATCAGTCGCGTAATTGCTATAAATCCTTCTGGGGGGTTGTGAGGACGGTCAGTTTTCGACGGCACCAGGGTATCCCTTTTTAGTATCCTGTGCTTTAGACATATGCAGACAAGTCTATCATCATCGATCGTTGATTCAACAGAGTCTATGGGTGATTCCAAGATAATGGCAGACTCAAATTCGTCAGGAGCTCGATTATCTCCAATCCCTCCTTCCTCTTCATAGCCCAGAGAAACTTAGCTATCAGAAGGTGTTTCGTTGTTTTGCGCTCCTACTTCTTAATCTGGGCCCTCGTCGTCCCATTTAGGGTTTGAAGAAGAAGATATGTCATCAATGGTAATTCTCTCAGAAGTTTCCGCAACTTCCATCTTCTTTGCCAATCTAGACGAATGTCTTTCGGCCATGAACACTAGACTGTCGAAGAAACAATAGCAAGAATTAGAGTAAAATTGCCCGTGTCCCCCGTGTGTGTATGTGAACTAAAGTATGTGCTATGTGTAACAAAAATGCAGAGCAAATACATGAAAGCATAATGTAAAAGTCCAAGAAAGTAGTAATGTTCAGAACAATTCTTGATATTTGTCATGTTCGAAAGGCGCTATCCTAAATGTTCATCAAGTTGAAGGCTATGTCAAGCATTTATTAAGATAGTTGAAAAAATTCTTGCACATTAAGTTAGGTTGTTTCGGTTTGGTTCAGTTCGGATATCTGTATTGGGATCAGATCGGAGGGCAAAGTCATGTTTCGATCGGAAGCGGACGTCCTGCCCAGTGAGTTAAACCGGATCGGCTCGGATGTAGGCTTTCAGAGCGGATCGGATCAGTTTGAGTATTCCTTCTTCTCTTTGTCTCTTATTACCATCCGATCCGAACAGGTGAGTTTTGTTTTCCCCTTCTTTTTTACCTTTCTCTACTCCGACCCAATCCGGTCTTGTAAACACCATCCGATCCAGTTAAGTGGGTTTTATTTCCTCTTTTTTGCTTTTTCTTTTGCTCCAACCCGATCCAGTCATGTGAAAACCTTTCCTTTTCTTTCACTCCAACGTTTCTTCATCCGAACCAATCCCATCTCTCTCTTCTCCTTCATCTCCTTCATTCTCCATCTCGCTGAACCAACACTGAACCCGATTCAATTTCACAAAACCCAATAGAAGCCAAGCACTTACGTGCTCAAGCATACCATAGAACCCTAATTCTCTCTCTCCACGCTTCGAAGTGGTGACAGAGCCACACACGACGACGGCGAGAAGAGAGGAGGCCAAGGCGTTCAAATCAGCCAAACACAATGATCGAATCGCCCAATTTGACCACAAATCTAAACTGAAATCGATGACAACAAAGTAATTCGAGATTTTAACCTACCAATTCGTTTGATTTAAGGAAGAACGAGAAAAGTTTCAGAGTCTTTGAAATTTTAGGGTTTTGATGTAAATTCCGTTGGAAGAGAATAATGAGAGAAGAAGATGGGGAAAGATTTATACAAAGCAGCGGTGACTACTCGTATTCCTGATTCCCTCTGAGCCGATCGGACCGGGAGACAAGCCCACGAAGGAACAATGGCCTGTTAGTCCACTAATAAGCAGCGCAGAAGGGAAATCCATTTGGATTGGGTTCCGAACCGAAGAAGGTTATGCTCACGGACTTATCATGAAGGCTGAATTCGAGGAGAAATAAAGAAAAGCTTACCTGGAGGAATCACTCGACATTAAAAAGAAGTTCTTAAACTTGTTTGAAGATGAAGAAAGTGATTCATATGGTTTGTGAGTATATATAAGCAGCGAAAGCCACGACTTTATGAAGCGACACTACAAGTAAATGGCAGCGATCATTCAATGATTCTAATTCAAAGGACATTTTGTAAATTGCTTCGAAGCACACTTTATCTTAAATAAGAGTGTACTTCGAGGGGGTAAAATGTTAGCCTACTTTATGAACTAGGCTACACAAAGAGCAAATAGTGAGAAAGACACCAATCGGTTCGGAGCGGAGGAGTACGTCAGCAACATTAAATAATGAACGGCCTCGTCGGATCGGATCGGAAGAATATAGCAGCGACATCATACAACAGATGGCCTCGGCGAGTCGGATTGGAATAATATGGCAGCGACATCATACAACAAATGGCCTCATCAGATCGGATCGGAGGAGTACGCAAGCAACATCAAGGGATAGCAAGCTGCCTCACCGGATCGGATCGGAGGCCCCGACCCGAACCCCTTTTTCCCCTTGAATCTGTAACCGTTGCTGCGCATAAATCCTGAAGACTCGGACTAGGCCTGACCATTTCTCCCACGATATCCCACTAAATCAATGCGCTGTCACCATCTTGAAGCCTCCGAACCCGACTCTCAAGGGATGGGTGCCACGCGATTCCGAACCGGAGCCACTTCGAAGAGATTTTTCACCTATAAATACACCATCTAGAGGCATTTGAAAGGATCTTTTGGCAAATTCTCAGTTCTAACTTCCTCCATAGCCGAATTTCATAGTTACATTCAGATCAAAATCATCTCTTAAAGTCTATTTTTGAGAGATTTGAGTGAGTTTATGCATTGTAATTGTGAAGTTGAGTGAGAATCATTGTTGTATTTGTATTCAAATCATCAATTAAAAGAAAACAAAGTGGACGTAGGCTCGTTAACGCTGAACCACTATAAATTGCGTGTTCTTTATTGCTTTTTGATTCTATTTCATTGAATTCATAGCTAATTTGGGTGTTAGAGCCAATTTTTGGTCTAACAGTAAACAACTCAAATCTTTCTCCCAAGAGAAAGTGTCTCCACGTCTTTAATGCGAACACGATCGCTGTCAATTCCAAATCATGGGTAGGATATCTCTTCTCATGCGGCTTCAATTTCCGACTAGCATAAGCCACAACCCTACCTATTTGCATCATTACAGCGCCCAGTTCGATACCACAGGCATCCATGTATACCGTCATCTCTTCGTTCCCTTTAGGAATAACTAACACTGGTGCGCACGTTAACTTCTCCTTTAGGTTCTTAAATGCATTCTCACACCTTTTGTCCCAAGAAAATTTTGATTCTTCTTGGTCAAATGAGTTAACGGTGCCGTTATTCTAGAGAAGTCTTGAATAAACTTACAATAATATCCAGCTAATCCCACGAAACTTTTCACGTTCATTGCATTCTTGGGCGTAGATCAATCTTGCACTGTAACCACCTTCGCAGGATCCACAACAATACCATTCTCTTAAATAACATGGCTGAAGAATTTCACTTCCCTCCTCCAGAATTGACACTTAAAAAATTTTGCTTTCGATTTCCTCAACACCTCCATCACTGTTATCAAATGTTCCTTATGTTCTTCCTTTGTTCTCGAGTAAATCAAGATGCCATCCACGAACAACATGAAAAAAATTATTTCGTTGATCCCTGAAAACCCTATTCATAAGATCCACAAAATATGCGGTGCATTAGTCAACCCGAATGGCATGATCAACCACTCATAGAACCCAGACGGCGTCCGAAATGCCGTTTTAGGTATACTCTTAGCTGCTATTCGGAGCTGATGAAAACGTTTCGCGAGATCCAACTTGAAAATACTCTTGCTCCTTTTAATTGATCAAATAAATCATCTATCTGTGGAAGAGGATACTTATTCTTCCTAGTCACCTTGTTCAACTCGCGATAGTCCACACATAAGCGAAGGGAACCATCGGCCTTAGTAGCAAATACAACTGGTGCTCCCCACTCGGAAACACTCCTTCGAATAAATCCCTTCTTAAAAAGATCGCCTACTTGCACTTCGAGCTCTCACTGCTCCCTTGGTGTCATACGACGAAGAGGCATTACTATAGGTCTGGCATCTTTCCTAAATCAATCAGAAACTCAATCTCTCGGTGTGGTGGAAGTCCGGTCACTTCCCTAAAGATGTACGAATACTCGCCAGCAATAGGCACATCTGATAACTCATCATGTGGGATGTCGAGGGATTTTAGAAAACTAGCCATCACACCATCATTAGGTAGGCAACCTAATACCACCCTCCGCCCATCATCCACTCTAATGGTCACCGAAGACCCCTCACAGTCTACCACCACCCATACCTTTGGACCCAATTGACTCCCAAAATAATGCCAAACCCAGTAAAGCGCAAAACAAAGTAATCACATGCAAACACAAATCCATGACCCGATAAGACCAAATTACGACAAATCGTACAAAGGCCAGTCGAACCACCAATCGGTTTTGTCACAACTAAAGGTCTATTGACAATTTTGGGTTCCAATCCTAACCTATCTACCAGGTCACTAGACACGAAGGAATGGGAAGCCCCAGTATCAAACAATACTCGAACATGGACATTATAAATAGAAAGCATACCTTGAGTAACAACACCCTTTCCTTTCTCCGTCGCAGTTGGGGAACTCGACGAAGAAGGAACACCGTTGATAACATATACCTTCACGATCTGCTTCTCCTTAGGGGGTTGTGACATTTATCCTTGTGATGTCCCAATTTGCCGCAATTGAAACACTTCGTCTCCCATGGCTTCGCTTGATCGTCCCTGGCATAGTGGCCCTTCTTGTCGCAGCTAAAGCACTCGACATCTTTCTTATCCTTCTTTTTCTGACCATCCTTGGTTAGCTCTGTTTCCTCTTGTTATAGGAATTCTTCTTGCCTTCACCGCTTGCCTGTGGTTTTGGCTCTCCTAAGGGTGCAATAGCAACCTCGGTCTTCGTCTTAGGGTAAAGGCTCTCTGATCTCAATGCCTTTCCCACAATAGATTCGAAGGTCTCCTCGATCTGGTTTATAAGTCTTTCCCCAAGTACTCAACTAAGCCAGTTATGAACTTCTTATTATTCTTTTTGGCAGTATCGATAAGTGATAATCCATATTTTGATAAGGTATCGAATTCAGCAATGTATTCTAAGACTACCCTACCATTCTTCTTAAGTTCCAATAATTTCCTAAACAATTCTAATTTTTGAGCGGTTGGAATAAACTTATCACTGAAACGAGTCTTAAACTGATTCCAGGTAACTTGATCTTCGGCAGTAGATGCTTTAATAGCATTCCACCAATTCATTGCCCATCCTTGAAGATGACGCGATGCTAGCTTTCTCTTCATTGCATCATCAATCCCTAGATCCTCGAAGATGCGCTCACAATTGTCAAGCCAATCTTGAACCTCCGTAGACGAATCTGTTCCATGGAACGGCTTCCTACCAACACTAGTATAATCCTTGCCGAGCTTGGCGAAATTGGCTCTATGCGCCTGCACTACTGCACCACCATTGTTTGCAGCATTAGGGACTTCTCCCTGAGCATCCCTAAGCATCTCTCGCATGAAGGCAATAAACATCGTCCTTAATCAGGGAAGTTACCATTGTTGGACCCTGAACCCACTCCCTCTTCAACTCCTGAAGTGAGGTTCCTCACTGTGCTCCTCGTATTTCGGATCATCGTTAAATCTGTAAAGACAAAATGATTAACCATCTCCTTAGTGATGCCTGTGCAGCGCGACTTCATCCTTAGACATACTAATAGTATATATATAATTTTTGAAAACCAGAATATCACAAATACATGCTCTCATATACATATACTATCTCTCCCTGATGTCTTCTCCTAGATTAAACTACGAAACCTAGGCTTTGATACCAAGTGTGATGGTCTCCCCGTACCATCAGACATTTCCCCTGAAATGCGTTGCGTCAATGCCCGACTAGCACGGGACGATCGTTAAAAGAAAGGGTTGGAACGATAAATCACTAGGACCTATAGTATATCTCACAGCGCATGGAATAAAATATAATAATAACATAACTTGATATAAAACAGGCGAGATAGTACATAAGTTGAGAACTAAACCATAACCATCAGAGTCCAGAAATCAAAATACAGCTTCATCCAATTATTACAACTTTAAAATACTATCTGTAAATGAAATAAAAGAGGTGCACCGCTAATGCCCAAAGCAGTGACCTGCAACAACACAGGGAGAATATATATAGAGTATGTGGAATCCTTCTGCTCGTCTCCAGACATCTACTTGTGCATAACCACCTAACATGCCTCTAGTCTGCTCGTTTAGAAGCACCCAGAGTAATAAGAAGAGACATAAAACTCTGGGTCATACAAAAGTTTGGTATGAGCGATAGCAATAAAATAAAGCAATTACAGGTATAAATAATTATACCTAACCTGGACCTGCAACCAAAGAGTTAGCACAACAAGGTGTACAATACTCTAAGGTAACACTAACATATAGTGTAAAATCGAAGTGTGCGTGTCATTGTGATAGCAAATGTCAAACATAAAAATCATCCTCATATCTCTCTTTTAGTGCGTAAAGCATATGAAATTCACTGCTTTGGTCACTAGATCCATTAGAGCCATGATGGAGTCCAACTCCATACAACTATCGCTATGACCACATAACCCTTTGGGGCCATAACGGAGTCCCACTCCATACCACTATTACTCTGATGCCACTGCACCGGTCCATAGTCAATAACCCTAACGGGTCAGCCAGTACACACAACCATGGATTTGGTTCGTCTACGTACCCCCTCTCTCAATGGTGAACCAAAGTTATAGATATCGATAACCCCTTTGCACACGTCCCGCAGCAAAGCCCAACTCTTGAAGTTCACTTATTGCTTCCCATCTAGATCCTGAACGATAACTTCTCATTTGGACTTCCTTTGCATCTCGGGTTTTGCCCTCCTTCGGTTCGGTCCTTCTCCTGATCCTCGGTTCGGTCCATTTCTTCCTATTCGGTTCAGTCAAATGCTCAAGCTTCCATTCGGTTCATGGCTCGCGGTTCGTGGCTCTCTGCTCGGCTTGGGGAAACCCATTCTTTTCGGTCTCTTTCCTTAGTTTGTGGATGCAGGTGGCTCGTGTTTCGGGTCAAGGTGCTTCACAACGGTTCGGCTTGTGAACACACTTTCGCGGTTCGGGGCTCGTGACATACGTAGTTTGGTTCGGGGTAGGGGTGGCTCGGTTCGTGGTTGGTACATACGATCCCAAGGGGCGACCCGATCCGACTCTCCACCTCCAGTCCGATCCGAATTCCTGCGTCATTTCCAGCAAGCTATTTACGCCACACGATGGCATGTTCAACCATTCTAACTTTCCTATGCAACCACAAAACATACCAACAGTAGTAGCAACATATATAATCAATCAAAAACATTAAAACATCAATCACATGAGTTATTTTAGATCAAACATACCCAAATCCATGATTTTCCTCTTAATCCCCTAAACTTTAGGATTAGCAAACTTAATCCAAATTAACCCAGATTTATTCCAATGACATAAAATATGATTTTAGAATTTATGCATATTTTTCCTTATTTTTCAAAGTCATTAATTCGCTAATTATCACTAATCATCCTTAATTAGCCATAATTACTGAATAAACTTGCTAGACACTCACTTTAGCCAATTATTAGTGATAGATCTGAAATTATACTCATTAGTCTCAGATTCCTATGTAGTGCAGCGGCTCTACCTCGAATTTAGTGCTAATTCGACTTAATATGATGTTGATTTGCTTAATTAGTGATTAGAGAGAGATTTAGAAGATGGAGGCCATTATTAGAGTTCAAGGAATGTTTGTGGCGGCTAGAAAAATGAGAAGGGATGTTTCTACAAACCCTCTCTGCCCTCCCATAACCCTAATACCGAAATGGGTTATGGGCCTAGTTGCTAATCACCCTATTAAGCCCGATTAAGCTGTTTTTCCACCTTTCAAACCTTATTTCAACCATATCTCCCAAATGGTAAGCCCGCGTTTGATTAATGTGACTACTCTACGGAATGAGAAACCATCATCTAAATCCAATGGAAGTGGTCTCAAATCAAAAATCCTCACCAATCAAAAGTTATAGGTGAAACAAGATTCTCCAGGGGCAGAACGGTCATTTAAAATTCGGCAAAAATCATTAATGTGGGAAATGACCCCAATAGTCGTTTCCCAAAGTTACACGACAATATGACTTCGTATGAAAACAAAATAAATATTCTACGATCCTCCAATACGTAGAACATGGGTCGTTACAAGTGCCTAAGGACTTACCCAACATCCCTCCATGAGGTGCCTTACCCCGGCCATCGTAGGGAATCTTAATGGCTTAGATGCTTTAACCAAGCCATCGTAGGCGCGATTTAAAGGCTTAGCCTTCTGGTGCTCTACCCCGGCCATCATAGGTGGTGATAGTGTCTTACACTCCACCCCCTCTATGGGGAGCCTTATCTTGGCCATCATAAGCGATGATAAGGGTTTCTGTTCCCTTCAACGGGATACGAGGAACAAAGCAAAGGTACGACGTGCTCTTCTGTGAGCAGAGGTGGGACGTACTTAATTCATTGCAGAGGCAGTGCGTGCTAATTAGACACTCCGTCCTAACCATTTCTGGCATGGATCAGAGGCTTTACCCTTTGATGCTTTAGCTTGGTCCTTTCTGACTTGGTCGATGCTAAAAGCTTACACCCCACCTTCCTTTGGAAGGTGTCTTACCCTGGCCATGTTGGCGATGATAAGGGTCGTTGACCATTGTAGGCTGCTTCACCCCTTTTTGGGTAGTTCAAAATTTTGAGATGGTTTCTGTACCCTTGTTTGTGTAAGAATTCTTGGAGAAGACCCTTCTTTATTCACTTATCGTTGAAAAGTATGGTCTTAAGTATTCTGAGTTCCATGTTCTAGGTACAAGATCACCACTTGGTTTGCAAAGCCAATACGTTCCACGTATGTCTTCTTGGTGCAAGATCAAGGATCCTTCCCAGTTTGGGCCAGGCGGACCATCTGACGGTTTCTTTGTGTTGGCCATTACCCATCGTAAGACCAAATTTCCTTTCGTGAAGATTCTAGTTTTAACCCTCGAGTTGTAATACTTGGTGATCTTCATTTGATATTCAACCGTTCTAAATGTGGCTTCATATCTTAACCCTTGGATTAGTCTAAAAATTATTTCTTCAACTCTTTATTAGGATAAAATGTGTAGTCTATCCTTCTATGTAAGGGGATCTCAACTTCGACTGGATGCATAGCTTCACAACCGTACGTTAGGGAATATGGAATATGTCCTATTGCTGTCTTGGCTGAAGTTCTATATTCCTAAAGTACTAAGGGTAATTCAATTGTCTAATTTCCTTTAGCTTGGTTTAGTCATTTCTTTAGAATTGTTTTTATGGTTTTGTTTGCATCTTCAGTGACACCATTTTCCTTAGATGTGCTACAGAGTAATTTCGTGATTCTATTCTTATCACAAATTCATGTAAATTCGTCGCTTTCGAATTGTTCTTTGTTGTCTAACATGATTTTTAAGGAATTCCAAAGCGCGTGATGATATTCGTTATCTCTAATCTCAATGCCTTCTTAGATATGATTGTTGGAAGGGGTTTTCCACCCACTTGGTAAAGTAATCGTTGGTTACCACAACATACTTAGCTCCACCCTTGGAGATTGGTATGGGTCCAATCAAGTTTATTCCCCATACATCGAAAGGCATAGGCTTGAGACAGTGTTTAGGACACTTAGAGGTAGTCGGGGTATCTTGAATACCTTTGGCATTTCTCGCATTTCTTGACATACCCAACTACTTGGCTAACCATTTGTGGCCAGTAAAAGCCTTATCACTTGAATTTCTTAGCTAGATTAATTCTGTTGGAATGGTCTCCACATAAACCTTCATGTGCTTCTTTTAACAAGCTGAGCTCGTCCTCAAGGCTTATGCACCTTAGGTAGGGGAGTGAATGTCCTTTCTTATAAAGTATTTTGTCTGTAATCACGAATGTAGGGGCTTGGTATTTTATTTTTCTTACATCATGTTTAATGGTAGGTAGGGCTCTGTTTAGAAGATAGTTCATGATAGGAGCCATCCAAGTGTTCTCGTAATAGTATTCCATTTCAGCTGAGATGGGTTCCTCATTAGCGACAACGCCCTTTTCTATTTCATTTTCCTTTCCAAGGTTTGGGACTAGCAATTCCTTTCCCGACTCAGATGTTTCCCGCTCAATGCTAGGCTTTTCCTGGTATCCTACAAGAATTATTCGAGTCTCGGGTGCTCCTCGAGAGCTAGCCAATTTTGCTAATGAGTCGGCTTGGGAGTTATCTCCTCTTCAGATTTGATGTATGGAAAAGTCCTCGAATTAAGAAAGAATCTTTAGTATTCTTTTCTCATAGAGGGCCAACCGAGCTTCATTGGTCTGGTAGGTTTGTTAGATTTGATTTACCATTAATTGTGAGTATCTAAAGATCTCAATTCGAGGTATCTTTAACATTGTGCTATATTTAACCCTTCCATCATTGACTCATACTTTGCTACATTATTTGTTGCTGCAAAACCCAGCTTCATTGCATAATGTAAGCGATGTCCATCAGGGGTAATTATTATGTATCTTGCCCCTGCTCCTTGTTTGTTTGAAGCTCCATCTAACAACTGCTACTTAGTCTTTAGATCATTTTTCTTTGTTGATTGTTCTATAATGAAACTCGTGCATTCATTTACAAAATCTACGAGAGCCTGCCCCTTGATTTCTTCCCGAGGTTGGAACTCGATTTCATATTGACTAAGATCAATTCCCCATTTTACTAACCTTCCCGAGGTTTTTGGTTTACTGGAAACTTTCGTAAGTGGGAAGTTAGTTAAAATCCTGATGGGATGTGAGTGGAAGTAACCCCCAAATTTCTGTGTGTATTTGGCCATAAGCTAACTTTTCCACTATGGGATGTCGGGTCCTTGCATCTTTTAACCTTTTGCTAACATAATAAATCGGGTGTCGAGTTCCATCATTTTCTCTTATGAGGACCTAGCTCACTGCATATTCTGAGACAACCATATAAAGGTATAGATCTTCCACTTTCTCGGGACTAGATAAAATCGGAGGCTTCCCCATATAATCCTTTAATTCTTGAAAAGCTTTTCTGCACTCTTCATTTCATTCAAAGTTCTTCTTTTTCTTTATGACACCAAAGAAACAGACACACTTGTCAGTGTCTTTGGAAATGAACCGATTTGGGGCTGCTACCTTTCCATTTAAGCTCATGACTTCTTTGCTTATCTTGGGTTCCTCCATATCCTTTATGGCTTGGATTTGAGCAGGACTAGCCTTAATACCATGTTCGTTGACCGCACACCCTAGGAATTCTCTGGACTGAACTCCAAAAGAAAACTTTTGAGGGTTTAATGTCATTTGGTAATCTCTTAAGATATTAAACATTTCCTCTAAGTATTCCAAATGGCTTTCTACTTTGGTAGATTTCACCAATTTTTTATCCACATCTACCTCCATGTTTCTCCCTATTTGATCCTAAAACATTTTGTTAACCAACCTCTAGTATATTACTCCAATTTTCTTTAGCCCAAAGGGCATTACTTTGTAATAAAACGTTCCCTAGTCAGTAATGAAGCTCGTATGCTTTTCATTGGGTTTGTGCATGGGATTTGGTTGTATCCTGAATAGGCATCCATGAGACACTACAACAAAAACACCATATTACTACTCTAATTTTACAACTGTGGGAAAATCACAGTTGTAATAAATATTTTTTACAACAGTCAACTCCCTAAAGTTGTAATAAACATATTTTTACAACTTTTCATTTCGTTAATTATAATAGATGCCTATTACAAACTTCGTGTTTATAACATCTACATTTAATAACTAATTATATTAATATTTAATAATAATTAATAATTAATAATAAACTTAAGAATCAATAAAATTTATTACTTATTATTAAATAATTAATATTTAGTAAGTAGTAATTTTTTAATAATTAATATCTAATAATTTTTTATAATAAATAATAATTAAAAGTGAAAAATCAGTGTTAAATAATAATGATAAATAATTGAAATAATAATAACTAATAAAATAATTAATATTTGATGATAAATAATTAAATATTTAACAAAAATATTGTTTGTATAAAACATTAATATAATCAAAATATAAATTTTCAACAACTCTTTTATTTTGCCTATTGTAAAACGTGTCTACTACAAGTACTCTTTGTTGCCAGTTGTAATAGATGCATATTTTTACAAATTTTTTATTTACCTGTTGTCGATTAGAGCCTTTTTAATTTGCTATTGCAATAATACATAAGCAACTATAATTAAATTACAATATAAATAATAATAATTAAATAATTAACAATAGTAATGGTAATTACTATTAGATAATGATAAGTAATTAATAATAGTAGCTAATAATTAAAAAATAATAATTAGTTGAAAATAAATGTTAACAAAAGTTGAAAATTAATGTTAAATAATAAAAGTAATCAGTAACTAAAATATAATACTGAATAATATCAATTACTCTTAATTTATAATTACTTTTTAGTAATAATAATTAATAAATACTAATTCTATATAATAACAATAGTAAATATAAACCAATTAATAGAAGATTCTATTCGTCCATTGTGTGTCTAAATGGATACTGTTTTTATAAAACCATTGATATTGACATATTATTAAGTTTCATTTCCCCACAAGCCCTCTTCGCTTTCACTGTATTATACTTAAACTTTCGTTTCACCCGCTTTCACTTTATACTTAAATTTTCATTTTTCCCCTCAAGCATGCTTCAGTATGTACTGAAATTTTCATTTCCCCTCTACGCAACGAAAGCCAAATTTAAGTCCACAGCCCAAATACTCACGAGACGGAATTGAAAATTAAAAAACGCTACTCTTTCGATCTTGAATCATTGCCCCAAAGAAATCTTAGCTCTCGCGATCTCGAATTAACGCCTCGCCACGGTCGATTTACTACTATAACCGAGACTTCAAAAAGGGAGATTCACATAGTTTTTGCAATCATCAAAAGGAGTGATTTTGTTCTTCTTTTTGGCTTGATAAAATCTAAAGGTTCGTTTTTATTTTGGAAATCTAACGGCATTACTTTTTTCTGACGATTTTGTTCTGATTCTACAAACAGTATTATATTAGTTATGTTTAAATATATTTAACATTTATTACCTCTTTGAATGTTTACTGCTGTTTCCGATTTTCAGGGCTGTATTTCAAAATATTCTCCAGATTATGTGGAGCCTTATGGCTTAGAAAATAATTGTAATTTGGAGATTTTATGATCTACTGTTTTTTCCATTAGGAAGATATTTATTAATGATATAACTTTCCCTTCGGCTGTTTCGAATCCCCTAATAAGATCTTTGATTGACAAATCAGAATCTCTTAGATCATGAGCAGCTTGAGCCAATACAGCGGCTATTTCTGAGTACATGCAAACATTGTATCAAGCACATGTTAGCATCGTGGTTTTCTAGTTGAGCCCGCAAGAACTGAGCAGACACTTCTTCGCTTCCTACATTGTTTGCTCCACCATTTAGACATATCTTGATAATAGTGGATGAGCCAAAGGAGAGAGGAAAATAGGAAATTCTGTACCAGAAGATGATCTCGGAGGATAAATCAGACTCGATATAGCGCTGTAAGAAATTGAAGCATGGTTGCGAGCTGAAGGACATTCTGCAAAGTGTTGGTAAATACGTATGTATTTTCATGAAAATTAGCCAAATCTATATTAAGTTATAGTATCCTAAAGACGCCCATGCTGTTTCTGATTTTGTTATTGCTACGTCGATTATTCTTTATGTTATGTAATCGCTTGGTACTTTAATCGAAGCATGGAATTTATACATGGGTGCAGGTTGAAATTTATTGCAGGTGAGTCTGATGGTGGTTCATGGTCCATGTTGAGGTTTCAGCAACCGCTTTGTACTTTGGTTATTGTTGTGATGGATAAATTAGACTCGATGTAGCGCTGTAAGCAGTTGAAGCATGGTTGCGAGCTGATGGACATTCAGCAACCGCTTGCTACTTGCTGGAGCTACCCAAAAATGCACGGTAATTGGAAAGCAAGGATCTAATATCAAATCAATTGAAGGTGCTTCCGACTGCAGTTTTCGTGTCATCGGTATGCGTACCTTCTCATTTTACATGAGATGGATATCATGGACTTGCATGCTGCATTATTGTGTTGTAGTGTTCGTGTCATCGATATGCTGTAGTGTTTTTGTCATCGATATGTTATAGTGTTCGGTCATCTGTATGATTTATAAAATTCAATGTATTATGTAAAAAAATGATGAGAGTATGAAAAAATTAATATATTATTTTGGTTCATGTTTTAAGTTTGTTTGATATCTTCAGTTTTGTAGATAATATGTTCGGGAATGATTTTTTTTATTAATAATGTGTATATAATTTGTGGATAAATTATAACTATAAATAATACTTTTAATAAAATATATTACAACAGTTGTAATAAAGTTTATTACAATGGTGGAAAAAACTTGTAAAATATACATTTCACAACAGTGTCGCAACAGTGCAAAAAAGTTGTAAAAGAATTTAGTCTATTACAACTTCTTCATAAACGACGGTGGCTCCACTGTTGTAAAAATCTTTTACAACTTTTTTCCACCGTTGTAATATGGTGTTTTTGTAGTAGTGAGAGACAATAACCTATTCCCGCTAGTCGCATTAACCAACTAATCTATTCGGGGAAGGGGATAAATATCCTTTGGACAAGCTTTATTTAGGTCCGTGTAATCAACACAAGTTCTCCACTTCCCATTGAACTTTTTCACCAATACCAGGTTGGCTAACCACCTAGGATAAAAGACTTTCCAGATAAATCCATTCGTTAACAATTTACTGACTTACTCTTTTAAGGCTTTTGACCGATCTCTGTTATATTGCCTTTTCTTTTGCTGAACAGGGATCATAGAGGGGTTGATATTCAGAGCATGGCTCATAACAGAGGGGTTAATTCCAACCACGTCCGAATGAGTCCAAGCGAATACATCCTTGTTGAGCTGTAGGAATTGAACTAAGTCACTTATCAAGGGTTCCCCGAACCTTTTTCCTATCTTGATGGTTTTGGCATTATCAATCAGCTCAACTCTTATTTATTCCTAGTCTTCTGTTGGTTTGATTCTTTCTGTATCCCTTCAGGAAACCAATTCTTTCACAATTTCTTCTTCCTCTACAAAATTTATTTCATCAACCCTCTTTCTCTTTCTCCTCAAAGAAGTGTACCTACCATTCACACGTTTGTCAGCTTTATTGATTATTATTTTGGCTTCGAATGTTGGATATAAGAATCCACCATCCATAGGTTAAAGAATAGTGGAGAATCAAAGTAAGCAGATCACTCCCTTTTGTATTGGTCCACAGTGGCAAAATACAATTCACGAGAACTGATTGTTCCCCTCTAATGGTACCCATCCTTGCCTAGTTAAAAAATTCACCATATGTTATTTGGACAAGACAAAAGCATCCATTTCCTCCAGAGCAAGTCGACGAAAGAAAGCATTATAGTAGGAAGACTGGTCAATGACAACAAATAGAGTCTCGAAGGTCCTGTGAAGTGGAGACAATCCCACTTGAACTAGAAGCTTGATCTGCCCAACTGGAGTTGATCTTTTGTTGTTGAATCCAAAGATAGGCTCATTGTTTGGCTGCAACTTTCCATCGGAGATTCCCATTTGGTCACAAGCGTGTTTAAAGATCATATTTACCACACTCTTAGTGTCAAAAAGAATTTTTGCAACTACAGAAAGCCCAATCTTAACTGTTATCATGAGTGGGTCATTATGTGGATGACGAACCCCCATCTTCATTTAATTTGGAGAAATTACTAGCCTATGCATCTTGATGTTGTAGCAGGCATTCTTTAAAGATGGCTTCTCTAGAATGGAGAATATTCCCTCGTGGGCCTCCCTCAGATAGCGGTTCAGGGCTGTTGGGAAATTTCCAACTGGATGTGGCCCATCATGTATCACATTAATTCGGTTTATTGGAGGGCCCGTATCTAGGTGAACCTCTTCGGTTGGAGCTACCACTACATTGGCTGAAACATTTTAGTGCCCATTAGCTTGCTAGGTTGATGTTTGCTTGTTCAGAACAAACTCTTTCAGATGCCCTTCGCGAATAAGCTTTTGAATATTTCCTTCCAATACCTTGCGTTCGTCAGTCTTTTGTCTGTTTGTCTTGTGATATTAACAGTACTTTCCTCCACCATAGGGTTCAGGGAAATTGTTGGCTTTAAACAAGACGGGGAAGTTATTGACCCTTTCCTTGGCTATAGCGTAAACAAAGGAGATGGGTTTGCTTAGGGCTACCGAGTTGGAGTTGGAGTCCTCCCATCTTGGCATTTTTTTGTATCCATCTAGACCAAACCTTCCACCTTGAGGTTTTCGACCAAAGCCTGACTTTTCTCCTTCCCCTCAAGGCCCGAACATCTCCTTTATGTAGTATAATTCGTCCATACGGATGAGTTTGTTAGCTTGGAAGTGAAAGTCTTGTATTTATTTACTTCCATGAATATATAGTTCAAAGGGGTGTTATCGATTAACCCCGAATGGACAGCGATAACGTTGTCGTGATTATTCATATATTTTTCCTTCAAAGATTCTGCATTGAATCAATTCAAGTAATATCCCAGAGACTCCCCTTGTCTTTGCTAAATGTTGGTGATAACCGTGTAATCTACCGTCGGGTCTTTACAAATGCAGAATGTGCGGAAAACCCATAAGAAAATTGTTTCCACGAGTAGATGGTATTCTCCCTATATTGACGATACCACTTGGTTGCTTCTCCCTTAAGGGTCACTGGGAAAAGACGACATCGGACATCCTCGAAGCGTTATAGAGATCCACTTGACTGTCAAAAGCCATTAGGTGGTCATCAGAGTCAGTGGTTCTGAGATACTTTATGGTTGGAACCTTTACTCCACATGGTATCATAGCGTTCATGATCTCGTCATTGAAAGGGGCCAGCCTTCATTGTCATTGACCCTTTCATCTAGGGTCCTCTTTCCCTTGCTCCCCAGCAAATCCTTAATAGTTTTCCTTATTATGTATTTGAGGTAGGCTTCTGTATTATCATAATCTGCCCTCTTAGGATCATAGCCTTTAAAATTAGAGCACCCAGACTGCTCGATTGCATTGATTTCCTTGATGATCTATTCCTGTCAAAAGGGACCTTTTCTTCTTAGAGGAAGTAGCTTTAGCTCTCTCCTTTCCTTCGGAATGTTGGATAGGAACCTTTCTTTTCGGAGATTCATCTTCTTCTCTTTGGCTCGACTTAGTGATTTTTGAGGACCATTGTGCTTGAGCGGCATCCCATTGAGTTTGCATCTCCTGGATCCGTTTCTCTAGGGCCATTAGTTTTGCGGCGTTTTCTTCCGTGGCATTTGGATTTGGGGTTTGCACCAGATTAAAGTTGCCCTTATTTCAGTGTCGTTCAGATTGAGTGTTGGACTCACATTCTCTTCAAGAATAGTATTAAGAGCAGGTTATTTATTTAGTGCTTTCATCCGTTTTGACTTCATCTTTTCCTGGAATGAAGTACTAGGTTTACCAAAGTAATCCCTAATAAAATAACAAGATCATAGGTCAAGCCCTCCTTCTAGCGCAAAAATGTTAACGATAAAAATAGTCAACACCTGATCTAAGCTTGACAATATATATGTATTGAAATTTAATAGATAATTATTCTAAAGGATGCTGAAATGCAGTTTGGTCTCAATAAACTAAACTTGCTCCACTGTTTCCTAGGCATCAAGTCTTCAAGTCCAAAGATTAGTTAATCTTCCTTCAAATAGGTGAGTATCACACTTACGAGACTTTGAGACCAACAATGACCTTGGGATAAGGACGTTATGGGTTACCGAAGAGTGAGTATCCTATCATAATAGGCATCCATAGACAGGATAGAATAATATACACTGTGTTGAGAAAAAACAAGCTAATGCTTCACAACAATAAGGTTGTCAACATGTTATAATGCTTAATTACTTAGGTGATCCTTCCACATCGAACTAGTTTAGAAAAGGCCCTTGGTTATGTTAGTTATCATGTCGAGAGCTTACAATAAGTTCCCTTCGTATGTTGTGTTTCATTAGGCTTATTATGAAAGATTTAAGTCACTTATAATGGATCGAAAGGAGTGATTCCTTGGTTTCACTCAAAGCTTCCCCCCTTCCAAAGCAATTGTGATTATCCCTTTCACAAAGAAGGTTAACGTTAACTCCTTGTTTTGATCAACACAAACACAATATGATTATCGAATCAAGAAATATTTAACTCTCGGACTTCTCATTTTTATTTATTTTGAGTATATTACAAGAATTGAAAAAATCCCCAATTTGATTGAGAAACTAGGGTTTCTCTCAAAAAAAAGACTACAAGATTGTAGAATGAGAATTCGGCCTCTAAAATGTGACCCTTGGAGTCTTATTTATAGACAATTTGGGCCTCTTTGGTTATTAGCTCAACAAAATCCCCTTTTGACTACGGTAACAGAGTGTCGACCGCTTTTGTGCCTTTCGGCTCAAGCAACGTGGTTTTGGTCGCCTTTCATCCATTTTCGAGCGTTGTTGTTGGGTACAACCCTGCTTTCGGAGCGATAGCCTCGGCTATATTCTTTCGGTTTCGGTTGTAAGTCTACCCAACATTGCCCTTATGCTTTCAATTCTTATATCTTCAAAATCTTCTCCCCTTTCGATATTGACACTAAGCAAGTTAGTTTGGATAGCCCTTATTCCTGTGAGCTTCAGTTTACTTTCGGTGTCCTTTTGTTATCGCATTTCGGATGTCATATCCCTTAATTCTGGCATCATTTCTCCTTTGAGTCTTCTTTGTTCTAGAAATGAATACCTGGTGTCATATTGTCTCCGAAAGTGGATTTTATGCTTTTCCCTCATGATGTTTTTGGTATCTCTACCAAGTTGATGTTAGTAGCGACATCACACTCGCTGGAGTGCTTTTGTCTAATCTTCATACTGTGCTTTAGGCGTTTGACTTCATCTTTTCACAATTGTCGACAATAGATTTTTTGGGTAGTCGACGACACCTTGCCTATTCTTAAGCTAATGGCTTTGATTCTTCTTAAGTGCCATTATGTTTTGGCTCCGAAACAAGTGTTTTTGGTTATTCCACCTCTCTTTCGGATATTAGCTTCCACATTTCGGATATAGGCTTTTGCACAATACTCATTTGCCCTGGCCGGATTCCGGTTTTGAAATCGGGCAGTAACACAAGGTATCATATTTATATCCCATGTCAACCTTGTCCACTAAAGATTTCTTCACGTGTGCCATCATTTCTCTTCTACATGTCTTTTTCATTCCTTTTATAAACTTCTCGTTCTTCTTGATAGTTGTACTCACCAACTTTGGGTCGAAACGAGAAAGTTCATTGAACTGGTTTAGATATTCTTCAAAGCTCATATCTCCTTGTTTTAAATTGACAAACTTTCGTTCATCCTGGAGATTCCTGCCGATGGCATGTATCACTCTTCAAAGACCTCTTTGAATCTTTCCCATGTAACATCATCTTATGGTTCCCCTTGTTTGATGGTTTCCCACCAAACCAAAGCTCCATCCTCAAGCTGCATGTAGCTATAACCCTTTTCCGTTCATCGCTTAGGTGCAAACCCCTGAAAATTCTTTCACAAGATTTCATCCAAGCTTGTGCTTCAGTAACAGACTTGATTCCTTTAAATGCTTTGCCTCCGAGTTTGGTGAAGTTCTTATAAAGATCTGGAAAGTCATTTTGAATTTGTACTCGCTCCTAAATTTCATAGTTCGGTCATGCCAGTTGGTAGTTGATTGCTTTGTACCCTACGTTGTCCTCCGCGGCTGCTCTTTTCTTACAAATATGCGATAGTAAGAAAGTTCAAATTAGGCATACGGACGAGGTATCTTAGGGAAAAGCAATAAGGATAGATAAGAAATAAAGGTGTATGGGTTTCTCTCTCTCAAATTTACACTCGTTCTAGTGTATTACTAACCCCATCTTCAATGAGTTATCCAAAGGTTACACCCACAGAGTTGACCTTCGACTCTGATGCCAAGATGTGACAACCAAAAAATTTATACCTTTTGAATCGAGTATAAACCACACAACTTCGATCCGAATGGATTAAAACTCTCGACCATCCATTCGCGACATGGATTTTTGACCTTCGAACATCGACAATTAACGTATCCGAAGAAAAGCACTGTCGTAAGTCCAATTGTTTGAATCTTAATCATCGGTGTTTTTGGGTAATAACACATCACGATACAAATAAGAATACAATGGAAAATAAATTTCTCATGATACTGCAACAAGTTCAAAATATAATAGTTCAAAATATAATAGAGTCATACAAGAGAAGTACATGAACTGATACATGAAATATTTTACAATAACATATATCCGACAAAATGATAGGCAAACTTAATTTACTACATAACAAACAGGAAAGAAAAAGACTAGAGTCTTCAGAAGATAAGTCCAAAAGATTACCAACTCCACGATAACCATATATCCAGATTCCTAGCTCAAGCAGCTAAGTGAAAAACCCAAAACACTAGGCTGCCTGTGTAGAAAACATGGGCACCAAAGTTTAGGTGAGGGAAACAATAAACTCCGGATTAGTCATGAGCCTGATGTAAGGAAACAAAACAATTTTAAATCATTTTCAAGTTAGGAAATTCATAGAACCACATCGTATAACATGGAAAGGGTTTTCCCCATATGAATACCAGTGTTTAAAACTCGCAATGTTATTTGGAAAATGAAGCTACCATAAGCTTTTGTGCCACACACATAATGCAAATGCACACTTGGGCGAGGTTTCATTTGTGATAACCAAAATATTCTTCTTACATGAAAATTTCTCTTATGTTATTATTAGTGCATAGTGTGAAAATCACTTTTGCAAATAAACATATCAATCTTGACCATCATAGGTACCATAATATTATGCCAACCTCCAACGCGTTTTACGCAGGATCAACCGTAAAAATCATATGGTTTTGTAGCTTATAAATTTAGATTTCCAACAAATGACCAAGGCTAAAGAACGTCCTTACCGAATGGGTATGCCTCTAGCAAACATCCCGATAAGTAGATACTTATCTACCAACATAAGGCCGTCGGTGCTGTTCAAAGCCATGCCGCACCAATATACCATTCCCCGGTCGTTACCGACCTTTCTCTAAGGGTTCCCGGATTTCCAACAAAACCACAATAGTAAAATGCATGGGCTCCATACCATAACACTACCACATAATAGCCACATAGAAAACACCTGGGCTCCATACCATAATGTTGCTTTTAAATATCTAGAAGGAAATGGTAATCCCTTAAGGCTCATGAACCTCATAACCTTGCTGCATCTTTTCCTTTTTCGGCCATTTCTGGGATATGAGGCTGTCAAATTCTCGTTACACAAAGCTAGGCTTAAACTAGACATTTTTTGATCATCATAGCACATCACTTAGCGCGCCACATTGTCCATTCACAACATTGAACTGATGTCTATCAATATATAACCTCTAAGCTCGTATGTCTTAGAGAAAAGTGAAGCTAAGAGAAACAGATTCTCCACCGCCAACAGATATATGTTTAACAGATATCAATTTATATGCAGTAAATTACAACGTAAGAAACACAATCCATTTACAAGTTTTTTCTGGATCTGAACAAAACCGAAGGCACCTTATTCCTCGTCTAACAAATGGAGAGAGGCTCTTGCATATCCGGAATTCCTTTAAGTACGTTCGAACTACTGCCACTTAACTAATATGAAATCCATCTGCAAATGGAAGCTAACCATTCGAGACATTCAGTAAGTAGTCCTTTCGATGTGAAGGATCCGGTCTTCACCATCGTCTTTAATAGCATTCGATTTTATCCAGCAAGTCATTTTATACTTCAGAATGGTTTATGGATCCGAACACCATTCCCGATCTTTCTGAATAATAAGCGCAAATTTAGAAATGAGTTTATATGGAACAAATATGTACCTAAGTCTCTTTCTTCTAAAATTGGACTATTTTTTTATAGCAAAGTCGACCGGTTTTTAAGTTGACCGTAAACATCTTTTATTATAACTAATAATAAAATATAGTATAGTACAGGTGAATGTTAGTTGACAATCAGCTAATTTGATTTTTAAGGTGCACCGTCCACCACATACGGAATTTAAAGTGCTCCGTCCACTCTATCTATACAAGCTTACATTACTAGAGCTAGAAAATTGGAAAATTATTCTTTTAACTTTTAGATCAAAATCCATAAGTTTTCCAATTCCTTAGACAAAATTTTATCTTTCCAACTCAAATCCATTTTAAATGATATAGAGTTATTTTATAATATCTTTCCATATTTTTGAACAATCTTATTCAACTTTTTCAGAAAAATCCAATTTTGACCTGTAAAATGCCAACTTTGGATTTTTATAGAAAACTGATTTTGAATTATTTCAAAATCTAGTCGTTGGATCTTAATTTTTTCTTTTGCATTTGAAATCTCTTTTAATTTGGAAACAAACATTTTTTATTTTGGGAAAATCTAATGGTCGGATCTCCCGGTATGTCAATTTAAAGTTAACAGCTGAAACTGGTGAACTACCACTGTGCGACTAGTCCTATTCTGACCGTTTTGTGACTTGAACTCAAAATTCTTTAGTTGGTTTATATTTGATTTAAAATACATATAAGACCTTTTTAAAATAATTTTTCAAAATTTCAAACTTAAAGTCAAAAATTCAAATATTATGAATATTACATTATAATTTTGAATAATAAAATATTATATTTTTTAAATTAAATAAAATTCCAAATCTTTTTCAAAAATAAAAATTTAAAATTTAAAATAATTTTTGAATTTAATTTATTTTAAAGTTCAAATCAATTTCAAATTAAATTTCGAATTAACCATCCCTTTAACCGGATTGGTTAGGGATAGTCAGGGAGAGCAAGAAACTAGATTTTCCAAACCCAAGCCTAGATATTATTCTCTCTATCATCCTAGAACGTTTCAGTATTTTTGGAAAGAGACTTCCTAAATATATATGTGTCCATACACATGTGTCATTCACTTAAGTGTTAATAGAAATTAACATTTAATTATCCAATGGATATTATTTCATATAAGTGTTAATACGCCTTTACGCTTTAAATTAACACCCAATAACATATCCAATAACCAATTAAAATGCAATGACCACATCGTTGTCATTAACTTAATAATTCACACCAATAACACATAAAGACAAAAAAAATGTACACTTTAAACTAGGTGTCCACATGGTTAACATATGAAAGTGATGTCTTTAACGCTTTAAACTAAGTGTGTACTAATCAACACATAAAGGCAATATTTTTAACACCTTAATATAAGTGTTCTAACAAACCAAAGTGACATCTTTATCTCTTTAAAGTAAGTGTTTTCACTTTGAACATACAAAGATGATGTCTTTAACCTCTTACACTAAGTGTTCTTGCTTATCATAAACAAAGGTGACATTTTTCACTTCTTACACTAAGTGTCCTTGCGTTTCACACATAGTTACAACAAAAACATACTCAAGTCAAGTCATTCATCATCACACTCAACCAAAATGTAACCATGCATACATATTCTATTTTTAACATCTAAAGTTTAATTTTTTCCTCACTGAGATTTCTACTCCTTCACTCTCTAAAATGCTAGGACTTTGACTTGAAAACAAGCAACAAGTCAAAATCTTTTGAGTTAAACTTAGCAAAAGTTGGATTTTTATGTAGAATAGATGCTAGTAAGGTGGAAAGGAGGTGGAATGAAGTAGTTTTTTGTTAGAAAAGCGGGGAGAAAGTGGAGAATAGACTTAGACCATGAGTTTTGGGAAGAGAGGAAGCCATTTTTGAGTTTTTGGAAAGAAGAAGGTAGAAATGAAATGAAATGAAATGAAAGGAGGTGTGTTGTCATGTAAAAAGAAGGAGAATGGATACAATTTTGACAACTCAAAAGCTTATCACATGCACTTGTACTTATCTTTGGAAAATAATGATGATGTGTTAAAAAAAGAAAAGAAAAAAGAAAGTGACATCTAAAAAGGAGGGGAGTTGTGGGTGCACATGGATGTGTTTTCTAAGTGAAATTATGACATGGCACATTTGCATTTATTTGTTAATTAATTTAATGTTTTTGTTAGTTTAGCCTAATTACTTCATTTCTTGGCTAATGTTGTTAACTAAAATACTTAACAATTTTCTACAAAAAAAATTATAAATCGACAATTTATTTTTCAAACAATATTTTGTTAATCCATTATTTACTTAAATTGAAATCAAAATACTATATCAAATCCATAATTTAAAGTGATTAAAAATACAGATCGTTAAACTCTAGGGCAAGTTCAGACCTAATATTGCCAATGTTGGAGTTTGTATTGGAACCAATGTTGATAATATTTGCACTAATATTGGATCTTTATAAAAACATGTGGAATTGGTGGACCTGGAAATTGTTAGCGTAATTAATATTCTACTAAAGGGCAATATAGTCTTTTGTTTGATGTTTTGCCTATATATAAAGGCCCCTTGTGTTATTTTAGGGTTAAGGGCTTTCACTTCTATCACTCTCCACTATCAATGTATTTTGTTTTTTTATTAATGTTATCATGGTATCAGAGCCATAATACCATCGTTTCCTGTACCACCGTTCCCTGTATCATCGTTCCATAATCTCCTATCTGTCCTTCCAGAATTCACTATCTCAATCCACCGTTCCTTCCTCAAATACAAAGCAAACAAGAATACTGTCGTGCTCTAATCTCCCTTCCCATTTTAATTTTCCTGCACCAGTCCGTCTTCCAAGCCACTGCAGACGATCATTATTCCAGAATCCACCGCCACAAATCCGAAGCCAAAATCCACCGCCCCAATCCGTCGTTCCCAATCCGACACCCCAGCCGAAGTACACCCCCGTCGTCACCCAATCCGAAGCCAGAATCCACCGCCCCAGCCGAAGTAAACCCAATCCATCGTGCCCCAATCCGTTCACAGCCAGAATCCATCGTGCTGTCTCAGGCTCAGCCACCAAAGTACATCAAAGCCCTTGAAGTTTGTTTTCAGATCCGAGAATCCCACTGAACCACCTAAAGTTTCTCTTTGAGTTTGCTTTCTTTTAAGTTTGTTGTGGCTCTTGAATTTGTTTTCAGATCCGATAATTGTGAATCAGAGAATTGTGGATTTTTGAGATCCGAGAATCCCACTGAACCAGAGAATTGTTTCTCTTTTGAGTTTGCTTTCTTTTAAGTTTGTTGCCAGATCCGAAGTCTAAGTCCACTTAATAATGTTTTGGGAGAATTGAAGTCTACAGGAGTTCTGACCTAAGAATTGCTGAAATAAATATTAATTTGAAAAGTCTTTTGGTGTATTTTGTTCCCAATCTTAGTCCGCTGTTCCCTGAATCCGTCGCACTGCTCCTGAACCCGAATTTCCCTAAACCCGAATTTCCCTGAACCCTTTTCACACAGACCCAAAGTTTGCACAGCTCCTTCTTGCACCAGACCCAAAGTTCGAATTGGAAAGTTGGTTGTTTGTTCTCTAAATTTTGTTATTAAAAAAAAATGGCAGTAAGTAGAGATACTTCGCTTCAAGCAGATGGTAAAAATTATGCGTATTGGAATTCTGTCTACTCTGCGTTAGATCCATCAGTGATTGAACAATTTCAGAAGTTCCTTGCATTTCAGCCACATGCCATATCAGCTCCGTCTCAAATAGGTTTGTCATCTAGTTCATCAGGTATATCTTCTTCTACCTGGATTTTAGATTCTGGTGCTTCGAATCATATGTCTCCTAATTTCTCCGATTTCACTTCTTTGGCTCCTAAAGTTTCTGTACCTGTCATGAGTGCTAGTGGTACATCTATGCCCGTTCAAGGTGTTGGTTCAGTCATTACACCTTCTTTGTCATTATCTAATGTCTATCACATTCCTAGACTTGCATTAAATCTTGCTTCTGTTGGTCAAATTTGTGACAATGGCTACTTGGTTTCTTTTTCTTCTTCTGAATGTTATGTTCAGGATCCAAAGTCTCAGAAAGTGATTGGGACCGGCCATAGAGAAGGAGGACTTTATGTATTGGATCAGCTCAAAGATCCTAAGATTTCAAAGATTGCAGCTCCTGTTCCAGGTGTGGATGTTTCGTCTTTTCGTTTGAGTCAGTCATCTTCTATGTTTTATTTGTGGCATTCTCGTCTGGGCCATGTATCTAAGTCTCGATTGCAATTCTTAGCGTCTACAGGAGTTTTGGGAGAATTGAAAACTCATGACATTTCTGATTGTAGTGGTTGTAAACTTGCAAAATTCTCTGCTTTACCTTTTCCCCAAAGTAATACAGTTTCTAATGCACCTTTTGATCTTATTCACTCTGATGTCTGGGGACCCTCTCTTGTTTCTACAAAGGGAGGCTCTCGTTATTATGTCTCTTTTATTGATGACTACACTCGTTATTGTTGGATTTATCTTATGAAACGTCGTTCAGAATTTTTTGGCATCTATAATGAGTTTCGATCTCTTATTAAAACTCAGCATGGAGCTGTTATTAAATGTTTCAGATGTGACTTAGGGGGAGAATATACTTCTCATGCTTTTAAGGAACTTCTTGCTTTAGATGGCACAATTTATCAGACTTCTTGCACTGATACTCCTGAACAAAATGGGGTTGCTGAAAGGAAACATAGACATATTCTTGAGACTGCTCGATCTCTTTTATTGTCTGCTAGTGTTCCATGTGAATTTTGGGGAGAAGCAACTCTTACTTCTGTTTATTTGATTAATAGAATTCCCACTTCTCATAATTCTGGATTGTCCCCCTATGAAAAGTTGTATGGTTGTCTACCAGATTATTCTTCTCTTCGTGTTTTTGGTTCCACATGCTTTGTTCTTCTTCCTCATGTCCAACGGATTAAGCTAACTTCACGGTCTGCTATATGTGTTTTTCTTGGTTATGGTGCAGGACAAAAAGGATATCGTTGTTTTGATCCAGTCAGTCACAAGCTGTATGTTTACCGTCATGTTGTTTTTCTTGAACATATTCCTTATTTTACTATTCCTGATCGTACTCACAATATATCTATGTCTGATATTGTTCATATTGATCCTTTCACGGCTGATGATGATGAGCTACTTCCTGCTGAAAATCCAGACACTTCCATTGACTCAACAACCACCCAATCTCCTTCTGAGACAGTAGATACTAGTGAACGTCGATATCCTATCCGAAACCGTCAGTCTACTAGGCGACCTGATTTTGAATATTCTTGTCTTTCCAGTTCATTTTCTTCATTTCTTGCTTCTATACATTGTCTCTCTGAGCCTTCATCTTTCAAAGATGCGGTTCGTGATCCTCTTTGGCAACGTGCTATGGCGGAGGAGCTGACTGCTCTTCATCAGACTCATACTTGGGATTTAGTACCTCTTCCTGCAGGAAAACGTGCTATTGGTTCTCGTTGGATCTATAAGATTAAAACTAAAGATGATGGATCTATTGAAAGGTATAAAGCTCGCTTGGTTGCTAAAGGTTATTCTCAAGAATATGGTATGGATTATGAGGAAACTTTTGCTCCTGTTGCAAAAATGACTACAGTTCGAACTCTTATTGCGGTTGCTTCTGTTCGCCACTGGAATATTACTCAAATGGATGTTAAAAATGCTTTTTTGAATGGAGATCTTCATAAAGAAGTCTATATGGTTCCTCCTCCCGGTATTGATCATCAACCTGGTGAAGTCTGCAAACTTAGGAAAGCTCTTTATGGTCTCAAACAGGCTCCCCGTGCTTGGTTTGAGAAATTTTCTACTGTAATTACTTCTCTTGGTTTTTGCCCGAGTAACCATGATTCTGCTTTGTTTGTCAAGTGTACCTCAGCTGGTCGAATTTTGCTTTCTCTTTATGTTGATGATATGATTATTACAGGCGATGATGTTGTTGGAATTAATTTGTTGAAGTCCGAGTTGACTCGATGTTTTGCTATGAAAGACTTAGGTCCCCTTCGTTACTTCTTGGGTATTGAAGTTGCTTCTTCTCCAAAAGGTTATCTTCTTTCTCAATCTAAGTATATTTCTGACATTTTTGAGCGCGCTCGTCTCTCAGATAATAAGACTGTTGATACTCCAATTGAGCTCAATGCTCGATACTCTATTACTGATGGATCTCCATTGCCAGATCCTAGTCTTTATAGAACGATTGTTGGAAGTTTGGTTTATCTCACTATCACTCGCCCTGACATTGCATATGCTGTTCACATAGTCAGTCAGTTTGTTACTTCTCCTACTACAGTTCATTGGGCTGCTGTTATTCGCATTTTGAGATATCTTCGTGGCACTCAGTTTCAGACTCTTTTTCTTTCTTCTACTTCATCTTTAGAGTTATGTGCTTACTCTGACGCAGATTGGGCTGGTGATCCTACTGACCGCAAATCCACTACTGGTTTTTGTATTTTTCTAGGAGATTCTCTAATCTCTTGGAAAAGTAAGAAGCAGGATGTTATATCTCGGTCTTCAACAGAGGCAGAATATCGAGCTATGGCTTCTACTACTTGTGAAATTGTTTGGCTACGATGGTTGCTTGCTGATATGGGTGTTTTCTTGCGACAACCAACTCCTTTGTACTGTGATAATAAAAGTGCTATTCAGATTGCTCATAACTCCGTCTTTCACGAAAGGACCAAGCATATTGAGATTGACTGCCATATTACTCGCCACCATCTTCAGAATGGCACATTGACATTGCCATTTGTCTCTTCCTCCTTGCAACTTGCAGATTTGTTCACAAAATCTTTGTCATCTTCACGCTTCCGGTTTTTGACTGACAAACTCTCGATGCTCATTGCTATCGCATCATGAGTTTGAGGGGGGATGTTAGCGTAATTAATATTCTACTAAAGGGCAATATAGTCTTTTGTTTGATGTTTTGCCTATATATAAAGGCCCCTTGTGTTATTTTAGGGTTAAGGGCTTTCACTTCTATCACTCTCCACTATCAATGTATTTTGTTTTTTTATTAATGTTATCAGAAATGAATGCTAGAGGGTAAAAGACGAAGAGTTTACGCTAGAACGCCTTAAGAGGAACAATGATAAGGAAGGATTTGGAGTTGAATCAAATTTTGAATCGACAAAGACAAGACGAGTACTTACCTTAGTATGTGTAGGAAGTTCCCCATAGGACTGAAGGGTGAGATGTTGCTACGAATTGGATGCTTTTTCTAGACAATGTGAACTGGATGTCCAGAATAAATTAAAGGGTGGTTAAAGGTGGACACCAGATCAGAGCTTGGAATATGTTAATAAGAATGTTTTTTATGCTAACACCCAAAATGCTAGGAATCATCCTGACTTCAAGCTTCTAGTGCATGATACTTATGATGGGAAGTCAGATCCAACCATTTATCTAATGATATATATCTGACATATTGAAGTGACTCAAACACCCGAGGAAGTGATAGATGATATTTCCTAATTTACTCGATTGAATTAGGAGCTATGTGGTTTAGACAACTAGAGAATAAATCTATTCATTTATGGAATGAGCGCATGGATAAGTTCTTCAGGCGGTTCAAAGTGCATGTTGAAAGTGATGCAAGTTAAGGATGAAAACACTAGCTTAACACTATAGAGGGTGAATAGTATTCCCTTAAATTTACAAATCTTTTAGAAATATTTTGGACTATCCTCATGAGTATGAGTACAATGATCACAAAATCGATCAAATAATAAAAAGTAAATAAAGTAAATGTGGCAAAGAAAAGAACACACTGTATTTTATACTAGTTCAGAGTTAGCCCACATCCATTCTCGTACTCTATACAGTTTTTAATCACAATCAATTCAATTACACTCCTTGATTTCAAGCCGGGCAGGAGATACACACCAGATTCTCAGAACTGTGGGCACAACTAACTTGATTTCCAAGAAAATATGTCACTCCAATTTGTTTTTGACCTAGCTAACTCAAATCCAACTAGATTTAGAGTAACCTAGTCACACCCGTAAGTATTTTGATTTGTTTTGACAAGGACTGCAGACTTGGATATTTTGATATTGATTCCAATTGCTCCTATAATTCTTAATTGCACTCTGATCTTAATATACTAATGAAAGTTTGATGTGGAATAAAAATAACCGAAATGAATTGATTCGATTGGAAAATCGACAAAGTATAAATATATATTTGGTAAATTATAAGAAGGAGAGTAAGAAGAGAAGAAATACGAGTGGAGGAGTCATTAAATCATTTCTAGAAGAAGAATATATAGGGTGAAAAGAAATGAAAGTTGGTGAATGGTTATGGATTATAGACACTTCCATTCAAATTCAAACTTTGAATTTTACTTGTTATACGTTGAGTTCCATGCATGCCCTATGTCGAAATACCGTAGTATGCTTTGAAAATTAGTTTATAAAAATTGTTTTGAAAACATAAACCGATATTAAAATGAATTGAAACGTTGTGAAATTATTTAAACATGGTAAACATATATTTTTGACATAGCAGAGTTTAAGAAAACTTGTTAAAGCTAATCTAAATTTTTTAAAAAGAATATCATATCTGTATTTTAAAACAATATATAATCAATATATTAAACTTAATAAATATCAAAACGATAATAGTATTAAATCATAATTATTAATTTTAAAATTAAAATATAAAGTACGTAAAGTATAATATTAAAATCAAAATATAAATATAAAAGCCAAAGAATAATCAAATACAAAAACCGAAGTGAGTATTTTTGACAAATATAAGTACTAAAATCAAAGTATAACACTAGTATAAGTATTTGAAATCAAAATATCGGTAAAAATATAAATACTGATCTAACAATAAGCATATATAAAATATTTCAAAGTAAGTTATTTAAAAACTTAATTTTTTTAGAAAACTGTTTGAAAAATCATCTTGAAAACTAGGAATATTAGAAATGCTTTTGTACAAAGGATTTAGAAATAGGAATATTTTTGAAAAAGCATTTCAAAATAGATTTTGAAAATAGGAACATTTGGAAAATAATTTTATAAAATGGATGGAGAGAGAACAGATGAGTGCAAACTAAATTTTGACATTTAAATCTAAGACTTGATAATTTATTGAAATTTTGAACTCTTAAAGGCACATGAGTCTTTATTCTCTGACTCTTAAATCATTAATCTAGATCTTTAACCTTGATATTTACAATCTTAATTATTAATACCTGTCTAATTCCTACACTATATATATTATGTATATTTAGATAATAATTATTGATATAAAATATTCATTACTTGAGGATGATGTCGTAAAAACTATCATCCAATGTACTAATAATCTTCTGCTTGTTGATGAATATAACCATTTTATAAAATATATACTTTCCAAAACTTCCCTTAATCTAAACTACCCTTCAACCTTTGCATATTTTATATTTTCTTCTCTGTTGTCGTTAACACAAACTTCTGTGACTAAAGGTTAGACATCCTAAATACTAATTCGTTTATTGACTTGACTAAATTATTGACACGAATACTTATCTATTAACTTTAACACTTTCTAACTATAACATTGACTGACTCTAATAATGACTCAATTATGAAAGGTTATCCTAAAGGAAAAACTTAAGGAATAATATCGAATTTATGAAGCATCCTAAATAAGAATTTCAAATAGTCATATGAAAACATATAACTTGAAATAACCATTTTAATCCAATCAAAACCAAATACATTAAATCATTTATATGTTAAATAATTAAACCAAACAAACAAACCAATCTTATACAAACTAATCCAATCATAATTTTTACATAACTAATTGAATATTTTTTAAATAATTAAATCTAAACTTTAAGTAATATTATTTAAACAAATAACTTTAGACATTATATGGCATTTCAACCTAACCATCTTTGCTAAAGATGGGATCTACCTTCATAGCATTCCAATCATCATCTTCTTTAGTTGTAGTGATATTGGATTGGCTTCAGATTCGTCTTTTGAGGAAGAAGATGTCATCTACCAAATCACATTGAAGTGCCTCTCTTGTTCCTTAATCATCTACATTTGACTTAGTTCTAAATGTCTCTTATTTCAAAGAATGAATGGGAGTATATTCTTGAACAATTCAAGTGTTTGCTCCAATTTTTCAGTAAAATTATGAATAGGATTATCCATTATTTTGTTTTAAGGTTGAAAATGAAAATAGAAGAAAATATTGAAGTTTACATTTATTTTTTGGGTCTGAATAGGTGTTTATAGGGGTAGAAAGTCGTTTGAAATAAATAAACATAAGTTAGTTACTCGATTTTTTTGGAAAACCAGCTATTATATGTTGAAATATAGGTAAGGAATATGTTGACATGTCTATTTAGATTTTGATATTTGAATTATTTTGAGTTCGTAAGCTATGTATTGATGGTTTATCAATTTCCAGAGTTACTTGTGTTTGACGGTAAGAACAAATTTCATTCATACTAAACACTGGTTATAATCGTTACTAAATATTAAATTAATACAATGCTTAATGAGTTAAAATAAGAGATCAATACAACATACATAAAGATAGATAAGCTAAAAAGTAGTTGATGATGATGATGACTCAAGATTCCGACAAATCTTCCTAAAGAACTTGCATTTCTCTTAAAATTTTCTTGAATTTGTTTCTCATGAATGATTTAAGTGTCTTATAGTTCTCAATGATCTTATTTTGGTGTATAAGAAGATCATTAGTAGTTGGACGTGTTGGGAGTTCCATACTCTCTGAGGAAGTCCCCTCCTCTTCCTATTCCCATTCTTCCTCAATTTCCGTTCTTTCTCCTTTTTCCTCCTCTTGTGCTATTTGTTCCTTGTCGGTGAGTCTTTTTTCCTTTTCGGTAGGCTCCCATAAGGCTCAAAGGTCAAAGGAAATATGCATATGATGAATATAGGAAAGATTAAAAAAAATTAGAGAAATAAATTTCTTTCCTTTAGAATCGACACTAAAATAGGTAAATATATAAGATCGATAAATACCAAGAAAGAGAGTGTTTTAGAAAGATTGTTAAGATAAAATTCATCAGGAATGACTTGTGCTCAATTTATGTCATATTGACCAAAAAGAGAAAAAATAGCTTTACAAATTTCAAATGTCAAGTGGTTGAAATTTCCTGGTCTAGGGTAATAGTTTGTTGCAAAAGAAGATTAAAATTATCGCCTTTGGATGAAAATTATAGAATTTGAATTTGAAATCATCATCTCCTTCAAAAATATAATGTAAAATATCTCTATTATGTTCATCTTTTGACATGTAGAAAGATCTATTTCGAAAAATAAACCATGAAGAATATTTCTTAAAACTTCACGATCTAAAACAATTCGCATTCCTTTGACGCTGCTCCAAGCTTAACCTTCACTTAGTAACAAAACTTTCCATTTAAACGGGCATAAAATAGTTTGACAAGGTGAGAATAACAAACAAATCATTTTGACTGGAATTAACTAAAGAAAGTTTAGAATTACCATTGAAAAAATATCAATTTCTTAAGAAGGAAAATCACTAAAAATGGAAAACCTTCTGGGATGAACTTTTCCATATTCATGTAAGTGATATAGGAAATATAATTTTGGACAGTTTTTGAGAGTCTCATGGTGGAAAGAGTGTCTAAGAGGAAGTCATTGAAGTTTTGTAAAGATAAGAGTCTGAAAATGAAAATTTGAAATTGAAATGAGAGGTGATATAAATAGAGATTCAATTGGCACATTCTGTGGTCAAAATGGTGTCTCTTAATGACTTAGGAGTTAGTGAAAAGATGGAGGGAAAAATCAAATTTTAAACTTGAATTTGAAATTCAAAATTTTGACATGTATGGCAATATGATGCTAGGGGGTATTCGACACATCTGTACACTATGTACAATTTTGTTATTTTTTTAAGTTTTATTTTTGTGGTTGTGTGTGTGTGTGTATATATATAATTTTTAGATTTGTAAATTAGAAACTATTTTTATATTGTTTAAAAATACTCATTTAGGTTAGTTTTATATTTTAGAATCATTTTGAAATTATTTAAAAATAAGCAAAATTATTTTAAAAAACTAAAGCGACCAAGACAAGCATTAAGGCAACCAAAGAAACCGAATGATCAAAGAAACTAAGGAAATTAAAAATTAATGCAAACGCGTACCCTTTTTTAGATACTATTTTCATTTCTATCTGGACAGTGTATCGCTGTGAAGCACATGTTAACTGTAATAACCCAGAAAATCAGAACCAATTAAAAAATTTTATTTTGGGTATTTTAATGAATTTTGAATATTTAAAATGATTTATTTTAAATAATAACGACTAGAAATTTATTTTGAATAGAATTGGAACGTATAAATTTATTTTAAATGAAGTTAGAACGAATAAATTTATTTTAATTATATAACGAGCACGAAATGGCGCGGTAGTTTGAAAATTCGATTTCAAATTTCAAATGAACGTACAGGATTCAAAATAAACAGGATTTTGGTAAAACCAGAAATATTTGGACCTGTTTGAAAATATCATTCCAACGAATGTGAAAATTCAAGATTTCATAGTGGGAATAAAAAGTTATGCCTAGTTGAAAATTCAGAATAGTCGCTTTGAAATTTTATATAATAAATGTCCCTTAAAAATAGAGATTTTGCAAACGACCTCTGTTTTCAATGAGACCACTTTTGTTGGATCCGGAATGTCAAATTATTGCTTGATTCCAATTTTCATAGTTTTTGGAATCAATATGTGAGTGTGGTAGATTTAAACGTGTTTGGTCAATTTAGTTTGAATTTAATCGACTAAAAAATGACCGTTTTTCATGGTCTCCAAAGTCAACAAAATTAGTTTTGTTAGGACCGTATCGTTAAAGCATAGCTAGATTTATTTTTCTGGAATTTTTGGATTCAATATGTGGCCCCAGTAAATTAAAATGTGCGTTGAAATCAATTTTGAACGTTATATTAAATTATATTTTAATTTTAACAAAAATTTTATATAATTTATATTAATTGGCTTTCGGGACATCCCATTTTGTCCGGAATGTAGGTAATTAGCTATGGACGACAGGCGGTGGGTTCGATTTGGAGTTCGAATGGAAAGGCTGCCTTTTATGGAAATAAAAAAATATATAAATAGAAAGAAAAACCCTAAAATTATTCCCAAACCAGAAAATCCGTTGTCGCCTCTCAGTGTAGGGCAGAAAACATTCAAAACAACTTTACCTAATTTCTTCCAATCTACAACAAATCAAGAGATTTTTACGAAGGAAAAATTGAAGATCTTGGAGAGATCTTCAAATCTATATAGAGATGATGATTTATGGTGGCTCGAATCATTCAAACTTTGTGCCTAAAGGTGCCGATGTCGGCCTCGGATTGCGGAGAAGGGGGATGATCGAGTGGGGCCTACTTCTGGGCGAAGGCGGAGGGGACGGGTAGCTTTCAAGTGGCAACATCTGATCGTGATATGGCGCCTTGGTGGCTGTGCAAACTGGATTCCTAAATTCAAGCGTACGGGTTTCGCTATCGGCTTAATTCCAGGATAAAGGAGAAGAAGGTAATGGAATTTTTATTCGTTGTTTTTAAACGTTATATAATTTAGTTAGTTCTTTATTAATTAGATTAGTAAATATTAATTATATTATTATATAAAATATTAATTAAAACCCAGTTAAAGTATATACATAAACATTGTTTTAAAATCTTATTTTTAGTATAATAGTAGTGTTTTAATTGTAAGTTATATTTATAAATATATAAATAGATTAGAAATTATAAAAATATGATTTCATTGAAATATAAAATATGATTTCTTTAGTTATGAAAATATGATTTTTAATTTATAATATGGTTTATAAAGTGTGATTTTTATAATAAAATAAAATATATAAAGTATTGTTTTTATAAATATATAAAGTATTGTTTTTATACAATATATATAGTATTGTTTTTATAAAAATAAAAATAGCATTGTTTATATAATAATAAAATAGCATAGTTTTTAAAAATAAGAATAACATGGTTTTAAAAATATAAAAATACGATTTTTAAATTATATACATTGTTTTTAAAATAAAATTAGCATTTTTTTAAATATAGGAATAACAATATCAAAATATGTTTTTTATATATACATAACGTAAATAAAAATATGAATTTGTATACATGTAAGCTTAGTTTTAAAAATAGGATTTTAAAAATAATTAGACATTGTTTATTAATATAGTTTTAAAAATAATTAGACATTGCTTAAAAATATAGTTTTTAAAAATATATACATAGCATTGTTTTTACAAATATATATAGAGCGTTGTTGAAAATGTGATTTTTAGTATCAACTGCGTGAAGTAGATGGCGATGGAACGGACTGAAATCAAAACAGAATCCAAACCGTCCCATAAAGATTGACAGAGTGGAAACCAAAGGTGATAACTTCTCACTCTAATCTTGTTTTCTAGTTAGATATATACTAGGTTGTAGACGGGGCTTAGTAGCTCCTGATACCGTCGTTCACCAACCATGGACGACTTGTTTGATTGTATTGTGTGGTGGACATTGATTGTGATTGTATTGTGAAATGGAAAATAAAATATTCATGTGATGAATAAAATATTTGAAAAATAAAAATATCATTTTTATTGTGTATATGAACTGTATATAAAATATTCATATGTTGAAATAAATATTTTATCGTTAAAAATATAATTTTTAACAGGTATATGAATAAAAATAAATATTCATTTACAAATCGGATGATTTGTTTATGTTCACACATTTAACTGATATGGATTGGGAAGATATATTTTACACATCGCCTAACTGCACAAATAAAATAGGTATGTGTTGATTGAAACTCCACACGGGTATTGGGATGATATTTAAAATACACTAATCCCAGTTGTTTAGTTGTATGTCAATCGATGGGTTGACAGACTGTTGTCAGCATTGACTATTTATATTTAACGCTTATGCGGTTGTGTAATGCACTCTGGATGATGGTTGACTGTGTTTGATTATTGTTGTGTCCATGTGTGTATGAAATCCATATAAATAAAATTATATGGTAATTGACTGTGTCTGATTCCCATTCGGAAAGAACGAATATTTTAAATTAACGAATATTTTAAAATGACGAATAATGAATATTTTAAAATAACTAATATTTTAAAATAATGTTCAGTAATGGATCAAAATATGATTTTGATGTTCGATTTGGGATGGACACGAAAATATTTAAATATATAAAGCCGTGCTGATTAGATTAACGCCATTTTGACGTAAACGATATTTATATCGACTTTAATCTTTTTTTAATGAATATTGAAAAGGAAAGGATTTCAAAATCTGATATTTTAAAAATATTATCATTTATATATTATAATGATAAGGAAAATTTTATTTTAATTTAAAATTGAAAATGAAGTTGGAATCATTTTAAAACGAATTTATAAACGATTTATAAATAAATTTTAAATGGAAATCGACGAAATATATGTAATATATATATTATACATATTTGATGGCCTGAATAGAATGCGCCGCGCCGCGGCAGTCCGCGAATTTCGACCATTGACTTCGAATGGACAATACGGGAGATCCGACCATCGGATTCTCCTAAAATCGGAACCATTGGGTTCGTGTCGAAAAGAGATTTCCAAGAATACAAGAAATTTGAAATCTAACGGTTGGATTTGGAATTATGTCCAAATCAAATTTGGAAAAGGTCGCTATAAGTGCGGTTCGATGACCGTTTATGGAAATCGACTGTACGGGCCTTGATAAAATTATTAAAAATATTAAGAATTTGTGTAAAATCATAATAAATGATTTGGAAAGAATTTGGATGAAAAATTCCACATTTGTAAAGATAAAAATATATTTTTATCAAAATGAACTAGTTATGAACTAGAATTATAATCCAATATTTTTTTAAAATAAATAAATTAAATTTGTAATGGTTTTAAAAATAACCAGAATTTCCAATATATGAATTGGAATGGATTCGAATAGAAATTATTTTCAGAATATTTCGATATTGGATTCCATGATTATACAGATATTGTGGAGAAATTTGGAAGATATATATATCGTTATTCCCAATATGATATTTGTTGATTTCAAAATTTGATATTGAATATAAACAGATATAATTTCTATTTAGAGCCTGATATTTAATACTGAATTGGATTTTGGGTTGGTTGTGAATGGTGTCTTCATTAACACTATTCTTAAACCCAATTGAGGAAAAAATAAATCATTTAATTAGGATTTAGTGAAGTTTTCCAGTTAATTAAGATTTAGTTGGAACTGAATAAAAGAATATGATTTTGGGTTTGTCGTGAATGGTGTCTCAAATAACACTGTTCTTAAACCCCGTGCGAAAAGAATAAATCTTTTAATTAAGATTTAAAGAAGAATCACCAATTAGTTAACATTTAATTGGAATTGAAAATAGAATGTGAATTGGGTTTATTGTGAACTGTGTTTTTAACGACATTCGTTCTTCAACCCGATTTACAGTGAAATGTGATTTGGAATTTATAAATCTTTTTATTAAGATTTAACGGGAATTTTCCAAAGTAAAGTTTTCCAATTTAATATATTAAATTGGAATTGAATGGAATTTGATTTGGTAATAATAGAAATGAGCTTCTATGGAGGAAGACTGTTAATATATATGGAATTTAAAAGGCTTTGTCATTATTCCATTTATATTATTAGTCAGATACGGAAATTGATATCAATTATACATATTGATATGTTTTCCGTGAAGATTCCATAATTAATGGAATGTGATTTGGGTTTATCGTGAACTATGTTTTAAACGACATTAGTTCTTTAACCCAGTTAAAGATAAGATTAATTTCTTAACTTTGAATAATCATTAAGTAATGATTTTTGAGATTAAAACTGATTTAGAGTTTTAATGAATCTTTAATTAAATTGGAAGGCGATAAATAAATTTATCGAATTCATGAAATGATCGAGAATGGAGTATCACCAGTTTTAGTCAAGGCGATAGTTAAATATTTAAATAGATTTAAACGTGAAATGGTAATTAATTTTACCAATAACACCGTGGTGTTAGATATGGAGTATTACCAGTTTTGCTCCATGGGATGAATAGGTTGGGATTGGGAAATATAATAAATGATTACTTCGGTAAGGTTCACTAATCCCGACTAGTTTGGATAAAACTTAATTCGGTTTGAATTGATATCTAAAGGAAGATTAAAGAATAAATTTAAAATAATTTGTCTTTGATAAAATTAATGGGAACCTTTCCCAAAGTATAAGAATATTTGAATAAAATAATATTATGGATTGGAATGAGGCGTATGTTGTGTTTTATAGCACTTGTTTATAATATATGCGAGTTATTCGGAAAGGCCGGGTTTATACCCATTCTGAATAACTGATTCGACGATAAGTCGACGATGAAGGCGGTGGTTGAAGACCAGAGGTCTTTACATCGTTTGGATGACTACCAATGTCTTGATTGGGTTGTACACCCAAGAGAAGGTAATAAGTGGTGATCGTCTAGACGTACTGGGAGATCGACCGGATATGCAAGGACCTCTCTCCTGTATTGGACATATGGGACGAGGAATAAGGTGCCTCCGGTTTAGTTCAGACCCAGAACGAATTTGTAAATGGATGTGTGTCTGACATTGAATTTTATTCCATGTTGATTGATCTCTATTAAATATATATATATGTTTGGCGGTGGAGAATTTATTCTCTTGCTTAACGCCCTTCTCTAGGACGTACGAGCTCAGAGGTTATATATCGATAGACATCAGTTGCATGGCGTGAATTGCCTATGTGGCATGCTGAGATGCAAATGATCAAGGCTTCTATTGAAAAGTAGGGCCTTGTGGTTGATGATCAAAGCACAGCTTTAATATAGCATAGCTTTGTGTATAGCATTAATTCACGAGCCTCACACCCCGGTGTGAACCAAAAACGGGAGAGGACTTCAGGGAGGACATGCATTTCTTTCTCGCTAGGAGTGGTTTCATGGTATGGAGACTAGACATTTTACTTATATGGATGATGGAAAGCGAGGCGCCTTGGTTATATCGGTCACTACGGGGCCGATGGATGGTTTGGTCGATATACTGACTAGTTTTACGCCCCATAGGCGGGGAAACGCATGTTCATGGATTTTTAATCCACTTAAAATGTGGACCGGCCCTGATGATCCAAGGGTCGATGCGTTCTAACCCTGAGGCTCGGGCTAGACAGTCTTGAAGCAGTAAAGACGATCCCTTGCCTTAGCTCACGGACATAAATCCAACTTCCAATACGTGACATTTCGGTTTTGATTGTAGAGCCTAGTATTGGCAACATGATAGATGGTACCCATGCCGCCTATGATTGATACATTTATATTTGAAGCTATTTTATACATTATGTACTTATAATAGTATCGAATGATTTATTTTAAACATACCAAGCATGTTTGGCTATTATAAGGGAAAACCATATCCTCTGGCTTGCGTTGCATTGTGTGATGGGACCTGGGTCTTATAATAGCTTCATTTTTCCAAAAAGCATTGCGTTGTTTGTTTTATGAACTAGTATTCTTGGGAGGAAACCCGTTCCGTGTTATACGGCGTGGTCCCTTGATTTACTTTAATTTTAAAGAAAAGATTTAATAACTGTTTTAGTTCTCACACCAGTCACATAACTGACCTGGAGTTTATTGTTTTAACCTAAACTCTGGGTGCCACTATTTTCCACATAGGCTGCTAGTAGTTTTGGTTTTGCAGATGTTATATTCACGGGATCCTGGTTTACAGCTGGAGCTATATTTGGAACGCTCTGTATCTGTGTATTTCTTCCAGTCGTGTTATGTATTATTTTTCCATTGCATTGTAATTTTAAATCTATGATATTTATCAAATGTATATTATTTGTTCATACTCTGTATATTCTTGTACTCTGATGTAAATTGTTGTAATAAGCAATGAAATGTTCTTCTGTTTATGTTATGATCTGTCGTGTTCTCAACTCAATCTGGGCTTTCCCGTAAGCACGAGATCGGGTCGTTATAGCTTTGATCGCTCTCGCTTGAAGATGTGCTTGAATCTGAATTATCTAGCATTGCAGTGGAGGGTCTTTTCATTTTTCGTACGGTTCAGTGGTTGGCATTGACTTTAGTTTTTCTAGATATAGACAGAATCATTGTACATGTCCTAGATTATCATAGTTGTAGCATCTAATTTCAGTTTGACTGTTGTTCCATTTCCTTGATTTATATTGTCTTTTCTTTTGGACTTATTCATTTATTTATATTTCAATAATTTCCAAATGTTTCTTGTCATCACTATTATCTTTTTTTCATTATTTTCAAAGTCAGATCCATCTATAATTGCATTGAATGCTATTGACTTCTTCTCTACTTCTTTTCTTTCTCTTTTGCCCTGCATGTTTTTCAAATTAAATTAAATTACCAATTAGCTCTTTAAATTTCAGATTACTAATATCATTAGCCTCTTCAATTGATAATGTCTTTACCCAATCAGAAGTAAGTGAATGTAAAATTTTCTAACTGATCTTCTTTAGAATTTTTTTGCCTAATGTATTATATCTTGAAATATATTATACATAACATGCCATATTCTAATTCATTTGGACCTCAATTTAAATAACAAAAAATGATTAGTTAACATGAAAATTTTGGTTTGATTGACTTTACTAGTGCCATTATGTCTAACTTGCAAAGTTCTCCAAATTCATATGCAGACTTACAAACGGATATTCCATCAAACTTATCTCTATCTAATGAATATAATAATATACTCATAGCTTTAGAATTACTTTATGCAACAGCCTTTTGATCAGCATCCCACTATGCATAACTAGTCTTGGATTCAATGTACTTAGTTTGTGCGACATTCCAAATATCTAATCTTATTGATTTTAAATAAAATTTTGTCCTACATGCCCAATAAGTGCAATTGATACCATTAAAAATGGTGGTCTAAAAGTAGATTGTCCCTCTACAGATGAATTATTGATAGTGTTGACATTGCCAGTATGGATAACCATTAATTATTATTTTTCAAAAATTAGATTATGAAGTTTTTAAAACCAATTTTTTGATACCAAATGAAAGTGATGCGGATTAAGGATCTTAAGGCTAAAATAACACTAAAGGGAGTAAATAGTATTTTCTCAAATTTATGAAACTTTTAAAAATCTTTTGGATTATTATTATGAGTATGAGTATAGTGATCACAGAGTCAAAAATAAAAAGCAGATAAAGTAAATGTAGTAAAGGAAATAACACGCCATTTATAACGGTTCAAAGTTACCTTACATTCAGTCATGTGCTCTGTACGTTTTTATAATCATTATTAATTCATTTACACTCTTATATTTCGAGGACATAAGGAGACACTCTCCTGATTCTCAGACTACTAGGTGCAATTGACTTGATTTTGGGGCAAACTAGTCTCTTCCAATTGCTTTTTACTGGCACAATCAAACCCAACTAGGTTTAGGGTCACGTAGTATCACCTATAAGGATTTTGATTTGTTTTTACAAAGAATGCATACTTGAATCTTTCGATCTTGATTACAGTTGCTCTTATAACTGTTAACTGCATTTTGATCTTGATAGAATAAGTGTGTTTGATGTAGAATAATATAGTTGAAATGACTTCATTCAGTTTGAACATCGATAGAGTATAAGTATAGAATTGTTATATTTTAAGAGAGGCAAGAAAAGAGTGAATAAATATAAAGGAGAAGTTTTAAAATTGCTTATGGGAGAAGAATATATATGGGGTTGAAGGGAAATGACAGTTGGTGAATAGTTATAGTGAATAGACACTCCTATTCAAATTCAAATTCAAATTCAAATTTTGAATTTAACCAACCATATGTCAACATACATGTATGCCCTATGTCAACATACTTAGTATGATTTGAAAACTAGTTTATTTAAAATTGTTTTGAAAATATTGTTGGAGAATGGAATGTTGATGATGTCTTGGTGACAACAACCTTATTTCAATCATTATCATTATTGATTATAACATATATACTAACATTGTTATCCAGAACATAAACATATGTGCAGGGTTTATATGCAGGAAATAGATATTAAAGACTATACTGTAAAGAGATTCAAGATTTCAAAGGAGAATCAAGACTCATGAGTATCATGATATCAAGAGTTCAAGATTCCAAGACTATCAGAGTAATAGAGTCTAGAAATTATGTAAAACTCTGAATAGCACTCAAACTCTGTTTTCAAATTATCTCTTTTCAATTTGATTTTAAATTATTTTCAAATTGATTTCAAACATCTCTCAACATGATTTTTGATCATCCAAGGATTTCAAACTTATGATTTCAAATATATATTTCATAATTTATAAGCTTCTTATTTTTAGAGTTTTATATGTTTAACCATTTATATAAATATTTTATATATTGAGTTTACATTTGATTATAATTTCAGATATTCTTATTTAACTTTAATTTTTCATAGAACCTTTATTGTTTATATAGTTTAAGTATCTCTTTATAAATTCCTATATATATATATATATATATATATGTGTGTGTGTGTGTGTGTCTATAATTATATTATATAGTTTTATATCACTTGTATATATATTTTTTAATCATATGTTTAAATCATATTTTATTATGTTTTTATACTTGAAAAATAATATTTAACAACTAGTTTTATTTCAGAAATTTTCAGGATAAATATATTAGTTTAAATACTTTAAAAATCATTTAAAAATAAATTTTAAAGGGGGTATATCGACATACACCTTTATTTATGTCGACAAATAAGTGTAATATTTTTTAAATTTCAAAAATTTAGTCTTTCCATATTTGAAATGTTTCAAAAATGGTTACACCCTTTGGAACACTATGAAAAGGCCTTAAAATTTAAATTTTTTATAACTTATTATCATCTTCTTCCTCCCTTAACATACCATGATTATTATTCTCAAAATTCCAAATTTATACACTTATACTTCGCTAATTTCAAGAAAAATCATATCATTCTTGTTTTATTTTCATTCTCTATCAAATACTTTCTGTTTGGAAGTGCTACTCAAGAGTTCTAAGGCAATTTTAATAAATAAGAGCATGGAAAGGTGCGGATGTGTTTTGTGTATCCCTGAAATCAAGCAAAGGCTGGGGTATGTTCCTTGTAGCCCGTGAAATCAAGGAGATGAGGGGTGTTAACCTTGTAGCTATGAAATCAAGGGTGTTGTATTTGGATAGTGATATTTATAAGACTCTGCACAATCCATCATTATGCAGGGCTGGACGTAAGAGCAATCTGAACCAGTATAAAATCCGGTGTGTTCTTTCCTTCTCTACACTTTACTTTTGTTTATATTTGCATCTGTGATAATTTCTTCTATAACATTCATTCTGTGATTCATATAGTAGTTAGAGTAATAGATAATTAGTTAAGATTTCTATAAATTCTTTAAAACTCTATTCACCCCCTCTAGTGTTTGTTTTGTTTTGTTGTAATATCCTTGATTGTTAACCTTAACAATTGGTATCAGAGCATAGGTTTTCAAAAATTTCATCATCTGAATTTTTGGAAATATTAAATGGAAACCAACACTAGAATTGTTAATAGTAATAGTTCTTTTATAGAGGGTAAGTCCACCATTAGACCACCACTGTTTAATGGAAGTAATTGTTCTTATTTGGCACGTAGAATAAAAATATATTTACAATCTATAGGATTAGACACTTGGAATATCACATAAACTGAATATGTTGAACCCACTTCTAATTACGCATAATGGACCAATGAACAGAAGACCTCTACACAAAATCATTCTAAGGCTATGAATATTTTGTTCTGTACATTAGATGGAAATTAATTTAATAGAGTATGAATTTGTAAATCTGCTTATGATATATGGAAAACCTTGCAAGTTACTCATGAGGGAACAAATAAAGTCAAATAAACAAAAAAAATATGTTAACTAATCAATTTGAGTTATTTAAAATGAATCTGTCTCCAATATGTAATGCAGGTTCCAGAAAATTGTGCATTCGTTAATGGATTTGGAAAAAACTTATTATAAAGAGAAGTCAGAAAAATCCTTAGTTCTTTAACTCCAGTTTGGGATCAGAAAACACTGGCAATTGAAGAGGCCAATGATAATAGTGAAATGAAGATTGAGGAGTTAATTGTTATTCAAAGTACAGTTATAAAATAGAAAGGAGAATATGTTGTCAGAAAAGAAATCTATAGCGTTCAAAGTGACAACTGATGGTTCTGATTCAAGCAGTGAGGATGATGAAGAAACATATTTAATGACAAGGAATTTCAGAAAAAAATTGAGATATAAAAGGAGAAATAATTTCAGAAAAAAAAATCGAGGAAGTTTCGAAAAAATACTAAGAACGATAGATGCTACAACTGTAACGAACAAGACCATATAAAAAGGTTTTGTACACTACCTGAAAGATCAGATCTACAAGGAAACAACAATTCATCAAAGAAGAGGAAAAGAGCATATGCAGCAACTTCAGATGATTCAGATTCATCATCCAGTGATAAAGAGCCAAAAATCGAAAATTCAAATATGTGCTTCACAACAATTCAGGAATCAGAAAATATCGAAGGAATGGATCTAAAAACTAGGTACGCCTTATTAATAATTTTTGATTGAAATGGTTGAATGGATGCTTGTTTGCTTGCCTTGTTTGAAAATTTGAATTCTAAAATTCAAATTTTAATTTTGAATTCTAAAATTCAAATTTAAAATAATAAAATAATAAATAATATTATAATAATAATTAATTTTAAAAGGTTTTAAAATTAATATCATCTCAGGAAATAACAAAACAGAGAACATAAAATATTAAAATAATATACCAAAGTCAAAAAGCAACTTGAATTTTAAAATTGCACATATACGCTGACATACATTCAAATTTTCAAATATTTAAACTTTCAAACTTCCCGCCACCTTTTCACCAACTCCCAAGATATAAAAAGGTGTACTTTTATTAAGAAAAGACGCATCCTTTTTAGCTCTATTTAATTATCTATTCAATGCTACTCCTTCTACCTCTCATTCAAAATTCAAAATTTTCTTCTTCATTCTATACTATTCAAAACTATTCTCTAATGGCTTCCTCAAGTACTCGAAAGACCATGAGACTAACCAAGACTCTCAAAGGTTATCTCTATAACATCTTGGAGGCTATCCAAGCGTGCATCGACTATGTTACAAATGGAAAAATTAATACGGGAACATCTGCTATTTTTGAAGATTTTACATCTTATGATCTTGTAATTTTTTCAATTAAAATGGCGTTTTAAGTTTGGTTCATTCTCGGGATAATCATAAAGTATGTTATCCAATTCTTGTCAAAATGTTTTACGCAAATTTAAAATCGCAGATTTTACGAAGGGAATGAAACCCAAGTTTTGAATAGCATCAAAGGCAATCAAACTTTTTTGGTTTGTGATGTTTATGAAACTATTTTGAATTGCAAGAAAACAGGTGTGGATTTTTTGGATTTTAAAATTGATGAACATAATTTGGAAACTTTTCACTATATTTTTGAAAGTGATGAACTTATGGAATCAAAAATCGATTTTCTCGCCCAAAAGCAAGAATTGTCAACCTTCTTCTTCAACATGCTCTTACTCCTCATTCCGGATATTTTAATAACCTTATTATCAAGGTCCAAAAAGCTCTTTTTGCCATCTTTGGCACTTATGATATAAATTGGGCCGAAGTGATTTTAAGAGAATTCAAACCCAAGGAGATGTCAATAAAATAAAACTGTGACGATCCCAAAATCCGAGGTGCGGTATTAAGGATAATCATTGGAATATAACATAGCAATCATCATAGCAGAGTACAGATAATAGCAAAAACAATAAATAGAATAATTTTACATGGATATGACAGCGGAATCACAACATGTAACAACATCAGAATAACACAACGTAGGATATAACTTAGTAAATAAAAGAGAAATGATCAGTCATCAGTTCAACCTGTAGTATATAATCATCGCCATACAAGCCTCTCGCTCGTATGGTAAATCTTCCACCTCGTCACACAAGCTCCAATTGCTTATGTGGAATATGATGAAGTATGCCTATCGTCAAGAAGTATGCCATGTAGTGTAGTTCAAAATTAATTGTTACTATCCTATGGCGATGTTTATTATTTCACACAGAATAACCAGCACTCCGCATCCAATGGCATTCACAGGAATTGATTAAAAAAAAAATTTGCGCAGCCAACTCATTAAGGCTTACCTATTTGTCGGGCACGCAAATAATTTCTTTACTCTACAGCTAATCCATTTTCCCTGTTCAACACATGTATATATATGCAGAACAAAGCTAATAATAATATTTCTAGCAAACTATTATTTATCTCGACACGTGTGTATTTTTATCAAAGCGTATACATGATAAAAGAAATATTTTTATCAGCAAAAATATTTATTCAACACGTGAATGTTTTTAACACTTCATATTCACAATAAAGATGTAGTTTTTATTGTCTATTCATTTTATTTTGAAATACGATAACATCCAACCCATGAATTTCAATTCAACCCATGAATATTCTCTATAGTTTGTATATATATAAAGATGTGATTTTTTATCGCTAAAGCTATTTGTTTAAATTCAAATAATACTCAACACATGAATTTCGATTCAACGAATGAATTTCAACTCAACACAGGAATATTTTCTATAGTTCGTATATATATAAAAACGTGATTTTTATTGCTAAAGAAATTTGTTTAAATTCAAATAATATTCAACACATGAATTTCAACTCAACGAACGAATTCCAACTCAACACATGAATATTTTCTATAGTTCGTATATATATATATATATGTATATAAAAATGTGATTTTTATTGCTAAAGCTATTTGTTTAAATTCAAATAATATTCAACACATGAATTTCAACTCAACGAATGAATTCCAACTCAACACATGAATATTTTCTATAGTTCGTATATATATAAAAATGTGATTTTTATTGCTGAAGCTATTTGTTTAAATTCAAATAATATTCAACACATGAATTTCAACTCAACGAATTGTTTACTTAGATTTTACCTACTCTCTTGTCCTTATCTCTCTTCCTAAAACATGACACAACCCAGGCCTTAACTCCATTAAATGCTTGTGAATGGTCACATATTTTCCTGATTTATTTTAGAGTATGGTTTGGGCATACGGCCATACTATTCAAATGTTAAATCATATCAATGTTTTTGACTTTAGCTTGTTGTTTATATGAGCAATATTCTTTGTATCCATTGTGGCATTTTCACATACACGTGGTGTTCATTACAAAATAATTTCTATTTAAACATTTGTGTTGCAGGAGTGATTTTTTACATATGCTTTCCTTTTATTGTTACATTGGGTCCTTAATTAGAGATCATCTACATTCCTTAAGAAATAAAAGATCATCTTATACATATTAACGTATGCATGCTTATACAGGTTATATTGTTATATGTTTTTGTTATAAATGTTTTTTGTATCATTCGAGTGCATAGGAGTTTTTGTTGCAAGATTGTATTAAGTATCATAAGACAACATACATGTATATCTCTATATACATACACTTATATAACCTTATATATATATTTTCATATATATATATATGCTTATACAAATTTAAAGTTCATTTATTAATCTAATTTCATTTTAATTATCTCATTATAATCAATGCTTATTATTAAACAAAGTCATCTAAAAATCGGGATATTACAAAAAGTATAAGAATACATACCACAACATAAGTATAACCAAACACAAAAACCAAAGTATGTATTTTTAAGGAGTATGTATTAAAATAAGTACGATACCAAAGTATAAATATTTGAAATCAAAGCATAAGTAAAAGTATAAATATTGAAATCCAATAATGATTATATATAAAAATATTTCATTGTAAGTTGTTTAAAAAAATTAAATTTTCTTTTAGAAAACTCTCTGAAAAATCATTTGAAAACTAGGAATATTTAAAAAAAAAATAGTAAAAAGGATCTAAAAATAGGAATACTTTTGAAAAACATTTTAAAATGGATTTTTAAAAACAGGAACTTTTGATAAACCATTTTTCAAAATGAATGGAGATAAATCAATTGAGTGCAACCTGAGTTTTAAAATCTAAATATAAGACCCGATAATATCTTGAATCTTGAACTCTTTAAAACTTTCATGTTTTCATTTTCTAACTTTTACATAATTAATCTAAATCTTTAATCTTTATAATGAACGGTCATCATTATCATTACTTGTCTAATATATTATACTATATACAATATATATCTTGATAACAATTAGTATATGTGTAAATATAAATTATTCTTTACCTAAGGTTGTTATCATCAAAACTACCATCCATAATATTAACACATGTACCAAGTCCAAATAATGTTATTGTAACAACCCGTATTTTCAATAACCTGTTATAACATAAATGGAGGCAGAATTAAACTGTAAAATCTGAATCAAGGGAAACGGGCTATGCCATTGCGTTCGTCTCGAAAAAATACGCGAAATAGAGTCCGAGTTTTCGAAAATCGGAGTCCGTATGACCAAGATATGGCCTCGCGAAGTTTCAAGAAAAATTCCCAAATTAAAGTATACTTAATTAAGTGAAATGGGTTGCGCAGAGAAATATATATATATATATATATATTGATATATATATATATAATTGAAAATTAAATAAATAAATATGCAAAAATGTTCAAAACAGCGAATTGGGAGAGGGGAATAACCGAACCGGCCGATTTTTGAGGTCGACCCGAGCTCGCTGGGTCGACTAGGGGTTAATCCAGGGTGTTTGGCTGTCAACCCGTGGGCCGATTCGCTCAAATGCAGATTTTGCATTTGGATGGTTCTCATGGTTCATCTTTAATCTAAAGGCCCTAGATGGTTCCTACACTTGACTTCTTCCCCAAGACATGCTTTGATGGCTTGGATTGAATCTAGGTTTAATCCTATGGCCTAAAACACTTGTCTAATCTATAAATAAGACCCTAACCTATCCTAAATCCTCATTATTCATTCATGCAACTAAACTATGGCAAAATTTTACCTCTCATGGCCTCCGCTCTCTTCGTAAAATTTCTAAATGGTTTTTATGAGAGATTTTCCATGCATACAAGTGTTTTCAAGCTTGTATGAGTGTCACTAGCTTGCATTCAAGTCAAGTTTCTATCTTTGCATCATAAAGCAAGGGTTTTGATCATTTTGGCTCAAGGGTTTTATGTTAGAGCTTGCATTTTGGGTCTATTTGATTGCATAAGGGCTTTGTCATATGTTTTGTGCCTTCATAGCAATGTAAGCCCTTTCCCTACTCTTAGATATTAACTATGAAGTTAAATGTTCATGTTGCAAGTTTGGGTTTGATCATTGAGTATGATACATGCTATCATGTCATGCAAGTTTATGAAGTCATTATCTTGATCTTGTGAGCTAAAAGCTACAACTTTTATGTTGAAATGTTGCATTAGGCAACATGAGAACCCTCATAACCTTTATGTCAACTTGCATATGAAGTCATAACCCTTATATGATGATATATGCGAGTTACTAGTCATCATTCCATATCTTTTGTCACCATGATTCGCTTATGTGCCAAGTTTGGGTTTATGCATGTTTTGAGGCTTAAGAATGTAACATGCAAGTTAATGAACACATTTGTGCCTCATTTGCCACCATGATTAACTTGTGGCTTAATATCCATTTTTGTCATGCCTTTGCCAAGTCTCTTCTTTTAATCCATTACGTTGTCGCGAACGTATATGCGAGTTTAAAAGCGTTAGGTTATGTTATGGGTAATTTCTAATGACATGAAAATACAACTTGAAAACATGACTTGAAATATAACATGGAAGTTGACATGTAAGTATGCATAAAAACATACGTCTCCTAATTTTAGATTCTGGTGCTTCGAATCATATGTCTCCTAATTTCTCCGATTTCCATTCTTTGGCTCCTAAAGTTTCTGTACCTGTCATGAGTGCTAGTGGTACATCTATGCCCGTTCAAGGTGTTGGTTCAGTCATTACACCTTCTTTGTCATTATCTAATGTCTATCACATTCCTAGACTTGCATTAAATCTTGCTTCTGTTGGTCAAATTTGTGACAATGGCTACTTGGTTTCTTTTTCTTCTTCTGAATGTTATGTTCAGGATCCAAAGTCTCAGAAAGTGATTGGGACCGGCCATAGAGAAGGAGGACTTTATGTATTGGATCAGCTCAAAGATCCTAAGATTTCAAAGATTGCAGCTCCTGTTCCAGGTGTGGATGTTTCGTCTTTTCGTTTGAGTCAGTCATCTTCTATGTTTTATTTGTGGCATTCTCGTCTGGGCCATGTATCTAAGTCTCGATTGCAATTCTTAGCGTCTACAGGAGTTTTGGGAGAATTGAAAACTCATGACATTTCTGATTGTAGTGGTTGTAAACTTGCAAAATTCTCTGCTTTACCTTTTCCCCAAAGTAATACAGTTTCTAATGCACCTTTTGATCTTATTCACTCTGATGTCTGGGGACCCTCTCCTGTTTCTACAAAGGGAGGCTCTCGTTATTATGTCTCTTTTATTGATGACTACACTCGTTATTGTTGGATTTATCTTATGAAACGTCGTTCAGAATTTTTTGGCATCTATAATGAGTTTCGATCTCTTATTAAAACTCAGCATGGAGCTGTTATTAAATGTTTCAGATGTGACTTAGGGGGAGAATATACTTCTCATGCTTTTAAGGAACTTCTTGCTTTAGATGGCACAATTTATCAGACTTCTTGCACTGATACTCCTGAACAAAATGGGGTTGCTGAAAGGAAACATAGACATATTCTTGAGACTGCTCGATCTCTTTTATTGTCTGCTAGTGTTCCATGTGAATTTTGGGGAGAAGCAACTCTTACTTCTGTTTATTTGATTAATAGAATTCCCACTTCTCATAATTCTGGATTGTCCCCCTATGAAAAGTTGTATGGTTGTCTACCAGATTATTCTTCTCTTCGTGTTTTTGGTTCCACATGCTTTGTTCTTCTTCCTCATGTCCAACGGAGTAAGCTAACTTCACGGTCTGCTATATGTGTTTTTCTTGGTTATGGTGCAGGACAAAAAGGATATCGTTGTTTTGATCCAGTCAGTCACAAGCTGTATGTTTACCGTCATGTTGTTTTTCTTGAACATATTCCTTATTTTACTATTCCTGATCGTACTCACAATATATCTATGTCTGATATTGTTCATATTGATCCTTTCACGGCTGATGATGATGAGCTACTTCCTGCTGAAAATCCAGACACTTCCATTGACTCAACAACCACCCAATCTCCTTCTGAGACAGTAGATACTAGTGAACGTCGATATCCTATCCGAAACCGTCAGTCTACTAGGCGACCTGATTTTGAATATTCTTGTCTTTCCAGTTCATTTTCTTCATTTCTTGCTTCTATACATTGTCTCTCTGAGCCTTCATCTTTCAAAGATGCGGTTCGTGATCCTCTTTGGCAACGTGCTATGGCGGAGGAGCTGACTGCTCTTCATCAGACTCATACTTGGGATTTAGTACCTCTTCCTGCAGGAAAACGTGCTATTGGTTCTCGTTGGATCTATAAGATTAAAACTAAAGATGATGGATCTATTGAAAGGTATAAAGCTCGCTTGGTTGCTAAAGGTTATTCTCAAGAATATGGTATGGATTATGAGGAAACTTTTGCTCCTGTTGCAAAAATGACTACAGTTCGAACTCTTATTGCGGTTGCTTCTGTTCGCCACTGGAATATTACTCAAATGGATGTTAAAAATGCTTTTTTGAATGGAGATCTTCATAAAGAAGTCTATATGGTTCCTCCTCCCGGTATTGATCATCAACCTGGTGAAGTCTGCAAACTTAGGAAAGCTCTTTATGGTCTCAAACAGGCTCCCCGTGCTTGGTTTGAGAAATTTTCTACTGTAATTACTTCTCTTGGTTTTTGCCCGAGTAACCATGATTCTGCTTTGTTTGTCAAGTGTACCTCAGCTGGTCGAATTTTGCTTTCTCTTTATGTTGATGATATGATTATTACAGGCGATGATGTTGTTGGAATTAATTTGTTGAAGTCCGAGTTGACTCGATGTTTTGCTATGAAAGACTTAGGTCCCCTTCGTTACTTCTTGGGTATTGAAGTTGCTTCTTCTCCAAAAGGTTATCTTCTTTCTCAATCTAAGTATATTTCTGACATTTTTGAGCGCGCTCGTCTCTCAGATAATAAGACTGTTGATACTCCAATTGAGCTCAATGCTCGATACTCTATTACTGATGGATCTCCATTGCCAGATCCTAGTCTTTATAGAACGATTGTTGGAAGTTTGGTTTATCTCACTATCACTCGCCCTGACATTGCATATGCTGTTCACATAGTCAGTCAGTTTGTTACTTCTCCTACTACAGTTCATTGGGCTGCTGTTATTCGCATTTTGAGATATCTTCGTGGCACTCAGTTTCAGACTCTTTTTCTTTCTTCTACTTCATCTTTAGAGTTATGTGCTTACTCTGACGCAGATTGGGCTGGTGATCCTACTGACCGCAAATCCACTACTGGTTTTTGTATTTTTCTAGGAGATTCTCTAATCTCTTGGAAAAGTAAGAAGCAGGATGTTATATCTCGGTCTTCAACAGAGGCAGAATATCGAGCTATGGCTTCTACTACTTGTGAAATTGTTTGGCTACGATGGTTGCTTGCTGATATGGGTGTTTTCTTGCGACAACCAACTCCTTTGTACTGTGATAATAAAAGTGCTATTCAGATTGCTCATAACTCCGTCTTTCACGAAAGGACCAAGCATATTGAGATTGACTGCCATATTACTCGCCACCATCTTCAGAATGGCACATTGACATTGCCATTTGTCTCTTCCTCCTTGCAACTTGCAGATTTGTTCACAAAATCTTTGTCATCTTCACGCTTCCGGTTTTTGACTGACAAACTCTCGATGCTCATTGCTATCGCATCAGGAGTTTGAGGGGGGATGTTAGCGTAATTAATATTCTACTAAAGGGCAATATAGTCTTTTGTTTGATGTTTTGCCTATATATAAAGGCCCCTTGTGTTATTTTAGGGTTAAGGGCTTTCACTTCTATCACTCTCCACTATCAATGTATTTTGTTTTTTTATTAATGTTATCAGAAATGAATGCTAGAGGGTAAAAGACGAAGAGTTTACGCTAGAACGCCTTAAGAGGAACAATGATAAGGAAGGATTTGGAGTTGAATCAAATTTTGAATCGACAAAGACAAGACGAGTACTTACCTTAGTATATGTAGGAAGTTCCCCATAGGACTGAAGGGTGAGATGTTGCTACGAATTGGATGCTTTTTCTAGACAATGTGAACTGGATGTCCAGAATAAATTAAAGGGTGGTTAAAGGTGGACACCAGATCAGAGCTTGGAATATGTTAATAAGAATGTTTTTTATGCTAACACCCAAAATGCTAGGAATCATCCTGACTTCAAGCTTCTAGTGCATGATACTTATGATGGGAAGTCAGATCCAACCATTTATCTAATGATATATATCTGACATATTGAAGTGACTCAAACACCCGAGGAAGTGATAGATGATATTTCCTAATTTACTCGATTGAATTAGGAGCTATATGGTTTAGACAACTAGAGAATAAATCTATTCATTTATGGAATGAGCGCATGGATAAGTTCTTCAGGCGGTTCAAAGTGCATGTTGAAAGTGATGCAAGTTAAGGATGAAAACACTAGCTTAACACTATAGAGGGTGAATAGTATTCCCTTAAATTTACAAATCTTTTAGAAATATTTTGGACTATCCTCATGAGTATGAGTACAATGATCACAAAATCGATCAAATAATAAAAAGTAAATAAAGTAAATGTGGCAAAGAAAAGAACACACTGTATTTTATACTAGTTCAGAGTTAGCCCACATCCATTCTCGTACTCTATACAGTTTTTAATCACAATCAATTCAATTACACTCCTTGATTTCAAGCCGGGCAGGAGATACACACCAGATTCTCAGAACTGTGGGCACAACTAACTTGATTTCCAAGAAAATATGTCACTCCAATTTGTTTTTGACCTAGCTAACTCAAATCCAACTAGATTTAGAGTAACCTAGTCACACCCGTAAGTATTTTGATTTGTTTTGACAAGGACTGCAGACTTGGATATTTTGATATTGATTCCAATTGCTCCTATAATTCTTAATTGCACTCTGATCTTAATATACTAATGAAAGTTTGATGTGGAATAAAAATAACCGAAATGAATTGATTCGATTGGAAAATCGACAAAGTATAAATATATATTTGGTAAATTATAAGAAGGAGAGTAAGAAGAGAAGAAATACGAGTGGAGGAGTCATTAAATCATTTCTAGAAGAAGAATATATAGGGTGAAAAGAAATGAAAGTTGGTGAATGGTTATGGATTATAGACACTTCCATTCAAATTCAAACTTTGAATTTTACTTGTTATACGTTGAGTTCCATGCATGCCCTATGTCGAAATACCGTAGTATGCTTTGAAAATTAGTTTATAAAAATTGTTTTGAAAACATAAACCGATATTAAAATGAATTGAAACGTTGTGAAATTATTTAAACATGGTAAACATATATTTTTGACATAGCAGAGTTTAAGAAAACTTGTTAAAGCTAATCTAAATTTTTTAAAAAGAATATCATATCTGTATTTTAAAACAATATATAATCAATATATTAAACTTAATAAATATCAAAACGATAATAGTATTAAATCATAATTATTAATTTTAAAATTAAAATATAAAGTACGTAAAGTATAATATTAAAATCAAAATATAAATATAAAAGCCAAAGAATAATCAAATACAAAAACCGAAGTGAGTATTTTTGACAAATATAAGTACTAAAATCAAAGTATAACACTAGTATAAGTATTTGAAATCAAAATATCGGTAAAAATATAAATACTGATCTAACAATAAGCATATATAAAATATTTCAAAGTAAGTTATTTAAAAACTTAATTTTTTTAGAAAACTGTTTGAAAAATCATCTTGAAAACTAGGAATATTAGAAATGCTTTTGTACAAAGGATTTAGAAATAGGAATATTTTTGAAAAAGCATTTCAAAATAGATTTTGAAAATAGGAACATTTGGAAAATAATTTTATAAAATGGATGGAGAGAGAACAGATGAGTGCAAACTAAATTTTGACATTTAAATCTAAGACTTGATAATTTATTGAAATTTTGAACTCTTAAAGGCACATGAGTCTTTATTCTCTGACTCTTAAATCATTAATCTAGATCTTTAACCTTGATATTTACAATCTTAATTATTAATACCTGTCTAATTCCTACACTATATATATTATGTATATTTAGATAATAATTATTGATATAAAATATTCATTACTTGAGGATGATGTCGTAAAAACTATCATCCAATGTACTAATAATCTTCTGCTTGTTGATGAATATAACCATTTTATAAAATATATACTTTCCAAAACTTCCCTTAATCTAAACTACCCTTCAACCTTTGCATATTTTATATTTTCTTCTCTGTTGTCGTTAACACAAACTTCTGTGACTAAAGGTTAGACATCCTAAATACTAATTCGTTTATTGACTTGACTAAATTATTGACACGAATACTTATCTATTAACTTTAACACTTTCTAACTATAACATTGACTGACTCTAATAATGACTCAATTATGAAAGGTTATCCTAAAGGAAAAACTTAAGGAATAATATCGAATTTATGAAGCATCCTAAATAAGAATTTCAAATAGTCATATGAAAACATATAACTTGAAATAACCATTTTAATCCAATCAAAACCAAATACATTAAATCATTTATATGTTAAATAATTAAACCAAACAAACAAACCAATCTTATACAAACTAATCCAATCATAATTTTTACATAACTAATTGAATATTTTTTAAATAATTAAATCTAAACTTTAAGTAATATTATTTAAACAAATAACTTTAGACATTATATGGCATTTCAACCTAACCATCTTTGCTAAAGATGGGATCTACCTTCATAGCATTCCAATCATCATCTTCTTTAGTTGTAGTGATATTGGATTGGCTTCAGATTCGTCTTTTGAGGAAGAAGATGTCATCTACCAAATCACATTGAAGTGCCTCTCTTGTTCCTTAATCATCTACATTTGACTTAGTTCTAAATGTCTCTTATTTCAAAGAATGAATGGGAGTATATTCTTGAACAATTCAAGTGTTTGCTCCAATTTTTCAGTAAAATTATGAATAGGATTATCCATTATTTTGTTTTAAGGTTGAAAATGAAAATAGAAGAAAATATTGAAGTTTACATTTATTTTTTGGGTCTGAATAGGTGTTTATAGGGGTAGAAAGTCGTTTGAAATAAATAAACATAAGTTAGTTACTCGATTTTTTTGGAAAACCAGCTATTATATGTTGAAATATAGGTAAGGAATATGTTGACATGTCTATTTAGATTTTGATATTTGAATTATTTTGAGTTCGTAAGCTATGTATTGATGGTTTATCAATTTCCAGAGTTACTTGTGTTTGACGGTAAGAACAAATTTCATTCATACTAAACACTGGTTATAATCGTTACTAAATATTAAATTAATACAATGCTTAATGAGTTAAAATAAGAGATCAATACAACATACATAAAGATAGATAAGCTAAAAAGTAGTTGATGATGATGATGACTCAAGATTCCGACAAATCTTCCTAAAGAACTTGCATTTCTCTTAAAATTTTCTTGAATTTGTTTCTCATGAATGATTTAAGTGTCTTATAGTTCTCAATGATCTTATTTTGGTGTATAAGAAGATCATTAGTAGTTGGACGTGTTGGGAGTTCCATACTCTCTGAGGAAGTCCCCTCCTCTTCCTATTCCCATTCTTCCTCAATTTCCGTTCTTTCTCCTTTTTCCTCCTCTTGTGCTATTTGTTCCTTGTCGGTGAGTCTTTTTTCCTTTTCGGTAGGCTCCCATAAGGCTCAAAAGTCAAAGGAAATACGCATATGATGAATATAGGAAAGATTAAAAAAAATTAGAGAAATAAATTTCTTTCCTTTAGAATCGACACTAAAATAGGTAAATATATAAGATCGATAAATACCAAGAAAGAGAGTGTTTTAGAAAGATTGTTAAGATAAAATTCATCAGGAATGACTTGTGCTCAATTTATGTCATATTGACCAAAAAGAGAAAAAATAGCTTTACAAATTTCAAATGTCAAGTGGTTGAAATTTCCTGGTCTAGGGTAATAGTTTGTTGCAAAAGAAGATTAAAATTATCGCCTTTGGATGAAAATTGTAGAATTTGAATTTGAAATCATCATCTCCTTCAAAAATATAATGTAAAATATCTCTATTATGTTCATCTTTTGACATGTAGAAAGATCTATTTCGAAAAATAAACCATGAAGAATATTTCTTAAAACTTCACGATCTAAAACAATTCGCATTCCTTTGACGCTGCTCCAAGCTTAACCTTCACTTAGTAACAAAACTTTCCATTTAAACGGGCATAAAATAGTTTGACAAGGTGAGAATAACAAACAAATCATTTTGACTGGAATTAACTAAAGAAAGTTTAGAATTACCATTGAAAAAATATCAATTTCTTAAGAAGGAAAATCACTAAAAATGGAAAACCTTCTGGGATGAACTTTTCCATATTCATGTAAGTGATATAGGAAATATAATTTTGGACAGTTTTTGAGAGTCTCATGGTGGAAAGAGTGTCTAAGAGGAAGTCATTGAAGTTTTGTAAAGATAAGAGTCTGAAAATGAAAATTTGAAATTGAAATGAGAGGTGATATAAATAGAGATTCAATTGGCACATTCTGTGGTCAAAATGGTGTCTCTTAATGACTTAGGAGTTAGTGAAAAGATGGAGGGAAAAATCAAATTTTAAACTTGAATTTGAAATTCAAAATTTTGACATGTATGGCAATATGATGCTAGGGGGTATTCGACACATCTGTACACTATGTACAATTTTGTTATTTTTTTAAGTTTTATTTTTGTGGTTGTGTGTGTGTGTGTATATATATAATTTTTAGATTTGTAAATTAGAAACTATTTTTATATTGTTTAAAAATACTCATTTAGGTTAGTTTTATATTTTAGAATCATTTTGAAATTATTTAAAAATAAGCAAAATTATTTTAAAAAACTAAAGCGACCAAGACAAGCATTAAGGCAACCAAAGAAACCGAATGATCAAAGAAACTAAGGAAATTAAAAATTAATGCAAACGCGTACCCTTTTTTAGATACTATTTTCATTTCTATCTGGACAGTGTATCGCTGTGAAGCACATGTTAACTGTAATAACCCAGAAAATCAGAACCAATTAAAAAATTTTATTTTGGGTATTTTAATGAATTTTGAATATTTAAAATGATTTATTTTAAATAATAACGACTAGAAATTTATTTTGAATAGAATTGGAACGTATAAATTTATTTTAAATGAAGTTAGAACGAATAAATTTATTTTAATTATATAACGAGCACGAAATGGCGCGGTAGTTTGAAAATTCGATTTCAAATTTCAAATGAACGTACAGGATTCAAAATAAACAGGATTTTGGTAAAACCAGAAATATTTGGACCTGTTTGAAAATATCATTCCAACGAATGTGAAAATTCAAGATTTCATAGTGGGAATAAAAAATTATGCCTAGTTGAAAATTCAGAATAGTCGCTTTGAAATTTTATATAATAAATGTCCCTTAAAAATAGAGATTTTGCAAACGACCTCTGTTTTCAATGAGACCACTTTTGTTGGATCCGGAATGTCAAATTATTGCTAGATTCCAATTTTCATAGTTTTTGGAATCAATATGTGAGTGTGGTAGATTTAAACGTGTTTGGTCAATTTAGTTTGAATTTAATCGACTAAAAAATGACCGTTTTTCATGGTCTCCAAAGTCAACAAAATTAGTTTTGTTAGGACCGTATCGTTAAAGCATAGCTAGATTTATTTTTCTGGAATTTTTGGATTCAATATGTGGCCCCAGTAAATTAAAATGTGCGTTGAAATCAATTTTGAACGTTATATTAAATTATATTTTAAGTTTAACAAAAATTTTATATAATTTATATTAATTGGCTTTCGGGACATCCCATTTTGTCCGGAATGTAGGTAATTAGCTATGGACGACAGGCGGTGGGTTCGATTTGGAGTTCGAATGGAAAGGCTGCCTTTTATGGAAATAAAAAAATATATAAATAGAAAGAAAAACCCTAAAATTATTCCCAAACCAGAAAATCCGTTGTCGCCTCTCAGTGTAGGGCAGAAAACATTCAAAACAACTTTACCTAATTTCTTCCAATCTACAACAAATCAAGAGATTTTTACGAAGGAAAAATTGAAGATCTTGGAGAGATCTTCAAATCTATATAGAGATGATGATTTATGGTGGCTCGAATCATTCAAACTTTGTGCCTAAAGGTGCCGATGTCGGCCTCGGATTGCGGAGAAGGGGGATGATCGAGTGGGGCCTACTTCTGGGCGAAGGCGGAGGGGACGGGTAGCTTTCAAGTGGCAACATCTGATCGTGATATGGCGCCTTGGTGGCTGTGCAAACTGGATTCCTAAATTCAAGCGTACGGGTTTCGCTATCGGCTTAATTCCAGGATAAAGGAGAAGAAGGTAATGGAATTTTTATTCGTTGTTTTTAAACGTTATATAATTTAGTTAGTTCTTTATTAATTAGATTAGTAAATATTAATTATATTATTATATAAAATATTAATTAAAACCCAGTTAAAGTATATACATAAACATTGTTTTAAAATCTTATTTTTAGTATAATAGTAGTGTTTTAATTGTAAGTTATATTTATAAATATATAAATAGATTAGAAATTATAAAAATATGATTTCATTGAAATATAAAATATGATTTCTTTAGTTATGAAAATATGATTTTTAATTTATAATATGGTTTATAAAGTGTGATTTTTATAATAAAATAAAATATATAAAGTATTGTTTTTATAAATATATAAAGTATTGTTTTTATACAATATATATAGTATTGTTTTTATAAAAATAAAAATAGCATTGTTTATATAATAATAAAATAGCATAGTTTTTAAAAATAAGAATAACATGGTTTTAAAAATATAAAAATACGATTTTTAAATTATATACATTGTTTTTAAAATAAAATTAGCATTTTTTTAAATATAGGAATAACAATATCAAAATATGTTTTTTATATATACATAACGTAAATAAAAATATGAATTTGTATACATGTAAGCTTAGTTTTAAAAATAGGATTTTAAAAATAATTAGACATTGTTTATTAATATAGTTTTAAAAATAATTAGACATTGCTTAAAAATATAGTTTTTAAAAATATATACATAGCATTGTTTTTACAAATATATATAGAGCGTTGTTGAAAATGTGATTTTTAGTATCAACTGCGTGAAGTAGATGGCGATGGAACGGACTGAAATCAAAACAGAATCCAAACCGTCCCATAAAGATTGACAGAGTGGAAACCAAAGGTGATAACTTCTCACTCTAATCTTGTTTTCTAGTTAGATATATACTAGGTTGTAGACGGGGCTTAGTAGCTCCTGATACCGTCGTTCACCAACCATGGACGACTTGTTTGATTGTATTGTGTGGTGGACATTGATTGTGATTGTATTGTGAAATGGAAAATAAAATATTCATGTGATGAATAAAATATTTGAAAAATAAAAATATCATTTTTATTGTGTATATGAACTGTATATAAAATATTCATATGTTGAAATAAATATTTTATCGTTAAAAATATAATTTTTAACAGGTATATGAATAAAAATAAATATTCATTTACAAATCGGATGATTTGTTTATGTTCACACATTTAACTGATATGGATTGGGAAGATATATTTTACACATCGCCTAACTGCACAAATAAAATAGGTATGTGTTGATTGAAACTCCACACGGGTATTGGGATGATATTTAAAATACACTAATCCCAGTTGTTTAGTTGTATGTCAATCGATGGGTTGACAGACTGTTGTCAGCATTGACTATTTATATTTAACGCTTATGCGGTTGTGTAATGCACTCTGGATGATGGTTGACTGTGTTTGATTATTGTTGTGTCCATGTGTGTATGAAATCCATATAAATAAAATTATATGGTAATTGACTGTGTCTGATTCCCATTCGGAAAGAACGAATATTTTAAATTAACGAATATTTTAAAATGACGAATAATGAATATTTTAAAATAACTAATATTTTAAAATAATGTTCAGTAATGGATCAAAATATGATTTTGATGTTCGATTTGGGATGGACACGAAAATATTTAAATATATAAAGCCGTGCTGATTAGATTAACGCCATTTTGACGTAAACGATATTTATATCGACTTTAATCTTTTTTTAATGAATATTGAAAAGGAAAGGATTTCAAAATCTGATATTTTAAAAATATTATCATTTATATATTATAATGATAAGGAAAATTTTATTTTAATTTAAAATTGAAAATGAAGTTGGAATCATTTTAAAACGAATTTATAAACGATTTATAAATAAATTTTAAATGGAAATCGACGAAATATATGTAATATATATATTATACATATTTGATGGCCTGAATAGAATGCGCCGCGCCGCGGCAGTCCGCGAATTTCGACCATTGACTTCGAATGGACAATACGGGAGATCCGACCATCGGATTCTCCTAAAATCGGAACCATTGGGTTCGTGTCGAAAAGAGATTTCCAAGAATACAAGAAATTTGAAATCTAACGGTTGGATTTGGAATTATGTCCAAATCAAATTTGGAAAAGGTCGCTATAAGTGCGGTTCGATGACCGTTTATGGAAATCGACTGTACGGGCCTTGATAAAATTATTAAAAATATTAAGAATTTGTGTAAAATCATAATAAATGATTTGGAAAGAATTTGGATGAAAAATTCCACATTTGTAAAGATAAAAATATATTTTTATCAAAATGAACTAGTTATGAACTAGAATTATAATCCAATATTTTTTTAAAATAAATAAATTAAATTTGTAATGGTTTTAAAAATAACCAGAATTTCCAATATATGAATTGGAATGGATTCGAATAGAAATTATTTTCAGAATATTTCGATATTGGATTCCATGATTATACAGATATTGTGGAGAAATTTGGAAGATATATATATCGTTATTCCCAATATGATATTTGTTGATTTCAAAATTTGATATTGAATATAAACAGATATAATTTCTATTTAGAGCCTGATATTTAATACTGAATTGGATTTTGGGTTGGTCGTGAATGGTGTCTTCATTAACACTATTCTTAAACCCAATTGAGGAAAAAATAAATCATTTAATTAGGATTTAGTGAAGTTTTCCAGTTAATTAAGATTTAGTTGGAACTGAATAAAAGAATATGATTTTGGGTTTGTCGTGAATGGTGTCTCAAATAACACTGTTCTTAAACCCCGTGCGAAAAGAATAAATCTTTTAATTAAGATTTAAAGAAGAATCACCAATTAGTTAACATTTAATTGGAATTGAAAATAGAATGTGAATTGGGTTTATTGTGAACTGTGTTTTTAACGACATTCGTTCTTCAACCCGATTTACAGTGAAATGTGATTTGGAATTTATAAATCTTTTTATTAAGATTTAACAGGAATTTTCCAAAGTAAAGTTTTCCAATTTAATATATTAAATTGGAATTGAATGGAATTTGATTTGATAATAATAGAAATGAGCTTCTATGGAGGAAGACTGTTAATATATATGGAATTTAAAAGGCTTTGTCATTATTCCATTTATATTATTAGTCAGATACGGAAATTGATATCAATTATACATATTGATATGTTTTCCGTGAAGATTCCATAATTAATGGAATGTGATTTGGGTTTATCGTGAACTATGTTTTAAACGACATTAGTTCTTTAACCCAGTTAAAGATAAGATTAATTTCTTAACTTTTAATAATCATTAAGTAATGATTTTTGAGATTAAAACTGATTTAGAGTTTTAATGAATCTTTAATTAAATTGGAAGGCGATAAATAAATTTATCGAATTCATGAAATGATCGAGAATGGAGTATCACCAGTTTTAGTCAAGGCGATAGTTAAATATTTAAATAGATTTAAACGTGAAATGGTAATTAATTTTACCAATAACACCGTGGTGTTAGATATGGAGTATTACCAGTTTTGCTCCATGGGATGAATAGGTTGGGATTGGGAAATATAATAAATGATTACTTCGGTAAGGTTCACTAATCCCGACTAGTTTGGATAAAACTTAATTCGGTTTGAATTGATATCTAAAGGAAGATTAAAGAATAAATTTAAAATAATTTGTCTTTGATAAAATTAATGGGAACCTTTCCCAAAGTATAAGAATATTTGAATAAAATAATATTATGGATTGGAATGAGGCGTATGTTGTGTTTTATAGCACTTGTTTATAATATATGCGAGTTATTCGGAAAGGCCGGGTTTATACCCATTCTGAATAACTGATTCGACGATAAGTCGACGATGAAGGCGGTGGTTGAAGACCAGAGGTCTTTACATCGTTTGGATGACTACCAATGTCTTGATTGGGTTGTACACCCAAGAGAAGGTAATAAGTGGTGATCGTCTAGACGTACTGGGAGATCGACCGGATATGCAAGGACCTCTCTCCTGTATTGGACATATGGGACGAGGAATAAGGTGCCTCCGGTTTAGTTCAGACCCAGAACGAATTTGTAAATGGATGTGTGTCTGACATTGAATTTTATTCCATGTTGATTGATCTCTATTAAATATATATATATGTTTGGCGGTGGAGAATTTATTCTCTTGCTTAACGCCCTTCTCTAGGACGTACGAGCTCAGAGGTTATATATCGATAGACATCAGTTGCATGGCGTGAATTGCCTATGTGGCATGCTGAGATGCAAATGATCAAGGCTTCTATTGAAAAGTAGGGCCTTGTGGTTGATGATCAAAGCACAGCTTTAATATAGCATAGCTTTGTGTATAGCATTAATTCACGAGCCTCACACCCCGGTGTGAACCAAAAACGGGAGAGGACTTCAGGGAGGACATGCATTTCTTTCTCGCTAGGAGTGGTTTCATGGTATGGAGACTAGACATTTTACTTATATGGATGATGGAAAGCGAGGCGCCTTGGTTATATCGGTCACTACGGGGCCGATGGATGGTTTGGTCGATATACTGACTAGTTTTACGCCCCATAGGCGGGGAAACGCATGTTCATGGATTTTTAATCCACTTAAAATGTGGACCGGCCCTGATGATCCAAGGGTCGATGCGTTCTAACCCTGAGGCTCGGGCTAGACAGTCTTGAAGCAGTAAAGACGATCCCTTGCCTTAGCTCACGGACATAAATCCAACTTCCAATACGTGACATTTCGGTTTTGATTGTAGAGCCTAGTATTGGCAACATGATAGATGGTACCCATGCCGCCTATGATTGATACATTTATATTTGAAGCTATTTTATACATTATGTACTTATAATAGTATCGAATGATTTATTTTAAACATACCAAGCATGTTTGGCTATTATAAGGGAAAACCATATCCTCTGGCTTGCGTTGCATTGTGTGATGGGACCTGGGTCTTATAATAGCTTCATTTTTCCAAAAAGCATTGCGTTGTTTGTTTTATGAACTAGTATTCTTGGGAGGAAACCCGTTCCGTGTTATACGGCGTGGTCCCTTGATTTACTTTAATTTTAAAGAAAAGATTTAATAACTGTTTTAGTTCTCACACCAGTCACATAACTGACCTGGAGTTTATTGTTTTAACCTAAACTCTGGGTGCCACTATTTTCCACATAGGCTGCTAGTAGTTTTGGTTTTGCAGATGTTATATTCACGGGATCCTGGTTTACAGCTGGAGCTATATTTGGAACGCTCTGTATCTGTGTATTTCTTCCAGTCGTGTTATGTATTATTTTTCCATTGCATTGTAATTTTAAATCTATGATATTTATCAAATGTATATTATTTGTTCATACTCTGTATATTCTTGTACTCTGATGTAAATTGTTGTAATAAGCAATGAAATGTTCTTCTGTTTATGTTATGATCTGTCGTGTTCTCAACTCAATCTGGGCTTTCCCGTAAGCACGAGATCGGGTCGTTATAGCTTTGATCGCTCTCGCTTGAAGATGTGCTTGAATCTGAATTATCTAGCATTGCAGTGGAGGGTCTTTTCATTTTTCGTACGGATCAGTGGTTGGCATTGACTTTAGTTTTTCTAGATATAGACAGAATCATTGTACATGTCCTAGATTATCATAGTTGTAGCATCTAATTTCAGTTTGACTGTTGTTCCATTTCCTTGATTTATATTGTCTTCTCTTTTGGACTTATTCATTTATTTATATTTCAATAATTTCCAAATGTTTCTTGTCATCACTATTATCTTTTTTTCATTATTTTCAAAGTCAGATCCATCTATAATTGCATTGAATGCTATTGACTTCTTCTCTACTTCTTTTCTTTCTCTTTTGCCCTGCATGTTTTTCAAATTAAATTAAATTACCAATTAGCTCTTTAAATTTCAGATTACTAATATCATTAGCCTCTTCAATTGATAATGTCTTTACCCAATCAGAAGTAAGTGAATGTAAAATTTTCTAACTGATCTTCTTTAGAATTTTTTTGCCTAATGTATTATATCTTGAAATATATTATACATAACATGCCATATTCTAATTCATTTGGACCTCAATTTAAATAACAAAAAATGATTAGTTAACATGAAAATTTTGGTTTGATTGACTTTACTAGTGCCATTATGTCTAACTTGCAAAGTTCTCCAAATTCATATGCAGACTTACAAACGGATATTCCATCAAACTTATCTCTATCTAATGAATATAATAATATACTCATAGCTTTAGAATTACTTTATGCAACAGCCTTTTGATCAGCATCCCACTATGCATAACTAGTCTTGGATTCAATGTACTTAGTTTGTGCGACATTCCAAATATCTAATCTTATTGATTTTAAATAAAATTTTGTCCTACATGCCCAATAAGTGCAATTGATACCATTAAAAATGGTGGTCTAAAAGTAGATTGTCCCTCTACAGATGAATTATTGATAGTGTTGACATTGCCAGTATGGATAACCATTAATTATTATTTTTCAAAAATTAGATTATGAAGTTTTTAAAACCAATTTTTTGATACCAAATGAAAGTGATGCGGATTAAGGATCTTAAGGCTAAAATAACACTAAAGGGAGTAAATAGTATTTTCTCAAATTTATGAAACTTTTAAAAATCTTTTGGATTATTATTATGAGTATGAGTATAGTGATCACAGAGTCAAAAATAAAAAGCAGATAAAGTAAATGTAGTAAAGGAAATAACACGCCATTTATAACGGTTCAAAGTTACCTTACATTCAGTCATGTGCTCTGTACGTTTTTATAATCATTATTAATTCATTTACACTCTTATATTTCGAGGACATAAGGAGACACTCTCCTGATTCTCAGACTACTAGGTGCAATTGACTTGATTTTGGGGCAAACTAGTCTCTTCCAATTGCTTTTTACTGGCACAATCAAACCCAACTAGGTTTAGGGTCACGTAGTATCACCTATAAGGATTTTGATTTGTTTTTACAAAGAATGCATACTTGAATCTTTCGATCTTGATTACAGTTGCTCTTATAACTGTTAACTGCATTTTGATCTTGATAGAATAAGTGTGTTTGATGTAGAATAATATAGTTGAAATGACTTCATTCAGTTTGAACATCGATAGAGTATAAGTATAGAATTGTTATATTTTAAGAGAGGCAAGAAAAGAGTGAATAAATATAAAGGAGAAGTTTTAAAATTGCTTATGGGAGAAGAATATATATGGGGTTGAAGGGAAATGACAGTTGGTGAATAGTTATAGTGAATAGACACTCCTATTCAAATTCAAATTCAAATTCAAATTTTGAATTTAACCAACCATATGTCAACATACATGTATGCCCTATGTCAACATACTTAGTATGATTTGAAAACTAGTTTATTTAAAATTGTTTTGAAAATATTGTTGGAGAATGGAATGTTGATGATGTCTTGGTGACAACAACCTTATTTCAATCATTATCATTATTGATTATAACATATATACTAACATTGTTATCCAGAACATAAACATATGTGCAGGGTTTATATGCAGGAAATAGATATTAAAGACTATACTGTAAAGAGATTCAAGATTTCAAAGGAGAATCAAGACTCATGAGTATCATGATATCAAGAGTTCAAGATTCCAAGACTATCAGAGTAATAGAGTCTAGAAATTATGTAAAACTCTGAATAGCACTCAAACTCTGTTTTCAAATTATCTCTTTTCAATTTGATTTTAAATTATTTTCAAATTGATTTCAAACATCTCTCAACATGATTTTTGATCATCCAAGGATTTCAAACTTATGATTTCAAATATATATTTCATAATTTATAAGCTTCTTATTTTTAGAGTTTTATATGTTTAACCATTTATATAAATATTTTATATATTGAGTTTACATTTGATTATAATTTCAGATATTCTTATTTAACTTTAATTTTTCATAGAACCTTTATTGTTTATATAGTTTAAGTATCTCTTTATAAATTCCTATATATATATATATATATATGTGTGTGTGTGTGTGTCTATAATTATATTATATAGTTTTATATCACTTGTATATATATTTTTTAATCATATGTTTAAATCATATTTTATTATGTTTTTATACTTGAAAAATAATATTTAACAACTAGTTTTATTTCAGAAATTTTCAGGATAAATATATTAGTTTAAATACTTTAAAAATCATTTAAAAATAAATTTTAAAGGGGGTATATCGACATACACCTTTATTTATGTCGACAAATAAGTGTAATATTTTTTAAATTTCAAAAATTTAGTCTTTCCATATTTGAAATGTTTCAAAAATGGTTACACCCTTTGGAACACTATGAAAAGGCCTTAAAATTTAAATTTTTTATAACTTATTATCATCTTCTTCCTCCCTTAACATACCATGATTATTATTCTCAAAATTCCAAATTTATACACTTATACTTCGCTAATTTCAAGAAAAATCATATCATTCTTGTTTTATTTTCATTCTCTATCAAATACTTTCTGTTTGGAAGTGCTACTCAAGAGTTCTAAGGCAATTTTAATAAATAAGAGCATGGAAAGGTGCGGATGTGTTTTGTGTATCCCTGAAATCAAGCAAAGGCTGGGGTATGTTCCTTGTAGCCCGTGAAATCAAGGAGATGAGGGGTGTTAACCTTGTAGCTATGAAATCAAGGGTGTTGTATTTGGATAGTGATATTTATAAGACTCTGCACAATCCATCATTATGCAGGGCTGGACGTAAGAGCAATCTGAACCAGTATAAAATCCGGTGTGTTCTTTCCTTCTCTACACTTTACTTTTGTTTATATTTGCATCTGTGATAATTTCTTCTATAACATTCATTCTGTGATTCATATAGTAGTTAGAGTAATAGATAATTAGTTAAGATTTCTATAAATTCTTTAAAACTCTATTCACCCCCTCTAGTGTTTGTTTTGTTTTGTTGTAATATCCTTGATTGTTAACCTTAACAATTGGTATCAGAGCATAGGTTTTCAAAAATTTCATCATCTGAATTTTTGGAAATATTAAATGGAAACCAACACTAGAATTGTTAATAGTAATAGTTCTTTTATAGAGGGTAAGTCCACCATTAGACCACCACTGTTTAATGGAAGTAATTGTTCTTATTTGGCACGTAGAATAAAAATATATTTACAATCTATAGGATTAGACACTTGGAATATCACATAAACTGAATATGTTGAACCCACTTCTAATTACGCATAATGGACCAATGAACAGAAGACCTCTACACAAAATCATTCTAAGGCTATGAATATTTTGTTCTGTACATTAGATGGAAATTAATTTAATAGAGTATGAATTTGTAAATCTGCTTATGATATATGGAAAACCTTGCAAGTTACTCATGAGGGAACAAATAAAGTCAAATAAACAAAAAAAATATGTTAACTAATCAATTTGAGTTATTTAAAATGAATCTGTCTCCAATATGTAATGCAGGTTCCAGAAAATTGTGCATTCGTTAATGGATTTGGAAAAAACTTATTATAAAGAGAAGTCAGAAAAATCCTTAGTTCTTTAACTCCAGTTTGGGATCAGAAAACACTGGCAATTGAAGAGGCCAATGATAATAGTGAAATGAAGATTGAGGAGTTAATTGTTATTCAAAGTACAGTTACAAAATAGAAAGGAGAATATGTTGTCAGAAAAGAAATCTATAGCGTTCAAAGTGACAACTGATGGTTCTGATTCAAGCAGTGAGGATGATGAAGAAACATATTTAATGACAAGGAATTTCAGAAAAAAATTGAGATATAAAAGGAGAAATAATTTCAGAAAAAAAAATCGAGGAAGTTTCGAAAAAATACTAAGAACGATAGATGCTACAACTGTAACGAACAAGACCATATAAAAAGGTTTTGTACACTACCTGAAAGATCAGATCTACAAGGAAACAACAATTCATCAAAGAAGAGGAAAAGAGCATATGCAGCAACTTCAGATGATTCAGATTCATCATCCAGTGATAAAGAGCCAAAAATCGAAAATTCAAATATGTGCTTCACAACAATTCAGGAATCAGAAAATATCGAAGGAATGGATCTAAAAACTAGGTACGCCTTATTAATAATTTTTGATTGAAATGGTTGAATGGATGCTTGTTTGCTTGCCTTGTTTGAAAATTTGAATTCTAAAATTCAAATTTTAATTTTGAATTCTAAAATTCAAATTTAAAATAATAAAATAATAAATAATATTATAATAATAATTAATTTTAAAAGGTTTTAAAATTAATATCATCTCAGGAAATAACAAAACAGAGAACATAAAATATTAAAATAATATACCAAAGTCAAAAAGCAACTTGAATTTTAAAATTGCACATATACGCTGACATACATTCAAATTTTCAAATATTTAAACTTTCAAACTTCCCGCCACCTTTTCACCAACTCCCAAGATATAAAAAGGTGTACTTTTATTAAGAAAAGACGCATCCTTTTTAGCTCTATTTAATTATCTATTCAATGCTACTCCTTCTACCTCTCATTCAAAATTCAAAATTTTCATCTTCATTCTATACTATTCAAAACTATTCTCTAATGGCTTCCTCAAGTACTCGAAAGACCATGAGACTAACCAAGACTCTCAAAGGTTATCTCTATAACATCTTGGAGGCTATCCAAGCGTGCATCGACTATGTTACAAATGGAAAAATTAATACGGGAACATCTGCTATTTTTGAAGATTTTACATCTTATGATCTTGTAATTTTTTCAATTAAAATGGCGTTTTAAGTTTGGTTCATTCTCGGGATAATCATAAAGTATGTTATCCAATTCTTGTCAAAATGTTTTACGCAAATTTAAAATCGCAGATTTTACGAAGGGAATGAAACCCAAGTTTTGAATAGCATCAAAGGCAATCAAACTTTTTTGGTTTGTGATGTTTATGAAACTATTTTGAATTGCAAGAAAACAGGTGTGGATTTTTTGGATTTTAAAATTGATGAACATAATTTGGAAACTTTTCACTATATTTTTGAAAGTGATGAACTTATGGAATCAAAAATCGATTTTCTCGCCCAAAAGCAAGAATTGTCAACCTTCTTCTTCAACATGCTCTTACTCCTCATTCCGGATATTTTAATAACCTTATTATCAAGGTCCAAAAAGCTCTTTTTGCCATCTTTGGCACTTATGATATAAATTGGGCCGAAGTGATTTTAAGAGAATTCAAACCCAAGGAGATGTCAATAAAATAAAACTGTGACGATCCCAAAATCCGAGGTGCGGTATTAAGGATAATCATTGGAATATAACACAGCAATCATCATAGCAGAGTACAGATAATAGCAAAAACAATAAATAGAATAATTTTACATGGATATGACAGCGGAATCACAACATGTAACAACATCAGAATAACACAACGTAGGATATAACTTAGTAAATAAAAGAGAAATGATCAGTCATCAGTTCAACCTGTAGTATATAATCATCGCCATACAAGCCTCTCGCTCGTATGGTAAATCTTCCACCTCGTCACACAAGCTCCAATTGCTTATGTGGAATATGATGAAGTATGCCTATCGTCAAGAAGTATGCCATGTAGTGTAGTTCAAAATTAATTGTTACTATCCTATGGCGATGTTTATTATTTCACACAGAATAACCAGCACTCCGCATCCAATGGCATTCACAGGAATTGATTAAAAAAAAAATTTGCGCAGCCAACTCATTAAGGCTTACCTATTTGTCGGGCACGCAAATAATTTCTTTACTCTACAGCTAATCCATTTTCCCTGTTCAACACATGTATATATATGCAGAACAAAGCTAATAATAATATTTCTAGCAAACTATTATTTATCTCGACACGTGTGTATTTTTATCAAAGCGTATACATGATAAAAGAAATATTTTTATCAGCAAAAATATTTATTCAACACGTGAATGTTTTTAACACTTCATATTCACAATAAAGATGTAGTTTTTATTGTCTATTCATTTTATTTTGAAATACGATAACATCCAACCCATGAATTTCAATTCAACCCATGAATATTCTCTATAGTTTGTATATATATAAAGATGTGATTTTTTATCGCTAAAGCTATTTGTTTAAATTCAAATAATACTCAACACATGAATTTCGATTCAACGAATGAATTTCAACTCAACACAGGAATATTTTCTATAGTTCGTATATATATAAAAACGTGATTTTTATTGCTAAAGATATTTGTTTAAATTCAAATAATATTCAACACATGAATTTCAACTCAACGAACGAATTCCAACTCAACACATGAATATTTTCTATAGTTCGTATATATATATATATATATATATATATATATATATGTATATAAAAATGTGATTTTTATTGCTAAAGCTATTTGTTTAAATTCAAATAATATTCAACACATGAATTTCAACTCAACGAATGAATTCCAACTCAACACATGAATATTTTCTATAGTTCGTATATATATAAAAATGTGATTTTTATTGCTAAAGCTATTTGTTTAAATTCAAATAATATTCAACACATGAATTTCAACTCAATGAATGAATTTCAACTCAACACATGAATATTCTCTATAGTTTGTATATATATAAAGATGTGATTTTTTATCGCTAAAGCTATTTGTTTAAATTCAAATAATACTCAACACATGAATTTCAACTCAACGAATGAATTTCAACTCAACACATGAATATTTTTTATAGTTCGTATATATATAAAGATGTGATTTTTATCGCTAAAGCTATTTGTTTAAATTCAAATAATATTCAACGCATGAATTTCAACTCAATGAATGAATTTCAACTCAATGAATGAATTTCAACTCAATGAATGAATTTCAACTCAACACATGAATATTTTTTTCAACATATGTAATTTATTTCAATGAATGAAAATTATTCTAACACATGAATATTTCAGAAAATTTCGGCAGCATAACGGCAAGGTAGTTAAAACTGGGACCGTCCCTCGTACGGCTCCTCGCTCTACCTTAAAACCTTGCGGTTTTTGACAATGGGGATCATGCATCTAGTTCGCACGCAGGCGGCATGTTTTATTTTCAATTCCATAATCCTATTCTAATTTGTTTCAACCACAAGAGGGTATTTTTCAACCACAATGATATTTTTCAACCACAATATCAACCACAAACAATTATTTCCAACCATTCGTCATACCATATAATATCACACCAATCACAAGCAATAAATATCGTCCATGGTCTGTGGACGAGGGGAGTATATATATATATATATATATATTATTTCTATAATTCACTTGCATTTCATCACAATTCAAAGCATATATGTTTCATTCAACGCTTGTATAACTTATACATCGCTAATATAACTTATACAACACATGTACATGAGGTATACAATGCATATATAATTTACACTTCGCTTATATAATTTATACAACACGATTCCATTCACACAATTTAGTTTAGATTCCTCACATTGGTTTTTGTGGTGCTAAAAATCGTAGGAAGATCAGAAAAATCCGCGGCTTCTTCTATGTGGTAGAGAGCCTCCTTGCGGTCACGGTGTTTCCTGTTTCATCAAATTTCGTTAACGAACGAAAAATATATTATTTTTAAAAGTTTTGCAACACTTAAAAGTGTTGTTTTCATTTCAGAAATTCGAAGCATAAGGGTTTTTAAACCTTCAAAAATAGGTTTTGATTTAAAATCCAAATCATACCTCGTTGCTCCGATCAGACCCTACGACGTTGGAGGGCTACGAACCAGCTTCCAATCGATGGTGGTGGCGGCAGACTCGGCGGCTCCAGCAAGGCACGGCGGCGCTTCAAAGAGGCGAACTTCCTGGAGGAAATTCGATGCGAATTGGTGATGGTTTCTGGCGAGGCTTGTTTTGATTTGAAGAGGGAAGGAAGGCGATCGGAACTGCTAACTGGAGGTGGCGGCGATATTGGCTGTGGCGGCGGCGAAATCAATGGGAAGGCTTCGACGAATTTCCGTCGTTCGATATTAGGGTTGATCGGGTTTTGAGAAGAGAGAGAAAATAGAGATATTTTCTATTATATTATATTTTTTTTAAATTCCTTTATTACCCCTTCTAGCCAACGTACACCAATTTCAACCCAACGACTGTCGCCCCTAGCTAAATGCCCCCATCCCGGACACAATGGGATATGTTTCGTTGGCCAATTCAACTGTTACAGTCAGTTATTTTTCAAATTAAAGTATAAAACATTTTATATCCAATTTGAACGTACATTTCAATTTGCCAGGGCCACAAACTGAATCAAAAAATTCCAGAAAAATAAATCTAGCTTTGTTTTGATGATACGGTCCCAACAAAACCAGTTTCGTCGAATTCTGAGCTCATATGCAAAATGTCCATTTTCAGGTCGATCCATTTTAGCAGAAATTGACCAATCACATTTTCTTTTTCCCCGCTCACATACTAGCTTCAAAAATTATGAAATTTGAAACCTAGCAATAGTTTGACATCCCGGACCCAACAAAAGTGGTTTCGTCGAATTCCGAGGTCGTATGCAAAATATCTATTTTCAAGGGCTATATATGTTATATAGCGACCTTTCTGAAAATTCATTCGGCCATAACTTTTGATTCCCGTTATGAAACTTCGATTTTTCAGATTCGTTAGAAAGGTATTCATAAACAGATTTAAATATTTTCAGTTTCGCTAAAATCTGTTATATCTTCCACCCGGTACAGCCAGACAAAGTTTGTATTCAAATTTTCAAACTGGCATACTAGTCCCAATTCATTATTTTATTGAAATATGCTATTTCAATTATTCAAATTCTTTGGTAATAACCAATTTTAAAAATTTTAAATTGGTTCACAATTTCCGGGTTATTACAAAAACACTCCCTACCATGGAATTTACCTTACCCGAATCTTTAAGCATTTTGGAGTAGATTTCAAAGGAGAGGAAATTGTTTCTAGAGAGGTTTTTATTCAGAAATATATGCCTTATGCAAATTCTACTCATTGCCAAACCTTATGAGTCATATGTCGAATAGCGAGCAGAATGGAGCAAGAAGGAAATCAAATGGATATTATCGAAAATGAATCCTTTATGGAACGCATAGAATTTCCCACTTCAACTAGAGCCATATCCAAAGAAGCAATTCTTCAAAACTAAGTCAAACTAGCCAAAAACCAAAAGAAAATCAAGAAGACTCTCAATCAACTGTCTTCCAAAATGAACAAGTTTTTCGGAAAACTTGGAAGAAAACTTGGATTATCATCTTCCTCATCTTTGTCCGCTGAATTCTAATTGTATTATCTTTATGTTATCTTATCATATATTAGCTTGTACATCCTTTTCGTATTTCACACCTCGTATTTCGTTTGAATATATTCTCTTACTAGTAGTAATGATGTTCTTATTTTCTGTCAAATCAATATTTAAACATCTATAAAAACACATTAGAATTAAACAAATTAACATAATAGAATAAGAAATAATTCAAAATAGTGTAAAAAATAAAAATACCGAAATATTATATGGGTAGATTGACATATAAGTTTATGTATGTCGACATATAATTGTGTGAAAATTTGAATTCATTCAAATTGAATTTTTGATAACTTCCTTTTGTCTATTCAATTTTTAACGAATTCCAAACTATATATATATATATATATATCATTTTCTTCTATAAAAACTCATTTTTTCCTTCTCTAGTTCTTCTCAAACCACTCCCTCTCTATATAATCAAATTAATGGCTACTCCTATTCATAATCTACATGAAAATATTGAAGAGACTCTCAACTCTTTCAAGAATTTCCTATCTATCATTCTCCGCAAACAACGTCATTTGGAATTAAGCTAGTAACAAATGATTAAACAACAGGACAAACAATTTTATGTTATCCATTGGATGATCTCTTCTCTTACTAAAGATGAAGATAACAACATCATTGGAGCCCCTCTCACCAAAGACAATAAAGTCTGGGAAGACATAAAAGCGGATTCAATCTTCGGTGGGGATGGATATGGGTGGAGATTCCGAGATATGTATGAATGAATAACTTGTTTGGTTTGATTTGTGTGGTGCACTTTTGAGTTTGAAGTTGAATTTTTTTAAATAATTGATTTTCCATGTGAATGTTGTCTGGATTGATTGTCTAGTTTAAAATATACAATGATTGTATTGATTATACTCTTGTATCGTTCACTTACTAGAATTACAATAGTAGCCCTAAATTTAGGGGGAGCTATAATAAAATTATATATTTGGGGGGAGTTATATATAAAATTAGTCACTTGAATTATTCTGAGTTTAGATAGATATAGATTTTGTTGATGACAAAGGGGGAGAAATTATAAAATAGGTATAGTTTAAGGGGAAGCAATCGAAGAATCAGATTAACAGGTAATATTAGGTATGAATATTTTATAACCCAAGCTTGTCATCATCAAAAAGGGGGAGATTGTTGGAGAATGGAAGGTTGATGATGTTTTGATGACAGCAACCTTGTTTCAATCATTATCATTATTGATTATAAAATAGATACTAACACTTTTATTCATAATATATATATATATATATATATATATATATATATATATATATGTATGTATGTATTTATGTATGTATGTATATGCATGGTTTATATGCAGGTAATAGATATTGAAGACTATACAGTTAAGAGATTCAAGATTTCAAAGGAGAATCAAGACTCATGAGTATCAAGATATCAATATATCAAGAGTTCAAGAGTCTAAGACTTTCAAGGTAATAAAGTCTAGAAATTATGTAAAACTCCGAACAGCACTCAAACTCTTTTTCAAATTCTCTCTTTTCAAATTGATATTAAACTATTTTCAAATTGATTTCAAACTTATCTTATAATGATTTTTATCATCTAAGGATTTCAAATATATATTTCCTAATTTATAAGTTTCTCATTTTTATAGTTTTATATATTAAATCATTTATATAAATATTTTATATACTGAGTTTATATTTGATTATAATTTAAAATAATCTTATTTAACTTTAAGTTTTCATAAAACCTTTTATATGGTTTATATATATCTTTATAAGTTCATATATATATATATATATATGTGTGTGTGTGTGTGTGTGTGTGTGTGTGTGTTTATAATTATATTATATAGTTTTTATATCACTTATATAGGTTTTAATCATATGTTTAAATCATATATTATTACGTTTTTATACTTGAAAACTAATATTTTAACAACTAGTTTTATTTCAAAAATTTCCAGGATAAATATATTAACTTAAATACATTAAAAATCATTTAAAAATAAAATATAAAGGGGGTGTGTCGACATATACCTTTATGTATGTCGACATGTAACTGTAATATTTTTTTAAGTTTAAAAGTTGTGTCTTTTCATTTTTGAAACGTTTCAGAAACAGTTATACCCTTTGGAAAACAATAAAAAGGCCTTAAAATTCGAATTTTTTATAACTAGCTTATTTTCATTTTCTTCCTCCCTTAACATACCACCATTATTATTCTCAAAATTTCAAGTTTATACACTTATATTCCGACAATTACAACAAAAATTATATCATTCTTCTTCTATTTTCATTGTTTATCAAATACTCTCTGTTTGGAAGTGCTACTCAAGAGTTCTAGGGCAATCATAATCACAAACAGTGTGGAAATGTGTGGTTGTGTCTCATGTAGCCCTGAAATCAAGGAAAGGCAGGGGTGTGTTCATTGTAGCCCGTGAAATCAAGGAAAGGAGGGGTGTTAACCTTGTAGCCTGTGATATCAAAGGTATTATAATTGGATAGTGATATTTATACAACTCTGCACAATCCAGTGTTGTGCGGGATTGGACATAGGAGCAATCTGAACAATTATAAAATCTGGTGTGTTCTTTCCTTTTCTTCACTTTACTTTTGTTTATATTTGCATATGTGATCATTTCTGTTATAAATTCGTACTATGATTCATATAGTAGTTCGAGTAATCGATAATTGGTTAAGATTTCTATAAATTCTTTTAAACAATATTCACCCTCCTCAAGTGTTTGTTTTGCCGTAAGATCCTAGATTCTCAACCCTAGCAAATACGAACCTATATACAATAATTTGAAACTTTGCGAAGAAAATTAAACATAGTAAACATATATTTTAGACATAGGAAGGCTTAAGAAACTTGTTAAAAATAATTTAAAAGAATAGAAACACAAATAAAATATCTATATTTTAGAAGTACATAATCAATATATTAAATTTAAAATATGAATGTCAAAACTATAATAGTATTAAATCATCATTATTAATTCTAAAATCAAAATCTGAAATAAAATCAAAATCAAAGAGTAAAGTATAATATTAAAATCAAAGTGTAACGGCGTGACTTTCGATGACCTCGGAAGTCGTGCCATTATTTAAGAAATAGAATAGATAGAGAACAGAACTAACGCAAACATCAGAGTCTCACTGCGGAATTTTAACAAAATAGAATATTACATATCAGAGTCTATTACATCATAGTACATCATCAAAATAAAATATCATACATGATACTGGCCCATTATATCTTACAAACTGGATACTTAGATATATATATATATATGTATATATATATATATATAATCACTAAGATGGTTTTTGAATCCCAAGTCCAAAATACTTCCAAAGGGTTCCATATAATACCTGGATCGCTTGTCTACTCATAACAATGGTTATGAGTACCCAAGAGCTTATGAAAAACACAGAAAAATAAACTCTGGGTTAGTCAGGGGACTGGTGTGAGTAAACAATTTTAAAATAGTTTGAAAGCAAGAAATATGGAAAGGGGTTTTTCTCTTATGAGAACATATTGATTTAACTTTAGAAAACCTTTCAAAAGAAAAAGATAATAGTAAGACCAGCCCACACATAAACATGGACGGTTTTGACCTTACTGTAGTCCAAAAACATTTTTGATATCAAAATCGTCTGATATTATAATAGTTCTTATCAAATAAATAACCATCTAGCAGAATGCTTGCATCTCATGCTCCACATATATAATATAAAATCAAGAACCGTGGGCGCTTATTGGAGATTGGATTCCGACTATGACAAGGTATGGGATCACCTGTCGATCAGTGTACTCTAGAGTGGATACACTGGGGTTCAACAAGAACATCTTGCAACCTTGCCACACATGACCGCCCACTCATTTAGCTTGAGTGTAGCGAATATATTATTACCCCCACAGTTGGGAGCGACCCACCGTTTCCGAAAGCTGCAGTAGCGAAAAGAGATTAAGAAACAAATAGGAATTTCTCTAGATGGTGATAATATACCCTGCTTGGGAATGACCCACCTAGCCATGCTGCCTGTCCGATTTTTGTCATCTCCAGGTTGTGAGGCTTGAGGTCATGTTTGTCTTTTTGACAGATCACTTCTTCAATTACTTTGAATGTTACACTGTCATATCTGTCAGAACACACAATTTATTTTCCAAAATATATTACGGGCATAAAGCTAAGAGAAACGAATTCCTCTGCCACCAACATAATATACTTCAGAAAAGTCAATGTGTAAGATCTGATAGATATACGTTGTCAGACACCTGACCATACAAGTTGTCCTGGGACTAGACAAATCGAAGGCATTATTCTGTAAAACAAAATAGCCCTTGCATATCTCTGTCTTCAATTATCTTCAATAATCTCTGGCACGCGACGTATAAATCAAATCGAAGTGGAATATTAATTCCGGTCTCTTCGAAATGATGTCTTTTACTATCAGTCAATATTTAAGATATGTTTTCAATATTCATTTGATCTAAAACATTTCCTTAAATAAATAGTTATCATCTTAAAATGAACTAGATTAAGTAAAATTCATTTTTATTTACCCTTTATTTACGAGCATTAACCAATCATAATGGTATACGTTAAATCCGGACGTTTTGACTATCCTCTAAAATTGAGCAACTAAAGCGTGTGCGTCACACACAGTATTTTATTCAATTTTGACTATCCTTTATAATTGAGTTACTACTCTAAAATGTTAGTTTGTTTGTATGACATTTTATACCTTTATCATACTGTGTATCTACACTATTTCCCATTTTATATTTCATTATTTCCTTTTTGTTTGATTTTTAATATGTTAAATCTTTTTAGGCCCACTACTATGTCGATCTTCCTTCTAAGGTTTCTCCTTCCATCGGCCCAAAATGCTTGGTTTCTTTAAAATAAAAATCTCTTTTTATTTGTTTTTGTTTTTGTTCTTTTATTTTATATTTTTATTTAAATCACCATTTTTCCTTTTACTTGGTTATTTAAAACCTGGCCCAAAAACCCTTTGGCCCAATTTCCCTAACCCTTCATTTGCCAGATCCACATTTTCTTTGTCCGATCACTTGAATTCACTTGCCAAGTACTACTTTGCCACTTTTTCCAAGTACCTCTTTTCCACTTCTACCAAATACCACTTTGCCACTTCTACTAAGTACCACTTTGCCACTTCTACCAAGTACCACTTTGCCACTGCCACTTCTACCAAGTAACACTTTCGAATGCAAAATCCAGATATGCCTTTGCCACCAAGTTCCCACATACTATGTTACCTTGGCAAAGTTTTCCTTCAACAAAAGCCTCTACCCGCGTTCATTTCTACTCTCCTTCCTATCCTTCTTCTCATAATTCTGCATCCCCTTTCTTCTTTTGTTTTAACAGTTATATATATATATATATATCCCAAACAATTGTTGTATTTTACTCCCCCTCCATACAGGTCAAATCATCTTCCATTGATGCTACCTCGGCTCCTTCTTCGTTGATGGAGCGTTGTGCATTTATGGTGCACATACACACCCACGGTGCACGTTGCGCATGTTGTACACATGTACAGACCCTACCACGACTGTCTCTTCTCCAACGTCATCACCACGACTTCATTCCAACACCTGAACCTATCTCGCCCGCTATGTTAAATAATATTCTATAGAAGTTGGTTCCTACCCTTATATCACGGTTCCTACTGCTATCTCTGTGTTTCTTCTTCTATATTTCATTTTTCTCTTACCTATTCCTCCTTACATTATTAGCTGCTACCTTCACTTGCTTTACTAGTTACTGGCCAAACCACTAAATGGCCATCACTTCATTGCAATTCTATCTTATACATATAAACGTATAGTAGAATGGTGCAAGGGAAATGAAAAAGCTTGATTACACTTACTACCCCACTATTGTGTGCTTCAGATAATTCAAGAAGGAACTTGGTAAATGACGTAAGGGTCATAGCTACTACCGTGGTTTAGCACATTACACTTTTCTGGTTATTAGTTTTCTATTTTCAGACCTTGATGGGTCTTATTAAACTAGATTTGAATTATAGAACAAAAGTAATCCACGATAAAGTAGTGGGTCCTGTACAATTTTCCCATGTTGCTAATAATCTTATTTCCTAAGTTAAACAACACGCTATTACAGTAGTCTTGCTACAAAAACCGCCTTTTAGAGAAACAACTAAACAATGTATGCAGATCTAAAAATTCAAGGGAGGAAATCATAATGGGATTACAATTAAACATGCATGATTATCCATGTATCATCCGTACAACTAATTCCCTAGTTGAAGAATTAGTAAAACCAAACACAGTAATGTTATTAACTCTCATAATCTTATATTTCCTTATCTTATATCTTTGCTACTCCTGTTCTTATTATTTCCTAGGTTTGTTCACTGTTTCGATCACTCCTAGCTCCAGGTTTTTGCCTTTGTTTTTCCTCTATTTTAGTTTTTTCAATTACGTTTCAATACACTTAATTTTAACAATCTATAATAAATGCAAGATTGACAACATAAATTCGTACATATATACCTGCATCTATATTGACATATATGCAGTTCTAGATTTAACATTAATTATGGCATATAAGAGGAAAAAGAGTGTTTACTCACTTATAATTCACGGTTTCAAGTATGTATCCTCTAATTTTTGCTTTATGTCCAAAAAAAGGTTTCATGTCCAAATTTCGATTCATATGTCTGATTTCTTCCAAGTATTTATATAAGTGTGGCAACTAACAATATATAAATATATATATATAGATATACACAAGACTTAAAAATATTTGAATAAGAGTTTACTCACACTACAGTTAAGCATTGTTTCTAGCATATCATTCATAGCAGCATGTTTCTATTCAGTTGGTTTTAAAACTTAACAATAGATCATACACTAATGTGATATACATATCTAAATCTACACAACCACTATCATTTATAAAGAAAGACAGAACTTTTTAAAACAGAGAGTACAAAACAACGTTTACTCACAGGCAAGTTTATCATCCTTAACATGTTAGCAACACATACACGGTTCTATATCAATACTTGCATTAGCTTATGACAGAAACTTTAAAATAAAGAATGTATAAATTTTAGTTTACTCACCAGTTCTGTTCTTCTCTGTACTTTGTATTTTGCCTGGTTTCCTCTCTACAAATTACTTACTTTGGTGTGAGTGAAAAGTGAGATGTAGGCATGTATTTATAGGTGAATTTCATATTAAGATATTTTGGCTCATTTAATTCTTGTTGGGTATACTAAGGACAGTTAGCTGCAGTTTTTCTTTGATTGAAAAGGGTTGGTCTAGTATGTTTCAAAGCTGTAAAATCTGATTGATAAATATATGTGTGTAGGCATTTCGAGTTTTCTGATTTCACTCTTTAGGTATGTATGGTAAAGCAATAACAGTTTGTACAAAGCGCATGCAAGAAAATTCATTTAAAAATGGTGCTTCGCCCTTAAGTAACTCAAATTTGCAGGGTTTGATTAATATAAAAACTGCTTCATTTCAGTTTGAAAAGAAATGTGTTGGTTATCTCAGTATTTATTGTGAGGAGAATGCATGGCTTCAAGTGCTATTTATAATCCAGTTGCAAGAATAAACTATTCTCTTTTGGTTCGACTTGTGCAGGAAACCTATGTATGAAAGAAATGAATTGTTTACTTAGATTTTACCTACTCTCTTGTCCTTATCTCTCTTCCTAAAACATGACACAACCCAGGCCTTAACTCCATTAAATGCTTGTGAATGGTCACATATTTTCCTGATTTATTTTAGAGTATGGTTTGGGCATACGGCCATACTATTCAAATGTTAAATCATATCAATGTTTTTGACTTTAGCTTGTTGTTTATATGAGCAATATTCTTTGTATCCATTGTGGCATTTTCACATACACGTGGTGTTCATTACAAAATAATTTCTATTTAAACATTTGTGTTGCAGGAGTGATTTTTTACATATGCTTTCCTTTTATTGTTACATTGGGTCCTTAATTAGAGATCATCTACATTCCTTAAGAAATAAAAGATCATCTTATACATATTAACGTATGCATGCTTATACAGGTTATATTGTTATATGTTTTTGTTATAAATGTTTTTTGTATCATTCGAGTGCATAGGAGTTTTTGTTGCAAGATTGTATTAAGTATCATAAGACAACATACATGTATATCTCTATATACATACACTTATATAACCTTATATATATATTTTCATATATATATATATGCTTATACAAATTTAAAGTTCATTTATTAATCTAATTTCATTTTAATTATCTCATTATAATCAATGCTTATTATTAAACAAAGTCATCTAAAAATCGGGATATTACAAAAAGTATAAGAATACATACCACAACATAAGTATAACCAAACACAAAAACCAAAGTATGTATTTTTAAGGAGTATGTATTAAAATAAGTACGATACCAAAGTATAAATATTTGAAATCAAAGCATAAGTAAAAGTATAAATATTGAAATCCAATAATGATTATATATAAAAATATTTCATTGTAAGTTGTTTAAAAAAATTAAATTTTCTTTTAGAAAACTCTCTGAAAAATCATTTGAAAACTAGGAATATTTAAAAAAAAAATAGTAAAAAGGATCTAAAAATAGGAATACTTTTGAAAAACATTTTAAAATGGATTTTTAAAAACAGGAACTTTTGATAAACCATTTTTCAAAATGAATGGAGATAAATCAATTGAGTGCAACCTGAGTTTTAAAATCTAAATATAAGACCCGATAATATCTTGAATCTTGAACTCTTTAAAACTTTCATGTTTTCATTTTCTAACTTTTACATAATTAATCTAAATCTTTAATCTTTATAATGAACGGTCATCATTATCATTACTTGTCTAATATATTATACTATATACAATATATATCTTGATAACAATTAGTATATGTGTAAATATAAATTATTCTTTACCTGAGGTTGTTATCATCAAAACTACCATCCATAATATTAACACATGTACCAAGTCCAAATAATGTTATTGTAACAACCCGTATTTTCAATAACCTGTTATAACATAAATGGAGGCAGAATTAAACTGTAAAATCTGAATCAAGGGAAACGGGCTATGCCATTGCGTTCGTCTCGAAAAAATACGCGAAATAGAGTCCGAGTTTTCGAAAATCGGAGTCCGTATGACCAAGATATGGCCTCGCGAAGTTTCAAGAAAAATTCCCAAATTAAAGTATACTTAATTAAGTGAAATGGGTTGCGCAGAGAAATATATATATATATATATATTGATATATATATATATATAATTGAAAATTAAATAAATAAATATGCAAAAATGTTCAAAACAGCGAATTGGGAGAGGGGAATAACCGAACCGGCCGATTTTTGAGGTCGACCCGAGCTCGCTGGGTCGACTAGGGGTTAATCCAGGGTGTTTGGCTGTCAACCCGTGGGCCGATTCGCTCAAATGCAGATTTTGCATTTGGATGGTTCTCATGGTTCATCTTTAATCTAAAGGCCCTAGATGGTTCCTACACTTGACTTCTTCCCCCAAGACATGCTTTGATGGCTTGGATTGAATCTAGGTTTAATCCTATGGCCTAAAACACTTGTCTAATCTATAAATAAGACCCTAACCTATCCTAAATCCTCATTATTCATTCATGCAACTAAACTATGGCAAAATTTTACCTCTCATGGCCTCCGCTCTCTTCATAAAATTTCTAAATGGTTTTTATGAGAGATTTTCCATGCATACAAGTGTTTTCAAGCTTGTATGAGTGTCACTAGCTTGCATTCAAGTCAAGTTTCTATCTTTGCATCATAAAGCAAGGGTTTTGATCATTTTGGCTCAAGGGTTTTATGTTAGAGCTTGCATTTTGGGTCTATTTGATTGCATAAGGGCTTTGTCATATGTTTTGTGCCTTCATAGCAATGTAAGCCCTTTCCCTACTCTTAGATATTAACTATGAAGTTAAATGTTCATGTTGCAAGTTTGGGTTTGATCATTGAGTATGATACATGCTATCATGTCATGCAAGTTTATGAAGTCATTATCTTGATCTTGTGAGCTAAAAGCTACAACTTTTATGTTGAAATGTTGCATTAGGCAACATGAGAACCCTCATAACCTTTATGTCAACTTGCATATGAAGTCATAACCCTTATATGATGATATATGCGAGTTACTAGTCATCATTCCATATCTTTTGTCACCATGATTCGCTTATGTGCCAAGTTTGGGTTTATGCATGTTTTGAGGCTTAAGAATGTAACATGCAAGTTAATGAACACATTTGTGCCTCATTTGCCACCATGATTAACTTGTGGCTTAATATCCATTTTTGTCATGCCTTTGCCAAGTCTCTTCTTTTAATCCATTACGTTGTCGCGAACGTATATGCGAGTTTAAAAGCGTTAGGTTATGTTATGGGTAATTTCTAATGACATGAAAATACAACTTGAAAACATGACTTGAAATATAACATGGAAGTTGACATGTAAGTATGCATAAAAACATAAGCTTGGGAATTTACCTATTAAGTTAGGTCTACCCTTTGGAAATTTACCTATTAAGTTAGGTCTACCCAAATGCTTGAAAACTTGTAACATGTTTTGGGAAACATGATGGACATGATACTTAGATAATATAAGTGTGGCCAACTCGAGGTTGGGTTGAGTTTGCAACGTAAAACTACCCGGAACCGACCGGCCTAACTAGTAGTTGCAAACAATAGGACCCAATGTGAGAAGTTGTTCATGTTGTGCTTGAACCCGAGGTTAGACCAAGTTGTGGTGTAAAGCTACCCGGAACCGACCGGATTAACTAGTAACCACAACAAAGTCTAATGTGAGAGGTGAAGGTGCATTAAGTAATTAATGCCACATGATAGGGTTAAGTTAATTTGATTAATGACTCTTAACCAAATATGACATGGACAAATGGGTTAAGTAATTTGATTAGGCTAATGATACTTAACAAAACATGACAAGGTTGGGTAGGTTAAGTAACTTGATTTGCCTAATGACACTTAACCATTTTTATATGACTAGTGGATGGGGTTAAGTTAACCAACACTTAATCAATCCAACGCGATAACTTGGTAAGGTTAAGTAAGTTTTCTTAATGACGCTTAACCGAAAAATACGGTTAACGAATGGGGTTAAGATTAGACTCAACTAGTCTAAACATGGAAATCGGATGGGGTTTAGTTAGCCTAGACTTAATTAATCCCACTTGGTAGTTTAATGGGGTTAAGTTAAACACTTAACTAATCTAAACATGATGAATTGATGTGGTTAAGTGACATATACTTATCCAATCTAACTCGTTAATTTATTGTGGTTAAGTTAACCAATACTTAACCAATATAACGTGAAAACATGATAAGGCTAAGTCACGAATCGCTTGAATACACTTGACCGATTTGACTAAGTAAATTGATAGGGTCAAGTTAATATATACTTAACCAATCTAGAATGATAATTGGACGAGGTTAAGTCGTGAATTTCTTAATATACTTAACCAACTTGAGCATGGTTTGTAGGGTTAAGTCTTGAACTTGGATACTTAGCCAATTTTGACATGATTTGTAGACGGGTTAAGTCATGAACTTAAGTGACACTTAATCCATTATGTAAACCCTAGTTCTGAGGATTAGGTGGATAACCGTAGTTAACAAGGATAGCGGGAATAAGTCTAAGTGGTAAACCTTAGTTGAAGAATAACTAAGTAATGATTCTTAGTCAAGGAAGTTTGGACCAGTTCATAGATAGATGAGTAACCTAATACGGTAGGTCATCGTTTAAGTATACGGGTAGGAGCAAGTATCTGATTTGGATAAAGGCTCCAGCGAACTGGGTAACGAAGCAGCGGCTTCGGGGAACGTGAGGGTATTCTTGGTATCCCTCTATGAGCTGCCAGGTGATTATACTAGGCTCATGAGAGGTTAAGGTCTGCGTTAGAAGAACCAAGAGTATGCCTTGGTTGCTATACGAGCGACCTAAAGACGGGGATGGATAGGGGATAGTCGACGATACACGGTCGTACCCTAGATAGCATTTCGTCAGGCTACCTACCATCTTTGGTCAAGCGTGTACGTACGGAAAGGCAGAGAACACCCAAAAGACCATAATTGTTATCTAATTATGGTTGCGGTAAGGCTTGGATGTGGGTTGGCCAGTGTTGTGTTCTCATACAGGATTTATCCTGTCTTGTCTTTCACTAGTTGAGGGAGGGATCTCGTGGGACCATAGCCACGTATAAGAAAAACAGACCCTAGCATCTGCATCGGCAGATAAATCGAAAGCTCCCGACCGAGTCCTGTATTTCTTGATTTGCCCTGTGACAGGACTCGGATGGCACGATGTGATACATGTGCATACAATCATGGAAAAGCGATTCACGATGAATGCGTGGGAAAAAGGGCGCGGTTGGCGGTTAGCGTAATCCCTAGTGGCCCTAGGTGGTTGAACCCAAACCGAGATACGAAAACGTGCAACAGGTAAGCATAATCCCTAGCAGCCCTAGGTAGCATAAGTCCTAGTTGTACAAACAATAATTCATGTTGGAAGACCCTAGCTAGGTTTAGGGTAATAGTCCAAACCGATCTTAAGGATCATGGAACTATGTTAAAGTAATATAGAATCTCATGGGAAAGCCCGTATGGTCTACGGCAAGGGACTGAACATTTACATGGAATAAAACATACAAGTTGAGTAACCTATATATGCGATATATTAGGTTGACATGGACCATTACACGACTTTTGAGTGAGGGTCATTCTTGGTTAACACATGACACGGTGGGGATACTAGTACGGTAGGTGCAGAGCTAAAATACAGGATAGATATCACGGGGTGTTATACGTGACAGATATCTTGGGGATATTATACTTGATAGAAACCTGACGATGTGATACCTTGTTTTATCTTGACATCGTAATTTATCATGACACCTTAGTTTATCTGAGTTCAGTAGTTCATCCTGTTATTTTGATTTAGCTTATCTATCTTGTTATCATGCTTATGTTCATCTCAGTTTCTCATGTCAGTTAACTTTACTAGTTTTTATGCTAATAGTAGATAGGGCTTACTCAGTCTTTTTGACTGACCCGTTTTGTTTCGCCTCTTTTCTTCCGTTTCCCCCCCAGGTTACAGGGAGGAAATACTGTTGTTTAGTTCGGACTTCTTCTGCTTGAAGGTCATCATGGATGGCTTGGACTTTTCTTGGCTAATGGCTACTTTACTGTTTTTACTTGGGGAATAATTTATGAAAATGTCTTTATGCTTCTTTACTATTGCAAGACAGGTTTTGATGTACTCTGATGTAAAAGGCTTTAGACCTTATTTATTCATGTTATGAAAGTTTGATTTTACTTCCGCTATTTTATATGTTCTGTGTTGTGATATTTCTGTGCATGTTTACCAATAATTCCCCTCTAAAGCTAGTGCATTCCTTTGCGAGTGACCCTAGCGGAGGCGGGGTGTTACACGTGGTATCAGAGCAGAAGGTTACCAGACTGGGCAAAAGTTTTTAAAGACCTTCTGAAAACTATTTGGAAAAAAAAACCGTTTACAAAGAAGCATTTTTCAAGAAAATTTTCTTTTAAAAAAAAGGCTATTCCCCAAAGGCCATTAGCACTATCCTTGTTTCCTTAATTGAGTCTCTTTTCCTTTCTTTCCTCCATCTGTAGTCACAATAGTTTTAACTGCGACTAGTCTTTTCTACCTACGAAAGTGCTTTCCATACGATGGAGGTGGTTCTCGAGAGACCAGTGGCCGCGTTATAAGAAAGGATCGTGAGAAAGAAGGATAAAGGATACGAGCTTAAGGATGAGCAACTTGTTGGTATGGCTTGGTCCTCAAAGGAGGGAGAAAGATGAACAATGAAACCCATGACGAGAGAGTACCTTTGGCATGGTAAAACGGGGCGGATAGTTAAGTATTATGGGACAAGGACATGATCATCGAGAGGGTAGTAGTATGCTCTCATTTCTAGAGTACCTCGGAAGGAGGGTAACGATCTTGTTAAAGGTTTAGCTTTTCTTCTCTATCATCCCGTTAGGACTTCGTTGTTCGTATCATTTAAGTCTGCTTCGATAGTTGAGTCTCTGCACCTTAAGTACTAGCGTAATAGAGAATCCCATTTTTGTCTCAAAGTCCTATTGGAGAATCAGTCCATTTATACATGACTTGTTTGGATTTGGGAATGTCTATGCCAAGTGTTGAGTTTGGAAATAATGCTTATGTTTATAAGCTATGGATGGATTCTAGGGATGAAGTGGTTATCCAGTAGGGGGTGCCACTCTCGGTTTTGATAGGAGGGTAGTTAGACCTTTTGACTAGCCTTGGTAATGCCCTCGAAGTATCGGGTAACCTTTTTGAGGTTCTGTCATGACTAGTTACTTAGAATCCCTTGATGCCTTTATTGGAAATTTGAAGCCCGATCGAGTGGTGTTCGCCAATAAGACGGATGGTTTACTTCATTTATGCATGGGTTATAGAGATCACCCTAGTAAGTGCGCATGATAACCTGATTGACATCTGTTTACTTTCAAGAGAAAGTTCTTCTACATGGAATGCCTTATAGTATATAAACGAGATCCAAGATTCACTAGTGAATTTTGGAAAGCTTGCATGAGATCATAAGTACGCAGTCATGTTTGCATCAAGTATTCTAGGAAAAGGATAAGTGCAAGTGGAACGAGAGGCGATGAAGAAATGAGTTCCAGCTCATGTTATGGAAACAGGAATAAGAAGCTACAAAATCGCGAAGTTAAAAGACGACTTTGATGGTCAAAGACTAGATACGCGCATGATATCTCTTTTTGGGAGTATATCCTTGATCCCTGTTTTCTGTAGAGCTTACTTGTAGGCTATCTTTTGTGGACATCCTCTCGGTCCTATTCTCCGTTACAAACCCTGTAAGGAGTTTGTCCTGTTTATCTTCTCGACCCTGTTTCAGGGAATTCTAGGTAGAACCCTATGGATGTAAACATGTATTTGAAACATGTTATGATTGATATGGTTGCAAGTGGTTGCAAGTGGTTGCTCGTGGATGCGCGAATACACATTAGATACTAGCTCGACTCGGTCACATTTCATATTGCATATGCACGAGTATTTATACTTGTTTATGGATGAAATCGAATGTATTATCATGCGGTTGTTGCATATGAATGAATGATTGTGCACGCATATAGTATCTATATGACTAGGATTATTTGCATACATGTTGGATTCATGGCACTATACATATTTTGCATTAGAAAGATTATTCAGGCCTGATCATTAGCATTAGCTAAGGAACATGTACACACACGTTTTGCATATATTCATACAGCATTAGAAATCATCTAAGGACAATGGTTGCTTGTGGATGATGTTTTGAGTAGATGGATGATGGATGGTAGGATATGTTCTTCCTAACTTGGAGATTTCGGGGACGAAATCCTAAAAGGTGGGGAGAATGTAACAACCCGTATTTTCAATAACCTGTTATAACATAAATGGAGGCAGAATTAAACTGTAAAATCTGAATCAAGGGAAACGGGCTATGCCATTGCGTTCGTCTCGGAAAAATACGCGAAATAGAGTCCGAGTTTTCGAAAATCGGAGTCTGTATGACCAAGATATGGCCTCGCGAAGTTTCAAGAAAAATTCCCAAATTAAAGTATACTTAATTAAGTGAAATGGGTTGCGCAGAGAAATATAAATATATATTGATATATATATATAATTGAAAATTAAATAAATAAATATGCAAAAATGTTCAAAACAGCGAATTGGGAGAGGGGAATAACCGAACCGGCCGATTTTTGAGGTCAACCTGAGCTCGCTGGGTCGACTAGGGGTTAATCCAGGGTGTTTGGCTGTCAACCCGTGGGCCGATTCGCTCAAATGCAGATTTTTCATTTGGATGGTTCTCATGGTTCATCTTTAATCTAAAGGCCCTAGATGGTTCCTACACTTGACTTCTTCCCCAAGACATGCTTTGATGGCTTGGATTGAATCTAGGTTTAATCCTATGGCCTAAAACACTTGTCTAATCTATAAATAAGACCCTAACCTATCCTAAATCCTCATTATTCATTCATGCAACTAAACTATGGCAAAATTTTACCTCTCATGGCCTCCACTCTCTTCATAAAATTTCTAAATGGTTTCTATGAGAGATTTTCCATGCATACAAGTGTTTTCAAGCTTGTATGAGTGTCACTAGATTGCATTCAAGTCAAGTTTCTATCTTTGCATCATAAAGCAAGGGTTTTGATCATTTTGGCTCAAGGGTTTTATGTTAGAGCTTGCATTTTGGGTCTATTTGATTGCATAAGGGCTTTGTCATATCTTTTGTGCCTTCATAGCAATGTAAGCCCTTTCCCTACTCTTAGATATTAACTATGAAGTTAAATGTTCATGTTGCAAGTTTGGGTTTGATCATTGAGTATGATACATGCTATCATGTCATGCAAGTTTATGAAGTCATTATCTTGATCTTGTGAGCTAAAAGCTACAACCTTTATGTTGAAATGTTGCATTAGGCAACATGAGAACCCTCATAACCTTTATGTCAACTTGTATATGAAGTCATAACCCTTATATGATGATATATGCGAGTTACTAGTCATCATTCCATATCTTTTGTCACCATGATTCGCTTATGTGCCAAGTTTGGGTTTATGCATGTTTTGAGGCTTAAGAATGTAACATGCAAGTTAATGAACACATTTGTGCCTCATTTGCCACCATGATTAACTTGTGGCTTAATATCCATTTTTGTCATGCCTTTGCCAAGTCTCTTCTTTTAATCCATTACGTTGTCGCGAACGTATATGCGAGTTTAAAAGCGTTGGGTTATGTTATGGGTAATTTCTAATGACATGAAAATACAACTTGAAAACATGACTTGAAATATAACATGGAAGTTGACATGTAAGTATGCATAAAAACATAAGCTTGGGAATTTACCTATTAAGTTAGGTCTACCCTTTGGGAATTTACCTATTAAGTTAGGTCTACCCAAATGCTTGAAAACTTGTAACATGTTTTGGGAAACATGATGGACATGACACTTAGATAATAAAAGTGTGGCCAACTCGAGGTTGGGTTGAGTTTGCAACGTAAAACTACCCGGAACCGACCGGCCTAACTAGTAGTTGCAAACAATAGGACCCAATGTGAGAAGTTGGTCATGTTGTGCTTGAACCCGAGGTTAGACCAAGTTGTGGTGTAAAGCTACCCGGAACCGACCGGCTTAACTAGTAACCACCACAAAGTCTAATGTGAGAGGTGAAGGTGCATTAAGTAATTAATGCCACATGATAGGGTTAAGTTAATTTGATTAATGACTCTTAACCAAATATGACATGGACAAATGGGTTAAGTAATTTGATTAGGCTAATGATACTTAACAAAACATGACAAGGTTGGGTAGGTTAAGTAACTTGATTTGCCTAATGACACTTTACCATTTTTATATGACTAGTGGATGGGGTTAAGTTAACCAACACTTAATCAATCCAACGCGATAACTTGGTAAGGTTAAGTAAGTTTTCTTAATGATGCTTAACCGAAAAATACGGTTAACGAATGGGGTTAAGATTAGACTCAACTAGTCTAAACATGGAAATCAGATGGGGTTAAGTTAGCCTAGACTTAATTAATCCCACTTGGTAGTTTAATGGGGTTAAGTTAAACACTTAACTAATCTAAACATGATGAATTGATGTGGTTAAGTGACCTATACTTATCCAATCTAACTCGTTAATTTATTGTGGTTAAGTTAACCAATACTTAACCAATATAACGTGAAAACATGATAAGGCTAAGTCACGAATCGCTTGAATACACTTGACCGATTTGACTAAGTAAATTGATAGGGTCAAGTTAATATATACTTAACCAATCTAGAATGATAATTGGACGAGGTTAAGTCGTGAATTGCTTAATATACTTAACCAACTTGAGCATGGTTTGTAGGGTTAAGTCTTGAACTTGGATACTTAGCCAATTTTGACATGATTTGTAGACGGGTTAAGTCATGAACTTAAGTGACACTTAATCCATTATGTAAAACCTAGTTCTGAGGATTAGGTGGATAACCGCAGTTAACAAGGATAGCGGGAATAAGGCTAAGTGGTAAACCTTAGTTGAAGAATAACTAAGTAATGATTCTTAGTCAAGGAAGTTTGGACTAGTTCATAGATAGATGAGTAACCTAATACGGTAGGTCATCGTTTAAGTATACGAGTAGGAGCAAGTATCTGATTTGGATAAAGGCTCCAGCGAACTGGGTAACGAAGCAGCGGCTTCGGGGAACGTGAGGGTATTCTTGGTATCCCTCTATGAGCTGCCAGGTGATTATACTAGGCTCATGAGAGGTTAATGTCTGCGTTAGAAGAACCAAGAGTATGCCTTGGTTGCTATACGAGCGACCTAAAGACGGGGATGGATAGGGGATAGTCGACGATACACGGTCGTACCCTAGATAGCATTTCGTCAGGCTACCTACCATCTTTGGTCAAGCGTGTACGTACGGAAAGGCAGAGAACACCCAAAAGACCATAATTGCTATCTAATTATGGTTGCGGTAAGGCTTGGATGTGGGTTGGCCAGTGTTGTGTTCTCATACAGGATTTATCCTGTCTTGTCTTTCACTAGTTGAGGGAGGGGTCTCGTGGGACCATAGCCACGTATAAGAAAAACAGACCTTAGCATCTGCATCGGCAGATAAATCGAAAGCTCCCGACCGAGTCCTGTATTTCTTGATTTGCCCCGTGACAGGACTCGGATGGCACGATGTGATACATGTGCATACAGTCATGGAAAAGCGATTCACGATGAATGCGTGGGAAAAAGGGCGCGGTTGGCGGTTAGCGTAATCCCTAGTGGCCCTAGGTGGTTGAACTCAAACCGAGATACGAAAACGTGCAACAGGTAAGCATAATCCCTAGCAGCCCTAGGTAGCATAAGTCCTAGTTGTACAAACAATAATTCATGTTGGAAGACCCTAGCTAGGTTTAGGGTAACAGTCCAAACCGATCTTAAGGATCATGGAACTATGTTAAAGTAATATAGAATCTCATGGGAAAGCCCGTATGGTCTACGGCAAGGGACTGAACATTTACATGGAATAAAACATACAAGTTGAGTAACCTATATATGCGATATATTAGGTTGACATGGACCATTACACGACTTTTGAGTGAGGGTCATTCTTGGTTAACACATGACACGGTGGGGATACTAGTATGGTAGGTGCAGAGCTAAAATACAGGATAGATATCACGGGGCGTTATACGTGACAGATATCTTGGGGATATTATACTTGATAGAAACCTGACGATGTGATACCTTGTTTTATCATGACACCTTAGTTTATCCGAGTTCAGTAGTTCATCCTGTTATTTTGATTTAGCTTATCTATCCTGTTATCATGCTTATGTTCATCTCAGTTTCTCATGTCAGTTAACTTTACTAGTTTTTATGCTAATAGTAGATAGGGCTTACTCAGTCTTTTTGACTGACCCGTTTTGTTTCGCCTCTTTTCTTCCGTTTCCCCCCCAGGTTACAGGGAGGAAATACTGTTGTTTAGTTCGGACTTCTTCTGCTTGAAGGTCATCATGGATGGCTTGGACTTTTCTTGGCTAATGGCTACTTTACTGTTTTTACTTGGGGAATAATTTATGAAAATGTCTTTATGCTTCTTTACTATTGCAAGACAGGTTTTGATGTACTCTGATGTAAAAGGCTTTAGACCTTATTTATTCATGTTATGAAAGTTTGATTTTACTTCCGCTATTTTATATGTTCTGTCTTGTGATATTTCTGTGCATGTTTACCAATAATGCCCCTCTAAAGCTAGTGCATTCCTTTGCGAGTGACCCTAGCGGAGGCGGGGTGTTACAGTTATGATAGTGTCGTCTATGAAACAAAGGCTTATATATATATCCTTAGAAGTTATCTGACTAAAATCCAGTGGCGACTGTTGTTGATATACTAGATGAGCCAGTCATCTTCATGTCATATGTCTATGGAGTTTCTTGTAAAACAAAATTCAAGGTGGCTTTAGAAAGGGACCCACCATTGGATTTAGCTGAATTCTACTGTAAAGCTGAAAGACAACTATTAAGGGAATACACGATGTTATAGATATCAAATTGTGAATGAGAACAACGTTTTGGACATTTGAGGACCACCTGTAGTTATAGAAAGGATAAGGGAAAAGAAGAAAGCTAATGGTGATAGTTGTTGTAATGGCCCACTCTTTAAGATACCTTAAACTTTGCACCTTATGACATTACCTTATTTTTAAATACCATAAAGGGGAAATTGTTGGGGGTAGATTACAACAAAGCATTAAACTAAGACATCAACAAGATTTGACAATGTGATGACATATGTAATACATTGAATATAAATGACAATTATAGAATAAAAATGCATAAGAGATCGCACTAGGAGAAGCAACTGACAAAAAGATATAAATAGAATAGTCAGAATACATTAACTTCAAAGGTAAGGAGTTCCGAATAAATAAATGATATAATAGTCTTGAATATAAATAAAAATATGTAATGTATAGTAAATAAAAAGTATATGTATATCTAAATATTGATGTCATGCCTCCAAATGCTTCAGTATCATATTCCCAACATCAATTGGCTCTCGAAATATTCATTCGAGTACCAAAGAGTTGTCATGAATAAGAAGTCAACGACAAAATATTTGTTATACATAACATCTAGGGTGAGGCGAACTATCTAAAGATATTATATATTAAAACTGTATACAAATAAGTTGGAAATACAAAACACTACAGCAAACCAGGCTTTTTACAACGGGCAATGCCCGTTGTAATAGGATTTTCGCAACGGGAATTGCGGTCGTTGTAGTAGACCACGTTGTAATAGGTCCCTTTTTTCAATTGTTTATTTCCCGTTGTAAACAGTTTTTACAACAGACAATGCCCATCGTAATATGGTTTTTAAAACGGTCATTGCGATCGTTGTATTATGCTACATTGTAATGTATCACACTTTTACAATGGTCATTGACCGTTGCATAGACTCTATGATAACAATTAATGCCCATTGTAAAATGGTGAAAATTGCAAAGGATTCTAACTGTTATAATATAAAGTATTTGCTAGAATTAAAATATTTATATGATAATTTCTAATTTTGAATAGATATTTTGTTCAAACAAATATTTTATTAGACTTTTGAATTATAAAAGTTCTTTTATCTCTATTACAAAATCACTATAAAACATACACATTTGTACAAGCATTACCTCACTACATACACACAATTAAACTTACTCTCACACTCAATGTCTTCATCTTCAATGGTTGATCCAGAACCAATTACAGAAATTGATGCAACATATATGAAGCTCCTCAAATTTGTACTCATTTCAAAAAGCTAATAGCAGTTGGAAATAAATGCAATACATGGTTGCAAACGATCTCACAATCTTTATTATGATGAATGTTATGCATTTTAATTAAACATTAAGCAATACTTAAAGCTTAAAAGGTATTTCTGCAGCAACAATAAATGTTCTGTATGTAATTCAAGTAAACATTGATCAATAGCACTTGGAACTTCCAAACAACACAAATCCAACAAAATTAATAAAACGTGTAAGCAATGTAAAAATTCCAACTGATAACATTGGGTTATTTTAAAAGACGCAACTAGTCCTAAGAATTTGTTACCCTAGGACAATTGTAAAATCAAGGCCTATCTTCAAACAACTGTAAATGTTCCGTATGTAATTCAAATAAACATTGCTCAATAGCATTTGGAACTTCCAAACAACACAAATCCAACAAAATTAACAAAACGTGTAAGCAATGTAAAAATTCTAATTGATAGCATTTGGTTATTTCAAAAAACGGAGCCAGTCCTAAGAATTTGTTACCCTAGGACAATTGTAAAATCAAGGCTCATCGTTAAAAAAATAATGCAATAACAAAATCATAAAAATAATTTGTTACCTATGTATGTAAGCTGATAACACTGACTCGATGGCATGTAGAATTATATTTCTGCCACATTAAGACAATTTGGAAAACTGTAAAAAATAAATAAAAAAATACAAAAAGAAGCTGTAGCAATACGAAGGGAATATGGAAAAGTGCAACTAGTAGATATAATATGCTGAATCAATAAGAATGGATTGTTGAGTAGTGAGTTTCCAATCACGTATTTTGTTTTCGTTATAAACACCAATCAACCGGCATAATCTTTCCCTCTTATACTGTAAAGATGTAATACTCTTTAAAACATCCATATAATTCTCAAAATAGATTTACTTCCATTATTCTAGCCATAAATTAACAAAAAGGAATACAAAGCTACAAATTATTTTAAGTATAATAAGATGATATCAAACTTACGGAGGCTAACAGTAGCAAGATTTCACACCTTTTGCCTTACCATCCTCCACTGTCCATGAAGTTAACCGATTGAAAACTCCTATGCTACATTGTCGCATGCTAGCAGCATCCTCACCGGGCACCTACTCTTACGACTGGTCAAAGCCCGATTTAGATTGGAGTACCTACTGGTTGTTGTTGCCTGCCTACTGCCACGTCCACTGTTATGCAGTCTCCGATGCCACTACTATCTGCTGGAGTTTTCAAGTTTGAAGGTGCCACGATTAGCGTTTGATTTATCGTCCAAAGCGAGAACTCTACTTGCTTTGCCGAAAGGCAGGGCCTGTCAAAAAACAAACCAACTCTCTTCTGATTTTTTATGAGTGTCAACCTTTAAAACTAGAAGGAACTGAAAACGAAAATATTTAATAGCACTCTCTACTGTATCATATATTTTTTAATTTAATGTTAGATTGTATATGAGTAACATTACAGAAAATTTACATTTTACAATAGTAGGTCAAATGTTGAATATTAACGCAAATACACAAATATGAAGAATGTGACAACTATGATACAATTCTGATAGTTAAATGAAGGAAGGTTGAAAAATATAAACAGTGGCAGAAGCAGGGTAGCTAACTAATTTTAATTTATTTTTACGAGTCTAGGCAGTGGTAAACTAATGATGTAATTTGGCTAATTGTGATAATCGAATTTGATTTGATTTGATTTTACATTTTGTTTTTCAATAGAAGAAGATAAATTGATTTCAGACATTGGAAGTAGCAAATTAAAATGATCAACCCAACTTGGATAATTGAAATGCTTTATTACATCAATCTTTTTTCTATCTCAATTTATATTCATATTGAAAATTACTCAACTATGTAATTATGTAGTAGATCAAAAGACTTAAGTGTTGAAATTAATAGCTCTGGCCTTCTTCTCTATAAACAGTGGCTAGGACCCTTCGATTTGAGGAAACATTAAGATTTTCTTTCTTAACCTTTTGTTTAATCCAAGATCGAAGGAAAGAAAACACTAAGGTCGCGCAATTCATACAAAAATATCAAAACAAAGTTACTTAATATCATATAGAAATCTGTATTCGTCAAAAAATACTAGGAAGAAAATACCAAAACAACATCGCTAACTATATAAACTACATAAAAAGTTAATTAACATCAATCAAATCGCCTTATCAATCCTTGGGTACTTCGCACTTAGCAATAGGGGATGTAGAAGCCACAATGGATTGATCCGATATCGGAAGCCTCAAAGGATCGGACCAAAGCATTAATTTGTCTTTAGATTTGGAGGTGGTGACATCATTAGCCTTATGATTTTTGAAAAGGGGATTTTGCGGTTGTATGTCAAAGAACAGTAGAGGAATTAAGGCGGCTTCTTTATTGAATTGATGAAGAAGACTAAGATAAATAAAATGGATTGTTTTCCTAATGCTTTTTCATTTCGAGAGTCTGAACAAGCTTCGTGTTCTATTACGTTGAATAATAAAATGGGAAGAGCCATAATTTTGGTGGGAGAGCCGAAGGTTTCGTGAGATGGAGCCAAAAATTTCAAGGTTTGGAGCCAAAATTTCAAGCCTGTAGAGTTAAACAGTTTTCACAGCAAAGAGCCAAAAGAAATTTTATTTATACATATCAAAGAAATTAGTTACAAAATAAACATATAAAAACATAAGAAATTAATAATTAACAACATATGACCATATCATTGGAATTTTATTTCTTTCTTTAATATTTTTTAATTTCGTGTAATTTTGAATACTACACTAAATTTTTATGGTTGTTAAATTTCATGATAAAAACAACACTATTAAAAATTTGCATCTATTACGAGTGGTAAGTGGAAAGATTGTAATAGAAAAGTACACAAAATTTTATTTTATTTAACTTCTAATTGTGAATTTTATGAATATTTAAAAAAATAGGTTAAAAAGTAAAAAAATAATAATTATCAAAAATAAAAAATTCACAACTGACAAAAGGTGTTGTAATAGACTTCCATTACACCTGGCAAAAAAGAAGAGTTATCAAAAATAACTATGTTTTCCAGGGTGTTTATTGTTCATTTTTTGGTGATATAGATACTGACAATTAGTTCTTAAAGATATAAATTTATAATAATTAATAATTGGAAAGTAAAATTAAGCTTATTGAAATATTATTATATGTGATAATTAGAAATTATTAATTAATAATCATTATAAATTATAAATTATTAATATAATTTTATTAATGATTAATTATGAAATATTAATAAATAATATAATATTATAATTAGTAGTTAGTAACAAAAGACTAATATAATATTATTAATACTTAATTAACCAATATTAATTTTAGGAAAGTATTGTAACCATTAATTGTCGAAAACTGGTAACAAACATTTATAACAATAGGCATTTTAAGATCATTGTAAAATTAACATCTGTTAAAACAGGCATTTTATGACCATTGTAAAATTAGCACCTATTACAAAGGGCATTACTGATTGCAAAATCGGCATGTCTTACAACGGGCATTTTTAACCGTTGTTAAATAGACATCTACTACAACGGGCATCTTATGAACGTTGTAAAATTGACATCTATTACAGCGGACCTATACAGACCATTGTAATATCATTTAATTACAATGGGCAACACTTGCCCGTTGTAAACAGTGTATTGTAAAGAACATCTATTACAACGGTCCAAAAATGACCGTTGTAACAACATTCTACTACAATGAGCCGTCAATGAACATTGTAAAATGGACGTTGTAATAGGTTATTTTTGTTGTAGTGAAATCACAGTCGGCCTTATCTACAAGTTGGCTCAGGGAAATTCTGACTATCAATAAATAAGTATAGGGAATCCATCTCAAAGTTAGAGGATCATACCTTAACCCATTGTTTTCCTATAACGATAAGTTAACACAATGTTTTCTATTGCACTGTACCAACCCAAAAACTACTAATAGTATAGTATTAGTATACCATGATCAATCCATGATACTAATAAGTTCAATAAGAATTGCCCTAATGTATATACTCGCTTCTTCTAAGACTAAAGCAAGCATAACGCAATGCATATGGTCAGTACAATAAGACCTAAACATTTATGAAATTACGAACTTAGGAGCAAAAAAATATGAGCGATCGCAATAAGATAAAGCTCAATCATGATCCTCTAAGATTATGTAAAATATAAATGACTCACTATCAAAATTGAGATGACTTGCTACTCAACAACTTGATGTTTTAACCCTTTATCATCAAACGGACACCATAACAAGGTCAATACTAAGTTAAGTCATTAATATAAGTCCACAACTATGTAGATCACTAATATAAGTCCATGCCCTTAGTGTGTCAGAACAAGACAACACCAAACCAATCATATACCACTTTAAGGTCGAAACCTTATTGTACCGTCTATATATAACGTATGGGATCACCACACAAGAATTGGATCACCACGCCTAAAACTTTCAAACAAATCTAACAAAACCTGTAGCAACCCAAATTGCATTCCAAATCGAACGAAAACATAAAACATCTTGGTACTCTTTTAGTATATCCTCCTCATTAACCTCAAAATCTATGGTTTTGGAATATGTGCTGAGATAGGTCCCCCACAGGCCCTGAAATCAAAGTTCTCCAAAATCTACCGATATTTGCCAAGTTTTAGTCCTCGAAAAATGATAAACAGTGGTTTGAACTACTCTTTAATCCAACTTCATATGTAAAAGTTATCGCATTTTGAAGTTTCAGTCGAATAGACGATCAATAAATAAACAATAGTATTCATACGTCATAAAAAACCATTTAGACATTTGAAATATCTAGTAGACCTACGGTCCTTCGGGCTAAAAATCAAAACAATGTTTTAGATAATTTCTTGGAACAACCAGATGTCTGAATGGTAAATTAAGACATATAAATGCATGATATGAAAAAAACTTGATCTTCAAACACCTATACTTTAGATCTGTAGCTCCAATCGTTTCTTCTATTGCGATCATGGAAAGATTCTATTTAATATAGAGTACCATAGCCATGATATTTTACAACTCTAAAAATGGGTAATTCCTCTCAAACACTATCGATAAGCGAGCTCCGTTTTCAAAATTTTGTTTTCGACCATTTTCAAACATACCTCCCAAAATGGTAACTTGGTAGCCTAGCACCACAGTATATTCATTCATAATTAAGTTCGTACGAACTTGCCATAGGATATGTACCCATGATGGAGATTTAACAAGTCATTTTGGAACTCAAATGGACAATAAAATGACTATTTCAACTTAGTGTCTTAAATGTATGGTAGTGCATTAAGGGAATACACTCTTTGGACACTTCCAAGATGAATCTGTGCCCTTGTCACAGGTCACTCAAGAAAAGAAGAGTTGAGTGCTTGATTACACTCATCGGAAAGACCTTTGGGATACAGACCAGTTTCACTACCAAATACACAACAGGTGTAAGTAATATTGATTTTAATTATCGCTTGGCATCAAATATAAATTTATGTATACCCGCTCATGCATATATATATATATATATACACACACACACACACATATATTCAAATAAGCAAACGATAATTGAACTTCACTTGCTATTTTATACAATATCTATGAAATGTACTGAGAATACACACGTACCCAGTTACTCTGTTATATCACTAAGTGGGCTCAGCCCAAATGCATTTCTCTATAACAATATTCTATAGCCCAGGTTTTTGTTTAAACCATTTACATTAACGCTTTGCTTTTCTATAAATGCAAGCACTCTCTGTATAGTTTGATATATAAAATACAAGAATCATTTTTCTCAATAGCATTTCGATCATGGTATCAGAGCCATTATGCTAACACAACATCAATTCACTCGATCCAATTCTTTCTAAAGATAGATTTTATCCATCAGAGTATTATCATCACTTGGATCCTCTCATCCAAGATTAGCATCCTATCATTTGAGAGTTGTGGCAGCAATATTAAAAATTGTGCCATGCCTAGTGTTAACTGGTTGCATCAGTTTCAGTCACCACTTCTTAGAGATAAAGATTTGCAAAACTCTAATTCAATCAAAAAAATTCTGGAAGAATCAATCAAATTGAAAGAAAGAGCCGTCCAAGAAAGCAATCAGCATCAAGATTTAGAAAATCAGTATAAAAGCATCACGTTTAACTTCTGGTTGCTCTTAAATTCAAGTTTGAAGAAATCAACCAGAAAATTCCAATTCAAGAAAAAGAGTTTCAAAATCTTTACCTATTGATCTGCATCTTTCCTATACCTTCTGTGAATCATGGTTGACGGTAACCCCCAACCAGTCCAAGATCATCAGCAAGATCCAACCAGACCAGCGCCACGAGCACTGAGGATCTCATCAGATCTATTATAAAGCCTCAAAGCCAAATCATCTCAATCCAATTGGATGAATCCAATTATCTTCTGTGGAAACTGGAAGTTGAAACAGCTGCAAAAGGTTATGGTCTTGAAGATTTTCTTTATGGAACAAAAGATGTTCCAACAAAGTACAGTAGGAATGCTGACAATGGCCTAATTCCTAATGAAGAATTCATAACCTATCAAACAAAAGACAATCTTGTCAGTGCATGGTTAATGTCATCTGTAAGTTCTTCCCTAATGCCACAGTTAATTGGAATTAAAACAGCTCATGATGTGTGGATTGCTTTGGAAAGATCATTTACAAGTCAATCCGCAACAAGAGTTTTACATTACAAGAAGCAACTACAATATATTAGAAAGGATAATTCCAGCATGAATGATTATCTAATGAAGGTAAAAAATCTATGTGACCAACTAGCATGTACTGGAAACAAAATTGAAGAAAAAGAACAAGTTTTATACATAGTTGGAGGACTTGAAGATGAATATGAAGTCGTGATAGCATTCATTACTTCAATTGAACCCATACCATCATTACAAAGTGTATATTCTATGCTACTGGCACATAAAGGAAGATTGTTGCGAAAGAAAGATTAAGAAATAGATGCCTCAATCAATTACACTACTACTGGTAAAGAAAAAAATCAACAAAACAATGCAAGAAGTCAAAATTCTTATCAGGGAGGAGGACAATCACACAGAGGACGTGGAAGAGCTGGCAGATGGAACCCCAATAATAGGCCAAAGTGCCAAATTTTTGAGAAAATTGGTCACACAGCCAACAGATGTTACTTCAGATTCAATAACAGTTTCAATGTCAATCAACAGTGCAACAACAATAACAGAAATAATAATCTAAATGCAAATATGGTCAACCGTCAAACAGATAGCAAGAACTGTCAAGACTCTACATCAAATGTAGCTACTATAGATGATATACAAGATGATGCATGGTATCCAGATTCAGGGGCAACTCATCATGTCACCAACAATTTGAACAATCTAAATCTTGGCAATCATGAGTACAAAGGTAAAAAGTCTCTAATTATGGGTAATGGTAATTCTATAATCGTTTCTCACACTGGACATGCTAGTATTAAGGGTGCCAAACAACTTTACCTAAATAATTTACTATGTGCACCCCACATAAGAACTTGATCAGCGTGTCATAGTGTGCAAAAGACAATCAAGTGTCTTTTGAATTTTACCCTAAACATTGTATAGTTAGGGACATGCTGACTAGGAATATCTTATTGCAGGGTAGAGAACTAAATGGACTACACAAGTTTGGTTCTGAAAATTCAAGGAAAAATGATTTAGAGAACAATTTCTGTAATATTTCAGAGTCTGATGAAAATAGTGACTGTTTGACTATTGAAATGTGGCACTATAAGCTTGGTCACCCAAGCCCTAAAATTGTTCTAGAAATTCTAAATAATGATGGCATTACTGTTAATATTCCAAACAATTTTATATGTGCGTATTGTCAAATGGGGAAAGTCACAAATTGCCATTTCCAAATTCTGAAACAAAGTACTTAAACCCTTTAAAATTAGTTGTTGTTGACCTCTGGGGTCCAACACCAATTGACATTGATTATGGGTACAAATTTTACATTTCATTTATTGATGCACATTCAAGATATGTATGGATATATTTTCTGAAATCAAAGTCTGATACATGCAATGCTGTTATGAAGTTTATAGCCATTGCAGAAAACCAGTTAGGTCATAATGTAAAAATTATCCAAATTGATGGTGGAAAAGAATTTCTACCACTAAAGGATTATTTGTACAAAAAAGGTATCACTCATAGATTAACATGCCCATACACATCAGAAAAAAATGGTTTAATAGAGAGAAAGCACAAACACATTGTTGAAACTGGACTGGCACTACTTGCTCAGGCATCACTACCACTAAAATTTTGGCCAGATGCCTTTGCAACTGCAGTTTACTTAATAAATAGGCTGCCAACAAAAGTTCGAGATATGAAGTGTCCTATTGAGATGCTGAATCAAACAAAACCAAATTACAGTGACCTAAAAATATTTGATTGTCTTTGCTTCCCTTATATTAGACCATTCAATAGACACAAGCTTAAATATAGTTCTACTCCTTACAATTTTTTAGGGTATACTATTAATCACAAGGGTTTAAGTGTTTGGACAGTAATGCAAAAATCTACATATCTAGACATGTCATATTTGATGGAAAAACTTTTTCGTTCAAAAGTCATTTCCATGAACCCACTAAGAAGATCTATAATCCTAGATGTTCCATCCTAAATATTCTGAACAAGTCAATGATATTGTGCATGTGCCAAACTCCAACAACAGCATAACACATACACAAGTCACACAAAATATCAATACACCACAACACATACAATACAATACAGGAGCAGGTGATCAAAGTGAAGCTACAGTAAGTGATGATAACATTGACTCACAAGAAGAAAATTTGAGCAATAATGACAATGACAGCTCCACGAATAATCAGACAGAGGTGGCCAATGAAGGAAATCAGGTGCAAAATCAACATCACATGGTAACAAGGGCAAAAAGTGGTATATTCAAACCAAAAACTTTTCTGTTGAATTTAATGATATTGAACCATCCACTTATCATCAAGTTGTGCTAAATGACAAGTGGAGGTCAGCCATCAGAGAAGAACTAAATGCCTTGAATAAAAAACAAACTTGGTGTTTAGTTCCAACACCCAAAAAAAAAAAAAAAAAAATTGGGTGTAAGTGGACTTATAGGATAAAAAGGCAAGCTGATGGCATGGTTTCTAAATACAAAGCTAGGTTAGTAGCTAAAGGGTATTCACAACAGTGTGGAATTGATTTCAAAGAGACATTCTCACCTGTTATGAAACCTACTTCTATTAGAATAGTACTAACCATAGCTTTGCATAAAAATTGGACCATTAAGCAGCTGGATGTAAATAAAGCTTTTTTGAATGGTGCGTTACAGGAAGAAGTGTATATGGAATTGCCACCAGGTCTAGAAGAAAAATCAGAAACAAAGATGGTGTACAAATTAAACAAGGCTATCTATGGGCTAAAGCAAGCACCCAGGGTCTGGTTCAACAAACTAAAAGCAACAATATCTAAGTTTGGCTACACACCAACAAGATCAGACAACTCACTGTTCACAAAGTTCACAGCAAATACTGTCACATATGTCCTAATCTATGTGGATGATTTTATAATCATAGGCAACAACAAGGTTGAAATTGAATGCATCACAAATAAATTAAACAGTGAGTTCTCAATCAAGGATTTAGGAGAATTATCATATTTTTTGGGAATAGAAGTGTGCAGAACCAAAGATAATGAGCTCCAACTAAGTAAAAGAAAATACATTGCAGAGATCCTGTCAAGGGCAAACATGGACAAGGCTAACCCCATGCCAACTCCTATGATAACCAATCTACACTTAAGCAAAGAAAAAGGGGAACCTACTTGCAATGAAATACAACACAGGAGTATCATTGGTGCTCTTCAATATGTCACTATAACTTGGCCAGACATATCATACAGTGTTAATAAGGCTAGTCAATTCATGCAAAGGCTCCTAAGTGACCACTGGAAAGCAGTTAAAAGGATACGTAGATATCTGAAAGGTACAATAAATCAAGGATTGATACTAAAGTCAAGCAACAACCTACACATCAATGCCTATTCAGATGCAGATTGGGCAAATGACTATGATGACAGAAAGTTAACCAGTGGTTACTGCATATTTTTGGGAAATAATCCTATACCCTGGTGTGCAAAGAAACAGAATACTATCTCTAGATCTAGTACTGAAGCCGAGTACCGCAGTATTGCAAGTACAACAGCAGAAATAATCTGGATTCAATCTCTATTAAGTGAACTAAGAATCACTAATAACTCAAAGGCAACTGTGTGGTGTGACAATATGAGTGCAATATCATTGACAGCTAATCATGTACTACACTCAAGGACTAAACATTTAGAACTTGACGTATACTTTGTGAGAGAACTAGTACAGAAAGAAAGGTTGCAAGTGAATCACGTACCTTCTACTTACTAGACCGCCGACATTCTGAAAAATTCGTTCTCGAAATTCAGATTTGAAGCCCTAAGGGAAAGGCTAAGCATAGCTGAAATTACTGCTCTAAAACCCTGCAAAGATCCAGACCTGACAACTGATAATCCCTCAAGCACTGAAGATGAAGCAGCTTCTAGCAAAATCAGTGAAATCTGCAAGCAATGGTCATAAATCTATCATCAACGCTGAAGAAATTAAAAAAATCTGAAGTGTATCAAACATCTGCTAGCAAAAGAAGTAGACTTAACTCAAACAAGCACAAATGCATCATCGCAAAGTCGCAAGCTCAAAGGAAAATCCACGATATGAAAGATAGTAGCATAAACAAAGTATTCACTGATGAATTCCCGAGGAGAGAAGCTGAGATGAAGAGTAGTGGCGGCTTCCATTTTCGATCTCCAAACCCTAATTTGGAGTATATGGTTTGCGGGTGGGGGTGGGGGGGGGGGTATGAAATGTACTGAGAATACATACGTACCCAGTTACTCTATTATATCACTAAGTGGGCTCAGCCCAAATGTATTTCTCTGTAACAATATTCTACAGCCAAGTTTTTGTTTAAACTATTTACATTAACGTTTTGCTTTACTTCGCTATAAATGAAAGCACTCTCTGTACAGTTTGATATATAAAATACAAGAATCATTTTTCTCAATTACATTTCGATCATGAAACCAATTTATAATTACTAAATAATCTTTATTCTCTAATTTCTTTAATAAGAAGTGTAAAGTTCATAAATCACTTAAATTAGTTTACTTAAACTTTTCATATCAATTCAAAAGGTTTAACTCATCATTGCTACTAATGTTCACATCGTTACTATATATATTTAATCCCAAATCAAATAATGACATCACAATAAATCACCTAGTTATCCCAAATCGTATCTAAGGATTGCTAGCTACTTTAAAACATAACATTAAATATTAAATAATCAGTTAGCTAGGGATTTGTGTTTTAACATGCAAAAAAGTTTAAACCTTAGATTAGGATTCTCTACATCATTATATATGATTTTATAATTATCAATTGAAAGTATGAAGTATACATATAACTAAGCAAAACTCATTTATTTCCCTCTTGAAAGTTGATATATCTCTCATGATATGATTCAAGCTGATTCCTTCATGTGTTTTGTAGGAAATCATGTAAGAAGAATTACGGTCGTTTTTGTTTTATTTTTTGGAATTTATTTAAGAAACTTAGGGTCAAGAGATTATATGGTGATTAAAGGTAAATAAGAGGTTATTAATAAAGGTAAGTGAAAAACTAACATGGGTGAAAGGTGATTGAGAGAAAATGAGAGGAATTAATAATTTATAGGCTAGAGAAAGAACTTGGCCAAAATCCTTTTCATCCGACACTATTCTTTCTTGAAAATTATGTGCTTCAGACATAGCAAACCTTATATTCTATCAAATAAGGAATGGCATTCCAGACATAATGGTAAAAGTTTCAACACTTAATTCCATTACAAGCAAAAGTTGGTTTTTTGTACTGATATATAAACCCACCATGGCAATTGGCTAAAAGTTCATCTACCAAAATACATTGATGTTTATACTCAATCAACTTTGCAACATAAAACTAGAGTCAATGGAAGTAGTCACAAGTCCAAGTTTGATCATAATAAAATATTAATTATAAAAGGTGATCCATCATTGAATGGTTAAATATTTAATAAATCATTTAAATATTCGATCATTGAAATTATGGGCGATTACAACCAAGAATCCATTGAACCTAAGGGGTCAAGAAAGGATTCAAAGAACCCAAGTTCACATCTTACATGATGCCTAATGAGACCCAGAGGGAATCTAGTTAGACACTAGGGGCACCTCCTATATTGAAAGCCGATGAGAACAGAGAACATAGATTAAGAGAGGACGTCTGGAAAATATTGCATATTCCATGACCTGAATGGACACAAAACAAAGGATTGCAAAACCTGAAGGGCATGATCAAAGAACATAGCATAAGTGGCCAGCTTTAACAATGTGTAACGATCCACTATTTCCAACCATTTAAGCCAATAATAAAACTAACTCAAATTATTCAAAACAACAAATTGTTATAAATATGAGGTTTAATTTAAAATCAACGTAGAAACATAGCTAAATCACAAAAATAGAGTAGCATAATATCTCGTAATGGAATAAATAAAATGCAATAGTATTTCATGAAGCTACTAAATACAATCTCAAAACTTATACATGATATTAAGGTTACAGAATCAAATGTAAAGAAGTATAAATACAATAAATAAAATTTAATTCCTTATGAAATTATTCTCATCTTAATTCAGTTTTACTAATTTGTCTCTTACATCGTTATATTTCCTGTTTATTCCTTTATTCGAAAAATAACTCCAATTTACTTTCTTTAGAATTTTTCTTTGTATTTTCCTTAATCATTGCTTAACTTTAATATGTTCAATTCCTTAGGAAAATAACCTTAACCATTAATTCCTTGTAAATAATTTCTCTTTATATTTTCCTTAATCATCATTTAAACCTTCCTATTTAATACGTTCAATTCCTTAGGAAAACATCCTTGACTTAACCTAATCCAATTAAATGATTTATCTTCCTACCTTTAACCTATTGACTTATCATTAATCCCAATTTATAATTTGATCCAAATAAATCAAATTTATTATTCACCTCATCAGGACATGCCTGATAACCAGGAAGAGCAGGAAACAAATATTTCCAAACCCAAATCTAGACACTACCTCTATGAAACCCATAAGGCGGTCAAATTATTAGATCGATTCTAAACTATTTTATTTCTCTACTTTAAATTTTAGAGCATTTGGGACCTTCCTTTAGCTCAGTTCCATTCCTAGGTCAATAAATTAACACTCACAAATGGTACTCGATTTACTAGTCATTTCCACAAACTCTTTGGTTGAAGACGATTCAAATTTCCTAACCATTATCAGAATATTTCACTATTCTATCAAAATCATTCTTAATTGATTTAGTTTTAATGATTCTTTCTCTTTTCCTAAATCATTATTAATCATATTCATTTCCTTTATTTGGAAAAATAATTCTAATTTTACTAGATATTAATCATCATATTGAACCAATGTTATGGGCGAAATAACGGTGAGACCACCTTTTAAATTACCTGAATAGGACGAGTTCCCTCTATGGACTTTAATATCAAGTACAAGCATATTATATCTATGAAATCCAAATTACTTATATAAATAAATAAATAAATATTTGAATCCCAATTTCTTTTAAAGTCCATTTAAAAATAAATAAGGCTACTGGTGTTTTTTAATTACATTTAAATCTTAATCTACATGTCCAACTCAACTTAATTTTCCTAACCGATTTCAATTTTAATTTACTATTCATTCCTAACTTGGTTTTCAGTTTACTATCCATTTTAATTCTAAATTCAATTCCATTTTTGTTTTTGAATGCCTTATTTCATTAATTTCACAACCACTAACTTTCATATTAAAATTCCAAAATCAGATTTATTGTCTTATGTTTCTAATTTGATCGTAACTAACTTTTTGAAGTGAAGATTCAAACTAAATCTATATGTGTCTCATGCTTATGAAAGGTTTTATTACCAAAATTTAACGTGATAATTGTAAATATCCAAAATATAATGGTTTTAATATTGTTCATCCATATAACATAACATATAATGATTTTATCATTATTTATCCACTCACAATCAAATATAAATTATCACCACATATCATAAATAACCATATAAATAATCAAATAAGATATAATTACTTGTAAAATACATGGTTTAATGGTGATTAACCACTATAGCTAAGAGATTTTGTCCCGCTTTTGATTTCAACTTTGCTATTATTTACGGTTGGTGTGCGCTCTTATTCTATGAAATGCGACCAATGTCTCGACTTCTTCTCGAACCTTACCTTCTCTTTTTTTCTCCTTTTTTATTAATATTTGTAGGAGAGTATGGTTTGGCCTTTGTGTAGGAGGATTTGGACTTGGGTGGAGCTTTTAAATTTGAACTCAAAACCATACCAAGAAATAGGTGGTCATTCTATCTCGGTTTTCTGGACATCCTAAATTTCTAATTTATAAAAGATATAAACAAGAAAGTTTTAGGATTTTCTTTTCTATATTGTTTCAAGAAAAGAATTATCTAATTTGGTACAATTTTGAGTGTGATATGGTTGAAACAATAGAGGGTATTCTCAGATTCAACAAAAAATGTAAGTTCGAAAACGGTTATAAAAAAATCAGGAAATTTGAACTACCTCGGTTCAAAACTAGATGAAGTGCTCAGCATAAAAGTTGAAGTTACTAGACTTGTAAAAATAATTACTTGAATTTGATTCGTTTTGGAAGAGTTATGGTTGACAGGAAATGGTGTATTTTCGGGTGACAATTCTGGGCAGAGAATGGAAAGATTGGTGGTTTTCGACTAGATAAGCTTGGAATTGAAAAAACGATGAACTAGGGAATTGTTGCTATCGAAAATTTTCATGGAATTAAAAAATGGTTGGAGTGATTTACTGCCCGAAAGAAGATATGGTTTTTTTGAAACTGAGTGGAATTTATTGTTGAATTTGGTTAGGTGGTGGAGTTTTGGCCGTGAGTAGTAAAAGTTGTGGGCGTGAGTGGTGGACCGAAGATTGGGAAAAGTGAGGGGAAGGAGAAAAAAAGTCATGGATAAAGTGGTGGAAAAACTTAAGGAAAATGAAAATGATTTTGGGCAAAATAAAGTGAAAGTGGAGGCTTATTTATATTGAGTTTTGGAAGGCAAATTACTTCTTTTTCCTTTATTATTTTATCATTTCTTTTGTACTTGAAATGATATTTGCTTTTTAGAGATGATATGTGCATTAATTAGAATTTGAAAGTTGTAATTATGACATGTGTTAATGCTTTGTTTTCGTGTAAGATGTGATGACTAAGTACATTTCATTAATGGTGATTTGATATAAAGTAATGATTACACCTCTTTTAAGCTCCTTTTCCACGTATATATGCCATTTCACATAGATAAATGTGTATATGTAATGATGATTTTACTTTATGTCTTAATCACTCACGAGATAAGTAAAGAATCTCACGATTATATTCTCTTTGATTTGATTTGTAATTATGACTTTATTTTATGTTAAATCACACTTTACCTAATTATTTACTTTCTTAACTTAATAAATATTTTCATTAACTTAAAAGAGACTTTATACTTTATTAATATATATATATATATATTACTATTTAAGTCGCAAAATGTTCGTATAAGCTATTTTGGTTAAACCATGGATTTTCAACAAAAACGGTTAACATTCATATTTTGATATTTTATTTAACATACCCGTTTATGTAAACATATTTGAAAAATGTATTTCCTACTTCCTTATATAAATTAAAAAATGTTTATTCATATGTAGAAGTCATATATCATAAATTTCAGTTTCTCCCATTTCTGACCTAATTGACAAAATCGACTAAATACGACAAACTTCGGTATTTTGCAAATTGACTACAATTTATCGAACTATTATTATATTATAACTATCATTATGAAATGTTTTAAATACCATTCATTATTTACAAATCGTATCTAAATGATATTTAAAGTCCCTAAATGTTGAGTTCACATTTTTGACGATATACGATAAATTGATAAATATGGTAAGTTAGCGAAACTGGATAATTATCCAACTTGATCATTATACTTTTCAGAATCGTATTTAAAAGTGAATCTAGGTACCCAGAACCATATATGATTATTCTTAATTTTATGAAAATGCATATTTTTGAAATATTTATTTTTATGGGTAGTTACATCCTCCCTTACATAAAAGAATTTTGCCCTGAACTAAAATTCAGAAGAGATTGCCTGGAACATTATTCCTCAACTTAATTTTGTATGTTATACATGGATTATCCATATGAAATATCTCTTTCGATCTATTATTCGAATTCACAATTTCAATTCCAAAGCAGTATCGATCCCCTGATACTCTAGTGCGGACTTTGATCAGGCTTCTTGATCAGATATCTTTGCTTTCCTTACATAGCTCCCAACTACGATAGAAAGCTCAAGTAACCAACCACAAATCCTCATCAATGTTCTCTCTTTTCAAAATCGTGTGGTAAATCTTTTTTTTAGATTGGTGTAAACACTATAAAATTCTGTACACAAATATAAATCAACTTTTATCTGAGGAGATCATCTACGTACAATTTTCGTATTTATTCCTATTGGTTTACTACTATCCTTAACTACACCATTTTTTTATTCATATTTCTTTCCTACTATTTCTTTAATTTTTTACATGGCTCAAGTTATATTTCATCTTATCCATACTTAATTTTACTTTTACTAAACCTCTTAAGTTCTTCATTTTATTCCAAACAATTGGCTCTTCGATATCTCCTTTTGGCTAATCTATTAGATAATATGGGTTCTCAAGTCCAACTTCTTCTGCTATAGGAGTAGTAGGTATTGGGGTATCCATTTCCCAAACAATCTCATCTTCATCACTAGAAATTTCATCCATCCAAGAATCATATGTTTCGGAGTCCTCTCCTCCTGACTCTATCACCATAGGCTCGACTGCTGTGAGTGCTACTAGTGCAGATACTACTAGCACATTATGATCAATCCATCTTGGCCCTCTCATATTCCAACGATAGTTTCTCTCTAGAATATGTGGCTCCTCCTCTTGCTAAATGGATTAAGTATCCAATCATTGGATCTTCCGTCTTCGGCATCAACTTCAACTTCCTCATCAATTGTTATGTTTATATCAATATTTGCCTCATCATTATCAACAACCATCATTGTTCTTAGTAATGTCAGAAATGTATTCCCAAGTAAATATTCATGACATTATCATTATTAAGCACTATATCTTCTTGGGAGGGCACTATCAAATGTCAAAATTGATTATTTCTCCGAATTTGCTATTACTCTAAAATCTCCCCTACTTCTTTGTTATTGGACTTTAGTGTCTGAACCAATTCTAAATCCCCATCACTAACCTTAATATTTATCTTTATCACTTAGGTGTGCAAAATAAATTAAACCTATCTTGGTACGAAATTCAATATTTCATTTTGCCTTAATTTTCCTATGGTCTTAACCACTTGGATTATTTATCCTTACATACTTCTATTATATGGAAACTTTACAAAGTGCTTAACTTTTATTCTTTCTAATTGTATGATTATCTAATTATCCATCTAACTAACTTTTTTTTCCAAATTTCTTAACTTTTAATTCAATCAAATACCTTATAATCAAACCGTGAAACGAAATTTACAAGGCAATGATTTCTAATTATTTATCCTAATTAGGTTCCAAAGTCTTCCTTTTTAATCTCATGTTAATAAAATTTTACTAAGTGTACAATCTTCTTCCTTTACTAATTTCATTAATCACTTACCTGTCAAATTTCTTGACTTTTAACTAATCAACTTTGCTAATTTTAACTTAACTAAATACCCTATAGTCAAATCATTAACTTTAATTCACTTGGTGTTTTTTATTTAAATATTCTCATCCTAAAATCAACCAAATATCATCCACCTAAAATTCCTCAACCAATTGATTATCTTTTAGAAACATCTTATAGTCAAACTGTAAGATTCTTATCACAAGATGTTCATATTTAATTTTCATTAATCTTGATTTATAATTATACGACTAAGAATATTTTTTTATATTCAATATATAATCCTAGGTAAAATTATATCATTTACCATATTTTTCAAAAAGAATCCTTTATATATAAAATCAACAAGTGCACGCTTATACATAATACTCTCAAAACTCATTCTAAGGGAATTACTAACCCTATCTCTATTGAGATACTCATCCTAGGATATTGCTAATCTATCTTTGATGAGTCCTTACCCAAACAAAGTCAAGGTTCTTGCTTAACCTTCAGTTCTGATACAACATGTGACGGTCTAAAATCCCATATCCTTTAAACCGACAATATCAATCACCATTTGATTTAAATTACATGAACCCCTGGATCATCAAGTAGTATAAGAAAATAGAGCAGAACATAATATAACTTGAATGGAATAATATATAATATTAAACAATATTCTTTACAACAGAAAACTTTTTAAATATAGGTAACAGAGTCTAACCTAGTGTAACGACCCAGATTTTTACTATTTAATTTAATATTTAATTTTGTTTTAAATATTAATTTGAAATTAAATGGTTTGGAATTAATTAATTTGAATAATTTATTTTTTTAAATAATATAAATAATAATTTAATTTCGAAATAGTCGAGATTGAGAAAATTTGCGTTGTTATATGATTTGGTAACGTAAGCGGATTTATTTATGTTTAGATGTAATTTTATTTTCGATTTCGCTTATTAAACGCTGTTTAAAAGTTTAGTTTATAATTTTAATTATATAGTGAGTTGCAGCGGCGCGGCAGTTCGTAATATAGCGTTATAAACTTCAATTGGTTGTACAGGATTCAAAACAAGTCGGATTTCTTCGAAACAAGAAACGTCTGAATCCATTTGACAATATCTTTCTAATGAAGTAGAAAAATCGAGTTTTCATAGTGTAGATTTTATTTTATGTCCAAATCAAATTTTTAAATAGTCGCTATAGAATTCGATTATATATTATAGCGATTTATTTTATAGAAATAAAGGGTTTTTAATTTATTTAATATCGTTTTGACTTGGATTTCAACCAGGATTATTTTATTTTGAAAATATAGGAAATTCTGCTTGGGTACGGCCAATTGTAATATTTTTATATTATTATATTGAAGTATTTTAAAATTGGTTTATTTTAATTCAAATTGGGCCTTTTAAAAGAGAGTTTATTCAAAAGATCTCTGTTTTCAGCAAAACAAATTTTATTGGGACCGTAACAACAAATTATTGTTATATTTCAAGTTGCACGTTAAACGAAGTTATTCTGTGAGCGTGGCAAAATAAAATGTAAATAAATCGACCGTTTTGGCTCAAACCAGCGCTATTTTCACTATCGGACTCGGAATTTGACGAAACAAGATTCATTAGGACCGTAACGTCGAATTATATTATGCAGTCCATTTTCGTTACGATTAGATTTCGTGCGTGATCATAGTAATCAACAAACGGAGTTTGAAATTGCGATAGGTACAAATAAAAATCGTCAGTCACGTCAGATAAAAATCGTCATTCAAATCATGAATAAAATAACATAAATATTAAAATAATAAAATAAAATATTATATTTTTCTTCTATATAATAAACCACCGTAACCCTTATGATTTCCCAAACCAATTCAATCCCGTTCTTTTTCTTGCTTTAACACCAATTCTTCAACAAAACTCTTCCACTTTCAAATTCAATAATAATTATACCAAAGTTCTGTAAACTCTAATAATCCAATGTTTGGATTGCCACAAGAACAAGCTTCAGTATGGTCTAGAAATGGTAGGACTCGATCTTGATTTAAGGGTCATTATTTGGGGCAGTGGAACCAAAGAAGCGATAGCTGAACGCGGGTTTGGTCTCGATTCTGGCGAAGGTAGGAGGAGATGGTCGGATCTGTTTCAGGTGAAGGTTGAGGGAAGTAAGGCGGTCATTATGGTTGTGGTATGGTGGTCGCTGGGGGTGTATGGTCGGAGAACGGAGGAGTTGAACAGTTTTTGGGTTGTTGTCAGTTTTTGGGGTTGTGGTGGAGCTTTAGATCACCGAAGGGGTCCAGGTGTAGTCGAAGTGGAAGCCTGAAGGACGGTGGTGGTCACAGCGTGGGTTAGAGGAGGTCCGATGACCGTACGAAGGCACTCAGGCGAGTTAAAAAGGGGGTGTTGTGTCATATTATTTTGGGATCTGGGTTTGGTTTTTGGGTTCGTGGATGAACTGGGAAGCATCGGAGGGGGCCAGGGTTGGTCTGAGGAGGAGTGGGCCGGTGGCACGATGTTAGCAGTGCAGGCCGGTAGTGCTCCGGCGACCGGGATAGGCAGCGATGAGAGGAAGTTTGTCTCGTGTTTGTTGAAGAAGTAAGTTATCGAGAATTTACCAGGCAAGTGGAAGAAACACGTTGAAGTTAATGACGTGTTTTAACCGTTAACAGAGGTAATTAACATAAGATTAATTAACGTTAATTATTTTATTAATAATCAGAACTAATAATAGTAGTTAATTTAACATTATTCCAATTCAAAAACAAATAGTATAATACGCTTAACTTTTGTAGTTATTAACGGAATTGGACGAAACTAGAATCGATGGGTACGTAATCACGGTGCCGACGTGTATAAGCTGAAATGGAGCGATTGTATGGCCATGGGAATTTTATGTAGTTTTAAACAACCAGTTTGAAACTATATAAAGCAACACAACACCGTCAGAAACAAAATTGGTGAGTTAATTCTCACACTTCTGAAATACTTTGATGTGTTAAATCCATATTATTAATAAATACAAATTGGCTGAATGGACGCTATAGCTGCTATGTTTTTTTTTAATTATTGGTTGATAGTTTGTGTATGGATATAAACTGACTGTTCAGATACATGACCTTTCTTATATTAGTGTTAAACGATGATATAAACTGTTGTGCAGGGAAGAATAGGTTGGAGGAATCCAACCGGATTCCTCAAATTAATCATATATTGTTTATTGATTCATATTGTTAAATATGAATTGTTATTTAAAGATATTATATCTTGTTTAGTTATCGGTGGGTGAATGGACGTTGGTTATTAACTCGGATGGTCGTGTTTTAAATCAACAATCAGTGTTCGTTAAGAAATTGACAACAGATGGTATGAAACCATCGTTTGATATGTTAATTCGCCGTCAGGCGATTAACGTATTTTAAGTATTAAATTATTATTTTAAACTAAATCGAAGTTTTTTTCTTAAATTTTATTTTAGTTTTAATAAACAGATATTTATAACGTTTATAAAGAAATGTTTAAATGATGTTTATAATAACTACTTCTGTTAAATACATAAGAAAGTGATATATTAACAAGCAGTTAATAATTTAGATAATTGTTCCAAAAGAAAACAATTAAGTGAGATTTATTATTTTAACCTAACGGTTGGTTTAAAAGCTAAATAAGCTTTTAGTTCGACTTTATTAAAGATATTATTAAATAGTGGTTATTTATAAAATTTATTATGTTAACTAACAAGTTAGTTAATGATGAAGTAATACACTTTTGTTCGACAAATGATTAAGTTAATGATTGAGTTAATTATAAATTTAAAATAATAACATCTTGAATGGATTTCATTTAAGATGTAATGGGAATATAAAATTTGAAAGGGGCTTATGGAAAAGGACTTTTATAATCCGAATATCATAAACGATTTATGAAAGAAAATTCGAGGTTAAAATAAAGATTTTATTCGAATTGGAATAGAAAGGAAAGAATGGTAAAACATGTAAAAGGAAGTACTTTGAGTAAACAAGTTAATCAGGGTTTGAATTATAAAGTTCAACCATTTGTTTAAATGATGTAAAAAGGAGATTTGGGTAAAGTATTTGTATACAAAATCCAAGTTTATAGGGAAAAGTGGCTTTGAAGTTATAAACTAAGGCAAGAACTTTAATGAAACATTCACTTAAGAACCAAATTTAGTAGATGGCAGGATCGAAGTGGAATTATATATATATATAAAAGGATATTAGTGAATGGGTTAGTGTGATATAATCCAAGCTATGAATCGAATACCATACAGAAATTGGAAGCAAGAGGTTAATATTCGAGTAAATGATTTACTTAATAATATATTAAGTAAAATGGTGATGGTCGATCGAGATGGTTCAAAGAAAAGGATATGGTTCATAAAACCATAGTTTAAATGAAAATATAGGAAGTAAGATTTGATCGATATTGTAAGAACGTGTGTTTTAAGTTACAAATTTCTATCTACTCTAAGATAAAAACATTGTCGAATAAGGTTTGAGAGGTAAATAAAATACCCTAACTTGACCGACTTCACCTTTATCGAGGAGTGGTATTAGTTCGTAATGGTAAGGGAGTTTGGAAAGGAGTTATTATTTTCGTAAAGCATTTTAAATCCATTTGTAAGGTTTGGATGAAATTGAATACAATAAGTTTGAAATTTATTAATGTACATTAACATTGGTTTAGCCAAGTTGAGACATATAGTTTAATTATACCTATAGGTTACTTATATAACACTGTTTTCTAGAAAATAGAAATAATATGAGTAAAGTATATTTATTTAAAATAATAATTAATTAGAATGGAAGGGTTATATTAATATTGAAACAAAAATAAACATTTGGGATTTAAGAAGTTAAAGCTATTGAATTTTACTAAGAAAGCATGTGTCGGTTAATAGGGTTTTACCGCATAAGAATTGGTAATAGAATTATATTAGTGAATTAACAATGTATTTATATATGGACATTTCCAGAATTTAAGGAAATAAATGATTGACGAAAATATAGCGATATTTTCAGAATTTAAGGAGAATAAAGCAAAGTGAGAAGAAACGAGTGATATTATTTCCAAATGGCGAAACAAAAGATAAGTTGGTAAGCGATTTAAATGGAATCGACTTTAAGTCGAGGAAATGATTTTAAATGATTCAATAAATGTTTAAATGAACGGTTTTAAGAATAAGAACCTGAGTTGCCAATAAACTTAACTGCACTGTTTTGACGTTGATAGTTAAACACCAAACTATCAACGAAATATTTTATTGGACCTTTTGACGTGTTGTTTCGAAGAGACCGGGATGGGACTAGACCCAAAACCACTTCGAATCAATGTTACGTATGAAGCTAACTCGCAAGGGATAAAGATGGAGCAAGTGAAGACCGTGGATATTCAAAACGGAAGAACTACTTAAAATCTCTGGTCTGCTGCCAAAGATATACTGTGGTTCTGTCGTGATTGAGATCGACGGATTTGCAAGATCTACTAACTACTGATTTATAGGGTGATTCCTAGGATGTGGTAGGAGGGTGCCTTCGGTTCATCCTGTTCCTGGATGATTTGTATGGACGGATGTCTGACAGAGTATTTCTAAAGGGATCGCGTACATTGATTCCTTCAAACGTGTCATGGTTGGGTAACTCCCAACTAGAGTATTTTTGTGGACTTCAATTAGTGATATCTGGCGGATCTGACGATGTGGCATTCAAAGTGAATTGTGGCCAGATGTTCTAAATATAATTATAACCTCAAGCCACATCAATCGGGAAATGACAGAAATCGGGCAGGCAGCATGGCTAAGTGGGTCGCTCCCATTAGGGTATATAATCACTTATCTAGAGAAATTCCATTTGTTTCTTTAATCTATATTCGATGATGTTTCTTTTCGGGGAAACGGTTGCTGATCCCAATTGTTAGTGATATACATTCGATACACTCAAGCGAAATGAGTTGTCGGTCATGTGTGGGCCGGGTTGCAAGACGTTCTTGTTGAACCCAGTGTATTCACCTCTAGAGATACACTATCGGCAGGTGGTCACATACCTTGTCATAGTCGGAATCCAAATTCCAATAAGCACCCGTGGTTTTGATTATATACTATATATGTGGAGTGTGAGATGCAAGCGTTCCACTAGATTACTATTTATTTGTGGTTGATAGACACTATTATAATATCAGAAAAATATTGTTCTTCAAAAATGTTTTGGGTTATGGTAAGGTAAAAACTGTCCGTATTTATGGGTGGGATGGTCTTACTATTATCCTTTCCTTTCAAGAAGGATTTCTAATGTTAAACCGATTGTTGATGTGAATTTAGCACTGAAAGTATTCAAGACTGACCCATGTGTTTTTTTTGCTTTGCTTCAAATTGTGCTCGGGTCAGACCGAACATATTTGATAGGTTGGTTTTCGCTCGGAGTTTCGAAAGCTGGAAGCAGGAGGCTTCACCGTTAGTTATTTTAGAGTTGTTCCGCTGTATCTGATTCATATCGTACTCTGATGATTGGTATGTATACAAGATTTCCATTTGTATAAAGAGATGTTGTCATATTATATATTTTGTTCGTTCCGCTGTGAGACTCTGATGTTCTTCTTCTTTCTTCTATTCTAATATTTCTTTCTTTCTTTCTCATCCTCTAATTTCTTTCTCTTAGCATTCTGCTTTTCTGTGTAATTTGAGTTGACTGTGGCAGTTAAATGTCAGCCTAAATTGTACTGAAAAGTGGGACGTTACACCTAGATTCATCTTGGACAGTTCTAATTACTCGTTCTTACAATTGCTGACAACAAAACAATCAAAATATACGCACACAGCGGATAATAGAATATGTCCATATGTCTGGTAAAGATCTCCAGCTCGTCTTTGGAAATTCCAATTGTCTTCAACTAAACCAGAAATAACTCGGATTTGACCCAAGCATTAAAAACACTCGGATTAGGCTTGGATAAACTACCGTGAGAAAAACTCAATAATAAATGACAATGTCACACACACGCGTGCGCACACACGCACACACACATATATATAAGATTGTGTTGAATAAAATTCTTTTGAAAAGAAAGAGTATCTCATATGACCATGTCCACACATAAACACGAACAGGTTTTTCCCTTATGATAACTAAACTATTTTTATATAATAAATATTTTATATTATTTCTAATGAAATTGTTTTAAATCATTTGCAAATAAACTTATTCAAATATCTGAAATTGTTATCATTATTAAATTGCGAGGCTATTATGTCATATAATCAAAACCGCAGGTTCTTATTGGAGAATTAGATTTCCATCAAACGACTAGGCTAATGATCTTCTTTATCTACCATGGGAACACCTCTTGTGGGATGCACCTAATCCCTCACATGGATTTAGCCAACACAAAACCAGTTCATCTCTTAATGTGCTAAATATATCATTTCCCCCCTCATAACCAACCTTAAACCGAGTGCTCGGAGTTTCCACACTTACACACAAATAAGAACACTTGGATGTTAGGAAATCCATTCTACGGTTTCGATGGCAATAATGTAACAACCCGAAAATCTGGGCCAGTTTAAAATTTTTATTTTGGTCATTTTAGCGAATTTTGATTATTTAAAATGAATTATTTTAAATAATATCGACGAGAAATTTATTTTGAATATAATTCGATCGTATATATTATACGCGTCGTCGTTAGAATATATAATAATTATATATAATTATAAAAGGAATTGAAAATGGCGCGGTAGTTCGATAATTCGATTTCAAACTTCAATTGAATGTACCGGGTGCAAAACAATCCGGATTTTAGTGAAACCAAAAATAATGGGATCTAATTGTGAATATCTTTCCAAAGAATCCGAAAAATCAAGATTTCATATCGGGAATCAAAAGATATGTCCAGTTGAAAATTCTGAGTAGTCGCTATGGAATTCAGGCCCTTAAAAATAGATATTTTGCAAACGACCTCGGATTTCGACGAAACCAGTTTTGTTGGGTCCGTGATGTTAAGTTATTGCTGGATTCCGAATTTCATAATTTTTCGAATCAATATGTGAGCGTGGCAAAGGAAAACGCGTTTGACCAGTTTTAGTTGATTTTAATCGACTGAAAATTGGCCATTTTTCAAACGGTCTCAGAATTCATCGAAACTAGTTTTGTTAGGACCGTATTGTCAATACGAAGCTAGAAAATATTTTTCTGGAATTTTTCTAGTTAGTATGTGGCCCCGGTAATTTGAAATGTACGTTTAAAATTCAATATAGTGATTTAAATGAAAATTCAAAAGGAAACTGATTGTAACAATCGAATCAGCTTGCGATACATATCCCATTGTGTTCGGAATGAGGGTAATACGCTATGGACGACAGGCGGTGGGCCTCGTTTCGAGGTCATATGTAAAAGTCAACTTTTAAGGAATAAAATAAATAAATAAATAAATAAAAATTTCAATTCTCTCTCCTCCCTTTCATCTATCTGCCCCCCCCCCCCTCTTCTTATAATCGATATTCAGATAGAAAAAAAAAATGAATCCTCGATCCCGCCGCACGCCACCAGCCTCACCGCCACCGTTCCTGGCGCCGCACCCCCCCTTGGCCTGCCGTCGCTCCCCTTCCTCTCTCCCCCTTCTCTTCCCCCTTCTCCATTTCGAGAAACCACTCCCGAAACCCATGCCCTAGGCTAGAATTCGCGCCGCCAGTCCACCCTAGCCCACCGTGCCTGGCCGACGACTCCCCCCCCACCAGACTCCAGCGACGACGGTAAACCCCCCCTCCAGCTCACATCGAAATATACAGTAAGTATTTATATTTTTTTTTTATTATTTATGTATTTTTCTTTTATTTTTATCTTCAAGCATTGTATAAATTCTGATCTTTAAAATAATCAATAAAACAAGTAAAAAAAATACGATTTTTAACATAGAAGAAGGAAGAGATTTTTATTTAAAGAATTAGAGATTCTTATTTAAAGGAAGTTAGGACTTTTAAATATAAAAATGATTTGGGTTTTTATGATATAAACATCCTTATATAAAGAATGTGATTTTTATGATGAAAGTGAAATTGTAAAAATGGAATTTTTAAAATGTAAGCATCGAGTATAAAAATATGGTTTTTATATTTTTAAAGAATTAAAAATTCGATTTTTATATATTGAACTTCGAAGTAAAAATTCGATTTTTATATATTGAACTTCGAAGTAAAAATTCGATTTTTATATATTGAATAACATAGTAAAAATTCGATTTTTACATATGTAGAGAATACGGGCGAAGGTGACAAAAAGGCGAAACGACGAAGACTTCTGCAAATGAAGTGCCGTGGAGCTAGGATAGCTATATGTGAGAATTTCTCACCTTTCAATTTATTTTTCTAGTTATATATATATATATATATATATATATACTAGGATGCAGACGGTGCTTAGTAGCACCCGACACAATCGTCCACAGACCATGGACTTGTTTGTTTGATTGTTTGGTGATTGATTGCGATATTGGTTTGAATGTGGTTTGTGATGTGAAAAATCGAATCGATAAATTGGTTAGGATTAGACGTGCGCCGTTATAAGGCGAAGGAGTAAGGCTAGGTTAGACTCTTACTCCAAATTTGGTGGTTTGCATAACGAAAGTGAATTTGATTGATGTGTGAATGGCGTGGGCCTTCACTAGACCGGGGATTAGGCTAGGCCTCGTCCCGTTTCTAGTATCGTGCCGTTATGCCGCCGAAATTTTCTAAAATATGTTAGAAAATAAAAATATCATTTTATTGTGTAAATGAATAATAGAAATTCATATGTTGGAATAAAATGTTTTATCGTTAAAAATATAATTTTTAACGTGAAGTGAATAGAATAAAATATTCATTTACAAACCGGACGGTTTGTTTATGTACACCTATTTGAATGACATTGATTGGGACGATAAATTTTACACATCGCCCAACTGCACAAATAAAACCTGTGTTTGATTGTTCGAAACCCCACACGGGTGTTGGGATGAAATTTGAAGTTCACTCATCCTGATTGATTAAATATGTCGATCGATTGATTGACAGGCTGTTATAAGCGTTGAATATCTATATTTGATGCTTATACAGTGTAGTGCACTTTGGTTGATGGTTGATTATTTTTCAATGCTATTATATGTGTGTAATGCATGAAAATCCATATAATTAACTTTATATGGTAATTGATTGGGCCTCATTCTAATTTGAAAAATAAAGAATATTATAAAATAAAAGTTCATGTGTTGACAGTACTCATTCATTGAGATTGGTCATGCGTTGAACGAAATATTTAGATAATAACAACTATTTTGAAAAAGAAATATTTGAAATAGAATATTTGAAAATAGAAATTTATGAAGCCGTGTTGATTAGATTGACGCCATTTTGACGTAAACGATATTTATATCGATTTTATTCATTTTAAGATGAATATTAAAAAGTAATTTTGAAATCGAATATTTCGAAATGAATTGAATTGAAAACGATTTCGAAATGAATTGAATTGAAAACGATTTCGAAATGAATTGAAAACGATTTCGAAATGAATTGAATTGAAAACGATTTCGAAATGAATTGAATTGAAAACGATTTCGAAATGAATTGAATTGAAAACGATTTCGAAATGAATTGAATTGAAAACGATTTCGAAATGAATTGAATTGAAAACGATTTCGAAATGAATTGAATTGAAAACGATTTCGAAATGAATTGAATTGAAAACGATTTCGAAATGAATTGAATTGAAAACGATTTCGAAATGAATTGAATTGAAAACGAATTCGAATTGAATTGAAAGTGAATTGAAAACGAATTCAAATTGAATTGAAATTTGAATTGAATAGAAATGAATTTTGAAACGAATCTATAAAGAAGAATTCAATTTTGCTTTGAATTGAAATGGAAGTTGAAATAGATTTTGAAACGAATTCAAAACTATTTATATAATTCGTTTTAAATAGAAATCGATGAAATATATATTATATATATATTATATATATAATATAATGGCCTGAATAGAACGCGCCGCGCCGCGGCAGTTCGCGAATTTCGACCATTGATTTCAAACGGACATTACGGGAGATCCGACCGTCGGATTCTCCTAAAACCGGAACCGTTGGGTTCGTATCGAAAAGAGCTTTCTAGCGAATGTTAGAAATTTGAAATCTAACGGTTGGATTTGGAATTATGTCCAAATCAAATTTGAAAAAGGTCGCTATAAGTGCAGTTCGATGGCCATTGGTGGAAATCGACTGTACGGGCCTTGATAAAATTATTAAAAATAGTAATAATTTGTGTAAAATCATAAGAAATGATTTGTGAAGAATTGGGGTGAAAAACTCCATATTTGAAAAGATAAAAATAGATTTTTATTGAAATGAACTAGTTTTGAACTAGAATTATAATTCTATTTATTTTTAAATAAATAAATTGAATTTGAAATGGTTTTGAAAATAACCAAAATTTCCAATGATTGCATTGGAGTGGATTTGAATCGAAATTGTCTTCGGAATATTTCGATGTTGGAATTCGTGATATTACAGGTGTTGTTATGGAAATTTGAAAGATATATATTTGTATCGTTATTTCCAATACGACATTTGTTAGTCGTAGAATTCGATATTGAATATAAGCCGATATATTTTCTATTCAGAGCCTTGTATTGAATATCGAATGTGATTTGGGTTTGTCGTGAATGGTGTCTTCACTAACACTGTTCTTGAACCCAGTTGAGAAAAGATTAAATCTTTTTATTTAGATTTAATGAAGTGTACCAATTAAATGATATTTAATTGGAATTGAATTGGTATTGATTTTTGGGTTTATCGTGAACAGTGTTTTAAATAACACTTGTTCTTTAACCCGATAATTAATGGAATGTGATTTTGGGTTTATCGTGAATCGTGTTTTAAATGACACTGATTCTTTAACCCAGATAATGATTAAAACTAAGTGGAGTTTTAATGAATCTTTTAATTAGATTGAAAAGATCGAGAATGGAGTATCACCAGTTTTGCTCCAGGCGATAGTTAAATCTTTAATTAGATTTGAACGTGAAATTTAGAAACTAACTGTCAGTTAGCCAAGCAGAATGGTTTTCTGGATATTGATCTGATGTTGGTTTCGGCCTTCGGGGTTAATATTTGGGGAATTATTCTCTTGATTAATTTACGGTTAGTGACTAATGAATTGGAATGAGGCGTATGTTGTGTTTGTGTAACACTTATTTAAAATATACGCGAGTTATTCAGAAAGACCGGGTTCATCCCATTCTGAATAACTGATACGACGATAAGTCGAAGATGAAGACGATGGTCGAAGACCGGAGGTCTTCACGTCGTTTGGGTGATAACTGATGATCTTGATTGGGCTGTACACCCAAGAAGATGGAAACAGTTAGTGATCGTCCAGACGTACTTGGAGATCGATGGATATGCGGGGTACTAGGTGCCTCCGGTTTCGTTCAGACCCAGAACGGACTTGTAAATGGACTGTGTGTCTGACATTGGATTTTAGTCCGTGTGATTGATCTCTATTAAATATATATCTGTTTGGCGGCAGAGAATTTATTCTCTTGCTTAACGCCCTTCTCTGAGACGTACGAGCTCAGGGGTTATATATTGATGGATATCAAACGCATGGAGTGAATTGCCTGTGTGGCATGCCTAAGTGGCAATTGATCGAGGCTTCTGTTGAAAAGCAAAGTCTTGTGGTGATGATCAAAGCACGGCCTTTGTGGCGTAGCTTTGTGTAACGTTTACTTCGCGTGTTTCACACCCGGTATGAACCAAAAACGGGAGACGGACCTCAGGGAGGGCATGCGTTTCCTTCTAGCTAAAAAGTGGCGTCAGTGGTTTTACACGCCCTAACGAGTTTGACTTATGTGGTTGTTGCTGTTGCGAGGCGCCTCGGATTGATCGGTCGTTCTCGAACCGATGGAGTCATTTGTTGGCTCATTGACACCCCAAAGGGTGGGGAAACGCAGTGTTCAGGCATTTTAATCCACATCGGTGGACCGGCCCTGTCGCTCCAAGGGTCACTCGAGCTCTGATCCTGAGACACGGGCTAGAGCGTCTCGAATCGGTTGAGGACTATCTTTTGCCTCGGTTCATAGACGGAAATCCAATTTCCAAATACGTGACATTTGCGGTTTTAATTGTAAAACTAGTATGGCGACATGATATATGGTACCATGTCGCCTATGATTGATACTTATGATTTGAAGTTGTTTTATACACTATGCACTTATAATAGTATCAAATGATTTGTTTTAAACGTATCAAGCATTCTTTGGCTGTTATAAGGGAAAACCCTATCCCCCGGCTTGCGTTGCATTGTGTGATAGGACCTGGGTCTTATAACAGCTTCATTTTCTCTTTATTTAGCATTGCGCTGTTTGTTTTATACACTGGTATTCTTGGGAGGAAACCCGTTCCGTGTTATACGGCGTGGTCCCTTGATTTACCTCACTTGAAAATAAAGATTAATAACTGTTTTAGTTCTCACACCAGTCCCATGACTGACCTGGAGTTTATTGTTTTAACATAAACTCTGGGTGCCCCTATTTTGACACGGGCAGCTAGTAGTTTTGGTTTTGCAGATTTATATTCACAGGATCCTGGTTTACAGCTGGAACGATATCCGGAAAGCTTTGTATCCGTATATCTACTTCTAGTTGTGTATTGTATTATTTTCCGCTGCTATGTATTTAAATGTAATTTAAATCTCTGATATTTCTGTGTAATATTCATTTATACTCTGTATATTCTTGTAATCTGATGCATTGTTGTAATATACAATGAAACGTTCTCCTATATGTGTTCTGTTGTGGTTTGTTCTCGAACTATCCGTCGCTTTTCTTTACGGGGAAGTTACGGGTTTTTACAGTTGGTATCAGAGCTTTGGTTTACAAAGCTTAGAGAACAAGACACATTAGAACCATATGAAAGAATTCATCAGATATTGGATTAGTAATATCCAATTAGAATGACTCGTTAGAGATGGGATCAGTAGTATCCTAGAACGAGTGTGAAGAGTATATTTTTGAAAATGAAAACAAATTTTTGGTTTTGAAGATTTAAATCAATTATTCGTATTTGATTATCTATTTATATTGATGTGGACAATCCAGTATATATAGATTTTGCGTATACGTCTGATCCGCGTGTATTCGAAATTTTAATATATTGGATAGATATAGCATCACACTCTAGTCGCCCGAAGATGGTACTGATGATTGTCATGACATCATCAGTATTTATGTTCGTGTTTCGAAGGTGTGATTTTCTATATATTTCCTATTGACTGGTGTGAGAACCAAAATTAGATAGGGCCTATTGTTGTGATTTGGCATCAAAAACCTGATTTTTGACTATGTATCAAAATTATGAATTTGAAGCTCTAATCCACTAATTGATTGATGTTTGTGTTGGTTGTTTAATTGTTTGATAATTTTGAACCCTTATGCCTAACTGAACCAAATATTGAATTATATTGATAATTGGATGCGTTTGCTTGCATATACATATATATCATTGAACAGGTCATAGCAAGGAGGCTAGAGCCGAAGAATAAAATTTGTTTGCCCGACAAATAGGTACATGTTTACTACATAATTTCCTGTTTTGTTTGGGTGATGATGATTTTGTGAGCCTATTGGCTAGCCGCTTGGCTTTTTCTTTTTCTTTTTGAGATCTGAAGGACCGGGGAAGCTATTTGAAATTCCCCGATGCTCCCATTGCAGGGGAGGTTATGGCGAAATTTTTCGGAAATTTAGGGTGTTAGCCAAATTTTTGAAATTTTAGAAAATTCTCAGAAACTGAAAAGTTGGAGAATGGAAGCCAGATCGAACGTAGAGTTAAATAATCAAACCACTTTCGACTTTGTTCCTTTTCGGGGACGAAAAGTTTTAAGTGGGGGAGATTGTAACAACCCGAAAATCTGGGCCAGTTTAAAATTTTTATTTTGGCCATTTTAGCGAATTTTGATTATTTAAAATGAATTATTTTAAATAATATCGACGAGAAATTTATTTTGAATATAATTCGATCGTATATATTATACGCGTCGTCGTTAGAATATATAATAATTATATATAATTATAAAAGGAATTGAAAATGGCGCGGAAGTTCGATAATTCGATTTCAAACTTCAATTGAATGTACCGGGTGCAAAACAATCCGGATTTTAGTGAAACCAAAAATAATGGGATCTAATTGTGAATATCTTTCCAACGAATCCGAAAAATCAAGATTTCATATCGGGAATCAAAAGATATGTCCAGTTGAAAATTCTGAGTAGTCGCTATGGAATTCAGGCCCTTAAAAATGGTCATTTTGCAAACGACCTCGGATTTCGACGAAACCAGTTTTGTTGGGTCCGTGATGTTAAGTTATTGCTGGATTCCAAATTTCATAATTTTTCGAATCAATATGTGAGCGTGGCAAAGGAAAACGCGTTTGACCAGTTTTAGTTGATTTTAATCGACTGAAAATTGGCCATTTTTCAAACGGTCTTAGAATTCATCGAAACTAGTTTTGTTAGGACAGTATCGTCAATACGAAGCTAGAAAATATTTTTCTGGAATTTTTCTAGTTAGTATGTGGCCCCGGTAATTTGAAATGTACGTTTAAAATTCAATATAGTGATTTAAATGAAAATTCAAAAGGAAACTGATTGTAACAATCGAATCAGCTTGCGATACATATCCCATTGTGTTCGGAATGAGGGTAATACGCTATGGACGACAGGCGGTGGGCCTCGTTTCGAGGTCATATGTAAAAGTCAACTTTTAAGGAATAAAATAAATAAATAAATAAATAAAAATTTCAATTCTCTCTCCTCCCTTTCATCTATCTGCCCCCCCCCCTCTTCTTATAATCGATATTCAGATAGAAAAAAAAAATGAATCCTCGATCCCGCCGCACGCCACCAGCCTCACCGCCACCGTTCCTGGCGCCGCACCCCCCCTTGGCCTGCCGTCGCTCCCCTTCCTCTCTCCCCCTTCTCTTCCCCCTTCTCCATTTCGAGAAACCACTCCCGAAACCCATGCCCTAGGCTAGAATTCGCGCCGCCAGTCCACCTTAGCCCACCGTGCCTGGCCGACGACTCCCCCCTCCCACCAGACTCCAGCGACGACGGTAAACCCCCCCTCCAGCTCACATCGAAATATACAGTAAGTATTTATATTTTATTTTTTTTATTATTTATGTATTTTTCTTTTATTTTTATCTTCAAGCATTGTATAAATTCTGATCTTTAAAATAATCAATAAAACAAGTAAAAAAAAATACGATTTTTAACATAGAAGAAGGAAGAGATTTTTATTTAAAGAATTAGAGATTCTTATTTAAAAGGAAGTTAGGACTTTTAAATATAAAAATGATTTGGGTTTTTATGATATAAACATCCTTATATAAAGAATGTGATTTTTATGATGAAAGTGAAATTGTAAAAATGGAATTTTTAAAATGTAAGCATCGAGTATAAAAATATGGTTTTTATATTTTTAAAGAATTAAAAATTCGATTTTTATATATTGAACTTCGAAGTAAAAATTCGATTTTTATATATTGAACTTCGAAGTAAAAATTCGATTTTTATATATTGAATAACATAGTAAAAATTCGATTTTTACATATGTAGAGAATACGGGCGAAGGTGACAAAAAGGCGAAACGACGAAGACTTCTGCAAATGAAGTGCCGTGGAGCTAGGATAGCTATATGTGAGAATTTCTCACCTTTCAATTTATTTTTCTAGTTATATATATATATATATATATATATACTAGGATGCAGACGGTGCTTAGTAGCACCCGACACAATCGTCCACAGACCATGGACTTGTTTGTTTGATTGTTTGGTGATTGATTGCGATATTGGTTTGAATGTGGTTTGTGATGTGAAAAATCGAATCGATAAATTGGTTAGGATTAGACGTGCGCCGTTATAAGGCGAAGGAGTAAGGCTAGGTTAGACTCTTACTCCAAATTTGGTGGTTTGCATAACGAAAGTGAATTTGATTGATGTGTGAATGGTGTGGGCCTTCACTAGACCGGGGATTAGGCTAGGCCTCGTCCCGTTTCTAGTATCGTGCCGTTATGCCGCCGAAATTTTCTAAAATATGTTAGAAAATAAAAATATCATTTTATTGTGTAAATGAATAATAGAAATTCATATGTTGGAATAAAATGTTTTATCGTTAAAAATATAATTTTTAACGTGAAGTGAATAGAATAAAATATTCATTTACAAACCGGACGGTTTGTTTATGTACACCTATTTGAATGACATTGATTGGGACGATAAATTTTACACATCGCCCAACTGCACAAATAAAACCTGTGTTTGATTGTTCGAAACCCCACACGGGTGTTGGGATGAAATTTGAAGTTCACTCATCCTGATTGATTAAATATGTCGATCGATTGATTGACAGGCTGTTATAAGCGTTGAATATCTATATTTGATGCTTATACAGTGTAGTGCACTTTGGTTGATGGTTGATTATTTTTCAATGCTATTATATGTGTGTAATGCATGAAAATCCATATAATTAACTTTATATGGTAATTGATTGGGCCTCATTCTAATTTGAAAAATAAAGAATATTATAAAATAAAAGTTCATGTGTTGACAGTACTCATTCATTGAGATTGGTCATGTGTTGAACGAAATATTTAGATAATAACAACTATTTTGAAAAAGAAATATTTGAAATAGAATATTTGAAAATAGAAATTTATGAAGCCGTGTTGATCAGATTGACGCCATTTTGACGTAAACGATATTTATATCGATTTTATTCATTTTAAGATGAATATTAAAAAGTAATTTTGAAATCGAATATTTCGAAATGAATTGAATTGAAAACGATTTCGAAATGAATTGAATTGAAAACGATTTCGAAATGAATTGAATTGAAAACGATTTCGAAATGAATTGAATTGAAAACGATTTCGAAATGAATTGAATTGAAAACGATTTCGAAATGAATTGAATTAAAAACGATTTCGAAATGAATTGAATTGAAAACGATTTCGAAATGAATTGAATTGAAAACGATTTCGAAATGAATTGAATTGAAAACGATTTCGAAATGAATTGAAAACGATTTCGAAATGAATTGAATTGAAAACGATTTCGAAATGAATTGAATTGAAAACGAATTCGAATTGAATTGAAAGTGAATTGAAAACGAATTCAAATTGAATTGAAATTTGAATTGAATAGAAATGAATTTTGAAACGAATCTATAAAGAAGAATTCAATTTTGCTTTGAATTGAAATGGAAGTTGAAATAGATTTTGAAACGAATTCAAAACTATTTATATAATTCGTTTTAAATAGAAATCGACGAAATATATATTATATATATTATATATATAATATAATGGCCTGAATAGAACGCGCCGCGCCGCGGCAGTTCGCGAATTTCGACCATTGATTTCAAACGGACATTACGGGAGATCCGACCGTCGGATTCTCCTAAAACCGGAACCGTTGGGTTCGTATCGAAAAGAGCTTTCTAGCGAATGTTAGAAATTTGAAATCTAACGGTTGGATTTGGAATTATGTCCAAATCAAATTTGAAAAAGGTCGCTATAAGTGTAGTTCGATGGCCATTGGTGGAAATCGACTGTACGGGCCTTGATAAAATTATTAAAAATAGTAATAATTTGTGTAAAATCATAAGAAATGATTTGTGAAGAATTGGGGTGAAAAACTCCATATTTGAAAAGATAAAAATAGATTTTTATCGAAATGAACTAGTTTTGAACTAGAATTATAATTCTATTTATTTTTAAATAAATAAATTGAATTTGAAATGGTTTTGAAAATAACCAAAATTTCCAATGATTGCATTGGAGTGGATTTGAATCGAAATTGTCTTCGGAATATTTCGATGTTGGAATTCGTGATATTACAGGTGTTGTTATGGAAATTTGAAAGATATATATTTGTATCGTTATTTCCAATACGACATTTGTTAGTCGTAGAATTCGATATTGAATATAAGCCGATATATTTTCTATTCAGAGCCTTGTATTGAATATCGAATGTGATTTGGGTTTGTCGTGAATGGTGTCTTCACTAACACTGTTCTTGAACCCAGTTGAGAAAAGATTAAATCTTTTTATTTAGATTTAATGAAGTGTACCAATTAAATGATATTTAATTGGAATTGAATTGGTATTGATTTTTGGGTTTATCGTGAACAGTGTTTTAAATAACACTTGTTCTTTAACCCGATAATTAATGGAATGTGATTTTGGGTTTATCGTGAATCGTGTTTTAAATGACACCGATTCTTTAACCCAGATAATGATTAAAACTAAGTGGAGTTTTAATGAATCTTTTAATTAGATTGAAAAGATCGAGAATGGAGTATCACCAGTTTTGCTCCAGGCGATAGTTAAATCTTTAATTAGATTTGAACGTGAAATTTAGAAACTAACTATCGGTTAGCCAAGCAGAATGGTTTTCTGGATATTGATCTGATGTTGGTTTCGGCCTTCGGGGTTAATATTTGGGGAATTATTCTCTTGATTAATTTACGGTTAGTGACTAATGAATTGGAATGAGGCGTATGTTGTGTTTGTGTAACACTTATTTAAAATATACGCGAGTTATTCAGAAAGACCGGGTTCATCCCATTCTGAATAACTGATACGACGATAAGTCGAAGATGAAGACGATGGTCGAAGACCGGAGGTCTTCACGTCGTTTGGGTGATAACTGATGATCTTGATTGGGCTGTACACCCAAGAAGATGGAAACAGTTAGTGATCGTCCAGACGTACTTGGAGATCGATGGATATGCGGGGTACTAGGTGCCTCCGGTTTCGTTCAGACCCAGAACGGACTTGTAAATGGACTGTGTGTCTGACATTGGATTTTAGTCCGTGTGATTGATCTCTATTAAATATATATCTGTTTGGCGGCAGAGAATTTATTCTCTTGCTTAACGCCCTTCTCTGAGACGTACGAGCTCAGGGGTTATATATTGATGGATATCAAACGCATGGAGTGAATTGCCTGTGTGGCATGCCTAAGTGGCAATTGATCGAGGCTTCTGTTGAAAAGCAAAGTCTTGTGGTGATGATCAAAGCACGGCCTTTGTGGCGTAGCTTTGTGTAACGTTTACTTCGCGTGTTTCACACCCGGTATGAACCAAAAACGGGAGACGGACCTCAGGGAGGGCATGCGTTTCCTTCTAGCTAAAAAGTGGCGTCAGTGGTTTTACACGCCCTGACGAGTTTGACTTATGTGGTTGTTGCTGTTGCGAGGCGCCTCGGATTGATCGGTCGTTCTCGAACCGATGGAGTCATTTGTTGGCTCATTGACACCCCAAAGGGTGGGGAAACGCAGTGTTCAGGCATTTTAATCCACATCGGTGGACCGGCCCTGTCGCTCCAAGGGTCACTCGAGCTCTGATCCTGAGACACGGGCTAGAGCGTCTCGAATCGGTTGAGGACTATCTTTTGCCTCGGTTCATAGACGGAAATCCAATTTCCAAATACGTGACATTTGCGGTTTTAATTGTAAAACTAGTATGGCGACATGATATATGGTACCCATGCCGCCTATGATTGATACTTATGATTTGAAGTTGTTTTATACACTATGCACTTATAATAGTATCAAATGATTTGTTTTAAACGTATCAAGCATTCTTTGGCTGTTATAAGGGAAAACCCTATCCCCCGGCTTGCGTTGCATTGTGTGATAGGACCTGGGTCTTATAACAGCTTCATTTTCTCTTTATTTAGCATTGCGCTGTTTGTTTTATACACTGGTATTCTTGGGAGGAAACCCGTTCCGTGTTATACGGCGTGGTCCCTTGATTTACCTCACTTGAAAATAAAGATTAATAACTGTTTTAGTTCTCACACCAGTCCCATGACTGACCTGGAGTTTATTGTTTTAACCTAAACTCTGGGTGCCCCTATTTTGACACGGGCAGCTAGTAGTTTTGGTTTTGCAGATTTATATTCACAGGATCCTGGTTTACAGCTGGAACAATATCCGGAAAGCTTTGTATCCGTATATCTACTTCTAGTTGTGTATTGTATTATTTTCCGCTGCTATGTATTTAAATGTAATTTAAATCTCTGATATTTCTGTGTAATATTCATTTATACTCTGTATATTCTTGTAATCTGATGCATTGTTGTAATATACAATGAAACGTTCTCCTATATGTGTTCTGTTGTGGTTTGTTCTCGAACTATCCGTCGCTTTCCTTTACGGGAAGTTACGGGTTTTTACAAATAACTATACAATGGAAATCATATATTTACATATATTTTTTTGAAAACGCAGGAGAACGCGACGGGTCGGTAAACTCCTGAGGAGAGTGCAGTAAAGTCGTCCGCTAATCCAAACCCTTATACCCCCGGGTAAATTTATGTAGGATGGGGAAGCGCATGATAGGAACCATATATGTATGTATGTATGTATGTATGTTTGTGCAGGTTACCTATGATATCAACTCAAATTAGCAATGATAATTAATGCTCAAGACTAAGCAAAGGCAATATAAGAGATAACAAGTCGACAGAAGCAACAAAAGACATGAACGAGAAAGCCAACAAAAGTTGATACACAGTACTGGACATTTGAAATTTTTAACCAAACAACTAGTATCATGTTCGGGAAACATACATCAGATGTCTGAACTGAAATTTTAAACGTCTGACTTGGAGTTCGGCCAAAAGATTTGAACTGTACTATCACATTCTAATGGCCGCATTGTTTCTCTTCGCTGCAACTCTTCATCACCAACAGAACCAACCTTAAAATAATCATTTATGGCAATAACTATTCAAGATAACACTCCGTAATCATACATAGCATCAAGATTCAAGAGAACAAGCATCAAATTTACTTGTTATGCATTCTTTATACTCAATACTCTGAAAATCTATTCAGTCATGATCTAGCAATCTAAATCCACAACTATTCTTCAATATACTCCTGCTCTTCATTGGAAATGATATTTGAAGATATATTGGAAACTATTGTACTTGTCCGTCAATATCCATGTTGTTTTAGAATATGCGTTTGACAAGAAATACCTTATTGTAACCAAGCTTATTCCTTCGCTTGAAGCGAGGGTTTTTTGGGAGTAAAATACCGAAGGGGAGCTTCATGACTGGGCATAGGACGGGAGGTCCGAACCAATAAAAAGTCTTGGCGTACATTTTCCATATTGCTTTATTCTCATATCATACTTAGTATCACACGCGCGAACACACACACACACACACTCATATATATATATATATATATATATATATATATATATAAACACATACACACACACAAATATATATATATACACACACATACTTGCTTATACACTACATGATCCATCCTGTCGACTTTCAATTGGTATCAGAGAAAGGTATTCATCAAACTATAGTAACACGTATTTGTATCATACTTACATAGCCAATATATTTTAATAAGGTCAATCTACCGCATGACCCCCACTTTTTAATGAATCCAATTATGCATATTGTTCTACTCGTATGAGAATTCTTGTGGAAGCTAATAGTTTAGAAATTTGGTCTACTGCTCAAAATAAAAATGAAAGACCTACCACAATTAGGCTTATGTAGACTGATGCTCAAAATACCATAGCCTAAAATAATGCAAAAGCTATTAATATTTTATTTTGTTCTATAGATAAAAATGAATCTTTACGAATCATGTTATGCAACACTGCACACGATATTCGATGTACCTTAAAAATAACACATGAGGGTACAAACAAAGTCAAAAAAACAAAGATTTCAATTTTGCAAAATCAATTATCATCATTTAAAATGAAACGAAGTGAATCTATAAATGATATGCATTCTAGATTCCAAACTATTTAACATGATTTAATGACACTAGGAGTTAAATTTACTTATTTTGAACTAGTATCTCAAATACTCAATTCGTTAACATCTGAGTGAGAAAGAAAAGTTTTAGCTATAGACCTTTCAACACTCAAAGTTGACGAATTGATAGGGAACTTAATGTTCTATGAAGCTAATTTGCAGGCTAGAAAAGAACAAAATACGTAGAAGAAAAATATAGCATTTCAAGCTAACAACGAAGATTCTGATTTAGATGAAAAATAAATAGTGTTCATTGCAATAAACGAATTCAGGAAGTTTTAAAAAATGACCAAGTTTCAAAAATGAGGAAGATCTAATCTATCAAATCAAACATCTGGAAATGCTTTGAGTGTGATCAGTTCAGGCATATGAAGCGAGAATATCCCATGCTCGACAATGATATTTTTTATAAAAAAAGCCCGAAATAAGAAAGCATTTAAAGTAACATAGGATGACTTTGATTCTTCGTCTTCTTCAAAAAGTGAGAGTGATAGTGATGAAGAATAAGCTAATTTATGTTTCATGGCAAATACAGATGAGGTATGTCCTGATCTTAGCTGTGATGAATTATTAGAACTAAGTATGGAATTAGATGATAAATTCAGACAAGTTAAAAAGATTAATTAATGATTTCGGCGCTAGAATAAATCGACTAAAACTTGATATTTGTATGTTAAAAGATGAAAAAGCAATTTTAGAGGAAGAACTAGAATTATCTGAAGAAAAATATAAAAATATTCCGATTGAAAACGAGTTCCTGTCTAGTAGTATTGAAAAAAATAAACTAGAAAATAATGTTTTGATAAAAGAAAACGTTTAGTTATAAAATATTTTAGAAAGTTTGAAAACTGAGAATTGTGAATTAAAAGAAAAAATAGATAAAATGTCTAACAAGATTTCCAAATTTATTAAAGGAAAACGATATTTGGAAATTCTAATCAAAATTTTGAAACCATAAGGTAATCAAAATGGATTAGGATTTTAAAATGTCTACAAACAAAAAGGAAACAATCCTAACAAGTATAGCTTTATTCATCAAAAGACTAAAAAAACCACCAAAGTCTATAATATATCCTTTGAATAACAAAAATATAAAAATTTGGATTCCTAAAACAATCAACGATTTAATTAGGCAAAATTATATTGATAATTTCATAAAAAGGTGGTATATAATAAAAAATACTTTTAAAGGTTCCGAAGCCACTTGGGTATGACTACCTTCTCAACCTAACATTTAGGACCTTAATGGAGAAAGTGGGTACCAATTAAATTATTTGATCTTGCAGGTACCCAAAACAAAAAATAAGGAGAAATGGATAGTTGATAGTGGTTTCTCCAACACATGGCTAGAAATGCAAAAGTGTTACCAAATATAACATATATTAATGGAGGTCCGGTGACCTTTGGAGATAACTCAAAAGGATAAGTCATTGGCATTGGAGAAGTCATCAATTCAGGTATCTCTAACTCTCCTATTATCACAAATATCTTGTTAGTTAAAAATTTGAAATATAATCTCCTTAGTATAAGTCAGTTATGTGATAAAGGTTTTCAACTAAAATTTGACAAAGATAGATGTAATATTATTAATAATGAAAATATAGTATTTGAAGGTTTTGCGAATAAATATATTTACCTCTTAAATATGAATATAAAACAAAATTCAGATTTTTGTTTAACGGCCAAACATGATGTTCCATGGTTATGGCATAAGAGATTTTGTCATATTAATTTCAAGTACATTAATAAATTAGATTTATATGAGTTGGTAAGAGGTTTACCTAAAATTAATTATAAAGTAGAAAATTTATGTGATGCTTGTCAAATTGGGAAACTGAAATGAAGCTCGTTCAAATTTAAAAGTAATATTTCTACAAAACAGCACTTAGAACTTTTACATTTAGATCTATTTGGTCAAACTCAAGTTCGATCTATAAATCACAATATTTTTTTATTTATTTTTTGTAATAGTTGATGATTTTTCAAGATATACTTGGCTTTATTCTTAAAGCACAAAAGTAACACTTTTGGTATGTTTAAAAGTTTTTGCTAAAAGAATTAGAAATCAAACGTATTTAAAAAATAAAAATATCTTTTTCGATAATGACAAAGGGGGAGAAATATGTAAGCATACATTCAGGGGGAGTTTTATAAATTATATACATATATGTACATTATATAGTTTTCAACATAAAAAATGGGGACTGTTAGGAGATCCATTCGATGTCAACAACTATACAATGGGAATTGTATATATACATATTGGAGCAACAAAAGACATGCATAAGAAGGCCAACAAAAGATGATACACATTATTAGACATTTGGAATTTTTAACCAAATGTCTGGTATCATGTTTGGGAAATGTCTGAAACATACGTTAGACGTCTGACTTGAAATTTCATACGTTTAACCTGGAGTTTGGCCAAAAGATTTGAACTGCAACTATCACATTTGAATGGTTATGTCGTTTCTCTTCGCTGCAACTCTTCATCACCAACAAAAGAAACGTTAACATCTATGGCTACAACTATTCGAGACAACTCTCCAAAATCATATATAGCATCAAGAGAACAAGCACTGAATCTACTTCTCTGCAATCTCTATACTCAGTACTCTGAAAATATATTCATTCGTGCTCTAGCAATCTAAAGCCACACCTATTCTTCCATATACTCTTGCACTTCACTAGAAATTGTATCTGAAGATATATTGGAAGCTATTGAACTCAGCCATCAATATTGTTTTGTTTTAGAACACACTTTCGACAACAAATATCTTATTGTGACCAAGCCTACTCCTGTGGGGGAAGCGAGAGTTTTGCTGAGAATAGAATTTCGAAGGGGAGCTTTGGGACTGGATGTAGGACGGGAGGTCCGAACCAGTATAAAAATCCTGATATGAATTTTCCATATTGCTTTATTTTATATTATCTAGTCATATCGTACATAGAAGCACATGTATACACACTTGCTTATACCCTACACGATCCATCTCGTTGACTTTCACTAGGTTCCATACCATGGTATTATCTTTCAGCTAGAAGAGAAATGATCATACCCTAATGAGAGCGACCCACATAGCCTTGTAGCATCTATCATGTTTTGGTCACTTACCAGGCTGCGAAGCTCAAGAGAGGTAATGATTTTCCTTTTCTCATATTCATAGTCATCATCTGGAATGCCATATTTCCATTCTCAGTGACAACTAATTACCTTCCACAAAAATATAACCCTTGAGCTCTTCTGTCTCAAGGAAGGGTGTTAACGAAAAGAGAAGTTGACTTCTCTACCACCAACAGATGTGTGTATGTAAAAATAAATGTTCATAATCACGAAAATGCAATTGTCAGACAAACATCCCTACAAGTTTGTTCTGGATTTGAACGAAACCAAAGGCGCTTTTCCTCAGCACTTAACAGGCAAGAAGTCTTTACGATCCGAAGATTCCAAATATGTCAAGATCATTGCTATAAGTAATCTCATAATAGGTTATGATCCCATGAAAGTAAAAAGGCAATCTTTTCAATAGGATGATCCTCAATCTTCAATAATCATCCTTTTTATAGGTCTTCATTCATTACTTCGCAATGCAAATTGGTTCGAAGTTGTTTTCAGATAGGTATCAACCAAATATGTTCCTGGTTCCTTCAAAATCCAATTATCGATTTAAACAAAAGGCATTATGGTTATATAAGATTCTGAATAACCTTATCTTCTTTAATCAAAGGATTTCCCTTTATATTGCCACTAATCTTCATTTACCTGATTTATATATTCAATTCCTTAGAAAATTATTCTCAACTTAATCTGGTTTTAATGATTTGTTTCCTAAATCATTATAGTTCTCTATTTAAACATACCTGATATATATATATATATATATATATATATATATATTAAATTCCTTAGGATATTATTCTCAACTTAATCTAGTTTTAATGGTTCACCTCCTAAATCATTATACTTCCTATTCATTCCTTTATTCGGAAAATAATTTTAATTTACTTTCTTTAGAATTTTTCTTTGTATTTTCCCTAATCATCCTTCGACCTTCCTATTTAATTGGTTCAGTTTCTTAAGAAAATATCCTTAACTTATTCATTCCTTTATTCTTAAACAAAAAATTTCTCCTTATATTTTTTTTCTAATCATCATTTAGACCTTATGTTTAATATGTTCAGTTCCTTAGGAAAATTTCCTTAACTTAACCTAATCCAGTTAAATAATTTGACTACCTACCTTTACCCTACCCCCTTATCATTAACCCCGGTTTATAATTTGATCTGAATAAATCAAATTTATTATTCTATCCATCAAGCCAATCTAGATATCCAAGAGAGAAGGAAAATGGCTACCTAAACCCAGGCCTAGGTACCATCTCTCTGCCACCCGTAAGGCAGTCAAGTCATTTGATCGATTCTAAACCTTTTCATTTCTCTACGTTAATTTATAGAGCATCTGGGATTTCCCTTCAATCAGCTCCATTCCTCGGTCAATTAATTGACACTCATAAATGATACTCCATGTACTAGTCATTTCTGCATACTCTTTGGTTAATGATGATTTAGATCTTCTATATCATTATTCCTTCAAAATCATTTTTAATTGATTTAGTTTTGATGATTCGTTCTCTTTACCTAAATCATTATTAATCCAAATCATTTTCTTTATTTGATTTTTTTTCTAATTCATTCTTTAGAATCTTTTGTTGGAGAAATATGGTTCATTTAGATACCTCTAATTTTACTAAATATCAATCTATGTATTCAGCAAGTGCTACGAGCGAAATAACAGTAAAATCACCATTTAAATTCCACGAATAGGACGGGTTCCCACTAGGCTCTTTAATATCAAGTACAAGCATATGGTATATATAAAAGCCAAACTACTCATCTATACATTTGAACCCAAATTTCTTCTAAAGTCTATTTAAAAAAATGTAAGGCTATTGGTACTTTCTAATTACATTTAAACCTTAATCTACATGTTTAACTCAACTTAATTTCCCTAACTAATTTCAATTCTAATTTACTATTCATTCCTAACTTGTTTTTTGGTTTACTATCCATTTTAATACTAAATTCAATTCCATTTTTGTTGTTGAATTAAATATCATTAATTTCAAAACTACCAACTTCAATACTAAAATTACAAATTTGGATTAATTGTCTTATTTTTCTAACTTGACCATAACTAACATTTTCAAGTGGAGTTGTAAACTAAATCTATTTATGTCTCATGTTTATGAAATGTATCATTGCATAAATTTGACATCATAAATGCCAACATCCAAACTACCATACATTCATCCATTCAACATAACATATGATATTTTTTATCATTATTCATCTATATAACATAACATATAATGATTATAATAATTATTCTTTCATTCACAATCAAATTTAAACTATCACGACATATCGTAAATAACCATATAAACAACAAAACAAGATATAATTATTCGTAAAACATATGGTTTAAAGGTGAATTAGTACTATACTTTGAGATTTTGTCTAACGTTTGATTTTCACTCATCCATTCTTTGTGGTTGGAATGCACTCTCTTTCTATGCATTGTGACTAACATCTCGACTTCTTCTCGAGTCATTCCTACTCTCTTTCTCTTCTTTTCAATTATTATTTGGAGAAGGGTATAGGTTGTCCTTGGTGTAAGAGATATGGACTTAGGTGGAACTTTTAAATTTGAACTCATAACTATACCCATCAAATTATCTCGAGTATTTATACATCCTAAACTTTGAATTTGGAAAAGGTTTAAAAAAGAAATTGTACGATTTTTTTTCTATATGTTTTTTAAAAAAAATCATCTAAATTTGATACTATTTGGAGTGAGATATAGTTGAAAAAAAGTGGGTATTGTCAGATTCAACAAAAAAAATTTAAGTTCGAAAACGGTATTCAAAAATCGAGAAGTTTGGACTACATTGATTCAAAACTAGATCAAGTGATCAACATGAAAGTTATAGCTACATCCATTTAAAGAAAAGAATTACATGAATTGGACTAGTTTTTGAGGTGTTATGATCGATAAAAATATTGTATTTTCGATGACAATTCTAGGCGAAGAAGTGCAGTGGAAAATTTTGTGGTTTTTGACTAGATAACCTTGAAATTGGAAAAAGCGATGAACTAGAAAATTGTTGCTATAATTTTTTTACATGAAATCATGAAAATAATGGAGTGATTTGCTTTTCGGAAGAAGAAGATATGGCTATTTGAAGTTGAGTGAAATTTATAGCTGAACTTGGTTAAGTGTTGGAGTTTTGGCAATAAGTGGAAAAAGTTTTGGCCATGGGTGGTGGAGCTTGGAGGTAGAGGGATGGTTGGGAAAAGCAAGGGGAAGATGGAAGGAAGCCATGGAAATTATGGCGGAAGAACTTAAGGAAAGTGAAAATGAGGTTGGGCAAAATAAAATGAAAGTGGAGGGTTATTTATACTTGAGTTTTTGAAGGCAAATTACTTCTTTACCCTTATTAGTCTATCATTTCTTTTGCACTTGCAATTATATTTGCTTTTTAGAGATGAGATATGCATTAATTAGGATTTGAAAGGTGTTACACATGTGAGATATGATGGCTAAGTACATTTCATTAATTGTATTTGATATAAAATAATGATTATATCTCTTTTAAGCTTCTTTTCCATGTATATTTTTCATGTTGCATAGATTAGTGTGTATATGAAATGATGATTTTACTTTAAGTCTTAATCACTTAAGAGATAAATAAAAAATCTCATGATTATATTTTCTTTGATTTGGTTTTTTTGTCTTTACTTTATGTTAAATCACACTTTACTTAATTAATTACTTCCTTGACTAAATAAATATTTTCATTAACTTAAGAAAGATTTAATACATTTTTAACATATGTGCATGTTACTATTTAAGTTGTAAAATGTTCGTACAACTTATTCTAGTTAAACAGGTTCATTTTCGGAGGAAAAAAAAATAGTTAACAGTTATATTTTGGCGTTTATTTAACATACCTGTTTATGTAAAAAAAAAATCTACAAAATGGATTCCTACTTCCTTATTTAAATTAAAACATGTCTACTTATATCTAAAAGTTGTTTAACATAAATTCCAGTTTCAACGGTTTCTGACCTAATTGAAAAAATCAAACCAATACGGCAAATTTTGATATTTTGCAAATTGATTAAAATTTACAAAACGTTATTATATTTTAACTATCATTTTGAAATGTTTTCAAATACTATTCATTATTTAAAAATTGTATTTAAATAATATTACAAGTCCTTAAATGTTAAATTCTTATTTTGATGATATATGATAAATAGCTAAATATGATAAGCTGATGAAACTAATATAACTATCATACTTGATCATTATAGTTTTCGTAATCGTAAAAATGAGTGTATATATCCAAAACCATGCACTGTTATTTCTAATTTTGTGAAAATGCATATTTAAAATATCTGATTTTCTAGATCATTACACTATGCGAAACCCCATACAAATCAAAATATACTTATTACAAAATATTATCACTAAGTGCAACATTTGAAGATGCCTTTTAGTGGATTGGAGTTCAAAATATAGGCAATTACAACTTTGCCTTAGATACACCCGAAAGACATGAATACACATAACAGATCAAGCTCCAAAATAACTACAGTTCCTATTCGGCCTATGTAGCTTATTCGAAGAAGATAAACCTAAAATGTAACACCCCACATCCGTTAAGGTCACTCACAAAGGGAATGCCTTAACTTCAATGGAGCATTATGGGTATTGGAACAGAAATATTACAAGACAGACATATATAAAACAGCGGAAAGTAAAGTAGAAGTATTTCAAATCATCTATTAAATATAATTGTTTACAATAAAAGCCCATCAACTTTCAAATACCCAATTACATAGCTAAAATATCTGTCTTGCTCAAAAACAAAGAAGCATGAAAATAAATTGTATTATTCCCCAATAAAGCAAAGCAAGCCATAGCCAAGAGAGATCCAAGCCGCACATGAAAGAGCCTTGGAGCTTGGTAAGATCCGAACTAAGCTGTATTCCCACCCTGCGAACCGGGGGGGGGGAACGGAAGAAAAAGAGGCGAAACAAAACGGGTCAGTCATAAAGACTAAGCAAGTCCTAGTGACTTTCAGCATAAAAACAGGTAAAGATAACATGGCATGAATAAACTGAAAGTAAACATAAGCATGATGACAAGATAAGCTACAGGCACGATGAATCAAGTATAACATCCCATATTTCCCATCAAGGGTGGCAACACAAGGTTCCTACCAAGTATCATATCGCAGGGTTTCTATAACGTCGCAAGATTTCTAAGTTTCACCATTACCCTATTTTCCTTGATTTCCTATATTCTCTGCACCACCTAACTAGCATTCCAATTAGTTTACTTAGTTGTAATTACAAGATAAGTGATCCCTCATACCCCACATGATAGCTTTATAGGTACATATCCCACGATGAGGGTCCCCCCTCATATTGACAGTTTCATGTCCCCACCATACCTACCTTAATTGATCGGCTCTTACTTACCATGTTTCACATGTGTTATATACTAAGGTTATCCTAACCCCGTAGTGTGGTAGCCTTCAGGACTACAACTAATATGAGGATTTTTCCTCAACCAGCCCAATTACCATGAATGTGTTAGATGGATATCCTTACTACCCTAATCGATCGGCTCCTACTCGACCTAGTTCTTGCGGCCCCTTACTTGTAGATACCTGTGCTGGTCCCACCCTAGGGTGTATCAATCCCTAGGATGGCAACCCCGAAACCCTTTTTGATGCACAGCTTTATATCTGCTGATGCCTAGTGGCTAAATTTTCCACTCCGGAATACGTGCACACCCGTAATCCGTCGGAACCTGCACTGCTGTATCCCCTGCCGCCGTTTTGACCGCTTACAATCAGCCCAGTAATCGTGCCCCACCCTACCTAGCTCAGGGTACCGTTGATACCTAATGTGGGTTACTGCTGAAACGGGTCCCGCTACTAGGGTTATCCTAGGGTCTATTCGTATATCCCACAGGTTGGTTAAGTGTTATCTATTTAACTTAACCCCACCCCCTCCCTATCATGATACCATGGTTAAGTGTTCTCTCTTGTGTTACTTAACCCTACCGCATGTCTTGTTATATCAGTTAAGCGTTCTCCCCTGTGTTAACTTAACCCTTACCACACCTCACGTTAGATTGGTTCAGTGTATGTTAACTTAACCTCATCCACTAGCCATTTTATAATGGTTAATTGTTACCCTCGTGTATTTACTTAACCCTGCCACACATCAGGTTATATCGGTTGGGTGTTATCAACCCATTCAAGTTAAACCAACCCATTTAACTTAACCCTCCTGTTCATCAGATTGCATTGGTTAACTATTTTCAAGTAATTCATGGCTTAACCTGCCCACGTATCATGCTAAGTTGGTTAAGTATTATCTATATGTTCAAGTTGACATAATCCTGCCACATGTCATGTTATATTGGTTAAGTGTCATTAGTCTAGTCATATTACTTAACCCACCCATTGGTCTGATTAACAGTTATGTTGGTTAAGCCCACATTTATAAGTTTTACATGTTCTTAACTCATAACTGTTAGGTCCAGGTTTACATGTCAAATTTCCATGTCATCCCACCTAACCCTCTAACCATACCCACGTCTTGTTATGGTTAGCATTCCTTAATTTATTCATTATGACGAACGAATCATGACCTCTCACATTAGACCGTGCATTTTGTGGCCATAGGATTTGTCGGGCGGTTCCGGGCAGATTTACACCACAAACTGAGTCTAACCTCGTGTCATAAACCGTTACGCCTACAATTTGGCCTTTGACCTCTCACATTAGACTGACACTTTGTGGCTACTGGATTTGTCGGGCGGTTCCGGGCAGATGTACACCACAAATTGAGTCTAACCTCGTGTCAAAGGTTCATTAATGGTTGTATTCCACCCAAAACCCCAATATCAGTTCATGTGTTTAACATATAAAAATGTTCATGTTTCAACCACGTTCATATTTCCAGTTATATGCCAATTATCAAGTTCATAATTCACGTTTTTGCCCCAAAACATATTCCCAAATTATTATCATAATTTACTATAAGGTTATGCCAAGTTATAGCCTTTTATTTACAATACATGCCAACTACCCAAAACCCAACTTAGGCGCGTTCAAATTAAACCTCTACCAAGTCATAAATTATCATATATGTCTCAACTCCAAATTTTACATAATTAACATATGCCCAAGTCAGTTTTACATATGCCCAATTCATACTAAATTTACATATGTTCAATTCATGCCGTTTTACATGTATGCCAATTTTATGCCAATTTACACACATACCAAGTTCCATGCCGTTTTACATATATCAATATTCTTGTCATTTTACGTAGGTCAAGTTTTGTACCAAACTACATGTATTCCATGTTTACACCAATTTACCCAAGCTTACAAACTTTAATTATAATGATAATACTCAAAATCCCAATTTCAAGTTACGCCGTCAATTTTACCAACATATATATCCAATATAGACAATATTCCCATATTTCCCCGTATTCAATCGTACGCAAATCGCGGTTTAGGCCTAGGTCCGAAATTGACCTAGGTTCATCAAAAGAAAATAAATAGGGGGAGGTAGAATTTGTATAACAATAAGTACAGAGAGAAAACTGGCATAAGAACATCATCCTAGGCATAAAAGATAGATCTTGATAATAATATCACATGAATCAAGAAAACTGATTTACAACAAGCTAATAGATCATAAGCTTGACATGAGAATGATAATAAAAAAAGTCCCAAAACTCAAGATTCAAGAAGCAACAGAAATAGATCTGAATCGATAAACATACTTAAATCCAATTCCACTTTATTCCACGGCCCTATTATAATTAACAAGTTTAAATCTAAAAAGTAACTAGAACTTACAGATCGTGGCTAATGAATTAAGAACTAAATTTGTTGTAGAATGCTGATTTATTGTCTTGAATCATTGTAGAAGCCTTAATCTTCGAATTAAATTGTGTATGAAAGCTTTGTCAAGCTTTAATTTGGGGGCAGCGACCATGGTTCAAGAGGGAGTTCAGCAGCATTTTGGTGTAAGAATGATTTGTTGTGAATTAGGTTAGGTCTAAGGGTGTTTTTATAGGTGTAGCAACTAGTTTAGGCCCTTAGATTAACCCTAGAATCAGTTCTGACCTTCAGAAATCGTCCCAGCCCACTGACTCAACCGGTGCACCCAACCAGGCCACCCTGGCCCAACCAGGTAGGCCAGGTCGACCTGGTCTAGCCAGGTCGACCCTATGGTCGACCCCCAGGTCGACCCTATGGTCGACCCCCAGGTCGACCCTATGGTCGACCTGGGCTCTGGGCGGGAATTTTCCCGCCCAGCCCGCTTCTGGGTCTTGAATTCGAATTTGAATTCGAATTTCTGAGCTGTTTTAGATTCTGAAGATTCGTGAAACTTCTAGAGGTCATAACTCGGTCGTATGGACTCCGATTTTCGTAAACTCGGACTCAATTTCATGCAGAATTCCGAAACGAATGCAATGGAGCAACCTGTTTCCCTTGATCCTCATTTTAAAAATTAATTATACCTTGATTTCTAGTTTCAACATGTTATTAAAATTAGGGTTGTTACATTCTCCCCTCGTTAAAGGATTTCATCCCCGAAATCTTCAAGTTAAGAAGAATGTGTCCTACCATCCTATCATCCATCTACTCAATCATCAATCACAGGTATCCATTGTCCTTAAGAGATTTCTAATTCTATATGAACATATGCAGAAAGTGTGTGTATATGTTCCTTATCTAAAGCAAATGATCAGGCCTGATTAATCTTCTTAATGCAAAATATGTTTAGTGCTATGAGTCCAATATGTATGCAAATAGTCCTAGCCACATAAACACTATATGTGTGCACAAACATCCATACATATGCAACATCCACATGATAGCACATTCAATTTCATCCATAAACAAGTATAAACACTCATGCATATGCAGTATGAAAGGTGACGGAGCCGATCTAGTGCCTAATGTGCGTGTATATGCATTCACGAGCAACCACTAGCAGCCACTTGCAACAATCAATCATAACATGTATCAAGCACATGTTTACACCCAATTGTTCCTACCTAAAGATATAGTCGAACAATAGAAGCAAGTAAAAACTTTGTGTCCATTAGGCAATGTCAAAACTGGAAATCTATTTCACATATATACTGATTAGGAGAAGAACTCCCTAAGCACCAGCCCAGAAGACTGAAATCAATATCAGACTGATACCCAAAGAATTAACCAACCAATATGTTTCTGGGAAACTAAGCATGATAGACTCCTTTTAGGTCACAAGAAATCCCTTCCTAAAACCAACCTGTTTCCTATAGAACCAAAAAGTTTAGTCAACCCAACGGACACCCTCAAGCCCCAACATGTATTACTAACAGATGAGCCATACTCCCTATGGGGTTTGCAACAGAAAATAGGATTGAGAATAGGACCGAGAGGATATGCTTAAAAGATAGCAAGCAAATAAGCTCTACAGGAAAAGAGGGATCAAAGATATACTCTTAAAAAGAGATATGATGCGCGTATCTAGTCTTCAATCTTCTGAGTCGCATTTCCTTGAGCTTAACTCCATTGTGCTTTCACCGTCTTTAACTTCACAATTTCGTAGCTTCTTAATTCTTGTTTCCAAAATATGAGTTGGAACTCATTCCACTGTTGCCTCTCGTTTCACTTTCACTTATTCTCCTTCTAGTATACTCGGCTCAAACATAACTGCGTACTCATGGTTTCATGCAAGCTCTCCAAAATTCACTAGTGAATCTCGGATCTCGTTCACTTACTAGAAGGTATTCCACATAAATGAATTATCTCTTGAAAATAAACAAATGCCAACCATGTTGCCAAGTGTACTTACTAAGGTGATTTTCTAAAACTCATGCATAAGCGAGATGAACCATCCGCCTTAGTGGCGAACACTGCTCGAGCGGATCAATAAATGTATCAATAGATTCTAGGTAACTAAGCATGGCAGAACCCTAAGGGTTACACTAGACTTCGAGGGCATTACCGAGGCTAGTCAAGAGCTTAACTACCCACTTTTCATACTCGAGAATGGTACCATTTCTGGATAACCACTCCATCCCTAGAATCAACCCATAGCCCAAAACATAAGCTTTACTTCTAAACTCAACACTTAGCATAGACATTCTCAAATCCAAACAAGTCATGAATAAATGAGCCGATTCCCCAACAGGATTTGAGACAAAAATGGGATCCTCTACTATGCTAGTACTAAGGTGCAGTGACTTAACTATCGAAGCAGACTTAAAAGGATGCGATGTACAAAAACAAAGTTCTAACGGGATGATAGAAAAGAAAGCTAAACCTTTAACAAAAACATTCCACCTTTCTTAGGTACACTAGTAGTGAGAGCATGCAATTGCCCTCTCGACGATCTTGTCCTTTGCCCTTGTCCTTGTCTTATAATACTTAACTACATGCCCCTTTTCACCACACCAACGATGCTCTTTCTTGTCATGGGTTTTATTATTCTTTTACTTTGACCTCTTTCCTTTCACCTTTTCCTCCTTCGTGGGTTAAGCCATATCAATAAGTTTTTCATCCTTAGGCTTGTGTTCTTTATCCCTGTTCTTACTATCCTTGTATAGTTTATTGACAAGTTTCTTGAAAGCTACCTCCATCGCACGGGAACTCTACAAAGCTTGAAATAAGATTAGACGCAGATGGAACTATTGTGGCTACAGATGGAAGTTGGGCATTTCTTTGCCCTCCTACATGTGTCAACGCCTACAAAACTATGGTGAAAAAGAAAGAGAGAAGAAACTCAAGGAGAGAATCAAAAGATAGTGCATATGGCTTTGGGGAATATGCCTTTCGTAAAACAAAACTTTTCTTAGAAAAATGCTTCTTTGTAAACGTTTTGAAAATAATTTCAGAAGGTTTTTAAAATCTTTTGCCCAGTCTGGTAACCTTCTGCTCTGATACTAAATGTAACACCCCACATCCGTTAAGGTCACTCACAAAGGGAATGCCTTAACTTCAATGGAGCATTATGGGTACTGGAACAGAAATATTACAAGACAGACATATATAAAACAACGGAAAGTAAAGTAGAAGTATTTCAAATCATTTATTAAAAATAATTGTTTACAATAAAAGCCCATCAACTTTCAAATACCCAACTACATAGCCAAAATATCTGTCTTGCTCAAAAACAAAGAAGCATGAAAATAAATTGTAGTATTCCCTAATAAAGCAAAGCAAGCCATAGCCAAGAGAGATCCAAGCCGCACATGAAAGAGCCTTGGAGCTTGTTAAGATCCGAACTAAGTTGTATTCCCACCCTGCGAACCTGGGGGAGGGGGGGGAACGAAAGAAAAAGAGGCGAAACAAAATGGGTCGGTCATAAAGACTAAGTAAGTCCTAGTGACTTTCAGTATAAAAACAGGTAAAGATAACATGGCATGAATAAACTGAAAGTAAACATAAGCATGATGACAAGATAAGGTACATGCACGATGAATCAAGTATAACATCCCATATTTCCCATCAAGGGTGGCGTCACAAGGTTCCTACCAAGTATCATATCGCAGGGTTTCTATAACGTCGCAAGATTTCTAAGTTTCACCATTACCCTATTTTCCTTGATTTCCTATATTCTCTGCACCACCTAACTAGCATTCCAATTAGTTTACTTAGTTGTAATTACAAGATAAGTGATCCCTCATACCCCCCCCCCACATGATAGCTTTATAGGTATATATCACACGATGAGGCTCCCCCCCCTCATATTGACAATTTCATGTCCCCACCGTACCTACCTTAATTGATCGGCTCTTACTTACCATGTTTCACATGTGTTATATACAAAGGTTATCCCAACCCCGTAGTGCGGTAGCCTTCAGGACTACATCTAATATGAGGATTTTTCCTCAACCAGCCCAATTACCATGAATGTGTTAGATGTATCCTTACTACCCTAATCGATCGGCTCCTACTCGACCTAGTTCTTGCGGCCCCCCACTTGTAGATACCTGTGCTGGTCCCACCCTAGGGTGTATCAATCCCTAGGATGGCAACCCCGACACCCATTTTGATGCACAACTTTATATCTACTGATGCCCAGTGGCTAAATTTTCCACTCCGGAATACGTGCACGCTTGTAATCCGTCGGAACTTGCACTGCTGCATCCCCTGCCGCCGTTTTGACCGCTTACAATCAGCCCAGTAATCGTGCCCCACCCTGCCTAGCTCAGGGTATCGTTGATACCTAATGTGGGTTACTGCTGAAACGGGTCCCGTTACTGGGGTTTTCCTAGGGTCTATTCGTATACCCCACAGGTTGGTTAAGTGTTATCTATTTAACTTAACTCCACCCCCCATCATGATACCGTGGTTAAGTGTTCTTTCTTGTGTTATTTAACCCTACCGCATGTCTTGTTATATCGGTTAAGCATTCTCCCCTGTGTTAACTTAACCCTTACCATACCTCACATTAGATTGGTTAAGTGTATGTTAACTCAACCTCATCCACTAGCCATTTTATAATGGTTAAGTGTTACCCTCGAGTATTTACTTAACCCTACCACACATCAAGTTATATCGGTTGGGTGTTATCAACCCATTCAAGTTAAACCAACCCATTTAACTTAACCCTCCCGTTCATCAGATTGTATTGGTTACGTATTTTCAAGTAATTCATGGCTTAACCTGCCCACGTATCATGCTAAGTTGGTTAAGTATTATCTATATGTTCAAGTTGACTTAACCCTGCTACGTGTCATGTTATATTGGTTAAGTGTCATTAGTCTAGTCATATTACTTAACCCACCCATTGGTCTGATTAACAGTTATGTTGGTTAAGCCCACATTTATAAATTTTACATGTTCTTAACTCTACCGGTTAGGTCCAAATTTTCTTGTCATCCCACCTAACCCTCTAACCATACCCACGTCTTGTTATGGTTAGTATTCCTTAATTCATTCATTATGACGAACGAATCATGACCTCTCACATTAGACCGTGCATTTTGTGGCAACTGGATTTGCTAGCGGTTCCGAGCAGATTTACACCACAAATTAAGTCTAACCTCGTGTCATAAACCGTTACGCCTACAATTTGGCCTTCGACCTCTCACATTAGACTGACACTTTGTGGCTACTGGATTATCCGGGCGGTTCCGGGCAGATTTACACCACAAACTGAGTCTAACCTCGTGTCAAAGGTTCATTAATGGTCGTATTCCACCCAAAACCCCAATATCAATTCATATGTTTAACATATAAAAATTTTCATGTTTCAACCACGTTCATATTTCCAGTTATATGCCAATTATCAAGTTCATAATTCACGTTTTTGCCCCAAAATGTATTCCCAAATTATTATCATAATTTACTATAAGGTTATGCCAAGTTATAGCCTTATATTTACAATACATGCCAACTACCCAAAACCCAACTTAGGCGCGTTCAAATTAAACCTCTACCAAGTCATAAATTATCATATATGTCTCAACTCCAAATTTTACATAATTAACATATGCCCAAGTTTTAGATTACATGTTAGTTTTGGATATGCCCAATTCATACCAAATTTACATATGTTCAATTCATGTCGTTCTACATGTATGCCAATTTTATGCCAATTTACACACATACCAAGTTCCATGCCGTTTTACATATATCAATATTCTTGTCATTTTACATAGGTCAAGTTTCATACCAAACTACATGTATTCCATGTTTACACCAATTTACCCAAACTTACAAACTTTAATTATAACGATAATATTCAATATCCCAATTTCATGTTATGCCGTCAATTTTACCAACATATATATCCAATATAGACAATATTCCCATATTTCCCCGTATTCAATCGTATGCAAATCGCGATTTAGGCCTAGATCCGAAATTGACCTAGGTTCATCAAAAGAAAATAAATAGGGGGAGGTATAATTTGTATAACAATAAGTACAGAGAGAAAACCGGCATAAGAACATCATCTCAGGCATAAAAGATAGATCTTGATAATAATATCACATGAATCAAGAAAACTGATTTACAACAAGCTGAATAGATCATAAGCTTGACATGAGAATGAAAATAAAAAAGTCCCAAAACTCAAGATTCAAGAAGCAACAGAAATAGATCTGAATCGATAAACATACTTAAATCCAATTCCACTTTATTCCATGGCCCTGTTATAATTAACAAGTTTAAATCTAAAAAGTTACTAGAACTTACAGATCGTGGCTAATGAATTAAGAACTGAATTTGTTGTAGAATGATGATTTATTGTCTTGAATCATTGTAGAAGCCTTAATCTTCGAATTAAATTGTGTATGAAAGCTTTGTCCTTAGAATTGATTTAAGTTTGAATGCATAAGCTTTAATTTGGGAGGGGGGGGGGGCGGTCATCGTTCAAGAGGGAGTTCAACAGCATTTTGGTGTAAGAATGATTTGTTGTGAATTAGGTTAGGTCTAAGGGTGTTTTTATAGGTGTAGCATTTAGTTTAGGCCCTTAGATTAACCCTAGAATCAATCCTGACCTTCAGAAATCGTCTCAGCCCACTGACTCAACCGGTGCCCCCAACCAGGCCACCCTGGCCCGACCAGGGAGGCCAGGTCGACCTTATGGTCGACCTGGTCTGGCCAGATCGACCCCCAGGTTGACCCTGTGGTCGACCTGGTCTGGTCAGGTCAACCCCTAGGTCGACCCTATGGTCGACCTGGGCTCTAGGCGCAAATTTTCCCGCCCAGCCCGCTTCTGGGTCTTGAATTCGAATTTGAATTCGAATTTCTTAGCTGTTTTAGATTCTGAAGATTCGTGAAACTTCTAGAGGTCATAACTCGGTCGTACGGACTCCAATTTTCGAAACTCGGACTCGATTTCATGCAGAATTCCGAGACGAACGCATTGGCGCAACCCATTTCCCTTGATCCTCATTTTAAAAATTAATTATACCTTGATTTCTAGTTTCAACATGTTATTAAAATTCGGGTTGTTACGTAAAAGGACCTTAACCCTCATCCTATTCAAATGAGTACCCAAGAGTTTTAGGGGGAAAAAACTACAGGTCAGTCAAAACGACTAGTGTAAATAATATTCCTTCTACTTGACACAATGGATACCTAGTGAGACCAGTCACATTATAGAACATGTTTCCCTCTCACTAGTATCAAGCAATAATATCATAACCAATCTTATACTCCTGCATTTCAATGATTAGTATTATAGCAATAATAATGCCAATACAATAGTAATTTGCAATATGCAACACATAGTGGATTCTCCCCTCCCAGTTATACTGATTAGCTGTCTTAACAGTTCTTTTTATTTTGATTCTTATTATGTGCTTCGTCGAGTATCCCTTCCCTAGACATTGGAACCATTTTTTTCTTTATTTTGATTCCCATGTTGTGCTTCGTGAGGGAGTCCTAACAAGATTAAGTTCTTCTTTATTTCGATTCTTGTACCATGCTCCATAGAGTAACCCTCCCTTAGGCAACATAACCTAATTCTTATTTTGATTCCCGTATTGTGCTTCATGGAATGTCCTCCCCTAGACAACATAACTGAATTTTGATTCCTTTATACCAATTTATATTTTAGTCTTTGTAGAGAAATCCTCTACTAGGAAGCATAACCAACTTCTTCTTTATTTTGATTCCCATACTATTCTTTGTAGTGTAACCCTCCACTAGGATACGAAACAAAAATTCTTAATAATTTCCACTTAATTGGTGTCTCCCCAATTCATACTCCCATTGGTCCCCCCTAATGTTCACACAAATGCAAGGTCATAAAAATGGTTACCTATCAAACAACATATGCATTTCAGAGATTCCTTACCAAAGTATGGTGCAAACTTCAATGGGCACGACATTGATTTTGTCCTTCAATCACCTTCAACTCCATTTCAGGTATCAAAGTCAATATTCATGCTCTCACAATAGGAAAAACCATATTGATTCCACGTAAGAAGCAGTTAAGTCCTGTTATCAATTACAATATCCACAAAAAATAGAGGCAGAAGCCTTTAGCTGATTCAGAAAACAATTTGGTAAAAGGATCTCCTTTTCATCATTGTGGACAACAACAAGCCATGGATGCAAAGCCTTACAGCATTTTGTTTTTAAAAGCATTTTTGTCGACCGTAATTGCGTCTAAGAAAGTAAATTAGAAAACAAATTTATAAAGGCCTATCGTTAAAGGCAATGACATCAAGGGTTATGAAATCAGGGGCTTCAAGTTAGAAAACTAGACCATATCGACGGTAGAGCTATCATCGTGTCGACATGGCCATGGACAGATATCACAGTTTTGAATGCAGTTTATATAAAACAATTCTTAAAAACAGTCCCTTCAGCAATATTGGAGTCGAAAGATTCGATGGCAATGAAGTGACTTACTTCATGAATAAACTTGGCCAAAATCACATGCATCAACCCGACTCTAAGGCAAAGAGCCACAAATAATTCACTATCTAAGGAAATTATGTCAATAAGCTCAATGGAAAACATCCCGAAAACATACTGTAATCAAACAATTTAACAAGTTAAAGCTTATGTTGGAAAACTCAACCTTCCTCTTCTATTGAAAGGTGTTAGGACGTTAGTCTCAAGCACTTAGTTTAAGATTATATAACAACCCTTTTGAGTTCCTTTGAAAGGTAGCGTGGTGATGACCTCTTCCTTTTTATATAAAATAAGGTTTCAAGTATTTTAAGCCTTTTTGATTTCTTGGAAATGGACGAAGGTGGTAACCTCTAGGTTCCCCTTTCGGTTTCGAAGAAATGTTTGGAGATGATACTACTATTCTTTTCAAAAAAGGTATTTTCTAAGTAAAATAACCCTTTCGACTGAACCGAAGGGTACTAAGGTTTTAGACCTTGGGTTCTTTGATGAAACAAGTTCCCTTTAAGGAAAAGTTCCATTCGACCTTATCGAAAAAGTTAGGGCAAAAGCCTCTAAAGCGACTAACTTTCAAAACAAAATTTAAATAATTATCAGAACCAAATCCAAATCCGAAAGGTAAAGGTGGAAGCCTAAATACTTTATATATCAAATTTGTGATATTTCAATCATCCAATGGTATCATGAGGTGGCTTCCGAGAGCATCGGAAGGGTACTCCCGAATTTGAGAACGACACTAACATTAAATACGAGTAAAACTGGTTTATTTATTTATAAAGCTATACTTTGTACCAAGTCCACTATATTTGTTGAAATCTCATTGGTTTATGAAAAGTAGGTTAACAAAGATACAACCTTTTTCAATACTTCGTACCATTCAAGGTACAAAATTTGTATAGAAATTAGTTACATAATTAACGCAAAAGCTTTCCTAAGCGAAATCAACCTTAGGAAATCCCTAATAATTAACAAAACATGAGAAAAATCCTAAAATTCCAAAAAATGAAGAACATCTATTCTTCAACTTTATATAGAATTTTCGGGTCAAAATAATTTATTTTTGTTATTTTGAATTAATAATCAATTATCTCATCTTGGGAAATTTGTAAAATATTCATACAAGAATGGAAAATTATAAAGTTCAAAACCCATTTGAAAAATTATATAACATAAATCATATCAAACTTTCTTAACATTTGGATATCTCTAACTATAGGTTCCTATTCATTTTCATAAAGATCAAACATATAATCCAAAACTAATCATGGGTATTGCTAAACAACCAAATAGCATTAATATGAACATGAAAATAATCATGATCAACCAAAAACAATTTAGATATGAGCAAATAACCTAATCTAACATGAGAAGAGATTGTTATTCATCTTATTTGGATTAAAGGCTTGAGATTTTAGATGTTAATTCTATAAGCTTTAATATTCTAGCTTCCCTTTTAGATTTCCTCTTCTTCCCTAAGCTTTAATGGTCGGCCTCCTTATGATATATTTTAAGCCTTTAGAAATGGAAGTGTAGTGATAAAATGTGGAAGTGTGTGTATCAATATGAGACTATAAGTTTCCAACTTTGCCTCTCTCGTATCCTCCTTCTTTTATATTTTCAACTGAATTAAGTTCTAAAGCCAACTTATTAATTAGTTTATTAAGCCCAAATCTCATCTCTTCATCCCCCATAATATTCATGTTTCATTTATCTAATTAAATTCTTGAACAATGTTCGCTGAAAATTGGAGATTTTAAAAAATCATTCATTCAAATAACGCTTAGCGAACACAATGATACTTAATGAGCTGTCACTAAATAATTAACTTTCAAGTCATTACACTAGTATTTACATTAGCATTTAATAACTATATCAATTGTTAGAATTAATATTAGTCTCCTAAATTAATATTATAGCATAAGGGGGTTTATTCTACTAAACACATGTCAATTAGAATAGTTTCATCCAATAGATAGAGTTATTGGCCAAATAGATAACACCAAACATACATTCAAATTAACAATGTTATAATTAAATAACTTAATCCGATCTAAATCAATAAGATTTGTCACTTCAAATTATTATTAGTTTCACTAATGATAACTCAATTACCAAACAACTATTAATTTCAACATGCAAGCATATAATAAGTACAATCAATTAGCATTTTCAATAATCACTAGATAATAAATTATTTGATATACTATATAATATACTAACTAATTAGAAAGGTGAGTTTTACTCACCATTATTCCAGTTTTCGCATTTGCATCCCGGTTCCAGCTAGAATCGATAGCTAGAAATTCAATGAGTTCTAATTCAATAATAGAATGTAGAGTTCGTAGTTGTGAACATAACGCGACAAATTGTGTTCGATTTGGACCTAAACTGAGCAGCTTATTATGTTTACAAGTTACATGAATTTAGTAATAATAGTTTTCCTTAATGGCAACCATTAGTTTTGAATTTATTACCTAACAAAACCATAATCACTTATTAACAACTCGAGGCCACTAAAATAAATCTAATCATCTCCCTCGATGCTCTACTAATCAATCGCACGTTTCCACCTTGTGCCACAATACACTACCGCCTGACCACTTTAGCTTTACCACCCTCTAAAAACCATATTCCTCTTTGTCCCGCCATTGTTTTGTCCTAAATCTAAGAATGTGCTTTCGGAAAACACTTCCATTGACTACAAATTAATGTTGCCTCCGATCATGTCGCCTCTTGCTTACCAAAAATAATCTTCTCCACTACCGACCAAATATCACCTCAATAACCATCAATTCACCATCAATGAGCTATATTCCCTTAAAAATATGATTACCGATGAACTAAAATCAAGCAAACTCTGGCCACTTCGTGATGATCTAACCAATCATTACATGCCAATAGATTAAGCGCATAATCTTTCAGTTGAGGTCAAATGCCGATATAGCCAATAATAGCACCTATCAAAACAAGTTTTTAGATGTGTATAATTTAGAATGAATGACGAAGATAAGAGAATTACGTTTTGCAAATGAAGGTGTATTAGTATCCTTATATAGGATTCTTTAAACAACATTATTCACTCTGAAAATTTCACAACCTCCTAGCGAGGCATTCTCACTAATATTGTGTACTAAATACTTATATGCCAAATTCATTGGAACTAGTTTCAAGAGGCAACTCTAACATATACAAAATTAATCTTTTTGAAATCAAACTATATTAATTAAATTTCAAAAATAAAAGCAATATGCGTTTCTAGCTTGTACAACCGCATGAGACGCCAAATCATCACAAAACTTTGTGGGACATAACAACATACTACTATGGGTTTGATGATATAGGTTTTGTCAAGATCGGAGATTTTTTGTAGAAAAAGCTAATTTCATACATTAATTAGAATAAACCAATGTTATTGATTTTAATCACTTTAATTTATAGAATAATACATTTGTATTAACATTCTTATTCAAAAAAATATAAGGTTAAAAAATTATTTTAAATACAATATTCCATTTATTTATATAACTCAATTAAAATATATCAAACAACTAAAATACTTTAAATTCGAGTAATTTAATTCCTTAAATCACTAATTTAATATTTAAATTTTATTTAAATAACTGCGACAAAAATCTTGGTTATTACAATTATTATTAGTACAGAATCCGTAAGTGTCTCTAACAGTCGTGAATAACGGACTGCTCGACATTTGGAGACTAGTATGTACTCTAGTCTCTGTAGATACATCAATATATAGTATTAATATATCTTGACTTGGAATAGATAAAATGATATACATATATTTATTGTGATATATTACTTATTAACGCCACAACAACTTGAGATGAAAGCATCATTCCTTACGAACCACTTGAATATGAATCTTATAGATCCAACAAAAAGAAAAAATAAATAAAATAATAAAAGAAACAGATCATATACACGAATTTATAATGTCTGGTTATTAACTAAGCTTACATCCACTTTATAAGTTTTGTTTATTCTTCTTCTACCAATTACAAGTTGTTTGAATAAAGATGAATTTCAAGTACAAGAGTTAATTGAAGTAGATTACAATAGCCCTTAGGTGATGCTGTGTGAGAGGAAAATGTTGAAGGTAGATTTCAATATGTAATTGTAGGAACATATCAAATCCACTTTATGTTGGAGATAGTCCAATATCTATAGGTTTTTGCAAATGAACTGGGTCTGACCGTAACAACAAAAGACTTGTATTGAGAGTAGGAAGCTACACGAAAAACCTCAGAGTCATATGACTCAATATAGACCGATGTCGACCCATATGTTATGGATCGGTACTGTTCCATAACTATGATTCGTATGACTCTACAGTTTAATTTGAAGGTTTTTAATCTTCTTATGATGTCTTCTATGAAGTTTCATATCTTTTTTACTTTGTTTGCTAAGGTTTCATACCCGAGTGACTTTGAACTGAGCTCCATGTTGGATTTTCCATCTACAACTTAATCTAGAAACATCATGAAAAATAGGCCAAGGGTGTAACTAAGATCACAATAGCGCGACCCTTGATGGGTCGCATCAATGCTTGTAACAACCCGTCTTTTTTGACCGCTCCAAGTCGGTATTTAAACCAACTCAGAACATTCAAAACGACAACTCGTTATTTAGCTTAGCGGATTTAATAGAACAAACACAGAATCACATAGTACAATATTTGCAATGGAATAAAATTTCATAAATTAATACCAGAATTTACAGAATCCTTGTGCAGCGGAGAAAAATAATAATATAAAATGTACATAAATCTCTTGAAATAATTTTACTATTTTGTCGAGCTTAGCGCATGCATGCCTCTTCACGTTCGTTTCTCGTTTTGTGATCTGAAATCCTTAAGCCTGGTACACTTAGGACCTGACCCGAGTGTCCCATGCAAAAACACAAAATATCCAAGTCAGGATTTAACTTATTTCAAGTTAGCAAACTTCGATTTAACCACATAAATATAATTAGTTTGATTCCAACAATTTATTAAATAAAAAAACCGTGAACTGTCAAGATACATTCACTACTACGGATCAATGTACTTGCATGTGTCATATAGTAGTCTAGGTGGAAGTAACAAGTGATGAATGACATGATATTTTTGCATGCATAATAAATTCTATGCATGCCTAACAAGCATACTAGCAAGACTAAGTAACATGCATGTAACCCAAAGACGACACAACAGCCGTCAATACTGAAGAAAGCAAGGTAAGGAAATTGACCAATCATATATAAAGCTTTGTGTGTGTGTGTATATATATATATACATATATATATATATATATATATATGTATGTATGCGTGAGTAGAACAAATTGTGACCAAGTTTAGCAAAGCATGTTAGCATATGACTTGTAGTAAGGTAAGGAGCCGATCGGTGTTCAAATACAAGTTTTGGTGGGCATCCAATGTAACTTTTCCTAATTACTCATTTACAAAATTTCAAAACCTACCAGTTCATGTTACCAGAAGCAAAATTTCCAAACAACAACCATTCTATGTTATAATAGTTGTATCAGTAAGGACTAAACAGCAAGGCCATTTGAATAGGAAAAAAAACAAACCTACATGATAAAACTGCAAACAAAGAATATTGCATGCGTTGAAATGGTAACTTGATTACAAAAATCTATATCACAATCTTCAAATCTACCAGTAGGGTAATTATGATATAAAGTCTAAAGAAACTCATATCAACATCATGGAAAAAAATTCCAACAAGTGGCAAATCAGTTTTTTTTTTTCAAAATCACATTAATATGACAAACATAATTGCTATCAAGGTAGTATGATACTTTTTTTTTGAAAAACATTAAATGTCCTATAAGAACCAACATGCAGTGAAAAACGTATAGGTATTTACGTTCTAGAACTAAGAAACTGGGTGACACGGTTTCATATTACCAGATTGTTAAAGTGACTTCAAGGGTTCAATACACATAATTAGTTCCGCATGCATACGGTATGGTTCAGCATGCAATGGGAGAAAAGTGGTGAACTAGGACGACATTGATGCTAGAGGATGGTTATGTATATATCCATACATCTACCGAATTCATAACAAGACAGCCGACAACAGCCAAACAACAACGATGAACAAACACAACCAATTACACTTTGCGAAGAGGCGAAATTTGCTACTTGCAACAAGTTTAAATTGTAAGCTAACTTACCATTGACTGGCGATGGAATTTGGGTGACGCGACGAGGCAACACTACAGTGGAGCGGTTGTTTGCGGTCTCAGGTGGCTTCGATTGTGGGTTTTAGGCGAAGTCAGGGTGGTTGCGAGGCCAAAACTGTTGAGTTTCGGCATTCTCTGCGTACCGTACGCGCTTCACTATGTCTATTGGAGTCAACGGTCGAAGTCTCTCATGTCGGCGTCCTGATTAAACATCCCCATTGCCTCCCATTGAGCATATAATTTGGTATTGGTAAGCACTTATTGTAACAAAAGGAATCCCAAATGTTACTTGCTACCAATACCACATATATACCACGATCCTTCTTAATATCTTGCGATGTGGGACAATTTTCCCGTTCAATCCACGCACCCACTCCATTCCATTCCAATGTGAACCACACCTAACAATCTCCACCTTGGCGAGCATTGCTCAAGTCACCTTAGAGTTACACCTTGAGTCCTCTTCACAGTTGGTTAGGCTGCTATCCCGAGTTCTCATAAGCAGTGGCGTCATGCTGGTTTTACCATTGTATATCCACCTTGACGAGCATACCATGCTCAAGCCCCTTTGGAGCCATGCTTCGGTCATGCTACACATACCGGTCCCCTCGAATCATGGAGCTCTGATACCATGTTGGAATTTGGATATAGGGAGGAGGAGAGAGATAGAACGTAGAATAATTGAATGACTACATTTTTTTATTGCTTCACTTTTTCTTCATACAACTTAATTACAAATGAGAGAGTACAACCCTTTTATAACATAGCCAATTATCTAGAGTCTTCTTATTCTAGAGTTTTCTTTTATTCTCTAATTTCTACTTTCCTCAACAAAGCAATTCTAGAATTCTCCATTTGATAAATCTAAAATTTCTTACCATATATTTTAACCTTCCCATATGCACAATTAATATTTTCCTAAAACCAAGTTTATTTCCAACAAAAACTGCGGCTTGGAAGCGTTGCCCGTTAGCAGGCTTCGACGCTTGCTGGCCGAGATAAGGCGTGGGTTTTATCGATCAAGGAGGAGGCCGTGGAGAAATAGATCTGAGGAAAGAAGCCATTTTTTTTTTGATTTAGGGGAAGGAAGTATTTTGGGAAAAGAGAGGCTGCTCCATGTATAAGGAGGCGAGGGAAGTGACGGTGGTGGGCTAATTTGGTAGATAAGGTGAGAGATCGGTAACTTTTAGGAGCCGTCTTTCTTTCTTTTTTCTTCTTTATTTTTTTTTAATTTTTTTTATGAGAAATGGTTTGCGTTGAATAGAAAAAAGGGAGGAGCGATGCATGAGCAGATCTAAGGAGAAGAACGATAAGAGTTAAATAAAGAAGGGAAGAGAGAAACAGTCAAAAGGGTAGAAAAACCAAAATGATGCAATTTTTTTATTTGTTTATTTAAAATGACCGAACGTAGCCAGATTCACAAGAAGGAACGACACAAATTTTGAAGAAACAGTAGACTTTAAATACGTATTTAAACGAGGTCCCACGTTTCCAAATCCAAATGTTTGTTGTTTCACACGCTTATTTATTTAATTAATTTTATCTTCCTCTTCCTAATGTATTCAAATTTATTGTTAATGGTTTAAATTATTTGACTTTTTCTTTATGCTGCAAACGAAATGAAATTTCGTATGTTACTACGGAAATTCTTTCATCTATATTAAATTGAACGTATTTTAAATATGAAATTTTCTTAATTAATTAGACTACAAAATTTTACGTTCTACTTGCGGTAATTGCACCATTTCATATCAATATCATTGAAATTTCCATTGTTAATGTTTTATTTAAATTTACTTAAATTAAATAAATACATGTATTTTCATGTTCACATTTAAAGTTTTATTTTAAATTCCAACGTCAACCATTTCTATACGACTAAGGTTATTTTTTCACGATCGACAATAACGTTCCAAAACTTATGAACACATATGGTTTGTTTGGTTATTGATCTTATCATAGATTGTTATTAGAAATAACATTTGAAATCGTTTATTAATAATACCCTAGAATTTAATTTCAAACCATTTAAATTAAGAATTGAATCAAAAATTCAAATTTATTTCCATTAACAAATCATAGAGTTTCAAGTCTCAAATTGACTTATTCCAAATTTCATATAATTTATTATTCCAAAACCAGTCGAAATTTACGGGATGTTACAATCTTCCGCACTCGGAACTTTTCTTCCTCGAAAAGGAACGAAATTAGAAACCAGTAATTAAATGATATACCATTCATACGCATATCAACTTCGATTGTCTGTTCGAACACAAATAATTAGTATTGTTAACCCGATCACTCTAGTACGAGTTTCATATTCGACTTCTTGATTAGAAACTTTTATTCTTCTTTCATAGCAATAAACTAAGACCGAAAATTTCAAATTCACATTAAAAACTCTTGTCAGTGTTCGTCGTCGAGAATCGAGCAAAAAAATTTATTTAGAATCAAAATTTTATATTCAAACTAAATCAAAATTGTTATGCGAATAGAATGATTTATGTTTAACTACATATTCATTCCATTAGTTCGTTCCCTTTCTCGAGACGAAAATTAGTATTTTGATTTATTTCAAAGCCGTGAGCTTGCAAAACATTTAAAAACTTTTTCTTATTTTATTATGTTGAAGTGATAAAATGTTAAATTTTCACATCATTAATTTGTTAGTTAACGTCAAAATACTTTATAACTCGAAGGCTTAACAAGTTTATTTTCATTCTTAAAAGTTTTAGCGTTGATTAGACACACGACTAAAATCTTCATGTGCTCAATGTACGTGTTTCAACTTCTAGTGAAAATACTTAAAAACTTTTAAAAAATTCGGAAAATATGTTCCTTCATGGATAGCGGTTACTCGGCAGCTACGCTATTATCCCAGTAGAATCGCTTATAACCATAGCATCACACCCCTTGAATTTTTCCATGGTTGTTGCCATAGATCGCAGTTACATAGTGGTTCCGACCACTATCTCAGTGGAACTGCTCGTACTGTAGGCATCGCACCCCTCGAATTTCGCTATGGCACCTAGATCGTAGTTACACGGCGGTTACGACCACTATCTCAGTGGAACCGCTCGTGACTGTAGGCTTCGCTCCCCTCGAATTACGTTAGAACAGATAAGTAATAATAATCAACGTGATCCCACCGAGTGAGATTCCAGTATCAATGAATACTCCAATCAACGGAGCACCAATGCAGCTACGATTTTCAATTTTCAATGGAAGGCACCACCCATATCTTCATTTGGAAAACAAACATAATAAATATATTGTACTTCATTTCACGTTACATATATATCGCACTTAGATAAATATCAATTTACATAAGATTTTCTTTTTGAACCATGTTTTTCAACATGTCATTCTCATATAAATTCTATTATATAAGATTATTATTTCAATCAATTATCTTCCAAATCAGTGGGTTTCGAGTTAATCTCATACTTATATAAGTTTCAAGCATTTCATATCACAATATTCGTAGTCGATAATCTTCCAAATTTTCATTTCAATATCAAATTAAATAGATCTCAAATTGATTCGAGTACTCAATGTCATTTCAAAATTTTAAGTTCATATTTTCAAATTGGTGCATTATCAATTATTCACATTCAAATTTGGCTTCACAATTCGATTATCGATATTCAATCAAATCTTTATAGTCAATCATTTTGGATTTTAAATTATTCGAATTGTATATATATACTTCTATCAAAAAATTTAAGTTACATACAAAATAGTTTTGGAAAAAAATAATAGCTTAATATAAATAGTTTTGAGTAAATAGATAGATTTTTCGAAAAATAAGTTCGAATAAAATAGATAGGCTTGGTAAATAAATTAGATAGATTCAAAAAATTAAATTTGAATAAACTAAATAGATTTTGAAAAAAAGTATTTGCAACCAAATATAATTATAAGCAAATGGTTTAAATAAGAGCGATAAAGATAATGCTAATTTGAATAAAATAATTGTAAAATAAATAGTACTAATTTCCAAAAATAACCCAATCTGAATTACTTATCCAAAATTCAATAATTAGTTAATGTCGCTTTCATTTCGAAGTTAATTAAACTCAATTTAACTTCAGACTCAACTCGGTTATATTTCAAATTGAAACAAAGGTTCAAATTAGATCACATATCGAGTTTCCTATTTATGTCTTCAATTTCAATTTGATTTCATCTTTGAACCTCAATTTTTATTACATTCAAAGTTGAACTAATGGTTCAAAATTTGTATTCACATTCAATTTCTTTTGAGCTTATAAGGATATAACTCAAAATTTTAAATTCCATTTGAAATAATCTAATTTGTTCAACTAGTCGGAAAATCGATTTTTTAATCAATCGTTGGGAATTTAGACTCGGCTTTTTATTCGAGATATATTTTATTCGAGATGTATAGATTAGACTTGTCCTGATATATAGGATTATGTCGCTCGACCCAAACTCGCGATTTATTCTAGATTTTATTTCAATCATTCAAAATATCTTCATATTTGTATATTCAAAAATATTTCAAAAATTAAATTCACTTTACCAAACAAATAATCAACAAATCTACCTATACTGGTCTCCCTCACTTTGAAACCTGATAATGAATCCTAACGACGAAAAATTTATCCTCGAAATTATTATTTAACAACAAAGTGGGTTCTCCATTTATATATTTATTTTCAAAAACATTTTGGACAATCACTTGAAAACACATTTTTCTTTCAAAAACACTCGTATATATTAATAATATATTAAATAACTTAAAAAATTCCATTTCAAATGTTTATCAATATAACTTAAAAATTCCATTTCAAATGTTTATCAAAATAACTTAAAAAATTCCATTTTCAAAAACATTTCAAATGTTTATCAATATAACTTAAATAACTTAAAAAATTCCATTTCAAATAAGCCTGGTACACTTAGGACCTGACCCGAGTGTCCCATGCAAAAACACAAAACACCCAAGTGAGGATTAAACTTATTTCAAATTAGAAAATTCGATCTAATCACATAAATATAATTAGTTCGATTCCAACAATTTATTAAATAAAAAACCGTGAACTATCGAGATACATTCACTACTACGGATCAATGTACTTGCATGTGTCATATAGTAGCCTAGGTGGAAGTAATAAGTGATGAATGACATGATAATTTTGCATGCATAATAAATTCTATGCATGCCTAAGAAGCATATTAGCAAGACTAAGTAACATGCATGTAACCCAAAGATGACACAACAACCTTTAATATTAAAGTAAGCAAGGTAAAGATATTGACCAGTCATATATAAATCTTTGTGTGTGTGTGTGTGTGTGTGTGTGTGTGTGTGTGTGTGTGTGTATATATATATATATATATATATATATATATATATATATATATATGCATGCGTGAGTAGACCAAATTGTGACCAAGTTTAGCAAAGCATGTTAGCGTATGACTTGTAGTAAGGTAAGGAGCCGATAGGTGTTCAAATACAAGTTTTGGTGGGCTTCCAATGTAACTTATCCTAATTACCCATTTACAAAATTTCAAAGCCTACCAGTTCATGTTACCATAAGTAAAATTTCCAAACAACAACCATTATATGTCATACTAGTTGTATCAGTAAGGACTAAACAGCAAGGCTGCTTGAATAGGGAAAAAACCTACATGATAAAACTGCAAATAGAGAATATTGCATGCATTGAAATGGTAACTTAGGAGAGGCTTACAAAAATCTATATCACATTCTTCAAATCTACCAGTATGGTAATTACGATATAAAGTCTAAGGAAACTTATATCAACATCATGGAAAAAATTCCATCCAGTAGCAAATCATTTTTTTTTCAAAACCACCTTAAATGGGAATATGACAGACATAATTGCTATTAAGGTAGCAGGATACTTTTTTTTTTGGAAAACATTAAATTTCCCATAAGATCCAATATGCAGTGAAAAACATATAGGCATTTACGTTCCAGAACTAAGGAACTAGGTGACACAGTTTCTTATTACCATATTGTTAAAGTGACTACAAGGGTTCAATACACATAATTGGTTCTGCATGCATACGGTATGGTCCAGCACGCAATGGGAGAAAAGTGGTGAACCAGGACGACATTGACGCTATAGGATGGTTATGTATATATACATACATCTATGGAATTCATAACAAGACCGCTGACAACAACCAAACAACAACGGTGAACAGACACAACCAATTACACTTTGCGAAGAGGCGAGATTTTCTACTTGCAACAAGTTTAAATCGTAAGCTAACTTACCATTGACTAGCGACGAAATTTGGGTGATGCGACGAGGTAGCGATGTAGTGGAGTAGTTGTTTGCAGTCTCGGGTGGCTTCAATTGTGGGTTTTAGGTGGAATCAGGATGGTTGCAAGGCCAAAACTACGGCTTGGAACGTTGCCCGTTAGCAGGCTTCGACGGTTGTTGGCCAAGACAAGGCGCGGGTTTTATCAATCAAGGAGAAGGCAGTGGAGAAATAGATCTAAGGAAAGAAGACATTTTTTCTGATTTAGCGGAAGGAAGTATTTTGGAAAAAGAGGGGCTGCTCCATGTATAAGGAAGCGAGGGAAGTGACGGTGGCGGGCTGATGTGATAGATAAGGCGAGAGATCGGTAGCTTTCAGGAGCCGTCTTTCTTTCTTCTTCTTTTTTATTTTTTTTTTAATTTTTTATGAGGAATGGTTTGCATTGAATAGAAAAAAGAGAGGAGCGATGCGTGAGCAGATCTAAGGAGAAGAATGGCAAGAGTTAAATAAAGAAGAGAGGAGAGAAACGATCAAAAGGGTAGATAAACCAAAATGATGCAATTTCCTTTTATTTTTTTTATTTGAAATGACTGAACGTAGCCAGATTCACAAGAAGGAACGACACAAATTTTGAAGAAACGATAGACTTTAAATATGTATTTAAACGAGGTCCCACGTTTCCAAATCCAAATGTTTACTGTTTCATATGCTTGTTTATTTGATTAATTTTATCTTCCTCTTCCTAATGTATTCAAATTTATTGTTAACGGTTTAAATTATTTGACATTTCCTTTATGCTACAAATGAAACAAAATTTTGTATGTAACTACGGAAATTCTTTCATCTACATTAAATTAAACGTTCTAAATATGAAATTTTCTTAATTAATTAGACTGCAAAATTTTACGTTCTACTCTCGGTAACTGCACCATTTGATATCAATATCACTGAAATCTCCATTGTTAATTGATTAACATAGAAATGTGTTTATTTTATGCTCTTATGTCTTATTTTTTGAATATAAATAAATATTACTTGGGTGTTGTAATGTCACTTTTACAGATATTCCAACCAAGCTGCATGCAGTCAGAAAAGTAGAGAAATTAAGACCAAACTGTTGTATATTTGAAGATTTGCAGATGAAGATCTCACATCTAATTGCTGTTGGATAAGAAAATAATTAGTAGAAAGGTCATGCACATTACAAATCAAAGGAGGCTTGCAAGAGGAAAGGAGGAAAGGCCTAAGACTCACTTGATTTAAAAAAGGCCTAGAACTTACTTGAAATAACTAAGGCCCATTTGTAATTAGGGTTTAGGTTGGCTATTTCCTATAAATACCCATGTAATCTCATTGCAGCCACCATCCCCTTTTTCTATCTTCTTTTCCATTAACAAAGTTCTTCTTCTTCTTTTTATTTTCTGCAATTTTCTACTTCTTAGCAACTAGTGCGATCTACACAATTAGATTTGGTAGAGAACTAGTTGTATTTTACATTTATTTTCATTAGTGATTAATCGTTTGATTAGTTTCAACGATAATCCTAATTTTATTTCTATTGTTATTTCTATTCTGCACTTTTATTTTCTGCATTTTTATTCTTGTTTTGCAATTTACTTTCATTAGTGATTAATCGTTTGATTAGTTTCAATGGTAATTTTAAATGTAGCAATTTCAATTGTTCTATTTTCAACCAATTCTCAAAAGTCGTCTAACTCGCCCACGAAATTCTATGAATAATAATTTTTAATTTGCTTCCCTGTGATTCGACCTGCATATTACACGATCTGTGCGCTTGCAGTATTTATTTTAAAATTCGCGCTTTTCTATTTATTAGGAAGCGTCGATCAAGTTTTTGGCGCCGTTTCCGGCGAGGTAACGATTAAATTTTATTATTTATTTAATTTTTGATTCGTGTTAGTTTTTATTTAATTTTTTTCTTTGTTATTCTTGTATATATAGAAAAAAAAATCTTGATTGGTTAGATTTCGTATCGTTCAATGGTACTGTAATCTTCCTAATAAGAGAAATTTTTTTACCGAATTTCCTTTGATTTCTTTCCTTTTAACATCCTTTCCTGTTTTCAGTGCATAGCTTTTCTTCTATTTACAATTTCTTTTCAAAAAAAAAACTTGACTTTTTTGTCTCGGTTTCTTTTTTTTTTTCTTTTCTTCAAATCCCTTTCCAATCTCTTACCTTCCTTTTGTGTTTACACGTTCTTTTTCTCCAAAAACAATAAAAAAGATCTTTACATTTTTTTTCCCTTCTTTTGATTTCTTTCCTCCTTTGTCTACCCAAAATCAGCCTCTACACAGTGCCAAACTAATTACATCAAACTCATATACATATCCACTTTCTTCCCAGCATCTCTATGAAGCCGAACTGCCACCGTCTTCTCTGCCAAAAATTTCCACCACAACCATCATCCCCCTCTCACTGACATCACAACATCATCCACCAACAAATCTTCCACAAACCTCCATCCTCTCACCATAAAATCACTTTTAAAACAACCTAATTCCTCACAACCCTCAACCGCAAACCCTTTTGCCAATTCCATCGTCATCATCTACAACCAAACCGCATACAGAGACTCACCAAAACCCTCCTCAACATCAGCCAACTTCGGATCATCCACAACCCGTTCAAAATTTCAACAGCACATCTACTACCTCAACTTGCTTCAAACCCGCAAAGTAACTCACGCAACCCCCAAGTTCTTCTACAAACTGAATTCATCACCTCCAGCGCACCATCTTCCCATCACAATCGGATCTTTACGTTTTCCCTCAACCTATTTGATCATCAATCCACATACCCAAATCACAAAAATAAAAACTCCATAAAACCACAAACAACTTTCAGCCCTTAATTTCACAATCCCACTTCGAAAAACCCTAATTCGCAGACTCCTCAATAACCACCGTTCATCCCTCGTCATACCACATCTAACCCTTCACCGTCTTTGTCAGCCATCCGCCTACAGTAAAAACCCTATTCAAATTCAATTCAAATTCACCTGAAACCGATAACAGACTCAGCGCCCTTTTCAGCAACCCGTTACTCAGTTCACGCTCAAGACCAACTTCTTCATACCACACAACCCAGTCACAATCGCATAATCAAAAATACCAAGACTGACCAAAACCAAAAATTCCACATCGATTCCAAAGTCACAGTCCAAAATAATCATAGTTCGAAACCCAATTTGCAACACCCGATTTGTATCAAGACTTTTGAAAGGGAATTTATTTTGTTTGTTTGTTTTTTTTGCCTTCGCTTCTTTGGTTTTTGTAGAGAGGGGTGCGTGGTTTATTTGGGTTAAAATAGTGAGAAGTTGCATGTAATAAGAAGAGGAGATTCAAAAAACAAGAGGAGAGGGTCTAGTTGTTAAACTATTTTCACAAGTTTCGGTCATGATGTTATTATATTTGGCATGGTTTGTTTCCTAGGAACAGGGTTGAAATAATGGGTTGGTTTAGGTTTCCTGGACTCGGCGCATTGTATTGGGTGGGTGGTTAGGCGTTGTGCTGATTTTTATTTTTATTTATGGGTCCTCCTACTTGTTTGTTGAGTCAGCCCGTTGAGTCCATTTTTTATTTTTGTTTAGCTTAGTTATTTTTTTAGAGTTTAGTCTTGTTTAGTTTAGTTTTTTATTAAGTTTTTTTTAGTTAAGTTCAGAAATTTATTTTTCTTTTTCGGTCTAGTTAGTTGTTAATTTAATTTTTATTTCTTTCAATTTTCTTTCTTCCTTTTGTTTGTTTAATTTGCTTAAAAAAAGTAAAAATATCTAAAAAAAAAAGAAGAAGAATAAAGACCAAAGAGAACAAAATTCAAGCAACAAACAAAGAAATTAGAAGTCAAGTAATTTGCAATTAGCAGAATTTGAATTGTCACCGCTACTCAAATTGCACTATACGGCCAACCATAACCCACTGTAAAATTTCTTCAACTCTACAGGTGCTTTGCTACAAAAAATATAGGCATTGTTTGTAAAATATTTCTACAGGGTAAGCGACTTGCTTGTACAATTTTTAATTCCTACAATTATTCTTGTTTGATTGTTGTGTGACTGAAATTTTCTGAATCAAATTGAGGAACGAACTCCATAATTAAAATCATCACTCTCATCGTGCTCAATTATAAATGATTTGATTTGCAGAATATTTAACAACAAGAGTGCATCTTGTGAAATTGATTATCTCAAGGGTTTGATCGCGGATATATATTGGTTCAATTTTTTGAACTTCTTGCAAAAGAGGTTGCAAACTACCCGTAAAACATTGGTCGTATCCCTTAGTATTTATACTATACGTGAACGACCATAAAACCCTCTTCCCCCTTCAAATCGAGATTATAAACTAATAAGATATACTTGAGTATGCTATTTATTTTGTAATAAACTGCTACTGTGCCAAATAAATCAGATTTTTTATAATGGGATGGATTACAACCGAATAAATCAAAATTTTCAAAATCTCAATGTTAGATTGGATAGACCTTTGTCTCTTCGAAAACAATGTTACCCCACTAGGACCGTCTAACCTTTTGTCATTGTATATCCACCAGTTGAAGGAAATTTTGAGCTTAAACATTCTTTTATTCAAGGAGTGCCAAAATTTACTGGTTCTGAAAAGGCCTATGAATTTTTAAGTGAATTTGAATTGTATTCATCCACAACTAAAATACAAAAATTGTATAATAAATCAATCAATGTAAGGCTGATTCCATTCGCACTACTTGAAAGCGTTAAACGATGGCTAAATTCTCTTCCAAAACATTCCATAAGAAGTTGGGATGAATTTGTCATTTTATTCTTAAAGAAGTTTTTCCCTTTCCATAAAACCCTAAAAATCCGAGCTGAGATAAATCAATTTTCTCAAAATGAGGGGGAAACTTTTTCAAAATATTTTGAGAGATTCAACCAACTTCTGTATAGTTTCCCTCACCATGCAGTTCCAAAATATTATCTGTGTCAACTTGCATATGAAGGGCTAAACTATAAAACTCGAACACAATTAGAATCAATGTGTAGAGGAGAATTTATGTCTAAAATGGTTGATGAAGCTTGGGAATTCTTAGAAAATTATTCTGAAAAGGACATGCAATGGGAGTCAATTCGTGTTCCCATTCGTGCTTCTACTAGAGGAGTGCATGTCGTGGATCCAAATCAATTTCCCTTAGAAACTCAAACTCCTCAATTAGAAGGACAACCCCAGTATTGCCCTCAAGTCCAAGTCAATGCCATCGCTCAAGATAGTTATTAATCATCCCCGTATAACCCTAGTTGGAGAAATCATCCAAATTTCTCGTGTTCTAATACCAATAAGGTTGCAAATCCATCTCATATGATTTCAAATTCGAATTACCATGCTCCATTTTCTTCTAGTCCACAAATTTCTCAATTTCCACCTCAATCCAAACAACCTTATAGGCACCCCAACTTTCAATCATCAAACCAATCCTCTCAATCTTCTCAACCATCACAAGATACTATTCGATTAGACAAACAAATAAATACTCAAGATGTTAAACTCGAACAAATGATGAATATGATAAAGGAACTAATGAAAAATAACAAGAAAGGGAAATTGCTTAGTCAACCCGAGGTGAATCCAAAATATAATTCTCATACTGTGAATTTTTGTGAGGACGAAAACAATAATTCGGTTATCATCACCCTCAGGTCAGGAAAATTGGTTGACAAAAATGTTGGCAATCCCAACAATTATTCGATTTCGACCCCAATCGAAAAACTTGACACTGTTCCGATGGAAACCAAGGCTGATTCTTCTGAACCATCCAAATCTCCATCTTCTTCGAATGTTGGCAATCCCAACATCTCTTCTAATAATGTCGGTGAGCCCGACAATATATCTTCCTCTAATGTTGACAATCCCAACATCACATCTTCTACACCCTTACCTCCTTCACTTCCTATATCGAAACCTTCTTCATCAAATGACCAAAATTCTGAAAGAGTCTATAGACCAGTAGCTCTATATCCTCATAGACTTAACAATAAGAAGAAGGATGCAAATTTCGAAAAAAAATTCTTGAAATTTTCAAACAATTTCGTGTCAATATTCAACTTTTAGACGCCATCGAATTCCTCAATACGCCAAGTGTCCCAAGGATCTAAGCACCCGAAAACGAGCCACTAATGTTCCAAAAACTGCCTTCTTGACGACGAACACTAGCTCTGTTTTCTCAAATTCTTCACAAATCAAATATAAGGACCCCGGTTGCCCTACAATCGGTTGTAAAATAGGAAATACTCACATCAGTCATGCCCTACTTGATCTTGGTGCAAGTGTCAATCTTCTTCCCTACACTGTTTATCATCAACTAGGACTAAGGGAATTGAAACCCACGAACATAACAATTCAACTAGCCGATCGATCTACCAAAAAGCCATTGGGCATAATTGAAGATGTCTTGATTCAAATTGAACAATTATATTTTCTCGTTGTCTTCATAGTCCTAGAAACCAAGCCTGTTTCAAAATGTGATAGTCAAATTCCATTGATTTTGGGTCGTCCCTTCTTAGCCACCTCAAATGCTATCATAAACTGTAGGAGCGGACAACTTCGACTATCGTTTGGGCACTAAACCATTGAATTGAATATTTTCCATCAACCCAAAGAGATCGAAATAGGAGAAGTCAACATAATAGAAACAGTTTTATATGCCAAGTCTGATTTATCTCCTCAGAAAACGTCACTTTCCTCAGTAGACGTGTCCATTATGTCTTTTGAAGAATTATTCGAAGATGAGTTTAAACTTTTAAATGACGAGAATGAATATATGGAACGTCTCAAAGATAATCGTACTTCCATATTATCAAAAGAAATTGTGGTTAAACACTCAAATTTAAGGAGTTTTGATAATCTTCAACTGAATGACACAAAATCGTTGTCACAATAAACTTTTCATAGGGAATATTTTGGTTTTAGACTGTATTGACATGCCTTTTGTACCTCAAAATCAAATACTAAATCATCATACATCATTTTTGATAAAGGCAAGTGTGAGGGGAAAAGGAAACATCATTATTCGCCAAACATTTATCATCGTCGTAGATTTCATTATGCATTTGATTTGCATACGCATATAGTTGCTAAATTGCATTTTGTTTTACAAATCATTTTACATTTAATCCATCTTTGGGTTCTATCTTTCACATTTAGGAAACGTGTTTACAGTGTGGACACTGTTTAGTTCTAGTGTAGGGGGAGTCTGCATTGCATTCTTTTGATTTTTCTTTAATTTTTCTTTCTTTCTTTTCATGTAGGACCATCATGCATTTAGATCGTAGTAACATGCCATTTTTTTTTGAAAATACGACTCATTTTAGATTGATACAACAAAATAAGTTAACGATTATTAATCAGTTGATTGTATTTTTTTCCCTTAACTAAAATCGAATAAGAAATATAATGAAAAGTTGAATTTTGAGGGATAATAGTGTAACTGGTACATAGGGAGATTCTTAGGTGATGGCCATGAAGTTTATTCTAAATTGTAGTCTTTGTTTAATTAGTGGAGGACTTAAAATACTTATATTGGCTTTTCAAATCTTTAAAACTAAGTTGTGTTAAGCAGAAATCGTGTAACTCTCTCTTTTCTTATATTTTCAATAATAATAATAGCAATCCAAGGGTATCCACTATTGCTTGTGTATCTAGCATTGGTGTGCAAACCTGCCAAGCTCTATCCGACATGTTGTTGACAAAGTCAGCGTTGGTATATCTTGGTCTTATTTTATGAGTTGGGCACCTAAGGATTACCGACATGTTGTTGACAAAGTCAGCGTCGGTCTGCACAATCCGCCAAGCTCTGTCCCAACTCTCCGTCAGTCTGCATGGCAGTGTATGGGTTGTATACCTTGGTCTTTTAAGTTAGGTGTATGTACTTAATCATAAATTTTAATTTTTATGGAAATAGGGAATAAACGATGAAACCCAAGCACTTCTTGACCTTATTGATTTGACTAGTCATACACAAGGAATTTAGAATACCACTTTACGAATGGTGACAAGCAAACTAAGAATTTATTTAATGGCTGCACTATGTTATCGACCGAATCAACTGGCCCAACTGGAATTTAACATTTGAAAACTTGATTTATGTTGAAAATTTGTGACAAGTTGAGGTATCTAAAATAAAATCAACTGACTAGATATTGTTAATTTGATTTGTTGTACCATTTTCCTGAAACAAGTCCTATTTTCAATTTTTTTTACAATTGCATAAGTCCTCTGCATTCATGTAGTTACATTAGAGTCATATCATATTGCATTTGGATTTTGTGGGTAGTATCCGCTGAAAACCCTCACGAGACACCACTCGTCCTACTAGGGACACAAAGAGGTTTAATGGCTTGTTGCATACGCTCAGTGCAATCGTGTTTCCTACGAAAGTGTGACCTATCTAGTTAGTTTTTAATTTTTGTTTTACTCGAGGATGAGTAAAAGATAAGTGCGGGGGTATTTGATTAACATAGAAATGTGTTAGTTTTATGCTCTTATATCTTATCTTTTGAATATAAATAAATATTACTTGGGTATTGTTATGTCATTTTTACAGATATTCCAACCAAGCCGCATGCAGTCAGAAAAGTAGAGAAACTGAGACCAAACTATTGTATATTTACATTTGAAGATTTGCAGATGAAGATCTCACATCTAGTTGATGTTGGATAAGAAACTAATTAGTAGAAAGGGCATGCACATTACAAATCAAAGGAGGCTTGCAAGAGGAAAGGAGGAAAGGCCTAAAACTCACTTGATTTAACAAAGGCCTAGAACTTACTTGAAATAACTAAGGCCCATTTGTAATTAAGGTTTAGGTTGGCTATCTCCTATAAATACCCATGTAATCTCATTGTAGCCACCATCCCATTTTTCTATCTTCTTCTCCATTAACAAAGTTCTTCTTCTTCTTTTTATTTTCTGTATTTTTCAACTTCTTAGCAACTAGTGCCATCTACACAATTAGATTTGGTAGAGTACTAGTTGTATTTTACATTTACTTTCATTAGTGATTAATCATTTGATTAGTTTCAACTATAATCCTAATTTTATTTCTGTTGTTATTTCTATTTTGCACTTTTATTTTCTGCATTTTTATTCTTGTTTTACAATTTACTTTCATTAGTGATTAATCGTTTGATTAGTTTCAACGATAATCCTAAGTGTTGCAATTTTAATTGTTCTATTTTCAACCAAATCTCAAAAGTCGTCTAACTCGCCGAAGAAATTCTATGAATAATAATTTTTAATTTGTCTCCTTGTGATTCGACCTGTATATGACACGATCTGTGCACTTGCAGTATTTACTTTAAAATTCACGCTTTTCTATTTATTAGAAAGCGTCGGTCATTAATGTTTTACTTAAATTTACTTAAATTAAATAAACAGATGTATTTTCATGTTCACATTTAAAGTTTTAGTTTAAATTCCAATGTCAACCATTTCTGTACGATTATGTTTATTGTTTCACGATCGACAATAACGTTTCAAAACATATGAACACATATGGTTTGTTTGATTATTGATGTTATCAAAGATTATCGTTTATTAGAAATAAAATATGAAATTGTTTATTAATAATACCCTAAAATTTAGTTTCAAACCATTAAAATTTAGAATTAAACTAAAAATTCAAATTTATTTCCATTAACAAATCATAGAGTTTCAAGTCTCAAACTGACTTATTCCAAATTTCATATAATTTATTATTCCAAAACCAGTCGAAATTTACGGGATGTTACAATGCTTATAGATCGATACCAATCCATAGTGGTGGATCAGTACCAATCTATTTACTTAGAAAATTTCTTAATGAAGTCTCTTGGTCCCCTGATTGCCCTTTTTTGAGTGTTCTGGTAGAGTTTTGTAGTGATTCTGGTTTGGCCTGGATGTCCTAACTTCTATAGACTCATGTTTGTTTTAAAAACTCGGTTAACGTTACTCATGGTTATAACACTTTGTAATCGTAGAATATACCACTGATGAATCTTTCTATTAAACTTTTAATTTAATCAACTAATTAATATAGCACATTATATCAAGCATATTATAAAAAGAAGAAACTTTTGTTCTGAACAAGATTAGTCAATGAGTTAGATTTATGTAACAAATTATATAATTGCCCATATGGAATACCCCTAATCCTTTTAGCTAGGTCGTATGGGAAGCTTGGCAAAATTCATTTACTTATTAAGTGAAAGTTAGTAACACTTCTAATTAGTCGCTACCTTCAGGTGCATCTCTAGTTTGTCCCAGAGAGGATAGTACTTCATTTGTATTCAATGTATACTTCGCCTTTGTCTTTGTATACGGCATAGCCTTTGTGCTTGTCTTTTCATTAGGCATAGCCTAGAGCTTATTTCCAACTACGCGTATTTATAGGTTCATCTCCACTTATCCACTAAGGGAGAATACCTAACTCGTGTGCGACAAAGCCTATGTCCTTGTCTTAATGTTGGACATAACCTTCACGCTTGCTCGGCATGCTCGTCTATGGGGTTTGAGAGATGACTGTACCTCTACGAGAGGGGACTACACCTTGTCCTGGAGGCGATTATACCTCACTGAGGTGTGATACCTCGTTGTGGCATGCATAAGTGGCGAGCATCGACTCATATTTAGGAATCAGTGCCATTTTGTGATTATATATTTAAGCTTTGAGACTTAATTGGAGTTTGATGCCATCTTTATAATTATTTATTTAAACATTGAGTTTTGAGTTGTTATTTGATGTTTTCACCATATTCAAATTTTCCTATGGAAGGCATTATTTGAATTTTGTGAATTGGTGATTTTGAGTTGATGATGCCAGTTTTTTGTTTTATGACCATCTTTAATTTCTGACCATTATCTCATAAGTTTACCATCTTATGAAATATGGCTTGATATAAGTGATGACTTGATCATATCATGTTATTATACCTTTCACTAGCCAATATTAGATATCATGATTTAAATTGAAACTTGACTAACTCATTTATTATTTTCATGTGATATTCGGGTCAGATTAAGATTAATGGTAATAATTTCCAATGACTGCTATAATGACTGAACATGAAGATAGAGGTATACTTATGTTATCTATTCCATTAATATAAATTTTTGATTTGTACATATTTTTGTTAGAGTAGTGACCTATCATATGTGTAATCATTTAAGTCTAGTATTGATACAACATAAATAGGAAGATCTTGTATAACCATTGTAAATTTGTCGTATGTAGGTATATATATATATGTATATATATATATACACACACACACACACACATATATATATATATATATATAGTTCTGATTTATTTTAGGCCACCATAATATTGTTTTAAGCCCGAATGGTACACATCAAACTCGCTTTGGAAAATATATCACTCAGTTTGATCTGTCAATCAGATGACATGAATTATATGTATAGAATGATTTACATACTATCTTTTATTCAAATAAAAGAATGAAACCTATCCAATTCTTTAAATAAATTTTCCATACTTAATTCTCTTGATTTTTTATCTCTATTTAATCTTTTCTTTTCACAAGATATATCATCGTATGACACAAAATTGCCTCAAATCATGACACTGAATGACGTAAAATAATCATGTCATAAAATGACAAAAACTTCCTTGATCATTTCATGCAATTACTTCTATTTAAGCTACATCAATATCCATTACAACAAAATTCATTTTTGGTGGTGCACAAAAAGCGCCACCGAAACATAACGTGGCATTTTGATAAACGCCACGAGAAAATATGCAACTAAAAATTCATGGTTTTTAGTTGAATTTAATTCAACGTCACTATAAATATATTTTTGGCAGCGTTTTTAAATGATATGAATTTTTTTTTGCAGCGTTTCTAAAACGCCACCGGAAAGGTGATCTTTTACTATATTGCTATTTTTTGTAGATTTTTTTCGCTATCTTTTGGTCCGATTATACTTCATGATATTCCACTTTTACCTCTAATTTCTCCTCCAATTCAATTTGTTCAAAACTTATATACTAACGTAATACATAAACACATACATATTTAAACATAACACGTTAAACAACCACAAAAAACATATACACATACACATTCAAAGAACCGCAAAATACATAAATATAAACACTAACATAAACACAACTATGTCATAACCGAACAGTAATGTCAAGAAAAAAAATTAACCATACATTAATACAACCGAACTACCATTAACAATGTCATAATACATAGTTTACATTAACCTGAGAAGGCAACAACATGTCATTTTTTAAATTTTGTTCCCCAGCTTCCTTTGATGACTTGACATACAAAGTTAAATACTAAACAAGATTGAAACATTGAATGCAATCTAATAGCAAAAATCGTTACAGTGCATAAGAGGGTATTTATCTAAACATTAACAATTTTTGATGTTAGTTATCTTCCCTCTTAACATGTAGATTTTGCAATTCAATCTAACAACAAAAACAGTTACAAATTGATTTCCATATTGCAGAAGTGACCCATGAAGTGGCTGGAAAACATAAATCAACATTTTATATCCATTCAAAGAAAAAATAGTACATTACAGACCACTTTAGTTACCACTAAGGCATCAACCCTCAATAATGCTTGGCAACCAAACAAAATTTTGAATTTTTAAAAGGTTGCATTTGCAGTGTATGCTTCGCGTAATTCTTCGGTCATGCAAACATAATTTGTCAGATCAATAGTCATACTAATAAAATGTCTTTACTTAAATGAATTTTCAGTTGCATTCCTACCGTCTACCTAGCTAAAGTGCAGCTATTTTTTATTTAAGATCTTATTATATCAATATTTCCATAATTGTCTTTATTAGATTTACATAAATAAACTTTTGTAAAACACTCTTTAAGTTCTGAAATACATAAACATCACTCCTAAAAAACAAGCTATAAAAGAAATTCCACTATGTTTAAGTTTCAGCAAAATTTACCGAGAACTCTGCAAAGATTTATAATTCCATATGTTTAAGTTTCAGAGTGCCATGATAAACATTAAATTGTGTTTACTTTATGCTCTTATATTTTATCTGTTGCAGATAAATAAATATTACTTGGGTATTATTTTATCACTTTAACAAATATGCCTACTAAGCCACATGCAGTCAGAAAAATAGAAAATAGAGATCAATTGCTCTGTGTGTGTGTGTGTATATATATATATGAAGACTCTTCGTAACCGCTTTCTTCCTCTCTCTCCCCAATGGAGAGAAGAGAGGAAGAGACGATCCACAGTAAAAAGTCAATGAAATTTCTGTTCGTTGACAAGCCTTCCGTTAAACACCCCACTGTTACTGCTGTAAATTGCAAACGGTTCTACATTTTTCCTCTACTAGCACCCTTCTTGGGAGATGCAGATTTGAATTTCTATCCGAAATAAGAGGAATCAAGCCATCTGAGATTTGCGTGTTTCAGCGATTCTTTGGACTCAACGCTCACGTCTATAGGAAGAAACCCATTTATCTCATAACTGACTCCTCTCATAGTTTAGTAAAGCAGTTCGATCTACAACACGGGAAGACAATCAAATAGAGAGTAAGAATTTAGAACTTCGAATCTTCACGAAAAGTTGCAGGTGTTTAGTTTTGATTGATCTCAAAGCATCGGGTCTTTCCCCAATTGATACTGGGGTCGCTAGTTACATCAGATGCAGACCGAATTTTAGATCCCTGATGCATGGAGATTCAGCCAAAATTAAAGGGATCAAAACCGGTCCTCATGAGCCATGACTTACGAAAGGGCAGTTGATTTTGGCTTTCCAGATTTGGGGCTATAAAGTTCTAGGTGTTCATATTTTCGAGATTTTCTTTAAAATGTTTATGAAGACTATTATAGATCTATCAATATGTTGTTTTCCCTATTTTATTCATACATTACATAAGCGACTCTACTGTCCCCACGGTTCCTTCATTTTGCTTCTCAAATCATGTGTACCAATTTATGATTTCGACACGCAACATTTAGGAATACAAATGGTGAATTGAGTTGTTTATTGGGGTGTAATTGCTTTTTGAATCAACCGTTCAGCTTATCCTAATGAATTACTAATGCTGAAGAGAGACCCTTGCTTACAATTTACCCTTCTAGATTTTGGGGATACATTTAAGATCACGGGTTTCAGTTATTGATGGATCATGTTGTACGAGAGTTTGGGAAGATAACTAACGCCGAGATTTTTACATGTAACAATCTGCAAATTCTGAACCAATTTAAAATTTTTATTTTAAAAATTTTAATGGAAATTTAATAGTTAAAATAATTTATTTTAAATAATAATGACTAAAAAGTGAAGATAGAACAAATACATTCTGTTTGATTTCTAAAGAAATCATGAATAGTGTAACAACCCGAAAATCTGGGCCAGTTTAATTTTTTTTATTTTGGAAATCTTAATGAATTTTGCACATTTAAAATAGATTATTTTAAATAATAGCGACGAGAAATTTATTTTGAATAGAATTCGAACGTATATATTATATACGTCGTCGTTAGAATATAAATAATTATATATAATTATAAATAGAATTGAAAATGGCGCGGTAGTTCGATAATTCGATTTCAAACTTCAATTGAATGTACCGGGTGCAAAATAAACCGGATTTTAACGAAACTAAAAATAATAGGATCTAATGGGGAATATCTTTCCAACGAATCTGAAAAATTGAGATTTCATAGCGCGAATCAAAAGATATGTCCAGTTGAAAATTCTAAATAGTCGCTATGGAATTTCGGCCCTTAAAAATAGAAATTTTGCAAATGACCTCGGATTTCGACGAAACCACTTTTGTTGGGTCCGTGAAGGCAAGTTATTGCAAGATTCCAAATTTCATAATTTTTCGAATCAATATGTGAGCGTGGCAAAGGAAAAAACGTTTGACCAGTTTTAGTTGATTTTAATCGACTGGAAAATGGCCATTTTTCAAATGGTCTCAGAATTCGACGAAACTAGTTTTGTTAGGACCGTATCGTCAATACGAAGCTAGAAAATATTTTTCTTGAATTTTTAGAGTTCGTATGTGACCCCGGTAAATTGAAATGCGTGTTCAAATTCAATATATAGAGTTATATGTTGATTTTGACGAAAACTGGTCGAAACGATCGAATCAGCTTACGATACATATCCCATTGTGTTCGGAATGGGGGTAAAACGCTATGGACGACAGGCGGTGGGCCTCGTTTAGAGGTCATATGAAAAAGTCAACTTTTTGTAAATTAAATAATTAAATAAATAAATATAAAATTCCTCTCTCCTCTTCCTTTATTCATTCTACCCCCCCTTCCTTCGTTCATTCAAATTGGAAAAAAAAAGAAAAAAAAAAGAGGAAGAAACGGGAGGAGCGTCGTCGCTCCTCCGACGAGCGCGCCACCGCGCAGCAGGCGCGGCAGCCTCCCCCTTCCCCTCCTCCTCCTCTCTCGCCTTCATCTCCTCCTTCTTCTTCTGCATAAAACCGCATCGCCCCCTCTTCCTTCCTCCTCCTGTTGCCGCCGCCTCCGCTGCTTCTTCTTCCGCCTCCCCCTCCTTCGCACCTTCCTCTCCTCCTTCCCCTTCTGATTCGACAGCCCACTGCCCCCCCCCCCCTCCGGCCTTCGATTTCGACTGTAAGCCCCTTTTTACTTATTTACTTTTATTTTATTTCTTTTTCCTATGTAATTGGTATTAGCAAATTATAAAAAATCAGTTTTTTTTATATATAGCACGATATAAAAGGTTATATTTTTATCATATAGAAAAGGTTAGACTTTTATATAGGAAAAAGTTAGAATTTTTAAAATAGAAAAGATTTTATTTTTCTATATGAAAAGAGCATATTTTTATAAGTGAAAGGCGAGATTTTTGTTATAGAAAACAACGGATTTTTATAAGTAGAAAGATCGGATTTTTACAGTTTGAAAGGAATTATAAAAATATAATCTTTATCGATACGAACACTGTTACCAAAATATGATTTTTACCATATAGTTAGCAATAAAAAGATATGATTTTTATACAGAAGTTAGAAAAGTAGTGATGAAAATTCTACTTTTACATTATAGAAGTGTTAAAAATATGACCTTTATATAGTAGAAGATATAAAAATACTATTTTTATATAAGTAGTGTAATGAAAATAAAGTAGCAATATAAAAATATAATCTTTATATGGTTATGATAATAAAAAAATGCGATCTTTATATTTGAAAAGGCGAAATCTTTATATATGAAAAGGCGAAATCTTTATATATGAAAAGGCGAAATCTTTATATATGAAAAGGCGAAATCTTTATATAGAGAGTAGCATGATAAAAATATAGTCTTTATTGTATAGCATCGTTGTAAAAATATAATCTTTATTGTATAGTAGCGGTGTAAAAATAGAATTTTTATCTATATAGTAGCGATGTAAAAATAGAATTTTTATCTATATAGTAGTGATGTAAAAATAGAATTTTTATCTATATAGTAGCGATGTAAAAATAGAATTTTTATCTATATAGTAACGATGTAAAAATAGAATTTTTATCCATATGGAGTGATTATAAAAATATGATTTTTATATACATAGCAACAACATAAAAATGTGATTTTTATATATGTAGTGGCTACAGGCAACGAAAGTGACAAAAGGCGGGAACAGTGATGATTTCCTACTTTTGAAGTGTCGTGGAGTTGGGATAGCTATCGGTGAGAATTTCTCACTCTTCAATTTGTTTTTCTAGTTATATATATATATATATATATATATATATATATATATACTAGGATGCAGACGGTGCTTAGCAGCACCTGTCATCCACAGACCATAGATGGCTTGCTTGTTTGATTGATATGTTATGAAAATTTGTTTGTGAAGTTGATGTGAAATAGATAATGAAATATATTCATGTGTTGAAATAAATTAATTATCGTTAAAAATATAATTTTTAACGTGAAAGTGAATAAATAAATATTTATAAACAAATCGGCCGATTTGTTTATATACACTGATTTAACTGATATTGATTGGGATGATAAATTTTACACATCGCCCAACTGCACGAATAAAAACATGTGTTTGTTGATTTGAAACCCCACACGGGTGTTGGGATGATATTTGGCGTACACTAATCCCAATTATTTAATTGAATGTCGATCGATTGGTCGACAGGCTGTGTAAGCGTTAATTATTTATATTTGATGCTTATGCAGTTGTGTGGTGCAATTTGGATGATGGTTGATTGTTTGTCGTTGCTATTATATACATGTGTTGTATGGAATCCATATAATTAACGTTGTATGGTAATGGATTGGGCCTCATTCCAATCGGGAAAATAATGAAATATATTTATGTGTTGAAACTGTTCATGTGTTGAGTAAAATATTTTAAATAATAAAATTTACATCTTTATCATATTTAAAATTAGAACTACTTCACGGTGGTGTCTGATTTAAAAATCAAACGATAGATACCATAGTTTTATAAAATATATTACATAACAAAAATAGTGATGTGTTGACAGTACTCATGTGTTGAGATTAGTCGTGTGTTGAAAGAAATATAGATTCATGTGTTGAATAGAATAAATATTCATTTGTTGAATAGAATAGTGAATTTATTGAAATATATAAAGCCGTGTTGATTAGAGTTGCGCTATTTTGACGTGAACGATATTTATATCGATTATATTCGTTTTTATAATGAATATAGAAAAGAAGTGATTTCAAAATATAACGTTTGGAAAATACTATCATTTATATAGTAATGATATGAAATATTCAATTTTGATTTGAAATTAAATGTAGCGTCGAAATGGTTTTGAAAACGAATTTAAAACAATTTATAAAATACGTTTTAAAAGGAAATCGACGAAATATATATAATATATATATATTATATATATAATGGCCTGAATAGAACGCGTCGCGCTGCGGCAGTTCGTGAATTTCGACCATTGACTTCGAATTGACGTTGCGGGAGATCCGACTGTCGGATTCTCCTAAAACCGGAACCGTTGGATTCGTATCGAAAAGAGCTTTCCAATGAATATTAGAAATTTGAAATCTAACGGTTGGATTTGGAATTATGTCCAAATCAAATTTGGAAAAGGTCGCTGTAAGTGTAGTTCGATGGCCGTTGATGGAAATCGACTGTACGGACCTTGATAAAATTATTAAAAATATTGATAATTTGTGTAAAATCATAAGAAATGATTTGGGAAAAATTGGGCTGAAGAATTCCACATTTGAAAGGATAAAAATAGATTTTTATCGAAATGAACTAGTTTTGAACTAGAATTAAAATCAATTTATTTTTAAAATAAATAAATTGAATTTGAAAGTGATTTTAAAAATAATCAATATTCCCAATATGTGAATTGGACTGGAGTTGAATCGAAATTATCTTCGGAATATTTCGATGTTGGATTTCGTGACTATACAGATATTGTTATGGGAATTTGAAAGATATGTTTTATATCGTTATTTCCAATACGATATATGTTGGTTTCAGAATTTGATATTGAATATAAGCCGATATATTTTCTATTCAGAGCCTTATATTTAATATCAAATATGATTTGGGTTTGTCGTGAATCGTGTTTTCGATGACATTGGTTCTTTAACCCAGTTAAAGGCAGGATATTGATTTTTGAAAAGATTGAAACTAAGTGGAGTTTTAATGAATCTTTAATTAGATTAAAAAGTGAATTGATAATTTAAATTATCAAATCTGAAAAGTGATCGAGAGTGGAGTACCACCAGTTTTGCTCCAATGCGATAGTTAAATCTTTAATTAGATTTGAACGTGAAATGGTAATTAATTTTACCGATAACACCGTGGTGTTAGATATGGAGTATTACCAGTTTTTCTCCATGGGATGAATAGGTTGGGATTGGGAAATAAAATAATAATTACTTCGGTGTGGTTCGCTAATCCCGACTAGTTCGAAATGATATCCAAAGGAAGATTAAAGAATAAATTTAGAAGAATTTATCTTGGATAAAATTAATGGGAACCTTTCCCTAAGAATGTGTTTTTGTGAATAAAAGAATATTCTGAATTGGAATGAGGCGTTTGCTGTGTTTGTGTAACATTCGTTTATTATACACGTGGGTTATTCAGAAAGGCCGGGTTTATACCCATTCTGAATAACCGATTCGACGAGATGTAGAAGATGAAGACGGTGGTTGAAGACCGGAAGTCTTCACATCGTTTCGGGTGATTACTGATGATCTCGATTGGGCTGTACACCCAAGATGAGGGAAACAGTTGGTGATCGTCCAGACGTACTTGGAGATGGATGGATATGCGAGGAAAGTGCCTCCGGTTTCGTTTAGACCCAGAACGAACTTGTAAATGGATTGTGTGTCTGACATTGGATTTTATTCTGTGTTGATTGATCTCTATTAAATATACATTTGTTTGGCGGCGGAGAATTTATTCTCTTGCTTAACGCCCTTCTCTGAGACGTACGAGCTCAGAGGTTGTATATCGATGGACATCAGTCGCATGGAGTGAATTGCCAGTGTGGCACGCGTAAGTGGCAATTGATCAAGGCTTCTGTTGAAAAGAAAAGTCTTGTGGTTGATGATCAAAGCACGGCCTGTGTGGCGTAGCTTTGTGTATAACGTGAATTCGCGAGCCTCACACCTCGGTATGAGTCAAAAACGGGATAGTGACTGCAGGGAGAGCACGACGTTTCTTTCTAGCTAGGGTGGTGTCAGTGACCTACCAGCCCTGACATTTATATACTTTTCACCTGTGTGGTTGTTGGATACGAGGCGCCTCGGATATAGGTCTGTAAGGACCGGGAAACGTGTGTTCAGGAATAACTAATCCTCAAAAGTAAGAGAGGACCGGCCCTGAAGATCCAAGGATCAGAGTGGGGTCCTGGGACATTTGCTACAGTGTCTCGAATGCGGAGAGGAGCTTGCCCCTTGCCTCGACTCATGATGGAATCCAATTTCCAATACGTGTGTTTTGGTTTTATTTGTAGAGCCTAGTATGGCGACATAGTAGATGGTAGTTATGCCGCCTATGATTGATATTTATGATTGAAATTGTTTTGACACTATACACCTATAATAGTATCAAATAATGTGTTTTAAACGTATCAAGCATTCTTTGGCTGTTATAAGGTAAAAACCCTATCCTCCGGCTTGCGTTGCATTGTGTGATGGGACCTGGGTCTTATAACAGCTTCATTTTTCTTTATTTAGCATTGCGCTATTTGTTCTATGCACTGGTATTCTTGGAAGGAAACCCGTTCCGTTTTATACGGCGTGGTCCCTTGATTTACCAAACTTTAAAACCAAAATTAATGATTGTTTTAGTTCTCACACCAGTCACATGACTGACCTGGAGTTTATTGTTTTAACCTAAACTCTGGGTGCCCCTATTTTCGACACGGACAGCTAGTAGTTTTGGTTTTTGCAGATTTTTATTCACAGGGTCCTGATTTACAGCTGGAACGATGCTCGGAAAGCTCTGTATCTGTGTATCACTTTCAGTTGTGTTTTGTATATTTTTCCGTTGCTCTGTAATTTATTGTAATCTCTGATATTTGTTGAATGTAATTTATTCATTTATACTCTGTATATTCTTGTATCTGATGGAGTTGTTGTAATAACAATGAAATGTTCTTCCGTTTGTGTTCTATTTTGTCTTGTCCTCAATTCTATCTGTGCTTTCCTTCACGGGGAAGTTCGGGTCGCCTCTAATAGTACAGTAGTTTAAAAAGTCAAACCTGTACTTTGACTGAATGTACCGGATTCAAAATCTAACGGATTTTAGAAAAACCAAAAATATCTAAATCTGTTTGCAATTATATTATCAACAGATCCGAAAAGTCGAAATTTCATAGCAGGAATCAAAAGTTATAGCCAATTGAATATTTGGGATGGTCGCTATAGTATAATTTATAGCCCGTAGAAAAGGCCATTTTTCAAATGACCTTCGTTTTCGATGAAACCACTTTTGTTGGATTCGGAATGTCAAATTTTTTCTAGGTTTCAATTTTCATAATTTTTCGAGTTAATATGTGAGCGTGGCAAATGAAAATGTGTTTTGACAGTTTTAGTCAAATCTGATCGACTTGAAAATAGCCATTTTTCGAACAGTCTCAGAATTCAACGAAATTATTTTTGTTAGGATCGTATCGTCAAAACAAAGCCAGAAATTATTTTTTTGGATTTTTCTGAGTTCATATGTGGCCCCGGTGGATTTGAATAGACGATCAAATTTATTATTTAAATGATTTAAATAATAATTTAAAGATTTTGGGCCACAGACAGTCATTTGGGCTGACGAGACCTAGCCTATTGGATCTGGAATAGGGGGTATTGGCTAGGGTCACCTTCGATTGGACTGAAATCGGATTTATTTAAGAGATATGGTTTTATTTGTAAAAATCACATTTAAATATTATAAATAATTCAAGAATCCCTAAGAAACACTATTCACTTTCTTCCAGCCGGCGCCTATACAAAATCAATGGCCACCAACCTCCTAACTTCATCTCTTAATATCTACCAATCCTCTCAGTAAAATCCTTTTCTCTAGTTCAATCTTTTGAAGAGATTCTCGTGCTCTTCAATTTCATACGACTGTATCGATCTCTGGTGGCCCGAACTCCGAGGTCAAGACCCACGAACCCGCACCGAAGTTCGCCGTCGCCCTCCCCCTAGGCACCACCGAGCTCCTTCCCCTTCCAGGCGTGGCGGTGCCTCCCCGAGCCCAACAACCCCGAACCAACCGATCTTCAAACCGTTGCTCCAATCGATCATCAAATCAAAACCTAAGATCGAATCATTTCTGAAAAACAGCGGCAGTGTTCTGAGAAGGGGAGTATGGCCTATTATTTTATTATTTTACTAATTTAAATTGTTACAACCTTGAATAAATCGTAACTAATACATACGATATCGAAACTGAACAATTTCAGATCCTATTCAATCGTGAAACTGAGATCTACGCTGTTGTCCAGACTAGATCCAATTCCGAGCAGTTCAAATTTTGGACAAATTCGCGTTACGACAGTGAGAATTCTTCTTTTTAATAATTAATTAATTATTTAATTTAATTATTATGTGACGATTGAATGTGTATAATTTCGATCCTGATATGTGATGATATTGTGGATGTTTTTATCTGTTGTGGTTAATGTATAAACACAGGTTTGTTTGTCAAAAAAAATGAAAATAGTCATTATTGTTTTTTATTGATTTGGATTGGAATTTCCAAATCGATAAAAATAATCACTTTACCATGTTAAATTACATTGGATTGGAATTTTCAAAACGATGAGAATAGTCATTATTGTTTTTTATTGATTTGGATTAGAATTTCCAAATCGATAAACATAATCATTTTGTTATGTTAAATTTCGTTGAATTCCCGTTTCCACATCCAAACATTATTTGGATTGTTTTGTGTTGAATTGATTTATGTTGTCAATTTAATGTAGAAATTATAATCTCGATCATATTAGTTGAATTGAATAAATTGTCAATTCAATATTCAAAATATCCTTTTAACATTTTGAGCATTGAAATAAGATTATCAATTTAACATAAAACATTAATTTATCATTTTTTTATTGTATTGAAATAGAATTGCCAATACAATGAAAAATGTATCAATTTTTGACTATATCATTGAAGTGAGAAAAACTTCTTTTATTTGTATTCCTTTATGCAAATATATATTTAGAGAAAACAAAATGTCCTTTTATTTGCATTCCTTTATGCAAATATATTCAGAGAAAATAAAATGTTCTTTTATTTGCATTTCCCTTATGCAAATATATTTAGAGAAAATAAAATGTCCTTTTATTTGCATTACTTTATGCAAATATATTTAGAGAAAATAAAATGTCCTTTCATTTGCATTCCTTTTTACAAATATATTCAGAGAAAATAAAATGTTCTTTTATTTGCATTCATTTATGCAAATATATTTAGAGAAAATAAAATGTACTTTAATTTGCATTCATTTATGTAAGTATATTTGGAGAAAATAAAAGGTTCTTTTATTTAAATTCTTTTATGCAAAATATGCATAGAAAAATAAAATGTTCTTTTATTTGCATCCTTTTATGCAAATAAACTTTGAATATAAAATATCCCTTTTATTTGCATTCCCTAATGCAAATATGCATTGAAATAAGAAAAACGTATTTTTGTTTGCAATTTTAGATGCAAACAAAACATTAGAAATAAAATCATATTTTTGTTTGAAATTTTAGATGCAAACAAAACATTAGATTTAAAATTACATTTTGCTTGCATTTTTTTTTGAAAGTTAAGCACAAAATTTCATTATCAACATAATATTTACAATATATATAAGCTCCCAAACACTAAAATACGGAGCTTACGAGAAAACAACACCTCAACGTAACAAGTTACAACAAATATCCACTGAAACAACTTACAATATGACACTGAGTTATTACTCCAAATAAAATGAAACTTCAATGCTCCACTTCAATGAAAACTGCATGTTCAAAGCGCCATCCTCCATTTCAAATTCCCAGAATGAAAAAGAAAAACTGCTGCATCACTTCAATGCACCATCCTCCATATCAAATTCCACCAAGAGCAGACAATCCAAAAAACTACCAATAGATATTATTATAAGTGCCAATTAAAAGTTTCATACTTCTAAATTAATGACAATATAGAGCATAATCCCACAGTGTTATTGCGCTAGAAACCACTTTGGTAAAACATTGGGGATGGGTTGCTCCTAGTATGCCTCTTCATGGATTTCACATTGCTTCCTGTTGGCAATACATCCTCAATATCCTAATCAATGCCCTCATCTAAGTAGTCAGCCCAAAATTTTCCTTTTAATTTTTGCTCTTGGACTTAGAAGAAGGTAAGACACTAGAGGATTTAGAAGAAGAAAGAGATGCTGAAGAAGAACTCACTGATGGAAAAGTTAAACCCGCTCCAGTTACTGGAGGAGGAAGGATCATGTTATCAAGAGGTTTCAAATTAGCATACGGGGAATTCACAGAAGACTTAACAGCCTCTGATAAAGAAGAGGATACATTCATAGATGACTGCGCAGGTGAACAATTACTGAATGTGGACGAACAAGACATTGTTGAAAAAGTAGAAGGCCGAGAAGCTGGAGAATTGACAACTAAAGCATAGCTTGTAACAGTACCAGAACTAGTAGAGGAATTAGACGAATATAATGTTGAAGAAAAATTACCTGTTGATAAAACAGAAGCACCAATACTAGCACCAATATCAATACAATTAAAACTGATACTAGCTGATGCACCAGACACTGAAGTCCCTTCTTCCATTCGCGCACTAACCACATCAATATCATCAAATAAGTTTCCTATTGGAACATCATCTATATGATCAACAGATTTATCCTTACCATTTTCAAGCAATTTATCTGGATTTCCATTTGTATTTTTATCCGCATTCACATTACCAACTTTATCATGAGTTGTGCCTTCATTGACATCTTCATTATCTTCCCTATTATTTACCTCAACAACATCTTCCAAATTTCCAAATGGATTTGCATTTTCATTTCTAACTTTGGTACCATTATCCACATTTCCTTTAGTACTACCAACATCTTTCATTCTCCAATATCGCCTTTTCTTTCTGCTAACAGTATTCCAATTATTCACAGTACTATTTGCCTGAGCATTCTTTTTAAAACTAGTAGTATGTACATGCGCATCATACTGAACTCCACCAGCCTCTACCTGTTTATTATTCAATTCACAAGTAATTGTATCATGACCAAAAACTTTACACTCCACACAGATCTTCGGCTTCCAATCATAAGATAGTTTAACTACGGGACAATTTACTCCTAATTCAGCAATTGGAATAGAATCTGGTAGATCAAAATCTGGTGAGATCTCCACCAAGGCTTTTACATACCTAAATCTATTCATCCTTTCTGTACTACTATCAAAACAAATCAGCCTTCCTAAATGACACAATAGCCAATTAATACCAATAAGAGCCCATACAAGAGTAGGAATTCTGTAAAAATGAATCCACACAGGGACCTTCTTAATTTGCGATTGAGCATTACCGATCATAGGATCCCACTTAGTTAATATAAACATCTACCACGAATGAAAATCAGATTTGAATGAAGTATTCTATTCTTCTCAATATCGTTTGAAAATTTAAAATAGAAGAATCTGCCATCAAACTTAATATCCACTTCTCCTTGTAATTTCCAATAACGCCTCAAAAAATTCACAACAGCAAGATAATTCAATGTGCCATCTAAGAAAAATCCTACTAAGTAGTCACTCCAATAGTCCATATCTGCTTGTTTGACCAGATCTGGGATTGTTTTCAGAGTTCCATCCCTTGGAATTTCAAAGTGTTGAGGCACAAAGACGCCAACATTCTTTGGTAAAGATTTAAACAGAGAAGCGTAATCTTGTTTTGTAAAAGCTGGAAAAGAAGAATTTGAAGATTGGGAAATTTGCGATGGAAAGTTAGATCTAGGAATCTGATCTGACGATGATACTCCCGTGTTCACAATTGAAGGAATCGCTTCGGAAGTAACATGATTAGGAAGAGAAGGATTAAGAGGAGGAGGGCGAAGAGGAGGAAAAGAAGAATCGAAGAATCGAAGGCCGTAGAAGAAGAGGAAAATTTCGAGGCCGCCATTTTCAATGTTCAGGAGCCATTGACCTTTAAAATGCACATTATCAGCTAACTCTAATTTTGCTTGCATTTTAAATGCAAACAAAACACTAGAATGAATATGACATCTTTAATTTGTATTTAAGATAGAATTAAAAATATAATTTCTAAAGTCACATTTTTGTTTGGTAAATTTAGTTACAAACAAAGCATAAAAAGGTATTATATTTCTATTTGCGTATTTAGATGCAAATAAACATCGTAGTTAAAAGATTATATTTTTATTTGCATTCCTTGATGCAAATAAACGCCATATTTAAAAGTTGAATTTTTATTTGCATTCTTTGATGCAAATAGACACCATATTTAAAAGCTGAATTCTTATTTGCATTCTTTGATGCAAATAAGCCATCATATTAAAAGTTGAATTTTTATTTGCATTCTTTGATGCAAATAAACACCGTATTTAAAAGCTGAATTTTTATTTGCATTCTTTGATGCAAATAAGCCACCGTATTAAAAGTTGAAATTGTATTTGCATTCTTTGGTGCAAATAAACTATGAAATTAAAGGTTGTATATTTATTTGCATTCCTTGATGCAAATAAAATATTGAATTAGAAATTGCATATTTATTTGCATTCCTTGATGCAAATAAAATATTGGATTAGAAGTTGCATTTTTATTTGCAAATTTAGATGCAAATAAAACCTTGAATTAGAAGTTGCATTTTATTTGCATTCTTTGATGCAAATTAAACATAAAGATAAAAGTTGTATTTTTATATGCATTCTTTGATGCAAATAAATCATAAATTAAAATATGACCTTTTATTTGCATTTTTAGATGCAAATAAAAAGGCATAATTTAAGAAGTTACACTTTTATTACATTTTAGGTATAAATAAAAGGATAGGATTAAAATTATCATTTTTACTTTAAAAACTAGAGTAAATAAAAGATTATGATAAAATGAACTCATCTTTGTTGTAATTTTGTTAAATTAAATAAAATCTTTTTATTTTAATCATAGATTATAATAAAAAGATTAGAAGTAAAAAGGTATATTTTTAGTGTCATCTTAGCTTCAATAAAAAGAGTAAATAGAAAGATAAGTTTTATTTTGTCATTTTGTTGCAATTCAAAAGATGCGTTTTTGGTTAAACAAGAATGAGGCATTTTTAGTTCATTATAATTGATTAAACAAAAAGACACATTTTTTATCATTTAAATAGAATGAGACAAAATTATTCAATTTTGTCATTTCTAAAAAAGACTAAGAAAATATATTCACTTTTATCAAATTAAAACAGTTAAACTCAATTTGTTACTATTATCAATTTATAATAGTTGAAATCTATTTTATCACTTTTTTCAAATTAACAAAGTTAAAACCAATTTATCGCTTTTGTCAAATTACCGAAGTTAAAACTATTTTGTTGCTTTTGTCAAATTTACCATAGTTAAAACAAATTGGCCACTTTTGTTAAACTATAATAGTTTAATCAAAACATTATCATTTTTGTCACATTAGATCTGACAAAACAAACACATTGTTGACGTCAAAAGTTGGTTACTAGTGACGACCAACCCCCAATCGCGTGGCCAACACACGAATAAGGATTAAAAATGCAATAAAAAGTAAAAGAACGGGGAGCACACACAGAGTTTTTATAGTGGTTCGGCAAAGACAATGCCTACGTCCACTTTATATATTATTTCTCTTTTTTTAATTACAAGTACAATGTTTTTTCTGTTTGAAGAAGAGAAGGATAACAACTGTCTTCCCTTCTTCTTTCTTTTAGAGAGACTGAAGTTAAGGAGAAGCATAGAGATGAAAAGCTTGGAGAAAGTCGTCTGGCCAAAAGTCCCCAAAGGTCCCCTTTCCTCTTTAAGCTTAGTAGTATTTATAGGTGGAGAATGCAGCTTGGGTTGTTGCGGTATGGTCCGGCCATTTCGGGAAAGCCTGGACACGTGGAATCCATCTATTGGCTTGAATTGCTGCTGAAGGACTATTCCACTGTTCATAAATAGTATCCTCAGAAGTTATGGCTGACGTGGCATCTATAGAGAGGTTCATTAAAAGTAGATCTTTTTCCGTATATGGTTTGACCGCCTTTATTGCCTTGAAAGTCGGGATATATTTGGACTAGTTCTGCAGAAATCTTCCATGGGCCCGAGATAATTGGTCGACGAGTCCTTTCTGGAGGCGGAAAACTCGGTCGTCCTGGTGAGCGATTCTTCCGGTAATGCACAGTCAATCTAACTGAGTTGGATTTGGGCCGATGTGCCATTTCTTTAGGTTGCGCCCCTACTGGGCCTCCTGAAGCGTGACTTGCGTATGATTTGCGCGTTTGGAATTCGGTCCTGTTTGTTGATACTCTTGCCAAAAAGAGGGTTAACACTTTTCCCCTCAGAATGCATCTTCATCGACAGAGGGAGATGTGTTCTGATATCCGAACCAAAGTACAAACGCTCGAGCTGCTATGGTCACGCCGGACCATATTGAGGCCAGAAAACCGACGCTCCAATGTTGTATTAAGGCCAAAAACCCGACGACCATGCCAGGTCGTATTAAGGCCAGAAAACCTACAACCATCGGGAACCGTATTAAGGCTGAGATGATGATTGCCATTTGTACGAGAGTTGGTTCCTGCAAATACAAAACAAATTATCCTCGTTTTGGAGGAGGGCGATGGGTCGAGCATTTTATCCTACTTGGCTTTAGAGGTTGGCGAGCATCAACCATGCTCGGCTTAGGGGCGAGCATAAACCATGCTCGGCTTAAAGAGGGTGAGTATTAACCATACTCGGCTAAGGGGCGAGCATAAAACATGCTCGGCTTAGAGAGGGCAAGTATTAACCATACTCGGCTTAGGGGAGAGCATAAACCATGCTCGGCTTAGAGAGGGCGAGTATTAACCATACTTGGCTTAGGGGCGAGCATAAACCATGCTCGGCTTAGGGCAAGTGTTTCTTATGCTCGACGCATGCTAGATTGGTTAGTTTAGCGAGCTATGCATGCTCGCAGTGTAAAGAAGAGAGAGTTGTCCACACTCGTATTAAGAAAATATGACCTCACTCACTTGAAGGAGTAGGTGTTTGAAATGGTGGTAGGCTTTCGTGCTGACCACACAAAACAGGGGGGTGAGTACTTTGGCTTAAAGATTTCACAACATAATATACTTTTACAAAAAGTAAATTCATAACTGCAAAGCAACTAAAGAAAAGAAATTCTACGAGGACAGCGATTGATTATAGAGCATTCTCAAGAGTTAAAATCAAGGTGTCCTTGTTATTGAAAGAAATACATTGAAAGAAAAGATAAAAAATCTAATTAATGATAATGCCGCGAGTGCTAGTCTCAGGGTCCTTTCCGTTCCTAGTAGCTCGCGGATCAGCCTGAGGAGCTTGAGCAGAGGGTCACTGCGGCATGGCCGGGGCGCGATCTTCGACGTATTCAGCGAGTTCCCCTTTTCTGACTCGTCCTTCAATGAGATCGCACAGATGTCGGCAATCATTTGTATTATGTCCAGCTACGTTGTGGAATATACAATGCTTGCCAGAATCGAGTTCCATCCGGGTCGGTTCTAGTCAAGGTGGTCTTGGAGTAGGCAAGGACTCACGTATATCGAGGTAGATATCAAGCAAAGAAGAATTAAGCTCGGTGTATCGATCATATTTGTTTTCATTTCGAGGTCGCACATTGCGTTCATCCTTTTCCGGGGCCTTTCCTCCTCCTTTATTCTGGCCACTGCCGTTGAGTGGACCTTTTTGTTTGGCTACTAAAACTTCAAGGTTCTCCATTTAAAGGCCGGCATCCTCTTGTCAGAGGAATCTCTCAGCCTCGGAGTAAAAATCATCTATATCTTTGGGGGGATCTCTGGTTAAGGAGTTTGAGAATTCTGATCTCTTCTGAACTCCCGCGATGGCTGCCATCAGCACCATCGATGGCTCGGGTCGATTGACAGATGCTACAGCTGCGTTGAATCTTTCGAGAAAGGATCTTAGCGTCTCTCCGGATCGCTACTTGATGGTAGATAAAAACATGACACTTTTCGGTCGAGAGATATGCACTCGAAACTATTAGATGAAGTTGGTGACCAAAGTATTCCAGCTACTGATTGACTCCGTTGTTAGCTGCCGAAACCACATACCGGCTATATCTGTGAGAAAGAGAGGAAAGCACTTAGCCATGAAGATGGTTGATGCACCAAATACTTCCATATGTTGCATGTATCGCATGAAGTGAATGGTCGGGTCAGCACGACCGTTGTATGGCTCGATGGCTGGGAACCTGAAGTCTGGGGGATTTCGAGAATTTCTGATTTCTCTAGTAAAGGGGTTGCGATTGACATTGTCTATGTTTTGCTGCGAAGAGTTGCCCCGAGTGAAGCGTCGGACAATGCTTGCAACCTGGCTCCCGTCTCCGAGGAGTTGTTGCCATGAGCTTAGTTCTTCATCTTGAGAGGATTCTGCACGAGGATCCGGCAAAAGCATGCTCAGAAGGGTGGCCGTTGGCTGGGCTCAACCTCCGAGATTTGAGTGAAGGTGTGAGGGAAGGTGAGATCTGGCGGGTGGTTTTGGGAAGAATGGCCCCTCTTGAACCTGATGAGTCGTGGGTCGAGCCATGCCTGTAACAAAGGGTCTGGGCTGATCCAGCATAGCATGTGATGTTCGGAGGCCAGGGTTGCCCCCGCTTGAGGCGAGGTTAGTAGGGTTTATGGTCGCGTTTTCGTCTGCTACGGTGAGGGTCGACATGGTAGGCTGGCTTCCCTCGTTCGAAAGGAAGGTTACTCCAACTCTTCGTTGAAAAGGAAGAGTGGTTAGACTGGTCTGTGGCAAGATCCTGGGTTGTAATGGGAATGGCGTTGATTCTGAGGGACCCGGTGGTAACTCGACCGATTCAACAGGTCGAGATGTTCCAAAGAGTGGAGGCATATTTGCCAGACGACTTAGATCTTGATTGTCCGTCTCCTGATGTTCTGTGGCCACTACCGCGCTACTCGCTGGAAGCGATACTCCTGGCTGGGCTTGATTGGTTGGTGGGACCAAATCAGGATGAAATAAAGGTGTAGCCCGATCGGTGGCCTGATTTCGAGTAAACTGAGGGTCTGCTGTTGTCCCAATCTCGGCCTGTGGAGGAATTGATGTTGAAGCATTCAACTCTGTTTCCAATCGACCGAGAAGGTAATCCATCAGTTGCTGCTATCGTTCGAGGACTTTACCCTGAGATGTCATATGGTCTCTGAGTTTGACCATGATTTTATCCATGTCGTCCCCGGTAAGGAATCGAGACATGTCGTCATAAGGGGAAACTTCGTGGCTTACTTCTGCAGCATCGGTGTCGGCTGCATCGGCGTTTGCAGGACGAGAGGATGTTGCATCTTTCTTTCGTTTGTTTGCCATGACCTGAGATAAGCAGGAGTTCAATGGTGATGTCGGTGCGCTACCCCTACCTGGCGCGCCAAAGTGTTGATGTCAAAAGTTGGTTACTAGTGACGACTAACCCCCAATTTCGTGACCAACACACGAATAAGGATTAAAAATGCAATAAAAAGTAAAAGAATGGGGAGCACACACAGAGTTTTTATGGTGGTTCGGCAAAGACGATGCCTACGTACACTTTATATATTATTTCTCTTTTTTTAATTACAAGTACAATGTTTTTTCTGTTTGAAGAAGAGAAGAAAAATGACTGTCTTTCCTTCTTTTTTCTTTTAGAGAGACTGAAGTTAAGGAGAAGCGTAGAGATGAAAAGCTTGGAGAAAGACGCCTGGCCAAATGCCCCTTTCCTCTTTAAGCTTAGGGGTATTTATAGGTGGAGAATGCAGCTTGGATTGTTGCGGTATGGTCCGGCCATTTCGGGAAAGCCTGGACACGTGGAATCCATCTATTGGCTTGAATTGCGGTTGAAGGACTGATTCCAGTGTTCATAAATAGTATCCTCGGAAGTTGTGGCTGACGTGGCATCCACGGAGAGGTTCATTAAAAGTAGAGCTTTTTTCGTATATGGTTTGACCGCCTTTATTGCCTTGAAAGTCGGATATTATTTGGACTAGCTCTGTAGAAATCTTCCACGCTGGCCCGACATAATCGGTCAACTAGTTCTTTCTGGAGGCGGAAAACTCGGTCGTCTTGGTGAGTGATTCTTCCGGTAATGCACAGTCAATCTGACTGAGTTGGACTTGGGCCGATGTGCCATTGCTTTAGGTTGCGCCCCTGCTGGGCCTCCTGAAGCGTGACTTGCATATGATTTGCGCATTTAGACTTCGGTCCTGTTTGTTGAGACTCTTGCCAAAAAAGGGTTAACACACATCATTTATAATTGTTTTGTTGAATTAGATTTGTCAACAAACCAAAGTCATTGTCTTTGTTGCTTTGTTGAAATAGAATAGTTGAATTAAAATATTCATTTTGTCAAAATAGATTAGTTAAAGCAAACCTTATATTTTTGGTCAAATTATATATTTTTGTCAAGATAAGACTAGTTGAATCAAAATACACATTTTTGTTGAAAACAAAAATTACCTTCGGTTAATTAGATTTGAATTAAGACAAAAATTTACATTTTTGTTGAATGAAAGAGTTAAACACAAATAGCATTTTTGTGTAATAGGTTGTGTTACCATAGAAATATCCATTTTGATAAAATAGAATTGTCAGCAAGATGGAACCCCTTATGCATTTTGTTGAGGTAGAATTTATATGCAAATAAAATAATCATCTTTGTTTGCATGACATACGATAGAATTTACATGCAAATATAAAAATCATTTTTATTTGCAAACTTACATTAGAATTTATATTCAAATATAAGAATCATAGTATTGGTCAAAACATACATTAGAATTTGTAGTTGAGTTAAAGTGACATTTTTATATGCTAATGCATACATTAGGATTTGTATGCAATTTAAATTAAACATTTTTAGGTGTTAGGTTATACATTGAAAAACATATACCAATGAGATTATTTCTTTTATGTGTTAAAACTGAGAATAATTACATACAAATTAAGTATAATGAAAATTATCTTTTATTTGTCATCCACAATAATGTCATATAACTAAATTACATTCTATTAGATATTAGAAATATATATAAAGAAATTATGCGAGTCAAATATATTTTATCTCGATATTAGGAATAAAATATCATGTTTTGTCCATCATTATCAACATGTTGATAGTATTAAAATTGTTAAATTAATTAACCAATTATTTATTTATATGTACTATTGTTGGTTGAAAACCCCACACGGGTATTGGGATGATAATTGATATATACTAGTCCCAATATTTATTCGTATGTCAATCGCTAGATTGACAGGCTGCGATGAGCGTTATTGTTTCATTTTAATGCTCACACAGTTGATAACTTCACTCTGGATGTTGAATGGATAGTTTGATGATTATTTATCAATTGTTGTCATTTACATACGATGCATAAAATCCTTATAACCAAATTTATATGGTAAATGATTGAGTCGCTTTCCGATTCAGAATATCTTTTATATAAAGAATATTTTTTAACAAAGAATTTCTTGTAAATAAAGAATAAATCTTTCAACTAAGATTATTGGTATTTCAATTTATATTTATAGGAAAATGATTTTTGGGTTTATCGTGAATAATTTTTTCAAATGACATTGATTCTTTAACCCAGTTAAAAATAAGATTTATTTCTTAAATTGGAATAGTCATAAAGTAGTGATTTTTGATATTAAAACTGAATTGGAATATTAATAAATCTTTGAAAATAAGATTTCAGAATAAATTTGAAAGAATATTCTGAATTGGAAAGATGCGTTGGATGTATCCTTATAACACTTGATTTTTAACTATAAAAATACGTGAGTTATTCGGAAAGATCGGGTTTAACCCATTCTGAATAATTACTATGACGATTAAACGTCGAAGATTTTGAAGACGGTGGATGAAGACCCACGATCTTCACATCGAATGGACGACTACTGATGCCTGGCACTAGGTCGCTCCCGGTAAAGGGTTAAAAGTGGTACTTCGTCCGGACGTACGTGTTGATTGTCCGGATACGCGAGCACCAGGTGACTTCGGTTTCTTTCAGACCCAGAACGGACTTGTAAATGGATGTGTGTCTGACATTGGATTTCATTCCATGTAAATTGGTTTCTATTTAATATATATCTATTGATGGCGGAGAATTTATTCTCTTGCTTAACACCCTTCTCTGAGACGCATGAGCTCAGAGGTTATATATTAGTAGTTATCGATCGCATGGTGTGGACTGTCAATGTGGCACCAAGATGCAATTGATCAAGGCTTTTGTTGAAAAGCAGAGCCTTGTGGATAATGATCAAAGCATAGCCTATTTAGGCACAGCTTTGTGTATTTCGTTACCTCGCGAGCCTCACACCCCGGTATGAGTCAGAAACGGAGGAAGGGAACGCAGGGAGTGCACACGTTTCTTTCTAGCTAGAAGTGGTGTTTGGGTTTAACATGGCCCGGCATTTTACTTATGTGGTTGATTGATTTTGAGGCGCCTTGGTTTTTTATTGGTCGCAATAGCCAATTTATAGGTCCAATAGGATTGGGAAGCGTGTATTCAGGATTTACCATTCCAACACATTGCACTATTGGGCGACCGGCCCTGCAGGATCCAAGGGTTCGCCAGCGTCCGAATCCCGAGACATTTCTAGAGTGTATCGAATCGGTAAGGAGATAGTTCCTAGCCTTGACTCTTGATGGAAACCCAATTTCCAATACGACCCCATGCGGTTTTGATTGTAGAACTAGTATGGCGACATAGTATATGGTAGTTATGCCGTCTATGATTAATACATTATGATTGAAAGGTTTTTAAAACATATATACACTAATAAAAATATCAAATCCGTTTTATCGTATCAAGCATTTTTGACCATTATAAGGTAAAACTCTATCCTCCAGCTTGCGTTGCATTGTGTGATGGGACCTGAGTCTTATAATGGTTTCATTTTTCTAAAAAGCATTGCGTTGTTTTTAACAATTTACTTTATTTATGCACTTTCAATCCAATGGAGTAAACCCGCTTCGCGATAGCGGCATGGTCCTGTGATTAGCCTCCTTATTAGATAAGTTAAGTAAAGATTCCTCACACCAGTCTCATGACTGACCTGTAGTTTGTTTCACTTGCAAACTCGGGTGCCCTCTTTTCCACACGGGCAGTCGAGTAGCTTATTTTGCAAATATATTGAGCAGGATTCTGGATCGAAGCATAGAGCTGTGTCCGGAGCAATGATAGCCTTCCGCTGTGATTAGTATATTTGATCCGCTGCAATGTATTAAATTTATTGTAATTTAATCTTCCGCTGTATTATTTATCAATGTACTCTGATATATTCTGTACTCTGATGTAACATTATTATGATGTAATAAAAGTCTTATGTTATTTGTTCTAATGTATTGTATACCCAAAGTTAACGTATTCGGGTTTTGAGCAGTCATGGTCGATTTAGCAATCGATCGGGTCGGGTGAAATCCGAGTCGTTACATTGGTATCAGAGCTCTGGTTAGCTCAAATCTTTGGGGTACAACTCGTTAGAACCAAACAAAAGACTCATCAGAGATTGGATTAGTAATATCCAATAAGAATAACTCGTTAGAGATGGGATCAGTAGTATCCTAGAACGAGTGTGAAGAGTATTAATTTTTAAAATGAAAACAAATTTAGTTTTGAAAATTTAAAATCTTACCATACGTATTTGAATATATATATATTATTTTATTTTATTTTGGACAATCGAGTATATAAATATTTTGCATATACGCCTGGCTAGCGTGTATTCGAAGCCTTATATACACTAGATAAATATAGAATCACACTTTAGTCGCCCGGAGATGCTCTGATGGTGGTTCGAAACATCATCAGAATTTATGTTCGAGTTTCGAAAGTGGTATATCTATATATTTCCATTGACTGGTGTGAGAACCAAAACTAGATAGGGACTATTGCTATGATTTGCACTAAAAATATGATTTTTGACTATATGTAAAAGTTATATATATTTGAAAAGTTAATCACCTTATTGATTGTTGGTTGTGATGTTTGATAATGAGTTTAACTAATTAAAATATTGGAATGATAATAAATTCAACCAATTTATAAAAGAGTGATAAATTTAACTAAATCAAATTTAATATTGAACTAAACAGAAAATTGATTAAAATTAAAAATGGAATTGGTAAATTAAACAACCTTTAGCTTTGTTCCTTTTCGAGGACGAAAAGATTTTAAGTAGGGGAGATTGTAACAACCCGCAAATTCTGAACCAATTTAAAATTTTTATTTTAGAAATTTTAAAGGAAATTTAATAGTTAAAATAATTTATTTTAAATAATAATGACTAAAAAGTGAAGATAGAACAAATATATTCTGTTTGATTTCTAAAGAAATCAAGAATAGTACGGTAGTTTGAAAAGTCAAACCTGTACTTTGACCAAATGTACCAGATTCAAAATCTAACGGAATTTAGCGAAACCAAAAATATCTAAATCTGTCTGGAATTATCTTTTCAACGGATCCGAAAAATCGAAATTTCATAGCGGGAATCAAAAGATATGGCCAATTGAATATTTGGGATGGTCGCTATAGTATAATTTATATCCGTATAAAAGGCCATTTGTCAAACCACCTTCGTTTTCGACGAAACAAATTTTGTTGGATTCGGAATGTCAAATTATTGCTAGGTTTCATTTTTCATAATTTTTCGAGTTAATATGTGAGCGTGGCAAACGAAAATGTGTTTTGACAGTTTTAGTCAAATCTGATCGACTTGAAAATAGCCATTTTTCGAACAATCTCAGAAGTCGATGAAACTAATTTTGTTAAGATCGTATCGTCAAAACAAAGCCAGAAATAACTTTTTTGGATTTTTCTGAGTTCGTATGTGGCCCCGGTGGATTTGAATAGACGATCAAATTTATTATTTAAATGATTTAAAATAAAAAGTTAAAGATTTCGGGCCACAGACAGTCGTTTGGGCTGACGAGACCTAGTCTATTGGATCCGGGTAGCGGCTATTGGCTAGGATCACCTTCGCTTGGGCTGAAATCGGATTTATTTAAGAGATATGGTTTTATTTGTAAAAATCACATTAAAATATTATAAATAATTCAAGAAACCCTAAAAAACACTATTCACTTTCTTCCAGCCACCGCCTATACAAAATCGATGGCCACCAACCTCCTAACTTCATCTCTTAGTATCTACCAATCCTCTCAGTAAAATCCTTTGCTCTAGTTCAATCTTTTGAAGAGATTCTTGTGCTCTTCAATTTCATACGACAGGATCGATCTCTGGTGGCCCGAACTCTGAGGTCCAGACCCATGAACCCGCACCGAATTTTACCACCGCCTAGGCACCACCAGGCTCCTCCCCCTTCTAGGCATGGCGGCGCCCCCCTAGCCCAACAACCCCGAACCAACAGATCTTCAAACCGTTGCTCCAGTCGATCATCAAATCAAAACCTAAGATCGAACCATTTCTGAAAAACAGCGGCAGTGTTCTGAGAAGAGGAGTATGGCCTATTATTTTATTATTTTATTAATTTAAATTGTTACAACCATGAATAAATCGTAACTAATACATACGATATCGAAACTGAACAATTTCAGATCCTATTCGATTGTGAAACTGAGATCTACGCTGTTGTCTCGACTAGATCCAATTCCGAGCGGTTCAAATTTTGGACAAATTCGCATTACGGCAGTGAAAATTATTCTTTTTAATAATTAATTAATTAATTAATTTAATTATTATGTGATGATTGAATGTGTATAATTCAGATTCTGATATGTGATGATATTGTGGATGTTTTTATCTGTTGTGGTTGATGTATAAACACAGGTTTGTTTGTCAAAACAATGAAAATAGTCATTATTGTTTTTTATTAATTTGGATTAGAATTTCCAAATCGATAAAAATAATCACTTTACAATGTTAAATTACATTGGATTGGAATTTTCAAAACGATGAGAATAGTCATTATTGTTTTTTATTGATTTGGATTAGAATTTCCAAATCGATAAACATAATCATTTTGTTTTGTTAAATTTCGTTGAATTCCCATTTCCACATCAAAACATTATTTGGATTATTTTGTGTTGAATTGATTTATGTCGTCAATTCAATATAAAAATTATTATCTCGATCATATTAGTTGAATTGAATAAATTGTCAATTCAATATTCAAAATATCCTTTTAACATTTTGGGCATTGAAATAAGATTATCAATTTAACATAAAACATTAATTTATCATTTTTTTTTATTGTATTGAAATAGAATTGTCAATACAATGAAAAATGTACAATTTTTGACAATATCATTGAATTGAGAAAAAGTTCTTTTATTTGCATTCCTTTATGCAAATATATATTTAGAGAAAACAAAATGTCCTTTTATTTTCATTCCTTTATGCAAATATATTCAGAGAAAATAAAATGTTCTTTTTTTTGCATTTCCCTTATGCAAATATATTTAGAGAAAACAAAATGTCCTTTTATTTGCATTCCTTTATGCAAATATATTCAGAGAAAACAAAATGCCCTTTTATTTGCATTCCTTTTTGCAAATATATTCAGAGAAAATAAAATGTACTTTTATTTGCATTCATTTATGTAAATATATTTGGAGAAAATAAAAGGTTCTTTTATTTAAATACTTTTATGCAAAATATGCATAGAAAAATAAAATGTTCTTTTATTCGCATCCTTTTATTCAAATAAACTTTGAATATAAAATAGTGGAAATTAGGCTAAGGTCCCTATTTTGAAACTTAATTTGGCTCAAAGACGGTCTTAAACTTATTATAAATTAGGTCCTTATTTTTGTAATAACCCGGAAATCTGAGCCAGATAAAATTTTTATTTTGCCAATTTTAGCGAATTTTGATTATTTAAAATGATTTATTTTAAATAATATCGACGAGAAATTTATTTTGAATAGAATTAGAACGTATATATTTATATAGATTGTCTTTAGAATATAAATATTTTATTTTAATTATATAACGAGCCTAAAATGGCGCGGTAGTTCGATAATTCGATTTCAAATTTCAATTGAACATACCGGGTGCAAAATAAACTGGATTTTAGCGAAACCAAAAAATTTGAATCTATTTGAGAATATCTTTCCAAGAGTCCGAAAAATTGAAATTTCATAGCGGGAATCAAAAGGTATGCCCAGTTGAAAATTCAGAATAGTCGCTATGGAATTCTGGCCCTTAAAAATGGAATTTTTGCAAACGATCTCGGTTTTCAACAAAACCACTTTTGTTGGATCCGTGATGTCAAGTTATTGCTAGGTTTCAAAATTCGTAATTTTTCGAATCAATATGTGAGCGTGGCAAAGGAAAACGCGTTTGACCAGTTTTAATCGATTGGAAAGTATCCATTTTTCAAACGGTCTCGGAATTTGACGAAATTAGTTCTGTTAGAACCGTATCGTCGATACGAAGCTAGAAATAATTTTTCGGGAATTTTTAGAGACTGTATGTGGCTCTGGTAATTTGAAATGCCCGTTTAAATTGAATATATATAGAATTATATTTTAATTTTGATCAAAACTGCTCGTAATGGTCAAATTGGCCTGCGATGCATATCCCATTGTGTTCGTAATGGGGGTATTGCCCTAGGGCCGACAGTCGTTAGGCTCGATTTGGGATTCGAAAGAAAAGTCAACTTTAAAAGGACAATTAAATAATTAATATATACACTTAAGCCCTCCTCCCTTTTTTTCTTTCCCCGTCCTCATTCAGTTCGAAGTTTAATAAAAAAAGAAGAAAAAACGCTGAAGAACCGCCGCCCTCCACCCTGGCGCCTCCGACCATCGCTCCCCGCGCCGCACCTCCATCAGCGACGCCACCGCGTCGATCGCCCCTTCCCCCTCCTTCTCTCTCCTCCTCGATTTCCACCTTCCTCCGTAGAAAACCCACAGCCCTAACCCATCCCCAAAACCGCCGCTTCCTCCTTCCCTGGCCCTACCTCCAGGCCACCGCGCCTGACCACCCGCGACCCCACCCCCCCCTCCGATGAATGCTCCGCAGGAACCCCCCTCCCCCCGACAACGAACTCCTCCAAGTGAAGCTAGTGAGTTTTTACTTAATTTATTTAGTTTAAAAATCTAATATTTATTTATTTATATGAAAGGTAGGATTTTATTAAGTAATGATTTCTTTTACAACATAAAGACGTGATTTTTATTTTATAGGAAGCATGAAAATATAATTTTTATTTTAAAGATAACATTGGAAATAAAGGATATGATTTTTGATTTAGAAAAAATAGGATTTTTATTATGAAAAAAATACGATTTTTAATTTATGGAAAGTTGGGATTTGTATATATGGAAAGATATGATTTTTGCTTGTGGAAAGATTTGATTTTTAGAATCGAAAAAGTTATATAGATTTTTATGGTGATAAAGTATATATTTTTATAACGATAAAGTTATGATCTTTATATATGCAAACACAAAATGAAAATATGATTTTATTATCTGAAGAGTGAAAAGAAAATATGATGTTGATTATAGAAAGAGCGTTATAAAAATAGATTTTTTTATATAGTAGAGATTAGAAAAATATGATTTTTATCATAAGAACATCGATATAAAAATACAATTTTTATATATAGAAAGAAGAGATAAAAATTTGATTTTAAACACAAACGGTGTTGAACATATTTCATTGGAGACACGATGAAGATTTCCTACATATGAAGAGTCGCGGTGTATTGGTTAGCTCTTGGTGAGAACTTCTCACTTTAAATCTTCTTTTCTAGTTAGAATCATATACTAGGATGCAGACGGTGTTTAGTAGCACCCGACACCCGTCGTCCACAGACCATGGACGGCTTGTATGCTTGTTTGATATGTTGTGAAAATTGATTGTGTGATGTGAAATAAAATAAAATATTTATATAATTAAAAATATTTTATCGTTAAAAATATAATTTTTAACGTGAATGTGAACAAATAAATATTCATTTACAAACCGGACGGTTTGTTTATTTACACCTATTTGAAGGACATTGATTGGGACGATAAATTTTACACATCGCCCAACTGCACAAAAAATATTCAGTGTTTATGGATTGAAACCCCACACGGGTGTTGGGATGATATTTGGCGTACACTAATCCCAATTATTTAAGTGTATGTCGATTGATTGGTCGACAGACTGTGTAAGCATTAATTATTTATATTTAATTCTTATGCAGTTGTGTGGTGCACTTTGGATGATGGTTGATTATTTATCGTTGCTATTATATACATGTGTTGTATGGAATCCATATAATTAACATTATATGGTAATTGATTGGGCCTCATTCCAATTGGGAAAATAAAGAATATTATAAAATATAGATTCATGTGTTGAACGAAATATTTTAACAATAAAATTTACATCTTTATCATATATAAAATTAGAAACTAACTGGAAAATAGATAAGATGAGTGGTCTCCTGGATATTGATCTGATGTTGGTTTCGGCCTTCGAGGTTAATATTTAGGGAATTTCTCTCTTGCTAATTTACGGTTGGGGTTTGAAAAAAAATTAAATGATAGAAATCATAATTTTATAAAATATATTAAATAACGAAAATAGTCACGTGTTGGCAGTACTCATTTGTTGAGATTAGTCACGTGTTGAAAGAAATATAGATTCATGTGTTGAATAGAATAAATATTCATTTGTTGAATAGAATAACGAAGTTATTGAAAAATATAAAGCCGTGTTGATTAGAGATGCGCTATTTTGACGCGAACAATATTTATATCGATTATATTCGTTTTTATAATAAATATTGAAAAGCGATATAAAAATCGAATATTTAGAAAATTAGTTCGAATTGAATTGAATATAAAATGAATTCGAATTTAATTGAATATAAAATGAATTCGAATTGAATATAAAATGAATTCGAATTGAATTGAATATAAAATGAATTCGAATTGAATATAAAATGAATTCGAATTGAATATAAAATGAATTCAAATTGAAATGAATTCAAATCGAATTGTAATCGTTTAAATTGAATTAAATAGAAATGCAATTGGAAATCGAAGTGAAATCGATTTGGAATGAATTCAAATCGAATTGAAAACGAACTGAAATTGAATTGAAATCGATTTGAATTGAAATCAAATAGAAATGAATGTAAAAAGAATTTATAATGGAAAATTCAATTTTGATTTGAATTTGAAATGAAGGTTGAAATTGTTTTGGAAACAAATTTGAAACGATTTATAAAATTCATTTTAAAAGGAAATCGACGAAGTGTAATATATATATTATATATATATATATATATAATGGCCTGAATAGAACGCGCCGCGCCGCGGTAGTTCGTGAATTTCGACCATTGACTTCCAACGGACATTACGGGAGATCCGTCCGTCGGATTCTCGTAAAACTGGAACCTTTGCGTTCGTATCGAAAAGAGCTTTCTAACGAGTATAAGAGATTTGAAATCTAATGGTTGGATTTGGAGATATGTCCAAATCAATTTTAGAAAAGGTCGCTGTAAGTGCAGTTCGATGGCTGTTATTGGAAATCGACTGTACGGGCCTTGATAAAATTATTAAAAATATTAATAATTAGTGTAAAATCATAAGAAATGATTTGTGAAGAATTGGGATGAAAACCTCCATATTTGAAAAGATAGAAATAGATTTTTATCAAAATGAACTAGTTTTGAACTAGAATTAAAATCCAATTATTTTTAAATAAATAAATTGGATTTGAAATGGGTTTTAAATAACCAGAATTTCCAATATATGAATTGGAATGGATTTGAATCAAAATTGTCTTTGGAATATTTCGATGTTAGATTCCGCGATTATACATATATTTTGGAGGAGATTTGGAAGATATATTTTATATCGTTATTTCTAAAGCGATATTTGTGGGTTTCAGAATTTGATATGGAATATAAGCCGATATATTTTCTATTCAGAGTCCTGTATTTAATATCAAATGGGATTTGGGTTTATCGTGAATGGTGTCTTCATCAACACTGTTCTTAAACCTCGCTGAAAAAAGATTAAATCTTTTTATTTAGATTTAATGATTTATACCAATTAATTAATATATTTAATTGGAATTGAATTAGAATTGATTTGTGGGTTTATCGAGAACGGTGTTTTAAATAACACTTGTTCTTTAACCTGATAATAAATAGAATGTGATTTGGGTTTATCGTGAACTGTGTTTTAAATGGCATTAGTTCTTTAACCCAGTAAAAGGAGTTTTAATGAATCTGTACTTAGATTGAAATGTGAATTGATAATTTAAATTATCAAATTTGGAAAGTGAGAGAGAATGGAGTATCACCAGTTTTGCTCCAAAGAGATAGTTAAATCTTTAATTAGATTTGAATGTGAAATGGTAATTAATTTTACCGATAACACTTTGGTGTTAGATATGGAGTTTACCAGTTTTGCTTCATGGTATGAATAGGTTGGGATTGGGAAATAATATAAATAATTACTTCGGTGTGGTTCGCTAATCTCGACTAGTTTGGAAAACCTTAACATGGTTTGAAATGACATCCAAAGGAAGATTAAAGAATAAATTTAAAAGAATTTATCTTTGATAAAATTAATGGGAACCTTTCCCTAAGAATGTGAAATTTAGAAACTAACTGTAGGTTAGCTAAGAAGAATGGTTTCCTTGGTATTGATCTGATGTTGGTTTCGGCCTTCGGGGTTAATATTTGGGGAATTGTTCTCCTGCTAATTTATGGTTAGTGACTGATGAATTGGAATGAGGCGTATGTTGTGTTGTGTAACATTTGTTTATTATACACGCAGGTTATTCAGAAAGGCTGGGTTTATAACCATTCTGAATAACCGATTCGACGATATGTCGAAGATGAAGACGGTGGTTGAAGACCGGAAGTCTTCACATCGTTTGGGTGATCACTGATGATCTTGATTGGGCTGTACACCCAAGATTAGGGAATCAGTTGGTGATCGTCCAGACGTACTTGGAGATCGATGGATATGCGAGAAAAGTGCCTCCGGTTTCATTCAGACCCAGAACGAACTTGTAAATGGACTGTGTGTCTGACATTGGATTTTATTCTGTGTTGATTAATCTCTATTAAATATACATCTGTTTTGCGGCGGAGAATTTATTCTCTTGCTTAACGCCCTTCTCTGAGACGTATGAGCTCAGAGGTTGTATATCGATGGACATCAGTCGCATGGAGTGAATTGCCTGTGTGGCATGCCAAAGTGGCAAATGATCAAGGCTTCTGTTGAAAAGAAAAGTCTTGTGGTTGATTGAGACGACCCCAAACCCCGTACTGGCGGCGGCAAGGGTAGTCCTTGGAATATAACACAGAAACAGATAATAGGAGAACAGAATTAAGTAAATACACCAGATAATGAACAATAGAATATACTGGATAAAAGTAATCATCAGAGTTACACAGTATACAGGATCTTATTTAGTACAAATACAGTTCAGCTATACATATATGTCTACAGCGGAAACAAACAAAATATGTACAATAGGAGCTGAACAGCATAAAAAGTAGGGCTGTCAATGGGTCGGGTCGGGTCGGGTTCGGGTCGGGTTCGGGTCAGGTCAAGTCGGGTTCGGGTTGATTTATAAACGGGTTGGGTCAACCCATTTATTAAACGGGTCATTTTTCTCAACCCTAACCCAACCCGTTTATAAACGGGTTGACCCAACCCGACCCGTGTAACCCGTTTAGCTAAACGGGTCGGGTCGGGTCGGATCGAATCGGGTCGACCCGTTAGCTACTATTATTCAATGGACTAATATGTTCATTGTTGCCACTTGCCATGTTGGTAAATGGTAATATAAACATTCACTACAAACACATTCACTAGACTAATAAATTAATACATTCACTGGGACTGATTAGTGAATCACTCATTTAACCATTTAGGCAATCACTGGACTAATAAAGTAATGCATTCAAGACTAATAAAGGAAACACATTCACTGGACTAATGTCTAATAGTGATACATTCAAATATTCAATAATATAATCACTCAAACACATTCACTGGACTGGACTAATACAAATTACCCATTTGACCATTCACCAAGCAGCACAACATTGATTCATTGAACATACAACATTAGTTACCAACAGCATAATACATTCGTACAAATTACCAACAGCATAATACATTCGTACAAATACAAGAAGCTACTCTAACTTTAGTTATACAATGCAACAACTGCAGTCTTATAACCTGAAAGCATAATACCATTAAGTTGACTGACTGCCTCAGTGCCTCACATCCCACTACGGCACTACCTGAAAGCATAATACAGTTAAGTTAGTAAACATTTGCTATTCATAGAATTTATCTTGTGCTGACTACGAAGTAACCAAGTACGGTGACAGACACATAGCACAGCATGTACAATGTACTGATGCAAATGGGTTAATTCTAACTAGACCAATGCATGGCATTAATGTCAATTACAGTTCATCTTCCCTCCTATTCATTCCAGCAGTTTCAAGATGAAATGCACATGCCACACACTCTATGCAGATAGCACAACGTAGCAACTAGAAAGTAGTACATAAAACATAATACCATATATATACTTAGTAATCAGTTAGCAATTTATGTATGTTGGGTGCACATGTGTAGGTGTATGTATGTGCATGTATATGCACATCGAGACATACTGAAACATTGGATAGTGAAGCCAATGCCTCCCCTCTAAATCCAAAGCTTTTATCATTTATATTGTCCGCAATGTGACTCCTGGATGTTGCTAACAAATTCAAGACTATAAGGTTACACAAATCTATGAACAGAAATAACAGGATGAAAACTGATGATTTGGATGTAAACATTTGTAGTGTGATCCCTGTTTAAACTGTAAAATGCATCTAGAAAGTTAAACTGTTGTAGTGCACATGTCATCGACCTTAACATGCAACTTCACTCAGCCAAAATATTAGCAAGTACTAACTCTACATGGTTTTAATTTTTTGTTAGTTCAGAACTACCTCATGCATGTGAATATAAAATCTGTGTCTCCTATAACTCCACATGGTTTTATTACCGTTTTGTTTGATGCATCAGAGGCACTTAGCAACAGCCGCAAGCCGGTGTCACATAACAGTAGTCGTGAACCGCCGCCATGTTGCAGCAGCCGTGAGCCGCTGCCATGTAGCAGCAGACGTGAGCAGGCTCACGTCTGCTGCTACATGGCAGCGGCTCACGGCTGCTGCTACATGGCGGCGGCTCACGGCGGCTGCTATGTGACAGCGGCTTGCGGCTGCTACCATGTGGCACTTTGGTGTTGCAAATATAACATGAGTTGTAATATAACATGTAGTATGTACCTCTTATACGTGTGTGTCCATTTGTGGGTAGCTAGAAGAACATTCGGCGGTTTGAGAGTGAGTACTGCTGATTTCCAAGTTGCTAATGTCCTCCGTTAACTCTTCAAGATTAGGTGGCAACGTAGTAACTCCTATCAAGTTATTAAATTTTTAGAAAAGAAAATATTACGCGCTAGACAAATATAATAAGAACGTTAACCTTTATCTCCAAATATCCAATCTCTTGTACATATGATTGCCTGAACAACTTCAGGCTTAAGTGCGCTTCGGTATTGATCAAGAACTCGACCACATACACTAAACGATGCTTCGGATGCAACCGTAGATATAGGAATGGATAGAACATCACGAGCCATAATAGATAATTCCCGAAATCTAAACTGATTAGCTCTCCAATATTCTAGAATATCCAAATTTGTCTTCCTATCCAATTTTGGTTCATCTAAATATAGTTCCAATTGTGTTTTCTGAGCTGAAAAGGTAAATTCTTCACTCTCGAAATTATCAAAATCCTGCATATATGTTATTATATACATTAAACACAAAATAATTTAATTGAGGGAAAAATTGTAGACATTTATGCATAGTTAGTTATATAAAGCTTACATTCATAACATCCAAGCATTCCCTAGAAACAAGTATGTCATCGGGAGAAGATTGACTCTGATTGCTAGAAACGGTGTCAACTCTTTTACCATATAATCGCATGTAAGCATCAAAAAGAGCAAATATAGTTTCACGAACTTTACTCATTTCTATAGAACCACCACCATAAAGTCGCTTGAATGAAAACTCCACAAACTGAATTTTATATCTAGGATCTAAAATAACAGCAATCGAGAGAATAAGACTATACGCCTTCCAATACTTCTCAAATTTCCCCATCATGCCACACGCAATCTTACTAATAAAACTATCACCATCAGACCTAGCTTTTTGCAATGTGTCTTGAACAACGAATACTTGAGGAAAATACAAATTTGCAGTAGGATATTTCGTGCCAGAAAAAAGACAAGTAACTTCATAGAAAACCTTCAAAAACTTACAAATTTGTTCTAGTTTCACCCATTCAGAATGAGAAATCGTGTGCTTGTAGTTAGAATCACTCAACTGTAAATGACGAAAAGCACATTGATAATAAAGAGCACTCTCGAGCATGAGAAAGGTGGAATTCCATCTAGTAGGAACATCCCGACGTAAACCTTTTTTACACTCCAAAGAAACATGAGATACACATTCTAAAAATTTCTGTTTTCGCGCTTGTGAACCTCTTACATATTTGATGCTCTCCCTAATTTTTGACACACATACATCAACTTCTTTTAACCCATCTTGCACTATAAGATTAAGAATATGAGAACAACATCTAATGTGAAAAAAATCACCATCCATCAACAAAAATTCCCTCAATAAAAGTTGCTCCTTCAGCAGATTAACAAATACATCATTTGCACTCGCATTGTCTAAAGTAATGGAAAATATTTTCTTGTCAATGCCCCAATCAATCAACAAATTATAAATCTTTTCGGATAAAGCAACTCCGGTGTGGGGAGGAGGCATAAAACTAAAATTTAAGACTCTTTTTTGGAGGACCCAGTTAGCATCAACAAAATGAGCAGTCAAACAAATATATCCATCAGTTGCTATAGAAGTCCATAAATCAGAAGTCAAACAAATTCTCCCTGGAATTGATACTAACAAGTCTTTAAGCCGTGATTTTTCCCTTTCGTACATTTTCATTACATCGGCTCTAGCAGTATTTCTAGAAATCAACTTAATGTCGGGACTAACATAAGAAAATAATTGCTTAATGCCAGCATACTCAACAAATTGAAATGGCAAATCATGCATCAATATTGCCGTTACCAATAATTCCCTAAACTATTCTGCATCAAATCTAGAAGACCGAGTTATAATAGAGCCCTCAACCTGACTCAAAAGCAACTGACCTAAATCTCGACTGGTAGTTTTGGTACAAGTTTTGATATGACGTTTTAGATTTCCGGTGCCATAATTACTATCACATAAATAAATAATACCGCATTTCAAACACTTGGCTCTTTGCTTTTCATCATCTTGCAATGGAATAATTTCAAACTTTGTCCATACCTCAGAAGTAAGCTTTCTACGTCTCTTGCCGACAACTTTTACCCCCGTTGTACTTGTTTCTATGTTTTCTGTTTCCACTTATTCCATATTGGCTTCTCCACTACTTGGTGTAAAAGGTTCCATCAATTTCCTACAAAATTAAAGAATAAGAAACCCATTTTGGTTCATACAAAATTAAAATAAAACCAAAGTTACAAAATTAAACAAATCGCCAATGTTCTCTTATCCATCACTTTCATAGCAAAGAAATTTTGGTTAATCCTACTCAATTAATGGTTATAACTCCATCAATTTCAAACCAATCCTACCTAATTAATGGGTCAAGTCAACACCAGAGCTTCAAAAGATCAACTGTATATTTTGTTAGATATTCAACTGTTAACATCTATTATAAATAATTCAATGTTAGATGTTCAAATGTTAGATACTTCAGTCATAAATTTATGTGGGTTCGTTAGTTCTTTGAATCGTTGGTTGCTACTTGCTATTATGTATACTATGTGGGCTTAACAAGTTCTTGGATAGTCAAATTCATCCCAAGATGTCAGTACACCTGCTATGTGGGCTTAACAAGTTCTTTGAATCGTTGTTTCTATGTTATTCAAATGTCAATACTTCCCGAGATGTCAGTACACCTGCTATGTAGAACTGTAGAAGCGACTCCACAAATTAAAAATAATTAATACTACATGCCAATATCCCCTGAACACAATTTGTTCAGAAGTCTAAAATGGTTCAAACCAATTTCATAGCAAAGATATTTTGGGTTCCTTTTAACTAAGAAAAATACACGTGAAATCGAATCGATAGGGATGGATGAAATAAAAATATACCTTGTACTTGTAGAAAGCAAATCGATAGGGACGGATGAAAGCGCACGAAATCGAATGAGGCTTGAATCACTTGCGACTTGCGAAGTGCCAGAGATGAGAGAACTGAAGTGAAGATCGATTGATCAGTTGGCAATCGCCAGAGAATCAGAGAAGCGGTTTTGTAATTAAATCCATTAAAATGAGGCGTCAGACGAGCCAGCCGAAAATAATGAAGTAAAAGTAAAAGTTAAACCCTAGATCTAAAGTAACCGGGTCGGGTCTCCATTTCAGTAACCAAAGTTACCAAACGAAATAAATTGGCCTACCGCGTTAAATTTTCATTATTACAAAACATGCCGGCAAAATTTATTTCATTTTCCTTATTTTATTTTTCTAAATATTATAAACGGGTTTGGCGGGTCAAGATCGGGTTAGCGGGTCAACCCTAAACCCACCCGTTTATAAACGTGTCACTTTCGGGTTGACCTGTTACTGACCCGCCAACTAAACGGGTCGGGTTAACCTGCTAATTTCCGTGCGGGTTTCGGGTCGGGTTTCGGGTCGGGTAGGAAATTGACAACCCTAATAAAAAGAGATAAATGATAGAATCCATCTTCAGCTCCAGCTATCCAGAAATAACCAGCTAAACCTGAATACAAGGCTGCCCGTGTAGAAAAAGGGGGCACCCGAGTTTGAAAGTGAAACAAACTACGAGTCAGTCATGGGACTGGTATGAGAAATCTACTCAACACATATATAATATGGCTAATCACAGGACCACGCCACTTTCGTGGAACGGGTTTACTCCATTGGATTGCCAGTGCTTTAAAACAAATCTTTCTTTTAAACATCGCTATGCTTTTTATAAAAATGAAGCCATTATAAGACTCAGTTCCCATCACACAATGCAACGCAAACCGGAGGATAGAGTTTTCACCTTATAACGGCCAAAATATGATTGATACGAATATAACAAAGGCATTTGATATTATTGCTAGTGTTTATATATTTTGAAAACAATTTCAAATCATAACTATCAATCATAGACGGCATGGGTACCATATATCATGTCGCCATATATATATATATATATATATATATATATATACAATCAAAACCGCACGATGTCGTATTTGGAAATTGGATTTTCGTCATGAACCAAGGCAAAAGATAGTCCTTACCGACTTCGAGACGCTCTAGCCCGCCCCTCAGGACCCAGACTCAGGTGGGCCCTTGGATCGTCAGGGCCGGTCCACCGATGTGGATTAAAATTCCTGAACACTGCGTTTCCCCAACCTTTGGGGTGTAAATGAGCCAACGAATGGCTCCATCGAACCCGAATCGTCCGATCTAACCGAGGCGCCTCGCAATAGCAACAACCACATAGGTGAAAAGTATATAAATGTCAGGGCTGGTAGGTCACGACACCACCCTAGCTAGAAAGAAACACATGCCCTCCCTGATGTCCTCTCCCGTTTCTGGTTCATACCGGGGTGTGAAGCTCGCGATTTTACGTTATACACAAAGCTACGCCACACCGGCGGTGCTTTGATCATCACCACAAGACTTTGCTTTTCAACAGAAGCCCTGATCACTGCATCTTAGCATGCCACACAGGCAATTCATGCCATGCGACTGATGTCCATCGATATACAACCTCTGAGCTCGTGCGTTTCAGAGAAGGGCGTTAAGCAAAAGAATAAATTCTCCCCCGCCAAACAGATGTATATTTAATAGAGATCAATCAACACAGAATAAAATCCAATGTCAGACACACAATCCATTTACAAGTCCGTTCTGGGTCTGAACGAATCCGGAGGCACTAAATACCTCGCAAACCCATCGATCACCACGTACGTCTGGACGATCACCACTCATTATCCATATTTCGGGATGCCTACCAATCAGGACCTCGGTTACCATCCAAACGAGGTGAAGATCTCCGGTCTTCGACCACCGTCTTCATCTTCGACTTTCAATCGTCGGTCAATTATTTGAAATGAGAATTAACTCGGCCCTTTCAAATAATTCACGTATATTTAGAATCTCAAATCAATTTATTTCAATGGTTAAATCATTCGACAACACCAATTTTGTTCTTTAATGTAATTTTCACACCAAACACATTCAACCATCAAATACCACATAAATCGAGCAAATTCAGTTTATTTCCATTCCATATCGTTTATGATATTTTATAACGATTTATCGCTATTTTTATTTATTTTAAAATAGCCAATTTATTCAAAACGACGCTTCGGGCCATAACGCGGCCGTGGCGCTGTTTTTCTTTAGATTTGATTTACACATATCTGAAAATCTAACCGTTGGATCTTCACAAAATTTACATCATTAGAAAGGAATTTTCAAAACGAATCCAACGGTTCTAGTTTTGGGAAAATCCGACGGTCGGATCTCCCGGTACAATCGTTTGAAGTTTCGATTTCAAAATACAAACTGCAGCGTCGTTATTCGATTAAATATAATTATATATATATATATATATATATATATATATATATATAATCGTTTCTGGCGCTGTTTTTCTTTAGATTTGAATTAAACATTCCAGACAATCCAACCGTTGGATTTTTACAAGGTTGGTGCCGTTGGAAAGATATTTCCAAGGCGAACCTGACGGTTGCAGTTTCGGGAAAATCCAATGGTCGGATTTCTCGCACTAGTTGTTTGAAATCACAGTTTCAAAACACGGACTACACGGCCACGTTTCGTTTTAATTTTATTTATATTTATATATTTATATAAATATAGTTCATTCAACAATTTCAATATCGTTTTCAACTCAAATAGTTCACTAACGCCTTTAAATTTTGGAAAATTTCCCCATAACCTCCTTTGTACGGGAGGGGATGGGAAAATTCCCAAATAGCCACACGGGCGTCTCATGTCAAAAAGAAAAAGAAAAAGCCAAGCGGCTAGCCAACAGGCTCATAAAATCATCACCCAAACAAAACAGTAAATGTGTACCTATTTGTCGGGCACAAAATTTTATTCCTCTTCTCTAGCCCCTTTGCTATAATCTGTTCAATAAATATGCATGTACATATATACAGTTCTTATCACTTATCATTTTCTATTTAACTTCATATTTGATTCCATTTGGTTTAAAAACACAATTCATTCTAATGTTGCATACATAGGCAAAAATCATATCATTATCTAATTAATGAGTATTTCGACTCATGCATATTTATTTGAACGAGTTGCTATTTTTAACACTTCATATTTCAACAAATCGTGTATGTAATAAAATGTGATTTTTATTGTAAAACAATTCATTTCAAAACACTATTATTTTATATAGTTTATATAGGTGATAAAAAGGTGATTTTTATTATAAAACAATTTATTTCAAAATATGAACACCATTCAACACATGAATTTCAATTCAACGAATGAATATCAATTCAACACATGAAGGTTTTCTATAGTTTCTATATATAGATAAAAATGTGATTTTTATATTTAAAACGCGAATACCATTCAACACATGAATTTCTAATCAACGAATGAATATCAATTCTACACATGAAGGTTTTCTATAGTTTCTATATATAGATAAAAATGTGATTTTTATATTTAAAACATGAATACCATTCAACACATGAATTTCTAATCAACGAATGAATATCAATTCAACACATGAAGGTTTTCTATTTCAATGAATAAATATAGTTTCAGCAAATGAAAATAATTCAAACACATGAATATTATTCAAAATTTCGGCAGCATAACGGCAGGGTAGTTAAAACCGGGACCGTCCCTAGTACGGCTCCTCGCTCTACCTTAAAACCTCGCGGTTTTTGACAATGGGGATCATGCATCTAGTTCGCACCCAGGCGGCATGTATATATTTATTTCATTTCCACAAACTAATCCTATGTGGTTTCAACCAAATATTTCTCCACCACAAATGGGTATTTTTCAACCACAATCAATCAATATCAACCACAAACAATCCCAAACAACCATTCGCTATCAATCAATTTTCACACCAATCACAATCAATAAATATCGTCCATGGTTTATGGATGAGGGGCGTGTATATATATATATATATATATATATATATATATATATATATATAGCAATTCACTTCTCAACACATATATAATTTTTACAACACATATATAACTTATACATCGAACATACGACTTATACAACGCTTATACAAGAGGTGTACAACGCTTATATAACTCATACATCGACTATATAATTTATACATCGTCGTTTTTCATATTGTTTATAAATTAGGAATCTCACATTGGGTTCCACTCCACCAAAAATAGCAGAAGGCTCAGAAAAATATGCGGTCTCTTCTAAAATGTAGAAGGCGTCCACACGGTCACGATGTTTCCTGTTTCATCGAATTTCGTTAACATAGCAAAAAGATATGATTTTTCAAAGGTTTGCAACACTTAAAAGTGTAAAAACAGTTGAAAATATAGAGCAGCCGTTAGTTTTCAAACCTGGTTCGAAACTAGGGTTCGATCTTTCGGCCAAACCGTTGCGCGATAGGGGAATCGGGTCATACGGTGTCGAAGAGGGCTGGAAGACGCCTGAACGGCGGGTGGAGGCGGCCGGCTCGGTGGGGCCCAGTGGCCACGGCGGCGCTCCGAAGTGTCGACCTTCTCGAGCTCGGTTCTCTCTCCACACTCAATGAAAATATTCAAACTTGGTATGGATTTAAAGAGGGGAGAAGAGCTTTAAAATGGATCTGGAATCACTCGATTTCATTAAGAAACGAGAGAGAAATCTCTCCTGGAAGATTCGTAGCCTCTTCCGCCGTGCGCAGGGGGGTTACGGGGGGGGGGGGGGGGAAGACGAATTGTGATTGGTCGGTTCATTTTTTTTATTTATTTATTTCAAAAATCCGAAAATACCCCTCTTCTCATGCGAACACCAATCCAAACCCAACGACTGTCGTCCCTAGCTTTTTACTCACATTCCGAACACAATGGGATATGTTTTGAAGGCCCATTCGAATGTTTCAGTCAGTTTTCCTTCAAATTAAAATATAAAACATTCAATATTTGATTTGAACGTGCATTTCAACTTGCCAGGGCCACAAACTGATTCGAAAAATTCCAGAAAAATAAATCTAGCTATGTTTTGACGATACGGTCCCAACAAAACTAGTTTCGTCGAATTCTGAGACCGTTTGCAAAAAGGCCCATTTCTGGTCGATCCAATTTAACTGTAATTGACCAAAACACATTTTCCTTTGCCACGCTCACAAATTAGCTTCAAAAATTATGAAATTTGAAACCTAGCAATAACTTCACATCCCGGATCCAACAAAAGTGGTTTCGTCGAATTCTGAGGTCGTATGCAAAATGGCCAATTTCACGGGCTATATAAATTCCATAGCGACCTTTCTGAAAATTCATTCGGCCATAACTTTTGCTTTCCGCTATGAAAATTCAATTTTTCAGATTCGTTAGAAAGGTATTCAATAACAGATTTAAATATTTTTGGTTTCACTAAAATCCGTTTTGTTTTGCACCCGGTATAGTCCGACAAAGTTTGAATTCAATTTTTGAAACTACAGCGCCATTTCAGGCCTTGTTTATAATTATAATTAATTATATTTGCTTTCAATTGTCGATTCAAACTCACTTTCCATTGCTATTATTTAAAATATTTATTTTAAATATTTAAAATCCATTATTTTAGCCAATTTAAAATTTTTAAATTGGTTCAGATTTTCTGGGTCGTTACAATCTCCCCCACTTAAAACTTTTCGTCCCCGAAAAGGAACAAAGTTGAAAGTGGGTTGATAAATCTACAATCACACAACACAACCAACAATCAAATCATTTTAACCTTTCAAAAATATACTGATCAACTTCTATACTCCTTTTTTTTTAAATCATTCAGACTATAGAATTTGAAAGTGCACATCCATGGAAAGGAAATAACAACAGAGTAGAGAATTAAACGGTAATGCAAAGTAGGGTAAATGTACCTTGCACCAGAGTCAATCAGAGATATCTACTCGGCATCTAGGATAAGCTTTCTGAATGCTCTCCTCAGTTTCCCAAGTACAATCTCGCGGATCTCAACTCCACTGCACTTTGACTAAGTGAACCTTCTTGTTCCTCAGTTCTTTGGTTTCTTTGCCGATGATCTTTAGCGGCTCTCTTCTCACAGCTAGTTCTGGAGTAATTTCACTATCCTGCTGAGCTGCTTCTTCCACGATCAAGTCTGGATCATGAACGTGCTTTTGAAGTTGAGATATGTGAAATACATCATGAACTCCAGGCAACCAATCTGGCAATTTGACCCTATAAACGAGAGTTCCGATCCGTTCCAGAATAGGAAACGGACCAATGAATTTGGACGCCAACTTTCCAGTTTTACCGAACTGGATAACTCCTCTCATCGGCGATACTTTCAAATATACATAGTCGCCAATAGCAAAGGATATATCTCTCCTTCTTCTATCGGCATAGCTCTTTTGTCGGCTTTGAGCGGCGAGTAATCGCTTCTTAATAAAATCGACTTTGTCGTCAGCTTCTCGAATCATATCAGGACCCAACACAAGTCTATTTCCGGGTTCGACCCAACAAGCAGGAGATCGGCACGGTCTACCATACAATGCTTCGAATGGCGACATTGTCAGACTCGCCTGGTAGCTGTTGTTATATGAGAATTCAGCCAAATGCAGATGATCTTCCCATGATCCACCGAAATCTAGAACACAAGCCCGCAATAGATCTTCTAAAATACGATTCACCCTCTCAGTCTGACCGTCTGTCTGAGGATGATAAGCGGTGCTCAAGTTCAACCTCGTTCCCAGTTCGACTTGAAATGCCTCCCAGAATTTGCTAATAAATATTGTATCTCTATCACTGACTATACTGAGCGGCACTCCATGTAGTCTAACTATTTCCTTGAAATATATCTGCGCCAAACTCTGAGCAGTTCTGTTTGATTTGACAGGTATAAAATGGGCGGTCTTCGTGAAGCGATCTACGATCACCCAAATACTGTCATTCCCTTTTCTGGTCCTGGGCAGACCATCAATGAAATCCATGGAGATATGCTCCCACTTCCAACCAGGAACTTCCAGTGGTTGTAACAATCCAGCCAATTTCTGTTGGTCGCTTTTGACTAGTTGGCAAGTAGGCCATCGGCTAACATATAAAGAAATGTCCCTCTTCACCGACTTCCACCAGAAAGTGCGTTTGATGTCATTATACATTTTGCTTACTCCCGGATGGATACTGAGTTTTGACTTGTGGCATTCATCCAGTACTTCCTTTCGAAGCTCAGGAATGTTAGGGACACAGACTCGACCTTTGAGCCTTAGAATCCCATCATTATCAACTTGAAAACTCGAGGGTTCGCCTTGTTGAATTATCTCTCTGATCTTCTGAATGAAGTGATCATCCTTTTGAAGAGCAGATATTTTATCTATCAATGAAGTCGTGATAATAAAACTGGCGATCATCTCATTCTTTCGGCTTAATGCATCGGCCACGACATTGGCTTTCCCTGGAGTGTATATAATTTCAAAGTCATATGCTGCAAGAAACTCCAGCCAACGTTGCTGCCTCAAATTCAGGTCTTTCTAAGTGAACAGATACTTTAACGACTGGTGATCTATAAACAGTTCAAATCTCTCACCCAGAAGATAGTGCCTCTAGATTTTCAAAGCGAACACAATAGCCAATAACTCAAGATCATGAGTTACGTAGTTCTTCTCGTGTGGCTTCAGTTGACGGCTAGCATAAGCAATTATTTGGCCTCTTTGCATTAACACTGCACCAAGGCCTTCTCTAGAAGCATCAGTCCAGACCTTTAAATCCCGGTTGCCATCAATGATGGTTAACACTGGAGCAGTTGTTAATCTCAACTTTAGCTCTTCAAAAGCCTCCTCACTTTCTGGAGTCCATTTGAATTTAGAGTGCTTCTTGGTAAGCTTCGTTAAATGACTAGATATCTTCGAAAAGTTTTTAACGAACTTCCGGTAATAACTAGCCAATCCAAGAAAACTGCGGACTTCAGTAGGGGTACTGGGCTGCTTCCAGTCCTGAATAGTTGTGATTTTACTTGGATCCACAGCGATTCCTTCTTTTGATACGACGTGGCCCAGAAATTTCACTTCATCTTGCCAGAATATACATTTGGAAAACTTTGCTTTTAATACATTCCGTCTCAGAATTTCTAGAACCTGTTCCAGATGCTTTTCATGTTCGGCCTTTGATTTAGAGAAGATTAGAATATCGTCAATGAAAACCAGAACAAATTTATTCAAAACCCCTCTGAACACTCTATTCATCATATCGACGAAGTAAGCGGGAGCGTTACATAAGCCGAACGACATTACTAACCACTCGCAGAATAAGTCGGGGCCTCTGAACGCTGTCATTGGAACACACTCTTCGGCAATTCGAAGTTGATGGAAGCCTGTAGCTAGGTCCATTCGTGAAAATACTTGTGCTCCATTTAGACGATCCAACAAATCTTCCATGCACGGCAATGGATATTTGTTCTTTATTGTCTGCTTGTTCAAATCACGATAATCCACACATAACCGTAGAGTACCGTCAGATTTTGGGACAAACACCACTGCTGCACCCCAATCAGAGAAACTAGGCTTGATTAGACCCTTCCATACTAGCTGTCATGTTTGATTGTCAAGTTCTTCTTTCTCTTTCAAGGACATTCTTCGAATAGCGTGAACTACCGGCCTTGCATTCGGAATCAAAGCAATCTTGAAATCTATTTCTCTCTGCGGCGGTAGGCGAACAACTTCTTCAAACACATCCGCATATCTCTTGACGACAGGGATGTCTTTCACTAGATCGGGAATATTCTCTGTGATTTCAGGGACATTTTCTATTTGGGCTGGAGAAACATTCAAAGCTGCCCAGAAGTCTTTTCTATTAGCATTCTGACCTTCACAGGGAATGGTTATATAACTCCCTGATTTAGTCTTAGCTCTAACAACTCTCTCGGCGCATCTAACCTCTGCTTCATATTTGGTTAGCCAATCCAATCCCAGAATAAGATCGAATTCATTAAAATTCATAACGACAGAGATAGTAGGGAATTTATAGCAGGAAAAAGAGACAGGCACCCCACAAACCCAACTGAGACCGATAGAACCCCCAACTGGATTTTGGACAGTCATTGGTTCTTTGAGCTTCTTCAATTTTAAATCTAACTTCTTGACTGCACTCTTTGCAATAAAGCTTCGTGATGCGCCAGTATAAAACAGTACTTTAACTGGAATGTTCTTGACATTGAGCGTGCCTTCTAAGACATCAGCCCTTTCTTGACTAGCTGAGGGCTCCGAAGTTTCTGCCACTTCATTTACTTGCACTATTTCAGATTTCTGAGACAGCGGGCAGTTTTTTGCAATATGCCCGGCCCGATGGCACTTATGGCATCCCCTACCCTCAGGAACCTTCTTACTGTGTTCAAATCCACTCTTTCTTCGTTTGTTCCAAGATTTGCAACTTATCGCCAAATGTCCTTTTCTATTATAGCTTGAGCATGTGGCGGTCGTTGTTGGTTCTCTCCCTGATCTGGCCCTTTTTCTCTTGGCAATGGGCTTCTCATTGACCTTAGACCTCGTACTGGCTTCAGGATATCAGTTTCCGACTCTTCTTTGTCACTACAACAGACTTCTTCTTCGTCGCGCAACATTCCTTTCTTATGGAGATCTTCATACTGATAAGCCATGTATATCATTTCTGAAAAAGGAAGCTTCACATTCCTCATCACACTATTCTGATATCTCCTTTGCAGGCCATGAATAAATCTCATATTTTTCCTCTTTGGATCTTGAATCAGATGACGAGCAAAGTGAGCAAGTTCATTGAATTTCTTATGATATTCTGGGATGGTCATATCACCTTGTATCAAATAAGAAAATACATCACATAATCGCTCGGTTGCTTCGGGAGGCATAAATCTTTCTAAGAAAACCAATTTAAATCTGTCCCAGGTGATATCACCTTCTGGATTATCTTTGATGATTGTTTCCCACCAGATTAAAGCTTCTTCTTTGAGCGCCCAAGATGCTACTAATATTTTCTGATCATCTCTCAACTGGATACGCTCAAAAATTCTTTCTACAGAGCTCACCCAAGCTTGAGTCTGAATTATAGATTCATTGCCCGAGAACTGTGCTCTGTTAAAATTTCGATATCTCTTTAATAAAGCCTCTAGATCGGGTTCTGTATTCCTTCTGTTTCTGGCACTCATTTTTCTAGTACTTCTGCAAATGGCAGATCAAGTCTCAGGTCACAGAAAAGATATTTCAAAATATAGAGACAAATACTTCAATGTAAATGTGTCTATCGAGGTGTAATTTCATTCTGCTTTACTCATACTAGGATATTGCTGATCCTATCTGTATAGAGTTACCCGTCCTAGAACACTACTGGTTCTATTTCTGACGAGTTCGTTCAAATGTTATATTCCAGAACTAAGCTTAACCAAAGCTCTGATACCACGTTGAGACGACCCTAAACCCCGTACTGGCGGCGGCAAGGGTAATCCTTGGAATATAACACAGAAACAGATAATAGCAGAACAGAATTAAGTAAATACACCAGATAATGAACAATAGAATATACTGGATAAAAGTAATCATCAGAGTTACACAGTATACAGGATCTTACTTAGTACAAATACAGTTCAGCTATACACATATGTCTATAGCGGAAACAAACAAAATATGTACAATAGGAGCTGAACAGCATAAAAAGAGATAAATGATAGAATCCATCTTCAGCTCCAGCTATCCAGAAATAACCAGCTAAACCTGAATACAAGGCTGCCCGTATAGAAAAAGGGGGCACCCGAGTTTGAAAGTGAAACAAACTACGAGTCAGTCATGGGACTGGTATGAGAAATCTACTCAACACATATATAATATGGCTAATCACAGGACCACGCCACTTTCGTGGAACGGGTTTACTCCATTGGATTGCCAGTGCTTTAAAACAAATCTTTCTTTTAAACATCGCTATGCTTTTTATAAAAATGAAGCCATTATAAGACTCAGTTCCCATCACACAATGCAACGCAAACCGGAGGATAGAGTTTTTACCTTATAACGGCCAAAATATGATTGATACGAATAAAACAAAGGCATTTGATATTATTGCTAGTGTTTATATGTTTTGAAAACAATTTCAAATCATAACTATCAATCATAGACGGCATGGGTACCATATATCATGTCGCCATATATATATATATACAATCAAAACCGCACGATGTCGTATTTGGAAATTGGATTTTCGTCATGAACCAAGGCAAAAGATAGTCCTTACTGACTTCGAGACGCTCTAGCCCGCCCCTCAGGACCCAGACTCAGGTAGGCCCTTGGATCGTCAGGGCCGGTCCACCGATGTGGATTAAAATTCCTGAACACTGCGTTTCCCCACCCTTTGGGGTGTAAATGAGCCAACGAATGGCTCCATCGGACCCGAATCGTCCGATCTAACCGAGGCGCCTCGCAATAGCAACAACCACATAGGTGAAAAGTACATAAATGTCATGGCTGGTAGGTCATTGACACCACCCTAGCTAGAAAGAAACACATGCCCTCCCTGATGTCCTCTCCCGTTTCTGGTTCATACCGGGGTGTGAAGCTCGCGATTTTACGTTATACACAAAGCTACGCCACACCGGCGGTGCTTTGATCATCACCACAAGACTTTGCTTTTCAACAGAAGCCCTGATCACTGCATCTTAGCATGCCACACAGGCAATTCATGCCATGCGACTGATGTCCATTGATATACAACCTCTGAGCTCGTGCATTTCAGAGAAGGGCGTTAAGCAAAAGAATAAATTCTCCGCCGCCAAACAGATGTATATTTAATAGAGATCAATCAACACAGAATAAAATCCAATGTCAGACACACAATCCATTTACAAGTCCGTTCTGGGTCTGAACGAATCCGGAGGCACTAAATACCTCACAAACCCATCGATCACCACGTACGTCTGGACGATCACCACTCATTATCCATATTTCGGGATGCCTCCCAATCAGGACCTCGGTTACCATCCAAACGAGGTGAAGATCTCCGGTCTTCGACCACCGTCTTCATCTTCGACTTTCAATCGTCGGTCAATTATTTGAAATGAGAATTAACTCGGCCCTTTCAAATAATTCACGTATATTTAGAATCTCAAATCAATTTATTTCAATGGTTAAATCATTCAACAACACCAATTTTGTTCTTTAATGTAATTTTCACACCAAACACATTCAACCATCAAATACCACATAAATCGAGCAAATTCAGTTTATTTCCATTCCATATCGTTTATGATATTTTATAACGATTTATCGCTACTTTTATTTATTTTAAAATAGCCAATTTATTCAAAACGACGCTTCGGGCTATAACGTGGCCGTGGCGCTGTTTTTCTTCAGATTTGATTTACACATATCTGAAAATCTAACCGTTGGATCTTCACAAAATTTACATCATTAGAAAGGTCTTTTCAAAATGAATCCAACGGTTCTAGTTTCGGGAAAATCCGACGGTTGGATCTCCCGGTACAATCGTTTGAAGTTTCGATTTCAAAATACGAACTGCAGCGTCGTTATTCGATTAAATATAATTATATATACATATATAAATATAATCGTTTCTGGCGCTGTTTTTCTTCAGATTTGAATTAAACATTCCAGAAAATCCAACCGTTGGATTTTTACAAGGTTGGTGCCGTTGGAAAGATATTTCCAAGGCGAACCCGACGGTTGCGGTTTCGGGAAAATCCAATGGTCGGATTTCTCGCACTAGTTGTTTGAAATCACAGTTTCAAAACACGGACTGCACGGCCACGTTTCGTTTTAATTTTATTTATATTTATATATTTATATAAATATAGTTCATTTAACAATTTCAATATCATTTTCAACTCAAATAGTTCACTAACGCCTTTAAATTTTGGAAAATTTCGCCATAACTTCCTTTGTACGGGAGGGGATGGGAAAATTCCCAAATAGCCACACGGGCGTCTCATGTCAAAAAGAAAAAGAAAAAGCCAAGCGGCTAGCCAACAGGCTCATAAAATCATCACCCAAACAAAACAGTAAATGTGTACCTATTTGTCGGGCACAAAATTTTATTCCTCTTCTCTAGCCCCTTTGCTATTACCTGTTCAATAAATATGCATGTACATATATACAGTTCTTATCACTTATCATTTTCTATTCAACTTCATATTTGATTCCATTTGGTTTAAAAACACCATTCATTCTAATGTTGCATACATAGGCAAAAATCATATCATTATCTAATTAATGAGTATTTCGACTCATGCATATTTATTTGAACGAGTTGCTATTTTTAACACTTCATATTTCAACAAATCGTGTATGTAATAAAATGTGATTTTTATTGTAAAACAATTCATTTCAAAACACTATTATTTTATATAGTTTATATAGGTGATAAAAAGGTGATTTTTATTATAAAACAATTTATTTCAAAATATGAACACCATTCAACACATGAATTTCAATTCAACGAATGAATATCAATTCAACACATGAAGGTTTTCTATAGTTTCTATATATAGATAAAAATGTGATTTTTATATTTAAAACGCGAATACCATTCAACACATGAATTTCTAATCAACGAATGAATATCAATTCAACACATGAAGGTTTTCTATAGTTTCTATATATAGATAAAAATGTGATTTTTATATTTAAAACACGAATACCATTCAACACATGAATTTCTAATCAACGAATGAATATCAATTCAACACATGAAGGTTTTCTATTTCAATGAATAAATATAGTTTCAGCAAATGAAAATAATTCAAACACATGAATATTATTCAAAATTTCGGCAGCATAACGGCAGGGTAGTTAAAACCGGGATCGTCCCTAGTACGGCTCCTCGCTCTACCTTAAAACCTCGCGGTTTTTGACAATGGGGATCATGCATCTAGTTTGCACGTAGGCGGCATGTATATATTTATTTCATTTCCACAAACTAATCCTATGTGGTTTCAACCAAATATTTCTCCACCACAAATGGGTATTTTTCAACCACAATCAATCAATATCAACCACAAACAATCCCAAACAACCATTCGCTATCAATCATTTTTCACACCAATCACAATCAATAAATATCGTCCATGGTTTGTGGACGAGGGGCGTATATATATATATATATATATATATATATATATATATATATATATATATAGCAATTCACTTCTCAACACATATATAATTTTTACAACGCATATATAACTTATACATCGAACATACGACTTATACAACGCTTATACAAGAGGTGTACAACGCTTATATAACTCATACATCGACTATATAATTTATACATCGCCGTTTTTCATATTGTTTATAAATTAGGAATCTCACATTGGGTTCCACTCCACCAAAAATAGCAGAAGGCTCAGAAAAATATGCGGTCTCTTCTAAAATGTAGAAGGCGTCCACATGGTCACGATGTTTCCTGTTTCATCGAATTTCGTTAACATAGCAAAAAGATATGATTTTTCAAAGGTTTGCAACACTTAAAAGTGTAAAAACAGTTGAAAATATAGAGCAGCCGTTAGTTTTCAAACCTTGTTCGAAACTAGGGTTCGATCTTTCGGCCAAACCGTTGCGCGATAGGGGAATCGGGTCATACGGTGTCGAAGAGGGCTGGAAGGCGCCTGAACGGCGGGTGGAGGCGGCCGGCTCGGTGGGGCCCAGTGGCCACGGCGGCGCTCCGAAGTGTCGACCTTCTCGAGCTCGGTTCTCTCTCCACACTCAATGAAAATATTCAAACTTGGTATGGATTTAAAGAGGGGAAGAAGAGCTCTCCTGGAAGATTCGAAGCCTCTTCCGCCGTGCACATGGGGGTTATCGGGGGGGGAGACGAATTGTTATTGGTCGGTTCATTTTTTTTTTATTTCAAAAATCCGAAAATACCCCTCTTCACATGCGAACACCAATCCAAACCCAACGACTGTTGTGCCTACTGTTTTACCCCCATTCCGAACACAATGGGATATGTTTCGAAGGCCCATTCGAATGTTTCAATCAGTTTTCCTTCAAATTAAAATATAAAACATTCAATACTTGATTTGAATGTGCATTTCAATTTGCCAGGGCCACAAACTGATTCGAAAAATTCCAGAAAAATAAATCTAGCTATGTTTTGACGATACGGTCCCAACAAAACTAGTTTCGTTGAATTCTGAGACCGTTTGCAAAAAGGCCCATTTCTGGTCGATCCAATTTAACTGTAATTGACCAAAACACATTTTCCTTTGCCACGCTCACAAATTAGCTTCAAAAATTATGAAATTTTAAACCTAGCAATAACTTCACATCCCGGATCCAACAAAAGTCATTTCGTCGAATTCTGAGGTCGTATGCAAAATGGCCAATTTCACGGGCTATATAAATTCCATAGTGACCTTTCCGAAAATTCATTCGGCCATAACTTTTGCTTTCCGCTATGAAAATTCGATTTTTCAGATTCGTTAGAAAGGTATTTACTAACAGATTTAAATATTTTTGGTTTCACTAAAATCCATTTTGTTTTGCACCCGGTACAGTCCGACAAAGTTTGAATTCAATTTTTGAAACTACAACGCCATTTCAGGCCTTGTTTATAATTATAATTAATTATATTTGCTTTCAATTGTCGATTCAAACTCACTTTCCATTGCTATTATTTAAAATATTTATTTTAAATATTTAAAATCCATTATTTTAGCCAATTTAAAATTTTTAAATTGGTTCAGATTTTCTGGGTCGTTACATTGATGATCAAAGCACGGCCAACGTGGCATAGCTTTGTGTATAGCGTGGATTCGCGAGCCTCACACCTCGGTATGAGTCAAAAACGGGATAGTGACCGCTGGGAGAACACGACGTTTCTTTCTAGCTACGGTGGTGTCAGTGCTTAAACTGGCTGATATTTATATTATTTTCACCTTTGTGGTTGTTGGATTGCGAGGCGCCTCGATTATAGGTCTGTAAGGACTGGGAAACGTGTGTTCAGGAATAACTAATCGTCAAACGTAAGGGAGGACCAGCCCAGCCGATTCCAAGGGTTACTTGGAGTGCGTAGTCTTGAGGCATTTGCTAGAGTGTCTCGAAGCGGAGAGGAGCTTGCCCCTTGCCTCGACTCATGACGGAAATCCAATTTCCAATACGAGATATTTCGGTTTTATTTGTAGAGCCTAGTATGGCGACATAGTGGGATGGGGCACTTATGTCGTCTATGATTGATATTTATGATTGTATATAAAATCAGAAACTAATTGGAAACGAGCTAAGATGGGTGGTTTCCTGGGTATTGGTCTGATGTTGGTCTCGGCCTTCGGGGTTAATACTTAGGGAATCGTTCTCTTACTAATTTATGGTTGGAGTCTGATTTAGAATTAAAAGATTAACTTTCCCGTATCAAGCATTTTTGGCTGTTATAAGGTAAAAGCCTATCCTCCGGCTTGCGTTGCATTGTGTGATGGGACCTGGGTCTTATAACAGCTTCATTTTTCTTTACTTAGCATTGCGCTGTTTGTTTTATGCACTGGTATTCTTAGGAGGAAACCTGTTCCGTGTTATACGGCGTGGTCCCTTGATTTACCGAACTTTAAAACTTGAATTAATAACTGTTTTAGTTTTAACACCAGTCACATGACTGACCTAGAGTTTATAGTTTTAACCTAAACTCTTAGTGCCCTTATTTCCGACACGGGCAGCTAGTAGTTTTGGTTTTGCAGATTTTATATTCATAGGATCCTGATTTACTGTAACGAACCGGGATTTTCGACTCCGAAAATCAACATCAAACTACCATGTTGACCATTCATACATCGAACATTCCAGATCATTAATAGAAAGAAGTTAGAGGGTGAGAATAGATAAGATAGAAATATTAGAATAGAAGAAGAAGAAGAACACCACAACACAGAGTCTCACATCGCAGCGGAACAAATATAATACAGAAATAAATCTTTACTGAAAGCTTTTAAAATACTTACAATATCAGAGTACACATCTGGACAGTGATAATCTGTCCTCATACAACACACAGCGGAATACTAGTAATATCATACGTCTGGACTCTTCCAGCTCGTCTCTTCACAGCAGTCGATAACCTGAACCTGTACAACCCGGCCTAACCCGAGCATTTACAAAACACCGGGTCAGTCTGGTGAACCAGAGTGAGATAAACTCGCACAGTAATAAGGGTGAATCATCCAATCATGATTTTTAAGTTCAAAACCTTTTCAAAAGAAAAGGATAATCGTAAGACCAAATCCACACATAAACACGGACGGTTTTTTTTCCTTACGATAACCCAAAACAGTTTGAAACCAATATCTTGTCTGATATTATAATAATGTCTAAATACAAGTAAATAACAATCTAGTGGAACGCTTGCATCTCACTCTCCACATATATAGTATACAATCAAAACTGCAGGCGCTGATTGGAGATTGGATTCCAACTTGACAAGGTATGGGACCACCTACCGATAGTGTATCTCTAGAGACGAATACACTGGGTTCAACAAGAACTTCTTGCAACCCGGCCCTCACATGACCGACCACTCATTTCGCTTGAGTGTATCGAATGTATATCACCGACGGTTGGGATCAGCAACTGTCTCCCGACAAGGGACAGCATCGAAACATAGATTTAAGAAGCAAATAGGATTTCCTCTAGATAGGTGATTATACACCCTAATGGGAGCGACCCACATAGCCATGCTGCCTGCCCGATTTTTGTCATTTCCCAGTTGATGAGGCTTGAGGCCAGAATTAACTCTTGACATCTGGTCGCCATTTACTTTGAATGCCACATCGTCAAATCCATCAGATATCACTAATTGACATCCACAAAAATACTCTAGCAGTTAAGCTAAGAGAACGGCGATTCCCCGCCAACACTATAGCACGTTTGAAGAAATCAACATACGTGATCCTTCGGAAATACTCTGTCAGACATTCGTCCATACACGTCATCCAGGAACAGGATGAACCGAAGACACTCCCCTACTGCATCCAATATAGAAATCACCCCATGGATCAATAGCGAGAAGTCCTTGCAACCCGTTGATTCCAGCCACGACAGAATCACAGCTTTCCTCTGCTTGCCAGGCAGAGAATATTAGTGGTTCTTCCGTTTATGAAAATCAACGGTCTTCACAGCACCATCTCGATCATCTTCTGATACCTTCACGTATTTGTTGGTCGGAATGGTTTTCGAATATAAATTCGATCCCGGTCTTTCCATACCAACAATCGTATTGGACAGCTTTGATAGTCGGTGTTTTAACTATCAAAATATTCAGTGTTTCAATCATGACACTCCAATGAGTTCACTGATTCAGTATTTAGCATCATTTGGCCTTTGACAATCTAATTTCCTTTTTGTTAAATTGAAACTTCTAATTCTTTTAATATTCAAAAATATGATATTTGAATAACTCTAATTTCAATTAACTAACATTCGACTTATTCTATTCGCTCGACTCTAGATCGCAGCGATCACAATGGTTACGCCTGATTCCCTCAGGAAACATCCGACCGCCGTAGGCTATCTGCAGCCCTGCGAATTTCGCTAGCAGTCGTACGAAATGGCAACTTAGCCGAATAATTATGTTTGGCTAATTCTATCTCGAATAGCTATATTCAATTTCCCACTTAATTCTTCCGTCAAATCATCTTTTAGATTCGGAAATCCATTAGTTTTAACAAAGAAATTTATAGCACATATGTTATAACAATAGCGTTATAATTACTTATTTAGATTTACAAAACAACAGCGCTATAATCGCTGTTTAGGTTTACAATCCATTTACTATAGCAAAAGCGCTACAATCGCTATATCATATTTCAAAACATATATTAGAACAACAGCGCTAAAATCGCTGTTTAGATTTTCAAAACATACCCACTAACGTCTCTTACGATTTACCAACTAATACTATCTTCAGATAATCCCGATGTTGTTCAAGTTGGGGTATTTTAATTACCTCTCAGACCTTGATCAACAACATTCTTATCCTCAGATAAATATCAGTTGTAATCCAACACCAAAATTCCACTCCAGTCTCAAAACAAATCCCATTTATAAATTGGGTTTATTTATACAATCTTATGACCCATTTCCTTATCCCCAAATTTCACTTTCTACCGATCTCCTTTCAATTATTTTCAACCCTTATCCCCTTTGGAGATCTTATTTCCCTCGTCCCATTTTTACTTGATTTCACTCTCACGTAACGTTAATGTAAAGTTAACGCTTTACACTTTAAATCTCACTTAAAACCTCTGGTTTATAATAAACCCTTTTATCGTAATCTCCTTTCACTTAATACATATAATTGAGTACGTTTATTTCCTTTCACCATTCAATTGGCTTGCATCTCACATTCGGTCACTTTTAAAATGCATTCCCTTTTTAAAAATATCTTCCTAAATTCATCATTAATTAGAATAATAACTTACCTCAAACATTAACTACTTTGGTAGTTAATCCCTTTATTAACTAAATTAAATATTAAATCCCTTTTAAATCCTTATTTAAATTCAAACAATATTCATTTAACTATTTTAGTCAAGACACATTAACTTGATAAACAATTCTAATTCCAAACGGTCGATTTAATTAACTCAAAACTTGATTATCTCATTAACCGATTTCAACAATCCTCGCTTTAAATTAATCAAAAATATGATTAATTTAAATAGATTCTAATTATTTGTTTTCTTTACAAAACAAATTTTCAAGGTTTAACCATTTAATTCATTTCTTATTCTTCAACTGGTAAATCTGATTAACATCAGCATTTGCTTTGCAAAATAAATTCATAACAAATCAAAGTCTTAAACAAATAAAATATTTATTTATTTCTCTTAAATAACTTTTATTCAGCTAATATAATTCAAATCTAACTCTGGTTATAAAATAAATTTTATAACCTTAACTCTATCGATTCACCTGTCGGTGAATCAATATCTAGAACTCGATTGATTTTAAAGGCCATACTCTGCCAAACACTTAACCAATATCACCTATTGGTTCAAACCAAACAGATGTTGAATATTCAATTAATAATCAACCATCAAATCAATCACACAAATAGATCAGTTCATATATGAGCATATGAAAATAAATAATACATTTGAGGAATCCGGTTGGATCCCTCCAACCTGTTCTTCCCTGTATTCAAATGGTTATCTCAAATCAAACCATTCAGTTTTGTTTAACTGATAATTTAAATAACGACCATCTAACATCACCCATAAGCAATTCAAACTATTCAACCATTTAAACACGTTTATAGATAAACGTGACCAACCAAGGTGAGCCACCTTTATTGGGACCAATCGTTAACATAACGATTTGGTATTTCATTGAAATTAAACACGGTTTAATTTCATCAGTTAAATCAACAGATCAATGTATAACTAGCAAAATAGTCAACCATTGGCAAGCAGAGCACACAAAATAAAAACACCCAATTTATATAAAATATAAAAAAGGGTAACTGAGTGAGTTTAACTCACCTTGAGTCGATACGCTGTTTAAACAACTGATATCGGTTAAATTAAACAAGTGTTTAATTTAATAGAAGATCCAGTTGATTCCAGTTTCATCCATTTCTGTTTCATACGGTAGATCTCGCCAATATGATTCCAACGGCACCTTGTTTGTTCAATTCTGTCCATATATACACGAGTTATAATGGTTTAAACATATATAATTAAACTGAATAATTAACTTATCAGCTTAATTACAATATATCTTCCTAATCCCTTAATTATAGCCTAATCAATTTCAGTTATTAGAAGTCATTAGTTAAACTAATTTCTTAATTAGACTTTAATCAATCACTAATTAACTCCATTCGTTGAGTAAATAAAGGCCGGCATTTGTTAATCTGTTCGACTCCCAGTGCTCTTGGTTTGAAAATACTGACCCATGGGATTCAAGTAAATTATTAATTGCCTAAATTAACATATATTACCCTAATCACCCTTTAAGTAGTATTGCTTTGTCAATGCTTTTATCAAGCTGTCCTAAATTCTTTGATTACGGCATTAGTGAGATAGTTGATCGAATCTTCACGTTCCCTTTCAAAACATTTTAAATTGTGATAATATTTTCCTAAAATAAGTTTTACTATTAACTAATACAATGGTCGTTCTGATACCCTACTTCTCCCAGGCTTGTTCGTGTTCCAGGTTTTCATATGCATCAATAAATCCCACTTATTTATAATAACCAGTAATTGATTTATTTTTAAATCAAAATTAACACTTAGTGTTTACGTTTAAAGAAGGGTTTGCTAGTAATGGGACTGATCCCATTTTCATTTACCCAGGTTCGATCCCGTTCCCTTTAATTTCGCCATGCTCCAACCCACAAAACCCACGCACGCCCTCGTCAGCAAGCCATCCCACCCTCATTCCTCTTCCTGTCGCTGATCAGACAGTACCTCCCTGAGCGCCTCACCCTGCTCATAATCCGCTCCAAAACCCATCAAGTCCGGTCTTCCCATTCGCCCTCTACAGGTCCGCGAAGCCTGACACTCCACAGTCGCATTCCGGTCAGCACAGTTCAGTATTTCCGATCATCTCAGTTCAGGTGGTGGATCACACAGAGGTGGAGAGATTCCTTGTTGAACGTTGGGTTTTTAATGATCGGATTAAGGAGAAAAGGAGAGGGAATTTTGGAAGAATTTGGGTCCTCGATTTTCAGTGAGTGGCGGCGGAAATGTTTGAGCGTTGACTAGGAAGTAACGAAAATTAGGGTTTGGACTCAGTGTATTTATAGTGTGGGAGAAGTTTGGGCTTCACGGCATTATTTCCTTGGATAGCACGGTTTCGACGATGGTTTGGGATGCAAGTAAAAAGGCTACAGTAAAAAGTGGAATGGAAATGTTATATTATAATATAACGAAACTTTGTCCTAAAGTAATGCGATAAAACCACTATAAACAATTTATGTTTACTGAAAAAAAAGCTAATCTTAATGTAAAACGATATTCCGGATCCAATGGGACAAGTTTCGTCGCAATCCGAGGTCGTTTGAAGAAAATTCCCTTATAAAACCAGAAATAAACACGCATTTTATTTTTTCACGATCACCAGATAAATCGAATCAACTTGAAGCCTTGATATCCTACAATAACTTTTCGATACGAACCCAACGGCACTAGTTTCGTCGCGTTCTGAGACTGTTTGCCCGATAGGCTGTTTTTACCCCGAACCGCCCTACCCTTTTTAACGCCAAATTATCCGGTCTCTAAAAATAACAAACCATATACCTATCCTGACCCTAATCGACGATACGAACTCAACGGCATTGGTTTCGTGGTCTAATTCGATCGTCTGTTCAAGTTATACCCACATATCTCTTTATTAATTGAATTACTCGATATAGGATTTGAACGGACATTTACGGCTACCGTGGTCACATACGACACTGGTTTTCCACGCGGTTTGATTTTCTGACAATAATTTGGTGATACGGTTCCAATAAAACTGACTTCATCGAAATCTGAGTCCGTTTGCAAAACGGCCATTTTTAAGGTCGATATTTTTTTAACGATTTTCCATAGCGACTATTTCAAAATTTGATTTGGCCATAACTATCAAATTATAACACGAAATCTGGACTTTTCTCTTTCATATGAAAGCTATTGCCAATACGGCTCCAACGTGTCTTGTTTCACAGAAATCCGACTTATATCGAATCCTGTATTCTCAGTTGAAATTTCAAAATTCTATATTGCGAACTGCAGCGCCATTTCAGGCTCGATTTATATTATATATAAATTATAACATTCAACTTTGTTTTTAATAACGAATTAAATACTAAATTTCATTATATTCCCAATATGATATTTAAAACTAATTTAAATATTCATATTCATATTCAAATGGTCGAAAAACACGGGTCGTTACATTTACAGCTGGAACGATGCTCGGAAAGCTTTGTATCTGTGTATTACTTTCAGTTGTGTTTTATATTGTTTTTCCACTGCTATGTAATTTATTATAATCTCTGATATTTTTTTTGTTGTATAATATTTATTCATACTCTGTATATTCTTGTAATCTGGTGGAATTGTTATAATAAACAATGAAATGTTCTTCTGTTTGAGTTCCAATGTGTGTTGTCCTCAATTCTATCCGGGCATTCCTTACCGGGGAAGTTCGGGTCGTCTCGGTTTGGTATTAGAGCTTTGGTTAACAGAGCTCGAGAACAAGACACATTAGAACCAAATGAAAGAATTCATCGGATATTGGATTAGTAATATCCAATTAGAATTACTCGTTAGAGATAGGACCAGTAGTATCCTAGAACGAGTGTGAAGAGTATATTTTTCAAATGGAAACAATTTTGTTATGGAAATTTAAATCGTTTTAAACGTATTTGAATATTTATTTATATTGAATTTGGATAATCCAATATATAAAGATTTTGCATATACGCGTCATGAATGTATATTCGAAGTTCTAATATATTGGATAGATATAGAATCACACTCTAGTTGCCCGGACATGGTCCTGATGATGAAGTATACCATCACCAGTATTTATTTTCGAGTGACGAAGGTGTGATATCTATATATTTCCATCAGACTGGTGTGAGAACCAAAACTAGATAGGTTTATTTGTTGTGATTTAGCATCGAAAACATGATTTTCTGTATATATATCAAAGTTATGAATTTGAAACGTTAATCCACTAATTGATTGATGGTTGTGTTGTTTGATTATTGGTTTGATAATTTTGAACCATTATGCCAAATTGAACCGAATATTGAACTGTATTGAAAAATGATTACAATTGCATGCATATACATGTACTTACTTTGAACAGGTCGTAGCAAGGAGGCTAGAGCAGAAATAAAATTGTTTGCCTGACAAATAGGTACATGTTTACCATAATTTACTGTTTTGTTTGGGTGATGATGATTTTATGAGCCGTTTGTCTTTTTCTTTTTCTTTGGATTGAAGAAGGCCATGGGAGGCTATATGAAATATCCCGAAGTCCCCGGTGCAGGGGAGGTTATGGCGAAATTTTTCGAAAATTTAGGGTGTTAGCTAAATTTTTGAAAAATTTGAAAGGTTCTTAGAAACTGAAAAGTTGAAGAACTTAAGCCATAATGAAAATAATGGAAGTTGAGTCGATTAGTAAACAACTTTCGGCTTCGTTCCTTTTCGTGGACGAAAAGTTTTAAGTGGGGGAGATTGTAATAATCCGGAAATCTGAGCTAGTTTAAAAAATTTAGTTTGGAAATTTTAGCGAATTTTGATTATTTAAAATGATTTATTTTAAATAATATCGACGAGAAATTTATTTTGAATAGAATTAGAACGTATATATTTATATAGATTGTCGTTAGAAAATAAATATTTTATTTTAATTATATAACGAGCCTGAAATGGCGCGGTAGTTCGATAATTCGATTTTAAATTTCAATTGAACATACCGAGTGCAAAATAAACCGGATTTTAGCGAAACCAAAAATATTTGAATCTATTTGAGAATATCTTTCCAACGAATCCAAAAAATTGAAATTTCATAGAGGGAATCAAAAGTTATGCCCAGTTGAAAATTCAGAATAGTCGCTATAGAATTCTGGCCCTTAAAAATGGAAATTTTGCAAACGACCTCGGTTTTCGACGAAACCACTTTTGTTGGATCCATGATGTCAAGTTATTGCTAGGTTTCAAAATTCGTAATTTTTCGAATCAATATGTGAGCGTGGCCAAGGAAAACGCGTTTGACCAGTTTCAGTTGATTTTAATCGACTAGAAAATGGCCATTTTTCAAACGGTCTCGGAATTTGACAAAATTAGTTCTGTTAGAACTGTATCGTCGATACGAAGCTAGAAATAATTTTTCGGGAATTTTTAGAGACTGTATGTGGCCCTGGTAATTTGAAATGTCTGTTTAAATTGAATATATACATATATAATTATATTTTAATTTTGATCAAAACTGCTCGTAATGGTCGAATTGGCCTGCGATACATATCCCATTGTGTTCGGAATAGGGGTATTACCCTAGGGCCGACAGTCGTTAGGCTCGATTTGGGATTCAAAAGAAAAGTTAACTTTAAAAGGACAATTAAATAATTAAATAATTAATATATACACTTTAGCCCTCCTTCCTTTTTTCTGTCCCCGTCCTCATTCAGTTCGAAGTTTAATAAAAAACGCTGAAGAATCGCCGCCCTCCACCCTGGCGGCTCCGATCATCGCTCCCCGCACCGCACCTCCAACTGCGATGCCACCGCGTCGATCGCCCCTTCCCCCTCCTCTCTCCTCCCCGATTTCCCCCTTCCTCTGCAGAAAAACCCACAGCCCTAACCCATCCCCAAAACCGTCGCTTCCTTCTTCCCTGGCCCCACCCCCAAGCCACTGCGCCTGACCACCTGCGACCCCCCCTCCGTTGAACGCTCCGCAGTAAACCCCCCCCCCCCTCGACAGCGAACTCCTCCAAATGAAGCTAGTGAGTTTTTACTTTAATTTATTTAGTTTAAATTAGTTTAAAAATCTAATTTTTATTTAGTTATATGAAAGGTCGGATTTTATTAAGTAATGATTTCTTTTACAACATAAAGACGTGATTTTTATTTTATAGGAAGCATGAAAATATAATTTTTATTTTAAAGATAGCATTGGAAATAAAGGATATGATTTTTGATTTAGAAAAAATAGAATTTTTAATATAAAAAAATACGATTTTTAACTTATGGAAAGTAAGGATTTGTATATATGGAAAGGTAGGATTTTTGCTTGTGGAAAGATTTGATTTTTAGAATCGAAAAAGAATAGATTTTTACCATATAGAAGTATAGACTTTTATGGTGATAAAGTATATATTTTTATAACGTTAAAGTTATGATCTTTATATATGCAAACACAAATGAAAATATGATCTTTATTATCTGAAGAGTGAAAAGAAAATATGATGTTGATTATAGAAAGGGCGTTATAAAAATAGAATTTTTTTATATAGTAGAGATTAGAAAAATATGATTTTTATCATATGAACATCGATATAAAAATACGATTTTTATATATAGAAAGAAGAGATAAAAATTCAATTTTTATATATAGAAGTAGCATTGTTAAAAATATAATTTTTAACACAAACGGTGTTGAACAGATTTCGTTGGAGACACGATGAATATTTCCTACATATGAAGAGTCGCGGTGTATTGGTTTAGATCTTGGTGAGAACTTCTCACTTTAAATCTTCTTTTCTACTTAGAATCATATACTAGGATGCAGACGGTGTTTAGTAGCACCCGACACCCGTTGTCCACAAACCATGGACGGCTTGTATGCTTGTTTGATGTGTTGTGAAAATTGATTGTGTGATGTGAAATAAAATAAAATATTTATATAGTTAAAAAATATTTTATCGTTAAAAATATAATTTTTAACGTGAATGTTAAAAATATAATTTTTAACGTGAATGTGAACAAATAAATATTCATTTACAAACCGGACGGTTTGTTTATGTACACCTATTTGAAGGACATTGATTGGGACGATAAATTTTACACATCACCCAACTGCACAAATAATATTCAGTGTTTATGGATTGAAACCCCACACGGGTGTTGGGATGATATTTGGTGTACACTAATCCCAATTATTTAATTATATGTCAATCGATTGGTCGACAGATTGTGTAAGCATTAATTATTTATATTTAATGCTTATGTAGTTGTGTGGTGCACTTTGGATGATGGTTGATTATTTATCATTGCTATTATATACATGTATTGTATGGAATCCATATAATTAACATTATATGGTAATTGATTGGGCCTCATTCCAATTGGGAAAATAAAGAATATTATAAAATATAGATTCATGTGTTGAACGAAATATTTTAACAATAAAATTTACATCTTTATCATATATAAAATTAGAAACTAACTGGAAAATAGATAAGATGAGTGGTCTCCTGGATATTGATCTGATGTTGGTTTCGGCCTTCGAGGTTAATATTTAGGGAATTGCTCTCTTTCTAATTTACGGTTGGGGTTTGAAATAAAATTAAATGATAGAAATCATAATTTTATAAAATATATTAAATAACGAAAATAGTCACGTGTTGGCAGTACTCATTTGTTGAGATTAGTCACGTGTTGAAAGAAATATATATTCATGTGTTGAATAGAATAAATATTCATTTGTTGAATAGAATAACGAAGTTATTGAAAAATATAAAGCCTTGTTGATTAGAGATGCGCTATTTTGACGCGAACAATATTTATATCGATTATATTCGTTTTTATAATAAATATTGAAAAGAGATTTAAAAATCGAATATTTAGAAAATGAATTCGAATTGAATTGAATATAAAATGAATTCGAATTGAATTGAATATAAAATGAATTCGAATTGATATGAATATAAAATGAATTCGAATTGAATTGAATATAAAATGAATTCGAAATGAATTGAATATAAAATGAATTCGAATTGAATATAAAATGAATTCGAATTGAAATGAATTCAAATCGAATTGTAATCAATTTAAATTGAATTAAATAGAAATGCAATTGGAAATCGAAGTGAAATCGATTTGGAATGAATTCAAATCGAATTGAAAACGAACTGAAATTGAATTGAAATCAAATAGAAATGAATGTAAAAAGAATTTATAATGGAAAATTCAATTTTGATTTGAATTTGAAATGAAGGTTGAAATTGTTTTTGAAACAAATTTGAAACAATTTATAAAATTCGTTTTAAAAGGAAATCGACGAAATATATATATTATATATATTATATATATAATGGCCTAAATAGAACGCGCCGCGCCGCGGTAGTTCGTGAATTTCGACCATTGACTTCAAACGGACATTACGGGAGATCCGGCCGTCGGATTCTCTTAAAACCGGAACCTTGGGTTCGTATCGAAAAGTGCTTTCTAACGAATACAAGAGATTTGAAATCTGACGGTTGGATTTGGAGATATGTCCAAATCAATTTCAGAAAAGGTCGCTGTAAGTGCAGTTCGATGGCCGTTATTGGAAATCGACTGTACGGGCCTTGATAAAATTACTAAAAATATTAATAATTAGTGTAAAATCATAAGAAATGATTTGTGAAGAATTGGGATAAAAAACTCCATATTTGAAAAGATAGAAATAGATTTTTATCGAAATGAACTAGTTTTGAACTAGAATTAAAATCCAATTATTTTTATATAAATAAATTGGATTTGAAATGAGTTTTAAATAACCAGAATTTCCAATATATGAATTGGAATGGATTTGAATTGAAATTGTCTTTGGATTATTTCGATGTTAGATTCCGCGATTATACAGATATTTTGGAGGAAATTTGGAAGATATATTTTATATCGTTATTTCCAAAGCGATATTTGTGGGTTTCAGAATTTGATATGGAATATAAGCCGATATATTTTCTATTCAGAGTCTTGTATTTAATATCAAATGGGATTTGGGTTTGTCATGAATGGTGTCTTCATCAACACTTTTCTTAAAACCCGTTGAAAAAAGATTAAATCTTTTTATTTAGATTTAATGATTTATACCAATTAATTAATATATTTAATTGGAATTGAATTAGAATTGATTTGTGGGTTTATCGAGAACGGTGTTTTAAATAACACTTGTTCTTTAACCTGATAACAAATAGAATGTGATTTGGGTTTATCGTGAACTGTGTTTTAAACGACATTAGTTCTTTAACCCAGTAAAAGGAGTTTTAATGAATCTATACTTAGATTGAAATGTGAATTGATAATTTAAATTATCAAATTTGGAAAGTGAGAGAGAATGGAGTATCACCAGTTTTGCTCCAAAGCGATAGTTAAATCTTTAATTAGATTTGAACGTGAAATGGTAATTAATTATACCGATAACACCGTGGTGTTAGATATGGAGTATTACCAGTTTTGCTTCATGGGATGAATAGGTTGGGATTAGGAAATAATATAAATAATTACTTCTGTATGGTTTGCTAATCCCGACTAGTTTGGAAAACCTTAACATGGTTTGAAATGACATCCAAAGGAAGATTAAAGAATAAATTTAAAAGAATTTATCTTTGATAAAATTAATGGGAACCTTTCCCTAAGAATGTGAAATTTAGAAACTAACTGTAGGTTAGCTAAGAAGAATGGTTTCCTGGGTATTGATCTGATGATGGTTTCGGCCTTCAGGGTTAATATTTGGGGAATTGTTCTCTTGCTAATTTATGGTTAGTGACTGATGAATTGGAATGAGGCGTATGTTGTGTTTGTGTTACATTTGTTTATTATATACGCGGGTTATTCAGAAAGGCCGGGTTTATACCCATTCTGAATAACCGATTCGACGATATGTCGAAGATGAAGACGGTGGTTGAAGGTCGGAAGTCTTCACATCGTTTGAATGATTATTGATGATCTTGATTGGGTTGTACACCCAAGATGAGGGAATCGGTTGGTGATCGTCCAGATGTACTTGGAGATCGATGGATATGCGAGGAAAGTGCCCCCGGTTTCGTTCAGACCCAGAACGAACTTGTAAATGGACTGTGTGTCTGACATTGGATTTTATTCTGTGTTGATTGATCTCTATTAAATATACATCTATTTGGCGGCGGAGAATTTATTCTCTTGCTTAACGCCCTTCTCTGAGACGTACGAGCTCAGAAGTTGTATATCGATGGACATCAGTCGCATGGAGTGAATTGCCTGTGTGGCACGCCTAAGTGCCAAATGATCAAGGCTTCTGTTGAAAAGCAAAGTCTTGTGGTTGATGATCAGAGCACGGCCTACGTGGCATAGCTTTGTGTATAGCGTGGATTCGCGAGCCTCACACCTCGGTATGAGTCAAAAACGGAATAGTGACCGCTGGGAGAACATGACGTTTCTTTCTAGCTACGATGGTGTTAGTGCTTAAACTGGCTAACATTTTTATTATTTTCACCTTTGTGGTTGTTGGATTGCGAGGCGCCTCGATTATAGGTCTGTAAGGACCGAGAAACATGTGTTCAGGAATAACTAATCCTCAAACGTAAGGGGGGACCGGCCCAGCCGATTCCAAGGGTTACCCATAGTGCGTAGTCATGAGGCATTTGCTAGAGTGTCTCGAAGCGGAGAGGAGCTTGCCCCTTGCCTCGACTCATGACGGAAATCCAATTTCCAATTACAGATATTTCGGTTTTATTTGTAGAGACTAGTATGGCAACATAGTGGGATGGGGCACTTATGTCGTCTATGATTGATATTTATGATTGTATATAAAATCAGAAACTAACTGGAAACGAGCTAAGATGGGTGGTTTCCTGGGTATTGGTCTGATGTTGGTTTCGGCCTTCAGGTTAATACTTAGGAAATCGTTCTCTTACTAATTTATGGTTGGAGTCTGATTAAGAATTAAAAGATTAACTTTCCCGTATCAAGCATTTTTGGCTGTTATAAGGTAAAACCCTATCCTCCGGCTTGCGTTGCATTGTGTGATGGGACCTGGGTCTTATAACAGCTTCATTTTTCTTTACTTAGCATTGCGCTGTTTGTTTTATGCACTGGTATTCTTGGGAGGAAACCCGTTCCGTGTTATACGGCGTGGTCCCTTGATTTACCGAACTTTAAAACTTGAATTAATAACTGTTTTAGTTCTCACACCAGTCACATGACTGACCTGAAGTTTATTGTTTTAACCTAAACTCTGGGTGCCCTTATCTCCGACACGGGCAGCTAGTAGTTTTAGTTTTGCAGATTTTATATTCACAGGATCCTGATTTACAACTGGAACGATGCTCGGAAAGCTCTGTATCCGTGTATTACTTTCAGTTGTGTTTTATATTGTTTTTCCGCTGCTATGTAATTTATTGTAATCTCTGATATTTTTCTGTTGTATAATATTTATTCATACTCTATATATTCTTGTAATCTGATGGAATTGTTGTAATAAACAATGAAATGTTCTTCTGTTTGAGTTCCAATGTGTGTTGTCCTCAATTCCATCCGGGCTTCCTTACTGGGGAAGTTCGGGTCGTCTCAAATTTTCTATTTAGAAAAATTGCATATAGTTCTGCAACAATTCATCAACATTAGTTCAACTTTATTTGCATACATGTATGCAACTGTTCAGAATATTTGCATACATGTATGCAACTATTCTGATGAATATTTGCATACATGTATGCAAATATTCGTTCAGAATAGTTGCATACATGTATGCAAGAATTTAGAATATTTGCATACATATATGCAAATATTCATTAGAATAGTTGCATACATGTATGCAAATATTTTGAATATATGCAACTATTCTGATGAATATTTGCATACATGTATGCAAATATTTGTTTAGAATAGTTGCATACAAGTATGCAAAAATTCAAAATATTTTCATACATGTATGCAAATATTCATTCAGAATATTTGCATACATGTATGCAAATATTATGAATAACACATAAAAATGAAAATAGGGACTAAATTTATAATAAGTTTATGACCGGATGTGAGCCTAATTTTGAAACTTAATAGGGACCTTTAAAAAATGCATCCTATAAAATATCCCTTTTATTTGCATTCCCTAATGCAAATATGCATTGAAATAAGAAAAACATATTTTTGTTTGCAATTTTAGATGCAAACAAAACATTAGAAATAAAATCATATTTTTGTTTGAAATTTTAGATGCAAACAAAACATTAGAATTAAAATTACATTTTGCTTGCATTTTAAATGCAAACAAAACACTAGAATGAAAATGACATTTTTAATTTGTATTTAAGATAGAATTAAAAATATGATTTCAAAAGTCACATTTTTGTTTTGTAAATTTAGTTGCAAACAAAGCATAAAGCATAAAAAGGGATTATATTTCTATTTGCGCATTTAGATGCAAATAAACATCGTAGTTAAAAGAATATATTTTTATTTGCATTCCTTGATGCAAATAAAAACCGTATTTAAAAGTTGAATTTTTATTTGTATTTTTTGATGCAAATAAACACCGCATTTCAAAGCTTAATTCTTATTTGCATTATTTGATGCACATAAGCCACCGTATTAAAAGTTGAATTCTTATTTGCAGTCTTTGATGCAAATAAACACCGTATTTAAAAGCTGAATTTTTATTTGCATTCTTTGATGCAAATAAGCCACCGTATTAATAGTTGAAATTTTATTTGCATTCTTTGGTGCATATAAACTATGAAATTAAAGGTTGTATATTTATATGCATTCCTTGATGCAAATAAAATATTGAATTAGAAATTGCAAATTTATTTGCATTCCTTGATGCAAATAAAATATTGGATTAGAAGTTGCATTTTTATTTGCAAATTTAGATGCAAATAAAACCTTGAATTAGACGTTGCATTTTATTTGCATTCTTTGATGCAAATAAAACATGAAGATAAAAGTTGTATTTTTATTTGCATTCTTTGATGCAAATAAATCATAAATTAAAATATTACCTTTTATTTACATTTTTAGATGCAAATAAAAAGGCATAGTTTAAGAAGTTACACTTTTATTACATTTTAGATATAAATAAAAGGATAGGATTAAAAATATCATTTTTACTTCAAAAACTAGAGTAAATAAAAGATTATGATAAAATGAACTCATCTTTGTTGTAATTTTGTTAAATTAAATAAAATGTTTTTATTTTCATCATAGATTATAATAAAAAGATTAGAAGTAAAAAGATATATATTTAGTGTCATCTTAGCTTCAATAAAAAAAGTAAATAGAAAGATAAGTTTTATTTTGTCATTTTGTTGCAATTCGAAAGATGCATTTTTGGTTAAACAGGAATGAGGCATTTTTAGTTCATTATAATTGATTAAACAAAAAGACACATTTTTATCATTTAAATAGAATGAGACAAAATTATTCAATTTTGTCATTTTAAAAAAGATTAAGAAAATATATTCACTTTTATCAAATTAAAACAGTTAAACTCAATTTGTTACTATTACCAATTTATAATAGTTGAAAGCTATTTTATCGCTTTTGTCAAATTGTCAAAGTTAAAACCGATTTATCGCTTTTGTCAAATTACCGAAGTTAAAACTATTTTGTTGGTTTTGTCAAATTTATCATAGTTAAAGCAAATTGGTCACTTTTGTTAAACTATAATGGTTTAATCAAAACATTATCATTTTTGTCGCATTAGAACTGACAAAACAAACACATCATTTATAATTGTTTTGTTGAATAAGATTTGTCAACAAACCAAAGTCATTATTTTTATTGCTTTGTTGAAATAGAATAGTTAAATTAAAATATTCATTTTGTCAAAATAGATTAGTTAAAGCAAACCTTATATTTTTGGTCAAATTATATATTTTTGTCAAGATAAGACTAGTTGAATCAAAATACACATTTTTGTTGAAAACTAAAATTACCTTCGGTTAATTAGATTTGGATAAAGACAAAAATTTACATTTTTGTTGAATGAAAGAGTTAAACACAAATAGCATTTTTGTGTAATAGGTTGTGCTACCATAGAAATATCCATTTTGATAAAATAGAATTGTCAGCAAGATGGAACTCCTTATACATTTTGTTGAGGTAGAATTTATATCCAAATAAAATAATCATCTTTATTTGTATGACATACGATAGAATTTATATGCAAATATAAAAATCATTTTTATTTGCAAACTTACATTAGAATTTATATTCAAATATAAGAATCATAGTATTGGTCAAAACATATATTAGAATTTGTAGTTGAGTTAAAGTGTCGTTTTCATATGCTAATGCATACATTAGGATTTGTATGCAATTTAAATTAAACATTTGTAGGTGTTAGGTTATACATTGAAAAACATATACCAATGAGATTATTTCTTTTATGTGTTAAAATAGAGAATAATTACATACAAATTAAGTATATTGAAAATTATCTTTTATTTGTCATCCACAATAATGTCATTTAACTAAATTACATTCTATTAGATATTAGAAATGTATATAAAGAAATTATGCGAGTCAAATATATTTTATCTCGATATTAGGAATAAAATATCATGTTTTGTCCATCATTATCAACATGTTGATAGTATTAAAATTGGTTAAATTAATTAACCAATTATTTATTTATATGTACTGTTGTTGGCTGAAAACCCCACACGGGTATTGGGATGATAATTGATATATACTAGTCCCAATATTTATTTGTATGTCAATCGCTAGATTGATAGGCTACGATGAGCGTTATTGTTTCATTTTAATGCTCACACAGTTGAGAACTTCACTCTGGATGTTGAATGGATGGTTTGATGATTATTTTTCAATTGTTTTCATTTACATACGATGTATGAAATTTATATAACCAAAGTTATATGGTAAATGATTGAGTCGCTTTCCGATTCAGAATATCTTTTGTGTAAAGATTATTTTTAAACAAAGAATTTCTTGTAAATAAATAATAATTCTTTCAACTAAGATTATTGGTATTTCAATTTATATTTATTGGAAAATGATTTTCGGGTTTACCGTGAATAATGTTTTCAAATGACATTGATTCTTTAACCCAGTTCAAAATAAGATTTATTTCTTAAATTGGAAAAGTCGTAAAGTAGTGATTTTTAATATTAAAACTGAATTGGAATATTAATGAATCTTTGAAAATAAGATTTAAGAATAAATTTGAAAGAATATTTTGAATTGGAAAGAGGTGTTGGATGTATCCTTATAACACTTGATTTTTAATTATAAAAATACGCGAGTTATTCGGAAAGACCGGGTTTAACCCATTCTGAATAATTACTACGACGATTAAAAGTCGAAGATTTTGAAGACGGTGGATGAAGACCCGCGATCTTCACATCGAATGGACGACTACTTAGGCCTAGCACTGGGTCGCTCCCAGTAAAGGGTTAAAAGTGGTACTTCGTCCGGATGTACGTGTTGATTGTCCGGATACGCGAGCACCTAGGTGACTCCGGTTTCGTTCAGACCCAGAACGGACTTGTAAATGGATGTGTGTCTGACATTGGATTTCATTCCATGTAAATTGGTTTCTATTTAATATATATTTGTTGGTGGCGGAGAATTTATTCTCTTGCTTAACACCCTTCTCTGAGACGCATGAGCTCACTGGTTATATATTAGTGTTATCGATCACATGGTGTGGATTGTCAATGTGGCATGCCAAGATGCAATTGATCAAGGCTTTTGTTGAAAAGCAGAGCCTTGTGTATGATGATCAAATCATAGCCTATTTAGGCATAGCTTTGTGTATTTCGTTACCTCGCAAGCCTCACACCCCGGTATGAGTCAGAAACGGAGCAGGGGAACGCAAGGAGTGCACACGTTTCTTTCTAGTTAGAAGTGGTGTTTGGGTTTAACACGACCCGACATTTTACTTATGTGGTTGATGGATTTTGAGGCGCCTCGGATTTTTATTGGCCGCAATGGCCAATTTATAGTTCCAATAGGATCGGGAAGCGTGTGTTCAGGAATTGCCAATCCAACCCATTGCACTATTGGGGGACCGACCCTACAGGATCCAAGGGTTCGCCAGCGTCCGAATCCTGAGACATTGCTAGAGTGTCTCGAATCTCTAAGGAGATCGTTCCTAGCCTTGACTCTTAATGGAAACCCAATTTCCAATACGACCCAACGCGGTTTTGATTGTAGAACTAGTATGGCGACATAGTATATGGTAGCTATGCCGTCTATGATTAAAACATTATGATTAAAAGGTTTTTAAAACATACATACACTAATAATAATATCAAATCCGTTTTTATCGTATTTAGCATTTTTGACCATTATAAGGTAAAACTCTATCCTCCGGCTTGCGTTGCATTGTGTGATGGGACCTGAATTTTATAATGGTTTCATTTTTCTAAAAAGCATTGCGTTGTTTTTAACGATTTACTTTATTTATGCACTGGCAATCCAATGGAGTAAACCCGTTCCGCGATAGCGGCATGGTCCTGTGATTAGCCTCCTTATTAGATAAGTTAAGTAAAGATTTCTCACACCATTCCCATGACTGACCCGTAGTTTGTTTCACTTGCAAACTCGGGTGCCCTTTTTCCACACGGGCAGTCGAGTAGCTTATTTTGCAGATATATTGAGCAGGATTCTGGATCGAAGCTTAGAGCTATGTCCATAGCAATGATAGCCTTTTGTTGTGATTAGTATATTTAATCCGCTGCAATGTATTACATTTATTGTAATTTAATCTTCCGCTGTATTATTTATCAATGTACTCTGATATATTATGTACTCTAATGTAACATTATTATGATGTAATAAAAGTCCTGTGTTATTTGTTCTAATGTGTTGTATACCCAAAGTTAACGTATTCGGGTTTTGAGCGGTCTTGGTCGATTTAGCGATCGATCGGGTCGGGTGAAATCCGGGTCGTTACATTACAGTTACTCAGTTTTAAAAGTGGATTACATATGGATGACACAACACATGCTACAACCGGGTAGAAGATGTGTTTAGATCTGGATATGAAGATAATGGAAACTTGTAATTAGTAACAAAATAACGGAATGGTGGCAAACTGTTTTGATCTCTACCACTCGAAGGATAGTAATAGAGTATTAGAAGTGCGGTGGGATCCCACTTGCTATGCAGTTCGTAACCTCATCATGGGTTCAAAACTCTTTTCTAGGATTTTATTTAGTACTTTGTATGTATTTTATTTTATGCTTTTTGTTTTGTATTTAGGCTAGTATGTAACCTTATTATGTATTTTTCTAGTTGTTAACAAAAGTGAACCAATTTCAAAATAAATATATATATATATAAAGACTTACATATGAAGATCTCACATTAAATTGGTTTTTGGACAAGAAAATAAATGGCAGAAAGAATATGCATATCACAAAACAAGAAAGACTTGGCAAGAAAGCAAGAGGAAAGGTCAAAGCTTACCAGATTTAACTAAGGCTCGTTTATGATTGTATTAGGGTTTTAGATTGGCTAATCTATCCTATAAATACCCCATGTATTCTCATTGTAAACTTCATCCCAAAATTGAGAGTTCTATCTTTTCTTTTATATACTCCTCTTATGTCTATTAAATTTATGTTGTCTATTCAATTAGATTTGACAGAGCAAAATTTGCGATTGCAATTTACTTTTATCATTAGTGATTGACCATCTAATTAGATTCAATGGTAATCCTAATTTTATTTTCTCTTTGTTAGTTTTATTCTAAATTTTAATTTTTGCATTTTATTCTGCTTCCCTAGATAGTATTGAATTTAATATAGATTTGTAATGAATTTAATAGTAGTTTAATTGCGCTACTTGTTTCAATTGATAATTGTGGTTTGGTTGTTGGTTCAATTAGATTTGTTTTGAACCAAATTGCAACTTCAATTTTTATTGTTTTCAAACCAAATTCTCCAAATTCCTCTAATTCGCCCACGAGATTATATAAATAATAAATTTTAATTTTCCTCCTGTGTTCGACCTGCATACTACACACATGTGCGCTTGCACCAGATTTATTTCAAAATTCGCGCTTTTCTATTCCATAGGAAAGCGTCAAACAAGTTTTTGGCATCGTTGCCGGGGAGGAAACAATTAAATTTTATTATTTATTTAATTTCCAATTCATGCTAGTTTTTATTTTTCTTGCTTTTATTTCAAAAAAAAATCATGATTAGCTGATTTGGTATTACAAGCTGATACTAAAATCTCTATAATAAGAAAAAAAATGTTCCATGTTTTCATTGATTTTATTTCCAATTTTACAACCTTTCCAATTTTCTTTTAAATTTATTTCCCCTTTTGCTTTGGATTTCTTTTCTACCTTTGGCCCCACTTTCTTCTTTTCAAATTTCCAGAAATCGTATACCATCAACATGGAATCATATTGCTACTATCATCACCAAACTTATCACTACCATCTTTCACCAAACATCACCTCTCACCCTCACCATCATTCAGCACATCCAAACCTCAATTAGTCTGCCTTCGTCATAGCCTCATCTTCAAACAGCCACGCAATACAACAAATACGAGCTCACCATCTCATACCAAACAACCATCACTGTCCATACTAGCTCTCGCCGTCTCCTTAACCACATTCAAACACTGTCATCATCACATACCCCGATCAACGACCAAAACTCTACATCCAATATTCCAATTCCCTTGCCATCACAACAAAATCTTCGCTACTAATTCACATAACGCCTTTGCCCAGTCATCAATACATAGCCCCACCAGCCACAGACCCTCATCACAGTCCTCTGCCATCGCAAATTCAATGACCTCACACATCAAACCTGGTCTGATCAAACTCCAAATCCTGAAACCCGATACAATTCGAAAATCCAAAAATCAACATAACCCGAAATGCAAGCAACAAATTACTACAAATCAGATACAAATTGAAACCTAAATCAAATACCTTTGAATACCAACCAAAACCATTTCAAATCCCATACATACATTACAAAATACCCATATCGCAACTCAAAGGCTCGAAGAGCTGAAACCCCCAATTTATGATACCCAAGCCAAATCAATCGATACCAAGAGAATGCAAGAGGAAGCAGCGTGACTTTTTTGTTTCGATTTTGGTTTGTTGGGAATAAAAGGGGCATGACCGCGTGAGTGCCTTACTGTTTGCTTGTGTGGGTGGGTTCTGTTAAATATTTTATCATGCGTTTCATTTAATTGTTTGATTCAGTAAGTGGTGTTTAGTCGTCTTTTTTTTTTGTTTACTCTTTTTTTTATTTGAGTTGTTTAGTATTTTTTTGAGTTGTTTTTTCTATTGTAATGAGATGTGTGTTTTGATTTTGCTTTTCCTTTAGAAAAAAGATTCAATCAGTCAATCAAAGACCATAGTGAAGAAATAGTTCGAGTTATGTGATTGTTCCAGAAAGACCGCCATACCCTAATGTAAAATTTTCTAAACTCTACAGGTGGCTTTGTTTGCCCCAGCTTGGCGAATCGCATCCCCGCGCCGCCTATTACCGTTCTCGCGAAGTCTCCCAGCAGAGTGCTTTCGCCGTTGGTGTTCTTCTCGATCTCTACATATTTCACCGCTGCACCGGAATTCTCTGTTCTATTTGTTTGTTCACTTAACAAAATATGGAAAGCCGACTACTTATTGCTTAGATTCTCACTTCCTGGGTGCTGTTGCTAAAAGAAAATTAAATAAAATTGCTTGTAAATATTTTCTACAGGGGCAGCGTCTTGCTTGTACAATTTTTTTTAAATTTCTGCAATTATTATTGTCTGATTGTTGTGGTTGGCTGAAATTTCCATAACTAAAGTCATCATTCTCATCATTTTTCAACAATAAAACTTGATTATACATCGTAAAATATTTAACTACAAGAGTGTATATTATGTGAAATTGATTCTCTCAACGGTTTGATCGTGATATATATTAATTTAATTTATTGAACTTTTAGCAAAGGAGGTTACATCCTACCCCTAAAACATTGGTCGTATCCCTTAGTATATATACTATGCATGAACGGCCATAAGACCCTCTTGCCCCTTCAAATCGAGATTATAAACTAATAAAATATCCTTGAGTATATTATTTGCTTTGAATAGGAGCTAATTGCGTCAACCTTAAGTCTACGAGCTAAATATCTCAATGTCGGAATGGATAGACCCTTGTCTCTTCGAGATTGATGTTACCCAACTAGGACTGTTCAACCTTCTATTATTGTATTTCCACCAGTTGAAGGAAATTTTGAGCTTAAGCATTCTTTTATTCAAGGGGTTCCAAAATTTACTGATTTGATAATGCTTGTAAATTTCTCAGTGAATTTGAATTGTATTCTTCCACAACTAAAATGAAACGATTATCTAATGAATCAATCAAGCTAAGGCAAATTCCATTCACACTACTTGAAAGCAATAAAAGATGGCTAAATTATCTTACAAAAGATTCCACAAGAAGTTGGGATGAATTGGTCGTCATATTTTAAAAAAAAGAATTCCCGTTCCATAACACTTTAAAAATCCGAGCTAAAATAAATCAGCTCTCTCAAAATGAGGGGGAAACTTTTTCAAAATATTTTAAGAGATTCAACCAATTAATATATAGTTGTCCTCATCATGCAATTCTCAAACATCACTTATGTCAAATTGCATATGAAGGGCTAAACTATCAGACTAGAACACAACTAGAATCAATGCGTGGAGGAGAATTGATGTCTAGAACGGCCGATGAAGCTTTGGAATTATTAGAGGATTATTCAGAAAATGATATGCAATGGGAGTCAGTTCGTGTTCCTGTCCGTACTTCTACTAGAGGAGTGCATATCGTGGATATAATTCATTTTCCCTTAGAAACGCAATCTCCTCAAATCGGAGAAGGACCGCCCTATTACTACCCTCAAGACCAAGTCAATGCCAAAGCTCAAAACAGTTCTTACTTATCCACGTATAACCATAGTTGGAGCCAAATTTCTCGTTGTCTAATCCCAATAATGATGCGAATCCATCCCACATGATACTAAATTCGAATGACCAAGCTCCATTCTCCGGTCCTTAGGCTTCTCAAGTTTCACCTCAATCCAAGCCTCTAAGTCAACCATTTGAGCATTCTAACTTCCAATCGTAAAATTGGTCTCCTCAATCTTCTCAAGAAATTGTTCGATTAGAGAAATAAATAAAAAATCAAGATGCTAAGATCGAACAAATGATAAACATGATGAAAGAGTAAATAAAAAATAATGAGAAAGTAAAATTGCCTAGTAAACCCAAGGTGAATCCAAAATATAATTCTCGTACTGTGAACTATTGTAAGGAGGGAAACTATAATTCGGTTAATGATGTCACCACCCATAGATCCGGAAAAATGATCGAAAACAATGTCCGCCATCCCGGCAATCATTCGATTTCGACCCCAATCGAAAAGCTTGACACTCTTCCAATGGCAACCAAGGCCAATTTTTTTGAACCTTTCATATCCCCATCTTGTTCAAATGTTGGCAATCCCGACATCTCTTATTCTAATGTTGGCAACCCCGACAATATATCTTCCTCTAATGTTGGCAATCCCAACATTCCATCTTCTATACCCTTACCTCCTTCACTTTCTATATCAAATCCTACTTCGAATGATCAAAATTCTGAAAGAATCTATAACTAGTAGCTCATAGACTTAAAAATAAGAAAAAGGATGTGAATTTCGAAAAAAGTCTTGAAATCTTCAAAAAAGTTCATGTCAGTATTCCACTTTTAGACACCATCGAATGAATTCCTCAATATGTCAAGTGTCTTAAGGAGCTATGCACCCGAAAACGAGCCACTAATGTTCCTAAAACTGCCTTCTTGACTATGAACACTAGCTCTATTTTCTCAAGTCTGTCACCCATCAAGTATAAGAATCCCGGTTGCCCTACAATCCTTAATGATCCAGGATTTTTAACCAATTTAAAATTAAATTTTTATTACATAACTTAAATTTAAATTTAAATTTGAATTGGACATAAATATATATGGTTAAGAATATTTAATAATTTTGATAAATTATATGATAAATTTATTCGAAGTATAAATGAGAATGGTTATTAATAAGTTTAGATTTATTAATATTACTTATCGTTTGATCAGGATTTATCAAGCTATAACATGAATTAATAGCATTAGAACTAATTGTTGCCTTTAGTTTTCATAGCAATTTAAATATAGTGATGAATTATTAATGACTAATGCTGGTTAATGTTTGTTGTGATGGATGATGGTTGTGTAGTTTAGAACACACACACTATTAAGCGTTAGTGTTATAACGCTTGTGCACAGTTATGATTTATTAAATTATGTTGATGGTGGTTGTTATGGATGTTTATATTGGTTGTTGATGTTGTTTCGCGTACACTATAACACAACAATTACGGTATCACATTGGTGATCGACAAATCTCCTTAGTGATTAGAAGCAATATTATTATTGAGATTGAAGGCTAATAATTGGAAAAGACACATATGTATGAATTCAAATATATTCATAAAATTTCTTTAAATGAATAAATAAATACTGGAATGTTCTAGGATGATAAAGAGGATAGTGTCTAGGCTTGGGTTTGGAAATTATAGTTTTCTGCTATCCCTGGCTATTCCTAATTGATCAGACGAATCAGATGGTTAATTTGAATTTTATTTGAATTTAGAAATAAAGTGGAATTTATTTAAGTAAAAAATAAAAGTTGGATTTTGACCCCGAAATAATTTGGAAAGTCAATGTTAATTATTTTAAATGATTTTAAATGGTATATAATGGTTTTCTAAGGTATTTTGAAGTTTTGAAGAATAATTTTTATTTCGATTAAAATAGTGTTTGTCTCACGACGACAATACGCGTATTTTAGTTACAAACTGTAAATGCTTATAACTTTTGCAATCTAAATCGGATTTCCATGAAACAAAAAATGTTATGTTTCCATTAGCAAGAGCTTTCAAATGAGTGAAAGCAGATTTTAATTTCAAGTTATGTTTAAAACCGTTTTAGAAAAGGTCGATGTAAGAGAAGTTGTTGATCATAACTATTAACAGTTGTTTTAAATATTTAAAAAATGTTTAATTTTTTTGTATAATCAATATAAATTATTTAAAAGTGTTTTGAATCGTAAAGTTTAAGTTTTGGCTAAATGATATTTTGATCAATGTAGTTAAGATAACTGTATTGTAACGCTTTTGAAACACTATGGTAACGCTTACTTTGAAAACATTCTATTTTGATGTTTATAACCCGCAAACCATTTTCCGATCCATAAGTAATCATTTTTAAATGATTTGTGGAATGTTTTCAAAGGTTTAAAAGTATTGGAAATATTTTATATGGAATCAAATTAATTTATTTAATATTAAAATGGGTTTTTCAATTTTAAATAATTGGATATGGTTGGAGATAAATCTTTGAATGTTTGATATTAATTCGGTAGATGATGACTCTTACAATTTGAGGAATTTAAAAGGTAGTTTATCGTTATTTTGCTTATAGTGTGAGTTCGATACGGGGATTAATATTGAGGATAAGTTGATGGTATTTCTATTCAGGCCTAATGTCAAGGAGTTGGATAAATCTTTTAATTAAGATGCGGGTTTCCCAATTTGATCGAGATAAGTTGGATAGAAATAATCTTCGGATATTTGATATGAAATTATTTGTTGTAACCGTATTCTATTAGAGGAATTTAGAACATATTATTATTATATTGTTATTCCACTTATAGTATTCGTTGATTATGAGAATTGATATCCAAAATAAGTAGATACAATTTCTATGTAACTTATTTTCAATATCGACTGATTTGGTTTTTTTTAGTGAATCGTATCTTCACTAATATCATTCTTGAAACCCAATGATATTGAGTTGTGGAAATTCATATCGTAATTTGGGGTTTAATCAAATCTTTAATTTGAGAAAATTAAAAGTATGAAATTGGGAAGGAACTATAATCTTTTAGTTAAGATTAAAAAATTGAATGTTGGGAAATCGATTAAATTGGAAACTATGGTTGAAATGTGGATTAAGGATTTTCAAAGGAAATTAGATTTCTATAATGAATTATCAAACGAAAAATTAATTAAGACTTTGAGGGTAAATCTTTGATTTAAGGGATGTATTTCAAAAGAGAAAGGTTAAATACATATTTTATAATAATTTGAGAATGGATTTAAAGAAGTTTAATTTGACAAAATCCAAGATGGAAGGAGATTTGGTTGAAAGCCAGTGTGTTCCGTAATTGTGTTTTTTTTTTAAATTGCACTTATTATTAATTTGGAAAGACGGGATCATATGTATGCCCGACACCATTCCAAGTAATAATACGATGTTGTGGAGAAGTTGAAGATATTGAAGATGACATTGAAGACCGGGACCCTTCATATAGTAAGGACGACTTCTTGAATGTCTCGAATGGTTGGCTCCCATTCGTAGATGGATTTTATATCAGCTAAGTGGCAAGAAGCTCGAACGTATGTGAAGGAATTCCGGATTGTGATTTAGTTCAGACCGAGAACAGACTTATATGGATTGTGTGTCTGACATTGTAATTGAATGCGTAGCACTGATCTCTGTTAAATATGTATCTGTTTGATGGCGGAGAATTTACTCTCTTGCTTAACACTCTTCTCTATAATGTATGAGCTTAGAGGTTATATACTGATAGAAATCAGTGATGCATTGTGAATGGACAATGTGGCATACTTAAGTTATGTGATGAGTTATGGATGATCAAAGCATGGCTTATTTAAGCGTAGCTTCGTGTATATCTTGACCTCAGCAAGCCGCACACCCTGGTGATGGCCAAAACAGGAAGAAATGTGGAAAGGTTATGGGCATTTGTCTCCTTCTAGATAAAAGGTGTACTATAATATGGAGCCCAGGTATTAACCTATGTAGTAAAAGAATCTACTTTTGTGGTTGTTATTGGCGCACGCTCGCAAAGGTCGGTAACGACCGGGAGATGACATAGTCAGGCTTACTCTAAGTTGCCTAGCTACAGAGGTAACCCGACCTTATGTTGGCATGAGGAGCATCACTGTTGGTCATTGGACATCCCTCTAGAGGTGTTCAAAATTCGGTTCGCAAGGAAGTTCTTTTGTCATTGTTGGAAACCCAATCTTCGCTACGAGCCCGTACGATTTTGATTGTATACCATAAGTCAGTATAGTATATGGTACCTATGCTGGCTATTTTAATACATTTACTTTCGGAAAAAAATTCACATTATATTATAGTATTGAAAGAGGATTTTACGTAGCAAAGGCATTTTTAACTGCATAAGGATAAACCTCGCCCAAGTGTGCATTTACATTGTGTGTGTGCCGCGAGACCTTATGTTAGCTTCATTTTTCGAAAAGTTATTGAGAAATTCTATGCACTGGTATTCACATGGAGTAAAATCATTCTGCATTAGCGGCATGGCCCGGTGAATTACCTAGCTTTAAAAATAAACCCTAAAAAAAACTGTTTTGAGTTCTCACACCAGTCCCATGACTGACCTGGAGTTTATTGTTCCCACACCTAAACTCTGGGTGCCCCTAATTTTTACATGGGCAGCCTAGTAGTTTGATTTGCAGTTTAGACTTGGAGTTGATTGGAGTAGGATACTGGTTTAGCTGGAGCTATTATATCTTGGAGCATGCATATTCTTCCGCTGAGTTTATTATCTCTTCCGCTGTGTAATTGATGTACTCTAATGTATCTCTCGTAACTCTGATGTAATATTATTGTAATGATAATGGAAAAGTTCTTTTTATTTTGTGCAAATCTGTAAGAACCCTTAACAATCTGTCTTTGTGAACAGTTTAAGTTGGTTTCATTAACAGTGAAAACCAGGCAAAAAGTCGGGTCGTTACAGTTGGTATCGGAGCTTTGGTTTATACAAAGCTATGTGGTATGACATATTTGAACAAAAGGAAAAGACTCATCAGAGTGATAATATCTCATTAGAAATAGGGTTAGTAACTCCCTAGAATGAGTTTTAGAGTATTATATTCGAGAGAGCATATTTGAAAATATGAAATGGGTTTTGAAAAGTTATATTTTAAGAAAGAAACATATTTTGAAAGTATATGGTTAATTATAACCTAATATATTAATCAAACGATTAAGGTTAAGTTTACATTTTGTGATTATAATTACACATAAAATACTTCTTATGGCATGGTAATTAAGCCCCTTCCACTGATCAGGAAAATGATCCAAGTACAAATGATTTAATTTCACTTTTGGACAACAATTTGAAATATTGATAAACTTGGGTCAAACTTGTTAAGGTAATTCTTCCCCAAAGTAACTAATCAATGTGGTGAGAAATTAAATTAAGAGTTTGAGTATTTTATTCGATGTTGAGGTTGGACTATTGAGTATAAGAAGGTTTGGAATATGCGCCTAGCTAACGTATATATGAAGTCTTAAGTATACTAGATAGATATAGAATCACACTATAGTCGTTTGAAGATGATTCTATGGATGACTGCAGCATCGTTAGTATGTATATTCGAGTTTTGAAAGCGGGATGACTATATGGTTCCGATTAAAACATCAATATATACTTAAACCCATTTAGATAAGTGTTTGGAAATATTTGGTAAATTGATGTGAATTTGAAAAAGTAAGCAAGATCTTGAGAATTTTATAGAATTGTAAGAATTATACTAGGTAAACATGTAAATTAAGAAGAGGGTATATGAGAAAGTGTATTTGTATTAGTTTCGAAAAGATACATAGCTTGAAAACTCAAACCAAAATTTTGAGTAAGAATTGGCAATTACTTTGAAATTGATTTTTTTTTGGAATTAATTTTGAAAGAATATATTTTGAATATAAAGGAAAAATAGGGGTCTTTGAAAATATTTGGGAATTTAAAACTTGAGCACGGACATCTTGTGATTGGAATTTTTTAGTTGATTAAAAGACGTTTATGCAAAGTTGTAATTTACATAAGCAATCCAAGTAGTTTGGGAAATGATTTAAAGGCTAAGCTGGAATTAATCAATCAGAATATTTTGATAATTAGTCCTCCCCAAATGATTAAATTTAAAATGCAAATATCTTGAGAATTCAGTTTCACAATATGACTATAAGATATTTGAAGGTATTTTGTGTGACGACCCGAACTTCCCCGGTCTCCGAAGAGAAGAGAAAGAACAGATTCTCTGAGAACAAGACTAATCGGAACATAAACAGAAGAACATTTTATTGTTTATTACAACAATTTACATCAGAGTACAAGAATATATAGAGTATGAACAAATAATATACATTTGATAAATATCAGAGATTTACAAATTATAGTGCAGGGGAAAATAATACATAACACAACTAAAATAAATACACGGATACAGAGCATTACGAATATAGCTCTAGCTGTAAACCAGGATCCTGTGAATATAATATCTGCAAAACCAAAACTACTAGCTGCCCGTGTGGAAAATAGGGGCACCCAGAGTTTAGGTTAAAACAATAAACTCTAGGTCAGTCATGTGACTGATGTGAGAACTTTTATTTAAACTTTACTTTAAAATGGAGTAAATCAAGGCACCACGCCGTATAACACAGAACGGGTTTTCTACTAAGAATACCAGTGCATAAAACAAACAGCGCATTGCTTTTTGGAAAAATGAAGCTATTATAAGACTTAGCTCCCATCACACAATGCAGCGCAAGCCGGAGGATAGAGTTTTATGTTATAATAGCCAAACATGCTTGGTACGTTTAAAACAAATCATTTTGATATTATTATAAGTACATAGCGTATAAAATCACTTCAAATATAAATGTATCAATCATAGATGGCATTAGCGTCCCATGCCACTATGTCGCCAATAGTATACAACTAAAACCGGAAAATGTCGTATTGGAAGTTGGATTTCCATCTGTGAACCAAGGAAAGGGATCGTCCTCACCGCTTCGAGATGCTCTAGGCCGTGTCTCAGGATCAAAGCTCGAGTGACCCTTGGATCGTCAGGGCTGGTCCACACGGAGAGGATTAAAATGCCGAACAATACGTTTCCCTGCCCTATGGGGAGTCAATGAGCTAGATGACTCAATATCCATCGGCTCCGTAGTAACCGATATATCTGAGGCGCCTCGTTATCCATCAAATAATATGCAATATCCACATGAGTAAAATGTCTGGGCTCCATACCATGACACCACTCCTAGCTAGAAGGAAATGCATGTCCTCCCAGAAGTCCTCTCCCGTTTCTGGTTCACGGGGTGTGAGGCTCGCGAATTAACACTATATACAAAGCTATGCTATATTTAAGTTGTGCTTTGATCATCAACCACAAGAATCTGTTTTTCAAAAAAAGCCTTGATCATTTGCATCTAAGCATGCCACACTGATAATTTATGTCGTGTGACTGATGTCTATTTATATATAACCTCTGAGCTCGTATGTCTCAGAGAAGGGTGTTAAGCAAGAGAATAAATTCTCTGCCACCAAACAGATATATATTTAATAGGGATCAATCAACATAGAATAAAATCCAATGTCGGACACACATCCATTTACAAGTTCGTTCTGGGTCTGAACGAAACCGTAGGCACCTTATTCCTCATCCCTTATGTCAAATACTGGAGAGAGGTCCTCGCATATCAGGTCGATCTCCAAGTACGTCTGGACGATCACCACTTATTATCTTGTCTGGGGTGTAAAGCCCAATCCAGACATCAGTAATCATCCAAACAATGTGAATACCTCTGGTCTTCAACCACCGTCTTCATCGTCGACATATCGTCGAATCAGTTATTCAGAATGGGATAAACCCGGTCTTTCTGAATAACTAGCGTATCTTATAAACTAGTGCTATAAAAACACAACATACGCCTCATTCCAATCCGGAATATTCTTTTATTTAAATGTCCATATCCTTTGGGAAAGGTTCCTATTAATTTTATCAAAGATAAATTCTTTAAATTTGTACTTTAATCTTCCTTTGGATTTCAATTCTAAACCAAATTAAGGTTTATCAACCAGTTGGGTTTAACGAACCTTACCGAAGTAATCATTTGTTTAATTTCCCAATCCCAACCTATTCATCCCATGGAGAAAAACTGGTAATACTCCATATCTAACACCAAGGTGTTATCGGTAAATTTAATTACCATTTCACGTTCAAATCTAATTAAAGATTTAACTATCGCTTGGAGCAAAACTGGTGATACTCCATTCTCGATCATTTCCCCAATTTGATAATTTAAATTATCATATCCACCTTTCAATCTAATTAATGATTCATTAAACTCTACTTTGTTTTAATCTCTAAAATCATTACTTAGTGATTATTCAAAATTAAGAAATTAATCTTATCTTTAACTAGGTTAAAGAACTAGTGTCATTTAAAACACAACTCACGATAAACCAAAAATCACATTCCATTAACAATGGAATCTTCACGGAAAACAGATCAATATATATAATCGATATAAACTTCCATATCCAACCGACAATATAAATGAAATAACGGCCAAGCCTTTTAAATTACATATATAGTAACAGTCTTCCTCCACAGAAGTTCACTTCGATTATTACCAAATCGAATTCCATTCCATTCCAATTTATTTTATTAAATTGGAAACTTTTCTTTGGAAAATTTCCCTCAAACCTTAATAAAAGATTTATAAATTCCAAATCACATTTCACTATAAATCGGGTTAAAGAACGAATGTTGTAAAAACACAATTCACAATAAACCCAATTTACTTCCCCTTTTATTCCAATTAAATGTTAATTAACTGGAAACTTTAATAATCTTAATTAAAAGATTTATTCTTTTCACACGGGGTTTAAGAACAGTGTTAATGAAGACACCATTCACGACAAACCCAAAATCCCATTTGATATTAAATACATGGCTCTGAATAGAAAATATATCGGCTTATATTCAATATTAAATTCTGATACCAACAAATATCGTATTGGAAATAACGATATAAATATATCTTTCAAATTTCCATAATAATATCTGTATAATCGCGAAATCCAACATTGAAATATTCCGAAGATTATTTCAATTCAAATCCATTCCAATTCATATGTTGGAAATTTTGGTTATATTAAAACCCATTCTCAATCCAGTTTATTTATTTAAAAATGATTGGATTTTAATTCTAGTTAATAACTAGTTCATTTCGATAAAAATATATTTTTATCTTTTCAAATATGGAATTTTTTATCCTAATTCTTTCCAAATCATATATTATCATTTTACACAAATTATTACTATTTTTAATAATTTTATTAAGGACCTTTCTGTCAATTTCCATAAACAATTATCGAACTGCACTTACAACGACCTTTTCCAAATTTGATTTCGACATAATTCCAAATCCAACTGTTATATTTTAAATCTCTTATATTCGTTGGAAAGCTCTTTTCGGTACGAACCCAATGGTTCTATTTTTAGGAGAATCCGGCGGTCGGATCTCCCGTAATGTCAATTCAAAGTCAATGGTTGAAATTCGCGAACTACCGCGGCGCGACGCGTTCTATTCAGGCCATTAAATATATATATAATATATATTATATATATTTCATCGATCTCCATTTAAAATGTATTTTATAATTCGTTTTAAATTCGTTTTAAAAATGATTTCAACTTCATTTTCAATTTTAAATCAAAATTGAATTTTCCTTATCATTATAATATATAAATGATAATATTTTCAAAATGTCAGATTTTGAAATCATTTCCTTTTCGATATTCATTATAGAAAATGAATAAAATCGATGTAAATATCGTTCACGTCAAAATGGCGTTAATCTAGTCAACACGGCTTCATATATTTCGATATTTTAGTGTCCGTCCCAAATCGGACATCAAAATCATATTTTAATCCATTACTGAATATTACTTTGAAATATTAGTTATTTAAAATATTCATTATTCGTTATTTTATAATATTCGTTAATTTAAAATATTCGTTCTTTTTGAATTGGAATCAGACACAATCAACTAACATATAATGTTATTTATATGGATTTCATACACATGTGCACACAACAATAATCATACACAGTCAACCATCATCCAGAGTGCAATTTACAACTGTATAAGTGTTAAAAATAAATAACTAATGTTCATCACAACCTGTCAACCCATCGATTGACATACAACTAAATATCGGGATTAGTGTATGTCAAATATCATCCCAATACCTGTGTGGGGTTTTCAAACAACAAATACTAATTATTATTTGTGCAGTTGGGAGACGTGTAAAATTTATCGTCCCAATCAATATCGGTCAAATGGGCATACATAAACAAATTGTACTATTTGGAAATGAATATTTATTTTCAACACAAGACCTTTATATATGGTTCATATATTCAATAAAAATTATATTTTTATTGTTCAAGAATTTTATTCCATACGTGAATATTTTATATATTATATTCATTCAATAAAAATGATATTTTTATTGTTCAAATATTTTATTCCATACATGAATATTTTATATATTATATTCATTCAATAAAAATGATATTTTTGTTGTTCAAATATTTTATTCCATACATGAATATTCTATTTTCATTCATTCAATAAACACAACACAGTCAATTCAATCCAAACAAACAATCATAGTTTGTACAATCAATGGTGTCGGATGCTGCTAACCACCATCTACATCCTAGTATACATTTAACTATAAATAATTTGAGTGAGTAGGAGTTCTCATAGTCGGTTTCCACTCCGCCAGTTTTATTTCTGAATTTCTGAATAGTTTGGATTTGAAATTGCCCAAAATTCTAACTTGCTCCAAATTGGGCCTGGTTAGTCTTGTTGTGAATCTCTCATCCCCACGATCGCAACAGATCCAATTTCACGCGATTTGGACCTCGTATGAAATAGATATTGCATTTTCAACATTAATTACATTTTTAAATAATTAATTAATAATTAAAACAAAATTAACCTTACCCTAACTACCTTCCTCTTCGTTCATCTCTTCTAGAACGAGAAAAAAATAGCTTGACTTCATCCCTTGATTCTGCATGCCAAACGAATGGTCACTCAATCGGAGGGTCTCGCGCTGTGCGCCCTCATGGCGTCTCTCTATGGTGGTGGTGGCTTGTAGCTCGAGGCGGCGAGGCGACCTGAAAAAGGATTCAACGACGGTGGTTTCCAGTTGAGAAATCGAGCAAATTACGAAATGATAATTCATCAAACTATTATCAAATTGAAGATCCCTCCTTGTAGAATAATTTTTGTTTTATAATAATCTTCTGGAATCATTGAATGAATTTCGCGAATTTGGGGCAAACTTTCGAACGTTTCCGTTCGTTAATTTCAGAAAGTGGCGGCACGAATAATGGATTAGGGTTTAGTTTTATTTATTTATATATATATAATTTATAACATTATTTTAATAATTTATTAATTCCAAAAATGCTCGTTTATCATAACGAACTCTAAATTATACCCAACGATTGTCGTCCCTAGATAATTACCCCCATTCCGGACACAATGGGATATGTCCGTAAGCCAATTCGACTATTTCGATCAGTTTTTCTTTAAATTAAAATATAAATCAATGTATATTTAATTTAAACGTACATTTTAACTTACCAGGGCCACATACTGACTCCAAAAATTCCCGAAAAATAAATCTAGATATGTTTTGATGATACGATCCTAACAAAACTAATTTCATCGAATTAGGAGACCATTTGAAAAACGGTCATTTTCCAGTTGATGAAAATTCAAACTAAAAGTACCAAACGCGTTTAACTTCACCACGCTTACATATTAATTCCAAAAATTATGAAAATTGGAAAATAGCAATAATTTGACATTCCAGATCCAACAGAAGTGGTCTCGTCGAAAACGGAGGTCGTTTGCAAAATCGCTATTTTTAAGGGCTATATTTTGTATAAATTCCATAGCGACTATTTTGAATTTTCAACTGGACATAACATTTTATTCCCGGTATGAAATCTGGATTTTTCACATTCATTGGAAAGATATTTTCAAACAGATTCAACTATTTCTAGTTTTACTAAAATCCGGTTTATTTTGAATCCTGTATATTCATTTGAAATTTAAAATCGAATTTTCAAAGTACCTCGCCATTTCCAATTCCTTTTATAATTAAAATAAATATTTATATTCTAACCTTGATTTAAATAAATTTATGCTTTCTAATTCTATTCAAAATAAATTTCTAATCGTTATTATTTAAAATAAATCATTTTAAATATTCAGAATTCATTAAAATTGCTAAAATAAAAATTTTAAATTGGTTCTGATTTTTCGGGTTGTTACGTTTTGATTAAGGACTACATGGGTTAAAGATGTTAATAAAAATATATCTAAATGGTCTCTCTAAAGTTTGAAGGAAATAAGTTTCGTAACCTTGAATTTGGAATAATTAATGAGGATAGCCAAAATTAAACAATGTACGGAATTAAAATCTGGAATTATCGGCGATTTTGGACAGTCATAAGTTCTAAAGTATATTGCAGTCATAAAAGGAAATGTTTAATTAAGCATGGATACCTTATGAATTAAGTTTCAATATATTTGGCAAGAAGAAATAAAGAAATTACCTAAACTAAAACATTTAGACAGGTTGAGTTCTGATATGATCAAGTTTTTCGTATAAAGAATAATAGTAATTTTGGGGAACTGAAAGGGAATAAGCTTCATAACCATTGAATTTGGAAGATAAAATGTAAGAGAATATATTTATAACTCGAATTTTTTTAAGGTAGTAAAAGGTTAAGTATAATTAATTAGTCCACTAAATGGTGAATCGAATATAAAGGGTAATTAGAAGTTATCAATGGAGGACATGGTAGATATGGTTGTCCGTAAATATGTGTGTAAGAATATTCTACCCGGTATATTCATTATGACAACAGGTGGCTTTGGTATAAAGAATTTTAATCTTGAGTTTGAAAATCTAAAAGATGGCAAATGGGTAGTTGTGATTCCCTTTCCTTTTCGAGGACGAAAAGTTTTAAGGGGGGGTGAATGTAACGATCCAGAATTTTAAACCAATTTAAAATTGGAATTTTTATTACTCAATTTAAATTTTAATTTGAATCGGACATAAATATATATGATTAAGAATATTTAATAATTTTGATAAGTTATATGATAGAATTTATTTGAAGTATAAATGAGAATGATTATTAATAAGTTTAGATTTATTAATACTATTTATTGTTTGATCAGGATTTATCAAACTATAACATGAATTAGTTGCATTAGAACTAAGTGTCCCTTTAGTTTTTGCAGCATTTTAAAGGCAATGCTACCAAAAGATCACTTTCCCTCCTTAAGACAAGTGTAAGGACACTTGTACGTTTGCATGTGTAACGACCCAGCAGGGATGCCCTAATTCGGACAATAATACATAATCTGTATTACTTGCCACAACTCAAGTATCGAAAACACCGGATAGTTATTAAGAAGGAATTTAGAGGGTGAGATAAGAAAGAAAGAAATATTAGAATAAAAGAAGAAGATCCAACACCACATAGAGTCTCACATTGCAGCGGAACACAATATAATACAGAAATAAATCTTTAATGAGAGCTTGAAAATATACTTACAATCATCTGAGTACATCAACTCATTGGAGTAGTTATAATAATCTGTCCTCATATACATCACACAGTGGAAAAATACTAGATAATATCATATTGTTGAACTTCTCCAACACGACTTTGGACTTCATAGCATCCTATAACCTGAACCTGTAGACTTGGGCTAACCCGAGTATTACAAACACCGGGACAGTCTGGTGAACCAGAGTGAGAAAAACCTGCTAAATTTATAGGTATCACACAACTTGATTTTAAAGTTAAAAACCCTTTCTGAAAGAAAAGGATAAATCGTAAGACCAAATCCACACATAAATAAGGACGGTTTTTACCTTACGATAACCCAAAATAGTTTTGAAAATAAATACTTTTCTAATATTATAATAGTGTCTAAATACAAATAAATTGAATCTAGCAGAACGCGTGCATCTCACGCTCCACATATATAGTATACAAACAAAATCGCGGGCGCATATTGGAGAATGGATTCCGACTATGACAAGGTATGGAACCACATGTCGATAGTGTATCTCTAGAGGGAAATACACTGGGTTTAACAAGAACATCTTGCAACCCGGCCCACACATGACCGACCACTCATTTCGCTTGAGTGTATTGAATTTATATCACCAATAGTTGGGAGCTACCCACCATTTCCTGAAAAAGGGACAGCAACAAAACAGATTAAAAAAGAAAAAGGAATTTCTCTAGATAGGTGATTATACACCCTAATGGGAGCAACCCATATTGGCATGTTGCCTGCCCAATTTTGTCATTTCCCAGTTGATGAGACCTGAGGTTAGAATTTACCTTTAGAACATATGACCACCATTTACTTTGAATGCCACATTGTCAGATCCATCAAATCATTAATTGACGTCCACAAAAATACCCTAGTTGGGAGCTAACCAATTATGATACGTTTGAAGAAATCAATATACGTGATCCTTTGGAAATACTTTGTCAGACATTCGTCCATACAAGTTGTCCTGGGATTGGACAAACCGAAGGCACCCTCCTACTGCATCCTAGGAATCACCCTATGGATCGGTAGCGAGTAGTTCTTGCAACCCATAGATTTCAACCACGACCGAATTACTATCAAAATATCTTTGGTTGCAACATTAGAGAAATTTATCAAGTAGCCCTTCCACTTATGAAGATCCAGAGTCTTCAACTACTCCATCTTCAACCAGCATCTTACGTATTTGCTAGTTCGGAATGGTTTTTGAATATAAATTTGATCCTGGTCTTTCCGTACCAACAGCGCATTGGGCATGATTTTGATAGTCGGTTATTTAATAAACAATCATAAAAATAAATCCATTGGTTTATTACACAGCGTCACTTGGCCATTAAAATCATATATCAGTTGTAATACCAAAGATAATATATTAGTTTTAATATATATATATAATTATTTTCAAATTATTTTATTAAAATACTTAAAAGAAATACCTTAAAGTCCTATCCAATTTCCTGTTACTATCCTTCAAAACATTTGCCACCACATTACTTATCATCTATAATTACGAGATCAATTCACTTACCATCATAAAACAATCGTTACAAAATCCCCTTTTATTTCATTATTATGGAAATACCATTTCATATTCTCAGACCCCTCTATTTCCTTTTATTTCGGAATCCCATCATATATATGTATCCAAATTCTTTAGATAACGTTACACTAATACTTCCTCAAGATAATTTACTTTAACATCTCCACTATTACGACTCATATCATCCTTTGATAATCCCAAAATCATTCAAATTGTGTATTTTAATTACCTCTCAGACCTTGATCAACAACATTCTTATCATAAGATAAATATGAATTGTAATTTAAAAACCCATATTCATTTTAATATCACTTCACTATTGTTTTAAAATACGGTTTTGTAGAACCTTCTTGCTATTGAAATCTCCTCTTCTAAATATATTGTTATTACTAAATTCCTTGATCTAGTAAATGATTAATACACATTAACTTTTAAACTTTTACTTCATTAAAACTATTTGTCCCATTATCTGGGTTTTCATTTCAAATCCTATTACTAAACATTTTACCAAATTCAATTACAGAAATCCCTTTTCTAATTTTTTAAATCATTTCCTTTGGGAAATCTCACTTCAATCTCATCCATTACACGTAATGTCATTACTAGGTAATGTTAATTTACAATTTAATGCTTTAACTCCCCATCTCCTTATTTACAACTCATTTACACATCTATGATTTAATATAAAGCCCATTTTCATCTCGATTTCCATTACTTAAAATATTAAGTAACATTTATTTTAAGCTTACCGTATTCGCTTAAAATCACTTTATAACTTCATTTACCAAATTCGGTTTAAATATATCCCGTTCATAAACTTCCTTTGAAATTTAATTATATTTTATTCCTAACTTCAATTACTTACTTAAATGAACTTCATTTATGAAATAATTTTGTAAATTAAATAAAAATTATAATTTACTCCATCATTAACTAGAATTAAATTCCCTTTTTAAAATCTCGTTAAGTTAAACAACTATTCGCCAAATTATTTCGTAGATAAATCGGCACAATCTAATTTAATTAAAAAATCAATTCCTGTTAAAATCGTTGCCTTGGTCAATCTTAAAACATGATTTACTCATTGATCAACTCGAACTTGTCTTTTCATTTAAATTAATAAATAACATTATTAATTCAAATAATCTCATTTACTTTGATTATTATTAAATAAACAATAATCTATTTCTAAATAATCTCATTTTAATTATTTATTAAAAAATCATGATTATTAATCGTCACGTTAATTCCCGCCCACTTGCTTATCAATCTTATTAATATAGGAATCAACTTTATAAGATTATCTAGTAATTAAGATGAGCACGTGCCTCACACATGGTAGATTTTGGTACAAAGATGTTGATTCTTGCTTAAACAAACAATATCTATATATGGTTGGTTTATTTTCATTTTATAAACTTCATTTAAAAGTACATTTAAAAACCCATATTCAGTTATAAAAATAAATTTCATAACTTTATTCTATCGATTCACCGGACGTCAAATCAATCTTTATAAAGCAGTTTGTAGTTTGGCCATATGCTATAAATTCCTCAACCAATATCACCCATTGGTTAATAACCAAATAAATGTTAAATTAGGGTTTAACAATGAATAAGCAATTCAATAATCCAATCATATGGGTTCAACAGTTCATATAATGATCATATACAGATAAATAATCAATTCAACTGATAGCGGTCAACCAATAATAATAATTCAAGCAACAAATTTAATTTAAATATTTCTATATTATTATAAACGTAACTAACAAGGTAAGTTACCTTATTTGGAAATCATCGTAAAAATATAACGATGTTGTTTCATTAAAATAACCGTTTAATTTAAATGATTGATATAAAAATATTTAACATGCATCCAAACAACCAATAATTAGCAGCCATAGCATACAAATAATAAACCCAACTTATAATAGTTATAAGTGGGGGAACTGAGTGAGTTTAACACAACTTGATCTGCGTTGTATACACAGCTCATTCCAGTTAATTTCAATCTTGTCCAATTCAATTCCGTTCCATATTGTCCTGCTCATAAATGTGGTTCCAATCTATCTTGTATCGGCCAGTTCTGATAAAATATAAATATGTTGTAAATATTTAGATTTTACTTTATTTTAATATTAATTTAATTCTAAATTAATTAACGAATAGATTACTTGATTTTAAATATTACATCTTAACTCTTTCATTCAGTGCTTCGTCGGTTCCTGCTTTATTCCAAATTATGACCGACATTCGAGGACCCTGGCCAAATTGTTTAACTTCTGTCATGATTTAAAATATTCAAATCAATACCAGATTAAAAATAAAATTAGTTAACTTTTAATATAGGTTACCCAAATTACTATTAAACCTTAACTAGCCATTTATTCATTCACTAGAATCGGATTCCACATTTTACAGACCCATACTACCATATAGGCCCATCCTCCAACATGTTTCTATCCAACCTGGTCCACATTGATCCTCCAAAATAAAGAACAAAGACGCTCTCTCATTATACCAACTCCTCGTCATTTTATCTTGTTCTAGTAAAAGAAAAAAACACTATCAAAATAAATCCAAGCGCCGCCCTCACTCCTCCTCTGATCGGAGATCCAACGGCCACTTCCAAACCGCGCGTCGTAGTCAGCTCCTCCTTCAGCCATAATCTCATTGACCATAGTCCTTTTGTCAACCTACAGCTCGTCTACAAAGTCCACACCTTTCAGGCGAGATCTAGTCATCCACGGTACTTTTAATTCCATCAAATCAGGTCAGAGCACAGATCTTACTCGCCTTTCGATAATTATTGTTTAATATTTTGAGAATCAGTGTATAGATCAAGTGATATTTGGGAAAGAAGGGTTCGAATTGGTTGTTTTTGTTAAGGGTTAAAAGCGTAACTTAATTTGGGTGTTCTGGTCACGACTTAAATCATTTGCGAAGTGAAAAAAATAGAACGAAATGAAAAAAACGTTTGGAATAGGGAGATATCGCAGGGTATATATAGATCGATGGTATTTGAAGATAACCACAAAGTCTGGTCACTAGGTCTGCGCGGTTATGTATTTTCCTTCATGTCGTAGTTGTGCCTTAGTCTGCTGACGTGAGAAGATTGAAAGGGAAAAGATGTATTGGTTGATGGATTGAGAGCTCCAGGCATGTATTGTCTTCTCAAATAGGCCTGCATGCTACTAAGAAAGATAGGTTGGCATACTGTTTTTGTACATGTAATCCCTTTTGTTGCTCAGCATGTTGTCATTCAACATTGATGTAGGAATCTATATATATATGTTTTGTAATGTGTTCACTTTGGTAATAAAGTTTGTTATATCCAACTTGGCAAAGGATTTGGTACAGAGGTACACGGACATGAAAAACTGTTTTTATCTTACTGTATTTTTCCTTTTCTTCTTTATTTATTTGCTATCTTGCTTTGTTGTTTAGTTGGATGGTTTTACTTTCCTGTTGCAAACAGTTTATTTGATATTTAGCATTGTTATTGAACAAGTTTAGTTGTAAAATTCTTGGCTTCAGTATTCCTCTTACTATTAGCTGCTTCAGATTTTTTGTAATTCCTATTGCATATACTATTTGTTTCCTAAAACAAATCCTATAAGTTTGGTTATCAACAGTACTCATTCCTACGTGTATTTCTACTTCCCTGTTGTATACAGTATATTTCCTTGTTGTATACAGCTTAGTTAGTGACATATGTTTTGTCTATATGATTGGTCACTCGTACACTTGGGAGCAAAATACTCACCATAGGACGATTATATACCGCTCCGTATGCCATACTGTCTACTAGTATACACGAAGTCCAAATGTTATGAATTTGCATATATACGTACAAATAAGATCCGTAAATATATAAGTAGTTTATAAAGAAAATATATCGATAAATTATTAAATAAATACCGAAACTATTAAATTCAAAAATAAATAAATTAATATCGATAGATATGCCCGACTAGAATAGTATCTTACTTCAGATTTAATCATTATCGAATTATAACTCAGTATCAAAGAAATTCAAGTTAATCGAAATCTAAAATATATAGAAAACATTATTAAATTTATTTAATAAACGTTATTGCTTATTAATGATTTCCATAGTGACTATTTTAAAGTTTTAATTGGACGTAACAAACAATCTATAAACTGAAATCCCGATTTTTCTCTTTCATTAGAAAATTATAATAAAACAGATTCAAACGTTTCTCGTTTCACAAAAATCCGACTTATATTGGATCATGTATATTTGATTGAAGGTCAAAACAGAATATTACGAACTACAATGCCATTATAAGCTCGTTTATAATTAAATATAAATTATAACGTTTAAACTTCGTTTTAAATAAGCAATTAAATATTAAAAATACATAAATATTCCAATTAAAATATTAAAAACAAAATTAAATATCCAAATTGAAATGACCAGAAATTTGGGTCGTTACAACATGTTTCCTTACATGCATGCCTTCCACTTACACCCCCCCCTCCCCTCGGATGTGTCATTACCTCCTTAACCCTCCATTCCGATATAAGGAGCCCTTTTCTCTATATTTTTTTACCATTCCATCCCATTTCCTCCTTTTCATCTTCTTCTTAAAGCTTATAGCCATGGTTTCCATGGCATAAGTCTTCCTCTTTTCCAACACCACCTTGTTGAAGTTCGCCATCATCCTCCCCCTCCTCTTATAATATAGAGAGATATTAGATATATAATTATATATATATATGTATTGGTGAAGAAGACGGTGCGCTGAAATACTGTCTGACGATTCACTCAATTAGCCTCGCTTACCGTGAAGATTGGAAAGCTATTTGGTGAGAACTATTTAACCATAATTTATATATTTAATTAGTAACTAGACTAATTTAAATATAGTGATGAATTATTAATGACTAATGATGGTTGATGTTTGTTGTGATGGATGATGGTTGTGTAGTTTAGAACACACACACTATTAAGCGTTAGTGTTATAACGCTTGTGCATAGCTATGATTTATTTAATTATGTTGTTGATGGTTGTTATGGATGTTTATATTGGTTTTTGATGTTGTTTCACACATACTATAATGCAACAATTATGGTATCACATTGGTGATCGACAAATCTCCTTCGTAATTAGAAGCAATATTAATATTGAGGTTGAAGATTAATAATTTGAAAAGACACATATGTATGAATTCAAATATATTGGTAAAATTTCTTAAAATGAATAAATAAATACCGAAACGTTCTAGGATGACAGAGAGGATAGTGTTTAGGCTTAGTTTGGAAATTATAGTTTCCTGCTCTCCCTAGCTATCCCTAACTGATCCAACGAATGGGGTGGTTAATTTGAATTTTATTTGAATTTAAATATAAATTGGAATTTGATTTAAATAAAAAATAAAAGTTGGATTTTGAACCTGAAATAATTTGGAAAGTCAATGTAAATTTCTTTAAATGATTTTATATGGTATATAATGGTCTAAGGTATTTTGAAGTATTTAAGATTAAGTTTTATTTCGATCAAAATAACGTTTGTCACACGACGGCAATTCACCTATTTTAGTTACAAACTATAAATGCTTATAACTTTTGTAATCTAAATCGGATTTCCATGAAACGAAAAATATTTGGTTTCCATTAGCAATAGCTTTCAAATGAGTGAAATAAGATTTTAATTTCTAGTTATAATTTTCAAGTTATGTTTAAAACCGCTTTGGAAAAGGTCGTTGTAAGAGAAGTTGTCGACCATAACTATAAACAGCTGTTTTAAATGTTTTAAAAATATTGAATATTTTTGTATAATCATTATAAATTATGTAAAACTGTTTTGAATCGTAAAGTTTAAGTTTGGCTAAAATAAACGATATTTTGATCAAAGTAGTTAAGATACCTGTTTTGTAACACTTTTGAAACACTATGGTAACGCTTTCGTTGAAAACAATCTATTTTTAAGTTTTTAACCTGCAAACTATTTTCCGAACTATAAGTGTAACGTCCCGAAATTTTAGCTATTTAATAATCAAATTATTTAATTATTCGAATATAGTGGTTTGATAATTTAAATGGTTTGAATTCAAATATTTAAAATTTTAAATTAATATGAGTAATGGTATAATAATAATTTATTTCTGAAATAATCAGAAATAACTGAATTGGCAATATTGTGTAAATTGGATAGTATAAGATATTCAATCTAGTTTATATTTATATATACAACAGTAGAATGTATTTATTTATAATATAATTATAAATCGAGCTTGTAACATCGCGGCAGTTCGTAATATTACGGTTTGAACTTTAAATGGGTATAAAGGATTCGTTTTAAGTCGGAATTCTGCAAAATAAGAAATGTTTAAATCTGTTGAGCCATAATTTTCTAACGGAAGTGAAAAATCCGGATTTCGTCGTACAGATTGTAAGTTATAGCTAAATCAAATTTTAAAATAGTCGTTATGGAATTGTTTATAAACCATAATGGTTTATTTAATTTTAATAAATTATTGGTTTTGAATTTAGATAAGATATTTGATACGTATTATTAATTTAATTTTTAGAAATTTTCTGTAATTATTATTTGGAAAATATGCACTTTTTATTTTGAAGTATTTTACACCCTATATCAGCATATTGGACCTTTACAGAATAAGTTAACTCTCCTGTTATATTATATTTTTTGAATCTTGGCACATTGCCCGTCACAGCAGTATTTTTATTTTTGTCGATAGCTATTCGTAAAAAAACGAAATTTCATGCAATAGGGTACCCTTAATAAAGAAATAATAATGTAAGTAAAATCATAATCATTTGGCCAATTCCTTCCAGACAAAGCGTAAAAAAAATACCTATCCTATCATAATGCAAAAATTTAATGGTGAAGTCCTCAACATTCTACGCTACACCTGGCATATCTCTGTTCCTGATCAAAGCTTCTATCTAAGTATGTTAGCACATCACATGGGAGGGATTTTGGGCATTTATTACTTTGTACACTTACACACGTCTCTCTTTCTTTTCATTCCATAGCAATTAAGGAATATATACCCAGCTTTCTTCATTTGTTTTCTTTTTTTTTCCTTCTTTCCTAAGCTTGTTGTTCAATCTTGAGGCACTTTTTATTTTATTTTCTCTCTCCAAACTTCCCATTTTTCCACCTTATGATTTACGTAAATGAGCTTGCAAATAAAAGATGATAATATACAACGCATGTATAAGGGGAAACAAGGAGGGGCGTAGATCTTTGGATCTGGTGGGAGGGCGCTCCATTGTACAAACTTATGGGGCTACATACAGGAAAATATATATAAACAGCATTAGAAATGCGATAGTGAAGTGCGATGCATGGAGAAATGTTTTCCAAGGATCGAGAGAAGCTAAACGAGTAAGAGAAATATTTGGGTAAAGATATTGAAGGGGAATTGGGAAATCAAATGATTATTGAAAAGAGGCTCAGGGTTGAATAATGAATGATCGGTACGATTTCCATTTGGAAATACGACCATTGTTTGTATACATGTTTTCCTTTGATAGTTAAATAACCGACTATCAAAGTTTTTAACCATTTCCATTGTCAATACGGAGAGATCGGGATCATATTTATTATCTGAAAACCACTTTGTATGAGCATTATTGTTTCGAAGCAAATAGATCGAAGACAATTGAAGATGGAGTTTATATGAGGGTTATTCTGGCGATCCTAGGTAGAAATTGCCTAAGATGGATTTACAGAATAATTTCTTTGGGTTGTCCAGTCGCAGGACAACTTGAATGGACGAATGTCTGACAGAGTATATCTGGTAAATCGCGTAAGTTGATCGTTTCAAATGTATTTACGTTGGTGGCGGAGGAATTTGTTTCTCTTAGCTTATACCTGTGGTATTTTTAGGGAAATCAATTTGTGATTTGGCGGGTATGACGATGTGTCATTCAAAGTAAATATATATGTGATCTGTTAAAAGACACGTTATGACCTCAGGCCTCATCAAGTCGGAAATGACAGAAATTAGGCAGGCAACATGGCTAAGTGGGTCATACCCAAGTAGGGTATATTATCACCATCTAGAGAATATTCATATTTGTTACTACTTTCGCTTCTGTATCTCCCGGGAACGGTTATGTTGGTATACCAACCGTAAGGTGAAAATATATTCGAAACATTCAAGCGAAATGAATGGTCGGTCATGTGTGGCCAAGTTACAAGATGTTCTTGTTGAACTTCAATGTATCTCTTCTAGAGTACACTGATCGGAAGGTGGTTCCATACCTTGTCAGAGTTGGAAAATCCATTCTCCAATAAGAGCCCGCGGTTTTTGATTGTATATTATATACGCAGAGCGTGAGATAAAAGGTTCTGCTAGATTGCTATTTACTTGATTTAGACATTATTGTAATATCAGAAAATATTGATCTTAAGGAATATTTTGGGTTATCGTAAGGTAAAAACCATCTGTGTTTATGTGTGGATCAGTCTTATGATTATCATTCTTTTAAAAGGATTTTAAAAGTTAAACCAAAATGATTAGAGTTTACTCACACCAGTCACATGACTGACCCAGAGTTTATTTTTTTTTGTTTTCCCTAAACTCTTGGGTCCCCAAATTTGTACGGGCAGTCAAGTAGTCGGGATTTTTCAAATACATGGAGGAGCTCGGAGCAGGAGGCTTCAGAGTTAGATAAATATAGAGTATATTTCTGCTGTGATGTTATGTGTTATACTGGTATGTATATACAGTTATAGTTTTGTATTTCAAAAGTTGTTATATAAAATATTTTATTCGTTCTGCGGTGAGATTCGTGTTTACTCTGATTTTTTTGTGGTGATATTCTTCTTCTTCTATTCTAATTTTTCTTTCTATTTCTTACCCTCTAACTTAGATCTATTAATGATACGGTATTTACAATGCTTGGATAGTTAACATGAGTGTTGTGTTGATTTTCAGGGTTGAAAATCCTGGTTCATTACAATAAGTAATCATTTTTAAATGATTGTGGAATGTTTTCAAAGGTTTAAAAGTATTGGAAATAAATTATATATAATTTAATTTGATTTATTTAATATTAAATTGAGTTTTCCAATTTTAAATAATTGGATATGGTTGGAGATAAATCTTCGGATGTTGGATATTAATTCGGTCGATGATGACTCTAACTATTTGAGGAATTTAAAATATGGTTTACCTTTATTGCGCTTATAGTGTGAGTTCGATACAGAGATTAATATTGAGGATAAGTTGATGGTATTTCTATCCAGACCTAATGTCAAGGAGTTGGATAAATCTTTTAATTAAGATATGGGTTTCCCAATTTGATTGGGATAAGTTGGATAGAAATAGTCTTCGGATATTTGATATGAAATTCTATGTTGTAAACGTATACTATTTGAGGAATTTAGAAGATATTATTATTATATCGTTATCCACTTATAGTATTCGTTGATTATGAGAATTGATACCGAATATAAGTTGATGCAATTTCTGTGTAACTTATGTTCAATATCGACTGTTTTGGGTTTTTTGTGAATCGTATCTTCAATAATATCATTCTTGAAACCTAATGAGATTGAATTGTGGAAATTCGTATCGTAATTGAGGATTTAATCAAATCTTTGATTTGAGAAAATTAAAAGTATGAAATTGGGAACGAACTATAATTTTTTAGTTAGGATTAAAGAATTGAATGTTGGGAAATTGATTTAATTTGAAACTATGGTTGAAATGTGGATTGAGGATTTTCAAAGGAAACTGGATTTCATAACGAATTATCAAACGAAAAATTAATTAAGGCTTTGAGGGTAAATTATTTTTGATTTAAGGGATGTGTTTTAAAAGTGAAAGGTTAAATACAGATTTTGTAATAATTTGAGAATGGATTTAAAGAAGTTTAATTTGATAAAATCCAAGATGGAAGGAGATTTGGTTGAAAGCCAGTGTGTTTCGTAATTGTGTTTTTTTTAAATTGCGCTTATTATTTGGAAAGATGGGGTTCAGATGTATGCCCGAAAACCATTCCAAGCAATAATACGACGTTGTGGAGAAGTTGAAGATATTGAAGATGACATTGAAGACCAGGACCCTTCATATAGTAAGGACGACTTCTTGAATGTCTCGAATGGTTGGCTCCCATTCGTAGATGGATTTTATATCAACTAAGTGGCAAGAAGCCCGAACGTATGTGAAGGAATTCCGGATTGTGGTTTTGTTAAGACTCAGAACGGACTTGTATGGATTGTGTGTCTAACATTGTAATTGAATGTGTAGCACTGATCTCTGTTAAATTATATCTGTTTGGTGGCGGAGAATTTATTCTATTGCTTAACACCCTTCTCTAAGACGTATGAGCTTAGAGGTTATATATTGATAGAAATCAGTGATGCGTTGTGAATGGAAATTGTGGCATACTTAAGTTATGTGATGAGCTATGGACGATCAAAGCATGGCTTATTTAAGTGTAGCTTTGTGTATTTTATGATCTCAGCAAGCCTCACACTCCGGTAATTGCCAAAACAGGAAGAAATTCGGCAAGGTTATGGGGTGTTGTCTCCTTCTAGATAAAAGGTGTACTATGGTATGGAACCTAGGTATTAACCTATGCGGTAAAAGCATCTACTTTTGTGGTTGTTGTTGGCGCGTGCTCGGAAAGGTCGGTAACGACCGAGAGATGACATACTCAGTCGTACTCTAAGTTACCTAGTTACAGAGGTAACCCGGCCTTGCGTTGGCATGAGGAACATCACTATTGAACCTCGGATATTCCTCTAGAGGTGTTCAAAATTCAGTTCAGAAGGAAGTTGCTTTGTCTGGTCATTATTGGAAACCCAATCTTCGCTACGAGCCCGTACGATTTTGATTGTATACCATATGTTAGTATAGTATATGGTACCTATGCTGGCTATTTTAATACATTTACTTTCGGAAGGCTTTTCACACTATATTATAGTATAGAAAGAGGATTTTATGTATCAAAGGCATCTTTGACTGCATAAGGAGAAACCTCGCCTAAGTGTGCATTTGCATTGTGTGTGTGCCACGAGACCTTATATTAGTTTCATTTTTCAAAAAGTTATTAAGAATATCTATGCACTGGTATTCACATGGAGTAAACCCATTCCGCATTAACGGCGTAGTCCGGTGAATTACCTAACTTTAAAAATAAACCCTAAAAACAACTGTTTTGAGTTCTCATACCAGTCTTGGCCTAGAGTTTATTGTTCCCACACCTAAACTCTGGGTGCCCATAATTTTTACATGGGCAGGTAGTTTGGTTTGCAGTTTAGACTTGGAGTTGGGTTGAACAGGATGCTGGTTTAGCTGGAGCTATTATATCGTGGAGCATACATATTATTCCACTGAGTTTAGTATCTCTTCCGCTGTGTGATCGATGTACTCTGATGTATCTCTCGTAACTCTGATGTAATATAGTTGTAATGATAATGAAAAGGTTCTTTTTATTTTGTGCTAATGTGTAAGTACCCCTAAGAATCCGTCTTTGGGAACGGTGTAAGTTGGTTTAATTACCGACGAAAACCAGGCAAAAAGCCGGGTCATTACACAATCGGTTGCAAAATAGGAAATACTCACATCAGTCATGCCTTATTTAATCTTGGTGCAAGTGTCAATCTTCTTCCTTACATCGTTTATCGTCAACTTGGACTAAGGGAATTGAAACCCATGAACATAACAATTCAACTGGTCGACCGATCTTTTAAAAAGCCATTTGGGAATAATTGAAGATATTTTGATTCAAATTGAAATTTTTTATTTCCTTGTCGATTTCATTATTCTTGAAACCAAGCCTATTTCAAATCCTGATAGTCAAATTCTATTGATTATGGGTTGTCCTTTCTTAGCCACCTCGAATGCTATCATAAATTGTAGGAGCGGCCAACTGTGACTATCGTTTGGGCACTTAAACATTGAATTGAATATTTTTCATCAACCTAAAGAGTTCGAAATAGGTAAAGTCAACATAATATAAATAGTTTTAGATGACACGTCAGATTTATCTTCTCAGAAAGCTTCACTTTTCTTAATAGACATGTCCACTATGTCCTTTGAAGAGCTATACAAAGATGAGCTTAAAATTTTAAATGATGAGAATGAATCTAGGGAACGTCTCGAAGATAATCTTAATTCCATATCATCAAAAGAAATTGTAGTTAAACACTCAAGCTTATGGGATTATTATAATCTTCAGTTGAATGATATAAATCATTGGCACGACAAAATTTCATATGAAGGATTTTGATTTCAGAATTCAATGACATACCTATTGTACCTCAAAAATACAATAAGAAATCCTTCTGCATCATTTCTGATAGAGGTAAGTGTGGGGGAGGGGGGAGGAAGCAACACTCACCATCATCATCATAGATTTCATTTTGCATATGATCTGCATTTACATATAGTTGTTAAACTACATTTCATTTTACAAATCATTTTGCATCTCATCCACCTTTGGGTACTATTTTTCAAATTTAGGAAATGTGTTTACAGTGTGGACACTATTTTGACCAAGTGTGGGGGAAGTCTGCATTGCATTCTTTTTATATTTCTTTAATTTTTCTTTTCTTTTTCATACATCTAGATAGGACCATCATGAATTTAGGTCATAGTAACATGCCACTTTTTTTTGGAAATACGACTCATTATAGACTAGTACAACGAAGCAAGTTAACAAATTTTTTGGTCAGTTGATAGCAATTTTTTCCTCTCAACTAAGATTGAATAATAAATATAATGAAATGTTGACCGGTACATAGGAAGATTCTTAGGTGATGGTCGTGAAGTCTATTCTAAATTGTAGTATTTGTTTAATGAGTGGAGGACTTAAAGTATATGTATTGATTTTTGAATCTTTAAAATCTAAGTTGTGTTAAGCTTAATTCACGTAACTCTTGCTTTTTCTTATATTGAATAGTAATCCAAGGGTATCCAACGTTGCCAGTAAATCTAATGTTGGTGTGCAAACCCGCCAAGCTCTTTCCAAACTCCCACGTCAACCCGTGAAGCAGTGCATGGGTGGTATACCTTGGTCTTATTTTATGATTTGGACACCTAAAAATTACCGACATCTTGTTGACAAAGTCAACGTTAGTCTGCACAATCTACCAATTAGCTTTGTCCCAAACTCTTATGTAAGCTAGCAAAGCAGTGCATAGGTGGTATATCTTGGTCTTTTAAGTTAGGTGTATGTAATTAATTATAAATATTCATTTTTATAGAGATAGAGAATAAGCAATGATGCATAAACACTTCTTGACTTTTTGGATATGACTAGCCATACATAAGGAAATAAGAATACCACTTTGCAAACTGTGACAAACAAACTAAAAATTTATTTCATGGATGCACTATGTTATCAACCGAGCCAACTGGACAAACTAGAATTTAATGTATGAAAACTCGAATTATGTTGAAAATTTGTGACGAGTTGAGGAACCAAAAGTTTCTATATATTGATTTCGAATTGCATACTGTTATGTTGTGACTTTTCTGAAACAAGTCATGTTTTCATTTTTGTTTTCATTTGCATAGGTCTGTTACATTAGAACAATAGCATACTGCATTTGGATTTTATGGGTAGTATCCGTTGAAAATCCTCAAGAGACACCACTCGTTCTACTAGGGACACCTAGGGGTTTAACGGCTTGTTGCATATGCTCAATGCAATCGTGTTTCCTATGAAAGTGTGATCTACCTGGTTTTTTTCCATTTCTTTTTACTCGAGGACGAATAAAAGATAAGTACGGGAGTATTTGATAAACAGGAAAATGTGTTTATTTTATGCTCTTATATTATATCTTCTGTGGATAAATAAGTATTACTTGTGTATTATTTTGTCACTTTTACAGATATGTCGAATAAGCCACATGCAGTCAGAAAAATAGAAAATAGATATCAATTTTTTTGTGTGTATGTGTGTGTGTATATATATATATATATATATATATGAAGACTTGCAGATGATGATCTCACATCAAATTGCTTTTTGGACAAGAAAATAATTGATAGAAAGAATATGCATATCACAAATCAAGTAAGACTTGACAAGAATGCAAAAGGAAAAGAGAAAAAGCCAAAACTTACCAAATTTAACTAAGGCCCGTTTGTGATTGTATTAGGGTTTTAGGTTGGTTAATCTATCCTATAAGTACCCCATTTATTCTTTGTAAACTTCATCCAAGAATTGAGAGTTTTTTCTTTTCTTTTCTATACTCCTCTTGGGTCTAGTAAATTTTTGTTGTCTATTCAATTAGATGTGATAGAGCACAATTTTCTATTACAATTTACTTTTCTTATTAGTGATTAACCATTTGATTAGATTCAATGGTAATCCAAATTTTACTTTCCGTTTGTTAGTTCTATTCTGTAATTTTAATTTTTGCATTTTATTCTGCTTTCCTAGGTAGTATTGAATTTAATATATATTTGATTAGATTCGAAACCATAGTGAATTCAATAGTAGTTTACTTGCTCTTATTGTTTCAATTGATAATTGTGATTTGGTCATTGGTTCAATTAGACTTGTTATGAACCAAATTGCAATTTCAATCTTTACTGTTTTTGAATCAAAATCTCCAAATTCCTCTAACTCTTCCACGAGATTATATAAATAATAAATTTTAGTTTTCCTCCCTATGTTCGATTTGCATACTACACACATGTGCGCTTGTAGTAAATTTATTTCAAAATTCGCTCTTTTCTATTTCATAGGAAAGTGTCAAACAAGTTTTTGGGTTTGGTTATTCTATTTATTAAACGGGTCATTTTTTCCCAACCTTAACCCAACCCATTTATAAACGTGTTGACCTGACCTTACCCTTGTAACATGTTTAACTAAATTGTTCGTGTCGAGTCGGGTCTACCCGTTTGACCCATTGGCTAATATTGCCCACTAATATAAACAACAAAAAAACCAAATCAGCAACAGGCAGCAAGTTACAAAATCACCAACATGCAGCAAATTATAAAATTACCAGCAGGCAACACATATACAAAGCCTAAAATCACTATATCTAAAAATCATTCTCCATACATAAAATATAAGAGCATATTGTACACATAAGTATGGAAGAGATACGATTGTTATAAGTAAAATACAACTAATAATGTACAAGAATAAATTAGTAAAATATAATAATTTACACAAGAATATAACATACTGATTACTACATACATAAAAGATTAACACTAACAGCATACATAAAAAACTAACAGTATGGAAGAGATAGAACATATAATCAGGTTTGGCGGGTCAAAATCGGGTTGGGGGGTCAAAATCGGATTAGCGGGTCAACCCTAAACCCACTCATTTATAAACAGGATAAATTCGGGTTAACTCGAAAATGACCCGCCAACTAAACGGGTCGGGCCAATTGCAAATTTCCGTGTGGGTTTCGGGTCGGGATTCGGATTGCGTAGAAAATTGACAGCCCTACATGTGTTCGACCTGCATACTATACGCCTGTGCGCTTGCAGTAAATTTATTTCAAAATTTGTGCTTTTCTATTTCATAGGAAAGCATCAAACATTGCTCAATATTATGAAATTTATAAGTACATATGTTAGCCATTGGTCTGTAGCATATCATAATATCAGGTTAACATTTACATTGAGCAATTGACATAGGATAAAGAATATAATACAATGGTTGTTCCTTTGTAGGGCTAGATTGTCGAACTACAGAAACATGCATGCCATTTTAGTCTTTTGAACAATTTATTTAGCCCCATCAATTGTACCTTTTAGTTCGTTTTGTTGAAATAGTTAAAAACAATGTTAGCTCTAAATTATCTAATGAGAATATGTGCTTTTGAATTTGTTGATGTTGGCATAGTCACAATAAACTTTTATCTCTAGTAGCAGGCTAGCAGCAATAAAAGCAACTCCTGCTTTGAATTTCTTAAGGCTGTTATACTTAGATATTCAATTTCTGAGTAACAGTTTATAAACTTTTAGGTCTACTTCAGTTCAGAAAAAGTACCCTTTCCAAATGAAAACATACGCTTGGAGCCTTTTTCATATTGTTCTATTGAAAATAGTACTCCTAAATATTATAGAAAGTAAATTTGAAATAATCAACATACCATGTGCATAAAAGATTGGAAAAAATAAATAAAATGGAATTAAAAACCAAACCACTGCAATTGTTAAACAAAGTGTTCTTAACATAACAATGAAATAAGGATAAAGCAAATATATAAGTTAAACGCTCTGATTCGGGTCACCTTACTGGTTCACCATAACCTTTGGCTCTTTGCAAGCAAGGTGGATCATTTTACCACCAATTAAAATGACATAAAGAAGAAATTTCAGGGTAATCGTTGTACATCCGAGCACTTCTAATTAAGTTGGCAGGCGAGTTTGGATTTGGATCGCAAAGGAGAGACTGTTAAGAATAAATCCATTTCATATTGTTAACGTCATTGAATTCTGAATGGTATAACAATATATAAGAAAAAAAACAAGCTTAAAGATATTTAAACATCATTCAACATTTCTCTGATTTCATAATACTTTACTTGAATCCTCAACTGGCCTTTTGTCAGAAATGATCAGCCAAGATTTGAGACATGCTACCAGATTTCTCTTGCCATCAAGAAATAAGTAGAGGACTTTGAAGTAGCTGGAATTACTATTATTCAAATTGATGATGCTACTCTCAGTTAGGGGTTGCCTCTTCGCAAGTCGGAGCATGCATTCTAGCTATCTGGACTGGGTTGTACACTCTTTCCGTATTACTAGTGTCGGCATTAAGGACGCTACTCAGATTCATACCCATATGTGCTACTTCAACTTCAACGACATCATCCACTTCATCATCGACATGGATGCCGATGTGATATCAATAGAGAATTCCATATCAGATGAGAAGCTCCTTTCTATTCCGTGAAGGAGAAAAGTATGGTGTTGGCAACAACCCAGGTTTGTACGACATTCACTCTCCAAGAATTCCATCTACCGAGGAAATTACAGATCGCATCAAAAAAATGTTTGTTGTTCCCGAGTCCAACATTTTGTGGGTGGACCCATACTATGGGTTGAAGACTAGAAAGTACAGTGAAGTCAACCCAGCTCTCACCTGTTCGAAGAATGAATAAATGGTTAAGGTAAATTTTGGCAAAATTTAGTCCCATATCAAGGAAAAACTAGCACATATGCCACTACTTATATTAAGCCATGATATGTTATTACAAAAGAAAGAGAAGATGGAAGAGAGTGGCAATGACATAAACAAAGCATGCATATATTTCACATTAAATTAAAAAGGTCAAAGATAAGGGCCTTGGGGCTCTTGGGGTCTCGTGATTAATTGGGCCTCCGAATGCAGATGGGCTCCCTTAACAGCAAAATGGTTGTTTTTTGAATTCGGCCACGCAAACACCAACGGAAGTATCTATTGGTAAAGGGTCGCACCCTTTCCAACAGTCACAGCCGTTGCAATTCAAACAGGAGCACCTATTCCTGAAAAGATGCCTCTTCGCTACTTATATAAAGGCCTGCGAAAATCAAATCAAACAACTGATTTTCGGCTCTTCTCTCGTCTTGTTCTCCATCCTCCATTGCACTGTTCTACAAATAAATAAATACCTTGCGTTCGTCGTCGCTCTGCGGTTGTAGTTCAACATCGCAGAGTAAGGTCCGTTTAACCTTAGGAGGCGAATTGCTAATTATCTCCTCTGCGTTAGTGGGAGAGCAATATTGCTTCAAGGGAAAAATATCGACTATTAGACTCAGACTAACTACACGCAGGAGGACTGTAATAAAACGATACTTCCTACCTTCTTCTTCTCCTATCGTATAGTACTGTATACTATACTGATCAGCAATTACTCGAATAGTAATTGCTGATTGCCTTGCTTTTGCTTTGCTGGTTCTGATTTACTTAGAATAACAAAATTAAAGCAATATCCTTCTGTTTTTATAAGTACTTTCTTTGCCTTCCAGACGATGGCTAAGGAAAGCAATACTTCGACAAACAAACCAGTTATTACCACATCTCATGCAGGACCATTGGTTCCTCCAACTGTCACATTCTCGCATGGAGAACGACCAGAGAAATTCACTGGTGTTGATTTCAAACGACGGCAGCAAAAGATGTTGTTCTACCTGACCACTTTAGGATTGGCACATTTCCTTACAGAGGAGCCTCCTAAGGTCGATGAATTAGAGCCTGACGCCACAAAGGTCGAGGTACTCACTGCTTGGAAAAGTTCTGACTTCATATGTAAAAATTACATATTAAATGGACTGGATAACATTGTGTACAATGCGTATTGTACAATGAAGACATCGAAGGAACTCTGGATGTTTCTGGACAAAAAGTACAAGACGGAAGATGCTGACATGAAGAAATTCATCGTCGGTAAATTTTTGGACTTTAAAATGGTAGACTCTAAGACAGTGATTAGCCAAATTAGAGAGTTGCAAGTTATTATACATGAGATACATGATGAAGGAACGTCTCTAAGCGAGTCATTTCAAGTGGTTGCCGCAATAGAGAAACTGCCTCCTTTATGGAAAGACTTCAAGAATTATCTGAAGCACAAACGAAAAGAGACGACAATGGAAGATTTGCTTGTTCGACTCAAAATTGAAGAGGACAACCGAAAATCCGAAAAGAAAGTAACTAATACCAATGTGGCAAAGCCGAATGTGGTCGAAACTAAAAGGAACAACAAGAGAAAGAGGGAAAACAGCCCAAACGCAAAGAAGTTCAAAGGAAACTGCCATAATTGCGGGAAGAAAGGACATAAGGCAATCGAATGTCGAGGCCCAAAGAATCAGAACAAGAAGAAAGATCAAGCCAATATTACAGAATTCGAAGAGCTTTCAGAGAATGTCTCTGAAATGAATTTGTCAGCGGTGATCTCAGAATGCAACTTAGTTGGCAACACGAAAGAATGGTTTGTGGGCACTGGTGCCCCGAAACACATCTGCGCCAACAAGTGGATGTTTTCCAACTATCAACCAGCGACATAGGAAGAGCAACTCTTTATAGGAAACTCCTCTACCTCAAAGTTGTAGGCAAAGGAAAGGTGGTTCTTAAAATGACGTCTGGGAAAGAATTTACTCTAAATGATGTTCTACACATTCCAGGCATCCGCAAGAACTTGATTTCAGGATCATTGCTGAGTAAAAATGGCTTCAAAATGGTCTTTGTTTTTGATAATTCTGTATTGTCCAAAAATGGAGTATATGTTGGAAAAGTGTATGTGAGTGATGGTTTGTTCAAAATGAATGTAATGACTATTGTACCAAAAGATAGTGATAATAAAATAGATTCTTCTGTTCATATCACTAAGTCATTTAATATATGGCATGCTAGATTAGGCCATGTTAACTTTGATACATTGCGAAAAATGATAAACTTAGAATTTATACCTAAGTTTGCAATAGATTCCAATTACAAATGTGAAACATGTGCCGAATGAAAACGGACTAGAACTTCTTTTCATCAAGTTGAAAGTAATATGAAAACTCTAGACTTAACACACACAAATGTGTTCGACTTAAAAATGTGTCAAACTAGAGGTGGAAAACGGTACTTCATTACCTTTATTAATGACTGTACGAGATATTGTTATGTATATCTCCTTAGAAGCAAGGACGAGGCATTCGACATATTTAAACAATACAAAGCAGAAGTTGAAAATCAACTTAATAAAAAGATAAAATCACTAAGAAGTGATACAGGATGAGAATACGAATTTACTTTCGAGGAGTTTTACGTCGAACATGGAATTATACACCAGACAACGACACCATATTCCCCTCAATCAAATGGGATAGAAGAATGTAAAAACCATACACTAAAAGAAATGATGAACGCTCTACTCATAAGCTCTGGTTTACCAGATAACCTTTGGGGAGAAGCTATACTTTCTACTAATCATATTCTTAATAAAGTGCCTCGAAAGAAGACTTCTAAATCACCACATGAACTGTGGAATGGGAGACCACCATCCTACAAATACTTGAGAGTGTGGGGGTGTCTTGCAAAAGTAGAAATACCAAAACCAAAAAAGGTCAAAATTGGACCAAAGACTACAGATTGCATATTCATAGGATATGCTCATAATAGTGTTGCATATCGACTTTTGATATACAAATCTGAAATCGATGACATTCATGAAAACACCATTATCGAATCTCGAAATGCTAGATTCTTTGAACTCATTTATCCTCTTAAAACATTAATTGAAACTATAGTTCAAAAGAGATCAAGGGATACAGATACTCCTGAGGATAATGTTAATCAAAATTCGAATGAAAGGGATGCTGAAACAGAGGTAGAGGAACCTAGAAGGAGCAAACGTCAAAGGACTTCTAAAAACTTTGGACCCGATTTCTATGCATACATGATAGAAAATGAACCTCTAACCTATCAACAAGCAATGTCATCTCCAGATGCTCCTTAATGGAAGTAAGCTGTCAACAATGTAATTGAATCCATTTTGCAAAACCATACATGGGAACTAGTGGATCTACCTAAAGGATCAAAACCACTAGGATATAAATGGATATTTAAGAAAAAAACTCAAGGCTGATGGCTCAATAGATAAGTATAAAGCTCGTATAGTAGTCAAAGATTCAGACAGAAAAAAGATCTGGATTATTTTGACACTTACTCTCCAGTAACTAGAATAACATCCATTAGGATGCTTATTGCAATCGCCTCAATGCTAAATTTGGTAATACATCAAACGGATGTAAAAATAGCATTTTTGAATGGTGAGTTAGAGGAAGAAATATATATGTTGCAACCTAAAGAGTTTGTAAGCCCAGAAAATGAAAACAAAGTGTGTAAATTGGTGAAATCACTTTATGGTCTTAAACAAACACCAAAACAATGGCATGAGAAATTTGATGAAACTATGTTATCAAATGGATTCACTATACATGAATCAGATAAATGTGTTTATATAAAATACACACATATTGGATATGTCACTATATGTCTCTATATTGATGACTTATTGATCCTAGGAAATAATAAGGCCATAATAACATCAACAAAAGATATGTTATCCTCTAGATTCGATATGAAAGACCTAGGGCTGGCTGATGTAATATTGGGTGTAAAAATTATGAGAACACCACAAGGATATGCATTATCTCAATCACATTACATAGCCAAGATACTTGAAAAATTCAAGCAATACAATATAACTATTGCAAAATCACTTAGATATGAACCAAAATTGGGGTAAGAACACTGGTGACAGTATACATCAACTTGAATACTCACGTGTAGTAGGAAGTATCATGTATGTAATGAACTGTACAAGACCAAATATCGCATATGTTGTAAGTAGGCTTAGTAGATTTACCAGCAATCCTAGTAAAAGTTATTGGAAAGCGATAATAAGAGTTCTTGGATATCTAAAATATACACAGAACTTTGGTTTACATTATACAAAATATCCTTCAGTAGTGGAATGTTACAGCGACGCAAATTGGATAACTGGATCACATGATACTAAATCCACAGGTGGATATGTATTCATATTAGGAAATGGAGCAATTTCGTGGAAGTCATCCAAGCAGACTTGCCTAGCAAGGTCCACAGTGGAGTCTAAGTTCATTGCTCTAGATAAAGCTGCAGAAGAAGTAGATTGGATTAGGAGTTTTTTGGAAGACATTCCAAATTGGGAAAAACCAGTATCTCCAATATGTATACATTATGTTAGTCAATCTGCTATAGGAAGGGCTAAAAGTATATTGTATAATGGTAAATATCGACAAATTCGTCGTAGACATAAAACCATAAGACAACTTCTCTCTAATGGAGTTATCACTCTAGACTATATAAGGTCAAAAGATAACATAGCGGATCCACTAACAAAAGGCTTGCCAAGAGAGAAAGTTCAAATCTTATCGATGGGAATGGGCTTATGACCTATTAACTGAAAGTTTTCTAAAACGGAAACCCCTCCTAGTTGAGTAGAGATCCCAAGATTTAGATTAAAAAGGACAACTAAGTTTAAGATAAACTTGATGGCACTGTAAATTAAAAACCATTCCTACGATAAGTCAATGCACAACCCATCGGAGAATAGGATAAGCTTGGCTTTGAATGATGTCTATACTGTGGTGTTATAAAGAACCAAATGGGGTATTATGGGATACTCTTTATAGAATCACCTATGTGAGTGTGAAGGCGCCGCTTTAAGAAGAATTGTAAGGTCAAATTCTTCAAGCACTCTTGAAACCAAGGGGTGTTCATGGCAAAAACGAACAAAAACAGAGAACCAAGGAGTTAAAAAGCATTTATCATGTGTTATCTTTATAAACTTGCAGAAACGACTTACAGTTCAAAGGCAGTCTAGTCCACTGATTCGCCAGTTAGTTATAACGATAAAACACTAGGAAAAGTTCAAGGCTTTTTTGCTACTTTTATCGATATGATAAATGTTTTGCTATTTTAAGAACAGATCATGTAACCACTCATTCATGTGGGGGATTGTAGGAAGAATGAACAAACGGTTAAGGCAAATTTTGGCAAAATTTAGTCCCACATTGGGGGAAAACTAGCACCTATGCCACTACTTATATTAAGGCATGATATGTTATTACAAAAGAAAGAGAAAATCGAAGAGAGAGGCAATGGCATGAACAAAGCATGCATATATTTCATATTAAATTAAAAAGGTCAATGACAAGGAGCTTGGGCCTTGGGGCTCTTGGGGTCTCGTGGTCGATTGGGCCTCCGAATGCGGATGGGCTCGCTACACAGCAAAACGGTTGTTTTTTGAATTCGACAACGCAAACGCCAACGGAAGTATCTATTGTAAAGGGTTGCAACCTTTCCAACAGTCACAGCCGCTGCAATTCAAACAGGAGCACCTATTCCTGAAAAGATGCCTCTCCGCTGCTTATATAAAGGCCTGCGAAAATCAAATCAAACAACAGATTTTCGGCTCTTATCTCCCCTTTTTCTCCATCCTCCATTGCTCTGTTCTACAAGTAAATACCTACCTTGCGTTCGTCGTCGTTCTGTGGTTGTAGCGCAACATCGCAGAGTAAGGTCCATTTAACATTGGGAGGCGAATTGCTAATTATCTCCTCTGCGTCAGTGGGAGAGCAATATTGCTTTAAGGGAACAGTATCAACTACTGGACTCGGTCTAACTACACGCAGGCGGACTGTAATAAAACGGTATTGCCTACCTTCTTCTTCTCCTACCGTATAGTACTGTATACTATACTGATTTGCAATTACTCGAATAGTAATTACTGTTTACCTTGCTTTTTCTTTGCTGGTTCTGATTTACTTAGAATAACAAACTTAAAGCAATATCCTTCTGTTTTTCTAAGTACTTTCTTTGCCTTCCGGACGATGGCTAAGGAAAGCAATACTTCGACAAACAAACCAGTTGTTACCGCATCTCATACAGGATCATTGGTTCCTCCAACTATCACATTCTTGCATGTAGAACGACCAGAGAAATTCATCGGTGTTGATTTCAAACGATGGCAGCATAAATGTTGTCCTACCTGACCACTTTAGGATTGGCACGTTTCCTTACAGAGGAACCTCATAAAATCAATGAATTAGAGCCTGACGCTACAAAGATTGAGGCACTCACTGCTTGGAAAAGTTCTGACTTCATATGTAAAAATTACATATTGAACGAACTGGATAAGAGTCTATACAATGTGTATTGTACAATGAAGACATCGAAGGAACTCTGGATGTCTTTGGACAAAAAGTACAAGATGGAAGATGTAATTCAACGTCAGTAAATTTCTGGACTTTAAAATGGTAGACTCTAAGACAGTGATTAGCCAAATTCAAGGGTTGCAAGTTATTATACATGAGATACATGATGAAGGAAAGTCTCTAAGCGAGTCATTTCAAGTGGCTGCCGCAATAGTGAAACTGCCTCCTTTATGGAAAGACTTCAAGAATTATCTGAAGCCCAAACGAAAAGAGATGATAATGGAAGATTTGATTGTTCGACTCAGAATTGAAAAGGACAAACGAAAAACTGAAAAGAAAGAAACTAATACCATTGTGGCAAAGGCGAATGTGGTCGGAACTGAAAGGAACAACAAGAGAAAGAGGGAAAACAACCCAAACGCAAAGAAGGCAAAGAAGTTCAAAGGAAACTATGGCGAGAAGAAAGGACATAAGGCAATCGAATGTCGAGACCCAAAGAATCAGAACAAGAAGAAAATCAAGCCAATACTACGGAATTCGAAGAGCTTTCAGAGAATATCTCTGAAATGAATTTGTCAGCGGTGATCTCAGAATGCAACATAGTTGGCAGCAGAAAGAATGGTTTGTGGACACTGGTGCCACGAAACACATCTGCGCCGACAAGTGGATGTTTCCCAACTATAAACCTGCGACATAGAAAGAGCAACTCTTTATGGGAAACTCCTCTACGTCAAAGGTTGTAGGCAAAGGAAAGGTGTTTCTTAAAATGACGTCTAGGAAAGAATTTACTCTAAATGATGTTCTACACGTTCCAGACATCCGCAAGAACTTGGTTTCAGGATCATTGCTGAGTAAAAATGGCTTCAAAATGGTCTTTGTTTCTGATAATTTTGTATTGTCCAAAAATGGAGTATATGTTGGAAAAGTGTATGTGAGTGATGGTTTGTCCAAAATGAATGTAATGTCTATTGTACCAATAGATAGTGATAATAAAATAGATTTTCTGTTTATATCACTAAGTCATTTAATATATGGCATGCTAGATTAGGCCATGTTAACTTTGATACATTGCGAAAATGATAAACTTAGAATTTATACCTAAGTTTGCAATAGATTCCAATTACAAATGTGAAACAAGTGCCGAATGAAAACTGACTAGAACTTCTTTTCATCAAGTTGAAAGGAATACGGAACCTCTAGACTTAATACACGCAAATGTGTTCGACTTAAAAATTTGTCAAACTAGAGGTGGAAAACGGTATTTCATTACCTTTATTAATGACTGTACGAGATATTGTTATGTATATCTCCTAAGAAGTAAGGATGAGGCATTCGACATATTTAAACAATACAAAGCAGAAGTTGAAAATCAACTTAATAAAAAGATAAAATCACTAAGAAGTGATAGAGGATGAGAATACGAATTTCCTTTCGAGGAGTTCTACGCCGAACATGGAATTATACACCAGACAACGACACCATATTCCACTCAATCAAATGGGATAGCATTATGTAAAAACCATACACTAAAAGAAATGATGAACGCTCTACTCATAAGCTCTGGTTTACCAGATAACCTTTGGGGAGAAGCTATACTTTCTACTAATCATATTCTTAATAAAGTGCCTCGAAAGAAGACTTCTAAATCACCACATGAACTGTGGAAAGGGAGACCACCATCCTACAAATACTTGAGAGTGTGGGGGTGTCTTGCCAAAGTAGAAATACCAAAAACAAAAAAGGTCAAAATTGGACCAAAGACTACATATTGCATATTTATAGGATATGCTCATAATAGTGTTGCATATCGACTTTTGATATACAAATCTGAAATCGATGACATTCATGAAAACACCATTATCAAATCTCGAAATGCTAGATTCTTTGAACTCATTTATCCTCTTAAAACATTAATTGAAACTATAGTTCAAAAAAGATCAAGGGATACAGATACTCCTGAGGATAATGTTAATCAAAATTCGAATGAAAGGGACGTTGAAACAGAGGTAGAGGAACCGAGAAGGAGCAAATGTCAAAGGACTTCTAAAAACTTTGGACCCGATTTCTATGCATACATGATTGAAAATAAACCTCTAACCTATCAACAAGCAATGTCATCTCCAGATGCTCCTTACTGGAAGGAAGCTGTCAACAATGTAATAGAATCCATTTTGCAAAACCATACATGGGAACTAGTTGATCTACCTAAAGGATCAAAACCACTAGGATATAAATGGATATTTAAGAAAAAAAACTCAAGGCTGATGGCTCAATAGGTAAGTATAAAGCTCGTATAGTAGTCAAAGATTCAGACAGAAAGAAGATCTGGATTATTTTGACACTTACTCTCCAGTAACTAGAATAACATCCATTAGGATGCTTATTGCAATCGCCTCTATGCTAAATTTGGAAATACATCAAATGGATGTAAAAACAGCATTTTTGAATGGTGAGTTAGAGGAAGAAATATATATGCTGCAACCTAAAGAGTTTGTAAGCCCAGGAAATGAAAACAAAGTGTGTATGTTGGTGAAATCACTTTATGGTCTTAAACAAACACCAAAACAATGGCATGAGAAATTTGATGAAACTATGTTATCAAATGGATTCACTATACACGAATCAGATAAATGAGTTCATATAAAATACACGCATATTGGATATGTCACTATATGTCTCTATATTGATGACTTATTGATCGTAGGAAATAATAAGGCCATAATAACATCAACAAAAGATATGTTATCCTCTAGATTCGATATGAAAGACCTAGGGCTGGCTGATGTAATATTGGGTGTAAAAATTATGAGAACACCACAAGGATATGCATTATCTCAATCACATTACATAGCCAAGATACTTGAAAAATTCAAGCAATACAATATAACTATTGCAAAATCACGTAGATATGAACCAAAATTGGGTTATGAACACTGGTGACAGTATACATCAACTTGAATACTCTCGTGTATTAGGAAGTATCATGTATGTAATGAACTACACAAGACCAGATATCGCATATACTGTAAGTAGGCTTAGTAGATTTAACAACAATCCTAGTAAAAATTATTGGAAAGTGATAATAAGAGTTCTTGGATATCTAAAATATACATAGAATTTTGGTTTACATTATTCAAATTATCCTTCAGTAGTGGAACGTTACAACGACGCAAATTGGATAATTGGATCACATGATACTAAATCCACAGGTGGATACGTATTCATATTAGGAAATGGAGCAATTTCGTGGAAGTCATCCAAGCAGACTTGCATAGCAAGGTCAACAATGGAGTCTAAGTTCATTGCTCTAGATAAAGCTACAGAAGAAGTAGATTGGATTAGGAGTTTTTTGGAAGACATTCCAAATTGGGAAAAACCAGTACCTCCAATATGTATACATTATGATAGTCAATCTGCTATAGGAAGGGCTAAAAGTATATTGTATAATGGTAAATATCGACATATTCGTCGTAGACATAAAACCATAAGACAACTTCTCTCTAATGGAGTTATCACTCTAGACTATATAAGGTCAAAGGATAACATAGCGGATCCACTAACAAAAGGCTTGCCAAGAGAGAAAGTTCAAATCTTATCGATGGGAATGGGCTTAAGACCTATTAACTGAAAGTTTTCTAAAACGGAAACCCCACCTAGTTGACTGGAGATGCCAAGATTTAGGTTCAAAGGGACAACTAAGTTTAAGATAAACTTGATGGCACTGTAAATTAAAAACCATTCCTATGATAAGTCAATGCACAACCCATCAGAGAATAGGATAAGCTTGGCTTTGAATGATGTCTATATTGTGGTGTTATAAAGAACCAAATGGGGTATTATGGGATACTCTTTATAGAATCACCTATGTGAGTGCGAAGGCGCCGCTTTAAGAAGAATTGTATGGTCAAATTCTTCAAGAACTCTTGAAACCAAGGGGTGTTCATGGCAAAAACGAACACAAACAGAGAACCAAGGAGTTAAAAAGCATTTATCATGTGTTATCTTTACAGACTTACACAAACGGCTTATAGTTCAAAGGCAGTCTGGTCCACTGATTCGCCAGTTAGTTATAACGATAAAACACTAGGAATTGTTCAAGGTTTTTATGCTACTTTTATTAATATGATAAATGTTTTGCTATTTTAAGAACAGATCATGTAACCACTCATTCATGTGGGGGATTGTTGGAAGAATGAACAAATGGTTAAGGCAAATTTTGGCAAAATTTCATCCCACATCGGGGGAAAACTAGCACCTATGCCACTACTTATATTAAGGCATGATATGTTATTACAAAAGAAAGAGAAAACGGAAGAGAGGGGCAATGGCATGAACAAAGCATGCATATATTTCATATTAAATTAAAACGGTCAAAGATAAGGGGCTTGGGCCTTGGGGCTCTTGGGGTCTCGTGATCGATTGGGCCTCCGAATGCGGATGGGCTCGCTACACAGCGAAACGGTTGTTTTTTGAATTCGGCTACGCAAACGCCAACGGAAGTATCTGTTGGTAAAGGATCGCAACCTTTCCAACAGTCACAGCCGTTGCAATTTAAACAGGAGCACCTATTCCTGAAAAGATGCCTCTCCGCTGCTTATATAAAGGCCTGCGAAAATCAAATCAAACAACTGATTTTCAGCTCTTATCTCCCCTTTTTCTCCATCCTCCATTGCTCTGTTCTACAAGTAAATACCTACCTTGCGTTCGTCGTCGTTCTGTGGTTGTAGCGCAACATCGAAGAGTAAGGTCCATTTAACATTGGGAGGCGAATTGCTAATTATCTCCTCTGCGTCAGTGGTAGAGCAATATTTCTTTAAGGGAACAGTATTGACTACTGGACTCAGTCTAACTACACGCAGGCGGACTGTAATAAAACGGTACTGCCTACCTTCTTCTTCTCCTATCATATAGTATTGTATACTATACTGATTTGCAATTACTCGAATAATAATTGTTGTTTGCCTTGCTTTTGCTTTGCTGGTTCTGATTTACTTAGAATAACAAACTTAAAGCAATATCCTTCTGTTTTTCTAAGTACTTTCTTTGCCTTCCGGACGATGGCTAAGGAAAGCAATACTTTGACAAACAAACCAGATGTTACTGCATATCATACAGTATCATTGGTTCCTCCAACAATCACATTCCGGCATGTAAAAGGACCAGAGAAATTCATCGGTGTTGATTTCAAACGATGGCAGCAAAAATGTTGTTATACCTGAACACTTTAGGATTGGCACATTTCCTCACAGAGGAACCTCCTAAAATCGATGAATTAGAGCCTGACGCTACAAAAGTTGAGGCACTCACTGCTTGGAAAAGTTCTGAATTCATACGTAAAAATTACATACTAAACGGACTGGATAACAGTCTGTACAATGTGTATTGTACAATGAAGACATCGAAGGAACTCTGGATGTCTTTGGACAAAAAGTACAAGATGGAAGATGTAATTCATCGTCAGTAAATTTCTGGACTTTAAAATGGTAGACTCTAAGACAATGATTAGCCAAATTCAAGAGTTGCAAGTTATTATACATGAGATACATGATGAAGGAATGTCTTTAAGCGAGTCATTTCAAGTGGCTGCCGCAATAGAGAAACTGCCTCCTTTATGGGAAGACTTCAAGAATTATTTGAAGCACAAACGAAAAGAGATGAAAATGGAAGATTTGATTGTTCGACTCACAATTGAAGAGGACAAACGAAAAACTGAAAAGAAAGCAACTAATACCATTGTGGCAAAGGCGAATGTGGTCGAAACTGAAAGGAACAACAAGAGATAGAGGGGAAACAACCCAAACATAAAGAAGGCAAAGAAGTTCAAAGGAAACTATGGCGGGAAGAAAGGACATAAGGCAATCGAATGTGGAGGCCCAAAGAATCAGAACAAGAAGAAAATCAAGCCAATACTACGGAATTCGAAGAGCTTTCAGAGAATATCTCTGAAATGAATTTGTCAGCGGTGATCTCAGAATGCAACATAGTTGGCAGCAGAAAGAATGATTTGTGGACACTGGTGCCACGAAACACATCTGCGCCAACAAGTGGATGTTTCCCAACTATAAACCTGCAACATAGGAAGAGCAACTCTTTATGGGAAACTCCTCTACGTCAAAGGTTGTAGGCAAAGGAAAGGTGGTTCTTAAAATGACGTCTGGGATAGAATTTACTCTAAATGATGTTCTACACGTTCCAGACATCCGCAAGAACTTGGTTTCAGGATCATTGCTGTGTAAAAAAGGCTTCAAAATGGTCTTTGTTTCTGATAATTTTGTATTGTCCAAAAATGGAGTATATGTTGGAAAAGTGTATGTGAGTGATGGTTTGTTCAAAATGAATGTAATGACTATTGTACCAAAAGATAGTGATAATAAAATAGATTCTTCTGTTTGTATCACTAAGTCATTTAATATATGGCATGCTAGATTAGGCCATGTTAACTTTGATACATTGCGAAAATGATAAACTTAGAATTTATACCTAAGTTTGCAATAGATTCCAATTACAAATGTGAAACATGTGCCGAACGAAAACTGACTAGAACTTCTTTTCATCAAGTTGAAAGGAATACGGAACCTCTTGACTTAATACACGCAAATGTGTTCGACTTAAAAATTTGTCAAACTAGAGGTGGAAAACGGTATTTCATTACCTTCATTAATGATTGTACGAGATATTGTTATGTATATCTCCTTAGAAGCAAGGACGAGGCATTCGACATATTTAAACAATACAAAGCAGAAGTTGAAAATCAACTTAAATAAAGATAAAATCACTAAGAAGTGATAGAGGATGAGAATAAGAATTTCCTTTCGAGGAGTTCTACGCCGAACATGGAATTATACACCAGACAACGACACCATATTCCCCTCAATCAAATGGGATAGTAGAATGTAAAACCATACACTAAAAGAAATGACGAACGCTCTACTCATTAGCTCTGGTTTACCCGATAACCTTTGGGGAGAAGCTATACTTTCTACTAATCATATTCTTAATAAAGTGCCTCGAAAGAAGACTTCTAAATCACCACATGAACTGTGGAAAGGGAGACCACCATCCTACAAATACTTGAGAGTGTGGGGGTATCTTTCCAAAGTAGAAATACCAAAACCAAAAAAGATCAAAATTGGACCAAAGACTACATATTGCATATTTATAGGATATGCTCATAATAGTGTTGCATATCGACTTTTGATATACAAATCTGAAATCGATGATATTCATGAAAGCACCATTATCGAATCTCGAAATGCTAGATTCTTTGAACTCATTTATCCTCTTAAAACATTAATTGAAACTATATTTCAAAAGAGATCAAGGGATACAGATACTCCTGAGGATAATGTTAATCAAAATTCGAATGAAAGGGATGTTGAAACAGAGGTAGAGGAACCTAGAAGGAGCAAACGTCAAAGGACTTCTAAAAACTTTGGACCCGATTTCTATGCTCACATGATAGAAAATAAACCTCTAACCTATCAACAAGCAATGTCATCTCCAGATGCTCCTTACTGGAAGGAAGCTGTCAACAATGTAATAGAATCCATTTTGCAAAACCATACATGGGAACTAGTGGATCTACCTAAAGGATCAAAACCACTAGGATATAAATGGATATTTAAGAAAAAAACTCAAGGCTGATGGCTCAATAGGTAAGTATAAAGCTCGTATAGTAGTCAAAGATTCAGACAGAAAGAAGATCTGGATTATTTTGACACTTACTCTCCAGTAACTAGAATAACATCCATTAGGATGCTTATTGCAATCGCCTCTATGCTAAATTTGGATTAGGAGTTTTTGGAAGACATTCCAAATTGGAAAAAACAATACCTCCATTATGTATACATTGTGATAGTCAATCTGCTATAGGAAGGGCTAACAGTACATTGTATAATGGTAAATCTCGACATATTCGTCGTAGACATAAAACCATAAGACAACTTCTCTCTAATGGAGTTATCACTATAAACTATGTAAGGTCAAAGGATAACATAGTGAATCCCCTAACAAAAGGCTTGCCAAGAGAGAAAGTTCAAATCTTATCGATGGGAAAGGGCTTAAGACCTGTTAACTGAAAGTTTTCTGAAACGGAAACCCCACCTAGTTGACTGGAGATCCCAAGATATAGGTTCAATGGGACAACTAAGTTTAAGATAAACTTGATGGCACTGTAAATTAAAAACCATTCCAATGATAAGTCAGTGCACAACCCGTCGGAGAATAGGATAAGCTTGGCTTTGATTGATGTCTATACTGTGGTGTTATAAAGAACCAAGTGGGGTATTACGGGATACTCTTTATAGAATCACCTATGTGAGTGCGAAGACGCCGCTTCAAGAAGAATTATAAGGTCAAATTCTTCAAGCACTCATGAAACCAAGGTGGTGTTCATGGCAAAAACGAACACAATAGAGAACCAAGGAGTTAAAAAGCATTTATCATGTGTTATCTTTATAGACTTACACAAACGGCTTACAGTTCAAAGACAGTCTAGTCCACTGATTCGCCAGTTAGTTATAACGATAAAACACTAGGAAAAGTTCAAGGCTTTTATGCTACTTTTACCGATATGATAAATGTTTCTCTATTTTAAGAACAGATCATGTAACCACTCATTCATGTGGGGGATTGTTGGAAGAATGAATAAATGGTTAAGGCAAATTTTGGCAAAATTTAGTCCCACATCGTGGAAAAACTAGCACCTATGCCACTACTTATATTAAGGCATGATATGTTATTACAAAAGAAAGAGAAGATGGAAGAGAGAGGCAATGGCATGAACAAAGCATGCATATATTTCATATTAAATTAAAACGGTCAAAGATAAGGGCCTTGGGCCTTGGGGCTCTTGGGGTCTCGTGATCGATTGGGCCTCCGAATGCGGATGGGCTCACTGCACAGCAAAATGGTTGTTTTTTGAATTCGGCCACGCAAACGCCAACTGAAGTATGTGTTGGTAAAGGGTCGCAACCTTTCCAACAGTCACAGCCGTTGCAATTCAAACAGGAGCACCTATTCCTGAAAAGATGCATCTTCGCTGCTTATATAAAGGCCTGCGAAAATTAAATAACTGATTTTCGGCTCTTCTCTCCTCTTGTTCTCCATCCTCCATTGCTTTGTTCTACAAATAAATACCTACCTTGTGTTCATCGTCGCACTGCGGTTGTAGAGCAACATCGCAGAGTAAGGTCTGTTTAACCTTGGGAGGCGAATTGCTAATTATCTCCTCTGCGTCAGTGAGAGAGCAATATTGCTTTAAGGGAACAGTATCGACTACTGGACTCGGACTAACTACACGCAGGAGGACTTTAATAAAACGGTACTACCTACCTTCTTCTCCTCCTATCGTATAGTACTGTATACTATACTGATTTGCAATTACTCGAATAGTACTTGCTGTTTGCCCTGCTTTTGCTTTGCTGGTTCTGATTTACTTAGAATAACATCACCAACATGGTGCAAGCCGCCAAACAACACTAGAAGGAGTTGGTCAGTGCCAAATAAAGAAATGCCTTTTGTTTTCATTATATATATGTATATGATAATGGTTGTGGTAAGAATTTACCTGAATGGATGTGAGTATGGCTACAACATCATAAATTAGACTCCACTGGTTTTTTAGTATATTCAGGCGTATGTTTCCATTTGCATATATTATGCAAAACATATACAGATGAAACAACATTGAGAAACATCAATACTAAGACCTCAAGCGTAAATTTTATAACAAATCAATCAGTTCTTAACCAGAGGGGCCAAAAGAGCTAATTTTACTAAGACTATAACATACAGTTTGGATGGAACATTCTTGCGATGAACCTGACATTGGTGGCTTATTAGGACAGTCTTTAAGGAACTGCAAGGTTAGCTTAAACGGACCTAATTTGCGATATGAAAAAAGCTATCAGATTCACAAACTAAATTTGAACCTAAGCTTGCTTACATGAACTGGAAAACATAAACTAAGAAGATTGCAATATTTACAAATCTATATGTCAATGGAGATTATCAAAGATAATAACTTTGAATATTTGATAAATTATTTCGTATTGTTTTACCTAAGCTGCAAATAATACAATAGAAGCATGGAACAAAGATAAAACAAGAGAATTAGACATAAAAGTAATATATGGTAACTAATGCTACCACGTTAGTTTTTGATCTATACGTAAGTAATTTTTTTAAACCAAAACAGATGGAGCAAATGATACTTAGACTTACCTCCATCCCACGGAGTATCATCAGGTCTGCAAAAAAATATATCCAAAAACCAATGTTAATGACTTCATAATTTAAAATTACCGTTAAAAGATAGCTCAGAGATAACACTAAAATTTTGAATATAAGTACCCAAAAATGAAAACGTTCCAAAGCATAATATTACTGTCATGAGGCGCTCCGCTTATGCCAGCAGGTGGATCGTGACGCAAAACTTTATATATATAAGAAACTTTTTATTTTGAGGCCCCTCCTCCACCGGAGGCCCTAGGCCACCGCCTAGTGGACCTACGGTCAGGGTCGGGCCTAATGGTAACGACTGAGAGCGCTAGCATGGGGCTGCTGAAGATAAAGGAAACATAGGATGAGGTGAATTTTACCGCAGTGGAAAAAGGGAAAAATTCTTATTAATGAAAATTAAAGGAGAAGATTATTTTTTTCTAGGTATGAACATGAAGGGAAAACGAGATAAAAAGATAACGAACAAATTTTTAAAAGCCACGAAAATTTTGTACGGCAGGATGGATGGAGAACATTTGGTTGCATCTAAATTGTTGGATAAAATATTATTAGTTGCATTTACAAATAAACACAACCAATTTTTGCAACCAAAAGCTATTTTTCTTGTAGTGATCACGTATTAATACATGCAAGTATAGCTTGTATAAATGCATCAAAAGAATTACAAATAATTCTGAACATCAAAAAAGTTAAGTTATATTTCCCAAATACCAATTAATTTATCAATTCATGACATTTTATGAAATAACTAAATCATATGGTTTTCAAAGAATTTATCAATATGGTTGTATGACTCAAAGGTTTAAATTCAATCAAGGTTAATATTGAACCATTTAAATATTAATATCCACATATCTGTTGGTAAAATACAAATTTACTTGTTGTAAGCAGTACCCGATAGCGATGATTATTTAAGTTAATTCTCTTCGTTAAAATTATACCACATTTTTGCTTATGTAATCTGGTAAAAATTCCAGTACCATACACATTCAACTTTATAATCTTAAGTAAAATTCTTGGTTCAATAAAATCTACTTACCTAACTGCCATGGCTAGAGACTTTGAGTATGAGTTGACATCGATTGACTGTGATACTGATCTCATATAATTGAGTAGATGAATTCTTTCTTGAGTAGTATTCAATTCCAATGTTTACCCTGGACCCAATTATAGTCGTCAGACAGACGTAGTACCATAGTTTAGACATAATCAAAGTGAAGCTCCCACATTAAAGATCAGTAGTATTCTCAAGTCACAGAATAGTCACATTGATATTTTCTATTTGACCCTAGTTACATTAACCAGCAGAAAACTAATGAGTGAGTTATTCCATAGTTATCTAATAACCATCAGCACGTACCTCTGTGGTGTTCATAACAGTCATGAGTGATATACTGCTTGACATTGGAGATAGTTGTGTACGCTGGTCTTATTATATGTATCAATATCTAATCTTTATACATCTTGAATAAAAACATTCCAAAGTTATCTACTATTACGATACTTTGTAATTACTATCACAAAACATATCATTTATGGATTTTTTTATTAATTAAACTCCTAATTAAATTTATTAATAAATATAACACATTACATAAGTAGTAGAAAGAAAATCCTTTTATTTTAAATAAGATTGACTACCAAGCTAGAAATATGCAACAAATTACATGATTTCCATACTAGCTCTATCAGTGTGGTTATACTAGTAAACTCCAACCTTGAACTTGTATTTATAGTGCGTTTGTGGTGAACACGAGAAAAGTATTGAGTATAATATGTTGGTAAACGTGTCACACATTTGTCGCTAATGAGCCGTGTATTAAGCGAGATATTAATTTGTGTTTTTTAGTTTAACTATTTGTAGTTAATTAATTGTTAGTTTTATTATATTATATGCGTTTAACTAAAATGAAATAATAGTGTAGAAATTGGAAATTGAACTACAAGTTAACTATTTTAAAAATACAACAACAAAATGCATGGATAATACATCATAAATATAATCACACTAAAAGTTCTATATATTTCCACTACCCTTGTTTATTAGATGATCTCAATACTTTCTTGCCTGCTCTTTTCAAAAATCACTTGAGTCAACCAGTTTGTTACAAATTCGTCAAGAAGAGTATCGAACTATTCTGTTTGTCGTGACTGTATAAGAACTGACATCGCTTCACCAAAAATATGTTATCCTCATTGTGCATGTTGTTGTATATGAGGATCCGTTTGTGCATAGTTTAAAGAACTTCCTATTGAACCTACACTGTTTGTGTTAGGAATATCTTGACTTGTATGAAATCTTTTTGTTAGCGTCTTGTGTATTAGGTCAATGGTATTGTATAACTTATTGTAACACCCCACCTCCGCTAGGGTCACTCACAAAGGGAATACACTAGTTTTGGTGGAGTATTATCAAGGTAAACATGCACAGAGATATCACGAGGCAGAACATAAATAAAGCAGCGGTAGAAATAAAAACCAACTTTTTATTATTTTCTAGAAAAGAGTCATAAGCTCATATATCCAAAATACAAATTATTCCATTACATAAACTTAAAACAAAAGTAAATTATTCCCCATAAATAGCAGAAGCAGCCATAGCATAGCCCAAGACCAAACCGTACATGAGCTGTCAGCAAGCAAGTTGAATCCAAGCTAAGAGCTAGTGTTTCCTCCCTGAGAATCTGGGGGGAAGAAACGAGAGAAAAGAGGCAAAAGAAAAAGGGTCATTCATAAAGACTGGTAAGCCCGAGTGACTTTCAGTATGAAAACTAGTAAAGGTAACATGATATGTGAAAACTGGAATTAAACATAAGGGTGATAACAGAACTGGTAGGATAATCAAGATAACAAGATAAGTCAAGTCTAGCATCGCATGTTCAAGGTTCGTTGCACCATCTGTACTAGTGTTCTAACCCATGTCAAGTATTAATCATGAAATGATCCCTTAACCCAGTGTCATGAAGTGACCCATTATGGGGTCCTACGGTACGATCTATTAATCGATCGGTTCCCTACAAGTCCTACCTCGTCATGTGTCTGTGTCATACGGCCCTATCCAGAAATGTAGTTACCTGTGCTAGGTCCACCATAGGGTGTATCAAGTCCTATGGTGCCAACCACCGACACGAATCAAGCACGCACAGTGTAAATCTACGGGTGCCCAATGCCTGCTTTTTCAACTCCGGACAACGTGCACGACCATAGCCCGCCTGAACCTACAATGGCGCACCTACTAAGCCGTCGTTCTGGTCGCTTATAATCATCCCAGTAATCGTGCCCCACCCTGCCTAGTCCCAGGGTATCGTGATACATCTAAGTGGGTTACTGCTGAAAAGGACCGCGTAACTAGGGTTTCTAATGGGTTAAGTGTTGTCATTCAAATTCATGACTTAACCCTATCCAGATCGTGTATCAAGTTGGTTAAGTGTGTTCAAGCAGTTCATGACTTAACCCTATCAAGTCATCGTGTCAAGTTGGTTAAGTATATTCAAGTGGTTCATGACTTAACCCTATCATGTGGCATTAATTCATTAGTGCACGCCAACCTCTCACATTAGACTAACTGTTGTGGTTACTGGATTTGTCAGGCGGTTCCGGGCAGATATACACCAAAACATGGTCTAACCTCGGGTTTTTACGTGCAATATGACCAACTACCCACATTGGATCCTATTGTTTGCAGCCACTGGATTTGCCGGGCGGTTCCGGGAAGATTTACACTGCAAAATCAACCCAACCTCGAGTTGGCCATTTTCAAGTTTATCTAACTGTCATGCCCACGTTCAAGTTTTCATGTCTAGATTCATGTCAAGTTTTTCAGGTCATGTTTCATGTCAAATCGTATCAAGTTCATGTCCATATTCAGGTTCAAGTCATAGTAACGTTCATGTTCAAGTTTAAAGCTAATTTATGTTTTACCTATTCTACCCAAATCGTATTCCCATCGCACGTAAGTTCGAATCGATACAAATAAATCTAATAGGGAATAACATAAAAAGGAACGGGTATAATGTGGCAAAAGTGATTACTAGCATAGCATGATATGACTTGAAATAAAATATTAAAACATTACTGGCATATGAAATATTGGCCTCAAACATAAAGATTCCAAATCTAGCAAGATAAGGTACTAGTAAAAATATCAGTTGTCACAAGGTGATAGTATAGTCATAGTAATGACTGTCATAAGGTGATAGTATAGTCATGATACGACCGTCATAAGGTGATATTATAGTCATGGTAACGACTGTCATAAGGTGATAGTCATAAACATGTGACTAATAACAGATTAAATATGATAATAAGAGGGATTTCTCTTTTTGGTTTACAACATGAATAGGCCCCAAATCAATGTCATAGTAATATTCAAGAGTCAAGATCCAAGATGAACGAGAATGAATGTAAACAGTCATCATACATAGGTCCAATTTCAATTTACATCATATTCATGATACATTTACAGTTTAAATCTGAAAATAACTGGGGCTTGCAGATCGTGGTTCGAGAATTAGAAAAAGAGAGTCGATGTTGAATATGCTTAGTCAAGTCCTAATAGAAGTCCTCAAATCAGCAATTTCCTTAACGCAGTCTCAACGTAGTAGAAGCGGTCTCTCTCTCAAACTTTTCAACCAGAATCAGAGCAGCATAAGGTCGGAAAGAAATTTGGTGTAGAGAGACTGGTGTTAGGGGCTGTATTTATAGGGTCAGATCAACGAATGTGGACAGAAACGAGGCCAAATACATCAGACTGAATCCAGCTTCAGAAATGGACTCGGGCACCAGGTCGACCCCCAGGTCGACACTATGGTCGACCTGGTCCTGGGTAGGCCGACTACATAGTCGACCCCCAGGTCGACCTGGTCCTGGGCGGGAAATTTCCCGCCCAGTCCATTTGGAGGTTTGAAATTCGAATTTTGAATTCGAATTGAGTCTGTTTTGAACTTGAAAATTTCTGAAAACTTTGAAAGGTCATAACTTGGTCATACGGACTCCGATTTTCGAAAACTTGGACTCGTTTCCAAGCAGAATTTCGAGACGAACGCAATGGCACAACCCTTTTCCCTCGATTCTTATTTTAAAAATTAATTCTGCCTTGATTTATGGTTATTACACGTTATAAAAACACGGGTTGTTACATTCTCCCCCTTTAAAGGATTTCGTCTCCGAAATCTCTAAGTTAGGGAGGACGTATCCTACCATCCAATCATCCATCTACTCAAAGCATCATCCACAGGCAACCATTGTCCTTAAAAGACTTCTAGTGCTGTGTGAACATATGCAGAAAGTGTGTGTATATGTACTTATCTAATGCAAAAGATCAGGCGGTTACTGATTCAGTAAACCTCCTTAATGCAAAATATGTTAGTGTCATGAATCCAACATGTATGCAAATTCCTAACATAGTTTATAATCTCTACATGAGTGCACAGACATTCATCCATATGCAACATCTAAGTGATAACATAACAAGTTTCATCCATGTACAAGTATAAGCACTCATGCATATGCAACATGAAAATGTGCCTGAGCCGATCTAGTGCCTAATGTGTGTCATGCATCCACTAGCAACCACTTGCAACCATTTGCAAACATCAACCATAACATGTTTCATTCACATGTTTACATCCATATGGTTCTACCTAAGGTTCTCAAGATAAGATCGAGAAGATAACAAGATAAACGTAGATATTAGAAGCATGATACCAAAAAGGTTTTCAAGGAAAAAGAGATCGAGAATGTACCCTCAAAAAGAAATGGGTAAAGCGCTCGTATTTTCTCTTCGGTTTCCCAAGTTGCGTCTTCTTGGGTTTCACTCCACTGCACTTTAACTAGCTTGACTTCTCGATTCCTTAGCTTCTTAATCTCCGTTCCTAAGATACGAATCGGAACTCGCCTCGATGTCGCTTCTTTTTCCAGTTCTACGTCTTCAAGGATGCTTGGCTCAACCACTTTGGCTGACTCATGCAAACACTTCCGGAGATGCGAGACGTGAAAGACATTGTGCACCCAAGCCAGCTTCTCGGGTAAGTCTACCTTATAGGCCATCCGTCCAATCCTCTCAACGATAGGGAACGGTCCAACGAACCTTGGTGCTAGCTTTCCAACTGCTCCAAAACGAACTACATTGCGTAATGGAGAAACTTTTATAAAGACCATATCTCCGACTTCAAACTCTAGGTCTGTCCTTCTCTGGTCCGCATAAGATTTCTGTCTATCCTGGGCCGTTTTCATTCGTCTTCGTATCAACTCAATCTTCTCAGAAGTGTCCCTTATCATATCAGGGCCAAGTATAAGCCTGTCTGTTGTCTCCCACCAACAAGTTGGCGACTTGTACGGTCTTCCATACAGGGCTTCGAATGGTGCCATTCCAATGCTAGCTTGGTAACTATTACTATATGCAAACTCCACGAGAGGAAGATGGTCTTCCCAAGTACCACCAAAGTCAAGAATGCATAGCCTCAGGAGATCTTCTAGTACCATATTTACCCTTTCGGTTTGTCCATCCGTCTGTGGGTGATAGGCCGTGCTTAAGTTCAGTCGTGTTCCCATTGCTTCTTGCAGACTATTCCAGAACTGGCTAGTGAAAATCGGGTCACGATCACTAACTATACTAGAAGGAACTCCATGCAACCGTACTAACTCTCGAAGGTAAATTGATGCTAGCCCTGATGCGGTCCTCTTGCTCTTCCCCAGAATGAAGTGAGCACTTTTCCTGAGTCTATCAACTATGACCCATATGCTAGTATTTCCCTTCCTAGACCTAGGCAATCCATCCACGAAATCCATCGAGATACTCTCCCATTTCCATTGCGGAACTTCCAAAGGGTGTAATAGTCCACCGGGCTTCTTCGACTCGGCCTTTACTTGTTGGCACACCATGCACCTCGAGACGAACTCTGCCACGTCCTTTTTCATTCCAGCCCAAAAGAAAATGTGTTTCATATCCCTGTACATCTTATCCCCTCCGGGATGTATAGTCATCTTCGAGTGGTGCGCTTCTTCGAGAACTTTCCTTACTAAGTCTCCCACTTGTGGGACACATAGTCTTCCATCGCGCCTTAGCCATCCCTTGTCATCTATGGCATACCTACTGAGGTGACTCGACGTCTCACCCCTAATCAGCTTGTCCATGATTTCAACTATCTGTGGGTCTTCCTTCTGTGAAGTCCTAACTTGATCTAGAAGTGTAGGTCTTAGCTCAAGAGATGCAAACGTAGCAGTCAATGACTCAACAGCAGGTGTAAAATCAAAGGTTGCTATAAACTCAAGGCTTTTCATTTCAACAAACAAGGGGCTCAAAGTCAACCTTTTTCTACTTAGCGCATCCGCCACCACATTACCCTTGCCAGGGGTATAAGCTATATCGAAGTCATATGATGCCAAGAACTCCATCCACCGCTGTTGTCTCAGATTCAAGTCTTTCTGTGAGAAGAGGTACTTAAGCGATTTGTGGTCAGTATACAGCTCGAACCTCTCCCCTAGAAGATAATGGCGCCAAGCTTTAAGTGCAAAAACAATCGCGGCCAACTCCAAGTCATGCGTGGGATAGTTTTTCTCATGAACTTTAAGTTGTTTGCCCCCGTAGTATATTACTCTTCCTTTCTGCATTAGGACAGCGCCTAATCCCGTGCCGCACGCATCTGTGTACACGGTAAACATCTTAGCTCCATCGAGTAATGCTAAAACTGGAGCTGTGGTGAGGGCTCTCTTAAGTCTCTGAAAAGCAGCGTCACACTCTATGTCCCATGCAAAAGGTAGGTTCTTCTTTGTTAATTTAGTGAGAGGGGCTGAAATCTTAGCGAAGTTCTTAATGAACTTCCTGTAGTAGCCCGCCAAACCGAGAAAGCTCCTCACCTCCATTGCATTCTTAGGAATTTTCCAGTCCTGTACCGCAACTACCTTTGCGGGGTCCACGTCTATGGCTTGCTTAGAAACTACATATCCAAGGAACCAAACTTCCTTCCTCCAAAAATGGCATTTGGAGAACTTAGCCTTTAACTGGTGTGCTCTAAGCATTTCCATGACTTCCTTGAGATGTCTAGCATGCTCTTCTTCATCTTTTGAGAAGATCAAAATATCATCCACGAAAACTACCACAAACTTGTTAAGGAACTCCCGAAACACCCTACTCATCAAATCTACAAAGTATGCGGGTGCATTTGTTAGCCCAAACGACATGACAAGCCATTCGAAGAACCCATCTGGAGTCCTAAACGCAGTTTTGTCAATGCTATCCTCAGCCACTCTGAGCTGATGGAATCCTGTGGCTAGATCGAGTTGAGAGAAAACAGATGCTCCCACAAGCTGGTCAAACAAATCGTCGATTCTTGGTAGCAGGTGCTTATTCTTCTTTGTCAGCTTGTTTAACTCACGATAATCTACGCACAGACGAAGCGATCCATCCGCCTTAGTAGCGAATACCACCGGAGCACCCCATTCAGAAATGTTTCGTCTTATGAAATTTTTCTTAAGCAACTCGTTAATTTGTTTACTGAGCTCTCTTCTTTCTCGCGGGGCCATGTTCCTAACGGGCAATGAAACTGGCTTGGCATTATCAATAAGATAAATTCGGAACTCTATCTCGCGTTTAGGAGGTAATCCCCTCACTTCATCAAAGATATCTGGATATTCTCGGACCACTCTTACAGATTGCTTATCGTCGGACGAGTTAAGGGATTCAAGATAACATAACATGACCAGACCCCTAGGGTTACGAGAAATTTCAAGGGTATTGCCAAGGCGAGTCATGAGCCTCACTAGCCTTCGTTCACAATCAAGAATGGCTCCATAATCAGACAGCCAATCCATACCTAGGATCAAACCGTATCCCATAAATCCGAGAACATAAGAATTACACGTGAATTCGATGCTTAAGATAGAGATCCTCAAATCCACACAAATCATAGATAAATGGGCGGAGCCCCCAATTGGATTTGAAACTATAACGGGATCCTCAACCAGACTAGTACTTAGGTGCAGATTTTCAACAATATCAGAAGAAATAAAAGTATGCGATGCGCCAGAGTCAAATAAGGTTCGAATAGGAAAGTCAGAAATGTAAACAAGGCTTTCTACGGAAATATTACTACCTCGGTCAGGAGCTGGAGTGGTGTTGAGAGCATGCAACTGCCCTCCAGAAGGTCCTGCTCGTTGGGTCTGCCCTTGCCCTTGTCTTTGCTTCTTAGGGCAATCCTTGCTGATGTGTCCAGTATCTCCACAACGAAAGCATTCACCCAACTTCCTCTTCTTCCTTCTACAGTCTTTAGCTAGATGTCCAGTAATACCACAGAAGTTGCACTTCCTCGTCTCACGTGATTTGTTGTTGCTCTTTTTATTCTTATTATTCTTGTTGTTCGCCTTCTTGAAGTCAACTTTCTTATTCTGAGTTTCAGCAGGCTTAACCTCCTTCTTGCTATTCTTGTCTTCCTCATGCAGTAGAGCCATATCCACCAAGCTTTCAAAGGTCGCCCCCATGGGTATATGAGTTAGGGCCAAGCTGTGTAGTGGCTCGTTCAATCCTCGAGCAAAGCGTACAACCTTTTTCTGGGCTGTGTTGACCAAATCCAAACCGAACCGAGCAAGTTGATTAAACTTATTCACGTACTCCCTCACAGACATATCCCCTTGCTTAAGCGCTAGGAACCTCTCCATCTGAAGGTTCTCCTCTGCGGATGATAAGAATTTAAGCCCAAACCTCTCTCTAAAGTCTGCCCAAGTCTCAACTGGCCTGGTAGCGTTGGTGACTTCCCACCAAAATGCAGCTTCCTCTTTCACAACCATGCTGCCAACTGAACTTTCCTATGGTCCTCCATATCAAAGATAATGAACAAGTCTTCTGTCTCCTTTAGCCAGTTTCGTGCCTCAACGAAGGTTTCAGTTCCAATGAAGTTCTTGCCGCCCATTGCTTTAAAGTCTTTGCATATTTTGGCAAAGGCGGTACCAGGAGGAGGAGGAACCGCAGCCACTGGGGAAGGAGGAGGAGGGATGTCTGCCGTGCCCACGTTGTTGGCCCTGGCTTCTAAGTACCTTCGGAACCATCCAGGCACGGGTATTCCCTCAGGAAGGTTAAGATCGGCCATGCTGAAAAACGAAAAGAAAAGAATTCAAGCGAGGAAACAAAGGAAAGTGCTAATGGCTTTTGGGGAACAGCCTTTCTAAACATAAAACTTTTCTTGAAAAATTCTTCTTTATAAATGGTTTTGAAAATAGTTTCGGAAGGTTTTTAAAACTTTTGCCCAGCCTGGTAACAACCTAGCTCTGATACCAAATTGTAACACCCCACCTCCGCTAGGGTCACTCACAAAGGGAATGCACTAGTTTTGGTGGAGTATTATCTAGGTAAACATGCACAGAGATATCACGAGGCAGAACATAAATAAAGCAGCGGTAGATGTAACACCCTACCTCCGCCAGGGTGGCTCTTGCAAGCACTCTGACTTTGGAGGGGCGTTAAAACAGGTAAACATGCATAATGATATATCAAGGCAGAACATAACATATGTATTTATGTAATCAGAGTAAATAAGATAGATAAAACAGCGGAAGATTTTAAACCATTTCAAAACAAGTCAGGTACAACAAAGTATCATCTTTCCAAATAAACAAGTCTAGATAAAACATCAACTGAAAAACTGAAATATATAAAGTACTATCCCCAAAATGACGTGGTAAACCATAGCATGCTCACTGTCCAAAAGTACATGAGCTCAATCCAGCAAGCAAGCAAAGCGATCCAAGCTAAACACCAATGTTCCCACCCTGAGAACCTTGGGGGGGGGGGGGGGAACGGAAGAAAAGAAGCGAAAGGAAAACGGGTCAGTCATAAAGACTGGTAAGCCCTATCTACTATCAGCATAAAAACTAGTAAAGTTAACTGGCATGAGGAACTGAGATGAACATAAGGATAATTACATACTAGCATGGTGAATATCTAACAGATAGTTCAAAGGAGTCATCGCATAATCAAGGTGAAGTTTTTCACCACAGGTGTACCAGCATTCTAACATGTCATGTATAAACAAGAATTTATCCCTTGGCCTAAACTTGGCCCAGTATCAGGTGTTTGACTTAAATCAAGATCCAACTTCTTCGTACCAATTCTAGTATAACAGGATTAGGTGTTACCCCAATGTTTACATCGAAACAGGACGGAACAGAATGGTCCATACAGAGATAGAGTTTGGGAAAAATGGGCTTTTACCACCCTAACAGATAAAGTACAGAAACGGAATGCTAACAATAATGGGCCTTTACCACCCTAACAGAATAGAGAACAGAAACGGAATACTACAATTAGGTGTACACTAGTAGTGGGCCTTTACCACCCTAACAGACGGTACCACGCAGAAACAGACGGGTGTTACCACCCAACAAAACAGACGGTACCAACAGAATCAGACAGAGCTAAGTGTACCCTAAATCCTACCCAAGCGATCGGCTCCCTAATACATAAATACCCTGTGTCGGCCCCACGATAGGGTGTATCACTCCCTAAAGTGGCAACCAATTGGCATAGGCATATTTACAGATGTCACGGCGTCTTACATCCTCAGAGGCAGACCGGGATCCATGCACGCACATGACCCGGTTGGAACGCACCATCAACACCCATCGCCATTATCAGAATGAACCACTTATAATTAGTTCAGTAAGCGTGCCCGGACCCTACCTACAATTGGGTCAAAGTTTTGATACCAGAAAGGGTTACTGACTAATATGGGTCCTAAACAACAAATGACACAAGTATTCCCCCTTGTGTCCCCAGACTATCAGATTCAGATTAACTTATTAACAGAGTTCAGACATACAAAGTTCAGACGATCAGTTTTCAGACTAACGGATCAGATAACAGATTTACAAACTTGCCTAACTTGGTGTGGGTCCTACAGATCCGCAAAACAGGTTCGTTTAATTTATCAATCAAGTTAGTTTATCCAGACCAGGTATCAAATTGGTTCTCAGCCTTATCAAATTACTGAGTTGGATTGGTTAAGTATAGTTCAACTTAACCCCGTTAAATTACCGAGTTCAGATTGGTTAAGTGTAGGTTAACTTAACCCCGTTAATTTACCGAGTTCAGATTGGTTAAGTGTCATAAGTCAAATTTACTTAACCTTATCATGTAGCATTAATTAATTTAATGCACCTTAACCTCTTACGTTAGAACTCGTTGTGGTTACTAGTTAAGCCGGGCGGGTTCGGGTAGCTTTACACCACAACCTAGTCTAACCTCGGGTTCAAGCACTACTTGACCAACTTCTCACATTGGGTCTTATTGTTTGTAGCCACTAGTTAAGCCGGTCGGTTCCGGGTAGATTTGTGCTACAAACTCAACCCAACCTCGAGTTGGCCACATTTATATTTTCTAAGTGTCATGTCCATTATGTTTCCAAAACATAATTACAAGTTAACATATCATGTCATGTTATAAAAACCATGTTCATGTCATAATGTTACCCAACCCCAACGTAATCCCATCGTTTACATAGTCGCAACAACGCATAAAGGATAAAATAGGGAACTTGGCATAACCATGACAAAAAGATGTTGAAGCCACAAGTTTAACATGGTGGCATATGAAATGTTCATATGTTCATATACTTGCATATTGCATTATTAGGCCTCAAAAGCATGCATAAAACCAAACTTAGCATATAAGTGATACATGGTGGTAAATGACATGTAGAAATGGCCATAAGTTCGCATTTAGCCTCACATGCAAGTTATCATAAGGGATATGATAACTTACATGTTGCCAAAATGCAACCTTTAGCATAAAGCTTGAAGCTTTAGGTTCATAAACTCAAGGTAAGCTTACATAACATGATAACATGAGTAAAACGATCAACCCAAACTTGCATAACATACATGGCAAACTTGCATATCATAACATAGCAAACTTGCATAACATAACATGGTAAACTTGCATATCATAACATGGCAAACTTGCATAGCATAACATAGTAAACTTGCATATCATAACATGGCATACTTGCATAACATAACATGGTAAACTTGCATATCATAACATGGCAAACTTGCATAGCATAACATAGTAAACTTGCATATCATAACATGGCATACTTGCATAACATAACATGGTAAACTTGCATATCATAACATGGCAAACTTGCATAACATAATATAGCAAACTTGCACAACATAACATGGCAAACTTGCATAACATAATAGCATGTAACATACTTAATGTTCAAACCCAAACTTGCAACATTCATTTAACTTCATAGTTCATATCTAAGAGTAGGAAAAGGGCTTACAATGCTATGAAGACCCAAAAATATATATAGATTGAGACGAAGCCCTTATGCAACAATAAAACCCCAAATATGAAGCTCCAAATCAATAAAAACCCTTGCTTTATGATGTAAAGATTGCAACTTGACTTGAATGCAAGCTAATAATGCTCATTTAAACTTGAAATCACTAGAATGAACATGAATCTCTCATAGGAATAAGCTTAGAGATTTTTAAGAGAGAGTGGAGGCCATGAGAGGAATAATTTTGCCATAGTTTAGTTGCATGAATGAATAATGATGATTTAGGGTTAGGTTAGGGGCTTATTTATAGAGATTAGGATTAGTTTCAACCTTAGGATTAAACCCTAATTCCAATCTCAGCCCTTAAAACCGAATCTGGCCCCAAAACCTAACCAAAACCCCAAAATGGTGCACCAGGCAAAACTGCCCGGCTGAACCAAGTCGACAGCCAAGTCGACAGGGCTGTCGACTTGGGTCCAACCAAGTCGACTGCCAAGTCGACAGGCCTGTCGACTTGGTTGGCTTGGCGGGAAATTTCCCGCCTAGCCTTCCAGGCCCGAAATTCGAAATTTGAACTTGAAATTCAAATCTGTTTTGAACTTGAAATTTTCTGAAAACTTCATTGGGCCTTAATCGGGTCATACGGACTCCGATTTTCGAAAACTCGGACTCTATTTCGCGTATTTTTCCGAGACGAACACAATGGCATAGCCCGTTTCCCTTGATTCAGATTTTTTTAAATTAAATTCTGCCTCGATTTACGTTATAACAGGTTATCAGAAATACGGGTTGTTACATTCTCCCCTCCTTAAAGGATTTCATCCTCGAAATCTTCAAGTTAGGAAGAACGCATCCTACCATCCATCATCCATCTACTCAAATCATCATTCACGAGCAATCATTGTCCTTAAAGATTCTAATGCGGTATGAACATATGCAAAAGGTGTGTGTATATGTTCTTATCTAATGCAAAGATCATCAATGCAAAGTATGTTAGTGAAATGAATCCATTATGTATGCAAATAGTCCTAATCATATAATACTATATGTGTGCACAAACATTCGTCCATATGCAACATCCATGTGCTGAATTAACCATCTTGCAACCATAAGAATTGAAAATGTACACACTTCCATATGCAATATGAGAGTGTATTTCAAGCCGATCTAGTGCCTAGTGTGTGTTTATGCATCCACGAGCAACAACTAGCAACCACTTGCATCCACTTGCAACCATCAAACATAACATGTCTCAAACACATGTTTACATCCATAGGATTCCTATCTCAACAAGATACAGTCGAGTGATGGAAGCGAGTACAGATAAAACAAAAACTTGGTACATATACTTACAGACTACTAGTACAGATCAGATTTCCCCAAATGATTCTTAGGAAACTAAGCATGGTAGAAACCCAGAATGTATTCGTCATAGTCACCCTCATGCCCAACACAGATACTCTCAAACCCCAATTTATCACAAACAGATGAGTTATAACTCTCAGGGAGTTTGAGACTATTACCAGATCAGAAGCAAGACTAGCATTAAAGTACCGAGTTTCCATTACAGAATCAAAATACCAGAAAAAGAGTTTCAAACTAAAAATCAGACAAGGAAAATTAAACATCCTACAGACAAATTATTCTAGCCCTAATCTATTCACTCGCCATGCGAGTATCCACCGTTCCTTCCGATGTAGTCCCTTTCTTCTTCGGGCAGTCCCTAGTGAAGTGTCCCATCTCTCCACAGTTAAAGCAAGTGCCCTTCCTCTTTCTGCAATCCTTGTTTAGATGAGTTGAGCTTCCACAAGTAAAGCACTTCTTTTCCTTCTTATCTTCAGACTTCTCCTCCTTCTTTTGCATTTCCTTTTTGGGCCCCGTTTTCTTGTTTTGAGACTCATTCACCTTAACCTCCTTCTTTGCACTCTTGTTCTCTTCATTGAGTAGGGCCATATCTACCAAACTCTCAAACGTGGCCCCCATGGGCACATGAGACATAGCTAACTCCTGTAACGGCTCATTCAATCCTCTAGCAAAACGAAGAGCATTCTTCTGAGTAGTACTCACCATATCCAAGCCAAAACGAGCTAATAATTGAACTTGTTCACATATTCTTTGACAGACATGTCTCCTTGCTTCAAAGCAATAAACCTCTCCATTTGCAAATTCTCTTCAGCAGAAGACAGAAACTTAAGCCCGAATCTTGTCCTGAAATCGGCCCAAGTCTCAACGGGCCTAGTCGCGGTGGTGATCTCCCACCAATAAGCGGCTTCATCCTTCATAAGCCAAACCGCCAACAAGATCTTTCTCTGATCATCTAATCCAAAGATAGCGAATAAATCCTCGGTCTCTTTCAACCAATTCCGGGCCTCTACAAAAGTCTCGGTACCTAGAAAGTTCTTGCCACCCATTGCTTTGAAGTCCTTGCAAATCTTCGTGAACTCTACTGGAGGATGCTGAGGAGGAGGAGGAGGAGGAACCTCAGCGACAGGAGGAGGAGGAACATTAACCACCGGAGGAGGAATAACATTTGCGGGGCTGGCTTCGGTCGCCCTAGCCTCCATAAGTCTCCTATACCAAACAGGAACTTGCACTCCCTCTGGGATAACAAAGTTATCTGCCATACTGAAACGAAGGAAAAGATAGATTCAGAACGAGGAAACTAAGAATAGATAACTAAGGATTGTGCTAATGGCTTTTGGGGAATAGCCTTTTTTTAAAATACTAGACTTTTCTTTGGAAAATACTTTATACTTGATTTGAAAATAGTTTTTCAAAAGCTTTTGTTCCTTCTCGTAAACCATATGCTCTGATACCAAATGTAACACCCCACCTCCGCCAGGGTGGCTCTTGCAAGCACTCTGACTTTGGAGGGGCGTTAAAACAGGTAAACATGCATAATGATATATCAAGGCAAAACATAACATATGTATTTATGTAATCAGAGTAAATAAGATAGATAAAATAGCGGAAGATTTTAAACCATTTCAAAACAAGTCAGGTACAACAAAGTATCATCTTTCCAAATAAACAAGTCTAGATAAAACATCAACTGAAAAACTGAAATATATAAAGTACTATCCCCAAAATGACGTGGTAAACCATAGCATGCTCACTGTCCAAAAGTACATGAGCTCAATCCAGCAAGCAAGCAAAGCGATCCAAGCTAAGCACCAATGTTCCCACCCTGAGAACCTGGGGGGGGGGGGACGGAAGAAAAGAAGCGAAAGGAAAACGGGTCAGTCATAAAGACTGGTAAGCCCTATCTACTATCAGCATAAAAACTAGTAAAGTTAACTGGCATGAGGAACTGAGATGAACATAAGGATAATTACATACTAGCATGGTGAATATCTAACAGATAGTTCAAAGGAGTCATCGCATAATCAAGGTGAAGTTTTTCACCACAGGTGTACCAGCATTCTAACATGTCATGTATAAACAAGAATTTATCCCTTGGCCTAAACTTGGCCCAGTATCAGGTGTTTGACTTAAATCAAGATCCAACTTCTTGGTACCAATTCTAGTATAACTGGATTAGGTGTTACCCCAATGTTTACATCGAAACAGGACGGAACAGAATGGTCCATACAGAGATAGAGTTTGGGGAAAATGGGCTTTTACCACCCTAACAGATAAAGTACAGAAACGGAATGCTAACAATAATGGGCCTTTACCACCCTAACAGAACAGAGTACAGAAACGGAATACTACAATTAGGTGTACACTAGTAGTGGGCCTTTACCACCCTAACAGACGGTACCACGCAGAAACAGACGGGTGTTACCACCCAACAAAACAGACGGTACCAACAGAATCAGACAGAGCTAAGTGTACCCTAAATCCTACCCAAGCGATCGGCTCCCTAATACATAAATACCCTGTGTCGGCCCCACGATAGGGTGTATCACTCCCTAAAGTGGCAACCAATTGGCACAGGCATATTTACAGATGTCACGGCCTCTTACATCCTCAGAGGCAGACCAGGATCCATGCACGCACATGACCCGGTTGGAACGCACCATCAACACCCATCGCCATTATCAGAATGAACCACTTATAATTAGTTCAGTAAGCGTGCCCGGACCCTACCTACAGTTGGGTCAAAGTTTTGATACCAGAAAGGGTTACTGACTAATATGGGTCCCAAACAACAAATGACACAAGTATTCCCCCTTTGTGTCCCTAGACTATCAGATTCAGATTAACTTATTAACAGAGTTCAGACATACAAAGTTCAGACGATCAGTTTTCAGACTAACGGATCAGATAACATATTTACAAACTTGCCTAACTTGGTGTGGGTACTACAGATCCGCAAAACAGGTTCGTTTAATTTATCAATCAAGTTAGTTTATCCAGACCAGGTATCAAATTGGTTCTCAGCCTTATCAAATTACTGAGTTGGATTGGTTAAGTATAGTTCAACTTAACCCCGTTAAATTACCGAGTTCAGATTGGTTAAGTGTAGGTTAACTTAACCCCGTTAATTTACCGAGTTCAGATTGGTTAAGTGTCATAAGTCAAATTTACTTAACCTTATCATGTAGCATTAATTAATTTAATGCACCTTAACCTCTTACGTTAGAACTCGTTGTGGTTACTAGTTAAGCCGGGCGGGTTCGGGTAGCTTTACACCACAACCTAGTCTAACCTCGGGTTCAAGCACTACTTGACCAACTTCTCACATTGGGTCTTATTGTTTGTAGCCACTAGTTAAGCCGGTCGGTTCCGGGTAGATTTGTGCTACAAACTCAACCCAACCTCGAGTTGGCCACATTTATATTTTCTAAGTGTCATGTCCATTATGTTTCCAAAACATAATTACAAGTTAACATATCATGTCATGTTATAAAAACCATGTTCATGTCATAATGTTACCCAACCCCAACGTAATCCCATCGTTTACATAGTCGCAACAACGCATAAAGGATAAAATAGGGAACTTGGCATAACCATGACAAAAAGATGTTGAAGCCACAAGTTTAACATGGTGGCATATGAAATGTTCATATGTTCATATACTTGCATATTGCATTATTAGGCCTCAAAAGCATGCATAAAACCAAACTTAGCATATAAGTGATACATGGTGGTAAATGACATGTAGAAATGGCCATAAGTTCGCATTTAGCCTCACATGCAAGTTATCATAAGGGATATGATAACTTACATGTTGCCAAAATGCAACCTTTAGCATAAAGCTTGAAGCTTTAGGTTCATAAACTCAAGGTAAGCTTACATAACATGATAACATGAGTAAAACGATCAACCCAAACTTGCATAACATACATGGCAAACTTGCATATCATAACATAGCAAACTTGCATAACATAACATGGTAAACTTGCATATCATAACATGGCAAACTTGCATAGCATAACATAGTAAACTTGCATATCATAACATGGCATACTTGCATAACATAACATGGTAAACTTGCATATCATAACATGGCAAACTTGCATAGCATAACATAGTAAACTTGCATATCATAACATGGCATACTTGCATAACATAACATGGTAAACTTGCATATCATAACATGGCAAACTTGCATAACATAATATAGCAAACTTGCACAACATAACATGGCAAACTTGCATAACATAATAGCATGTAACATACTTAATGTTCAAACCCAAACTTGCAACATTCATTTAACTTCATAGTTCATATCTAAGAGTAGGAAAAGGGCTTACAATGCTATGAAGACCCAAAAATATATATAGATTGAGACGAAGCCCTTATGCAACAATAAAACCCCAAATATGAAGCTCCAAATCAATAAAAACCCTTGCTTTATGATGTAAAGATTGCAACTTGACTTGAATGCAAGCTAATAATGCTCATTTAAACTTGAAATCACTAGAATGAACATGAATCTCTCATAGTAATAAGCTTAGAGATTTTTAAGAGAGAGTGGAGGCCATGAGAGGAATAACTTTGCCATAGTTTAGTTGCATGAATGAATAATGATGATTTAGGGTTAGGTTAGGGGCTTATTTATAGAGATTAGGATTAGTTTCAACCTTAGGATTAAACCCTAATTCCAATCTCAGCCCTTAAAACCGAATCTGGCCCCAAAACCTAACCAAAACCCCAAAATGGTGCACCAGGCAAAACTGCCCGGCTGAACCAAGTCGACAGCCAAGTCGACAGGGCTGTCGACTTGGGTCCAACCAAGTCGACTGCCAAGTCGACAGGCCTGTCGACTTGGTTGGCTTGGCGGGAAATTTCCCGCCTAGCCTTCCAGGCCCGAAATTCGAAATTCGAACTTGAAATTCAAATCTGTTTTGAACTTGAAATTTTCTGAAAACTTCATTGGGCCTTAATCGGGTCATACGGACTCCGATTTTCGAAAACTCGGACTCTATTTCGCGTATTTTTCCGAGACGAACGCAATTGCAGAGCCCGTTTCCCTTGATTCAGATTTTTTTAAATTAAATTCTGCCTCGATTTACGTTATAACAGGTTATCAGAAATACGGGTTGTTACAGTAGAAATAAAAACCAACTTTTTATTATTTTCCAGAAAACAGTCATAAGCTCATATATCCAAAATACAAATTATTCCATTACATAAACTGAAAACAAAAGTAAATTATTCCCCATAAATAGCAGAAGCAGCCATAGCATAGCCCAAGACCAAACCGTACATGAGCTGTCAGAAAGCAAGTTGAATCCAAGCTAAGAGCTAGTGTTTCCCCCCTGAGAACCTGGGGGGAAGAAACGAGAGAAAAGAGGCGAAAGAAAGAGGGTCAGTCATAAAGACTGGTAAGCCCTAGTGACTTTCAGTATGAAAACTAGTAAAGGTAACATGATATGTGAAAACTGGAATTAAACATAAGGGTGATAACAGAACCGGTAGGATAATCAAGATAACAAGATAAGTCAAGTCTAGCATCGCATGTTCAAGGTTCGCTGCACCATCTGTACTAGTGTTCTAACCCATGTCAAGTATTAATCATGAAATGATCCCTTAGCCCAGTGTCATGAAGTGACCCATTACGGGGTCCTACGGTACGATCTATTAATCGATCGGCTCCCTACAAGTCCTAGCTCGTCATGTGTCTGTGTCATACGGCCCTATCCAGAAATGTAGTTACCTGTGCTAGGTCCACCATAGGGTGTATCAAGTCCTATGGTGCCAACCACCGACACGAATCAAGCATGCACAATGTAAATCTACGGGTGCCCAATTCCTGCTTTTTCAACTCCGGACTACGTGCACGACCATAGCTCGCCTGAACCTACAATGGCGCACCTACTCAGCCGTCGTTCTGGTCGCTTACAATCAGCCCAGTAATCGTGCCCCACCCTGCCTAGTCCCAGGGTATCATGATACATCTAAGTGGGTTACTGCTGAAAAGGACCGCGTAACTAGGGTTTCTAATGGGTTAAGTGTTGTCATTCAAATTCGTGACTTAACCCTATCCAGATCGTGTATCAAGTTGGTTAAGTGTGTTCAAGCAGTTCATGACTTAACCCTATCAAGTCATCGTGTCTAGTTGGTTAAGTATATTCAAGTGGTTCATGACTTAACCCTATCATGTGGCATTAATTCATTAGTGCATGCCAACCTCTCACATTAGACTAACTGTTGTGGTTACTGGATTTGCCGGGCGGTTCCGGGCAGATTTACACCACAACATAGTCTAACCTCGGGTTTTTACGTGCAATATGACCAACTACCCACATTGGATCCTATTGTTTGCAGCCACTGGATTTGCCGGGCGGTTCCGGGCAGATTTACACTGCAAACTCAACCCAACCTCGAGTTGGCCATTTTCAAGTTTATCTAACTGTCGTGCCCACGTTCAAGTTTTCATGTCTAGATTCATGTCAAGTTTTTCAGGTCATGTTTCATGTCAAATCTTGTCAAGTTCATGTCCATATCCAGGTTCAAGTAGGGCTGTCAATGGGTCGGGTCGGGTTCGGGTTGGGTCAAGTCGGGTTCGGGTTGATTTATAAACGGGTCGGGTCAACCCATTTATTAAACGGGTCATTTTTCTCAACCCTAACCCGACCCGTTTATAAACGGGTTGACCCGACCCGACCCGTGTAACCCGTTTAGCTAAACGGGTCGGGTCGGGTCGGGTCAGATCGAATCGGGTCGACCCGTTAGCTACTATTATTCAATGGACTAATATGTTCATTGTTGCCACTTGCCATGTTGGTAAATGGTAATATAAACATTCACTACAAACACATTCACTAGACTAATAAAGTAATACATTCACTGGGACTGATTAGTGAATCACTCATTTAACCATTTAGGCAATCACTGGACTAATAAAGTAATGCATTCAAGACTAATAAAGGAAACACATTCACTGGACTAATGTCTAATAGTGATACATTCAAATATTCAATAATATAATCACTCAAACACATTCACTGGACTGGACTAATACAAATTACCCATTTGACCATTCACCAAGCAACACAACATTGATTCATTGAACATACAACATTAGTTACCAACAACATAATACATTCGTACAAATTACCAACAGCATAATACATTCGTACAAATACAAGAAGCTACTCTAACTTTAGTTATACAATGCAACAACTGCAGTCTTATAACCTGAAAGCATAATACCATTAAGTTGACTGACTGCCTCAGTGCCTCACATCCCACTACGGCACTATCTGAGAGCATAATACAGTTAAGTTAGTAAACATTTGCTATTCATAGAATTTATCTTGTGTTGACTACGAAGTAACCAAGTACGGTGACAGACACATAGCACAGCATGTACAATGTACTGATGCAAATGGGTTAATTCTAACTAGACCAATGCATGGCATTAATGTCAATTACAGTTCATCTTCCCTCCTATTCATTCCAGCAGTTTCAAGATGAAATGCACATGCCACACACTCTATGCAGATAGCACAACGTAGCAACTAGAAAGTAGTACATAAAACATAATACCATATATATACTTAGTAATCAGTTAGCAATTTATGTATGTTGGGTGCACATGTGTAGGTGTATGTATGTGCATGTATATGCACATCGAGACACACTGAAACATTGGATAGTGAAGCCAATGCCTCCCCTCTAAATCCAAAGCTTTTATCATTTATATTGTCCGCAATGTGACTCCTGGATGTTGCTAACAAATTCAAGACTATAAGGTTACTCAAATCTATGAACAGAAATAACAGGATGAAAACTGATGATTTGGATGTAAACATTTGTAGTGTGATCCCTGTTTAAACTGTAAAATGCATCTAGAAAGTTAAACTGTTGTAGTGCACATGTCATCGACCTTAACATGCAACCTCACTCAGCCAAAATATTAGCAAGTACTAAATCTATATGGTTTTAATTTTTTGTTAGTTCAGAACAACCTCATGCATGTGAATATAAAATCTGTGTCTCCTATAACTCCACATGGTTTTATTACCGTTTTGTTTGATGCATCAGAGGCACTTAGCAACAGCCGCAAGCCGGTGTCACATAACAGTAGTCGTGAACCGCCGCCATGTTGCAGCAGCCGTGAGCCACTGCCATGTAGCAGCAGCCGTGAGCCTGCTCACGTCTGCTGCTACATGGCAGCGGCTCACGGCTGCTGCTACATGGCGGCGGCTCACGGCGGCTGCTATGTGACAGCGGCTTGCGGCTGCTACCATGTGGCACTTTGCTGTTGCAAATATAACATGAGTTGTAATATAACATGTAGTATGTACCTCTTATACGTGTGTGTCCATTTGTGGGTAGCTAGAAGAACATTCGGCGGTTTGAGAGTGAGTACTGCTGATTTCCAAGTTGCTAATGTCCTCCGTTAACTCTTCAAGATTAGGTGGCAACGTAGTAACTCCTGTCAAGTTATTAAATTTTTAGAAAAGAAAATATTACGCACTAGACAAATATAATAAGAACGTTAACCTTCATCTCCAAATATCCAATCTCTTGTACATATGATTGCCTGAACAACTTCAGGCTTAAGTGCGCTTCGGTATTGATCAAGAACTCGACCACCTACACTAAACGATGCTTCGGATGCAACCGTAGATATAGGAATGGGTAGAACATCACGAGCCATAATAGATAATTCCCGAAATCTAAACTGATTAGCTCTCCAATATTCCAGAATATCCAAATTTGTCTTCCTATCCAATTTTGGTTCATCTAAATATAGTTCCAATTGTGTTTTCTGAGCTGAAAAGGTAAATTCTTCACTCTCGAAATTATCAAAATCCTGCATATATGTTATTATATACATTAAACACAAAATAATTTAATTGAGGGAAAAATTGTAGACATTTATGCATAGTTAGTTATATAAAGCTTACATTCATAACATCCAAGCATTCCCTAGAAACAAGTATGTCATCGGGAGAAGATTGACTCTGATTGCTAGAAACGGTGTCAACTCTTTTACCATATAATCGCATGTAAGCATCAAAAAGAGCAAATATAGTTTCACGAACTTTACTCATTTCTATAGAACCACCACCATAAAGTCGCTTGAATGAAAACTCCACAAACTGAATTTTATATCTAGGATCTAAAATAACAGCAATCGAGAGAATAAGACTATACGCCTTCCAATACTTCTCAAATTTCCCCATCATGCCACACGCAATCTTACTAATAAAACTATCACCATCAGACCTAGCTTTTTGCAATGTGTCTTGAACAACGAATACTTGAGGAAAATACAAATTTACAGTAGGATATTTCGTGCCAGAAAAAAGACAAGTAACTTCATAGAAAACCTTCAAAAACTTACAAATTTGTTCTAGTTTCACCCATTCAGAATGAGAAATCGTGTGCTTGTAGTTAGAATCACTCAACTGTAAATGACGAAAAGCACATTGATAATAAAGAGCACTCTCGAGCATGAGAAAGGTGGAATTCCATCTAGTAGGAACATCCTGACGTAAACCTTTTTTACACTCCAAAGAAACATGAGATACACATTCTAAAAATTTCTGTTTTCGCGCTTGTGAACCTCTTACATATTTGATGCTCTCCCTAATTTTTGACACACATACATCAACTTCTTTTAACCCATCTTGCACTATAAGATTAAGAATATGAGCACAACATCTAATGTGAAAAAAATCACCATCCATCAACAAAAATTCCCTCAATAAAAGTTGCTCCTTCAGCAGATTAACAAATACATCATTTGCACTCGCATTGTCTAAAGTAATGGAAAATATTTTCTTGTCAATGCCCCAATCAATCAACAAATTATAAATCTTTTCGGATAAAGCAACTCCGGTGTGGGGAGGAGGCATAAAACAAAAATTTAAGACTCTTTTTTGGAGGACCCAGTTAGCATCAACAAAATGAGCAGTCAAACAAATATATCCATCAGTTGCTATAGAAGTCCATAAATCAGAAGTCAAACAAATTCTCCCTGGAATTGATACTAACAAGTCTTTAAGCCGTGATTTTTCCCTTTCGAACATTTTCATTACATCGGCTCTAGCAGTATTTCTAGAAATCAACTTAATGTCGGGACTAACATAAGAAAATAATTGCTTAATGCCAGCATACTCAACAAATTGAAACGGCAAATCATGCATCAATATTGCCGTTACCAATAATTCCCTAAACTTTTCTGCATCAAATCTAGAAGACCGAGTTATAATAGAGCCCTCAACCTGACTCAAAAGCAACTGACCTAAATCTCGACTGGTAGTTTTGGTACAAGTTTTGATATGACGTTTTAGATTTCCGGTGCCATAATTACTATTACATAAATAAATAATACCGCATTTCAAACACTTGGCTCTTTGCTTTTCATCATCTTGCAATGGAATAATTTCAAACTTTGTCCATACCTTAGAAGTAAGCTTTCTGTTGAATATATGATTTTTTGTTTGATGATAACAAATAGATTTTTACTGATGTGTTTGATGGTGAAATAATTAGTATTATTGGTTGATGATGCTTTACACAAAATACAGGAAATTTACACAAGTTTTTGTCTTCCAATAATATATTTTTATTCCACAAAACAATTACATACTCTCACTTATTACATTCTCTTTTGTTTCAAATTCACAATTACAAATAAATTCAGTTCAAATGTCTACACTACATATACATCTCTTCTTGCTGGATTAATCTTGTTGTGCTCACTCTAACTGTCCCAAGCTCCTAGTGCATCATCCTGAAACCTGTCACAAAAGAAGATACACACAGTACGCTGGAACTAAAATAAACACTGGACAAATAAATTTTTACTGTTTGATTGATTCTCTATTTGTCTCAGTTTTCTGTGTGTTTTTCTCATCATATTTCAGACTTGAACAGCCACGCCATAACCATACTGGTTTGCTGATCAGAACCAAATGTTTCTGACCAGCCTCAACACAGTACAGATTGACTGCTGTTTGTTTTTTTGTTCCTTTTGTTTCAGAATCAAAAGACAAGATAAAAATCAAAAGAAGGAATACATCAGCAAACACATTACAGTGTGAAAAAGCAAGTGCCAAGTGTAAACAAGAAATTTCAGAAATCTCAAGACTGGTGGAAATTGAAGTATGGTGAGTGGAGCAGCTAAATGATCATGAGTACATACTAAAACATGTATGTCGAGCAAGTATACAGGGAAGCTAGACAAGTCAGAAATATTCATGGTACAACTGCACAAAAATGTTCAACTCAAATGGCAAATGCATGGTGTAGCAGTTCAAGTTTCATGGAACAAAGGGCACAGGTACAAAATACGTGGTCGAGCCAGTTTCAAACAAAGCAAGTGATGGCAAGTAATAAAAACAACCAGTGAGCAAAAACTTGGCTCAAGGTTGATTATAAACAGCAATGAGAAATGAGTGCAACAGTAAGCCCAACATGGATGGTGCAAGCATCAACAACATGGTTAAGGAGAAAACATACAAGTATGGCACTGTCAGCATAATGTGTTCAGAGAATCAACATGATGGCTCATAAACAATGGTTAAAGAAATCAGATTTGTCATGTATATCATAAAATGTTTTTTCTGTGAAACAAATTGTTTTTGTTTTCAGATTTCAATTTGGCAAGAAAATAATTTTTGCATGAAAGAATATTCAGATTTAATGGTGATGGCAAGAGTATATTAGAAATGCAGAAATTCAGTGTTCATACTTTTGGCAAGTGATAATCAGTCATCAAGCTTTGGAAAACAAATTGGGGCAAGGAAAGTTTTTATTCCAGAAATCATAGAGCAATGTTTGGCAAGTTTGCCAAAAGTCCAAATGGTTATATGGGGGCAAGTACTTCTGTCGTAAAATCAATCAAAGACACACAAAGCCAGAATAAATCAAGTTTTTTTTGGCAACAATTTTTTAAAGGGAGAAAACTTTAATCACAGAATATTGCTTGTCATTTTTCTTCTTTTTTGGCCAAAAAAAATCTTTTCAAATTCAAGGCAAAGCCGAGCAATTTTAGAAGAGCCAGCAATGGAAAGATTTCAAAAACTTATCCAGATTTATCACAACAATCACGGCAACAAAATTCAAGAAAAGCCACAGCTAATCTTTCAAGGCAATTTAATTCGATCAAAGCAACAGTATTTAGGTCTCTGATAAATCAAGACAAACAACGCAGTTTCAAAATGTTCAAGTTTCAATTCAGAGTAAATTTGGCAAGAACATTAAAGAAATTTTTCAAGGCTGATTTTTTTTTGGCAAGAATTCAAAAAGGATTTCCACAAAATTCTCAAGGGCCGATTCAATCAAGGCCGTATAAACAGCAAATCAAATAGCAAGGGACGACAAACAATCAAGCCGAGAAATTCATATCCAATTCAAGGAGAGCCAAAATCAAAGCAAATAAAAAGGGGCAAGTCTCTAATGCGAAATCAGAGAGAAAGGGTTTCTAAGACCCTATATAAACACACACTTTCATCATCGACCTGGTATCCAACAATCCGACAGCAAAAAAGAAAACCCTAAATTCAAATCAGAAATCTTACGTAGTTGGATCGTGAGAGAGACCATAGCTGAGTCGTGCTGGAAGACATATTCAGCAAATTCATTTCCGCAAACAAATTAAAATCAAAGGGACTCGAGATTTCCAGAAACCCTAGTTTTTTTTTCTTTTGATCGCTGCCGCCATTCCAGATACCCAAAGCAAAAGAGAGAACAACGAATAAGCGAAGAGTTGAGCGGGCCGGCCTAATTTGGTTTGGCTAAGCCAAGTCATTAAAAAGGGGAACTATTGCCTTTGTTTTTTTTTTATTCCCTGTTTTTTTTTTTTGTTGTAATTCCTTAACAACAGTACTTTCTTTTTCTCTTTTTTGAAACTAGGTATACACATTACTGGTCTGTAGTGTGGGAAAAACTGGTCTAGGTTACATAGGTCAGTCTAGGATTTTCAGCTTAGGGACAGACAGGAGCAGGAGTTGCAAGTTTACATAGGATTGTAAGCGGGATCTGTTTGTATCTCCTAGTAGAAATCTTAGAAAGGCAGCAGTAGGCACAGTTTGCCGAAGCTGGGTATCTTGCGTGTGATTTTTCTTTCTGCATTTTTTATTATCTCTGAATTAATTGTAATTTATTGTTAAAAACCCTATTCACCCCCCCCCCCCCCCTCTAGGGTTATTATCGATCCTACAATTGGTATCAGAGCCAGTGTATAACCCTAGAATCATGACTTCAATGAACAATGATTTTTCTGAAGGTCAATCTATTGCTAGACCACCCATGTTCAATGGTGGTGATTACACATATTGGAAAGCTAGGATGAAAATCTATCTTGTTTCTGTTGATTATGATGTCTGGGATATCATTGAAACTGGATATAAACCCCCTACTGAAATTGTTAATGGAACTGTAACACCTAAACCAAAAAGTAGGTGGGATGCGAATGATAAGAAATTATACTCTTTAGATTCTAAAGCTATGAATGCTCTGATTTGTGCTCTTGATAAAACTGAATATAACAGAATCTCTCATTGTAATACAGCCCAGGAAATTTGGCATACTCTGAAAGTCACACACGAAGGAACTTCTCAGGTTAAAGAATCTCGTCTTGCCATGTTCAGCAATGAATATGAAAACTTCATCATGCAGAAGGACGAGAGCATCAAGGACATGTATGGTCGCTTCTCAGTGCTGGTCTACAATGCTAGAGCTCTTGGAAAGATCTATACAGAAGTGGAGCTTGTGAGGAAGATTCTGCGTATTCTGCCAATGAACTTCGAAGCAAAAGTCACAGCCATTCAAGAATCTAAAGATCTGAGCCAGCTGAGCATGGAAGAGCTTATCGGGAATCTAATGACATGTGAAATGGAGCTAAAAGCAAGAGAAGTTCGCAACAACTCAGATCTGAAAAAGAAGTCAATAGCTTTGTCCAACACCGTCACCAGCGATAGTGAAGATCCTATTGAACAGCTTGCCATGGCAGTCAGACAACTCACGAAGTGGAGCAAATTCAAACCTCGGAGAAATAAACCAAAGACCAACAATTCAGAAGACGAACCACTCTGCTACAACTGTCAAAAGCCTGGACACATAAAACCAAATTGTCCACTTCTCCAAAGAAACAAGAAGAAAAAGAAAGCTTTTGCCATAACTTGGGATGACGAGGAAGGAGAAGAAGATTCAGACAACAGTGAGGAAGAAAGCAACCTGTGCTTCATGACGAAGTCAGATCTAGAAGATGCCAACGAAGAAACCACTGAGGTATACAGTTATAACGATCTAGTTTTAATGTGTAAACACCTTTCTGAAATTATTGACACATTAGAGTCAGAGACAGAGAAACTGAAAGCAAAAAACCTTGATCTTGTTCACAATAACAAGAAGTTGAAATCTGAACTTGAAAATGTTTCAAAAAACGTTAGTCTAGATTGTGAAATTTGTAAGGCTGTGAATTTAGAACTTTTAACACTCAAGTGCACCATTGAGGATCTTGAAAAAATGAATTCGATTCTTAAAAAGAATGATGACACCAAAAGAAAGAATTATGTTGAACGATGCACTTCATTGGTAAATGAGAACACAATGTTAAGAACGAAAGTTCAAGATCTTGAAGTTGCTTTGAATAAATTTTCAATTGGTCAAACGTCTTTTAAAATGTTGCTTGGAAATCAACTGTTTGCAAATAATAGAAAAGGACTTGGTTTTGGAAAGATACAAGAAAGAAGGACTAGGATTGACAATGCTAAAGGTAGAGGCATCTTTCCCAAATGTGTAAAATGTGGAGAAATTGGTCACAGTCATGAAAACTGCAAGAACGATAATAAAATTCGTAAGTTCAAAAAGGTTTGGGTTCCTAAACACTTGGCACACAATTATCACAATGATTGGAACACAAATAATGAGAAAAATCAAATCTGGATTCCAAAAGAGTCTTATCACTTTTCTATGACTGATATGCTTGGACCTAGAAGATTCTCTGGGTCATCCTCTTCTATGTTTGTGTAGGTATGCTGGCGGGCTAAGGAGCAACAAAAATGGTATTTGGATTCAGGTTGCTCCCGACATATGACAGGGGACAAAAGACTGTTCCTTAGCCTTGAAAAACATAAAGGTGGGAATGTGACTTTAGGAGACAACATCAAATGTAAAATCATAGGTAAAGGAAAAGTAGGTAACAGTATTTTTGCCTTAACCGATGTTTTATATGTTGATAATCTATTTCACAATCTTATCTCTATCAGTCAACTTTGTGATTAAGGAATGAATGTTGTGTTTGATAGTAATATCTGCAAAATCATTGAAATATCCTCTGGAAAGGTTGTTTTTACTGGGAAAAGAAGAGGAAATGTCTACACACTCTCTTTCGATGATGTAACTGTTTCTAGGTGCTTAGTAGCAACGGAAGAGGAGGCAGTTCTATGGCACAGAAGGCTGGCACATGCAAGTATGGGTCTTCTTGAAAGGCTGGAAACAAATGAGCTTGTCAGAGGCTTACCTCATCAGAAATTCAAAAATAACAAAATGTGTAAAGCCTGTACCATGGGAAAACTTAGTCGCTCGTCCTTTCGTCCAAAAAATGTTGTTAGTACTTCACGAGTACTTGAGTTGATTCATATGGATTTGTTTGGACCTACTGACACTGCTAGCTTAAATGGTAAACGTTATTGTTATGTATTGGTTGATGATTACTCTAGATTTACATGGGTTTACTTTCTAGCCAAAAAGTCTGAAGTTTTTGACTATTTTTCAAAGTTTTCAAAACTTGTTCAAAATGAAAAAGGAGTTTCAATTAAAACTCTGAGAAGTGATCATGGAGGTGAATTTGAAAATTTAGACTTTGAAAATTTTTGTGAAGAAAATGGTTTTAAACATGAATTTTCCGCTCCTCGAACACCTCAACAAAATGGGGTGGTTGAAAGGAAAAATCGTACATTACAAGAAATGGCTAGATCTATGTTATGTGAATATAATTTGCCTCAAACCTTCTGGGCTGAGGCAGTAAATACTTCATGCTATGTAATGAACAGAGTTATGATTAGACCAATACTTAATAAAACGTCATATGAACTGTGGTCTAACAAAAAGTCTAACATTTCATACTTTAGAGTGTTTGGATGTCCTTGTTATATTTTGAACACAGGAGAACAGCTTGGGAAATTCGAGCCAAAAACGATTGATGGAACTTTCATGGGTTATTCCTCAAGAAGTAAAGCTTACAGGATCTTTAATAAACAATCAAGGACAATTGTGGAAACCGTCAATGTAAAGTTCAATGAAACAGATGTGGATATGATCTCTGAAGATGATGATGGCGCACAAGAAGGTGAACAAGAAAGCAATGACACTGAAACAAACAAAGAAGCCACTGAAGCAGCAACAAATGTTGAAAGACTGAAATTCAAGCCCAGTCATCCTCCAGATTTGGTAATCGGAAGCCCAACAGCTGGTGTTCGTACACGTTCCTCTCTCAATAAGGATGTTTGTACTTTTTGTATTCATAATGCCTTTGTATCTGAAATAGAACCAGGTTCTTATGATATTGCTCTTAATGATGAATTTTGGTTGTTAGCTATGCAAGAAGAACTTAACCAGTTTGAGAGAAACAAAGTCTGGAACTTAGTACCTAGGCCAAAAGACTATCCAGTAGTTGGAACAAAGTGGGTGTTTAAAAATAAGCTTGATGAGTCTGGAAATGTAATTAGAAACAAAGCTAGGCTGGTTGCTAAGGGATACAATCAGATCGAAGGCATTAACTTTGATGAGACATTTGCCCCAGTAGCTAGGTTAGAAGCGATTAGAATCTTGTTGAGCTTTGCATGTTTTAAAGGTTTTAAACTAAAACAAATGGATGTGAAAAGTGCTTTTCTGAATGGAGAACTAAAAGAAGAGGTTTACGTTGAACAACCCCCTGGTTTTGAGAATCCCGATTTTCCAAATCATGTGTATAAACTAGAAAAAGCATTGTATGGCCTTAAGCAAGCTCCTCGAGCTTGGTATGACTGTCTCTGTACTTATCTTTTGGAAAACGGTTTTAAAAAGGGGTGTGCTGACACAACTCTGTTTCTATTACATGACGGTGATGATTTTTTGATTGTTCAAATCTATGTTGATGATATCATTTACGGTGCTACTAATGATGTCTTGTGTGAAAAAATTGAAAAAGTTATGCAGGACAAATTTGAGATGAGCTTGGTGGGAGAACTGAAATATTTTCTTGGCTTTCAAATCAAACAGAGTAGCAAAGGTATTTTTATCTCTCAAACAAAGTATGTAATGGAGTTACTGAAGAAATTTGGAGTGGAAGATGCAAAACCAATGAAAACACCGATGAGTCCAACAACCAAGCTTGACAAAGATGAAAAAGGTGTTGCTGTTGATCAGAAAAAATATCGCGGTATTATCGGTTCACTTCTTTATCTTTCTGCTTCTAGACCCAATATTATGTTTTCTGTTTGTTTGTGTGCTCGTTTTCAATCTAATCCAAAAGAATCTCATTTAAAAGCCACAAAACGAATTCTGAGATATTTGATACACACACCAAATCTTGGTTTATGGTATCCTTCTTGTGATAACTTTAATTTAGTTGGGTTTACCGATGCTGATTATGCTGGCTCACTCACTGATAGGAAGAGTACTAGTGGAACTTGTTTCATGCTAGGACATTCACTTGTTTCATGGTCAAGTCGTAAACAAAATTGTGTTGCTTTATCCACCACTGAGGCTGAATATATTGCTTTAGGAAGCTGTTGTGCACAGATTTTATGGATGATGCAGACTTTATCTGATTTTGGGGTTTGCTATAAACGAGTTCCTTTAAAGTGCGACAGTAAGAGTGCAATTGATTTATCAAATAATCCTGTACATCATTCACGCACAAAACACATTGATGTGAGACACCACTTTCTTAGAGATCATATTGCTAATGAGGACATTTGTATTGAATTTATTCCAACTGAATCTCAGCTTGCTGATATTTTCACAAAACCCCTTCCAGAAGATAGGTTTTGCAGATTACGATTGGATTTGGGAATTATAGAAATAAATTAATCTCTTTGCATTTTTGGGTAAATTTTCTCTTAAGATGTTCTGTTATCAATACCATCTTCTGACAAATAATCCAATCTTCAAATCATCAAGAAAAGAACAAGTTCATTTTGGACATTTATAATAAAATTGTGACTGTGTTAGATTTCAGAATATGAGATGGTTGAAAGCTTCTCTATAACCCTGATTTGATTGAATATATTTTATAATATGAGTAATTGAGGAACTTTTTTTCACATCCATCTCTATCTCTATCACCCTTCTATCATCCATAATTGTTTTATATATTAAGGGGATTTTGTATACTCAAAAATAATAATAATAATAATAATAAATATACTTATTTTCATGTTGCAGCTAATCCCATTTAAAAATCCAAGTTCTGGTCATGCGTGGTTAGTGTGCTCTTGAAATATGTATGTATATATATATATATATATATATATATATATATAAGGGACGTAATCTTGCATATAGATATAATAATATATAAAATCCTCCCTGGTATATAATATTTAACTTTTCATTCCATCTTCTAAATTGTGAGATGTGTTCCTATCTTACGGATTATTATAATTTTTTGTTTGATTGGTTGGGGTTTGCGGTTTCTGATTCTGTCAAATGACTTGATCTCTTACTATGGTCCATATCATTTGTAAATGTCCAGCCCTGTTCATCTTTTGATGATTACAAAGGGGGAGAAGTTGTTAAGATTTTGTGTTGTTTACAGACGTCTATAGATTTTATTTTGCCATTAATGCTAAGTGTTTAATTTTTTTCTTCTTATCCCAATTTTTTTTCTTAACGTATGTCTGTTTACAACTGGTAGGGGGAGCTGTGTTATAGGGGGAGCACAAATATAGGGGGAGTTCTGCTCAAACACATCTTGTTATCTTCAAAAATCTTAAGTCTGTTTGTCATCATCAAAAGGGGGAGTTTGTTGAATATATGATTTTTTGTTTGACGATAACAAATAGATTTTTACTGATGTGTTTGATGGTGAAATAATTAGTATTATTGGTTGATGATGCTTTACACAAAATACAGGAAATTTACACAAGTTTTTGTCTTCCAATAATATACTTTTATTCCACAAAACAATTACATACTCTCACTTATTACATTCTCTTTTGTTTCAAATTCACAATTACAAATAAATTCAGTTCAAATGTCTACACTACATATACATCTCTTCTTGCTGGATTAATCTTGTTGTGCTCACTCTAACTGTCCCAAGCTCCTAGTGCATCATCCTGAAACCTGTCACAAAAGAAGATACACACAGTACGCTGGAACTAAAATAAACACTGGACAAATAAATTTTTACTGTTTGATTGATTCTCTATTTGTCTCAGTTTTCTGTGTGCTTTTCTCATCATATTTCAGACTTGAACAGCCACGCCATAACCATACCGGTTTGCTGATCAGAACCAAATGTTTCTGACCAGCCTCAACACAGTACAGATTGACTGCTGTTTGTTTTTTTGTTCCTTTTGTTTCAGAATCAAAAGACAAGATAAAAATCAAAAGAAGGAATACATCAGCAAACACATTACAGTGTGAAAAAGCAAGTGCCAAGTGTAAACAAGAAATTTCAGAAATCTCAAGACTGGTGGAAATTGAAGTATGGTGAGTGGAGCAGCTAAATGATCATGAGTACATACTAAAACATGTATGTCGAGCAAGTATACAGGGAAGCTAGACAAGTTAGAAATATTCATGGTACAACTGCACAAAAATGTTCAACTCAAATGGCAAATGCATGGTGTAGCAGTTCAAGTTTCATGGAACAAAGGGCACAGGTACAAAATACGTGGTCGAGCCAGTTTCAAACAAAGCAAGTGATGGCAAGTAATAAAAACAACCAGTGAGCAAAAACCTGGCTCAAGGTTGATTATAAACAGCAATGAGAAATGAGTGCAACAGTAAGCCCAACATGGATGGTGCAAGCATCAACAACATGGTTAAGGAGAAAACATACAAGTATGGCACTGTCAGCATAATGTGTTCAGAGAATCAACATGATGGCTCATAAACAATGGTTAAAGAAATCAGATTTGTCATGTATATCATAAAATGTTTTTTCTGTGAAACAAATTGTTTTTGTATTCAGATTTCAATTTGGCAAGAAAATAATTTTTGCATCAAAGAATATTCAGATTTAATGGTGATGACAAGAGTATATTAGAAATGCAGAAATTCAGTGTTCATACTTTTGGCAAGTGATAATCAGTCATCAAGCTTTGGAAAACAAATTGGGGCAAGGAAAGTTTTTATTCCAGAAATCATAGAGCAATGTTTGGCAAGTTTGCCAAAAGTCCAAATGGTTATATGGGGGCAAGTACTTCTGTCGTAAAATCAATCAAAGACACACAAAGCCAGAATAAATCAAGTTTTTTTTGGCAACAATTTTTTAAAGGGAGAAAACTTTAATCACAGAATATTGCTTGTCATTTTTCTTCTTTTTTGGCCAAAAAAAATCTTTTCAAATTCAAGGCAAAGCCGAGCAATTTTAGAAGAGCCAGCAATGGAAAGATTTCAAAAACTTATCCAGATTTATCATAACAATCACGGCAACAAAATTCAAGAAAAGCCACAGCTAATCTTTCAAGGCAATTTAATTCGATCAAAGCAATAGTATTTAGGTCTCTGATCAATCAAGACAAACAAGGCAGTTTCAAAATGTTCAAGTTTCAATTCAGAGTAAATTTGGCAAGAACATTAAAGAAAATTTTCAAGGCTGATTTTTTTTTTGGCAAGAATTCAAAAAGGATTTCCACAAAATTCTCAAGGGCCGATTCAATCAAGGCCGTATAAACAGCAAATCAAATAGCAAGGGACCACAAACAATCAAGCCGAGAAATTCATATCCAATTCAAGGAGAGCCAAAATCAAAGCAAATAAAAAGGGGCAAGTCTCTAATGCGAAATCAGAGAGAAAGGGTTTCTAAGACCCTATATAAACACACACTTTCATCATCGACCTGGTATCCAACAATCTGACAGCAAAAAAGAAAACCCTAAATTCAAATCAGAAATCTTACGTAGTTGGATCGTGAGAGAGACCATAGCTGAGTCGTGCTGGAAGACATATTCAGCAAATTCATTTCCGCAAACAAATTAAAATCAAAGGGACTCGAGATTTCCAGAAACCCTAGTTTTTTTTTCTTTTGATCACTGCCGCCATTCCAGATACCCAAAGCAAAAGAGAGAACAACGAATAAGCGAAGAGTTGAGCGGGCCGGCCTAATTTGGTTTGGCTAAGCCAAGTCATTAAAAAGGGGAACTATTGCCTTTGTTTTTTTTTATTCCCTGTTTTTTTTTGTTGTAATTCCTTAACAACAATACTTTCTTTTTCTCTTTTTTGAAACTAGGTATACACATTACTGGTCTGTAGTGTGGGAAAAACTGGTCTAGGTTACATAGGTCAGTCTAGGATTTTCAGCTTAGGGACAGACAGGAGCAGGAGTTGCAAGTTTACATAGGATTGTAAGCGGGATCTGTTTGTATCTCCTAGTAGAAATCTTAGAAAGGCAGCAGTAGGCACAGTTTGCCGAAGCTGGGTATCTTGCGTGTGATTTTTCTTTCTGCGTTTTTTATTATCTCTGAATTAATTGTAATTTATTGTTAAAAACCCTATTCACCCCCCCCCCCCTCTAGGGTTATTATCGATCCTACACTTTCTACGTCTCTTGCCGACAACTTTTACCCCCGTTGTACTTGTTTCTATGTTTTCTGTTTCCACTTCTTCCATATTGGCTTCTCCACTACTTGGTGTAAAAGGTTCCATCAATTTCCTACAAAATTAAAGAATAAGAAACCCATTATGGTTCATACAAAATTGAAATAAAACCAAAGTTACAAAATTAAACAAATCGCCAATGTTCTCTTATCCATCACTTTCATAGCAAAGAAATTTTGGTTAATCCTACTTAATTAATGGTTATGACTCCATCAATTTCAAACCAATCCTACCTAATTAATGGGTCAAGTCAACACCAGAGCTTCAAAAGATCAACTGTATATTTTGTTAGATATTCAACTGTTAACATCTATTATAAATAATTCAATGTTAGATGTTCAAATGTTAGATACTTCAGTCATAAATTTATGTGGGTTCGTTAGTTCTTTGAATCGTTAGTTGCTACTTGCTATTATGTATACTATGTGGGCTTAACAAGATCTTGGATAGTCAAATTCATCCCAAGATGTCAGTACACCTGCTATGTGGGCTTAACAAGTTCTTTGAATCGTTGTTTCTATGTTATTCAAATGTCAATACTTCCCGAGATGTCAGTACACCTGCTATGTAGAACTGTAGAAGCGACTCCACAAATTAAAAATAATTAATACTACATGCCAATATCCCCTGAACACAATTTGTTCAGAAGTCTAAAATGGTTCAAACCAATTTCATAGCAAAGATATTTTGGGTTCCTTTTAACTAAGAAAAATACACGCGAAATCGAATCGACAGGGATGGATGAAATAAAAATATACCTTGTACTTGTAGAAAGCAAATCGATAGGGACGGATGAAGGCGCACGAAATCGAATGAGGCTTGAATCACTTGCGACTTGCGAAGTGCCAGAGATGAGAGAACTGAAGTGAAGATCGATTGATCAGTTGGCAATCGCCAGAGAATCAAAGAAGCGGTTTTGTAATTAAATCCATTAAAATGAGGCGTCAGACGAGCCAGCCGAAAATAATGAAGTAAAAGTAAAAGTTAAACCCTAGATCTAAAGTAACCGGGTCGGGTCTCCATTTCAGTAACCAAAGTTACCAAACGAAATAAATTGGCCTACCGCGTTAAATTTTCATTATTACAAAACATGCCGGCAAAATTTATTTCATTTTCCTTATTTTATTTTTCTAAATATTATAAATGGGTTTGGCGGGTCAAGATCGGGTTAGCGGGTCAACCCTAAACCCACCCGTTTATAAACGTGTCACTTTCGGGTTGACCTGTTACTGACCTGCCAACTAAACGGGTCGGGTTAACCTGCTAATTTCCGTGCGGGTTTCGGGTCGGGTAGGAAATTTACAGCCCTAGGTTCAAGTCATAGCAACATTCATGTTCAAAGCTAATTTATGTTTTACCTATTCTACCCAAATCGCATTCCCATCGCACGTAAGTTCGAATCGATACAAATAAATCTAATAGGGAATAACATAAAAAGGAACGGGTATAATGTGGCAAAAGTGATTACTAGCATAGCATGATATGACTTGAAATAAAAGATTAAAACATTACTGGCATATGAAATATTGGCCTCAAACATAAAGATTCCAAATCTACCAAGATAAGGTACTAGTCTAAATAACAGTTGTCATAAGGTGATAGTATAGTCATAGTAATGATTGTCATAAGGTGATAGTATAGTCATGGTACGACTGTCATAAGGCGATAGTATAGTCATGGTAACGACTGTCATAAGGTGATAGTCATAAACATGTGACTAATAACAGATTCAATATGACAATAAGAGGGATTTCTCTTTTTGGTTTACAACATGAATAGGCCCCAAATCAATGTCATAGTAATATTCAAGAGTCAAGATCCAAGATGAACGAGAATGAATGTAAACAGTCATCATACATAGGTCCAATTTCAATTTACATCATATTCATAATACATTTACAGTTTAAATCTGAAAATAACTAGGGCTTACAGATCGTGGTTCGAGAATTAGAAAAAGAGAGTCGATGTTGAATATGCTTAGTCAAGTCCTAATAGAAGTCCTCAAATCAGCAATTTCCTTAACGCAGTATCAACGTAGTAGAAGCAGTCCCTCTCTCAAACTTTTCAACCAGAATCAGAGCAGCACAAGGTCAGAAAGAAATTTGGTGTAGAGAGACTGGTGTTAGGGGTTGTATTTATAGGGTCAGGTCAACGAATGTGGAAAGAAACGAGGCCAAATACATCAGACTGAATCCAGCTTCAGAAATGGACTCGGGCACCAGGTCGACCCCTAGGTCGACACTATGGTCGACTTGGTCCTGGGTAGGTCGACTACATAGTCGACCCCCAGGTCGACCTGGTCCTGGGCGGGAAATTTCCCGCCCAGTCCATTTGGAGGTTTGAAATTCGAATTTTGAATTCGAATTGAGTCTGTTTTGAACTTGAAAATTTCTGAAAACTTTGAAAGGTCATAACTTGGTCATAAAGACTCCGATTTTCGAAAACTTAGACTCGTTTCCAAGCAGAATTTCGAGACGAACGCAATGGCCTAACCCGTTTCCCTCGATTCTTATTTTAAAAATTAATTCTGCCTTGATTTATGGTTATTTCACGTTATAAAAACACGGGTTGTTACACTTATCATCAGCGTCTACACGACATCTTCTTGGTTTGCTATATGCAACAGAAGATGGCCCAATAAACAAAGCTTGTTGTATAACAGTTTGTTTTAATATATCTTTTTACATAGGAGTTTGTTGCACTAGAGCTTGATACAAGGGAGGATTGTCCGATAAATTGATAGTTGAAATGTCTATTTGGGTTTACGTTTCATGCAACTGATTGAAAAACCCATCAAAATTCATGTTCTATCAAATTGGGACGAAGAAGCACTTTGTTGCGTTGCTTGTTGAGTAAAAACTAGCGTATACAATGTCTGTTTAGTTGCATTCATTCCTTGGAATAATTGTTGCACTAGTACCAAATTTTCAAGCAGCATGTTTTGATATTTCAAAATAGCCGACCCAGATTCCTTCAAGCAAACAAGAAAATTAATAAAAAATAACAAACAAACAAAATTTCATATATGAAAAATACCTGTACATGATTGCTCCATCACTGGAAGCTATCTACAATAGTTTGTTTGATTGGATTCGATTTGTCCATGAATCAAAGTAGCTTTAACTAAACTTGGATGATTCAAAAGATAACGAATTGGAGCCAAACCTAGCTGACATAAAAAGACAACTCTGTAAAATTTAAAGATAATTTAGCTAAGAGTATGAACGACAAGTCAACAATCCACCTTTATGGATCAACATCGATCCATAAAAGCTTGGAGTTGGGTCGTGTGTTCCATGATGTATGCTCTTGTACACATCAACATTGCATATGTAAAATTTTGTGCGATTTGAATAAGTATTATGCGAATTATGAATGACTCTTCCTTATATTCGAATTGACTCTGATGACTTATGAAGACAAAGCTCCAAATGACTCCAGATTGGACGTGCCGACTCAACATGAAGTAAAGAAGATAGATTAAGAAGCGGATGTCAAAATTGTCTATTTACTAGGATCAATATGATCCAACCCCTTTGAATCGGTACTAGTCCAAAAATACAACTCGCATGGATGTGCGATTCTGGGGTTTGGGTTGGCATGGCACCTGGACTTCTTTGCAACATTCTTGTAGCCTACGGTTGAGGGATACATTTATAAATATTGGATGACTTGTAATTAGAAGGGAGAAGATTCTGTTGGATATGCCGAGACTATTCTAGATCAGATCTGGAAAAAAGACACAATTGCTTTGCAAGATTGCCACTTCTTATCTCCATAAATAATTCTCTAGTACTTGTAATATAAATATAAGGATTAACTAGTTCAAATCCGAAAAGATTTAACTAGTGAGGATAATAAAGACAGATTAAATTAGGCGTAGGTCAGAATCAGCTTAAACACTATAACTTTTTATGTCTCTCTTTTACATTTTCTTCTTTTTACTTGTTATTTCTTTGGATCCGTGTCTGTTATTAGTTGGATTGCCTCAAAGGATGTTTTTTTTCAAATTCTTTTAGGTTGATCCCATTTTGGGAGTTAATAAGATTCCAACCGACACCTGTTTTATTGTATAAGCTTCTACACTTGACCAAGTCCGATTATCGTGTTTATTCTAAATCTTTGGTTCATCCGTCAGAGCAATTTTCAAATTGCCCTCTATAGCTTGATTAAACCTATCCGTTACAGCATATTTACTTTTTTCCTTTTACCGTTAACAAAGTATATTTTAAAGACACATTTCAAACAAATTGTAGTGACCTCAGACGATCGATAATACATAGTCTTTCAGTTTACTATTCTAGTTTCAAAAATATATGATAAATATGGAAAAATAATAGACAATGGTGTAAAACAATATATGATTACCATTGTAGATACATGAAATTTTGGTGTTGGTGGTTAGGTTATAGTAGGGAGAAAGAGATAGATAAGTAAGTTATATAAAGAAAAGGGGAGGGAATGATCAATATAGTTTTTTGATGGAAAAAACGATTCGATGCATCAGACATACTCAACAATAGGAATGACAATGGGAAGGACTAAGACGGGTTTTTTACGCCCCAGACCTGCCGCGATTTTTTTGAACCCCACGGACCCAGCGCACAGACCCAGTGTAGGTCTGGAATTTTACCCCGTACGGGTCCTGATAGACCTGACCTACTCCAAGATGCGATGAAATTGTGTACTAATATTCACAAATTTATTTATTTATATTCTTTGTCATTAATTGATGAATTAAATACAAATAATAATGTGTTTAAAATGACAATATAATATAGTAAAGCGAGTTGTACGATAATAGTTCAAATGGCATGCATTTATTATCATATAATTATCATTGATGCAACTTAATATTATGCAAAATTATTGCTTATTAATTGAAAGGATATAATATTAATGCCATAACCACGTATTCCTAAAACGACTAACAAGTAGTAATTAGAATAATGAAGAAAATTAATGATGTTTTAATAATGTGGATTGAGATGAGGCAAGTTAGCCGTGCCCCAACCAGGCCCTAGATCAAGACCCTTCAAAAGCAGGACTTGGGTCTATCCGCCTCGAAGGCCCAATGGAGCGGGTATGAAAAGGTCAAAATAGGGGTGGGTCAATTAGGTTTGGGTCCTATATCCGATCCATTGCCAACCCTACTCAACGACTCATTTTCCTCCAACGGCTTCAATAGGCTAGAGTGTTATTTGAACCATTTACGCATTAACTTGTCTTGATCGATACCTTAGAAAAGGATTCTTGTGAGTTTGAGTCCAGAAATTAGGAACCATGTGTCGTCTGCCAATCTCATGAATGGACTGAATATTCAATCGGACTGAACAATACACTATGTCATTGGCTATTACCGTTTCTTCTCCGCATTCCCGATTGACTTTTGACAATATAAACTTTTAGAGTAAAACCGGTGACAATGGAGTAGAAGAATACCAAATTTTTAGGCATGGACTCCAACTTACAAAGCAACTATAACGACCCTCGACTCAACTAATAAGTCGGGGAAACCGAAAAAGAAGAGGCTACTATGCCTCCAAAAATATCTACAACACGCATTCATTCTTCCATTCACCATCAAATCAATTTTCCCTCTTTACTCGTTATTGACTCCTCGGAAAAGTTTGTGTAGCCAAATGCGAATATTTGTAATAAAAAATCTTTTTAATTCTTTTATTTATTTAAATTAATTCCTTCTTATTGAATTCGATTTGCTTTATTGATCTTATATGGGGTGTTACGCAGTGGATCACAAAAAGATTAGTCCTAATCATTTTAAAGTATATCATACGTACATTGATAATTTCATATCAATTAGTTATTCACTTTTTTCTAAACATAGTTTATTTTCTTTAGTGCATTTTCTAACATAGCTCACATTATGAGTCAACCATTGTGGTATCGAGCCGATAAAAGTTGCAATAAAAAGGAAATTAAAGCTTCAAGATCGAGTCATTGGTGAAGCATGCCAACATAACGAAAATACATGTAATTTAAGATAAAAAATTTAGAGGTAAGCATTTTTAGTAAATGTTAATGTTCATAATAATATTTTTCTATAATATAATTGGTAATGAAAATTTTCAGTCCAACAATTGAAGCTTGGATGACTATTTTCAATGAAACAACAATGGAGATTATAAGTAGCAGTGCTGATGACCTTTACGAGATTAAGAATGATGAAGGTGAAGATATATACCAACAAAAGCTAAAAGAGTTATTATGGATGCCTCGTCATTTTAGGGTTCACGCGGCCCACATTGAGCACATGAACGAAAAAACAAAACATCGCCGTTATCTCGTAATTAATCATAGGTTATTGAATTGAATTAAGCTTCCTATTGATATTAACAATGACATAGTCCAACATTTAGTATTATCTTCAGTTTTTTTATTCCAGCCGTTTCAGTTTTTCAAATAACAATGGCACTTTTAAATGACTTATTTAAATAAATTAGTTCAATAATTTGTGATTGATTTATTACATCTACTATGACATTTTTTATTTTAATTAAATATTCACCGATATGATGATATATTTTGAGCTTATACTTGTTTTGTTTCCCCTTTTATTTCTAGAATTCATTAATGATTCAAAGCTAATATAACTAAACATTAAGAGTACATTGATTTTACTTGATATATAATAAAAATATATGTATATATTTGTGAGTGATACATAAAAATGTGTTAATAGCATATTCTTAGTCTTAAGTAGGTTTTTTAATGATGACATATATATAACAATAGAAGAACAAACATCTTTCTCCAGTGGCTCAGAAAAACAGTCTAAAAGTGCATGAAATACACTCTTGACTAGATCAAAATTGAGCACACTAACCAAAATACAAGCTACCAGATAGAAAAAATGAAATAAAGGAAAACAAAACCAGCCCAAGAAGACCAACAACACCCAAAAGACAAAGAACAACAGGACTTGTCCAAGGTAAATAGTGAATGTAGGAGAACAAGTCTTGGACAAGTCGATCCATGGGCATTTGGATCCCCACTTATGACAAGGAAAAAAGACCAGACATCCTGCTCCTACTCTAGAAACCAAGTAAGACAAAACAAAATGAATATCCAAAACCAACGACTAAAGAGCTCCAAAGAAATCGAAAGTGCATCAGGGTGAAAATGGAAGATCTATTCGAGATAGATACCTAAGACCAATTGAAAAGCTCGTCCAACCAACCAAAAGCAAAACTCCATAAGATTGGCCAAATCCAAGGCCTTTAAAAAAAATCACCCAACCCCATTTGAGGTCGGGAACCTAAACAAATGTCTAGGTAACGGGAAATCAGGATAAACGAAGGGTTTAGATTTTCGCTGAAAGGTCTTCTATGAAGAGCAAAGCGAATGTATAATGAAACACGCCTAATAATAGTCCTGTAAATCATGATAGAGTTATCGAAAACCGACTTGTTCCTATCACACCAAAGGTGCCAACAAACAAGACTAGGGATAAGGCGGAAGATGGTAGACATGGGGTCTTTTCCCTTGCCTACCAAGCACGGAGGGCACCACAGAGGGAAGGAAGTGAGACGATAAGACGAAGCAAAACCCCAAAATGCAACCAAACAGCAGAAGCTAACTCATTCTCCTAAAAGAGAAGCGTGATGGTTTCTACCAAACCGGACCAATAGCACTAACAGCGGGATGCAAACAAGAAACCAAGACTCATAAGGTTACCGTCCAATGGCAGTGCCTCATGGAGGATTCTCCACATTAGGATTGAAACCTTAGGAGAAATGAGCTTGTCCCAGATAAAGAGAAAGTCAGGATTCCTGGGCATTGGGTCCTAACGGAGTTCCATGCTGCCCGAATAGAAAACGCTTTCCCATTCCAGTCAAATCCATGACCACTGTAACACCCCTTACTCCAAAGTTGAATTTGAAGTCTCACATCATGGAATTAGGGTATGAAGTGAGAAATTAAATAAGAGGTGCAGGTTGTTACAACCATGGAGATCGGAGGTCGTCTCGACTGACTGCATACGCTTTCAGGTCTCAGTTGTGTAAGGAGGGATCTCAGAAAAGTCGGAAGGAAGAAGCCTTTTGTACTTAGAGTGGAAGAAAGAGGCCCACAAGGAGTTATTAGAACTGAACCTGGCCTACAATTTACACGTATAGGCCGTACAAACTCCTCAGTCTTACGTAGGCCAAGACCACCCTCACATCTTGGAAGGAAAATAGCATTCCAAGATACCCAGTGATGTTTTTGAATATCAACAACTAACCTAAAAGAAAGATGAAGCCAAAGATCTATAAGAATGATAGAAGGATTCGGTAGGAGTAACCGCTGTAAAGACATGAGAACCGATAGAGTCAAGGACCGAATTGATGAGAACGACTTTACCTGCTTGAGAAAAAAGGACAGAGTTCTACATGGAAATATTTTCCATTACTTTATCGGTGAGGGGATCAAACATGGTATCGAGCTTACGCCCACGATAGAGCTGGATACCAAGATAAGGAAGAGGAAGGGAGGTATGCCTGAAACCAGAAAAGGAGGAGATCTAACAAACCTTCTAAGCAGGGGTAGAACAGATTCCACAAAACAACTCTTTGAGGTTTTGATCGTCTGCTCAGATCCTAGTTCGTAAAGCTTCAGAAAGGCCAAAAGGCAACAAATTGATTGGCAACGACTATTTGTGAAAATGATAATGTTGTCAACGAAAGAGAGGGATGAGATGAAAGGACATCCACAAGGAATACTGAATCTCTTAATTTGCCCAACGATTGTAAGAGAATAGATATCACAGACCAACACCTCAGCAACGATGACTAGGGGTGTAAGCGGGTCGAACCGGACCGGACGAAGGTGTGTCCAAGCTTTGTCCTATAAGAATTCGGACGGACACAGACCGGACATCATATAGCCTCGGATCGAGCCAGACAACAGACTGTCATGTCCGATATAACCTTGGATAGTAGAAAAACATTGAACATTTTAGATCAGACCAAACACTAGTGTATCCAAGCTTTGTCCTATAAGAGAATCGGACGGACACGGACCATACACCTTATAGCTTCGGACCGAGTCGGACAACGGACTGTCCTGTACGATATACAGCCCTACCGATGACAAACAGCGAAGGAGATAGGGGATGTCCTTGCCTTAAGCTCCCGCTCGAAAGAAAAAAAAAAACCTTTTGGTGCCCCTTAATAAGGATAGAGAACCAACAGTTGGAGGCAAGATACCAGATAAGGTCAATAATGATTTCTGGGAAACCGAAACCACAGAGAGGAAGAACGATGAAGAAGCATGACATATGATCATAAGCCTTAGCCATATCAAGCTTAATGACCACGTTGGAACCACACGCTTTCTTATCGATTTGGGAAATTAATTCCAGCACAAGGAGGACATTATCAGAGATAAGCCGACTTCTGATGAAACCAACTTGGGAGGAAGAGATAATATGATCTAATAGGGGAGCTATCCCATTAGTCAGTATCGTAGAAACAACTTTGTTGGAGAAGTTGCAAAAGATGATAGGATGGAAATCAGAACAAGAAAGGGGATGATCGATTTTTGGGGATAAGCACAAAGTTCGGGGAAGTCCAATCACTTCTGTTTTGTAATTGAATTTACATCTTTTTAAATTACTTTCATTTTCAGTTAACCTGCGATATAATTTTTTCATCAACATCTGAATTAAAATAAATTTTAACAAATAATTTATATATTATATTAAATTCCTTAAACATAAGTTTTTCCACCATTAGTCCAGACGTTCGGAAACAGGCGCCTTCTGCCGGCCGCACGAATGGACCGAATATCCAATCGGCCTGGAAGGTCCACTTTGACATTAGCTTATCTTCTTTCTTTTCCGCAATCCCAGTTGACTTCTGACAACGCCAAGCTTTGACTGTAAAACTAACGACGACGAAGTAGAAGAATATCAGATTTTCGGGCATGAGCTCCAATTTACAAAGCAACCATGACGGTCCTCGACTCAACTACTGGGGCAACGAACCCGAAATGGAAGAGGACTACTACGCCTCAGAAAATATCCACGGCACGAATTCATTCTTCCATTCACCATCAAATCACATTTCCCTCTTCACTCGTTCTTGGCTCCCCGGTACTCAAAACCACCCATCACCACCACGAGCGTTGATCTTCATGATCCATGGGTACGGGAACGACATCAGCTGGACGTTCCAGTCGACTCCAATATTCCTCGCTCAACACGGCTATGCCTGTTTTGCCCTAGATCTTCCTGGCCATGGCAGATCTCAGGGTATGAAAGCTTTCGTTCCCAATCTCGATTCGGTTATAAACGACTCCGTGTCCTTTTTCAACACTATCAAAAAACAGTACTCCAGCAATTTGAAGTATTTTCTATACGGTGAATCCATGGGAGGCGCCATCTGTCTATTGATTCATCTTAAAGACGCTTCAGCTTTCCATGGAGCTGTTTTAGCAGCTCCCATGTGTAAAATATCCGACAGCATCAGACCTAAGTGGCCTCTGCCGCAGATACTCACATTTGCTGCTAGATTTTTCCCTACTCTTCCAATTGTACCCACAGCTGATTTGGTGGATAAGTCTGTCAAAGTGGAAGAGAAGAGGATAATAGCACACTCTAATCCTATGAGGTATAATGGGAAACCGAGGTTGGGGACTGTGGTGGAATTGTTGAGGGTTACTGATGAACTCAGTGGTCGGCTCTCTGATGTCACCATACCTTTTCTTGTGCTTCATGGTAGCGCTGATGTGGTTACTGATCCTGATGTTAGTAGGGAGCTCCATGCAAAGGCGAGGAGTGCCGATAAGACTATTAAAATATATGATGGAATGATGCATTCTCTTTTGTTTGGAGAGACAGATAGTAATGTGGATTTGGTCAGGAAGGATATTTTGGCTTGGTTAGATGCCAGATCATCTGCTCAAGAAGGAGGAGCAACTACTTGACTGGCGTGGCAGGTATTGATCGTCTCCTCCCTTTTCCAGTTTCTTTGTTGCAAAATTTTGAGATGATCAATTAGTTTGTACATGTTGGACTACCATGTACGGGTAAATTAAAGTATAATGTCATGTTTATCATAGTTGGACTTCCATTTTCCCCACATTTCAAAGTGGATGCCAAGATAATGCCGGAAAAGAGAGTTCGAGTTCAAGTTTTTTGGTAACTTATACTGCATGTTTATGTTTATTAAACCTATACTTGTTTAAGCATGTAAAACATTCACTTGATAATTGGTAACTGCTAGAGTGAAAGCAAGACATTTTCAGATTTTCTCAACAGCTGAGGATTATTTGATACACTGTGTTGTCTAGCACATGTATCAATTAATGGAATTGAAGTGTGGGTAGAGTGAGCGATCCATATCGATATTTTTAGCAGTATAAAACAGCAGTTCCAAAGATTGGGTAAACCGAATCTGGTAATGACTTTTTTTTGGGGGGGGGGGGGGGGGAGGTTGGGTATTGCTCTACCCTGATTCATCTTTGGTTTGGATGCTCACCGGCCGTTGAAGTGCCTTCTGGGTTTTGAATCACATTAGTGTTTCAAATCATCTCTTTGGAATACATGCTGACTGGGTAGACTAACAACTCGTTCACACATTCCACTCGACAAGGGATGTGTGAGTTGGAAATATCACACTTATCCCACACTTTGAAACAACTTGACCAGTGAATATTGTGCGACGTTGTCGATGCCACGTGCAATTTCATTCAATCATATGATAATATTACTTTGGGACTGCCAAGCGGCATTAACAAGATCAGTAATCCTGCATGGTGGAAGAACTTTTTTCATTTCAAGGACAATAAATTCCATATCTTTTCACTATACCCTGTATAAACACTTTTTTTCCTCTCATCTTGTTCACTCTATCACTCCAATTACAATATTTCTTCTTTACAATCTTAAATTTTTGTGGTATGTCTTATTCTGGAAACAACATTAAAAAATAATCTTCCTCTTCCTGTGAAAAAAGCCTACATTCTTCAAACCAACTCAGATCTGGGTACTTGCTAATGAAAATAAATATTGTAAATCTAAACTTTCAGTCACCTTCACAGCATACAACTTTTCAACCTTATCATTCAACCGAACTAAATTATTAAGCGACTCCAAACTTTCCAGCTTATCCTAATTATCAATTTAGAAGTCTTGCTTTCTCTCTCTTCTAATTATTTATACGTTTGTGACGAGAAAAGGACATAGACCGAGAATATAGGAGAAGATTTTACAAATATTGGCTGGCTAATTTTTTCATTTTCTTCATTCAAAATATATAAAGATTCTTGTACAGTAGAAGGAGATGGACACTTGTTGTCCTAACATTAAAAAATTGTATCAAATAACAAAATGAGTAGAAAGAAGATTCCTCCAACAATGCTTTGTCTCTAGTTATAACCATTTCTTGTGGAGCAATACACCACTATATCATAAATTGTATGATAATAATTCGTAGTAACACCCACTATATTTAGTTTTTGAACGGGTGCAACTTGTGGGTTGGTTGTAGGATAGCGAATGGGTTAGGCCACGTAATTGAATCCTATCATTATTATATTGGTCAAATTTACCACAATCTTGAGAGTGACTTAGATAAAAGAAACTAGACTATGAAAGGATAAAGGAACGAATCAAGAACACCAGAAGCTGTTGAGATTGAAGAAATCCAAGATTTGACTTTGTTTCAAAAATGCGAAACAGGTTGATACCGGTATGTTGACTTTTTGGGGAACTTACGATCATACTCGTTCTTCATGAATGAAACTTTGAATTTGAAAATATTTGCTCATTCAAACCTGATATGAAGATTTTTATGTTGGAACCCCTCTATAAATGACAAACCTTCGTCAACTACAAAATGGCTACCGAATCTTCTTTTTCTTCCTTCAACTTTTTAGGCAAAACCGAATTCTACTTGTTTGTAACTCGAACTCGATTATAAACTATGTATTTATAGACAATTCATCAATAAAAACAACTAAATGGACATATTAGAGATTTGCCAAACCAATATAAAGTACCGTGTTATTATTTTCCAGTTTGATGTCTTCATCGTTACACTTATTTAATTCGTGAGTGATACTGGTGTATTATGCCATTTTGTGCGCAACATTAACCACTCCTCGAAATTGACCTTGTCCTTGAGGTCGAAATTGCTCTCCATGTTGAACTTACCACCAAGATCAGTAAGCAAAACTTTGCTTTTTAATAGCATTTTATTATCTCTAACTAAATCCATCAAAAAAGGCTATTTGATTGCTTCCTTTCACTTTTGTAATCAAATTAGAATTGGATCTAACCTTAAATATCAATTTATTTACTATTTCAACATGCGTATGTTTAGTTGCAATGTTTTTATAACCTGACCGTGAGTCAAACCGTGTGGACTCAGGGTCCAAGGTTTTAAAGGTACGACCGGTCGAACCGTCAAGAACCGCACATGCTTATTAATAGTGAAAATGTGAATAATCAAGTTTTATGTGTACTCAAACAAATGAATAATAAAGTTTGGAAGTCATTTATTTATTCACTAACATTAATAGATTGCATAATATAATTAAATAGCAAGGACACAAACAAACATACATGTTTTTTTAGAATGAAGTAGTAAAGTTTACCGTTAGATGTTGGAACAGTTATGTTTTTGAAATATTTTAGTTGTTATTTTCAAAAAATACAAAAGATGAAATGATCAGAGAGAATTACACAATGAGAAGTAGAAAAAACAACCGTGGTTTAACTCTGTAAAATTGAAGGTTGGACAGCTGGGTTTGAAGATTCGATTAGGGTTCATGCATGAATGAGGTCTGATTGAGTTCCATGTCGTGATGGTCCAAGATTCAGGGTTATTCAAGGTTGGACCGCGGCAGAGTCGGAACATGAAAACACTGCTTAGTTGTGTCAATATTAAAATAAACGTAATATGGTTGGATAAGTTTGCTATGAATTGAAACATTAGCCCAAAACTTATCAACTGCTTCATTGATAGAAGTATCCTCACTAACTAGTGGGTGATATTATTGACTAGTTGTATGTGGTATTAAATGAGTGGTGGTAGATATTATTGTGAGGTTGTGAAGTTTACAATTCTAGAGGCAGTTCGAGTATGCCATTTTGTATGGAGATGGACTTGGGAATGGAAGTAGGGATGAGTTTATGTGATGAAAGATGATGGTGGTGGAGCAGTGTAGTTGTTAAATCTAGTATTGATTTAGATGGAGAGTGATTGGTTGTGTGGCGAATGTGGTTTTGGCGTCGATGACATTGGAGCTGTGGAACTTTGTTTAAATGACTTGTAAGGAAGCACATATGATTTGTTGGGATGCACTAATGGCTAGTTGAGGGGACAAGATGTGGAGTTACTGTATTGATTTATAAATAGATTGTGTTACTTCAACCATAGTCGTGAAATGAGATTATGAGAAACATAGAGGATTTTATTTGAGAAGAATTAGACGGAACTGGAGGACGAAGAGAAAGAGATAATAAAGACGAAGGTTGTGATAACAAAAGTGAAAACACAAATGATATACTGCTACTTTAGGGGAGAGAATCGAAGAAGCGAAAAGAGGACATATATAGAAAATAAGGAAAAGGCGTTGCAAATGTTCAACTATCGTCGAACTAAGTTTTTCATCCCCATCATTCAAAATATATAAAAATTGTTGTTCAATAGGAGATGAATACTTGCCCCAATAACATAACAAATTTATTTAAAATAATAATAAAGAAGATTCCTTCAATAAAGCTGCCTCTAGTTATAATCATTTCTCGTGGAGCAATACACAATTATATAGAAAGTGTATGATAATAGCTTGTACTAGCACTTACATATATGATATATAGTACTAGTGTGTAACCCATGCGTTGCACACGATATTATTATTATGATATTGTCAATAGTATTTATTATATTAATGTTAAAATGAGAATTTTGTTATGCACTATATAGTAAATTTTGATGTGAAATGCATAAACTATTAATTAAAATTAGTAGTATTATTTTGTGTAATTTATGTTTTATAGCTTACACAAACAATGCGTGTATGTGTGCGTATTTGAGAATTTTTTTTAAATCAATTTTGTTAATATAAATACACATGTTGAAATTAATGTACATCAGTAATTTATTCGATGAATTAGCAAATATTATTGAATAGAATTCGTTTAAGTAAGTTAAATGTAAAATCACGAAGTTAGTTTAACTGTATGACACAGTAGAAAGAATTGAAAAGAAATCTATAAAAAAATATAAATTTGTTGTGAAGTTATTGATGTTCAAAAAGAACTTTATGGTATAATATATGATAAATTCTTGATGTAAATGAATCAAACTAAGTTACAAGTTAACTTTGTCATTATTATTGATATACATGGTTCATGTTATGTGATTTATATATCTTTATAGTTGCTTGAAAAACTACAATTTTCTAATATTAATATATATATATATATATATATATATACATATATATAGTAAAATAGACGTATATTTTAAGAACTATTAGAAAAATGGACAAAATAAAATTATTTAAATAATTAGAATTTAAAATTTCATGAGTAGTTTAAACATATAGATTGAAAAATAAAATATCATCAAAGAATTGGGGAGGTTCAACAAATAATTGTAGAAATGTTGATACAAGTATTTAAAGCAAAAATTGTTTTTTTTTTTAATTTATGATAAACTTATTGATAAGCGTATAATATATCAAAAATTTTATTATTGCTTACATGTATTATTTAAATTGTGTGACTTATTTAACTTTGTATTTAGAAGAAAAACCAACTTTGTCATTTTTGTTGATATGAACGTGATGTACATTTTAAAACATTACACTTAGCGTTAATTAGATGAATTAACAACAATTTATTGGTTGAATTCATTTGTTAAATTCAAAATCACATAATTAATTTAAACATATTGATTTATATGTACAATGCTAAGTAATGTGTAGTATTTTGTAAATAAATAAATTTCAAAAAGTAGGCGTTTGACATTAATATTACAATGCAATTGACCGTAAATATATTGATGCAAATGAGATCAACTTTAAACCTGTGATAGTTATTTATATGTATAATTTATGTTATGTGATTGACGTGTTTATATATTTGATTTTTCTTTCATTTTTGTTAAAATGAACATCGTTAAACTTGATGTGATTTATTAGGCAAATCAATGAATATTAGTTTGTTAAAGTTATTTAAATAGTTTTAATATTATGTAATTAATTGTAAAATATGGTACTAAATGTAAAGTATTAAAAAGAATTGAGATAGACTTAAATGATTATAGAAAAATTTGAATAGTAGGTATTTGAAGCAAAAAAGAACATAATTTTGTCATTTTGATTATTTAAAAGAAATACTAGTTAACTAAACTTATTTAAATTACTTAAATTTGAGTTTTGTAATTAATTTGAATATGTGGACTTAAATATATAATATTAGGAGCTAACCGTTAATAAATAATTATTTAAATTTTGAAATGTCCATATCAAAATGTAAAATGACAAAAGAGGTAAAATAATGCGAGAGAAATAGTAAATAAATGTAAAGTGATAAACTAATTTAAAAATAAAATATCTGGAGAGAATTAAGAAGAAATGATAAAACTTCTGAAATTAAGAAGAGAGTTTTAAAAGGTTCTGTTTTACTATTATTTAATAGATTCAAACAGGTGCAACATTGTGACACCCCGTATGTTTACATTTTAAAAAGTAAGAAATTTACATACGTATACGATGATACGCAAAGCATATAAACCAGTAAAGCATGAAGATAAAAGATGTTCTGTTTATACTTCTAGAAATTAAGGTAAACGGGATTCACCATTGCGTTCGTCTCGGAAAAATACGCGAAATAGAGTCCGAGTTTTCGAGAATCGGAGTCCGTATGACCCGTTAAAGGCCCAAAGAAGATTTCTGAAAATTTGAAATTCGGAAATAGGTTTGAAAACCAGATCTGGGGTTAGGCGGGAATTTTCCCCGCCTAGGCCATGTCGACAGGCCTGTCGACTTGGGCCCAGACCAAGTCGACAGCCCTGTCGACTTGCCTGTCGACAGGGGGTGGTCGGGGGCAATTTGCCTGCCGCACCTGTTTGGCTCACCTGGTCTGGTACTTAGCCTGATTCTGGAAGCTTCCGAGATCTGATGGTCCTAATCTATCCTAGATCTAATCCTATGGCCTAAAACACTCCTAATCTCTATAAAAACACCCCTAAGCCGCCCCTAAACCCTCATAACTCACCCTCTCCACGAAGTGCTGCCCAAATGTCAAGTGATCATGGCCTCCATCCCCTTTTCCTAAAGCCTAAGCACTCAAATCGGGTTCAAATCAAGTGGTGCAAGCTAGCTACGCCAAAAGGAAGGAAGATCAACGTTGCTATGCGAGTTTCATGACGATTCTTCATCAAAGGAGGCACCTTTCTTAGCCAAGATGATTCATGCCTCTTTCCCTAGGCCTAACTAGGTAAGTTCTAGCTACTTTTAGATGGAAACGGTAGTTTTGATAATGACATGGGATAAAATGAGGCTAAACATGATTATGCGAACCTATAGGAACCTTACCTTGCCTCTTGTGTTCATGTTTATGGTTTTAGGCTATGTGGGTGACTTAATCATGCCTCTCATGCTATGCATAACCTAGTTTAACTTGCAAGTTTGGATCTTTGTGCATGAAATACTAGCATGAACCTTTAGGGACCATTTTTACTAGAGAAACATTGGCTAAGATTCGGTTTTGGGACTTATGCATGTTTATGAACCCAAACCCCTAATGTTAACATGCAAGTTTGTGGCCAAATCCTTGATGACATTATGCATACTTATGGCCCATTTCCTTTTCTTCTCATGTTATGCATGCTTGTGGCCAAACCATTATGAATCTATGCATGTTTTGAGCCAAACTCTCATGATACTATGCATGTTTGGGGTCATTGTGTAGCATAGTATCTCTACGATGTGACTCGTCCATTCTTGCGTTGGAACACGATTTGGGTTGAGGTTAGACAAGCGTGAATATAGCATGAAAAACTTAACTCGAAGTTGCATGAAAACATGATAGGCGAGCTAAACTCGACATGAACCATAACTTGGGTAAATGGGTATAAACGTGATAACGTGTAACGTTAAATATGACGGGAGTATACTTGAAAACATAACTTGTAATGTAACATGGAAGTTGACATGTAAGTATGCATAAAAACATAAGCTTGGGAATTTATCTATTAAGTTAGGTCTACCCATTGGGAATTTACCTATTAAGTTAGGTCTACCCAATTGCTTGAAAACTTGACTATGAACATGATACTAGACTAAACATGAAAGTGGCCAACTCGAGGTTGGGTTGAGTTTGCAACGTAAAACTACCCGGAACCGACCGGCCTAACTAGTAGTTGCAAACAATAGGACTCAATGTGAGAAGTTGGTCATGTTGTGCTTGAACCCGAGGTTAGACCAAGTTGTGGTGTAAATCTACCCGGACCCGCCCGGCTTAACTAGTAACCACAACAAAGTCTAATGTGAGAGGTTGGGGTGCATTAAATAATTAATGCCACATAATAGGGTTAAGTTAATTTGATTAATGAGACTTAACCAAATATGACATGGACAAATGGGTTAAGTAATTTGATTAGGCTAATGATACTTAACAAAACATGACGGGGCTGGTTAGGTCAAGTAACTTGATTTGCCTAACGACGACTAGTGGACGGGATTAAGTTAACTAACACTTAATCAATCCAACATGATAACTTGATAAGCTTAAGTAAATTTTCTTAAGTAACACTTAACCCACTAGACAAACCCCAATTCGGAGGATTGGGTAAATGACCATAGTTAACAAGGATAAGGGAAATATGGCTAAGTGGTAAACCTTAGTTAAGGGAAACTAAGCAATAATCCTTAGTCAAGGAGATTTGGACCATTTCTTAGATAGATTAGTAACCTGATACGTTAGGTCAACGTTTAAGTATGCGTATAGGAGCAGGCTATCTGATTCAGATAAAGGCTCCAACGAACTGGGTAACGAAGCAGCGGCTTCGGGGAACGAGAGGATATTCTTGGGATCCCTCCGTGAGCTGCCAGGTCATTATACTAGGCTCACGGGAGGTTGAGGTCTGCGGTAGAAGAACCAATAATATGCCTTGGTTGCTATGCGAGCGACCTAAAGACTGGGGTGGATAGCAGTGAGTCGACGAATACATAAGGTGCTCGAGATAGCAAGTTCGTCGATCATCTACCATCTTGAGTCAAGCGTATACGTACGGAAAGGCAGGGAACACCCAACAGACCATAATTGCTATCTAATTATGGGTGAGGTAGGCCGTAGGATGTGGGCTGGCCGGAGTGTAGTTCTCATGCAAGATTTTCTCTTGTGTTGCCTTTCACTAGTTGAGGGAGGGGTCTCGTGGGACCATAGCCACGTGTAGAAAAGCAGACCTTAGTATCTGCATCGGCAGATAAATCTAAAGCTCCCGACCGAGTCCTGTACTTCTTGGTTTGCCCTGTGACTGGACTCGGGTGGCACGATGTGTTACATGTGCGTACAGTAATAGAAAACGATTCACGATGGATGCGGGGGAAAAAAAGGCGCGGTTGGGGGTTAGCGTAATCCCTAGTGGCCTAGGTGGTTTAACCCAAACCGAAATACGAAAGCGTGCAATAGGTAAGCGTAATCCCTAGTGGGGCTAGGTGGCGTAAGTCCTAGTAGTTCAAACGATGATTCATATGGAAGAGCCTGGCTAGAACAAGGGTGACAGTCCAAACGATTTCAAGGATAATACGACATGAGGAAGCCCGTACGAGGTACGGCAAAGGACTGAACCTATATACATGAAAAGAAGCATATGATTTTAGTAACCTATATGTGCGATATACCATCACATGACTTTGAGTAAGGGACATTCCTGGTTAACGCATAACAAGGCTGGGATACTGGTACGGAGGGTGCAGAGCAGTTATATCTGTTAGAACTAGGAAGAATACACATAATAGATCCCGTGGAATGTTAGACGGGGCAGATACCTTGGGATAATGTACTCGATAGAGGTCTGATGATGTGATACCTTGACTTATCATAACACCGTAGTTTGTCATGATACCTTAGTTCACCTTGCCACAGTAGTCAACCGGCTATCCTGGTTTAGTTTATCTATCTTGTAGTTATCCTTATGTTTACTTTCAGTTTATGCATGTCATGTTACCTTTACCTGTTTTTATACTGGAAGTAGATAGGACTTACTCAATCTTTTTGACTGACCCGTTTTGTTTCGCCTCTTTTCTTCCGTTCCCCCCCCCCCCAGGTTGTAGGGAGGAAACAATGTTGTTTAGTTCGGACTTCTTCTGTTTGAAGGTCATCATGGATGGCTTGGACTTTCTTGGCTATAGCTACTTTACTGCTTTATTTGGGGGAATAATTTATTAAAAAGTCTTTATGCTTCTTTACTATTGCAAGACAGGTTTTGATGTACTCTGATGTAAAAGGCTTTAGACCTTATTTATTCATGTTATGGAAGTTTGATTTTACTTCCGCTATTTATATATGTTCTGTCTTGTGATATTTCTGTGCATGTTTACCAATAATGCCCCTTTAAAGCTAGTGCATTCCTTTGCGAGTGACCCTAGCGGAGGCGGGGTGTTACATTTGATATCAGAGCAGAAGGTTACCAGGCTGGGCAAAAGTTTTAAAAGACCTGAAATTTTTTCGAAAAACCGTTTACAAAGAAGCATTTTTTCAAGAAAAACTTTGTTTTAAAAAGTTATTCTCCAAAAGCCATTAGCAATGTCCTTGTTTCCTTAGTCGGAATCCTCTTTTTTTTTCTTCTTTCCTTCTCTCTCCCATCGATAGTCATGTCGGCTGTGGTCACAAGTAGTTTTTGAGTTAGAAAAGTGTTTTCTTTATGGTGGGGAAATAGTTCTTGAGAAAATGGAGTAAGTTAGGAGGAAGTAAGGAAATGGAAGGATGGCAGGGCAAGAGAAAAAAAAAAAAAAAAAAAAGGGGGCCAGTCGACAGGGCTGTCGACATGCCCCCCCCCCCCCCATGTCGACAGGGCTGTCGACACGACGCGCTGCAGGAAAAAAAAATATAAGAGCCCGAAGGCCGAGAGCTTCAGCTCATAACCCCCAACTCTCTTCTCCTTTCCTCCCAGCCAAAACCGAAAATTCCCCAACTCCACCACCTCCCATCACCTCGTTTCTCCACCATTCTTCATAAAATTAAACTCAAATCGAAGCTAGAGACCCTCTCCATCCGGATCTATAGTTCCCCTCTTCCAATTCGTGCTTAAATCGCCATGGCCAATCAACCCAATCCCTACGAGCTTTACCCCCAACTAACCGCGCAAGAGGTTGAGTGGTGTGACGAGCAAGCAGGGATAATTGAGCACTACATGCAGCTTGCCACTAGGAATTTGCTTCTAGGCCGACCGGTGAGGTTTGCGGATTTTGCGGGAACCGCCGTGGGAAGCTTGTTTGTTAATGCGGGTCTTATTCATATTCTGGATACGCACACAGCCGAGAGGAGAGGCTACAAGCGTATGGTAAGACTTTTTGATGCTCGTTTGCAAATTGATGTGGATGATAATGGGTTGATAACTTATGGTTCATGGGTTAAGGGTACCCATATATTTATGAATGAGGTCCAATTTGGGGAAATTTTGAATATCCGGGGTACGGGACTTGATATAAATGACCTGGAGATGGATGATTTGAATGTGTGGGGAAGGATTTTTTTTAATGGATTGGATAGGCAATGGGATAATACGCATTTGCGCCCCCTAGCTAGGTTTGTGATCAGGATATTGCAATATAATATTGCGGGGCAAAATCATGGGTTTGACAGAGTCCCAGTAATTGTTAAGGCCGCTACTTATGCTATTTTTGGGGGCATACAAATAAACTGGGCGAGAACCATCTTTCAGCAGTACCAGATCTTTAGGGCAGCAAGGCACTCCAATATTTGTTTTGGGAACTTATGGACCATAGTTTTCCGCTGGTTCGGGGTGGATTTGCATGATGAGGATTATGTGGCACTTTCTAACCATCCCTCTGTTATCATTACTGAAGCTACACTAGGGAGAATGAGTATAAATATGCATGAGCTGCAAGAGGAGCCACAACCTATGGAGCATGAGGGATCGGAAGAAGAGGAAGAAGATGAGGGTGAAGAGGAGGAGGAGGAGCAAGAGGAAGAGCCACATAATGGCCAGTTTGGACAGTTTGAGGAGCCCCATCAGGCACCACAGCACGAGGGTGAGCAGGCTGGGGATGAAGCCTGGCCTTATCAGGCCCCGGCACAGGGGGCTCCGGATACAGGTGCCTGGGATCCATGGGCTACTAGGGATCCAGACTGGAGGACCGAGCTGAGATATGTTTCACAGCAGCAGGCTCGCTTGATGAGGAGCCACCAGGATATTATGAGGTCACAGCAGCAGACGCTGGAGTCACAGGTAGCCATGGCTCAGACACAGCAGCAGATGCTTCAGGATATGAGTTCCTCTTATGACCAGTTGGGGGCTGGGATGCAAGACCTACAGTTAGAGCTTAGGCAAGGGAACCGACGGTAGGAAGAGAGGCTTGATAGCTTAGAGGAGCTCATCCGTAGCTATTTCCATCAGGATTGACCTCTATCAGTTATCCGTAGGATAGTATTTTATTTTCAGTATTGTTTAGCTGTTCCTTTTGTTGTCTAGTTGTAACGATGTACTAAAACTATCTTAATAAAGTTTGTACGTTGTTTGTTTACGCAATTTGTTGTGTCTAATGTAATTATGAAATATTGAACGATAATGTCTGATAACGAAGAACAATGAAAACAACAAAACGGGATATCTCTCCGTTACATAAAAATTTAGAAAATTAGATTTTTCTAAATTAATAATGGATGGTAGGATTCTGGATGCTCAAATTGGATGAATTTCACTCTTATTTTATAAGGGTGTGGAAAAATTTGGATGAAATTACCTTTTCAAATTTTTGCATTCATATAGAACTGCAAGTATATTTAGGATGAGAGCATCATGGTTTAAAAAAGAAACTTTTAAGAAATTGCATTCATGTAGGTGGTACCACAAGTTAGGCATACATATTTTTCTACGATGTGATTCACTTTTGCACATGTGCACATGTTTGCAACAATTGGCTGAACACTTCTGGATGCTAATATGGGGACATAAATCCTACTACTATTGAATTTCGGGGACGAAATTCTTTAAGGGTGGGAGGATGTGACACCCCGTATGTTTACATTTTAAAAAGTAAGAAATTTACATACGTATACGATGATACGCAAAGCATATAAACCAGTAAAGCATGAAGATAAAAGATGTTCTGTTTATACTTCTAGAAATTAAGGTAAACGGGATTCACCATTGCGTTCGTCTCGGAAAAATACGCGAAATAGAGTCCGAGTTTTCGAGAATCGGAGTCCGTATGACCCGTTAAAGGCCCAAAGAAGATTTCTGAAAATTTGAAATTCGGAAATAGGTTTGAAAACCAGATCTGGGGTTAGGCGGGAATTTTCCCCGCCTAGGCCATGTCGACAGGGCTATCGACAGGCCTGTCGACTTGGGCCCAGACCAAGTCGACAGCCCTGTCGACTTGCCTGTCGACAGGGGGTGGTCGGGGGCAATTTGCCTGCCGCACCTGTTTGGCTCACCTGGTCTGGTACTTAGCCTGATTCTGGAAGCTTCCGAGATCTGATGGTCCTAATCTATCCTAGATCTAATCCTATGGCCTAAAACACTCCTAATCTCTATAAAAACACCCCTAAGCCCCCCCTAAACCCTCATAACTCACCCTCTCCACGAAGTGCTGCCCAAATGTCAAGTGATCATGGCCTCCATCCCCTTTTCCTAAAGCCTAAGCACTCAAATCGGGTTCAAATCAAGTGGTGCAAGCTAGCTACGCCAAAAGGAAGGAAGATCAACGTTGCTATGCGAGTTTCATGACGATTCTTCATCAAAGGAGGCACCTTTCTTAGCCAAGATGATTCATGCCTCTTTCCCTAGGCCTAACTAGGTAAGTTCTAGCTACTTTTAGATGGAAACAGTAGTTTTGATAATGACATGGGATAAAATGAGGCTAAACATGATTATGCGAACCTATAGGAACCTTACCTTGCCTCTTGTGTTCATGTTTATGGTTTTAGGCTATGTGGGTGACTTAATCATGCCTCTCATGCTATGCATAACCTAGTTTAACTTGCAAGTTTGGATCTTTGTGCATGGAATACTAGCATGAACCTTTAGGGACCATTTTTACTAGAGAAACATTGGCTAAGATTCGGTTTTGGGACTTATGCATGTTTATGAACCCAAACCCCTAATGTTAACATGCAAGTTTGTGGCCAAATCCTTGATGACATTATGCATACTTATGGCCCATTTCCTTTTCTTCTCATGTTATGCATGCTTGTGGCCAAACCATTATGAATCTATGCATGTTTTGAGCCAAACTCTCATGATACTATGCATGTTTGGGGTCATTGTGTAGCATAGTATCTCTACGATGTGACTCGTCCATTCTTGCGTTGGAACACGATTTGGGTTGAGGTTAGACAAGCGTGAATATAGCATGAAAAACTTAACTCGAAGTTGCATGAAAACATGATAGGCGAGCTAAACTCGACATGAACCATAACTTGGGTAAATGGGTATAAACGTGATAACGTGTAACGTTAAATATGACGGGAGTATACTTGAAAACATAACTTGTAATGTAACATGGAAGTTGACATGTAAGTATGCATAAAAACATAAGCTTGAGAATTTATCTATTAAGTTAGGTCTACCCATTGGGAATTTACCTATTAAGTTAGGTCTACCCAATTGCTTGAAAACTTGACTATGAACATGATACTAGACTAAACATGAAAGTGGCCAACTCGAGGTTGGGTTGAGTTTGCAACGTAAAACTACCCGGAACCGACCGGCCTAACTAGTAGTTGCAAACAATAGGACTCAATGTGAGAAGTTGGTCATGTTGTGCTTGAACCCGAGGTTAGACCAAGTTGTGGTGTAAATCTACCCGGACCCGCCCGGCTTAACTAGTAACCACAACAAAGTCTAATGTGAGAGGTTGGGGTGCATTAAATAATTAATGCCACATAATAGGGTTAAGTTAATTTGATTAATGAGACTTAACCAAATATGACATGGACAAATGGGTTAAGTAATTTGATTAGGCTAATGATACTTAACAAAACATGACGGGGCTGGTTAGGTCAAGTAACTTGATTTGCCTAACGACGACTAGTGGACGGGATTAAGTTAACTAACACTTAATCAATCCAACATGATAACTTGATAAGCTTAAGTAAATTTTCTTAAGTAACACTTAACCCACTAGACAAACCCCAATTCGGAGGATTGGGTAAATGACCATAGTTAACAAGGATAAGGGAAATATGGCTAAGTGGTAAACCTTAGTTAAGGGAAACTAAGTAATAATCCTTAGTCAAGGAGATTTGGACCATTTCTTAGATAGATTAGTAACCTGATACGTTAGGTCAACGTTTAAGTATGCGTATAGGAGCAGGCTATCTGATTCAGATAAAGGCTCCAACGAACTGGGTAACGAAGCAGCGGCTTCGGGGAACGAGAGGATATTCTTGGGATCCCTCCGTGAGCTGCCAGGTCATTATACTAGGCTCACGGGAGGTTGAGGTCTGCGGTAGAAGAACCAAGAATATGCCTTGGTTGCTATGCGAGTGACCTAAAGACTGGGGTGGATAGCAGTGAGTCGACGAATACATAAGGTGCCCGAGATAGCAAGTTCGTCGATCATCTACCATCTTGAGTCAAGCGTATACGTACGGAAAGGCAGGGAACACCCAACAGACCATAATTGCTATCTAATTATGGGTGAGGTAGGCCGTAGGATGTGGGCTGGCCGGAGTGTAGTTCTCATGCAAGATTTTCTCTTGTGTTGCCTTTCACTAGTTGAGGGAGGGGTCTCGTGGGACCATAGCCACGTGTAGAAAAGCAGACCTTAGTATCTGCATCGGCAGATAAATCTAAAGCTCCCGACCGAGTCCTGTACTTCTTGGTTTGCCCTGTGACTGGACTCGGGTGGCACGATGTGTTACATGTGCGTACAGTAATAGAAAACGATTCACGATGGATGCGGGGGAAAAAAAAGGCGCGGTTGGGGGTTAGCGTAATCCCTAGTGGCCTAGGTGGTTTAACCCAAACCGAAATACGAAAGCGTGCAATAGGTAAGCGTAATCCCTAGTGGGGCTAGGTGGCGTAAGTCCTAGTAGTTCAAACGATGATTCATATGGAAGAGCCTAGCTAGAACAAGGGTGACAGTCCAAACGATTTCAAGGATAATACGACATGAGGAAGCCCGTACGAGGTACGGCAAAGGACTGAACCTATATACATGAAAAGAAGCATATGATTTGAGTAACCTATATGTGCGATATACCATCACATGACTTTGAGTAAGGGACATTCCTGGTTAACGCATAACAAGGCTGGGATACTGGTACGGAGGGTGCAGAGCAGTTATATCTGTTAGAACTAGGAAGAATACACATAATAGATCCCGTGGAATGTTAGACGGGGGAGATACCTTGGGATAATGTACTCGATAGAGGTCTGATGATGTGATACCTTGACTTATCATAACACCGTAGTTTGTCATGATACCTTAGTTCACCTTGCCACAGTAGTCAACCGGCTATCCTGGTTTAGTTTATCTATCTTGTAGTTATCCTTATGTTTACTTTCAGTTTATGCATGTCATGTTACCTTTACCTGTTTTTATACTGGAAGTAGATATGACTTACTCAGTCTTTTTGACTGACCCGTTTTGTTTCGCCTCTTTTCTTCCGTTCCCCCCCCCCCCCCAGGTTGCAGGGAGGAAACAATGTTGTTTAGTTCGGACTTCTTCTGTTTGAAGGTCATCATGGATGGCTTGGACTTTCTTGGCTATAGCTACTTTACTGCTTTATTTGGGGGAATAATTTATTAAAAAGTCTTTATGCTTCTTTACTATTGCAAGACAGGTTTTGATGTACTCTGATGTAAAAGGCTTTAGACCTTATTTATTCATGTTATGGAAGTTTGATTTTACTTCCGCTATTTATATATGTTCTGTCTTGTGATATTTCTGTGCATGTTTACCAATAATGCCCCTTTAAAGCTAGTGCATTCCTTTGCGAGTGACCCTAGCAGAGGCGAGGTGTTACAAACATTGTGGTTTGGTTGTAGTAGAGCGAATGTGTCCGACAACATTATTGAACCCTATTATTTTGATGAGTGTTAGGTTTGACTCCTATAATTAAGTTACAAAATCATAAATAAACGAAGGCTGGTTCATGGAACTCTAGAAAACATTAACTCGTGCCTGAGAAAGTAGAGAATAATATGAAAATTCAGACTATGTGCAAGAGGAGACTATAATCCTAGATGGATCTACTCAATTAGGGAACCCCAATTAAATACATTTTTTGTTACACCACGTAATATGGTGGACACATACAACATGAAAACGAGTAATTCAAAGAAGGAAATATGTTATAAATGGAACCATAATACCTTGAACTACCCTAAGGAAAAATGCTATTAATAGAACCATAATACCTTGAACTACCCTTAGACTAAGAATTCCAAGTTAATTAAGGTAAGTAAATGAATTAAATACCCAACTTGAAATTAGATCATTGTCTTAAGTCATAAGATCAAATATATAAAGTAGCAAAGGCTGTATAATCTAGGAAACTAAACTCTACGTCTAGTTGATCAGTCTGAGTGTTAAACTGGTGCGTATATATAGGCACAAAGAAGTACTTTAAGCAATTCAAAATCTTAGAATCATGTAAAGCTATTAGCTAATATGTATGATACTCCTACATTTCATAAATTACAATATAATTGAAAATTTGACCAAACATGCATACAACTATTAAATATACGTTTAGTGGCCACATTTAAGTAGATGTTCATATACATATGAATATTCGATGATAGTAGCTTGGAATATTCGATAGTGGTCCCACTTATTGAACGTGGAGGTCCATTTCTAGGGACGAGGGTGTAAGTACACATATCTATTAGGCCATGGTTCGAGAATTGAAATGTGCTTTCAACAAATTCACCGTAATCTTGAAACTGAGTCAAATGGAGAAATTAGACTATAAAATAATGGAGGAATGGATCTAAAAGCTTGAAAACTAACAAAGATTCTTGTTTCGGTTGGTTAAGGCACTGTGACATGACGCAAGATGTCATGGGTTCGATTTGGTTAGACCCATGTCATGATAGTATGATATATACTACCAAACTTGTATACATAAGTATCCAATTTCTTAAAAAAAAACTTGAAAACTATCAAGATTGATGATACGAAGATCCTCAACAATTGTGACCAAGATTGGGCCAAGAAAAATAGAACAGTACATGCCTTTTTTGGTTAGTGTCGAACAATTAGAGTGTCTTGATTTATGTGCCTTTTTTTGGTTAAGTCCTAATCACGTACATGGGGTGAATCAACTTTGCCGTTTTTAATTACAAATTGATTATTTGCGAAGAAGGATAGTTTGTTGTTGGGCACAAAGCATGACTAGGGATTAAGGCATAATCCCGTACATGAGTTGGACAACGTAGCCATCCAAAACTAAGATCCATAAAACAAAATACAAGAAACCAATACCCAAAGAATCCAAAATTTTGAGGAGCTGAATATCCATGAAATTCGAAGAAATCCACATCAATTGATGATCAGTCCACACGGGTCAGATCCTGGCTCGTTCTTGCTCCGGGGGACAGTGGGTGGTTGCACCTATTCCACCACTGCAGTGTGAATCTTAACATATTGTGTCAGCTCTCTACGTCTGATACGCTGCTTAATTATATCATGCAAATGTCTGCATTCATTTGTAGAATGACCATCCAACTCACGAAATAGACAATGCTTTCCGGACTTCCGTTCCTTTTGTGTTGGCTCCCTCATGGGAGGTTTTTTGATTGGAGCTAATTCATAAATATCCAAGTAGATGTCCTTCAACGAGGAATTGAGTTCGTTTATGATTAGAATTTGGATTCAAGGTTTTAAATCTTGGATTTTGGCCAATATCTCGGCCATCTCAGGCGATATTTGAATCACTTATAATTAAACGAGATACCAAATCGCGAATTTTGGCTGATATCTCGGATTTTCATCTCGGCACATCTAGGGGAGATTTAAAACCTTGAATTGGATTCTTCTCGTGGCTGAACATTCCGATCATTTCTAACTGAGGATTTTCCCTTGCTCTTATCCATGTCTTTTCCTTTACTAGATCCGGACAGTCCTATGCCTTTAGCCATTGACCTCTAAGAATTTCTTTCTTGACTCTCTCATCCTCATCCCACAGAAATCTATCCGCTTCAAAATAAAATTCGTCAAGATATCTTAGCAGATCCCGCTGTAATGAAATTTTAAATCCGACTTATTCAAAACACTGGATACAGCAACCATAATATCATGGTTGGTTCCGGTCGATCCATCGATGCTACCGCCACATTGAATCTTTCTAAAAAAGAATGTAGAGTTTCTCCAGCTCTCTACTTGATCGATGTGAGAGTCGTAACGTTTTTGGGTCGAGAGATGTGGATCCTGAACTGCTCACCAAACCTTGCGATCTAAATATCCCAACTGCTTATTGACTCTAAGTCCAACTGCCTAAACCACATAACAACAATATCCGTAAGGTAGCGTGTGAAGCATTTGGTCATGATGTTGTTCAACGCCGATAGCACTTCCATATATCGCATATAGCACATCAAGTAAACAGTATGATCTCTCCTACCATCGTACACCTTTTAAGACTTGCAGTTTAAAATTTGGCGGGTTTCGAAAATTCCTGATATTTGGAGTAAATGAGCTGCGATTAACACAGTCTGTACTGTTTGAGTTGCTCCACCTGTTGTAAACCGTTGAATCACGTCCGCGATTCAATTTCCTTCCCAAGGAGTTATTATCATCCATCCAAGCCAATGTTGTTGCCCATAGCGTTCAATCCAGCAGAAGTTTCACACTTTCCTGCAACGTCAAAATCGGATTGGCTCTGCCCCCCGGGTTCGGGTTCGACATGGCCAAACCAAAGCTCCTACGCATTCATTTCCAAAGCCACATGTGTTTAAGCTTGAGCCACATTTTCGACATCATCATCCGAAACATGACGAGAGACGGAGCATTGCGTGCTATTCCAATGTATTCGAGGAAGTTGCCCCGCTTGGGTCTAGGGCTGTCAACGGATACTTTCGGATATAGATAGCGTTATATCTGTATTCGTATCCGAAATCATTTTTGGATATCGGATATCCATATTCGCGGATACAGATGGATATCGGATAATTATCCTATTCGCCAACGATCGATAAATCAAGAAATATAAATGAATTTTTTTGTTTAACATAAATGTTTTTCAATTCTGTTAATCACAAAAGTGTTAAAAATAAACAAATATAATGAAATTAAATAGATTTGAGAAGCAAATATGCATTTAGTACATATAATATAAACCTTCAACTTAATAAAGCACTAAAAAAAAAATCTTATTCATTGCACTAAAATACATATAATTTCGAGTATAGTGCTAAAAAAATTCGGACGGATAATTTTTGGATGCGGATATGGAAGTATCCATATCCACATCCATTTTTTCGGATATCGGATATTCCGCTTTTCAGATACGATGCGAACGGATTTTGGATTTTTTGGATATTCATTGACATTCATGCCCTACTTGAGTCGGTTCGGCATTCATGCCGAACCAGACCGAACACTAAACTGAGCCTGATTCGGGGCATTGTTTATGAGCGAGTTCTCGTTTTTGCTGCTTAGTTACTGGGTCCTGCCCTAGCGACTATTCCTTGGTCTGTTGGCCTTTCAAGTCCATCGATCCTTGTGAGGAAGGTGTTCATCTCCTCTTGCTTGCGGAGGAGTTCATCATGTCCATCCATGTGCGACATCAATTCCGTAAGCACTCCATCCATCTCCTTTCGGGTCAGATAAATGGAGGGGTCACCAGTAGAGGAAGCCTTCTGACTTCCTTCTATCCCTGCGCCTTCAGCCTGAGCGCTAACCTCGGTTTTCTTTTGTTTAACCATTCTTAAATCCATGAGCAGTCCATATCCTTCAAGTTGCGTTCCTCTTTCCTGACGCATCAGAAATGTTGGACTCAAAAATTGGTTCCTTCGAGTATAACATCCAACACTAATATCAAATCACAGAGAAGCAAAAAAGATAGAGGATATACAAATTTATAGTGGTTCAACAATCAGGCCTACGTCCACTCCAACGTAATCTATTTTTTTTTTTATGTTGTACGATTACAAATACAGCTAGTTTTCATATAATAAAGTAGAGAAAGAAGAATTATTAATGGCAGCAACGAAGTCCTCGCATATATGTGCTAATTTCCAGAAATCGATCATTTGAATGCGCAAAAACCTAACTATTTATAGTCAATTCAGATCTAGTTCGGCATAGTCACGTAGCGACGATTTCGAGTGATGGTGATAGTGGTGCACGCCATGTTCAGTAGTGGGAAGAGTGGGACACGTCATAGGTAGAACGTGCCCCTTTTGGTTTGTCATGACCGAGTCGGGACTTGACATGGCAGTTGAGTGGTGGTCAAACTGGGGATGTGGTCGATCCGAGATAGTCTAACCGGGATGACCGAACTAGGATGGTCGAACCGAACTTTACCAAGCAAAAATCAACTGTTTTGAGACATCCATTGCTTCAACCAAGCATATCCTGGCTCGCTTAAGTTCATGGTCAAGTTGTGAGCACTACCATGGTCAGAAACCCAACAGGCGACTGCCTTGTGAAAAGACGGGTCACGGGTCAATGCTATGCATATGCAAGGTCAGATCAGTTGTTCAGATTGTCACATATTCATGCAAATACAATGTCTAAGTAAATATTCTCAAATCAACAATCACAAATTGTCCTCAAATTGATTTAGATTACATGAAATTGGAAATGAAGAGAATAAAAGAAATCTTCGGCTCATTGAACAATGCCACCCTGCCTCAATTCATCGGTATGGATCTGGTTTTGCTTTGTCTCTGACTCCTCGTGTCGGTTTCGACTTGGGACGTCTTGATCTAGTTGCTTTCGCTTCACCAGGCGTACTTCGCATGCCTTTATTTGTCTTGCATTGACTTTGGGTGTTTCAACTACGGCTCTACTAGTTCTTTCTGGTGGTTTAGTTGTCAAAGTGAATCTAGCATCGAGAGATGGAGCCGACGTGCTATGGTGATGATGCGATTTTGCTTCGTCTATTTAAGAAACCAACGAAACTCTGTTGGACGTAGCAAATCATAGTGCTGTAGGAAGTTTGAAAGTACTAATACAACACCAAAGGAGAAGGGCGATGCCAATATTTAAAGGGGATGAGATGATGCAGTTATTTCTCTTAGAGGAAGCGAATCTCTTCTTTTAACAGCTCTCGAAGAAAGATACATTTAGGGCAAATTTTCTCTATAGTTTTTTCACTACTGATAGATGAAGCAGTCCGTTCAACCTGAAAGTAATTCGCCTGTCCTTGATAGCGAAATGAATGTAACGTTGCCGCTCTGCTCTTCCGATGCGAAGCAAAGGAGCTTATATAGTCGAAGCAGCATAGTCCTTCCCTTTGAAGCGTTGCAATTATGATGTAACACCGCAAACTATTTGCTTTAACAAACCGACGATCCACAAGTATGATGTATCCACGTAGTCATGAATATGTTTTCTAGAATATTTGAGGTTTAATTTTGGATTTTTCTTATTCAAAATCTTGACTTAGCTTTTCAGTCATTGGCATATATCAAACTATTGGGAGATAAAACTTGTTCACCAGAAAACACTGCTATTTAAAAACCCGATTATTCAATGGCGACCTCTGGTTCCTCAAAATACCCAAATCTCAGATCAAAATTTGCCAACAGCTCAGATTCAGATCAAAGGTCGGCTATACCACCAGATCTGCGAGCTCCAGGACGACATGCAACTCAAGAGAGATCTTTATTTCAAGGTAAAATTTTATTTCCAGATCTAAAATCTTTTAAGGATTTTCCGGATCTTAATTCCACAGATCAAAAATTCCGCAAATCCGGTTAGTCATAATCAGTTGAAGGCTTGGATAGATATTGTTAAAAAAAATAATTTTTATTAAGCTTCTATTCAGCTTAACTTTTATGAGCCATCAACTAAGGATAATATGAAAATCGCTGTTATAAACGAGGAACTAACCAATTACAGCGAGAGAAAGATGGATTAACTTTATCGATTTCTATGTCTTTGGAAGAAAGCCGTACTATCATTTTCTTAAGGACCACATAAACAGAATTTGGAACTTGAAGGGTAAATTTCAATTATTCTCTAGAGAAAATGGATTTTACATTGTTAAATGTGAGAATGGAGAAGACTGTGATAGGATTTTAACCGAAGGACCTTATTACTATAATAAGAGATTAATAGTGATGAAAATATATGTTCCAGGACTGAAATTAAATAGGGAATTCTTACATGCATTACCTATTTGGATATGATTTCCTAATCTTGACTTAGATTTCTGAACTGTTGAGGGTGTTAGTAGAATAGTTTCGTTAATTGGTCTGCCTTTAAAACTGGATAACTCAACAGAAAATGTAGCTCGAATGTCATTTGCTATAATTCTAGTTGAGGTGAATATTGATTTTGTATTTCCTGAGTTCATTCCTGTTCAGTGTTTTAATGGAGAAGTTGTTTGGCAAAAAGTAGTTTATGAATGGGTACCCGATGTTTGTTTTGAATGTAGAGTGTTTGGTCATACGAATGATGTTTGCAAATCTATTAAAGTTTGGGCTTCTAAATTAAACTCAAATGTAATGAACGAGATGGATATGGATGACTCTGTACTTCCTCAGAAAATGAGCAAATCGGAAAGTTCTGGAAAGAGAAATTCATTAGATATCAATATAACGTCTATAAGGGTAGGTGAAGATAACAATGATCAACAAGATAATGAGGCTAATAATCAGTCGAGAGCTGGAGAGTTTCGACTTCAGCATGTTCATGAGAAAAACAATGATGGTATGGTTATAGAATTAGGTAATGCAGAAGAAATACTTGCTGTTGAGAAAATTATGGAGGAAAAATCTGAAAATGCTGCCTTGCATGCGAGAGTTGAAGTTGTTAATGAAGGGGATTCAAGTGGAAGAAGTGTCGAAAAAGACTATGTGAATAATAATTCAGAAATACCTGTCTTTACTGTTGGAAAAAAATGAGGTTATTGCAAATGTAACAGAGGTTGGGCTTTCTCCTACTTGCGATAAGAAACAAGAAGAAAATAATACCTTGCAAGATAGTGCGATGGATGACTCGGATTGTTCTTCATTGAGTAGTAGCAGTTTTAAAAGAAAAAGAAGTAAATTTAAGGGGAGTAAGTTTAAAGGGGGCAATGTGATTATTGGAGACGAACCCTTAGTAGAAACCAATCCCGAGTGGCTTAAACTAGTATCTCAATATAAAACAAAGACCAAGTCTAAGAAGGTAAGAGAAGGTGGTTCTACAGGAGGAGCGAGGAATGGAGGAATAAATAAAAATTAATGTTTGGCTTAAACTAGTATCCCGAGTGGCTTAAACTAGTATCTCTGGGTTCTTCATTGTTGCTTGAGAGTAGATGTTTCTGTTGTTGGTAGTATAGATTATGTTGATTTCTGCCTTGTTCTATGTGCTCTATCTTTGGTGACTTCAGTTTCATGGTTTTGTATTAGATTCTGGAATTCCTTACTGAAGTGCATGCTTTCTGCATTAGCTGGGTTCGTTTGATGTTTGGGGGTTGTGATATTGTGGACTTTTATGGTAGTTCACGCAGTTGTGGTTCTGGAGTGGTTTAGCTGCTTCAGCACATATGGTTGTTTGTACTTGTGTAGAGGTCTTCTGCTGTCGGCTTTGCTGTTGGACTCTATGGACTTCAATTCTTATATAGTAAAGTGCTGATCTGGGCTATGTAGATGTGTTCGTCTCTCGGATGTTATCTGTTGTGGTCTGTTTTGTGTTGTATTTTCTTTTTGCTGTAGTTAAGTGTCTAGCTGTGTCAAGCAGGCTCGAGCTGGTTTAGTGATTGTTGTGTATAGTATTCGTTTTGGGTGTGCTGTATTTTATTTCCAGCTCGAACCTTTTCCCTTGTATCTTTTTAATGTAACATAAGTACCTTTTCTTTCAAAAAAAAGAAAAAAGAAACTATTGGGAGATAATCACCTTGACCCGGGGTTTGGGATTTAGGTGTGCCTAACTATGGCAGTGGTAGAAATTTTGCAAAAAAGTCCAATGTACTTGGGTTTGAGGACTGATTTACAAAAAATTGCTGATGTGTTTCGCATTAAACGGTTGGACACACCTCCAACCAGAACATCAATTTTTGAATCTAGTTGACTTACTCCCCAAACCGTTGTACTGTGATTGATTGGCTGGCTTTTGTTTTAAGTTATCCAAAGTCTTATGTTTAATTTGCGATTCAGATCAAAGTACCCATGTGATATACGAGAGTTCTGTACGCACGTGTGAAGCATCCACATGATATAATAGTTTGGAATTTCGTCTGATTTATTAGTAGAAGGTGATTATATTTTGCTGTTTTGGAAATGAGAATATAGTAAAAAGAAATGGGGGCTTTACCGACAACAATGAACTAGTGGAGCCGAAATCGCAAAAGAAATAAGGATAGACGATATTTTAGATCCGTTTGGTTTTGTTTTTGTGTTTTCAACATGTATCGCGAAATACTAACAAACAAGATTTATAATTCTTAGTCATTCCAACGATCAAGGAACAATAGAGGAGTTGAATTGTTATTTGAGTTTTTTTTTTTTTTTTTTTTTTTTTTTAAATAAATTGATATTAATTTATTACAAGGTGTAGGTAGTACAAAACATATCACATGGTAGGTGGGTTAGACCCTGGAACGTTGGAATCGAACTCATGACAAGTGAATTGTGCTTCAAGCTTTTGTTATCTCTCAAAATACAAAAAGTAAAATAAACTTGTCCATTTTACATGCTAATTTCATTTTTCAAAATTGTTTCCAATAATACATACAGCATTTTTTCTTTAAGTAAAAATGATTAAACAAATAGGATCTCAAATTTTACAAAATGAGGTTACTATCATACTATGTTATGTTTGCTGTAATATCATGTAAGGGTTAAAGAAATAATAGCGTCACTGAGTGTTAAACAAACAATGATTTCTCTGTTGAGCCACTCATTTATAATGACTGCAAAATTTAACATGCATTTTTAGCCTCATCGATTAAAAAACAAACTAACATAAGTCATCTCAGTATACGCAATTACACCTATTTAACATTGATAACACATGCATGCACACACATAGATACACACGTCGACATATGTGCACGGATATGTAGCAAGACACTTGTTCATGTATGGAAAAGTAACTAACAAGTGACTTCAAGATTTACCTGTCATTACAACAAATATATTTCAAATCATTTTTTAGATACACAATTATAACACATATTTACATTCATAAGCACATGCACACACACTGTATACGTACATTGACACATATATGCACACATATAATACAAAATTCCTTAATATACTGGAAGAATTTGTTCACAAGTGACATAAAAATCTACGCAGCATTACAAATATATTCTAAGTCATTTTTCATATACACAGTTATATTTGGGTATTTGCATCTATAGACAGATGGCTTGGACACACTCATGCACATATGTACACATTGATACGGATATGCATGCATATATAATGAAACACGTCTTGATAAGCAGGAAAAATAATAATTAACAAGTTGCATCAAAATTTACTAAGCGTTACTCCTGTTTCTGTACTGCTGCATCTACACTGGGAAAGAGTTCACCATTACTGTCTACTCGTCACTTAGAGATATCAAAATATTCCTATTATTATTCCATAAACTCAGTTGACAGTTGATCAGTTTCAGTTTCCCTACATCTTGCAGGAAATCAAGAAAACAAATCTGGGATAGAATCAAGTAAATGCGAGTTTGTAAGTCTGGTTAGCTTGGTGATTCTTTTTGCCTTTTTATGTTTCGATTCTGACTTCTGTACATAATGGATTGCAGCCATGTCTCTTCTTTTTGCAGTGTTGGTAGCTGGTTTCATGCCAAATTTCTTCAGATGCTTCTCTACATCCACCATTTCCTTTGGGAGATGAATGCTTCGAAATTCCTCCTTCAAGTCATAGTCAACTTTGATTTCCATTTTACAATCATTAGGGTATGCTATCTTATCTTTAGAATGCCCGTTGTTCATGATCCATATATCACCTGCGGCTTTCAAAGCCTGTTTACAGAATGATATATAAAAACACAGTGATTTGTGTATTGTTAAAAATGAAATATAACTTATTTCTCAAATGGATGATATTCATGAAACAATAGGATGTTGCTTGATATATATTGAAATATATCATCAACATACCTGTAAATCTTTCATTACTGACGGGTAAGCATCACTTAGTTCAGAAACATAGATGCCATCTTGGTTTTTCCTTATTAGAGCTAGAAGATCATCTTTGCCCTTTACATCATGTTTAGGCTGCAATTTTTTTTTTTTTAAATTAATAATAATAATAATAATAAACAATCTTGACAGAAGAAATATTGTACCTTGTACGAAAATAGCTTGCCATCATAATGCAATTTAGGATTATTTGTTAAGGCCTTGAAGACATCTTTGTTCACCTCGGGGTCTACAATGACATGGCAGGCCGCCTCTATTTCATGCGCACTAAGTGCCTTCCTTGTCTTTAGGTATATGTATTAGTATTGAAACTAAGAAATGAACTATGACACATAGCCAAGTATAAACACAAACGCTATCGTTTAAGGAGTCTTGCCTTGTTAAGAAGATCAATAACGAACTTGAGTTGTGCACCAACTGTGGATTTTCTGACTCTAAGAATGGCTTGATACTTCTCTATTTCGTCCGAGAATTTTAGATGTTGCATTGTGATGTTATTTGATGGTGTTCTTTGAGTGCCAAGTAAATTCCTTGAATTTGGATGTGCACGAGATATATCATCAGTGCGAAAGAACAAGGGATAGATAAATGTTTGGATCAAATGAGACATCAAAAACTATTTATATTAATTGTTGGATTAGAATGCAAATTTTGAAGGATTTAAGAGTTCAAAATGGTTCATTCTTCTAAGGATTTTGTTAATATATAGAACGTCTCCATTGGCTTTTCTTTGTGAATGGACGAAAGATGGAATAAAAGTTTGGTGTAGTTTTAATTCACAAAGACACGCATTTTTGAATTGTACACAGATTACGTCACTACAAACTGAAAATAGACTGAAAATCATAATGTAACGAAAAAAAAATGTTTTTGTAAAGTGCTGGGAAAGTTCCAATTAGAATAATGTTCACAACTGTTGCAAAATGAATTAGAAACATTTTTTAAAAAGTTCTAAAACTTCATTAAATTTATGTAATTTGTGTTATGCATGTATGTATATATTATATGCGCGCGCACATATATATACATATATATACATGTGTAAAGATGGAATAAAAGTTTGGTGTAGTTTTAATTCACAAAGACACGCATTTTTGAATTGTACACAGATTACGTCACTACAAACTGAAAATAGACTGAAAATCATAATGTAACGAAAAAAAAAATGTTTTTGTAAAGTGCTGGGAAAGTTCCAATTAGAATAATGTTCACAACTGTTGCAAAATGAATTAGAAACATTTTTTAAAAAGTTCTAAAACTTCATTAAATTTATGTAATTTGTGTTATGCATGTATGTATATATTATATGCGCGCGCACATATATATATATATATATATATATATATATATATATATATATATATATATCTGTGTGTGTGTGGATACACACGTGTTTATGTATATGTACGTATTTGTGTATAGGGCTGTAAATGGATATTCGAAAAATTCGAAATCCGTCTATGTTCGTGTCCATATTTGAAGAGAGATAAATGTTCGATATGCGAAACATTCGAAAATTATTCGTTCGGCTTTTGTCAAGATTATGTTATTTTGTGCAAAATTTTAGTACAGTGAAAGTTATGTAATTTTATTAAGTTAATAGTTTATTCTTTATGAATATAATGCATATTTTAACTACTCAAACTTATTTTTTGTCATCTTATTTGTTAATTTTACACATTTGTATAAATCAATGGAATTGAAAGGAAAAAAAATCATGTTAAACAAAAAATTCAATTTACGTTTCTTGTCGATCGCTAACAGATATGATGATTATTTGATATCTGTTTGTATTAGCGTATGCAGATATCAAGTATTGAAAATGATTGCGGATGTGGATGTAAGCCTGTTTGCATTCAAAATTATCCGTTGGCATGCGTATTTGTGTATGCATATATACACGTACACATATACGTATACTATGGTAGTGTTTGGTTTATTTTGTGTTTTAAGTTTTGAGTTTTTAGTTTAACAGCGTAGTTTTTAGTTTAACAGCGTTAATTATGAAAGTTGGAAAGATTTTAAGTATAATGGATGTGACAGATCAAAGGTGAAGGAGTGATAGAGGGGACCGAAAGATGGTGGATAAATGAATTTGTTATTGTTCTTCCATTGTTTTTAAAATATGAAAAATAATAAAAAGTTGTTTTTGGTTTTGTGTGTTAACTTTGTTTTGTAAAACGATCGTTTTTCACGATATGTGTACGTGAGTACGTCAGCGGTACTTTTGTATGTGCGAAAACACAAAACTAAACAATGTAAACCACACGCACCCTAATATTTTCATTACAATCTAAATACAATAAAAAATCTAAAGACACATCAATAAACAAAGGGAAAGCCTATTTAAACACAATTTTAACATAATTGGTGGCACAATTGATTTGCACCATTGGATCGTCCTCTGAATTCCAACTCCCCGTATGAGGACAGAAAGATCCAATGGTCGAGTTTTGTGTCTCAATGTATGTTTAGTTTTATATCCAAGTAGTCGATCCCATAAACAAATATCTAATTTAAACCCCGGTTGCTCAAAAAAAACAATTTGTTTCCTGATCTTGTACATGAATTAGATATTCAACTAAGAAGGGAGGAAAGAAACAAAGTTAAAACTAATAAATTTCAAAACATGCGTATGTAAAAAGCAGTCTTAATTTTAATACATTCAACCAAGGAAAGCTTAATAACTTTTGGCAGTATGAAACTAAAATATCTTCAAAACTAATTTCATTTTCTCAAATGTAATGAAATTATCAGTTTAGCTGTTTTTCAACGATAAAAAAAGATGAAACGGAAATTAAAAAATGTCCAAGAATCTAATGATATCGTCCTTTTCAGAATGAAACTTAAATTCTTAGAAGAAGGATTAAGCTCTTAAGAAAGATTATAACGGACTTCAAGTAATTATCAATAAAACGTCGTATCAATGCGAACAATAAAAACACAAGGTCAATCTTTTTTTATGATACTAATAATAAACTTCGATGTTTTAACCAAAATAGAACCCCCAAAACGTGAAATCGAATCTTGAACATCGATGTGTTCACTCGAATTGACAACAAAAGCAATTTGTGTTTTTTCTTTTACCTTAGGGATGAAAACCCTAATTGCTTTTGGGGGAGAAAGAAATGATGGAAGGAAAGTCGGTTCTGGAATATTAATAGACCTATCTAAAGCGTGTAGGCTTATCGACTCGCCCAATTAAGCCCATTACTTTAGATATTTCAGGGTTGGGCTTTCTTTTTTTAACCTCCTGCTGCTCGAAATGATATGAGAGTGAAATTTATTGGGCTGATAAAAAGTAACGGAAACTTATAATAAAACGCATCAAAAAATAAGGGTGAAATTACGTTGATGGATTATGGTACTTTTGAATTATCTCTATTCATAATAGAAATGCAGAATTTTTTCACAATTATATTCAAAATGTTATTGCATGCCATGCTGATAAGCATTGCTTACGTTTATTTTTTTTCAGTTCACAGTTTTATGCTATGCGGCAAAGCATTCGTTAACACGGTTATGTCTTAACGATCATGGAAACTATATGGCGGGGTTACAATGAATATAAAAGTAAAATAAGAGCACAAGATTCCACAACCACTATATGTGACAAGCTATGCAGTTAAAGCGCTCAGCGGATCCAATGCGGCGGAGGTGCAAAAAGTTGTAGCTGGATAAAATGAGGAAATAGTAGGATACAGCGGATGAGCCTAAAATAGCACATAAAACTCGTATTTAATGGTTTTACAAATATATAAGTGATAAATGATGGAAAATTAACAATCAACTTAATTATAATGAATACATTCTCAATTTTAAATAAAAGCATCCGCAGATATATGTAAATAAATGTAAACTTTTATTTAGCTTGATTAAATTTAATAGAATATTACAGTATTTTAAATTCTGAAAAATATATGTTAAAAAATTATATTTAAAAATTAATTTTTTAAATTTTACAATGTATAAATGTCGTTTTTAAATTTATTTCTTTTATAAAAGGTATAGTGGAAATAGTGGGATATAGTCAAAATAATGGGATATATCGGGAATATCGGAATATAGCGGGGCATAAAACGGAGAGGCTATTTGAAAATAGCGTAGCAGTAGAAATCCGCTACACGATATAGTGTGGATATGGCGGGGTAATAGCGAGGCATTAACTGCACAGGTGAAAAGTGATAGGACATTCCAAATGGTTCTACCAATCATGATTTTAAATTGTCGAAACATGAAATTGAATTAGGTTCAAGAGGTCATGACTCTAAATAATCGAAACATCAAAATATTCATTTTTCTTGATTTGCATACCATTCTCATTCTAGAAAAAAAAAAGAGGGAATTAAAACAACAAGAATTGAATGAATTGGTTCTGTAAAAATAAAATTGCGATAAATCGATAAATATAGGGTAATTCTATTTAAACTCATGGTTTTGTCGAGTACACCCAACAAAACTAAAAAAAGAGGAATCCAGCATTTTGCTGGTTCACCCAGCAAAACTGAAAAAACGAGAAAAACCCAGCATTTTGCTGAGTCATCCATGGTTATTTTAAAAAGCTAATTTTATCCTCCTTCGTAGGAGCCCTAAGTGGTGCCTTAATAGCACCTCGTAGAGCCCGTACGAGACAACTTTAGGTCATAGCATAGCGCCTCTACGAGGTGCCGTTGAGAAACCCTCTACGAGATGCCATTAAGATGCCCTAATGACATCTCGTAAAGACTCTACGAGATATGCTGAAAATTTAAGAAAAAATATTGTAAAACATGAGCAGTTTGATCATTTTTTTTCTAGGTGAACTCAACAACTTTATGTGTTTCAATAGAATTACCCAATTGTTGTAATACATACATTCATATATATATATATATATATACATACATACATACATATATATATATATATATATATATATATGTTGTGAATATGCTTTTATTAGTTCTCTGTTTAGTCCCACATCATGGGAAAAAGTTAAACATCAACTCCAGAGTCTATATATAAAGGAGCCAATGTAATAGAAAGAAAGACACATCTGAATGAATAGAAATGTTCTCTCTCCCTTATTTCTTATCTTTTGTGTTCATTTTATAACACGTTATCAGCACGAAGCTCTATTAGAGATATTGTTTGAAATATTCTAGATCTATATTTATGGATCTATCATGTAAGTTAGTTATTTTTTATGTTTTGAAATCATATAAATCTACATATATGAACTTGTTGTGTCTTCTGCTTAGATGTGATCCATACTTCTAGATCACTTTTCTTTTTCAGTTTTTGTAGATCTACATTCTATTTTAGTGGATCTAACTTTTAGATCTAATTATCTATTCTGATCCTAAATATGTGTAGATATATTCTTTCAATTCTTTGCGGATCTAATTTTGAGTTTCCAAATCCAAATGGAGATTTGATTATATATGTATTGTTTACATTATTGATGATGTAGAGGTAGATCTAGTTTTATCCTTTCCGATCAACTATTATTCTTCGTTTGTGATTCTTTTGGATAGACTAAAGACAAAATATCTCTTGAATTTTTTTTTTTTTTTTTTAATGTATATCCAACAGAATTATGGGTATAAAATATAATGATATAGCATTTAAATTCAAGAGCAGTATTTATTTATCACTGGAAGTGAGACTGAAAACTCATGATGTCAACCAATTAGGAACCTGAAGTTCATATGTAAACAACCTGAAGTTCATATGCAAATGAGGAACCTGAAGTTTATATGCAAATAAAGAACCTGAAGTTCATATGCAAATGAGAAAGATGAAACAATAGCCCGAAGCTTTCTTAAAAGTTGTAACATAAAAAGATTGAACTTCCAGAAGAAGTTAAAAGAGACACACACATTATAATATATGACAAAAACATCAGATACAACAGAAAATCTCTGAACATGTTTCATTTAACTGACATCTTTTATGTACAGTTTATATTAACTGAATATCCTGAAGATATAGTATACATATTAATCTTTTGAAGAGATGTTTTAGAGATTTAATTTTATATAGCAAATCCAACATCCTAGAAGAGATGTTAGAATTTTTTTTGTTGCATTGCAATTACATAAGTAAAAGATATGTTCCCCGAAGGAATATCATACACTCCAGAAGTAGTGATTTCTTTTCTCTCTTGAATCTTATTTTTATTTAATGCACCTGATTTTGTTAATGCATTTAAGGTTTCAATGTATATTGATATGACATTTCAATAGTTTGTATATATTTATCTCTGGAAGAGATAAGTTCATCCCAGAAGTGATGATAACAAAATATCTTTAGAGGATATTTGTATATTTGGAAATGGTAAAATATCTCCAGAAGAGATCTGTTTATTTGAAAATAATAAAATGTCTCCAGAAGAGATTTCTACAATTAAAGGCGATAAACATTTGTAAAAAAAATGTATTAAAACTCCATAAATGGTGTTTATGGAATATCCCAGAAGCGATATTATATTCTGATATGTCTATAAAAGAATTTGCATTGAAATATTTTCAAATATCAAAGATTATGATGCAAATTTAATGACTAAAGAAAATATGCATCCTAAAGATCATATTAAGTTAAGATCTAAAAATTGTTCTTAATTCTACACACTGGAAGTGAATGCAAAAACAATTTTTGTCATTACATGGAAAATTTAGAACCTGCAGTTCTAAAAAGGCAAGAAGTAATTTTGATATAAAAAGAAAGATCTATATATGGATAGTATAATTTGAAACATGTAAAAAAAAATTATGTTGTGAATTTTATGTATAGATCTGCAAGTTTTTCGAATCATTCATATTAAAGAATGCAAAATCTTGGTTCTATAATTATGCATTTCTACTCAATTCTGGATCAGATATTATGCATGTACATGGTATTTAGAAACTATGATTATTGGGAATGCAGTACAACTGTAAGTTGTTTATTTCAGTTTTGATCAATACTGTAGCTAGATCCAAATTATGTTATGTTGTTTTAAGTAAAATTTATTTATTTGATTCATATATTTAGACCGTATAATGGTTATTTCTGTTATTTTTATAATAAATGCATTATATGTACTGTTATGGTAATATATATTGTATTATCATATTATTATAAATGTATTAAATGCATTGGCTATTGTAAGTTAATTGATGTATGTTTGTATAAAACATATATATTATTATTCGATGTATTTAGCTAGTAATAACTAATGTTATGGAAGAAAGGATAGAACCACAACCTGAAGTTGTGCAAAGAAAATATTTATACTGGAAATTGTATAACTCAAAGTCTTGGACCTGAAGTCTTGAATTATATATATATGTATGTATGTATATGTATTATATAAACATTTTTGATAAAGTATACAAGTTTGAAATCTTGTTAATGAGCAAGAATGTAAAAGCTTCTAAATTAGAAGTATGTTAAAAGATTGAGAACCAGAAGTTCATCATAAATTTATAAAATTGATATGCAATGTATGTGTATATATATGCATAGGAACTCGAAGTTCCTCAATCAATGAATTTGAAATACTTGATAATTTAAAAGCCTGAAGCTTTATTGAAACAATGTGAAATAATAACATTAACAAAATTGATATCCAAAGATTTCACAATTTTCAAAATGAGTTGTATCTTGCATATATATTATATTTACATATTGTACTGAAGAATAAATTTTAACAACTCGAAGTTGTTATATATTTTATTTGAACCAGAAGTTCAACACATTGGAACCAGAAGTTCAATACAGTGGAACCAGAAGTTCAATACAGCGGAGTCATAAGTTCAATACAGTTGAACCAGAAGTTCAATATAGTTTAACAAACTTGAAATTGTTTATATATTATTTGAACCAGAAGTTCAATATGGATTAACAACTCGAAGTTGTTCATATATTTCATTTGAACCAGAAGTTCAATGTAGTTCCAAATCAGATATTTTGGATATTATGAAACAATCTTTAAGATTCACGTTGACATTGCTTGATAAGCAAAAATTAATGACTGGAACATTATAAACATTTGTTCTAAAATCAATAACTTGAATGAGAAAGAATATGCAAATCAATTATACATGTAATACGTGGACGCACGTATAAACACATATATGCGATGTTTAATTAACAACCCGAAGTTGTTATGAATTCATATTATAATTTATGCAGTCGATTGACATCAATATTGAATGACCTGAAGTCATGTGCATATTCAAATGATAGAAAATTCCTCCAAGTCATTAGATCATTGAAAGGGAATAATCAATACAATATGAATGCATCTTATCAAGTAATATGAGCATTATCCTCCTGCAATTGAAATACATCTAATGTATTTGCTAGTTATGATGCTATAATGGATCAAAAATGAATTCAAAGTAGGTTTATTATTTAAAGTGACAATGTTTGTCAACATTGAGGAGGAGGATAAAGGAATCATCGATTTTAAATGTTTGCTAACATATATAATTATGCAAAGTATTAAGCAACTTGCATAAATTATCAATTATGTCCCTAATAGGCTTTCTCCAATATACATTTGAATCCCCGAAGGATCAAAAGGTGTAAATCACAGCTGAAAATGTGGTATAAAAGTCAGTTCAAAATATTTTTGGAGTAAGTCATAAAGATGCAAAATAAAGGAGGTGAGTGTTCCTGAAGAAACACTTAAGGGTACTTTGAAAGAAACCCATGACATGATTGTCAAAATAACCCCAGAAGTGGTTTAGGTACCTAAAGCATGATAAGTTTTGAGATCTCAATAAATTATGTATAGAACCGACAAGAAATAATCATCGACGATAAATTAATAAATAATGAAGCGCTTATATTTATAAATGGATTAAAAATCCCATATTAGAGAGAAACATGATTGGCCATCATGAAATTCTCCTAAATAAGATATATGGACCTGTAGTCCATAAGATATGAACCTGTAGTTCATAAGATAAAAATAGAAATATATATATATAATAACTGAAGCACCATAGAGTGTCAACAACATATTAATGCCATGAGTATTGTATTTTCAGAGATAACTGAATTGATTAAAGTGGTAAAAGTGTTTAAAACACTTATAATACCCTGAAGGTATAAACAATGAAAGTATACAAATTTCAGAAGAATTTAAATAACTTTGGTAGTGATAAAGAGAAAGAAATGTAGATTACAACATTCTTTTAAGTATTGTTGTGATGAAAATCTTGAAATAATTCATGATGAGTAGATCACTTCCTGCTTTCAAGAATTGTTGTAATAAAAATCTTAATATTCATTGAAGTGGTAGTTGCGATATGCAAAACTTATTACAATATATAAGTTCTTGAAGAACATAAATAACATTTGTTATTATAAAGAATACCAAGAACATGGATGATAGATTGCAACATTCTTCTAAGTATTGTTGTAATGAAAATCTTGATATACTTCAAAATGAGTAGATTACTTCCTGCTTAGTAATGAAGTTGTCTTATTCATCAAATATGTATTGCAACATGCAAGTCCGATTGAAACAGAAAATTATAAGCACCTGAGGTGTATTCATAAATGAATATTAGTATCATACAAATCACAAAAGGGAGGCATTTTAAATAAGAAAGCATGCCTGAAGCATGAAAATGCACATGAAATTTTAAAAGAAGAAAAAAACTCCATTAAGATGTATTTGTAAGCAATTTGAGTTACTGAAAGAAGAATACGAATTCAAAGGAAATTTAAAATCAGGGGGAGCTTCCATAAGTATGATATAATGCACTCTTTTTCCTTAACTAAGTTTTTCCCCATTGGGTTTTCTTAGTAAGGTTTTAATGAGGCATAGGTCATGATTCAGAAGTATCAACCCAAAAGTAACATACAAAAATAAGTTATAATGTATTCTTTTTCCTTATTTAAGATTTTTCCCACTGGGTTTTTCTTAATAAGGTTTTAACGAGGCATAACATTGATCCAGAAGTATCATACTACTTTTGACGTAGTAAATATAACATTATATGTTGTACTATTTTTCCTTCACTAAGATTTTTCCCATCGGGTTTTTCTTAGTAAGGTTTTGACGAGGCAATGTTTTGATCCAGAAGTATCAAACATATTTTGATGTAGTAAACTATTATTTATGAAGAAGACAAGGCAGTTTGCATGGCTCAGATTCAAGTGAATTATATTAAGTATGAAAAGATGGAGCACATTTCTTCTAAATTTCTCTTCACATATGCATGAAAGGATAACAAGAAAGAGGAGAAACAAATTCAGTTTCAAGAAAAGAGGGTAGATCTGTTCTCAAAGGCAATTTCCAAATCAACATTCCAAAAGATGATATACAAAATTGGCATACGTCGACTACATTAATAGATTAATTGAGTAATGAGTTATAAATAAGGGGAGCATATAAAAATATACTATAATGTACTCTTTTCCTTCACTAATATTTTTCCCACTGGGTTTTTGTTAGTAAGGTTTTTAATGAGGCATTATCTTGATCCGGAAGTATCAACCCTTACGGTAACATTGTAAAACATGTTATCTAAAGATGAAATGAATTTGCACTCTTTTCCTTGTTTATGATTTTTCCCACAGGGTTTTTCATAAAAAGGTTTTTAATGAGGCATTGTTTTGATCCTGAAGAATCAAACTCTTTTAAGGAATATCATTTTAATATGATATTCATAATGTCAGACGCTATACTCTTTTTCTTGTTCAAGGTTCCCATTGAGTTTTCCTGATAGAGTTTTGAAGGCAACAGACAATGATTGTATCGACGGAACGGATATATGCAAGCAAGATAATAATAAGGGGGAGCAATCATCATATATGTTTTAAAAGGGACAATTTCTAGTTAGCAGAGCATTCAAGTTTTGAAGACGCATATTCAAGGGGGAGTATTGTAATATATATATAAATATTGTGAATATACTTTTATTAGTTCTCTGTTTAGTCCCACATCATGGGAAAAAGTTAAACATCAACTCCAAAGTCTATATATAAAGGAGCCAATGTAATAGAAAGAAAGACACATCTGAATGAATAGAAATGTTCTCTCTCCCTTATTTCTTATCTACGAGATATGTTGAAAATTTAAGAAACAAATATAGTAAAACATGGGCAGTTTGATCATTTTTTTTCTAGGTGAACTCAACAACTTTATGTGTTTAAATAGAATTACCCAATAACAGTTTCCACGCAAAAAAGAAAAGTAAACTTTTTCTAGCAAAATCTTAACCTCGGCTTCAGTGAATGTTCCAATGCTCACAAAATTAAGATTTTATTCACGTGAATTTGCTAAATATTATATGGCATTATCTAAATTTTATTTTCTATGACATGTTTATAAATAGAGCTCGTTTGTTTACATCTCAAATAAAAAAATGGTCTCCTCTCTAATGGCTTCTATTCATGTGATTTTGTTTATTTAACAACAAAATAGATTTTCCTCCATAATCTTGAAATGGCTTCATTAATGGCTAATGGTGATTAGCAAACTAATAAAAATTGATTAAAATCCAAGTTGTTCAAACCCTTTACATATTTTTGGAAAATATAAAATTCGTTTTTGCATTCGAGTCTCGATTGGACCAAAATTTAGTTATCTTTCCTCAACCATTGAATCTTGGGTTGCATTAACCGTCAACCATAATAGATCACAAGGCATTGACATGTAGAGGACGACTAGGGGAACACATCTGGCAATTCGGATCGTGGGGATTAACGTCGATATGACCAGAATTAAAAGGGGAATACGTGGATTTGAGTTTGGCGACGAAGTGGCTCGTGGAGGTCGAAGGCGTTAGTAGAGGAGAGCGTAGATAGTTTGGTGGTGTGGTCAGACCATCGCGGAAGTGCTTGTGGTGGCATGCACTAAAGGCAGATGGTGGCGATTGTTAATGTATTAGGGTTCCGTTTGACTAGGAGCATAGGGTAAGTTGATAAATTTACTATTTTGCCATTGAATATATTAATTTATTTTCATTTAAAATCGAAATCTTATAACTCAAACAACTTTTGCATTATAATTCAGATTCATGCGTGGTTTCTTCAGTTAGACTCATATCGAAATTTCGTACAATATAAAACTAGTTTGGTTAAAATTGGTGACTTTTTAGAAAAGATGTGTTTGGTTGGATTTTAATGTACTAAAAATCAGAGGTTAATGTTTAAACTAACCCAGGAATTGCTAAATTTTTTATTTCAATTTAAACCAAGTCATGATGTGATATATTTATTGGTTGTTAATTGGAACATAATATAAATGATAGTTGACCACCCAATATGAGATAATTAATATTGTTGCTCATGGATGCTATGATATTACTAACAATGATGTATCCCTATTACTACTCTATACGTTATTGTAATTGTATAAATTTTTTGATTGATCATTTGAACATTGAACACATGAACTAAGAAATATGTTGAAATAATGTATACATGTGACATTTGAATATGGGTTGAAACGATATATACTCATGAAATTGAAATATAGGTTGAAATGATATAAGCTATGACTAAATGACCGACACATTAATACCGATGATGTATTAAGTGTTGTCATTGGTAATAAGAGATGTTATGATTTTTGTGCGTATGCGGAAGCGCAATAAATAGGATATAGATTTGCCAATTGAACACCAATCTAATATGATAGCAATTATTCTATTACATCAACAAAATAGTAAATAACTATAACAGAGAAACAAAGAGACACAACACAATATTTATACTGGTTCCACTATCCTCGAGATAGTGTACGTTCAGTCCAACAGAGAGAGATTTTATTCCACATGAGAGAATTACAAGAGATTACAAAATAAGAGTTTATATATCCAAACCTCAATCAGGTTTGACAAGAAGAGACACCATTGGGGATCACTGGCTCCAGGCCAGGATGGGTTTACACTAAAGTCTACCCCTCAATATATAGCCAATGCAAATCTATGTGAGTCATCAATTAAATTACGAACATATGGTAATAATACAATGGAGGCAAATTACCATAACAACAAATTTGCAAACTTAGGAAGTAAATCAATCCATTTCTTTAGCATAGATGGAAGAAATTAATCCCGTCATTTATTTCTCTACCACCTCATCAAATGCAATCAATGCCTTCCCATTATAAAAATATTTACTTTTCATTCTTTGCAAATTTGTTCCAATCAAATTGTGATTTTGTATCACCAAATTTAACACTCCACCTTGATGCAAAATCACATATCTCCAGCACCCCACCTTGAGTCAAATTCTCTTCTCATCATAAAACTCTTCAACAGAACTCCACCTTCAATCAAAATCTCACAACGAGATACACCAAAAAATGAATATTTACCAAATGGGTTCCAGCAAAGCCACCCCCCAGCACACAATTGTTAACGAGCTCAACTACGTCCCCCCCCCCCCCCACCCCCGCCAACAAAATGTTGCAAATATCCAAAATAAAAAAAAGGCAAATTCCAAAGTAATCTCAACACCACCAAAACCAAAAAATTATTCTCTCAATTAAAACCAACCTCGATTTCAGGGCAACGAGATAAACCCAGTCGATTTGAAAGGACTACGACCACACCTCAGTTGCAAACACAACCCACCGCTTGCAAAAGATGCATCTACCACCTGAGCTGCACCGTGCATCAACCAACGGTCTAAAAAATGCTTGCAATACCACAAGATTTTCATCGTCTTTGTGGATTTCAAAACTCGACATCCGTCTTCCGTTTGACATGATCTCTTCATCTCCGGGATCCCTCGAGCATCATCAACATCTAGACCCTTGTCGATACCATGATCCTCCACCTTAAGACCATAAGCAGTGATCATATTAACCTCTCCACCTTGCTGTGGACTAGGTTCTTCAACCGTCACCCGCCTTCTTCTTTGTCTTCTTCCATCTTCCCTCATCCATATCAGAGGGCTTCTTCACAATAAACTCCATATCACGTCAAAGTTACCAGATTGGAATGCTCTTCACTCTCGACATAATCTCCTCCACCAAAGTCTCCTTTTCTCCAAAATAGTAATAGCATAATCATCACTGAATTTACCAACCTTTGTAGAAATAATTGATGCACAATTTAAAATAAATAGCCTGGCTCTGATACCAATCTATTATGATTTTTATGCGTATGCGGAAGCGCAATAAATATGATCTAGATTTGCCAATTGAACACCAATCTAATCTGATAGCAATTATTTTATTACATCAACAAAATAGTAAATAACTATAGCAGAGAAACAACGAGACACAATATTTATACTGGTTCCACTATCCTCGAGATAGTATACGTCCATTCCAACAGAGAGAGATTTTATTCCACATGAGAGAATTACAAGAGATTACAAAATAAGAGTTTACATATCCAAACCTCAATCAGGTTTAACAAGAAAAGACACCATTGGGGATCACTGGCTCCAGGCCAGGATGGGTTTACACTACCTCAATATATAGTCAGTGCAAGTCTATGTTAGTCATCAATTAAATTACCAACATATGGTAATAATATAATAGAGGCAAATTACCATAACAACAAATGTGCAAACATAGGAAGTAAATCAATCCATTTCTTTAGCATAAATGGAAGAAATTAATCCCTTCATTTATTTCTCAACCACCTCATCAAATGCAATTAATGCATTCCCATTATAAAAATATTTACTTTCCATTCTTTGTAAATTTGTTCCAATCAATTTGTGATTTTATATCACCAAATTTAACAAGAGAAGCGATGCATTACAATAGACATTACATAAATAGCGTGACCAACGAAATATGGATAAATGGACCCTTAAGAGGTGGAAAATTCCATAACACCTCTTAAGTTATTTGCACTCTTATTTCACGCTGTTGATTTAATTCACATATGTAGCAACCTGGAAATATTACTATTTAAAATGTTTGAATATTTAATTTATTTTAAATATTCGTTTAATGAATTTTTATAAGTTAATAACTCTTTTTAATTTATAAGTAATAAATTGGAATTTATTCTTAGAATTTAATTTATAAGAATAAATTATTCGCCTGAAAACTTAAACCGAAACATATTTCTGGGATTCTCAGCTTTTATTCAATCAGAAGAAGAAGAAAAAAATCTAATTTTTAGTTTTGATAGTTTATTACTCCCTCCAGTTCTCAATATTAGTCGTTTAAGACTTTTTCACACATATTAAGAAAAGTAAAAACTGCATTAATTAAAGTTAACACCAAAATGCTTCACCAAAAAGTAACCCTCCATCACGTGAATTCAACAAAATCAAAGCAAACAATATCCCTTCAGCTGTCATTTGAGGGAACAAACATGCATTGGGAAAGAAAGCTAACATAGAACGTCATATATTTAGAAAATTAGAGGACTTTACAAAAAGTCAAGTATTTGGAACTGGAGGGAGTATATCTAAAACTTTATTTGTAAGAAATATATCATTTGGATAAAAATCATATGATAAAGATAAGTAGCATTTTTTAAGTTGTTTTAAAGTAAAATAAATTATTTTATCTTAAATTTTCAAAAATAATAATAAGTGTATGTACACGAAATCTACATATGTACATGTTATTAAAATCTATCTTAAGTATTAATTAAGTGTGTTAAGAAATGTGTATGTATTTTATTAAGTATGTGTTGTAAGAGACTGCTTTACTTACCCCTAAAGACAACACTTAAAACTTACTCAATATTCCAGTGTTGATCGTTTTTTTGTTTTCTGAAGGACGGTTCATTTAGGGTGAAAGGAGGGAGAAGACAGAAAAAAAAATCTTACATTGCAACAGATTTTTTTAATCTATTATGTTGTATGAAAACACAATGTTCCTTTGGAGATCTATCGGTTCCAATTTTCTTAAAAATCCCATGTACTAGCATGTGTCATGATACTTTAATTGTCATTAATTGGTCATTGTTTTTTGCTTATTACAGTTATTTCTTAAAAGAATTCTAATGGACTTACTAGTGTTTGTTAGATCTTCCCATTAGATAGTTCAAATAAATAATTAATATGTGCATTCATTATTTTCCAATTCTTTCACTTCCATTTTATTTTCTTACAATATTGTCCTTTTTTCTTTTTTAGTCCTCTATGCATGTTACGTCTAAAAGAAATTCTAACCACAACCTAAATCAAATCAAATATTCTTTCTAAATTTTTTAGTTACTTGCTTTGGTTTCTTATTCCAAAAAGAATTTGATTGAATTATTTAATAGTTTTTTGCTTTCATATTCAGTTTGAAATATTTATGATTTTATTTATACTTTATGGTGTTTTCACCAAAAAATGGCTCAAACACCAAAGGTACTAGAATTGTACTTCATCGATATGGTAAGAAAATAAATGGAGCCGTACTTAATAACAATTGGCAGTAAAATGCAAATAAGAAAAAATAGAGACGAGATTTAGAGTGGTTCAGCCTTGTGCTCAGCCTACATCCACTATGAAGATTACTTACACTCTTAAAATAGAGATTACAAAATAAATCAACTCTTTTTTGTCATACATCTCTATACTCACTCAACATACTCTCACTTATACATTTCAATCCTGGGATTTTATGAGAAAATGGTAGAGTTTGAGAAAGAGAAGGACGGATGAATAATTGAGGAGGATGTTTTTGATTTTCTAATTACGAGGTTGAACTGGACGCCATGGCCAAATCATTGATGAAATTTTGGATGGAGAAGATGACCCAAATCTCCAAGGAATGACTGAAGATAGAATTTAGCAGCACTCCGTGGTTCAGAAGATTCCATCCCCTTTATGTTTGCAGCCATGACCTATTTATAGGTGAGCTTCCTCGGAGAAATGAGCTGAAGTTCACATATGTAAGTGACGGATCGTTTCAGCCAGTAATTACCAAAATGCCACTGCCTGGTTGTTGCCAGCTGTCTGTAGCTGTATCCAGCTGTCATGTGCGAGCAGCTTTATAAGAGCGATCGTTTTGAGTAGTCGAGTGAGCGACTTTAGTCAGTGTCCTTCGGACGTGGCTATATCTGGTACCTGGTGAATAGTTACCTGATTCTTTTGATTGTGAAATGAGCGGGCGACCAAGGTCATACTTATAGTCGAGCGGTTTCATAAGAGTGGAGCGTGGGACTGGAATGGAATCAATTCTTCTTTGTATTCTGCACGACTGGTCTCTTTGGCTCAAGGTCGTTCGACTTCCATTGTCTTTGTATCGTGCCATTTTTATATACGGCTGTGCTATATGGTTGCCCCTGCTTATGTTAGATGGACAACTTGTCTTGTTTTTGCATTCGAGCAGTTTCGTTCTTATGCGAACGACCGACCTTTGCTTCCGCGCCCGAATTACGGCTCGCATCTGGCTTTGGTTGGGGACATGGGCTCCTGAAATGTTGTAAGTGCTTGTTTTGCAGTTCTAACCCGGGCTCGGTCTTTTGACGGATAAACATTTGCCCCTCGAAGCTTGTAATCTTTTTGTTAAAAAAAAACTATAAGCTTCGAAATAGTGAGATACGCCACCATTGAGTGGATTTAATCCAATTTTCTATAAGACAGGCACTCTTATCAACAGCCTATGTTTTCAAAATTTAAACACTTTTACAGTCGTCTACTTACGGACACCTGATAGGCTTGCTGTTTTTCGGGTATGTTAAACTGGGTCACCGGGTTTCGACTGAGCTGTCCTATCATTTTAATTTTCTCTCTCTTTTTTGTTAAAAAAGGACCTTCTAGACCTCTTTATATATCGCCCCTTCATTTTCCCGCCTCTTATATCCTTCTGATAAACATATTTTAATGGCGATTCTGCTATAGAAGACTCCGTTGTTGCCTCTCGAAGCTTCGATTTCTTTGCTTGGTTGATTGTTTCGCCTGATCTTTTTAGTTGAAGTTTTTTAACTTCGTCTCCAGCTACAACATTCTTTCTTCCAAATTGAATCTATCCATTTGTCTGTAAGTGAATTTTCTTCTTTTAAATCCTGACTTTGAGTTAATCCGCTTGGTTTCGCAAGGAGGTTCCCTATTGGTAAAAGAAAGACCAAATTGCTTCAAACGTATACGGCTGTGGTGTTTGGAAAATGTCAATTTGACTTAGTATGTGCTTGGGTTTCATGTGAAATCATTTGGTAGTTCTGATTTATACAAAAAAACCTTTGGTTTTTTTTTGATCTCAACAGTATGTCTGCAAGTTGCTTACTAAAATGCCTTTGAAACGACATTTTCCAATCCACTATGCCTTTACTAGATGTCGGATGAAATACTTATGCCATGGAAACATTTCTGCTCTTCTTCCGTTTACTGCTGCTAGTATTCTTTTAACATGTGTGATCAGTAATTCTCTGTAATCGATCAGTCCAGAGCCTGTGTTTCTCTTACCTTTGAATTTGTGATTCTTCCTTCATATGATTACATTACCAGTAAATCCTATTGCTGGGTGTGACTGATGATTTTTATTCGAAAAGCATATCTGCCCAGAGTTGCTTTTTTTTAACTGTCAGCAACTGGAGTTGCAACTTATTTTTTGAGCATACTCGTCTGTGTTGAAATGCAGACTAAACATCAATTCAGTCAAAACCCCAGAAAAACCGTCATGTCTGGAGAACAAAAGGGTTTGGGTCAGGCAACCGAAGTAGCCCCTACCGCTAATTTCGAATTGAACGTTAGCCAGATTTACCCTCAGCCTCGCTTTCTTGAAGGGGTGCCTTCTGGTTGTCGTAAATCGACACTCTCTTTTGATCTATACTTACAAATGTGTGCTCGCTTTGGGTTTTCAAAGGACGAAGCTAAATTTCCAAGGAAAGAAGGTTCGGCCAATCGTCCGCCTCCTGGGTATGTGACAGTTAATTGTCATATGTTGTCTAGTAGGAGCAATTCCTCCTTTTAACCCTTAAGTAGAGTCTATTTTGTGGTAACTGACCATTGCTCCATATCAGTTGCATCCCAGTGGGTACCAAATACTACTCGGGCTGTACATACTTTTCATGAAAATTCGGCAGTAGGAACCTACGTTTGCAAACATCTGTTCCTTATATGCTTTTAAATGGAGGGAAGAGGATGTCCTTCTTTCATTTTTATGGAAGCCAGGCATGGCAGAATTATTACCGGCTTGACCGATAGTGCCAAGGGGTTTCCGGATTAGTATTTCTACGTCCGGTGCCCTTGTAGGTTCTACGGCCAATGGATGGAAGGAGGTAATTACACTTTTGCCCTGGAATTTTTACTTCTCTTTCTTTCTCATTCATCTTTCTTTCTGATTTTGCAGTGATTCCTTCTGTTGCGGGCCTTACTCTAGACCAAGCTCTTCTTAGTTCTTTAGTGGCTGTTGATAAAGCTGAAAGGAGTGGGCAAGTATTGCTTTCAGAGGAAAACCTTCGCAAATACCGGCTGATTCATCCTACACGATCTCTTAAGAAAACTCTGGCTCATCCTCAACGTTCTACTAGCAAACCTCTTACTAAAAGGAAACGCTTAACCTATGGCGACAATAGCCAATCTTTACCTTTGGTTACTGAAGGGAATGATAAGGGGACATACGAGAAAATAGATGGCTCGAAGGCTGGCATTGTTTTCGAAAAGATCGTTGAAAAATCCGCCCCCTTTATTACTCAAGAAGGGGGTCTTGCAGGAACTTCCGAAGGCCCGGGGAATCAAGATACCACCAATTACTTTGATCAGGGTGACATTATAATCTCTAGTCTGGTGATATCCAATATGGAAAGAACTCCAGAGTCTAGTCAGCGTCGTGGGAAAGCTTCTGACTTAACAACTTCCCTCGAAATAGGTTTGTTATTATTGCTCACACGACATGCTTTCTTTCTTATAACCCTCATAACTTTTGACTACTTGCTAAAATCTTGTTTTGTTCCTTAGGTATAAACATGGGACATTTGCTATCGGACAATTTCGCATATTAAGCCGGTTTTACCGATCCACAAAATCTTTTACGATCTCGCTTTTCTCACATTTGAAACGCTCCTAATAGCCTTTAAATTCTCAGACCCAACATGTCCCTGACCTCCCAGCGACTGATTCTTTAAGGAGGAGAGGATCTGATTGTGCAAAGACATTGATGAAAGACAATAAGGGCGAACACTTCATAGAAAGGGAAGAAAGAAAAAAAAGTAGGGTTGACCGAGGAATCCCCTGAACGATCCTTATCTCAACTTCTACTCAAATTCAGACGCGACCGTTCCCCTGATAAGGTTCCACCTAGAAATTCGATACTTAAGGATCGTTTCAGTGGCGGGGATCTACGGGGAATGTATTTTGACTTAGATTTACATCCAGATGACAGGCGGGATGTTATTAATAGTCTAGATACCATAAAGAATTGTATGATTGCTCAGTTCAACACTTCTAAGGATCAGCTCGAAACACAGTTGAATTTGGCCATGAATAATGTTGACAAATGGCTAGAACATTGGGCCCAATTTGGTTATGAGTTTCAAAGATTAAACGCTCAGCACCTTGACCATGTTGATCAGTTGACAGTTGATCAGTTTCAGTTTCCCTACATCTTGCAGGAAATCAAGAAAACAAATCTGGGATAGAATCAAGTAAATGCGAGTTTGTAAGTCTGGTTAGCTTGGTGATTCTTTTTGCCTTTTTATGTTTCGATTCTGACTTCTGTACATAATGGATTGCAGCCATGTCTCTTCTTTTTGCAGTGTTGGTAGCTGGTTTCATGCCAAATTTCTTCAGATGCTTCTCTACATCCACCATTTCCTTTGGGAGATGAATGCTTCGAAATTCCTCCTTCAAGTCATAGTCAACTTTGATTTCCATTTTACAATCATTAGGGTATGCTATCTTATCTTTAGAATGCCCGTTGTTCATGATCCATATATCACCTGCGGCTTTCAAAGCCTGTTTACAGAATGATATATAAAAACACAGTGATTTGTGTATTGTTAAAAATGAAATATAACTTATTTCTCAAATGGATGATATTCATGAAACAATAGGATGTTGCTTGATATATATTGAAATATATCATCAACATACCTGTAAATCTTTCATTACTGACGGGTAAGCATCACTTAGTTCAGAAACATAGATGCCATCTTGGTTTTTCCTTATTAGAGCTAGAAGATCATCTTTGCCCTTTACATCATGTTTAGGCTGCAATTTTTTTTTTTTTAAATTAATAATAATAATAATAATAAACAATCTTGACAGAAGAAATATTGTACCTTGTACGAAAATAGCTTGCCATCATAATGCAATTTAGGATTATTTGTTAAGGCCTTGAAGACATCTTTGTTCACCTCGGGGTCTACAATGACATGGCAGGCCGCCTCTATTTCATGCGCACTAAGTGCCTTCCTTGTCTTTAGGTATATGTATTAGTATTGAAACTAAGAAATGAACTATGACACATAGCCAAGTATAAACACAAACGCTATCGTTTAAGGAGTCTTGCCTTGTTAAGAAGATCAATAACGAACTTGAGTTGTGCACCAACTGTGGATTTTCTGACTCTAAGAATGGCTTGATACTTCTCTATTTCGTCCGAGAATTTTAGATGTTGCATTGTGATGTTATTTGATGGTGTTCTTTGAGTGCCAAGTAAATTCCTTGAATTTGGATGTGCACGAGATATATCATCAGTGCGAAAGAACAAGGGATAGATAAATGTTTGGATCAAATGAGACATCAAAAACTATTTATATTAATTGTTGGATTAGAATGCAAATTTTGAAGGATTTAAGAGTTCAAAATGGTTCATTCTTCTAAGGATTTTGTTAATATATAGAACGTCTCCATTGGCTTTTCTTTGTGAATGGACGAAAGATGGAATAAAAGTTTGGTGTAGTTTTAATTCACAAAGACACGCATTTTTGAATTGTACACAGATTACGTCACTACAAACTGAAAATAGACTGAAAATCATAATGTAACGAAAAAAAAATGTTTTTGTAAAGTGCTGGGAAAGTTCCAATTAGAATAATGTTCACAACTGTTGCAAAATGAATTAGAAACATTTTTTAAAAAGTTCTAAAACTTCATTAAATTTATGTAATTTGTGTTATGCATGTATGTATATATTATATGCACGCGCACATATATATACATATATATACATGTGTAAAGATGGAATAAAAGTTTGGTGTAGTTTTAATTCACAAAGACACGCATTTTTGAATTGTACACAGATTACGTCACTACAAACTAAAAATAGACTGAAAATCATAATGTAACGAAAAAAAAAAATGTTTTTGTAAAGTGCTGGGAAAGTTCCAATTAGAATAATGTTCACAACTGTTGCAAAATGAATTAGAAACATTTTTTAAAAAGTTCTAAAACTTCATTAAATTTATGTAATTTGTGTTATGCATGTATGTATATATTATATGCGCGCGCACATATATATATATATATATATATATATATATATATATATATATATATATATCTGTGTGTGTGTGGATACACACGTGTTTATGTATATGTACGTATTTGTGTATAGGGCTGTAAATGGATATTCGAAAAATTCGAAATCCGTCTATGTTCGTGTCCATATTTGAAGAGAGATAAATGTTCGATATGCGAAACATTCGAAAATTATTCGTTCGGCTTTTGTCAAGATTATGTTATTTTGTGCAAAATTTTAGTACAGTGAAAGTTATGTAATTTTATTAAGTTAATAGTTTATTCTTTATGAATATAATGCATATTTTAACTACTCAAACTTATTTTTTGTCATCTTATTTGTTAATTTTACACATTTGTATAAATCAATGGAATTGAAAGGAAAAAAAATCATGTTAAACAAAAAATTCAATTTACGTTTCTTGTCGATCGCTAACAGATATGATGATTATTTGATATCTGTTTGTATTAGCGTATGCAGATATCAAGTATTGAAAATGATTGCGGATGTGGATGTAAGCCTGTTTGCATTCAAAATTATCCGTTGGCATGCGTATTTGTGTATGCATATATACACGTACACATATACGTATACTATGGTAGTGTTTGGTTTATTTTGTGTTTTAAGTTTTGAGTTTTTAGTTTAACAGCGTAGTTTTTAGTTTAACAGCGTTAATTATGAAAGTTGGAAAGATTTTAAGTATAATGGATGTGACAGATCAAAGGTGAAGGAGTGATAGAGGGGACCGAAAGATGGTGGATAAATGAATTTGTTATTGTTCTTCCATTGTTTTTAAAATATGAAAAATAATAAAAAGTTGTTTTTGGTTTTGTGTGTTAACTTTGTTTTGTAAAACGATCGTTTTTCACGATATGTGTACGTGAGTACGTCAGCGGTACTTTTGTATGTGCGAAAACGCAAAACTAAACAATGTAAACCACACGCACCCTAATATTTTCATTACAATCTAAATACAATAAAAAATCTAAAGACACATCAATAAACAAAGGGAAAGCCTATTTAAACACAATTTTAACATAATTGGTGGCACAATTGATTTGCACCATTGGATCGTCCTCTGAATTCCAACTCCCCGTATGAGGACAGAAAGATCCAATGGTCGAGTTTTGTGTCTCAATGTATGTTTAGTTTTATATCCAAGTAGTCGATCCCATAAACAAATATCTAATTTAAACCCCGGTTGCTCAAAAAAAACAATTTGTTTCCTGATCTTGTACATGAATTAGATATTCAACTAAGAAGGGAGGAAAGAAACAAAGTTAAAACTAATAAATTTCAAAACATGCGTATGTAAAAAGCAGTCTTAATTTTAATACATTCAACCAAGGAAAGCTTAATAACTTTTGGCAGTATGAAACTAAAATATCTTCAAAACTAATTTCATTTTCTCAAATGTAATGAAATTATCAGTTTAGCTGTTTTTCAACGATAAAAAAAGATGAAACGGAAATTAAAAAATGTCCAAGAATCTAATGATATCGTCCTTTTCAGAATGAAACTTAAATTCTTAGAAGAAGGATTAAGCTCTTAAGAAAGATTATAACGGACTTCAAGTAATTATCAATAAAACGTCGTATCAATGCGAACAATAAAAACACAAGGTCAATCTTTTTTTATGATACTAATAATAAACTTCGATGTTTTAACCAAAATAGAACCCCCAAAACGTGAAATCGAATCTTGAACATCGATGTGTTCACTCGAATTGACAACAAAAGCAATTTGTGTTTTTTCTTTTACCTTAGGGATGAAAACCCTAATTGCTTTTGGGGGAGAAAGAAATGATGGAAGGAAAGTCGGTTCTGGAATATTAATAGACCTATCTAAAGCGTGTAGGCTTATCGACTCGCCCAATTAAGCCCATTACTTTAGATATTTCAGGGTTGGGCTTTCTTTTTTTAACCTCCTGCTGCTCGAAATGATATGAGAGTGAAATTTATTGGGCTGATAAAAAGTAACGGAAACTTATAATAAAACGCATCAAAAAATAAGGGTGAAATTACGTTGATGGATTATGGTACTTTTGAATTATCTCTATTCATAATAGAAATGCAGAATTTTTTCACAATTATATTCAAAATGTTATTGCATGCCATGCTGATAAGCATTGCTTACGTTTATTTTTTTTCAGTTCACAGTTTTATGCTATGCGGCAAAGCATTCGTTAACACGGTTATGTCTTAACGATCATGGAAACTATATGGCGGGGTTACAATGAATATAAAAGTAAAATAAGAGCACAAGATTCCACAACCACTATATGTGACAAGCTATGCAGTTAAAGCGCTCAGCGGATTCAATGCGGCGGAGGTGCAAAAAGTTGTAGCTGGATAAAATGAGGAAATAGTAGGATACAGCGGATGAGCCTAAAATAGCACATAAAACTCGTATTTAATGGTTTTACAAATATATAAGTGATAAATGATGGAAAATTAACAATCAACTTAATTATAATGAATACATTCTCAATTTTAAATAAAAGCATCAGCAGATATATGTAAATAAATGTAAACTTTTATTTAGCTTGATTAAATTTAATAGAATATTACAGTATTTTAAATTCTGAAAAATATATGTTAAAAAATTATATTTAAAAATTAATTTTTTAAATTTTACAATGTATAAATGTCGTTTTTAAATTTATTTCTTTTATAAAAGGTATAGTGGAAATAGTGGGATATAGTCAAAATAATGGGATATATCGGGAATATCGGAATATAGCGGGGCATAAAACGGAGAGGCTATTTGAAAATAGCGTAGCAGTAGAAATCCGCTACACGATATAGTGTGGATATGGCGGGGTAATAGCGAGGCATTAACTGCACAGGTGAAAAGTGATAGGACATTCCAAATGGTTCTACCAATCATGATTTTAAATTGTCGAAACATGAAATTGAATTAGGTTCAAGAGGTCATGACTCTAAATAATCGAAACATCAAAATATTCATTTTTCTTGATTTGCATACCATTCTCATTCTAGAAAAAAAAAAAGAGGGAATTAAAACAACAAGAATTGAATGAATTGGTTCTATAAAAATAAAATTGCGATAAATCGATAAATATAGGGTAATTCTATTTAAACTCATGGTTTTGTCGAGTACACCCAACAAAACTAAAAAAAGAGGAATCCAGCATTTTGCTGGTTCACCCAGCAAAACTGAAAAAACGAGAAAAACCCAGCATTTTGCTGAGTCATCCATGGTTATTTTAAAAAGCTAATTTTATCCTCCTTCGTAGGAGCCCTAAGTGGTGCCTTAATAGCACCTCGTAGAGCCCGTACGAGACAACTTTAGGTCATAGCATAGCGCCTCTACGAGGTGCCGTTGAGAAACCCTCTACGAGATGCCATTAAGATGCCCTAATGACATCTCGTAAAGACTCTACGAGATATGCTGAAAATTTAAGAAAAAATATTGTAAAACATGAGCAGTTTGATCATTTTTTTTCTAGGTGAACTCAACAACTTTATGTGTTTCAATAGAATTACCCAATTATTGTAATACATACATTCATATATATATATATATATATATATATATATATACATACATACATACATATATATATATATATATATATATATATATATATATATGTTGTGAATATGCTTTTATTAGTTCTCTGTTTAGTCCCACATCATGGGAAAAAGTTAAACATCAACTCCAGAGTCTATATATAAAGGAGCCAATGTAATAGAAAGAAAGACACATCTGAATGAATAGAAATGTTCTCTCTCCCTTATTTCTTATCTTTTGTGTTCATTTTATAACACGTTATCAGCACGAAGCTCTATTAGAGATATTGTTTGAAATATTCTAGATCTATATTTATGGATCTATCATGTAAGTTAGTTATTTTTTATGTTTTGAAATCATATAAATCTACATATATGAACTTGTTGTGTCTTCTGCTTAGATGTGATCCATACTACTAGATCACTTTTCTTTTTCAGTTTTTGTAGATCTACATTCTATTTTAGTGGATCTAACTTTTAGATCTAATTATCTATTCTGATCCTAAATATGTGTAGATATATTCTTTCAATTCTTTGCGGATCTAATTTTGAGTTTCCAAATCCAAATGGAGATTTGATTATATATGTATTGTTTACATTATTGATGATGTAGAGGTAGATCTAGTTTTATCCTTTCCGATCAACTATTATTCTTCGTTTGTGATTCTTTTGGATAGACTAAAGACAAAATATCTCTTGAAATTTTTTTTTTTTTTTTAATGTATATCCAACAGAATTATGGGTATAAAATATAATGATATAGCATTTAAATTCAAGAGCAGTATTTATTTATCACTGGAAGTGAGACTGAAAACTCATGATGTCAACCAATTAGGAACCTGAAGTTCATATGTAAACAACCTGAAGTTCATATGCAAATGAGGAACCTGAAGTTTATATGCAAATAAAGAACCTGAAGTTCATATGCAAATGAGAAAGATGAAACAATAGCCCGAAGCTTTCTTAAAAGTTGTAACATAAAAAGATTGAACTTCCAGAAGAAGTTAAAAGAGACACACACATTATAATATATGACAAAAACATCAGATACAATAGAAAATCTCTGAACATGTTTCATTTAACTGACATCTTTTATGTACAGTTTATATTAACTGAATATCCTGAAGATATAGTATACATATTAATCTTTTGAAGAGATGTTTTAGAGATTTAATTTTATATAGCAAATCCAACATCCTAGAAGAGATGTTAGAATTTTTTTTGTTGCATTGCAATTACATAAGTAAAAGATATGTTCCCCGAAGGAATATCATACACTCCAGAAGTAGTGATTTCTTTTCTCTCTTGAATCTTATTTTTATTTAATGCACCTGATTTTGTTAATGCATTTAAGGTTTCAATGTATATTGATATGACATTTCAATAGTTTGTATATATTTATCTCTGGAAGAGATAAGTTCATCCCAGAAGTGATGATAACAAAATATCTTTAGAGGATATTTGTATATTTGGAAATGGTAAAATATCTCCAGAAGAGATCTGTTTATTTGAAAATAATAAAATGTCTCCAGAAGAGATTTCTACAATTAAAGGCGATAAACATTTGTAAAAAAAATGTATTAAAACTCCATAAATGGTGTTTATGGAATATCCCAGAAGCGATATTATATTCTGATATGTCTATAAAAGAATTTGCATTGAAATATTTTCAAATATCAAAGATTATGATGCAAATTTAATGACTAAAGAAAATATGCATCCTAAAGATCATATTAAGTTAAGATCTAAAAATTGTTCTTAATTCTACACACTGGAAGTGAATGCAAAAACAATTTTTGTCATTACATGGAAAATTTAGAACCTGCAGTTCTAAAAAGGCAAGAAGTAATTTTGATATAAAAAGAAAGATCTATATATGGATAGTATAATTTGAAACATGTAAAAAAAATTTATGTTGTGAATTTTATGTATAGATCTGCAAGTTTTTCGAATCATTCATATTAAAGAATGCAAAATCTTGGTTCTATAATTATGCATTTCTACTCAATTCTGGATCAGATATTATGCATGTACATGGTATTTAGAAACTATGATTATTGGGAATGCAGTACAACTGTAAGTTGTTTATTTCAGTTTTGATCAATACTGTAGCTAGATCCAAATTATGTTATGTTGTTTTAAGTAAAATTTATTTATTTGATTCATATATTTAGACCGTATAATGGTTATTTCTGTTATTTTTATAATAAATGCATTATATGTACTGTTATGGTAATATATATTGTATTATCATATTATTATAAATGTATTAAATGCATTGGCTATTGTAAGTTAATTGATGTATGTTTGTATAAAACATATATATTATTATTCGATGTATTTAGCTAGTAATAACTAATGTTATGGAAGAAAGGATAGAACCACAACCTGAAGTTGTGCAAAGAAAATATTTATACTGGAAATTGTATAACTCAAAGTCTTGGACCTGAAGTCTTGAATTATATATATATGTATGTATGTATATGTATTATATAAACATTTTTGATAAAGTATACAAGTTTGAAATCTTGTTAATGAGCAAGAATGTAAAAGCTTCTAAATTAGAAGTATGTTAAAAGATTGAGAACCAGAAGTTCATCATAAATTTATAAAATTGATATGCAATGTATGTGTATATATATGCATAGGAACTCGAAGTTCCTCAATCAATGAATTTGAAATACTTGATAATTTAAAAGCCTGAAGCTTTATTGAAACAATGTGAAATAATAACATTAACAAAATTGATATCCAAAGATTTCACAATTTTCAAAATGAGTTGTATCTTGCATATATATTATATTTACATATTGTACTGAAGAATAAATTTTAACAACTCGAAGTTGTTATATATTTTATTTGAACCAGAAGTTCAACACATTGGAACCAGAAGTTCAATACAGTGGAACCAGAAGTTCAATACAGCGGAGTCATAAGTTCAATACAGTTGAACCAGAAGTTCAATATAGTTTAACAAACTTGAAATTGTTTATATATTATTTGAACCAGAAGTTCAATATGGATTAACAACTCGAAGTTGTTCATATATTTCATTTGAACCAGAAGTTCAATGTAGTTCCAAATCAGATATTTTGGATATTATGAAACAATCTTTAAGATTCACGTTGACATTGCTTGATAAGCAAAAATTAATGACTGGAACATTATAAACATTTGTTCTAAAATCAATAACTTGAATGAGAAAGAATATGCAAATCAATTATATATGTAATACGTGGACGCACGTATAAACACATATATGCGATGTTTAATTAACAACCCGAAGTTGTTATGAATTCATATTATAATTTATGCAGTCGATTGACATCAATATTGAATGACCTGAAGTCATGTGCATATTCAAATGATAGAAAATTCCTCCAAGTCATTAGATCATTGAAAGGGAATAATCAATACAATATGAATGCATCTTATCAAGTAATATGAGCATTATCCTCCTGCAATTGAAATACATCTAATGTATTTGCTAGTTATGATGCTATAATGGATCAAAAATGAATTCAAAGTAGGTTTATTATTTAAAGTGACAATGTTTGTCAACATTGAGGGGGAGGATAAAGGAATCATCGATTTTAAATGTTTGCTAACATATATAATTATGCAAAGTATTAAGCAACTTGCATAAATTATCAATTATGTCCCTAATAGGCTTTCTCCAATATACATTTGAATCCCCGAAGGATCAAAAGGTGTAAATCACAGCTGAAAATGTGGTATAAAAGTCAGTTCAAAATATTTTTGGAGTAAGTCATAAAGATGCAAAATAAAGGAGGTGAGTGTTCCTGAAGAAACACTTAAGGGTACTTTGAAAGAAACCCATGACATGATTGTCAAAATAACCCCAGAAGTGGTTTAGGTACCTAAAGCATGATAAGTTTTGAGATCTCAATAAATTATGTATAGAACCGACAAGAAATAATCATCGACGATAAATTAATAAATAATGAAGCGCTTATATTTATAAATGGATTAAAAATCCCATATTAGAGAGAAACATGATTGGCCATCATGAAATTCTCCTAAATAAGATATATGGACCTGTAGTCCATAAGATATGAACCTGTAGTTCATAAGATAAAAATAGAAATATATATATATAATAACTGAAGCACCATAGAGTGTCAACAACATATTAATGCCATGAGTATTGTATTTTCAGAGATAACTGAATTGATTAAAGTGGTAAAAGTGTTTAAAACACTTATAATACCCTGAAGGTATAAACAATGAAAGTATACAAATTTCAGAAGAATTTAAATAACTTTGGTAGTGATAAAGAGAAAGAAATGTAGATTACAACATTCTTTTAAGTATTGTTGTGATGAAAATCTTGAAATAATTCATGATGAGTAGATCACTTCCTGCTTTCAAGAATTGTTGTAATAAAAATCTTAATATTCATTGAAGTGGTAGTTGCGATATGCAAAACTTATTACAATATATAAGTTCTTGAAGAACATAAATAACATTTGTTATTATAAAGAATACCAAGAACATGGATGATAGATTGCAACATTCTTCTAAGTATTGTTGTAATGAAAATCTTGATATACTTCAAAATGAGTAGATTACTTCCTGCTTAGTAATGAAGTTGTCTTATTCATCAAATATGTATTGCAACATGCAAGTCCGATTGAAACAGAAAATTATAAGCACCTGAGGTGTATTCATAAATGAATATTAGTATCATACAAATCACAAAAGGGAGGCATTTTAAATAAGAAAGCATGCCTGAAGCATGAAAATGCACATGAAATTTTAAAAGAAGAAAAAAACTCCATTAAGATGTATTTGTAAGCAATTTGAGTTACTGAAAGAAGAATACGAATTCAAAGGAAATTTAAAATCAGGGGGAGCTTCCATAAGTATGATATAATGCACTCTTTTTCCTTAACTAAGTTTTTCCCCATTGGGTTTTCTTAGTAAGGTTTTAATGAGGCATAGGTCATGATTCAGAAGTATCAACCCAAAAGTAACATACAAAAATAAGTTATAATGTATTCTTTTTCCTTATTTAAGATTTTTCCCACTGGGTTTTTCTTAATAAGGTTTTAACGAGGCATAACATTGATCCAGAAGTATCATACTACTTTTGACGTAGTAAATATAACATTATATGTTGTACTATTTTTCCTTCACTAAGATTTTTCCCATCGGGTTTTTCTTAGTAAGGTTTTGACGAGGCAATGTTTTGATCCAGAAGTATCAAACATATTTTGATGTAGTAAACTATTATTTATGAAGAAGACAAGGCAGTTTGCATGGCTCAGATTCAAGTGAATTATATTAAGTATGAAAAGATGGAGCACATTTCTTCTAAATTTCTCTTCACATATGCATGAAAGGATAACAAGAAAGAGGAGAAACAAATTCAGTTTCAAGAAAAGAGGGTAGATCTGTTCTCAAAGGCAATTTCCAAATCAACATTCCAAAAGATGATATACAAAATTGGCATACGTCGACTACATTAATAGATTAATTGAGTAATGAGTTATAAATAAGGGGAGCATATAAAAATATACTATAATGTACTCTTTTCCTTCACTAATATTTTTCCCACTGGGTTTTTGTTAGTAAGGTTTTTAATGAGGCATTATCTTGATCCGGAAGTATCAACCCTTACGGTAACATTGTAAAACATGTTATCTAAAGATGAAATGAATTTGCACTCTTTTCCTTGTTTATGATTTTTCCCACAGGGTTTTTCATAAAAAGGTTTTTAATGAGGCATTGTTTTGATCCTGAAGAATCAAACTCTTTTAAGGAATATCATTTTAATATGATATTCATAATGTCAGACGCTATACTCTTTTTCTTGTTCAAGGTTCCCATTGAGTTTTCCTGATAGAGTTTTGAAGGCAACAGACAATGATTGTATCGACGGAACGGATATATGCAAGCAAGATAATAATAAGGGGGAGCAATCATCATATATGTTTTAAAAGGGACAATTTCTAGTTAGCAGAGCATTCAAGTTTTGAAGACGCATATTCAAGGGGGAGTATTGTAATATATATATAAATATTGTGAATATACTTTTATTAGTTCTCTGTTTAGTCCCACATCATGGGAAAAAGTTAAACATCAACTCCAAAGTCTATATATAAAGGAGCCAATGTAATAGAAAGAAAGACACATCTGAATGAATAGAAATGTTCTCTCTCCCTTATTTCTTATCTACGAGATATGTTGAAAATTTAAGAAACAAATATAGTAAAACATGGGCAGTTTGATCATTTTTTTTCTAGGTGAACTCAACAACTTTATGTGTTTAAATAGAATTACCCAATAACAGTTTCCACGCAAAAAAGAAAAGTAAACTTTTTCTAGCAAAATCTTAACCTCGGCTTCAGTGAATGTTCCAATGCTCACAAAATTAAGATTTTATTCACGTGAATTTGCTAAATATTATATGGCATTATCTAAATTTTATTTTCTATGACATGTTTATAAATAGAGCTCGTTTGTTTACATCTCAAATAAAAAAATGGTCTCCTCTCTAATGGCTTCTATTCATGTGATTTTGTTTATTTAACAACAAAATAGATTTTCCTCCATAATCTTGAAATGGCTTCATTAATGGCTAATGGTGATTAGCAAACTAATAAAAATTGATTAAAATCCAAGTTGTTCAAACCCTTTACATATTTTTGGAAAATATAAAATTCGTTTTTGCATTCGAGTCTCGATTGGACCAAAATTTAGTTATCTTTCCTCAACCATTGAATCTTGGGTTGCATTAACCGTCAACCATAATAGATCACAAGGCATTGACATGTAGAGGACGACTAGGGGAACACATCTGGCAATTCGGATCGTGGGGATTAACGTCGATATGACCAGAATTAAAAGGGGAATACGTGGATTTGAGTTTGGCGACGAAGTGGCTCGTGGAGGTCGAAGGCGTTAGTAGAGGAGAGCGTAGATAGTTTGGTGGTGTGGTCAGACCATCGCGGAAGTGCTTGTGGTGGCATGCACTAAAGGCAGATGGTGGCGATTGTTAATGTATTAGGGTTCCGTTTGACTAGGAGCATAGGGTAAGTTGATAAATTTACTATTTTGCCATTGAATATATTAATTTATTTTCATTTAAAATCGAAATCTTATAACTCAAACAACTTTTGCATTATAATTCAGATTCATGCGTGGTTTCTTCAGTTAGACTCATATCGAAATTTCGTACAATATAAAACTAGTTTGGTTAAAATTGGTGACTTTTTAGAAAAGATGTGTTTGGTTGGATTTTAATGTACTAAAAATCAGAGGTTAATGTTTAAACTAACCCAGGAATTGCTAAATTTTTTATTTCAATTTAAACCAAGTCATGATGTGATATATTTATTGGTTGTTAATTGGAACATAATATAAATGATAGTTGACCACCCAATATGAGATAATTAATATTGTTGCTCATGGATGCTATGATATTACTAACAATGATGTATCCCTATTACTACTCTATACGTTATTGTAATTGTATAAATTTTTTGATTGATCATTTGAACATTGAACACATGAACTAAGAAATATGTTGAAATAATGTATACATGTGACATTTGAATATGGGTTGAAACGATATATACTCATGAAATTGAAATATAGGTTGAAATGATATAAGCTATGACTAAATGACCGACACATTAATACCGATGATGTATTAAGTGTTGTCATTGGTAATAAGAGATGTTATGATTTTTGTGCGTATGCGGAAGCGCAATAAATAGGATATAGATATGCCAATTGAACACCAATCTAATATGATAGCAATTATTCTATTACATCAACAAAATAGTAAATAACTATAACAGAGAAACAAAGAGACACAACACAATATTTATACTGGTTCCACTATCCTCGAGATAGTGTACGTTCAGTCCAACAGAGAGAGATTTTATTCCACATGAGAGAATTACAAGAGATTACAAAATAAGAGTTTATATATCCAAACCTCAATCAGGTTTGACAAGAAGAGACACCATTGGGGATCACTGGCTCCAGGCCAGGATGGGTTTACACTAAAGTCTACCCCTCAATATATAGCCAATGCAAATCTATGTGAGTCATCAATTAAATTACGAACATATGGTAATAATACAATGGAGGCAAATTACCATAACAACAAATTTGCAAACTTAGGAAGTAAATCAATCCATTTCTTTAGCATAGATGGAAGAAATTAATCCCGTCATTTATTTCTCTACCACCTCATCAAATGCAATCAATGCCTTCCCATTATAAAAATATTTACTTTTCATTCTTTGCAAATTTGTTCCAATCAAATTGTGATTTTGTATCACCAAATTTAACACTCCACCTTGATGCAAAATCACATATCTCCAGCACCCCACCTTGAGTCAAATTCTCTTCTCATCATAAAACTCTTCAACAGAACTCCACCTTCAATCAAAATCTCACAACGAGATACACCAAAAAATGAATATTTACCAAATGGGTTCCAGCAAAGCCACCCCCCAGCACACAATTGTTAACGAGCTCAACTACGTCCCCCCCCCCCCCCTGCCAACAAAATGTTGCAAATATCCAAAATAAAAAAAAGGCAAATTCCAAAGTAATCTCAACACCACCAAAACCAAAAAATTATTCTCTCAATTAAAACCAACCTCGATTTCAGGGCAACGAGATAAACCCAGTCGATTTGAAAGGACTACGACCACACCTCAGTTGCAAACACAACCCACCGCTTGCAAAAGATGCATCTACCACCTGAGCTGCACCGTGCATCAACCAACGGTCTAAAAAATGCTTGCAATACCACAAGATTTTCATCGTCTTTGTGGATTTCAAAACTCGACATCCGTCTTCCGTTTGACATGATCTCTTCATCTCCGGGATCCCTCGAGCATCATCAACATCTAGACCCTTGTCGATACCATGATCCTCCACCTTAAGACCATAAGCAGTGATCATATTAACCTCTCCACCTTGCTGTGGACTAGGTTCTTCAACCGTCACCCGCCTTCTTCTTTGTCTTCTTCCATCTTCCCTCATCCATATCAGAGGGCTTCTTCACAATAAACTCCATATCACGTCAAAGTTACCAGATTGGAATGCTCTTCACTCTCGACATAATCTCCTCCACCAAAGTCTCCTTTTCTCCAAAATAGTAATAGCATAATCATCACTGAATTTACCAACCTTTGTAGAAATAATTGATGCACAATTTAAAATAAATAGCCTGGCTCTGATACCAATCTATTATGATTTTTATGCGTATGCGGAAGCGCAATAAATATGATCTAGATTTGCCAATTGAACACCAATCTAATCTGATAGCAATTATTTTATTACATCAACAAAATAGTAAATAACTATAGCAGAGAAACAACGAGACACAATATTTATACTGGTTCCACTATCCTCGAGATAGTATACGTCCATTCCAACAGAGAGAGATTTTATTCCACATGAGAGAATTACAAGAGATTACAAAATAAGAGTTTACATATCCAAACCTCAATCAGGTTTAACAAGAAAAGACACCATTGGGGATCACTGGCTCCAGGCCAGGATGGGTTTACACTACCTCAATATATAGTCAGTGCAAGTCTATGTTAGTCATCAATTAAATTACCAACATATGGTAATAATATAATAGAGGCAAATTACCATAACAACAAATGTGCAAACATAGGAAGTAAATCAATCCATTTCTTTAGCATAAATGGAAGAAATTAATCCCTTCATTTATTTCTCAACCACCTCATCAAATGCAATTAATGCATTCCCATTATAAAAATATTTACTTTCCATTCTTTGTAAATTTGTTCCAATCAATTTGTGATTTTATATCACCAAATTTAACAAGAGAAGCGATGCATTACAATAGACATTACATAAATAGCGTGACCAACGAAATATGGATAAATGGACCCTTAAGAGGTGGAAAATTCCATAACACCTCTTAAGTTATTTGCACTCTTATTTCACGCTGTTGATTTAATTCACATATGTAGCAACCTGGAAATATTACTATTTAAAATGTTTGAATATTTAATTTATTTTAAATATTCGTTTAATGAATTTTTATAAGTTAATAACTCTTTTTAATTTATAAGTAATAAATTGGAATTTATTCTTAGAATTTAATTTATAAGAATAAATTATTCGCCTGAAAACTTAAACCGAAACATATTTCTGGGATTCTCAGCTTTTATTCAATCAGAAGAAGAAAAAAAAATCTAATTTTTAGTTTTGATAGTTTATTACTCCCTCCAGTTCTCAATATTAGTCGTTTAAGACTTTTTCACACATATTAAGAAAAGTAAAAACTGCATTAATTAAAGTTAACACCAAAATGCTTCACCAAAAAGTAACCCTCCATCACGTGAATTCAACAAAATCAAAGCAAACAATATCCCTTCAGCTGTCATTTGAGGGAACAAACATGCATTGGGAAAGAAAGCTAACATAGAACGTCATATATTTAGAAAATTAGAGGACTTTACAAAAAGTCAAGTATTTGGAACTGGAGGGAGTATATCTAAAACTTTATTTGTAAGAAATATATCATTTGGATAAAAATCATATGATAAAGATAAGTAGCATTTTTTAAGTTGTTTTAAAGTAAAATAAATTATTTTATCTTAAATTTTCAAAAAAAATAATAAGTGTATGTACACGAAATCTACATATGTACATGTTATTAAAATCTATCTTAAGTATTAATTAAGTGTGTTAAGAAATGTGTATGTATTTTATTAAGTATGTGTTGTAAGAGACTGCTTTACTTACCCCTAAAGACAACACTTAAAACTTACTCAATATTCCAGTGTTGATCGTTTTTTTGTTTTCTGAAGGACGGTTCATTTAGGGTGAAAGGAGGGAGAAGACAGAAAAAAAAATCTTACATTGCAACAGATTTTTTTAATCTATTATGTTGTATGAAAACACAATGTTCCTTTGGAGATCTATCGGTTCCAATTTTCTTAAAAATCCCATGTACTAGCATGTGTCATGATACTTTAATTGTCATTAATTGGTCATTGTTTTTTGCTTATTACAGTTATTTCTTAAAAGAATTCTAATGGACTTACTAGTGTTTGTTAGATCTTCCCATTAGATAGTTCAAATAAATAATTAATATGTGCATTCATTATTTTCCAATTCTTTCACTTCCATTTTATTTTCTTACAATATTGTCCTTTTTTCTTTTTTAGTCCTCTATGCATGTTACGTCTAAAAGAAATTCTAACCACAACCTAAATCAAATCAAATATTCTTTCTAAATTTTTTAGTTACTTGCTTTGGTTTCTTATTCCAAAAAGAATTTGATTGAATTATTTAATAGTTTTTTGCTTTCATATTCAGTTTGAAATATTTATGATTTTATTTATACTTTATGGTGTTTTCACCAAAAAATGGCTCAAACACCAAAGGTACTAGAATTGTACTTCATCGATATGGTAAGAAAATAAATGGAGCCGTACTTAATAACAATTGGCAGTAAAATGCAAATAAGAAAAAATAGAGACGAGATTTAGAGTGGTTCAGCCTTGTGCTCAGCCTACATCCACTATGAAGATTACTTACACTCTTAAAATAGAGATTACAAAATAAATCAACTCTTTTTTGTCATACATCTCTATACTCACTCAACATACTCTCACTTATACATTTCAATCCTGGGATTTTATGAGAAAATGGTAGAGTTTGAGAAAGAGAAGGACGGATGAATAATTGAGGAGGATGTTTTTGATTTTCTAATTACGAGGTTGAACTGGACGCCATGGCCAAATCATTGATGAAATTTTGGATGGAGAAGATGACCCAAATCTCCAAGGAATGACTGAAGATAGAATTTAGCAGCACTCCGTGGTTCAGAAGATTCCATCCCCTTTATGTTTGCAGCCATGACCTATTTATAGGTGAGCTTCCTCGGAGAAATGAGCTGAAGTTCACATATGTAAGTGACGGATCGTTTCAGCCAGTAATTACCAAAATGCCACTGCCTGGTTGTTGCCAGCTGTCTGTAGCTGTATCCAGCTGTCATGTGCGAGCAGCTTTATAGGAGCGATCGTTTTGAGTAGTCGAGTGAGCGACTTTAGTCAGTGTCCTTCGGACGTGGCTATATCTGGTACCTGGTGAATAGTTACCTGATTCTTTTGATTGTGAAATGAGCGGGCGACCAAGGTCATACTTATAGTCGAGCGGTTTCATAAGAGTGGAGCGTGGGACTGGAATGGAATCAATTCTTCTTTGTATTCTGCACGACTGGTCTCTTTGGCTCAAGGTCGTTCGACTTCCATTGTCTTTGTATCGTGCCATTTTTATATACGGCTGTGCTATATGGTTGCCCCTGCTTATGTTAGATGGACAACTTGTCTTGTTTTTGCATTCGAGCAGTTTCGTTCTTATGCGAACGACCGACCTTTGCTTCCGCGCCCGAATTACGGCTCGCATCTGGCTTTGGTTGGGGACATGGGCTCCTGAAATGTTGTAAGTGCTTGTTTTGCAGTTCTAACCCGGGCTCGGTCTTTTGACGGATAAACATTTGCCCCTCGAAGCTTGTAATCTTTTTGTTAAAAAAAAACTATAAGCTTCGAAATAGTGAGATACGCCACCATTGAGTGGATTTAATCCAATTTTCTATAAGACAGGCACTCTTATCAACAGCCTATGTTTTCAAAATTTAAACACTTTTACAGTCGTCTACTTACGGACACCTGATAGGCTTGCTGTTTTTCGGGTATGTTAAACTGGGTCACCGGGTTTCGACTGAGCTGTCCTATCATTTTAATTTTCTCTCTCTTTTTTGTTAAAAAAGGACCTTCTAGACCTCTTTATATATCGCCCCTTCATTTTCCCGCCTCTTATATCCTTCTGATAAACATATTTTAATGGCGATTCTGCTATAGAAGACTCCGTTGTTGCCTCTCGAAGCTTCGATTTCTTTGCTTGGTTGATTGTTTCGCCTGATCTTTTTAGTTGAAGTTTTTTAACTTCGTCTCCAGCTACAACATTCTTTCTTCCAAATTGAATCTATCCATTTGTCTGTAAGTGAATTTTCTTCTTTTAAATCCTGACTTTGAGTTAATCCGCTTGGTTTCGCAAGGAGGTTCCCTGTTGGTAAAAGAAAGACCAAATTGCTTCAAACGTATACGGCTGTGGTGTTTGGAAAATGTCAATTTGACTTAGTATGTGCTTGGGTTTCATGTGAAATCATTTGGAAGTTCTGATTTATACAAAAAAACCTTTGGTTTTTTTTTTGATCTCAACAGTATGTCTGCAAGTTGCTTACTAAAATGCCTTTGAAACGACATTTTCCAATCCACTATGCCTTTACTAGATGTCGGATGAAATACTTATGCCATGGAAACATTTCTGCTCTTCTTCCGTTTACTGCTGCTAGTATTCTTTTAACATGTGTGATCAGTAATTCTCTGTAATCGATCAGTCCAGAGCCTGTGTTTCTCTTACCTTTGAATTTGTGATTCTTCCTTCATATGATTACATTACCAGTAAATCCTATTGCTGGGTGTGACTGATGATTTTTATTCGAAAAGCATATCTGCCCAGAGTTGCTTTTTTTTAACTGTCAGCAACTGGAGTTGCAACTTATTTTTTGAGCATACTCGTCTGTGTTGAAATGCAGACTAAACATCAATTCAGTCAAAACCCCAGAAAAACCGTCATGTCTGGAGAACAAAAGGGTTTGGGTCAGGCAACCGAAGTAGCCCCTACCGCTAATTTCGAATTGAACGTTAGCCAGATTTACCCTCAGCCTCGCTTTCTTGAAGGGGTGCCTTCTGGTTGTCGTAAATCGACACTCTCTTTTGATCTATACTTACAAATGTGTGCTCGCTTTGGGTTTTCAAAGGACGAAGCTAAATTTCCAAGGAAAGAAGGTTCGGCCAATCGTCCGCCTCCTGGGTATGTGACAGTTAATTGTCATATGTTGTCTAGTAGGAGCAATTCCTCCTTTTAACCCTTAAGTAGAGTCTATTTTGCGGTAACTGACCATTGCTCCATATCAGTTGCATCCCAGTGGGTACCAAATACTACTCGGGCTGTACATACTTTTCATGAAAATTCGGCAGTAGGAACCTACGTTTGCAAACATCTGTTCCTTATATGCTTTTAAATGGAGGGAAGAGGATGTCCTTCTTTCATTTTTATGGAAGCCAGGCATGGCAGAATTATTACCGGCTTGACCAATAGTGCCAAGGGGTTTCCGGATTAGTATTTCTACGTCCGGTGCCCTTGTAGGTTCTACGGCCAATGGATGGAAGGAGGTAATTACACTTTTGCCCTGGAATTTTTACTTCTCTTTCTTTCTCATTCATCTTTCTTTCTGATTTTGCAGTGATTCCTTCTGTTGCGGGCCTTACTCTAGACCAAGCTCTTCTTAGTTCTTTAGTGGCTGTTGATAAAGCTGAAAGGAGTGGGCAAGTATTGCTTTCAGAGGAAAACCTTCGCAAATACCGGCTGATTCATCCTACACGATCTCTTAAGAAAACTCTGGCTCATCCTCAACGTTCTACTAGCAAACCTCTTACTAAAAGGAAACGCTTAACCTATGGCGACAATAGCCAATCTTTACCTTTGGTTACTGAAGGGAATGATAAGGGGACATACGAGAACATAGATGGCTCGAAGGCTGGCATTGTTTTCGAAAAGATCGTTGAAAAATCCGCCCCCTTTATTACTCAAGAAGGGGGTCTTGCAGGAACTTCCGAAGGCCCGGGGAATCAAGATACCACCAATTACTTTGATCAGGGTGACATTATAATCTCTAGTCTGGTGATATCCAATATGGAAAGAACTCCAGAGTCTAGTCAGCGTCGTGGGAAAGCTTCTGACTTAACAACTTCCCTCGAAATAGGTTTGTTATTATTGCTCACACGACATGCTTTCTTTCTTATAACCCTCATAACTTTTGACTACTTGCTAAAATCTTGTTTTGTTCCTTAGGTATAAACATGGGACATTTGCTATCGGACAATTTCGCATATTAAGCCGGTTTTACCGATCCACAAAATCTTTTACGATCTCGCTTTTCTCACATTTGAAACGCTCCTAATAGCCTTTAAATTCTCAGACCCAACATGTCCCTGACCTCCCAGCGACTGATTCTTTAAGGAGGAGAGGATCTGATTGTGCAAAGACATTGATGAAAGACAATAAGGGCGAACACTTCATAGAAAGGGAAGAAAGAAAAAAAAGTAGGGTTGACCGAGGAATCCCCTGAACGATCCTTATCTCAACTTCTACTCAAATTCAGACGCGACCGTTCCCCTGATAAGGTTCCACCTAGAAATTCGATACTTAAGGATCGTTTCAGTGGCGGGGATCTACGGGGAATGTATTTTGACTTAGATTTACATCCAGATGACAGGCGGGATGTTATTAATAGTCTAGATACCATAAAGAATTGTATGATTGCTCAGTTCAACACTTCTAAGGATCAGCTCGAAACACAGTTGAATTTGGCCATGAATAATGTTGACAAATGGCTAGAACATTGGGCCCAATTTGGTTATGAGTTTCAAAGATTAAACGCTCAGCACCTTGACCATGTTGATATCTTGGAAAATGATAAAGCTGGATTGGTTCACTTGGTCAAATCTCGAGAATCTGAAATTGCCTCTTTAAAGTGTGGGAACATCAAGGTGAGCAACCTAGAGGGCAAGAATGATGAGCTTAGGAAAGAGCTGGAGGTTGTGCGAAAGCGACTTCGAGAAGCCTAGTCTGCTCAAGAACTTGCCGAATGCCACCTAGCCTTAGAGAGACGGGTTCTAACTTCCTCTAAACAAGAAAGAATGGTTCTCGAGGGCAAGATTGCTTCCTAAAATGAGACCCTTAGGACTCTTGAAGAAAGCAAAATGAAGCTGCGTAAAGAACTTGACGAAGCCAGAATCAGGACTGACAATACTTTATTCCAGTTTTATGTTTGCAGTGTCATGAGTCGGGGAAGTCTAAGTTATTAGAACAAGGAATTTCCGCGAACTTTGGCCTTAGTCTGAGAACAGGTGCTTCTATATTCGAATAATGCTGATGATGAATACCTTCAAGAGCGGCTCTTGGAAGATATAGATCGTAGGGCTTTGGCTGAGAGCAGGAAGATATTGGCGAACGAGCGAGCTCAATCTTCTAGGGGAAAAGGTCCATGTGTTATTATTACTTGTGGCCCATCCATTGCCATTGGGATTGAAGTTTCGAGTTCTCATGTATCTTCTGTAGGCCACTCAGGCCTAGATGTTGTCGGAATTCACCCCGCTACCGAGCATTCAGTTCAAGATAATGCTGTTAAACGGTGTGCGAGTCATGACAATGCTTCTTTAAATGTGAACGATTACGAGGTCGACCTTGCATACCCAGTAACCCCAGGTAAAATTGATATCTATCCGTCTGCCCCGGATTTTGATTTCCTTACTTCACCTAGGTTTGCCGAGTTTCGTGCTTGTTATTCATTTGCACCAGATGCACTCTCGCCACCTCCTTTGCCTGCTTGTGGTACTACTATTCAAACTATCACTGTTGATTCTGTCTTGATATCCACCAACACTAACCCTCGTGTCACACCTTCACCATTATTAATTGATGTGTCAGATCCAGAAGATGAGGATGGGATTTGGAATACCAAGGCTGTGTCTACTTTGGTACGCAAAAAGAAACCAATTTGCAAGTAGTTCAGAATCATTAACCTGTCCTTTTCAGATAGTTCTTTGTGTAAACAGATTAGTAAGCGATGAATGTCAAGCAGTCGATCCATCCTTTGCTTCTCTGTTAGCAATAGCATATATGAATTTTGTACTCTGATTTTGATCCGTTCCTTTATTTGTTACGCATTTAGACTGGTTGTATATGCGAGTGTCGGCCCTCGCTTAATATTTTTACGTTCGCACACTCATATTTTTATCGCTTGGTATTATATTAGTTTTACCATTTTGCTTTTATGAGTGACAACACTTCATGGGGAATTATTTTCATCAGCTGTGCGAGCTTATCGTTCGTTTACTTTTCGAGGTAACGTTATAACGAGTCTGTGGTATGTCTTGAATGGGCATTGTTGATTTTTACACAATGGTGATGTCTCCATACAAAAGCTCTTTATAATTTTATAGATTTTCTTAATTTTGGTCATGATTTCAATTGATCAGTTCATGACTTTTGAATTGATGTTCAACCACATCCCCTGCTAACTTGGCTGTGCAAGTTTTTTTTAGGGACTAGGTTTTTTTTTCTTTTTTTAGAGACACGCGAGGTCATTATGTGTGTTTTTTTTGGGTGCCCCCAGGGGAGGTCTTGGGTTTCAATGTTGTAATCCAATCTTGGCTTTGTTTGACTTGGTTAACAACAAAGAACAAAATTGGATACCTCTTTCGTCTAGGATTTCTGCTTTCTGCTGGTCTTTCCAGCATGTTTGTTGGGCCTTCCGACACTAGGATTGGGGTTTCCAGCCTAGTTTTTTTATTGCATTGCCCTTAGGAGGAAGACACTAATCCTTGTCACCGAATTTTGTTTCGATTTTAAGGAGTTCGTGTACTGAACCTAACAAGGCTTCTCTTCGGGACTAGCAATTTTTTATCCGTGGGACAAATTTGGTAATATTCTTACATTTCAATAGAAGCTTTATGCCGATCCCTTGAATGGATGTTTGCTAAGAGTTCGGCATATTTCGCAATGAGAAGTGCAGCCCTATGACTCGTTGTTTGTCTTAGAACAGCTTATTCTCTTGAGGTGATGCGCCTATTTGTCCTTTTTTATTTTGCCTGATATTTGTAGTTTTCAAGCTGCTTTGCTTAAGATGTGCTTTGAGATTCTTCCTATCCCAGTTTAGCTGTATATGATCAATTGCTTCTATCATGCCTACATTTGAGAAATTGGCTTTTAGTATGAACTCATAAGTATGTCATCTTAGGTAAGCACCTAATCTTTAACTTGCAAACGCTCATTTAGTATAAAGCAGGTGAATCATTGTCTGCTGCTTACTAGAGTATATTAAGTAATATAATAGAGAAAAATAACTACTAGTTCTTGGGTAATAAAGCAACATGAAGTAACAACGTGAACAAGATAACGGAGGTCGCTTGTTCAGAGCTCTGGTTACTGATCCTCAAGTAGGCGTTGGCCTCGGAATGATTTGGGCGATTTCCTCAAAGCTCGCTGCCCCTTGTTCATAGAGAATTGGGACAAATTCACAGTCTTGTACATATTGTTGCAAATGATTCTCCTAGACCAGCTCCTCAATTAATGACTTTAAATGCCTACACTCATCAGCATCGTGTCCTGGTTGGTTGTGGAATTGACAAAACCTTCCTGATTTTATAGTGACATCTCTTATTTTCATTCGCTCTGGAATTGGATACTTTTCAGTGCTCCTAGTGGCCATGAAGATATTCCCTATGGTGTCGTTGAGGGGGGGGGGGTAAGTTTAGAACTCTTAAAAAAGCGTGACTTCTTTTTAGGCTGGTTAGTTCTTCCTTCGTTGCTTCTTCTCGACATTTCGCCTGCCATTCCTAAGATATATTTTCGCTTTTCACTCCAATCCATGGAACAAGCGCGTTTTTCCCTGCTAGATCTTCGCCCGGGCACGTAATCATGTTTCGGAAATGAGGTATCTGAGCCTTCTTCCGAGAGAGACGCCCCTTCGATGGGATCATTTACCTGTTGTGGGGTTATGTCCTTGGAACGATCACGCATAGGTATTCTTGCTTTTTCAGGGTCCAGGTTAACATGATATGTAGTTTTCTGAGTTGAATTCTCTCGTTCAGCAGAAAATTCTGTCTCGTTTGCATAATCTGCTTGCGCGAATGGAAGGTCAGTGGCACTTAGCGGGGCTTTTACGGCAGTGGCCTGAATGACGAGCATTGACTCAATCTTCTTTATCACCGCGTCGTTTGCAATAGTTTTTTGATTCGTTAGCCCTATCATTGCTTATTCCAATTCTCTCTTGGTTACAACTGCTTCAATCTTTAATGGTTTCTTTACTTCGGAATGGATGGTAGGCGACGTGACGACGTCGAAGACGCCATCAAATTCATCAGTTACTTTCTTTGGCGTGTTCATGATTTCAAGTACAATTTTTCTTAGAGAATCTTGTCGGACCTTAATGGGGAGAGATGCAAATACGGCCCCACAGTGGGCGCCAAAATGTTTTCACCCAAAAAGGCTCAAACACCGAAGGTACTAGAATTGTACTTCACCGATACGGTAAGAAAATAAATGGAGCCATACTTAATAACAATTGACAGTAAAAATGCAAACAAGAAAAAATAGAGACGAGATTTAGAGTGGTTCAGCTTTGTGCTCGGCCTACATCCACTATGAATATTACATGCACTCTTAAAATGGAGATTACAAAATACATCAACTCTCTTTTGTCATACATCTCTATATTCACTCAACATACTCTCACTTATGCATATCAATCCCGGGATTTTATGAGAAAATGATAAAGTTTGAGGAGGAGAAGGACGGATGAATGGTTGAGAAGGAGGATGTTTTTGATTTTATGATTACGAGGTTGAACTGGACGCCATGGCCAAATCGGTGAAGAACTTCTGGATGGAGAAGATGACCCAAATCTCCAAGGAATGACTGAAGATAGAATTTAGCAGCACTCCGTGGTTCAGAAGATTCCATCTCCTTTATGTTGGTAGCCATGGCCTATTTATACGTGAGCTTTCTCGGAGAAACGAGCTGAAGTTCACGTATGTAAGTGACAGATCATTTCAGCCGGTAATTACCAAAATGCCACTACCTGCTTGTTGCCAGCTGTCATGTGCGAGCAGCTTTATTGGAGCGATCGTTTTGAGTGGTCGAGTGAGCGACTTAAGACAATGCTCTTCGGACGTGGCTATATCTGGTACTTGGTGAATAGTTACCTGATTCGTTTGGTTTTGAAATGAGCAGGCGACCAAGGTCATACTTATGGTCGAGCATTTTCATAAGAGTGGAGCATGGGACTGGAATGGAACCAATTCTTCTTTGTATTTTGCACGACTGATCTCCTTGGCTCAAAGTCATTCGACCTCCATTGTCTTTGTATCGTGCCATTTTTCTGTACGGCTGTGCTATATGTTTGCCCCTGCTTATGTTAGATGGACGACTTGTCTTATTTTGGCATTCAAGCAGCTTCGTTCTGATGCGAACGACTGACCTTTGCTTCCACGCCCGAATTACAGCTCGCATCTGGTTTTGGTTGAGGACATGGACTCCTAAAATGTTGCAAGTGCTTGTTTTACAGTTCTAACCCGGGCTCGGTCTTTTGACGGATAAATATATGGTGATTGTATTCTTAATCTTGTCTTTAATTTTATTGTTTTTATAAAATATAGTTTGAAGATCTCCAAAAAGAAAAAATTAAGTTGACTGGTTCAATAGAGCTTGAGCAAGAGGATAGATTTTTATTTTCTTTTAATTTAATTTGATGTTCATTTTGTTACTTTTGTTCCAATTTCTTATATATAATTTGAGGTTAGATTATGGATATATTCTTTTTGTTCGTCATTGATTTTGTACATATGTTGATAGCATCAAATCTCCCGTTGATAGTATTAAAGGTAAAGCTGAAAACTTTGGTTTATTCTCAAGTTTTATATAACTGACTTTTCCCTTAACTTATGATTTTGTATTTCCTTTAGTTAATTTCTCATTATAATTTAATGTTACATTTCCAATTTGTAACATTATAGATATATTCTTTTCATTTGTCACTGGTTTACATAATGCATTATCATTAGTTACTCCATTTTGTAGGGAATAATTGGTTCATTGTTACTTAGATGTCAACTTCGATTTTATAACGTTAACCATTTCCTAATTTTAACCTATATGATTACATAAGAAGATAAATGTAATAATAACATTATATCTGAAGTAAAAGAATTTTGAAATAATAATTTTTGATATAAAATATGGCATGCTAAGAGCTTACTATGTGCATATGCTAAGGTCAGCCACTTATGTGGTGCTCGCGGAGGTGCAATAGGGAGGGTTTTACGGCTCTGATCGGTTTCCCTCCAGAATAAATTAAAAAAAAACGATATAAAATGAAGTAGAAAACTTTGAAAATTGGCTAGAATTTTGATTTTATATATGTTTTTTTACTAACATTCTTTAATATAAATGTTTTGTACTATGTTATATCATATATACTTATTTACTAAATATTAAGGATACCATAAATACTAAAGATATTGTTAATGCCTATAACATGTAATGATATTATCAATGTATGAATGTTCTATACATCTTTTTATATTATATAACTACACAAAAATTTAGACCTTTTGTATTATTATTTCCATATACAACAATCATGTCTTCATTATTTCATTATTTATGTTTATCAAGACATTCATCATATGTTAATTCTCTCACCACCATCTCATTCTCTTAACATATTGACTCGTCTTTTTTTCAGTTTCACATGTACATTATGATTCAAAAATAGTTCTATTTCCAAATTAAATAAAATTATAAATGATTTCCTCACTATTTCGATCAACTGTAAAAAAATTCAGCTTAACTAGATTCTAACTGAAGTCATTAACAAATTTTCACTTCATGCTCGTCTTGAGTTATTTAGGATTTTCATTAATATTATGCAGTGGTTGTTTTCCAACCTCATGCTTTCACTATTACAATTTTACCGAAAAATAATTCGAAGCCTCCGAAAGACTTATACCATTGATTCGATCGAGCTTGATGAAAGGTTTAGACTATTTTATTATATCTTTTATAAGTTATTTGATCCTAAGTTTTTAGCTTCTACTATAATTTTCGATTCTACTATCTAAAATTTAATTTAATGTTTTTAGGCTTGATATAGTTTATTTTTCTTGCAGCAAGTAAATCGTTTTATAAATATGTATATGGCACAAAATTTGCTACTGATTGTTAAAATAAATTATAAATAAAGTTGAATACCTTTATATTAAAGCATATGATTTTATAAATATGCATATACCACATATTAAATTTTCTACTAATGTGATTTTAGATTATTCAAGAAAAATTTAGTAGAAAAGCTTTGTTGGTGGTATTCAAGAAAAAACTAGTAAAAATAATTAAAATCCATAAACATATATTTCCAATTTCATATAGCTTAAAATTCAAAAAAATACAGCAGCAAAACAGTATCGCAAAATCCGTGTGCATAGCAAGAGTTCACACTCGTATTATATGAAAGTTCAGTATTTATCTAAAGACCCTTCAGTTCTAATTTTATCAAAAATTCCACGTGTTGTCATGTGTAGTCGTAGTTTAATTGTCTTAAATTTGTTATTACTTTTGCTCACTGCAGTTATTTTTTAAAGGAATTTTAATGGATTCATTAACGTTTTGTAGATTATCTTGCTATTATACAAATATTTAAAAGAAATACTAATACACACATTTGTCATTTTCTAATTCTTTAACTTCCACTTAATTCTCTCACAATATCGTTTCTTTTCTTTTCCAAATTTCTATGCATGCTACAGCTAAAAATCTATCTATCGATTATCTATATGAAAGCTCAATGTTCATCAAAAGACTTTTCAGTTACGTTTCTACCAAAAAATCAGTACGCTGACATATGTCTAGAGAAATAAATCAATGGTGGAAAAAAGAGTTTAAACATGTGGGTGTGTTGGTTTTCTACTGTTGACCTGCCTTTTAGCAAGGCCGTCCAAGATCCAGATGATCACGATCGAAAGCTTCAAACTTCGAGAGATCATGTCTAGTACTAAGTTCTGGCTCGAAATATTCGGATCAAACAAAAAGTGGCTTACACTATTTTCCATTCTCGGAACAAACAAAGTCAAAACCTCGGTTCGAAGGCCCTCGGTTCGAACTTGCCGGATCGAAGTAAAATAGACCTAGGATCAAATAAAGCACCAAATCGAACGTTTGATCCAGAACCTATTCAATATGAAGAAGGTAGCTATTCCCATTTTCACCACTCTCCCACTAACTCTTGATATCCTAGGTCTTGCAACATGTGTCCACGTTCGAACTGGTTGACCACGAACCGACCCAACAACTCACCATAACTACCGCAACTACCCCTGATTTTCCCAGCTCGAGTGCCACATATCCAATCCGAAACTGCCTGGAGCTTAGCCTATAAATACAACAATTTGAAGATGTTTAGAGGACTTTTGGCACTTCTATCATTCAAGTATATTATATTTATTAATCCACAACAATTATAAAAAGAAGATTCGGGTTCTATCATTGAGTCTGGAGGTCGATAGTGTTGTACTGAGAGTATTTAAAGATTATACTCATTATTCTTGTAATTTCTAAGTGAATCAAAGAATTACGATTGGATGTAGGCTTTTAATGCCGAACAACTAAAAATCGTGTGTGATTGTTGCTATTTTTTCATTTTCATTATATATTTCTTCATTTTTCTCTACAAATTCTCTTCTTTGGGTGTTGGTGCCCTTTTTTAGTCGAACATTTGGTGCTCTCACTGAGAAATCTTGAATTCTCAGCATTTTTGGATTATTTACCTACTGTTCGGATCATCAAGTCCGAGGGAATATGTGACGACCACCCATAACTCCTGTACTAAACAAGAGGAATAATGCACTGAAAGGTGTGCCAAGCAGCCAAAGACAATCATCAAGGTAAGATAACACAAGCAAAACCTACCGGATAACTCACAACGCAAGGATAAGATATAGCAGAACATATACAACATGCAATAATAGTGAAACAGAATTGAGCAGAATCTTAAACCCTTTTATAACACTATGAAATATCCATTACAACTTTGGATAAAACTATAAGAGTTTGTACAATGAGCCTCACTACAACACTCAGAGAAAAACATCAAACAACTGAAATAGAAATACTAGATAATAGGAAAATAATTCGCCAGCCTTCTGCTCGTCATCGCACAGCAACACCGTCCTCATCAAGATCTATCATCTGTAACCTGCTACTCAGTCTTCCCATCCCCAATTGGATTGACAGACCAAGGTAATAAGAGGAAAACATAAAACCTTGAGTCAGACAACGACCTTAATGAGCGATAAAACAGCTAACTAACGTCATCAACAGAGTATATGAGAATAGGCAGATTAATCGACTAATCTACCAAAACACCAGAGAAGAATCCAAACCTGTCTTCCCCACATTTGACAGTGACAGCCTTTGCAACAAGCATTTAGAAAAAACAGTACATTCATGACAATTAGTTATCCAGCGTAGACCATCCTAATCGATATCGACATCTCCCAAGCATACGCCCCGAAGGCCTAAACCACCTTGCCATCAACTGTCAACTGTCAAGGGCTAATCGTAAACCTCAGTTCTAGCAAAACTCCATAAGTCATATGATGAAACGTATTAGGCCCATCAAGCTGCCCAAGGTACTCTACCAGTCACTTCTAATCTTTTAGGCATCCCTATTATACCCCTACTTTGAGTCTGTTAGAACTTACGACAACGATAATCTCTCAACCTTCGATATCTCTAGCCATCCAACCCGATGACTGTTCATAAGCTCAAGTCACTTCTCGAGCAACCATTATCCACAAACTCACCACCTTGAGTCGTCTTCACATTCGTTGCATTACGATGATTAACGAACACATCACAACACTTCGAACATTCCCCATTGAACTCACTTCGAAGTCACATCGTTTTCCTAACCAAAATATTTGGTCCATTACAATCAGGTCGTCATTCCCTAGGTCGCAGCCGACCTATAAACCAACGATCCATCCTCCTTAAGCCGATCCAAAGAGCTTTGAGTGACCTAACTCCGTTCACTGACCTAATTCCACTCGACCCATCTGGGAATCACATGAATGACCCGACCTCCTCTTTTCCCAACGACCTGGCCTTACGGGTTCCCAACGACCCGACCCGTACAAAAGCCCAACGACCTGACCCCTTTAGAAGCTCCACGACTTGACTCACCCGAAGGCCCAATGACCTGACTAACTCCTCAGCAGAACGACTCACCATTCCCAAACAGAACGACCCGACTTATGCCTCGTAACCAACTTCGAACGACTTGACCTTTCACGATCTGACCCATTCAAAGAAAACGACCTGGAGCTCTTCAACGACATGACTTTCATTTCTCGGCGCACATGCCACGTCATCAATGACCTAAGAAAAACGACCTGATTCCAAATCTGACTAGTCTAGCTCCAATCTTGACCAAATCATCGCCAAACGACCATGTCGATTCAAACAACTCATCCAAATCATCCAATTCAACCATAAACACTTTATGAATCATCAACAATACCAAAATGACAATTATCCATCAATAATCATATAAAATCCAGCAAATCATGATAAATCAATGCATAAACTAAAACAATGGATCTAACTTGCATAAACATAAGAATTTACCGATTTAAGTTGCTAGATTAGATCCTATGGTGATTTAAATGAAATTATACTTTCCATGATGTAGATCTTGGTGAAAACAACTTAAAATGATGAAAATAAGATCAAATAACCCATATACTTGATTGAATCCGTGCGAGAGATGTTTATCACTCACCAAATTTCAAATTAACTCAAAATCGCTAAATTCCCATTCCGGACAGCGAAGAATGAACTTCAAACCTCTTGATTTGATGCGATTTCTCTTAACTTGATGTAGATCTAGCCTTGAATTATCTAGATCTTCAATCTTCACACTTAGATCTAGAATTTTAATGGTGGAAAGTTGTATTTGATTGAGCAAGGAGAATCACGAGCTCAACCAAAAAAGAGAATGAAGAAAGTAAAATATTTTCTATGCCTCTAACCCCCTATTTATAGCCTTACACCAGCCCACTAATGGGTCACTCCAAATCAGTCCATCAATGCTTACAAAACCTGAACATAAATTGTGAAACACTAAAATAGTTATTCCTCCCAAACCGCTGAACCAAATCTTTAATGTGACCACTCAACGGAATTGGCAACATCGTTTACTTTCCAATGAAATTGATCTCAACACCTGATTCGATCCCAATCAAAAGTTAGGTCCTGTACAAAACTGACAGGGGAAAAATGGTCACAAATAAAATTGGTAAAAATTATGGACATGTCTCACATCCTCATAAACAACATATCAAAATATGAGAATGATCCAACCTTCACTTAATTAAATACAAATATTTTACGATCCTCCGATACTAAAATGCGGCCTATTACATTCTCCCTCCTCTTAGGAATTTCGCACCCGAAACCCCAACAAACACAAACAACCAAAACAATTCTGCATGCCTATCATCTATGAGCATCCAATTTACCATCCAAACAAGCATCCATCTAGTCATGCATCCATAGCCTTAACTTAGCACGCGGAATTCTAACAACGACAGAACAAGTTACAATGATGTAAATTGACACGACATCAATGGGTCATACCGACGAAGAGTTCTGGATGGGTCGTCTTCAAACTCTCTTCCGTCTCCCACGTACAATCGTCATTATCCTCACTCCATTGCACCTTGACTAGCTCAAACGCCTTCCTCCTAAGCTGTTTCGTGTCATTCCCCACAACACGAAGCGGCTTATGAGGTTTCGTAACTACAGGCTCAACTTCTATGTCCTCGTACTTCTCTAGAAATACCACCACATTCGAATCATGCACACACCTCCGTAGAAACGACACATTGAAAACATTATGCACACTCGACATCTTCTCTGGTAACTCCAATTTATATGCGAGCTTTCCAATTCGCTCGATTATCGGAAACGGTCCAACGAACCTTGGAGCTAACTTTCCTTTACTTCTGAAACGAACAACATTTTTCAACGGAAAAATCTTCACGAAAACCATGTCACCAACGTCGAATTCCAAATCTTTTCGACACTTATCAATGTAAGTCTTCTGACGGTCTTGGGCTGCCTTCACTTGTTGTCGAACGATCTTGATACAATCCGATGTCTCTCTGATCATCTCAGGCCCAAGTATCAACTTATCTCTAGTTTCTAACCAACATACCGTAGAAATACATGGTCTACCATACAACGCTTTGTATGGAGCCATCCCACTGCTCGATTGGTAGTTGTTGTTGTATGCAAACTCAACTAAATGCAGATGGTCTTCCCACGATCCGCCGAAGTCCAATAAACAAGCTCTTAGGAGATCTTCCAAAACTTGGTTAATCCTCTCGGTTTGACCATCAGTTTGGGGATGATAAGTCGTACCCAAACACAACTTGGTTCCCAAAGTCTCTTGTAAACTCTTCCAGAATTCACTCATGAACAAAGTATCTTGATCACTCACTATTCTCTTAGGGATACTATGGAATCGAACTATCCATTTAATATAAAGCTCAGCCAACTTCGATGTTGTCCTAGTCGATCTAAAAGGAATAAACCTTGAACTTTTGGTCAAGCGATTCACAATGACCCAAATTCCTTCGTTTTCTGCCTTGGTTCTAGATAGTCAATCATAATTGCTCCCACTTTCATGTAGGAACTTCCAATGGCTGAAGCAATCCACTTGGCTTCTTATGTTCAGCTTTTACCAACTGACAGTTCATACACTTGGAAATGAACTTTCCAACATCCCTTTTCATACCTTCTCAGTAGTAGGCTGGCTTCATGTCCTCATACATCTTATTACCACCGGGATGAATCGTAAAATCCGAGTAATGACATTCCCTCAGAACCTCATCTCTCAGTCCGTCAATATCAGGAACAACTAGTTGTCCTTACTTTCGAAGCCAACCCTCTTGATCAACCTCGAATTCCTTATCCTCTGGTTCCATTTTCTGGATAATCTCGACAAGCTTTGCATCCCGCTTTTAGCTCTCGCCAATCATTTCGATGAGATTAGGTCTTATCGATAAGCTTGCCAACATTTCAGGTTCCAACTCATGCCTTGGTCTGAAATCAAATCCTGCCAAACACTCGAACTGCTTCCATTTCGAAAACATCACTCCCAAACTTGCGTGTCTTTGACTCAACGCATCCTCCACTGCTTACCTTTACCAGGAGTATAGACCATAAAAAAATCATAAGATGCCAAAAACTCTAACCACCTTTGCTACCGAAGATTCAAATCCTTTTGGTAGAAAAAAAATACTTTAACAACTTGTGATCCATAAACAACTCATATCGAACTCCCAACAAGTAATGTCTCTGCATATTCAGATCAAACACGATCGCTGCAAACTCGAAATCAAGATGTGGATAATTCCTCTCATGCAGCTTCAGCTGTCGACTTGCGTATGCCACAACTTTATCCTTCTGCATCAACACTGCTCCAAGTCCAGTACCACATGCATTGGTGTATATGTAACACCCGGTAATTTTAAAGAACATTAAAACGATAAACTACTTAATAAAATATTGGGAATTAAGTAAAACAGACTGTACCATTGCGTTCGTCTCAGAATTCTTATTAAGATAGACTCCGAGTTTGCGTAAAACGGACATCGTATGAGAAAAATATGAAGCTTAGAAGTTTGTATACATATAAGAGGATTATATATATATATCAACTCAGAATTTTCAAAATAAGTCAAATAGCAAAGCCGAAAGTATAGGGGGAAATCGACCCATTGGAGGTTGACCCATGACCTAGCTGGGCCGACCTATGGGTCGACCCAAGGGCCGGTGGGTCGACCCAGGTGGGGTTGGGTCGACCCACACTGGATCCGGCCGAATTTTACCTGCTGGTTCTAGTCATTTTTCTAACCGGGTTCGTTGGCGGTAGGCTATATATAGGACAACATTTCTATTGTTTGTATACATCAAAAACAATGGATACAACGAGATGCTGCCCCAGCTTGGATTGAATTAGTCTATTTTATTCAACAACAGCCTATACACATATGAGAATTCCTTTTGCAACTTCAGCATATTATTCTTTATTCTTTAGATCCAATCTCTGTGAGTTCATGTTACTTTTAGATATAAACATTTAACAAGTAATCCTAACATGATTATAAATCTAGATCTAAACCTATGCATGTTAAGAATCTGATTCATACCTAAACAATTCTGCTATTACATGTATTCTTCTGTATACCTGATCTGTTGTTCAGTTCTTATATGCATATTTCTAATATGCCTATTTTTGCTGTCATATGCCCATCTCTGTTACTATATGCCTATTTTGTTTTATATGTCTATTTTGTCCCTCTTTCTCATTCCCTTTTTATTTTTATAACCTAGGCTACCTTCGAGCCTAGGCCAATATCGCTGGAACATGCGTATGAACGAAATTGGGATAATTTGAGAATGATTGGGAATGGTAATTTGGGTGCATAACTTGTTCTATGAATCATGACTGGGATTTGGGGGCATAAACTATATTGAGAAATATGACTAAAATTTGGGGCATATCTTAGACTGTGAATTATTACTTGTGGTTTGGGGCATATAAATCTGTAGGCTTAATTTAAAGATTAAGCGGAACATGTTAATGAAACAGTAACCTGTGAAACATGTTGGGGGTTACGCATACCTGTTAACTTATAATACTTAACCCTTTTAATCTGTGGGGGTTATATACATATAAACCTGTTAATTTATGGCTTGTTTAATCTGTAGGTGGGGTTAAGTAAACTTGTTGAATCTATGGGGTTAAGTAAATCTGTAGGGGGTTATACGAACCCGTTAAACTTAACCTGTTTGATTTGTTGGGGTTATGCAGGCTTGTTAATCTGTTAGGCATAACCTGTCAAAATCCTACTTAATTGGGGATACAAGCCTAAGGGGTAGCTTGTGCCATCTGTTGTGTGGGGCCCATATCAGTCAGTAACCCATTCTGGTATTAAAGTGGGACCCCACACTAGGTAGGGGTCAGGGCACGCTTACTGAACTGATTATAAGAGGTTCATTTGGGTGGTGGTGTTCTGATGGCGCATTCCGACGGAGGCATGTGTGTCCATGGGTCCGACATGCTTGGGAAAATAAGTCGCTATAACACATGTAAACAGGTCTATGTCCTTCTGGTGGTTGCCACTTTAGAAAGTAATACACCCTACTGTGGGGCCGATACAGAGTATTTACGTGGTAGGGAGCCGATCGTCGGGGGTAGTAATTAGGGTACATCTAGTCCTCTTTGGGAACCTGTTATTTCTGTTTGGGGTAATACCCGTTGTTTTTGTTTAGGTACCTATTATTTCTGTTTGGGGTAAAACCCGTTACTAAAAGTACACCTAAGTCTACCATATGTTTCTATTGGGATCATTCTGTTTCTATTTAGTAATGGGAAAACACTTAATCTGGTATACTCGTATTGGTGCAGAGAAAAGTAATTGAGAAGCATAATCTACTCTGTTTATTCTGCTTATTCTGATCAGCCTATTCATACCTATTATATGATACTGTTGTCTCATCCAGTTTATATGTCTGTCATGATACTTTTACTTCTATATATGCTAAAAGCCACTGGACTCACTAGACTTTATGTATGACTCGTTTTGTCTCCTTTTTCTCTCTCTTCCTTTTGCCCCTCAATTTCTCAGGGTGGGAACGCTTAGGCTTGATTATGACTCTCTGTTCTAATTCTGCTTGTATTTGGATCTGCTTCGATGTATTGCTTTGACTACTTTTCTACTTACTTATAGGGACTATGAATTTTTATTTTTATACTCTGATGGTTTTTAGCACAAGATAGATGTTTTTATTTGATGTATTTTGTCCCAATATTTAAGTCTGATGTTGTAACTGGATTTTGAGACCACGATATATTCTGTTGGAAAATAAATTTTAAATTTCTGCTATTATTTTATATATCTGTCTTGTGAGATTCTATTCTGTTACCTATAACGCTTCACGGAACTTAATTCTTTCTGTTAAAGAGTGACATTAACGGACGTGGGGTGTCACAGTATACCACCATCTCTTCATTCCCACTTGGAATCATCAAAACAGGAGCACTCGTCGGTCTCTCTTTCAGGATTCCGAAAGCTTGCTCACACATTACATCTTAGGTGAACACTTGGTTCTTGTTCATCAATCTTGGTAATGGTGCAAATATCTTGGATAAATCCTATATAAAACGGCGATAATATCCCGCCAGCCCAAGGAAACTCCGTACATCCGTCGCATTTTTAGGTCTATCCCAGTTCCTGGATTGCTACCACCTTAGCAGGGTCAACCATTGTCCCATTTCCAGAAACAGCATGGCCTAGGAACCTCACTTCTCTCTTGCAGAATTGACAATTTGAAAACTTAGCTTTCAACTAACGCTTTCGCTAGATTTCCAAAACAACTAGCAAGTGCGTCATATGCTTTTCCTCATTCTAGGAGAAAACCGGAATATCGTCCACGAAAACAAGCACAAACTTGTTCAACTGATCTCTGAACACCTTATTCAAAAGATCCATGAAATACGTTGGCACATTAGTCAACCCAAATGGCATCACCAACCATTTGAAGAAACCAGATGGTGTCCTAAAAGCAGTCTTCGACACATTATACTTTGCTACCCTCAACTGGTGGAATCTCGTTGCCAAATCCATCTGAGAAAACACCTTGGCCTCGTGAAGCTGATCGAACAAGTCATTGATCCTCGACAACGAATACTTGTTCTTCTTGGTCACCTTGTTCAGCTCACGATAGTCCACACACAATCTCAAAGATCCATCTGTCTTGGTTGCAAACACAACTGGTACCCCCTATTCGGACACACTTCTCTGAATGAATCCTTTTCCCAAAAGGTCAAGCACTTGCACCTCTAACTCTGGCTGTTCCTTAAGCGCCATACGCCTAAGAGGCATGATGATAGGTCTAGCATCCTCAACCAAATCGATTCTGAACTCAATCTCATGATGCGGCGACAACCCTTTGACGTCGTCAAAGACATCCATAAACTCACTTGCGATCGGCACCGATGACAAGTCTTCCCGTGGAATCACAAGCTAATACAAATAGCTCACGAAGACACCATCTTCGCGCTTACACCAAATCGCCACCATTCGCCCTTCCATATTCCCATCTGTCACCTCCAGTTTCTCGCAATCCACTTTTGTCGCATACGTCTTGAGCCATTCCGTACCCAAGATAACCCCAAACCCAGCGGAGTTCAAAACAAGCAATCACACACAAAAGAGCAACCATGACTTGTTAACACTAGACCACAACAAATCATACACAAACTGGATGAACCCCCAACTGGATTAGTCACAATAGAAGGTCTATCACAAATCTCGGGTTCCAAACCCAAGCGACACACAAGCTCATTACAAATGAATGAATGTGATGCTCTGGTATCAAACAATGCACGAACAGAAACACCTCAAACGGAAAGAATACCTTGAACGACGACACTCTTCCCTTTCTCTTCTGTTGTAGGATCCCTTGAAGATGATGGAACAACTTACAAAGCATAAGCCTTCACAACTTGCTTACTCTTAGCTAGTTATGGGAAATCGTTCTTAACATTCCCTGGCTTTCCACACTTAAGGCACTTCTTCTCAGCTTTTGGATTCTTACAATCCTTGGAATAATGGCCCTTCTGCCAGTAGTTAAAGAAAGTCACTTCCCTTTTCTTCTCTTTCTGACCATCTTTTCCTTTCTGCTGTTGCTGCTTCCTCTTTTTGTTATTACCACCCTGCTCCGGTTTCGGTTCTTCCTTAGCTGCAACAACATTCTCCTCCTTGGGAAACAGACTCTCATGCCTCAAAGCCTTCTCAACAATCTTCTCATAAGTGTCATCTAAGTGATCAACTAGATGATTCCTAAGATACTTGTCCAAGTCCATGACAAACTTCTCATTCTTATTATAAGGAGCCTCAACATACGAATGAGCATACTTCGACAAAGCTTCGAACTCAAAAACATACTCAAGCACTGGTCGACCATTCTGCTTAAGAACAACAAGCCTCTTAAACAGAAGTGACTTTTGAACAGTAGAAATAAACTTCATCTCGAACTTGACCTGGAACTGCTCCCATGAAATATCTTCCTCTTGAGTCTCTAGAGTGATAGAGTTCCATCGATCCATAGCTCTGCCCTATAGCTGTCTCGATACTAGCTTCCTCTTAGTCGCATCGTCAATTCCCAAGTCTCCAGAGATTCGAATGCAAGTATCATGCCACCCTTGGATTTCTTCAATCAGCTTCATCCCTTTAAATTGCTTCCCTCCTAGAGTGGTGAAATCTTTGCACAGTTTTGCGAAGTCCACGGCTCTAGGTACCTGCACTTGAACTCCTACATCTACCGCGGCTGTCTTCTGAGCGAATACCCTTCTCATGATCGCTGCCATCATGACCTCAAACATAGCTGGGTAGTCTGGTATACCGCCATTACCCCGATAGGAAGAGTCTCCTCCCTAGCAGTATGTCTTGATGATCGATGACTCATTCTAAATTTAAAATATAGAATGATTAGTCCATGTACGAGAAAAACTGCAAATGGAGTTCAAATGCTACTGTACTATAAACTCGTATATAGCATACATCCATCAGAAATCTACAAATACGTCTGTCATATGTAATTACATCTTTGAAATTTGGCTAAAATCGATAACCAGAGCTCTGATATCAGTTGTTCCGATCGCCCATAACTCCTGAACTAAACAAGAGGAATAATGCATTGAAAGGTGTGTCAGGCAGCCATGGACTGAGACAGCAAGGAATTTCGCTCGATCCGAATCGATCGCTAAACCGACCAAGACCGTTCGAAACCCCTAATTGTTTTGAGAACACGACAAATTGGAACGCAAACAGAAAAACATTTCATTGTTTATTACAACAATTCCATCAGAATACAAGAATATACAGAGTATGAATAAATATTACACATTCGATAAATATCAGAGATTACAATACATTACATAGCAGCGGAAAAAATAATACAAAACACAACTGAAAGTAATACACGGATACAGAGCTTTCCGAGTATTGTTCAGCTGTAAACCAGGATCCTGTGAATATAAATCTGCAAAACCAAAACTACTAGCTGCCCGTGTCGAAAATAAGGGCACCTAGAGTTTAGGTTAAAACAATAAACTCCAGGTCAGTCATGTGACTGGTGTGAGAACTAAAACAGTTATTAATCTTTATTTTTAAAGTTAGGTAAATCAAGGGACCACGTCGTATAAAACGGAATGGGTTTCCTTCCAAGAATACCAGTGAATAAAACAACAGCGCAATGCTAAATAAAGAACAATGAAGCTATTATAAGACCCAGGTCCCATCACACAATGCAACACAAGCCGGAGGATAGGGATTTACCTTATAATAGCCAAAGAATGCTTGATACACTAAATTTCATCTTTTATTATTACTATAAGTGTATAGTGTCAAAACAATTTCAATCATAAGTATCAATCATAGACGGCATAAGTGCCCCATCCCACTATGTTGCCATACTAGGCTCTACAATCAAAACCGCAAAGTCACGTATTGGAAGTTGGATTTCCATCTGTGAACCAAGGCAAGGGATCGTCCTTACCGAATTCGAGACAATCTAGCCCATGTCTCAGGGACAGAACGCATAGACCCTTAGGAGCCACAGGGCAGGTCCACTCGATGTGGATTAATAAAACCCTGAACACTACATCTCCCTGCCCTATGGGGTGTAAATGAGTCCAATGACTCCATCGGCTACACGTAGTCACCGATATATCCAAGGCGTCTCGCAATCCCACAACCACATAAGTCAAACTCGTCAGGGCATGTAAAACCACTGACGCCACTTCTAGCTAGAAAGAGACACACGTTATCCCTGGATTCTTCTCCCATTTCTGGTTCACACCCGTGTGTGAGGCTCGCGAATTAACGCTACACAAAGTTGTGCCACACAGGTGGTGCTTTGATCATCAAACACAAGACTCTGCTTTTCAACAAAAGCCTTGATCATTTGCCACTTAGGCATGCCACACAAGCAATTCACTCCATGCGATTGATATCCATCAATATACAACCCCTGAGCTCGTACGTCTCAGAGAAGGGCGTTAAGCAATAGAATAAATTCTCCGCCGCCAAATAGATGTATATTTAATAGAAATCAATCACACATAATAAAATCCAATGTCAGGCACACAGTCCATTTATAAATTCGTTCTGGGTCTGAACGAAATTGGAGGCACCGTGTACCTCGCATATCCATCAATCTCCAAGTATGTCTGGACGATCACCAACTGATTCCCTCCTCTTGGGTGTACAACCAAATCAAGATCATCAGTAATCACCCAAACGATGTGAAGACCTCCGGTCTTCAACCACCGTCTTCAATCTCGATACCACGTCGAATCATTTATTCAGAATGGGATAAACCCGGTCTTTCTAAATAACTCGCGTATATAATAAACAAGTGTTACACAAACACAACATACGCCTCATTCCAATTCAGAATATTCCTTTATTCAAATATTCTCATACTTTGGGAAAGGTTCCCCTTTAATTTTATCAAAGATAAATTCTTTGAATTTATTCTTTAATCTTCTTTTGAATATCAATTCAAATTAGTCGGGATTAGCGAACCACACCGCAGTAATCATTTATTTTATTTCCCAATCCCAATTTTATTCATCCCATGAAGTAAAACTGGTCATACTTCATATCTAACAAGACGGTGTTATCGGTAAATTTAATTACCATTTCACGTTCAAATCTAATTAAAGATTTAACTATCGCCTGGAGCAAAACTGGTGATACTCCATTCTCGATCAGTTCAATCTAATTAAAGATTCATTAAAACTTCACTTAGTTTTAATCTTCCCAAAAATCAATATCCTGTCTTTAACTGGGTTAAAGAACCAATGTCATTTAAAACACGGTTCACGATAAACCCAAAATCACATTCTATTCAATTCCAATTAAATACCATTTAATTGGTACACTTCATTAAATCTAAATAAAAAGATTTTATCTTTTTCTCAACTGGGTTTAAGAACAGTGTTAATGATGACACCATTCACGACAAACCCAAATACCATTTGATATTAAATACAAGGCTCTGAATAGAAAATATATCGGCTTATATTCAATATCAAATTCTACGACTAACAAATATCGTATTGGAAATAACGATATTAATAAATCTTTCAAATTTCCATAGCAATATCTGTATAATCACGAAATCCAACATCGAAATATTCCAAAGACAATTTCGATTCAAATCCATTCCAATTCAATTATTGGAAATTCTGGTTATTTTCAAAACCATTTCAAATCCAAATTATTTATTTTAAAAATAAATGGGATTATAATTCTAGTTCAAAACTAGTTCATTTCGATAAAAATCTATTTTTATCTTTTCAAATATGGAAATTTTCATCCTAATTCTTCACAAATCATTTCTTATGATTTTACATAAATTATTACTATTTTTAATAATTTTATCAAGGCCCGTACAGTCGATTTCCATCAACGGCCATCGAACGGCACTTACAGCGACCTTTTTCAAATTTGATTTGGACATAATTCCAAATCCAACCATTAGATTTCAAATCTCTAATATTCGTTAGAAAGGTCTTTTCGATATGAACCCAACGGTTCCAGTTTTAGGAGAATCCGACGGTCGGATCTGCCGTAACGTTTATTTCGAAGTCAATGGTCAAAATTCGCGAACTGCCGCAGCGCGACGCGTACTATTCAGGCCATTATATATATATAATATATATTATATATATTTCGTCGATTTCCTTTCAAAACGTATTTTATAAATCGTTTTAAATTCGTTTTCAAAACGATTTCAACTTCATATTCAATTTCGAATCAAAATTGAATATTCCACATCATCGATATATATATATATATGATAATATTTTCAAAACGTTATATTTTGATATCACTTCCTTTTCTATTTTCATTATAAAAATGAATAAAATCGATATAAATATCGTTCACATCAAAATAACGTCTATCTAATCAACACAGCTTTTATTCAACACATGAATGTTTTCTTCTATTCAACAGATGAATATTTTCTTTTATTCAACACATGAATATTTTCTTTTATTCAGCACATGAATATTTATTTTTCTATTCAACACATGAATTTATATTTCTATTCAACACATGAATTTATATTTCTATTCAACACATGAATATTTATTTTTCTATTCAACACATGAATTTATATTTTTATAATATTCCTTATTTTCCAAATTGGAATGAGGCCCAGTCAATTACCATATAATGTTAATTATATGGATTCCATACAACACATGTATATAATAGCAACGATAAATAATCAACCATCTTCCAAAGTGCACCACACAACTGCATAAGCATTAAATATCAATGATTAACACTTACACGGTCTGTTAACCCATCGATTGACATACAACTAAATAGTTGGGATTAGTGTACGTCAAATATCATCCCAATACCCGTATGGGGTTTCAAATCAACAAACACAGATTTTTATTAATGCAGTTGGGCGATGTGTAAAATTTATCGTCCCAATCAATATCAGTCAAATCGGTGTACATAAACAAATCGTTCGATTTGTAAATGAATATTTATTTTATTTCAACACATGAATATATATTTGATTTCAACACATGAATATATATTTATTCAATCCACTACACACAATCATTTTTCACAACACATCAATCAAACAAACAAGCCGTCCATGGTCTGTGGACGACGGGTGTCGGGTGCTACTAAGCACCGTCTGCATCCTAGTATATATTTCAACTAGAAATCAAAATAAAAGTGAGGAGTTCTCACCTTGGGGTTCCACTCCGTCATTCTTTATTTCTGAATTTCAGAACAACGCTGACTTGCTTGCAATCTCATCGCAATCTTCATCACGCTGTTCATAGTAAAAATCACATCTTTATTTCAATTCTAAAAATTATATTTTTACTTCGCTAAAAAATATATTTTTACTCCGCTAAAAATTATATTTTTACTCCGCTAAAAATTATATTTTTACTCCGCTAAAAATTATATTTTTACTTCGTTCTTTTCATAACAAAGATTATATTTTTATCTCGTTCTTGTCATAACAAAGATTATATTTTTATCTCATTCTTTTCATATTCTAAAAAATCTTAACTTCTCTATTTTAAAAATATAATCTTTACTCCTTTCAAAATATAATCTTTTTATATTAAAAACCCTAATTTTCATACAGAGAAAAATCATATCTTTATAGTTTAAAATTCACTACTTTCTTATTTTAAAAATCGCTACTTTTCTATCTAAAAGATCACTACTTTTCTATCTAAGAGATCTATACTTTTTATTTATAAAAATCCAAACTTTTAAATTATAAAGATCCATTCATGTTTATAAACTAAAAAAATATCGAAATAAAAATCAAAGGAAGTTTAAACAACTCACAGCATTCATCGAAAGTAAGGAGGGGGGTTTCGACGCTGGTGGCTCGTTGCTGCTTGCATGACATGCCGGAAGTTGGTGGCATTTGTTCTCCAGCGGTTAGGGTTAAATCGGGGCTCATGGCATCGGATTGGAGAAGGAAGGAGGGAAGAGAGAGAAAGAGGGTGTTGCTGCAATCGGAGGTGGGCGGTGGTGGTGCTGGGGTGGGCCACGATGGCGGTTTGTTGCAGATTTGGGGGCTAGGCGCAGAAAAGGGGGAAGGAGAGGAGCTAAGGAGGAGGGGGAATCCGGTCATCGGCGTCGGAGTGGAGTGGAGGCGCGCCTCCAGCGGCGAAGCTGGGAGCGTAGCAACGGCGGTTTAGGTTAGGTTTTTATTTATTTTGAAATTCCATTGTGAGCTGACGGGGAGAGGAAGTATAAAGGGGGGTTATATTATAATTAATTAATTATTTAATTTAATTATCCTATATTTAACTTTTCATCCGAATTCTAAATGACACCCAACGACTGTCGTCCCTAGCCAATTACCCTCATTCCGAACACAATGGGATATGTATCGTAAGCCAATTCGACTGTTTCGATCGGTTTCCGTTCAAATCAAAATATAACTATATATATTGAATTTGAACGCCCATTTCAATTTACCGGGGCCACATACGGACTCGAAAAATTCCCAAATAATATTTTCTACCTTCGTATTGATGATACCTTCTTAAAAAAACTAATTTCGTCAAATTCTGAGACCGTTTGGAAAATGACCATTTTCCAGTCGATGAAAATCAACTAAAACTGGTCAAATGCGTTTTCCTTTGCCACGCTCACATATTGATTCAGAAAATTATGAATTTTGAAATCTAGCAATAATTTGACATTCCGGTTCCAACAAAAGTGGTTTCGTCGAAAACAGAGGTCGTTTGCAAAATGGCTATTTTTAAAGGCCAAAATTCCATAGCGACTATTCTGAATTTTCAACTGGGCATAACTTTTTATTCCCGCTATGAAATTTCAATTTTTCGAATTCATTGGAAAGATATTCTCAAATGTATTCTGATATTTTTGGTTTTGCTAAAATCCGGTTTATTTTGAATCCTGTACATTCATTTGAAATCGAATTTTCGAACTACCGCGCCATTTTCAATTCCTTTTATAATTAAAATAAAATATTTATATTCTAACGTCGATTTATATAAACATATTCATTCTAATTCTATTCAAAATAAATTTCTCGTCGTTATTATTTAAAATAAATCATTTTAAATATTCAAAATTCACTAAAATTGCCAAAATAAAAATTTTAAATTGGCTCAGATTTCCGGGTTATTACAATCTCCCACACTTAAAACTTTTCGTCCCCGAAAAGGAACGAAGCCAAAATTTGTTTAACCAATTAACTCAACTTCCATTATTTTCATTACGGCTTAAGTTCTTCAACTTTCCAGTTTCTAAGAACTTTTCTAATTTTTCAAAAATTTGGCTAACATCCTAAATTTTCGAAAAAATTCGCCATAACCTCCCCTGCACCGGGAGCTTCGGGATATTTCAAATAGCCTCCCATGGCCCTCACCAATCCAAAAAGAAAAAGAAACAGCCAAGCGGCTCATAAAATCATCAAAAACCCAAGAAATACAATAAACATGTACCTATTTGTCGGGCAAAGAATTTTATTCCTCTTCTCTAGCCTCCTTGCTATGACCTGTTCAATGTAAGTACATGTATATGTATGCAAATGCGATAAATTTTCAATACAACTCACTATTTGATCAAATTGGCTAAATGGCCCAAATTTTAATTAACCAACCAATAATCAACAACACAATCAACAATCAATTAGTTGATTAATGTTTCAAATTCATAATTTTGATACATAGTCCAAAAATCAGATTTTTGATGCCAAATCACAACAATAAGCCCTATTTAGTTTTGGTTCTCACACCAGTCTATGGAAATATATAAATATCACACTTTCGGCACTCGAATATAAATACTGATGATGCGGCCGCATCATCAGAATTATCCCCGGGCGACTAGAGTGTGACTCTATATCCATCCAGTATATTGGAGGCTTCCAATACACGTGGATCAGACGTATATTAAAATCTCTATATACCTGATAGTCCAAATCAATATACAATAAATTATCAAATACGAATAATTGATTTAAATTTTCAAAACAAAATTGTTTTTATTTAAAAAATATACTCTACACACTCGTTCTAGGATACTACTGATCCTATCTCTAACGAGTCATTCTCATTGGATATTACTAATCCAATTTTTGATGAATTCTTTCGTTTGGTTCTAATGTGTCTTGTTCCCCGAGCTCTGTTATCCAAAACTCTGATACCAATTGAGACAGCAAGGAATTTCGCTCGATCCGAATCGATCGCTAAACCGACCAAGACCGTTCAAAACCCCTAATTGTTTTGAGAACACGACAAATAGGAATGCAAACAGAAGAACATTTCATTGTTTATTACAACAATTCCATCAGAATACAAGAATATACAGAGTATGAATAAATATTACACATTCGATAAATATCAGAGATTACAATACATTACATAGCAGCGGAAAAAATAGTACAAAACACAACTGAAAGTAACACACGGATACAGAGCTTTCTGAGTATCATTCCAGCTGTAAACCAGGATCCTATGAATATAAATTTGCAAAACCAAAACTACTAGCTGCCCGTGTCGAAAATAAGGGCACCCAGAGTTTAGGTTAAAACAATAAACTCCAGGTCAGTCATGTGACTGGTGTGAGAACTAAAACAGTTATTAATCTTTATTTTTAAAGTTAGGTAAATCAAGGGACCATGCCATATAACATGGAACGGGTTTCCTCCCAAGAATACCGGTGCATAAAACAACAGCGCAATGCTAAATAAAGAACAATGAAGCTATTATAAGACCCAGGTCCCATCACATAATGCAACACAAGCCCGAGGATAGGGTTTTACCTTATAATAGCCAAAGAATGCTTGATACGCTAAATTTCATCTTTTATTATTACTATAAGTGTATAGTGTCAAAACAATTTCAATCATAAGTATCAATCATAGACGGCATAAGTGCCCCCATCCCACTATGTCGCCATACTAGGCTCTACAATCAAAACCGCAAAGTCACGTATTGGAAGTTGGATTTCCATCTATGAACCAAGGCAAGGGATCGTCCTTACCGAATTCAAGACAATCTAGCCCATTTCTCAGGGACAGAACGCATCGACCCTTAGGATTCATAGGGCCGGTCCACTCGATGTGGATTAAATAAAACCTTGAACACTCCCCGCACTATGGGGCGTAAATGAGTCCAATGACTCCATCGGCTCCACATAGTCACTGATATATCCGAGGCGCCTCGCAATCCCACAACCACATAAGTCAAACTCGTCTGGGCTTGTAAAACCACTGACGCCACTTCTAGCTAGAAAGAGACGCACGTTCTCCCAGGATCCTTCTCCCGTTTTAGGTTCAGACCGGTGTGTGAGTCTCACGAATTAACGCTACACAAAGTTGTGCCACACATGCGGTGCTTTGATCATCAACCACAAGACTCTGCTTTTCAACAAAAGCCTTGATCATTTGCCACTTAGGCATGCCACACAAGCAATTCACTCCATGCGATTGATATCCATCAATATATAACCCATGAGCTCGTACGTCTCAGAGAAGGGCGTTAAGCAAGAGAATAAATTCTCTGCCGCCAAACAGATATATATTTAATAGAAATCAATCACAAGAATAAAATCCAATGTCAGACACACAGTCCATTTACAAGTTTGTTCTGGGTCTGAACGAAACCGGAGGCACCTTGTACTTCGCATATCCATCGATCTCCAAGTACGTCTGGACGATCACCAACTGATTCCCTCCTCTTGGGTGTACCGCCCAATCAAGATCATCAGTAATAACCCAAACGGTGTGAAGACCTCCGGACTTCAACCACCGTCTTCATCCTCGATACCACGTCGAATCAGTTATTCAGAATGGGATAAACCCGGTCTTTCTGAATAACTCGCGTATATAATAAACAAGTGTTACACAAACACAACATACGCCTCATTCCAATTCAGAATATTCCTTTATTCAAATATTCTCATACTTTGGGAAAGGTTCCCCTTTAATTTTATCAAAGATCAATTCTTTGAATTTATTCTTTAATCTTCTTATGAATATCAATTCAAATTAGTCGGGATTAGCGAACCACACCGCTGTAATCATTTATTTTATTTCCCAATCCCAACCTATTCATCCCATGAAGTAAAACCGGTCATACTTCATATCTAACGCCACGGTGTTATCGGTAAATTTAATTACCATTTCACGTTCAAATCTAATTAAAGATTTAACTATCGCCTAGAGCAAAACTGGTGATAATCCATTCTCGATCACTTCAATCTAATTAAAGATTTATTAAAACTCCACTTAGTTTTAATCTTCCCAAAAATCAATATCCTGTCTTTAACTAGGTTAAAGAACCAATGTCATTTAAAACACGGTTCACGATATACCCAAAATCACATTTTATTCAATTCCAATTAAATGCCATTTAATTGGTACACTTCATTAAATCTAAATAAAAAGATTTAATCTTTTTCTCAACTGGGTTTAAGAACAGTGTTAATGATGACACCATTCACGACAAACCCAAATCCCATTTGATATTAAATACAAGGCTCTGAATAGAAAATACATCGGCTTATATTCAATATCAAATTCTACGACCAACAAATATCGTATTGGAAATAACGATATTAATATATCTTTCAAATTTCCATAACAATATCTGTATAATCATGAAATCCAACATCGAAATATTCCAAAGACAATTTCGATTCAAATCCATTCCAATTCAATTATTGGGAATTCTGGTTATTTTCAAAACCATTTCAAATCCAATTTATTTATTTTAAAAATAAATGGGATTATAATTCTAGTTCAAAACTAGTTCATTTCGATAAAAATCTATTTTTATCTTTTCAAATACGAAAATTTTCATCCCAATTCTTCACAAATCATTTCTCATGATTTTACACAAATTATTACTATTTTTAATAATTTTAACAAGGCCCGAACAGTCGATTTCCATCAACGGCCATCGAACTGCACTTACAGCGACCTTTTCCAAATTTGATTTGGACATAATTCCAAATCCAACTGTTAGATTTCAAATCTCTAATATTCGTTAGAAAGCTCTTTTCGATACGAACCCAACGGTTCCGGTTTTAGGAGAATCCGACGGTCGGATCTCCCGTAACGTTCATTCAAAGTCAATGGTCAAAATTCGCGAACTGCCACAGCGCGGCGCGTTCTATTCAGGTCATTATATATATATAATATATATATTATATATATTTCATCGATCTCCTTTCAAAACGTATTTTATAAATTGTTTTAAATTCGTTTTCAAAACGATTTCAACTTCATATTCAATTTCGAATCAAAATTGAATATTCCACATCATCGATATATATATATATATATATGATAATATTTTCAAAACGTTATATTTTTAAATCACTTCTTTTTCTATATTCGTTATAAAAATGAATAAAATCGATATAAATATCGTTCACGTCAAAATGGCGTCAATCTAATCAACACGACTTTTATTCAACACATGAATGTTTTCTTCTATTCAACACATGAATATTTTCTTTTATTCAACACATGAATATTTTCTTTTATTCAACACATGAATATTTATTTTTCTATTCAACACATGAATTTATATTTCTATTCAACACATGAATTTATATTTCTATTCAACACATGAATATTTATTTTTCTATTCAACACATGAATTTATATTTTTAAAATATTCCTTATTTTCCAAATTGGAATGAGGCCCAATCAATTACCATATAATGTTAATTATATGGATTCCATACAACACATGCATATAATAGCAATGATAAATAATCAACCATCGTCCAAAGTGCACCATACAACTGCATAAGCATTATATATCAATAATTAACGCTTACACAGTCTGTCAACCCATCGATTGACATACAACTAAACAGTTGGGATCGGTGTACGTCAAATATCATCCCAATACCCATGTGGGGTTTCAAATCAACAAACACAGATTTTTATTTGTGCAGTTGGGCGATGTGTAAAATTTATCGTCCCAATCAATATCATTCAAATCGGTGTACATAAACAAATTGTTCGATTTGTAAATGAATATTTATTTTATTTGAACACATGAATATATATTTGATTTCAACACATGAACATATATTTATTCAATCCACAACACACAATCATTTTTCACAACACATCAATTAAACAAAAAAGCCGTCCATGGTCTGTGGACGATGGGTGTCGGGTGGTACTAAGCACCGTCTACATCCTAGTATATATTTCAACTAGAAATCAAAATAAAAGTGAGGAGTTCTCACCTTGGGGTTCCACTCCGTCATTCTTTATTTCTGAATTTCAAAACAGCGCTTACTTGCCTGCAATCTCATCGCAATCTTCATCACGCTGTTCATAGTAAAAATCACATCTTTATTTCAATTCTAAAAATTATATTTTTACTTCGCTAAAAATTATATTTTTACTCCGCTAAAAATCATATTTTTACTCCGCTAAAAATCATATATATTTTTACTCCGCTAAAAATTATATTTTTACTTCGCTAAAAATTATATTTTTACTTCGTTCTTTTCATAACAAAGATTATATTTTTATCTCGTTCTTTTCATAACAAAGATTATATTTTTATCTCGTTCTTTTCATATTCTAAAAAATCTTAACTTCTCTATTCTAAAAATATAATCTTTTCTCCTTTCAAAATATGACCTTTTTATATTAAAAACCCTAATTTTCATACAGAGAAAAATCATATCTTTATAGTTTAAAATTCACTACTTTCTTGTTTTGAAAATCGCTACTTTTCTATCTAAAAGATCACTACTTTTCTATCTAAGAGATCTATACTTTTTATTTATAAAAATCCAAACTTTTAAATTATAAAGATCCATTCATGTTTATAAACTAAAAAAATATCGAAATAAAAATCAAAGGAAGTTTAAACAACTCACAGCGTTCATCAAAAGTAAGGAGGGGGGTTTCAGCGCTAGTGGCTCGCTGCTGCTTGCATGACATGCTGGAAGTTGGTGGCATTTGTTCTCCGGCAGTTAGGGTTAAATCGGGGCTCATGGCATCGGATTGGAGAAGGAAGGAGGGAAGAGAGAGAGAGAGGGCGTCGCTGCTGTCGGAGGTAGGCGGTGGTGGTGCTGGGGTGGGCCACAATGGCGTTTTGTTGCAGATTTGGGGGCTAGGCACAGAAAAGGGGGAAGGGGAGGAGTTAAGGCGGAGAAGAAGGAGGAGGGAATCCGGTCATTGGCGTTAGAGTGGAGTGGAGGCGCGCCTCCGGCAGCGGAGCTGGGAGCGTAGCGACGGCAGTTTAGGTTAGGTTTTTTTTTTGAAATTCCATTGTGAGCTGACGGGGAGAGGAAGTATAAAGGGGGGGTTATATTATAATTAATTAATTAATTAATTTAATTCTTCTATATTTGACTTTTCATCCGAACTCTAAACGACACCCAACGACTGTCGTCCCTAGCCAATTACCCCCATTTCAAACACAATGGGATATGTATTGTAAGCCAATTCAACTGTTTCGATTAGTTTCCGTTCAAATCAAAATATAACTCTATATATTGAATTTGAACGCCCATTTCAATTTACCAGGGCCACATACGGACTCTAAAAATTCCCAAAAAATATTTTCTACCTTCGTATTGACGATACCTTCCTAACAAAACTAATTTCGTCAAATTCTGAGACCGTTTGGAAAATGACCATTTTCCAGTCGATGAAAATCAACTGAAACTGGTCAAATGCGTTTTCCTTTGCCACGCTCACATATTGATTCAGAAAATTATGAATTTTGGAATCTAGCAATAATTTGACATTCCGGTTCCAACAAAAGTGGTTTCGTCGAAAACAGAGGCCGTTTGCAGAATGGCTATTTTCAAAGGCCAAAATTCCATAGCGACTATTCTGAATTTTCAACAGGGAATAACTTTTTATTCCCGCCATGAAATTTCAATTTTTCGGATTCATTGGAAAGATATTCTCAAATGGATTCTGATATTTTTGGTTTCGCTAAAATCCGGTTTATTTTGAATCCTGTACATTCATTTGAACTTTGAAATCAAATTTTCGAATTACCACGCCATTTTCTATTCCTTTTATAATTAAAATAAAATATTTATATTCTAACGTCGAATTATATAAATATATTCATTCTAATTCTATTCAAAATAAATTTATCGTTGTTATTATTTAAAATAAATCATTTTAAATATTCAAAATTCTCTAAAATTGCCAAAATAAAAATTTTAAATTGGCTCAGATTTCCGGGTAATTACATGGACGATCATCAAGGTAACATAATACAAGCGGAATCTGTCATATAACTCACAACACAAGGATAAGATATTGTGGAACATATACAACAGGCAATAATAGTGAAGCAGAATTGAGCAGAATCTTAAACCTTTCATAACCCCATGAAATATCCATTACAACTTTGGATAGCACTATAAGAGTCTGTACAATGAGCCTCACCACAACACTCAGAGAAAAACATCAAACAGCGGAAACAGAAATACCAGATAGTAGGAAAATAATACGCCAGCCTCCTGCTCGTCATCGCACAACAGCACTGTCCTCATCAAGATCTATAACCTGTCACCTGCTACTCAGTCTGCCCATCCCCAATTGGATGAACAACCCAAGGTAATAAGAGGGAAACATAAATCCTTGAGTTAGACAACAGTTTTAATGAGCGATAAAACAACTATCTAACAACATCAACAGAGTATATGAGAATAGGCAGATTAATCGACTAATCTACCAAAACTCTAGAGAAGAACCCAAACCCGTCTTCCCCACATCCGACAGTGGCAGCCTTTACAACAAGCATTTAGAAACAACAGTACATTCATGGAAATCAGTTATTAAGCGTAGACCATCCTAATCGATATCGACATCTCCCAAGCACAAGCCTCGAAGGCCTAAACTAACATCAGACAAGCACCCAAGAGATATCTCCTTCGACTTCGAATAATCTACACAAGACGATACAAGAAAAACAATCATCATCCATGACTCTGGCTATCTCTGCCAATCCTGCTTTGAAATAATTATTAGTAGTATGACCAGCTAAACACCTTTCCATCAACTGTCAAAGGCTAATGGTAAACCCCAGTTCTAGCAGAACTCCGTACGCCATACGACGAAACGTATTTAGGCCCGTCGAGCTGCCCAGAGTACTCGAGTCACTTCTGGTCATTTAGGCGTCCCTATTATACACATGCTTTGAATCCGCTAGAACTTACGACAATGATAACCTCTCGGCCTTCGATATCTCTGGCCATCTAACCCGATGACTATTCATAAGCTCAAGTCACTTCTCAAGCAAACATTATCCATGAACTCACCACGTTGCATTACGATGATCAATTAACACATCATAACACTTTAAACATTACCCCCTTGAACTCATTTTGAAGTCACATCAATTTCCTAACCAAAATAACATCAATACTTGGCCCATCACAATCAGGTTATCCCTCCCCAGGTCGCAACCGACCTATAAACCAATGACCCATCCTCCTTAAGCCGATCCAAAGAGATTTGAATGACCTAACTCCGCTCGACCTATCTGGCCATCATATAAACAATCCGACCTCCTCCTCAACGGCCTAGCCTTTTGGGTTCCCAATGACCCGACCCCTACAAAAGCCCAACGACCTGACCCTTTTAGAAACTCCATGACCTGACTCACCCAAAGGCCCAACAAACTGACCAACTCCTGTAAACAACGACCCGCCATTGCCAAATAGAATGACCCGACTACTGCCTCGTCACTAACTTCAAACGACCTGACCTTTCACGATTTGACCCATTCGAAGAAAACGACCTAGATCTCTTCAACGACCTGACCTTCGTTTCTTGGAGCACAAGTCACACGACCCAAGCCTCATGCCACGTGTTAACCGGTATTTTGGTCCGGTTACTAGAAGTAGTCCAGGTCCACACGACTCGGCCCATCGGGTGGTTCAACGGCCCGAAAGTGTTGCCAACATCTTCAGGAACTAAGCTAAGACAGGGTCGTGTAAGAATCGTCGTTACGGATCGCCGAACTGCTCTCGAATAATATAAGTCATGGATCAAGTGAACGCACCCAGAACTGTGTGATCGTGTCAAGCAAATCATGGTTCTGGCACCAGAAAATTCAAGTCGGGCCACTGGTAGAATTTTATATCCCTCGGACGTAAAATTCATCAACATTGAAGATCGCTCGCGCGACATGCATCAATCACCTCCAGTGGTTGAGCAACACATCCCAATCGTCTCAAAAGCCCGGATCACCACATGCGGGTCACCTTCAGAATCCTATCATGGCAACTTCTAGGATCTCACATCCCCTTCACTACGCCTCCAGTATCCGCATCCCAAAATATCACATCACTCTGATGCGATCCGCTTTAGTTTTTTGCCCCCGACAACTTCTCAGAATGAACAGCTCGCATCACATAGCCCACATCACCGCATGTTGTCTTACATCGCATCATTGCTCCATCGCATCACCATGCCTCGTATCAACGTGCCTTACATCACCATACCTCGCTTCAACATGCCTCACATCCACATGGCTCCATCGCATCATATACCTTGCCTCCTCCTCATCGCATCCACCAGCCTCCATTGCACCGCATCACCCCATGCTCCCACAACTCGCATCACAACATCCCGCATTATCTCACCCCTCCGATGCGATGTCGTTGCATCCCTCAGGATGTGATGCCTTCGCCTCCACTAGGATGCGATGGCTATCGCACCTATCAGATGCGAAGAGATCGCATCCTTCAGGATGCGATGCCACCGCATCCCTCGAATGTGTTGCCAACGCATCCCTCGGATGCGATGCCACCGCATCCTAGTGGATGCGGGACCTCTTTTCCCTTTTAAGATAAAACACAACGCATCCCACATGAGGGATGCGGTTTTCCATCCACTGGCAGAGGGGGATGCAATTTTACGATATGCAAGCATTGTGTGATGCGATTTTCTGGTGTGTGCTTTTTGGATGCGATTTCCCACTCCTTTTAATCCCTTTTCCCACTCTTTTTTATCCTACCTAACCCTTCCACTATAAATACCCCCTACCTCATTCATTACAAGGGTTGGCATTTTGCTTGGCTTGAGAGCTTGGGAGACACCTTTAATGGAAGCATAGCCTTTGGGGAAGAAGATTACCCCGAACCTCCGGATCTCCTGATTCATCCGGACTTTGAATCCTCCAGCACACTCCATACATCTAGATTTCCCAGTACACTCCGGAACTCCTAATTTCTAAGTACACCCCGGGCACCAGATTTTCTCGGTACACCCCAAACTTCCTAAACACCTTCCATCATCATACAAAGAAGAAGACTTCCTCTGGGATACTCACTTCATACCTCCTCCGGAACACTTCCTTCTCCCTCCGGTATACTTCCTCCGGGATACTTCCTTCTCCCTCCGGGATACTTCCTTCTCCCTCCGGGATACTTCCTCCGAGATACATCCTTCTCCCTCCAGGATACTTCCTTCTCCTTTCGAGATACTTTCTTCTCCCTCAGGGATACTTCCTTCCCTCTCCATGATACTTCCTCCGGGATCCCGGATACTTCCTTCTCCCTACGGGATACTTCTTTCTCCTTCCTGGATACTTCCTTCTCCCTCAGGGATACTTCCTTCTCTCTTCATGATACTTCCTTCTTCCTTCGGGATACATCCTCCGGGGTACTTCCTTCTCCCTCTGGGATACCTTCTTCGAGATACTTCCTTCTCCCTCTGGGATACTTCCTCCGGGATGCTTCCTCCTCCCTTTCGAATACTCCAACAACTTTCGGACCCTCCGACCCCGACAACCTCTTGGATCCTATGACTCTGACACCTCTCGGACCCTCTGACTCCAACAACCTCTCGGACCCTCCAACAACTCTCAGACCCGCCAATTCCGACACACTCCGGGATCCTATGACACCTCTCGGACCCTCTGACTCCGACAACCTATCGGACCCTCCGATACTCTCCGAACCTTGGAACTGACTCCGCCATAACATGGACCTCCTGACTCCTTTCGAACCTCGGCAACTCCCGACTCCTTCCGGACCTCAGCAAATCCCGACACCTTCCGGATCTCAGCAGCTCTCGACATCCCCCGGACCATGGAACCTCCCGGCTCCGCCATAACATCAACATCTCTTAGACTGGTCCCGACCAGCAAGGAAGCTGGATGACAAGGATTAAGAGAACATCATTAATCATTGTAAATTCATTTGTAATGATGTTTTCCATTATACTTTAACAATAGTAAAATGAAATCAGCAAAGCCTTCAAAGTGGACGTAGCCCCCTCAAGGGACCGAACCACTATAAACAACTGTGTCCTTTACTTTCTCGCACATTATTATTACATTTCGCACACTTCTCCGCTCTAGACAAAAGTTTCAAATTTTTGAACTCTCGGATGTTGGCGACCATTTCTAGGCGTCAACACCACGTGATCAACAACCTAAGAAAAATGACCCGACTCTAGATCTGACCAATCTAGCTCCAAGCTTGACCAAATCATTGCCAAACGACCATGTTGCTTCAAACAAATCATCCAAAACATCCAATTCAACTATCAACACTTTATGAATCATCAACAACACCAAAATGACAATTATCCATCAATAATCATATAAAATTCATCAAATCATGATAAATCAATGCATAATTAAAATAATGGATCTAACTTGCATAAACATATGAATTAACATAAGAATTTACCGATTTAAGTTGCTAGATTAGATCCTATGGTGATTTAAATTAAATTATACTTACCATGATGTAGATCTTGGTGAAAACAACTTAAAATGATGAAAATAAGATCAAACAACCCATATACTTGACTGAATTCGTGCGAGAGATGCTTATAACTCACCAAATCTTCGAATTAACTCAAAATCACTGAATTCCCAATGCTGACAGCGAAGAATGAACTCCACACCTCTTGATTTGATGCAATCTCTCTTCACTTGATGTAGATCTAGTTTTGAATGATGTAGATCTTTAATCTTCGCACTTGGATCTAGAATTTTAATGGTGGAAATGTGTATTTGATTGAGCAAGGAGAATCATGAGCTCAACCAAATGCGAGAATGAAGAAAATTAACTATTCCCCATGCCTCTAACCCCTATTTATAGCCTTACACCAGGCCACTAATGGGACACTCCAAATCATTCCATCAATGCTTACAATACCTGGACAGAAATTGTGAAACCTAAAAACAACGATTCCTCCCAAACCATTGAACCAAAATTTTAATGTGACCACTCTACGAAATTGGCAACATCATTTCCTTTCCAATGAAATCGATCTCAACACCTGATGCGATCCCAATCAAAAGTTAAGCCCTTTACAATATTGACATCGGAAAAACAGTCACAAATAAAATTGGTAAAAATTATGGACATGTCTCACGTCCCCATAAACAACATATCAAAATATGAGAATGATCCAACCCTTAGGGAATTTAATAAAAATATTTTAAGAACCTCCGATATGTAAAATATGGGTTATTATAAAATAATCCATGTTTTCGTCATCTTTGATCATTATGGCTTCCAAGAGAGAGAGATAACTCAGCAAGCTTCCCATGAAGCATCAGCCAACAACGCACAGCAGCCTACTTCACAACTTATGCCATCCTAGGGTGCCCCAGATCGAATGATCCCGGCTTGAATTTGATCCAAATCGAACATGTTGCTGGACCTGTTGTTGCAACAACCAATCATGCTCCTTTGATGTTTGTTATACGTGATGACTTTGCATGTTTACTCAATAAGTTAGACGAGACCACTGCTGCCCTGGATGCTCAGAGGCGGGATAATGCTACAATAAGGAATGCCATAGATGCAATCAACGTGCTATATCTCCTATCCGGCATCAAGTTGACGAAACATTTTTATCGTCAGGAGGTTGTGGGAGTGCCAGCAGTGCCAATTCCAACAAGCTGGCAATGTGCAGGAACTACGATTTGGACGAGTCTATGCCCGAATAGAACAACTCCCTCGGATCAAAAATTTAGATCTTAAGCGCCTCAAGCAAGCAAACATTTTGAACTGAAAACGCTATCTCCCTAGGGAACGTATCACTTCTCGAACTACTCACGCACCCGTACTTCCACCCACTCATCCTGTGATTGATCAAGACAACAGAATGCAAGTATGTATTGTCTGGGAGGCGGCTCAGGCGACGTTGCCTGAAGCGGGGGCATGAGGAGTTCGACGAGCTGAAAGTGTTGAACAGAAGCATGTGTTAACTAATGTAGAAGTAGCAGCGATGGTACGATAGAGAATGAATGATAGTAGTGGATACACTACTGAAGACTGGAGCTTGGATCGTAGCCACCCTCCTTTTACCGATGACATTTCAGCGGCACAGTTCCCGAGATGATTTAATCTGCCAACGATTAATCACTATTCAGGTAGGACGGATCCACGACAGTAATTAATGCGCTATTCATGGTTTATGAATGCAACGGCAACTCCTAATGCCATCGTGTGTAAAGCTTTCCCAATGTATCTTGAGGGAATTGCTCTAATGTAGTTTACCAGGCTCCCTCCTAGGTCGGTTCCCAACTTTAAAGACCTGAGCGAGAAATTTTTGACTCAGTTTCAATTGCATGCATCAAAGTCTAAGCATGTAATGAATCTTCCGTAGTTAAGCAAGCCCCTAGAGAAACTTCGAGGGGATATCTCGATCGTTTCAGCATGGATACCACTGAAGTGAGCAATCCTAACCCGGAGACCGTTTTAATGGCGATGGTCGATGGTGTGGACAAGGAAACAGAGTTCGAAAGATATTTAGCCGGAAAGCCGCCTACGTCAATAGAATTATTTTATGAGAAAGCAAATGTGTGCATGCGACAAGAGGATGCATTTCTGAATCGAAAAAGGTGGTCAGTGAAGTTGTGAAGGAGGAAATTTAGAGCAATGTTGTTGTAAGATAGTTTGGCGATAGTTTCGGAAAAGTGGAAGTTAATGTGAGTAATCAGAACAAGAAGAATGGCCGGCAAGGAAAGAACAGTAATAAAGGGAATCAAAATCAGAAAGGGAAGGCTAAGAAGCGACCCTGATTCCAGTCATTCGAGAGTTATGCACCACTAAATGACACTTTGGAGAACATATATCTCGATACGTGCAATATAATGCAGTATAAGATGTCGCCTCCACGAGATTCTACGGAAAAGGAATGTGAAACGGGAAAGTTCTGTTTGTTCCACAATACCTATGGTCATTCGACGAATGAATGTCGTCATTTGAGAGATTTGATTGAGAAGTTATTGCGAGAAGGAAAGCTTGATAAGTATAAGATGGCCCCAAGGGACAAGAGATAGGGGCTCTAGTCCAGAATCAAGATCAGGGCGCTCCTAGAGCCATCGCCTAGTAGAAAAAGAAAGGAATTATCATCAACATAGTCATCGGAGGACCACATCTGACTATATTTAGTGCAAGAACGATGAAACAATATGTGAATGCTGCGAAGCATATGAAATTTAGGGAATGCGGCATCCCTGAAGACAATGTTTCGATCAAACAACTGAAAACGATGATGGACAATATCATTTTCCGCAATAGAGAAAGTTCGGGGGTGGAGAACCCAAGCATAAACCTATTGGTGATATCGACAATTATTGGCGCTGCAACTGTACGGAAGGTCCTGGTTGATTCCAGAAGCTCCATTAATATTTTGTTCAAGAAAGCTTTTGACCAAATAAAGTTGGAAGCAAGAGACTTAAAGCCATGTATGGGATGAATACGTGGTTTAATGGCTCAACCAGCGAACCGATTGGTTTAGTTGAATTACCGTTAAATTAGGTGAGGGAGATCTCCTGTTCCTTGTGATGGATATCAACTCTCCTTATAATGCCTTTCTGGGGCGGCCAGCCCTAGCAGAATTCAGAGCGTGTACAACTTCCTGGTTTTTGCTCTTGAAATTCCTAACTAAGGCTGCAATGGGAATGGTCACGGGAGATCAGGTAATAGGAAGGGCATGCTAATGGCAGAGAGGAAGGAAATCTACAACGGTGAAAGCAAAGAACTACAAGATGCCTCCCCTCTTGCCAAGGAGGCGGAAATATAGCGAGTAATGGATACATCCCAACTATGATCGCCCAGCCATCAGTTCGAGGATATTGATCCCAGAATAGATAAGGAGTTAGGATGTAGGAGGGAGGCACCTAACGAGGCTACGGTAGAAATTCTCATTGATAACGATGACCCAATTAGGGACTTGAATTGGATCCCATCTGTATTTGCTCCGGATGAGGGAACAGATTGATTTTCTTAGGGCAAACCTGTTTGATTAGTCCCATGCTGACATGTGTGGGATATATCCATATATAATGAGCCATTCACTGAACATCGATCCAAAGTATGTCCCAATTACGCAGAAAAGGCGCATGCTCGGCCCTGAGTGGTCAGCAGCTCTAAAGGAAGAGTTTGAGAAACTGGAGGGTAACAGGTTCATTCGAGATGCAATGTACCCTAAGTGGATATCAAATACGATTATTGTGAAGAATGCTAATTGTAAATGGTGTATGTGCATTGAATTCTCATATCTGAACAAGGCATGCCCAAAAGACAGCTTTCCACTTCCTTGGATTGACTAACTAGTAGATTCGACAGCCAGACACGAGCTTCTTTCATTTATGGATGCATACTATGGATACAAACGGATTCTGATGCATGTTCTAGACCAGGAACAAACTAGCTTCATCACGGACCTTGGGTTGTATTGCTACATAGTGACGCCTTTTGGATTGAAGAACGCTGGGGCGACGTACAGACGTTTGGTTAACCACATATTCCATAACTAGATTAGGAAGTCGATGGAGGTGTATGTGGATGTATGCTTGTGAAGTCGAAGCAATTGGCCAATCATGTTAAAGACTTAGCAGAGATGTTCAATATCCTTTGGTATTACAGGATGAAACTCTACCCTTTGAAATGCTCTTTTGGAATTGTGTCAAGGAAGGTTTGGGGCTTCATCGTCAGTTTGCATGGGATTGAAATCAACTCAGACCAAATCGCAACAATAAAAAACATCCAAGTACCCTGAAAGATCAAGGATGTACAAATTTTGACAGGAAAAGTGGTAGCTTTGAGCAGATTCATCTCCATAGCAACGGATAAGTGCATTCCCTTCTTTGACTTAATAAAGCGAGGGAAACATTACTTTGCTTGGACCCCAGATTGTGTCCAAGCTTTTCAAAATCTGCTAAGTCACTTGAAAAGACCCCCCCTCCCCCGCCAATATTATCCAAGCCAATAGATCATGAGGCCTTATCTGTATATTTGGCGGTATCCCCACATGTTATTAGCTCAACACTCGGCCGAGAGGAATATAAGGTCCGGAGACATGTATAATATGTGAGCAAGAAGTTGACGAGGGAAGAACGCGATTATCCAAAGATCAAGAAGCTTGCTTATAGCTTATTGATCGCTTCAAGAAAACTTCGCCATTATTTCCATGCTCACCCAATTATGATATACACCACCAGCTGCTACGACAGGTCCTTTAGTGACCTGAGGCATCTGGGAGGTTACTTAAGTGGAATATTGAACTAAGTCAGTTCAACCTTATTTTTATTCCAAGAAAGTCGATCAGAGGGCAAGCATTGACTGACTTCATAACCGAATTTACAACTCCCGAAGAAGATGCCTTGAATATTGAACCTGACCCTACCGAGGTCAAGTTGGAATCGGGCATTTGGAAACTATATACAAACGGTGCTCGTAATGATCGACGTTTCAGCGCTGGAGTTGTCTTGGTAACTCCTGAGAGACGATCGATCTATTATGCCTTAAGGCTAAATTTTCCCGCTACTAACAATGATTTCGACTATGAAGCCCTGACTGTCGGGCAGAAATCCACAAGGAATTGGGAGTAGCTGCATTGTATATTTTCTGTGACTTTCAAATTGTTGTATTCCAGGTTCGGAAAGATTATCAAACAAAGGGATCACGACTCGCTGCCTATGTGGAATGGGTGGAAGAACTGTTAGACGACCTGGAGTATCATAACATCTCCCATATTTTACGAGATAAGAATCAAAAGGCCGATAGGTTGGCCAAAGTGGCCAGCTCTGATCACCCAGAAGAAACAGAAATGATCACAATGGAATCACCGAATGCACCGGCATTGATCAGATAGAGGTTGATCAAATATTAGAAGCCGAGCCTGAGAGGGAATCATGGTTGACCCCTATAAAGAATTTCCTACAACACAGGGCTCTTCCAGAAAGGAAGAAAAAAAGGCACGCCATTGTCCGCAAAGCTTCAAGATATATTATGCAGCACGATACACTTTACAAAAGGGGATTTTTAGTTCCTTTGCTCCGGTGTATTTCCAATGAAGATATCAAGCGCGTATTATGGGAAGTGCATGAAGGCGACTGTGGCGACCACACCGAAGTGCAAATTTTGGCGATAAAGATAATAGATACGACTATTTTTGGCCTACTGTAAATCAAGACGCGGCTGATTATTTATGACACCGTGACAGATGCCAGAGGTTTGCTAAGATTCCTAGAGCTTCGCCTAACCAACTCACCTAGATGGTGACTCCTTGGCCATTTGCAATATGGGGGTAGACATTGTTAGGAGCCTTCCAATATCCATGGACGGGGCGAAGTATGCAATCGTGGCGGTGGATTACTTTACAAAGCGGGCTGAAGCAGATTAGCTAACCACAATCACGACCAAGCGGGTGATCAACTTTATCGTTAGAAACATCATATGTCGATTTAGGCTTCCTAGAACCATCATTACTGAAAATGGAACCCAATTTGATAACATGAAGTTAAAAGATTTCTGTCAATGATATCATATCGAGAAGAGATACACAACGGTTGCGCACCCGCAATCGAATGGACAAGTAGAAGTCGTGAACAAGATCATCAAGTCCATTTTGAAGAAACGACTGGAGCAGGCAAAAGCCAAGTGGATTGATGGATTATCATTAGCCCTCTAGGTGTATCAACTACCCACAAATCAGCAACTAACCATACTCCTTTTGCTTAGGGCTGCTAATTTCCTACATGACCTGAAACTCATTTCGAAATCCGCATGGAAATTAACAGGTTAACCCGACCCGTTTAGCATGATGGGTCATTTTCAGGTCAATCCAAATTTGACCCATTTACAAACGGGTGGGTTTAGGGTTGACTCGATAACCCGATTTTGACCCGCCAACTTGATTATATGTTGTATCTCTTCTATGTCGTTAGTCTTTTATGTATGTTGTTACTATTAGTCTTTTACGTATGTTGTAATCCATTTGCTTATATAATCTTGTGTAAGTTATTACATTTTACTAGTTTATTCTTGTATAATATTAGTTATACTTTACTTGTAACAACTGTATCTCCTCCATACTGTTAGTCTTTTATATATGCAGCATGCTCGTATATTCTTATGCATGAAGAATGATTTTTGAATATGGAGATTTCATGCTTTATATATTTGTTGCTTGTTATTTTGTAACTTGTTGCCTGTTGGTGATTTTGTAACTTGCTGCATATTGGTAATTATATAATAGTGTTGCCTGTTGGTGATTTATTTCTTTCATTGTTTATATTAGTGGGTAATATTAGCCAATCGGTCAAGCGAGCAAACCTGATCCGACACGACCCATTTAGTTAAACGGGTTACATGGGTCGGGTCAGGTCAACCCGTTTATAAACGGGTCGGGTTAAGGTTGGGGAAAAATGACCCGTTTAATAAATAGGTTGACCCGACCCATTTATAAATCAACCCGAACCCGACTCGACTTGACCTGAACCGACACACCCATTGACAGCCCTACTTTCGCTCTCGCCTACAGCCCGGGGGCAGTCATTCCAGTAGAACACGAAGTCTTCTCTCACAGAATGACATATTATGATCCTTTGACTAACAAGGCTCTTCTCGTCGAATCGTTGGATATGATTGACGAGAAGAGAGAGGAGACAGACTTGTGTGCTTTAGAGCATAGACACCAAGTCGCTTGATGCTATTGCCGAAAGATCCGACTAGGACCTTTGAGCCTGGCGACCTTGTTCTGAAACGAGTATTCCCGGGCCCCGTCTACATGGGCCCAAAATAGGAAGGTCCATATGTCATTCGTTGGAAGTTTGATAATGGAGCTTTTAGGCTAACGACCGTTGACGGCGATCTTCTTCTAAAGGCATGGAATGTCGAGCATCTATGACACTATTTGATTTAAAGCTTTTATTTTTTTTATTCCCAACTATGTAATGAGGCACGATTTTCCTAAGGTTGTTGTTTATAAATAAAAGCTATTTCCATGTTCTATGACTGTTTTTGTTAATTTAGTTAAGTGTTGTGATCCGATTGGCCTATGCCAAACATGAACCAAGGGAGTGATCATCTTCCTAACGAAGTTCACTCACTCGCGTTTCGACGAGCAAACTCAACTCCGCGATTAGTCGGACAAGAGTTAACTAAGTTCGGGTTTGATATTGAAACTCGATTCAATAGACTTCTCTTTAAGACTTAGAGTGCAAAATCAATTTCGAGGCAAATGACGCGACCATTCACACTATTGACTCTCATGACTTGAGAGAGCATAAAACACTAGGGTAAGCGCGAATGGTGCAACATGAATTAACACTGTGATAACCCATGACTCTAACCTAAATTTATGACAGGAAAGTATAAAAACACTTGGATCAAAAACCCAAAGGATTTGGCTTATGCCCCACGGAAGGCTATGAGGATTGAGTATGGACCTTGCTTGTGATCCTCACCAACGCTAGAGGCATCGACACAGACTTATAAATTAACCTCAACAGGCAACTGACTTGGCACGTAATTCAAGGTTGATAGGGGGCATATACGCTATACCTTCGAATTAATAACGGGTTGACCTGATTGACCCTAACTTAGTTGTCTCTTTTTTAGCAAGACAACTTATAAGTTAAACATGGGCCAAAAAAATTAAATCGCAAGTAAATTAAATGAAAAGCGAGTGAAAAAATAAAATGCTTTATTAATTACAGGTTTTATACAGATATACAAAGCAAAAGGTGAGGGCCGCACTCGCAACAATCACAGCAGGCCAATAAAAAGCAAAGAAACAAGCTAGAAAATCACTAAGAAGTTTTTGACTTTTTGAGATCTCTGAGCTTGTTCTGCTCCTCCTTCTCAGTCTCAGTAAGTATACGCTTCTTCTTTTAAATCTTCCCGATCTAAGACTCTTCTGGTTTAGGAGTGGATTTGGAGATTGTATCCTTTAGAGGCAATTTAGGAATCTCAGTGGAGACCTATATGCTGGAAGGATCACAGTAATAGGGTCAGCAGGAAAAGGCATGGGCAAGACCTCGAACTTGACTTGCATAAGTTTTCCCTCATTCCCCGCCTTCAACACCCCGGTCTTGCCGATCTCTCTAGTATAGATGATATCATCATCGCCATCCTTGTCATCAAGATCTTTCAATGCTGCTATCGTTTCCACTTCCTTCGATGCAACATCATCAGAAGGCTCTACAAACTCGTCAATTGGTTTAGTCCCCTGATCCACAACAACTTTTGCAGGTTTGGTACCTAAAACAGGGAGAGCAATGGTTGTTAGCCTCGGACAAACAACAGACCTCTCAATTGGAGATGCCATGACACGACGACACGCCATCACAACTTTAGCGAATTGAGGAGAGAATGTGGAAATACCTTCAGCCGAATGGTCTCCAGAAGTTGTAGGAGCTTTAGCCTCAATGATCGGGGAGGGACATGCATTTGACGGTTCCAAGAATCCTAGGATCGTACTCTTCCATCTCTCCGTGTTTGGAAGCTGTAGAGGAAGATCCAGGACCACCCTCAATGATATCTTTGCCATTAGCCTGACGCTTTGCAGAATCCTCCACTTCTTTCTATAGTCTTCTCCCCTCCGCCAGGCATTCAGGCTCATCGCCCCTCAAGAATGTTCTAACCAGTTGCTCCTTATCAATTGTCTCAAATTACAGCCTACGCCCCTCATTTTTGACCAGCTTACTCTAGGCATTGGCTGGAGTAGTAGGATAGTTGTCCACCCATGATATATTATGATGTCGGAGAACTTACACAAAGAAAGTTTTGATGACAAAAAATTTCGTAACACCCAAAGATTCTCTATTACTAGAGAATTATGTTTCGCATAAGGAAAACTAAGTGGAGAAAGCAGTAAATAACACAGTGGATTTATAATGGTTCGGTCCGTGAGGGTCCTACGTCCACTAAGGAGGATTTCACTAATATTTTATTCACAATAATGAGTTACAAGCATAGAACTTCCTCATGACATATATTTACAAGTGTTTCCAAGTATTTTGGAGTCATAGTGGTCATATATGAATCTTGGAAAAATGTGAATTTTATGCTTCTTCTTCCTCAGGAACTAGGCTACCATTAATGAGTTCTTGCAGCTCTAAGAGATATAAAATCAGCAAAAATCCTACCCTTTTTTAAGTGTGAGATAGGACGTATTTATAGTTGAAGGGTTAGGTGGGAGTAGGTAAGATTTGGGGACCACACGGTGTATTTTTGTATCCCTAGGAGGCGGTACCCAAAATTTTGACTCCCCCTCAATGCATTCAGAAAATCCCGTATCCCTTTCTTGGGACACTAATTTCATATCTCAAGGGATATGAAATTCGTATCCCTTGGGATATGAAATGATGTATCCCCTAAGGGATACGGTTATCCCGTATCCCTAGGGGTTACGAGTAGTTCATATCTGCTAAGGGATATAAACTCGTATCCCTAGGGATACGCTGTTTGTGTCACATCGTCGGGTTCGAAATTCGTATTGTGGAGGGGTACGAAATCTTAGAGGTGAAGGGATACGAAAGTATTACTATCGAGGGATCCAAAGTTTTATGCAATGAGGGGGAGGGAGTCGGAGTATCTTGATGACGCGGGACTCGAAGCTCCGTAGTCTTCAGGGATCCGAAGTGCTTTAATACGAAGTAGAGGGACATGGAGTTTATTGGAGAAGAGGGTGTTGATGCTCTCGGGTATGAAATGGAGGGAGCTGGAACAGAGGGATTTAAAACTCTTGGCATGTGAGGGATACGAACTTTGTTTGGTGAGTGGTTCGAAATCCCTCAAATGAGGGATACGAAAATGTGTTTAATGCATCATTTTGAGGAGTTGTGAGGTTTCTGCTTGCAAGAATTCTTCCTGGCTCGTACTCTTAGCATTTTGGCGACACTTCGGGCTTTAACGTCATGTGATGTGTTGAGTCCAGCGTGTCTGGTGTACTTTTGGGAACCGGACCGAAAGGTCGGTTAACATTTGCCCTCCAAAGTACGTCTTGTCTCGACATGATGTGCTTTGAATTGAAAGAATCGTTCTTATCGGAGGTATAATTCCTGTTAACTCATGAATATAAATATTAGTTGTTGACTTTCATTTACGTTGTAATGCAAATGAGTTATTATCGACAAGGCGTTGTGCGTACACCATACGTTTTCGCATGGTTTTGTGCGACACGACTGAATTGTGAAAACGACATAGAATGTAAGTACATTGTTAGATTACGATAATGCGGATGGAATTTCAAGTAGTGACATCGTCTAGTGGATTCGATTGCTAGTAAAATACTCTCGAGTCGTTCGGACTCATAAGCGTGTTATTGGTTTGCAACTTGAATATGTGCTGATTGTCGCAATATTGAAAATGCACGTGCGTGGTCGTAGCTGGAGATACGAGTCGGGGATTTTCTCAGAGTTTGAAAATCTCATTCTCATTTGACCGTTGTTTTTATGAATGTATGTTTACCTGTAAATGTGAATGTGCATGAGTATATGTTTGCAAAAGTTTATATATATACATATTATACATATACATATACATATACATATACATATACATATATATATACCAGTACTTTGGCACGTCCGTTGGACGTGTGCATAGATGTTCGAGACAAAGGTTGGTTTTGCGTAAAAGAAGGTGCAAAAGTACAATGTAACAGCTTCATGTTGTCTGAAGGTATGCACAGCAGCTCAACATCATAAAAAACTGAACAGATTATGGTGGAAGTTGTAAACAGTGCACATAGGAGCAGAAATACATATAGAAGATTGTAATGGGTACACAGGAAACACTGGAAGGTTTGTTTATTTCAAGTACATATTAAATATAATAGTTATTTATTATTTCCAATACAAATATTATTAAATAAACAGAAATAAACGCTGAGTGCGGCAAGTAGCTAAAATCCGGGATGAGTATAAACTTGATTGTTTGGCCACATACTCTGCCCCAAGCTTTATCCCATTCTGCAATAAAAAAAAGGTTCAGTAGTAGTGTATGTACTACAAATACTGCCACAATATTACCCGTATGTCCCTCTTTACCATACAGTGGCCATTTTTGTCATCTCTCTATCACCCATGTTTTCCATGAGACCATCTTTAGTTGTGTCTCCATTTCTCTATTACCTATGCCATGCGGTTAGGTCCTCCATATTAGCTGAAGCTCCATCAGCATATAAGGATTAATATGCCTTTGACTCATCTGATGCTTTCACGTGATTTCATCCCATAAGCGACAATTACTTTAATCAAGCATGGGAAGATTATAAGATACGCCTACACACTAATTTAAGTCCACCAATTAATACAATAAATTGCATTAAAATCAGCTATAACATTTCACGAAAAGTTGAAACAATAAAAGAGCAAAGAATGCAAAAGTCTCATCATAACTACATTCCTATTACTCAATAAACTTGACATGCATTACATTATGCCTTAATATTAGTTTTAATAAACAAAAGGAATTTTAAGCACAAAAGACTTGAGAAAAGGTCAGAATTTTAAACTAAACACAAAGTAAACAAATTAAAATGGATAAAAAGGCAACATTCATGGGTGAAAACTTGCATTTTTCTATGTATTTATGATGAGATAAAAGGCAATATTCATGCTTGAATAATCCATCATAATCCCATAATTTCGCCAAATATATCTTAATATCTTTTAAAAGAGAACCATTTGGAGGAAAACAAAATGAGTACGCATTAATTACTTTAATTTAGCAAAGGAAGATTATAAGATACGCCCATACACAAATTTAAGTCCATTAATGCCTAGTTTCATATGCCAGTAATGGCATTGCTGGAGAAAAGATAATAATTAGTACAACTGATTCATAGGTTCTTTTCTTAGAAATAAAATATGATTTTCGGTTGCTAAAAAAATAAGTAGCTTATTCCAGTCATTCAATTAACTAAGTATCACCAAGTCTTTTCTCCTATTGGATCGAACGCAACATATCAAAGGCACGTTGCCAGCCAAAAGAGTGATAGACATAGAATTATGGATTATATTGACTTTAAGATGGCAACGGTAACATGATTTAAACCTTCCACCAATTTGTACGCGTTCGTTATGACAGGGAAAATTTATTTGTTTAAGTAAAGTTACAATTTATTTATGTCTACACATGCCTTTTTGGCGTGCTGTTGATGTGTCACTAACTACTCCATATGATCGCATTCACACTTCAAAGAACATTGTTCACGCCAAAACCACGCGTGCTCTGGGATTCACAGACACACACACACACACACAAACATAATTATTATGGCAGCGGTCACAAACTGAATAGAATACACGGCTGCTGCTTTGGTTTCAACTTTATTTCATCCTTTAATGTTCAATATGGTACACTTTATAATCCTTAGGAATCAAAATTCTATATTCCTCAACTATAAGCAATATTATATGATGTCCTTTTATATACAACTAATATGGCAGGTGTATGCAATTGGTTAACGTGGTACTATGTAGGCTTAATATGGCTGTTATGAATTTCCATCATGTAAGCAACTTTCTGACATTGCATTATGTATAGTTAATATGGAAGTTATGAATATCCATTTTCTAATAACATTAAATTAGCAATCAATGGTGGGTAATCCAAAAAAACATGTATAACTGGAATTATAGTGGTATTGTTTTTAACAGTGGTCATCAAAACATTAGCAAACAATAGAACAGTCAGCATTTATAATGTTCACCATCTTAGCAAAGGACCTGTTAGTTTAAGTTTAAAATATCGTAATTCTACAATAATTATTCAACGATTTATCTTTATCGATGTGACATAAATATAGCTTTAATGATTTTCACTAACACTTTTCACACAAAACCTATCATACAATACCCCAAAACAATCACTATGCTATAATTCATGTAAAAAACCAACCATAATTACTAACGAAATAGTTCCACCTTCTAACTTTTGAATATGATTTCATAAGTATGCCAAATCCCAAATGTAGTGTTAATGCATCAGATTATGATTAATACAACCAAATATGGACGCAGACAAAAGAATATAGGATATTGTCAACACTTGAATATAGCATACATGGTATCAAAACCAAACTCTGAATATATTCAGTTCATTAAGCAAAATAAATACAACCATAATTCATCCATTGAAATTTTAAAAGCTTATTAGTTATTATTTGGTGATAAGTTAGGAAATCAACACCAAAAGCAGATTAAATAGTTTTTTCGGCATATTATCTTCTCCATTGATTATTTTACTATTTATGCAACAAATGTAAAAGACAATTTAACAATGATGGTAAATGGTCCTTTACAAATACCTGAAATCATTAACAATCCCACATGACTTATCAAGTTCACATCGGATCTACAATTTTTTTTAAAGCAAAATTAACTGTTAATTTTGCAGTTAGTTTAATAAATTGTTGGTATATTAGAACAATTACCAATACGGTTTATAATGTGCAATGGACAATGAAATCATTAACAGTATCGCCTTGAGTCTTGAACTCAACTATAAAACGATGATTATTAATGCAATCCTAAAAATAGTAAAGACCAAATGGCAATAAAGAAAAAAGTATTTATATTTTTATTCTTGAAAATATGGACTGATATGAAATAACAATAATAATTAGTTGAGAAATAACATAATGATATTTACTGACCGATGAAATTATTAAAATACAAAAAAGCTTCATTTTGAAACTCAGCAAGACAAAATTATTCATGATATCAATTTATTAATCAGTACTAATTTTCATTCATTTGAATTAATGAACTCTAATAGAACCAAATTTTCGAATACACATATAATAGCATATATTAACATGCATCTATATAAGTAATAACGTGGTAAGTTCAAATTGAATAATTAATAGATGAAAGAACTAAACCTGAGAGCTACCGAAGATTCAAAAGGCAGCGAATTGTTGGCTGATGCAAAAACGCAGTCCCCTACCGCTCGAAGTTTCAGAAATTCAGAAGATTTAGAAGAGTTGTGGTTATGTTGGCATTTAACTACAGACATCAGCCAACAGTTCGCTACCGCTCGAAGTATCATGTTGTAGGTGTGGGTGCCCATCTTTTATGACAATCAACACAACCACTGCATATCAAAAGAACCGCATATTAACAAAATGCAGATATATAAGATTATTAAACGATTCCTACAAAATAATAATGTAAATCTAACAATTCATATAGTCAAGAAATATGAAATCCTTGCCTGCTTAATCCTTATTGCAATAGAGTGATGAAGGAACAATTAATAAACCAAGTCCCTACCAAAAAAATTGCAAAATCAGAAGAGTGGTTTTTTCAGAAGTAAGTTAAGGACTTAGAGAAACAAATCCATTGACAAATGAAGGGTAGAATCAGATGTGCTGTAAGGAAAAATATACAAATCACAAAGGTGATTGAAAATACATAATCTGTACTTATGAATTCATTGCAAGAGGCGATGCGTGAAGCTCGCTTTTTGCAGGTGAATTCCACAAATCTGATAACCAAATCAGCATAATCGACGTACCGCAAATTCCATAAATCTGCACTTCTGAAATCATTGTAGGAGCCGATGCGTTCTATCATTTCGCAACGGAGATTTAGTGAAATTGAGAGGAAGAAGTAGTGATCGTGGGTTGGGAAAGCTATGTAAAAAGGGAATTTGGTAAACTTTTTGTTTGTGGTTTTGCTAGTGGCTGCAGCGTAGTTTTGAATTTCATGGAAAAAGCAATGGTAGTGGAAATGAGGGGAAAGCGGTGGAAATGAGGAAGACATGGAGAAAGTGGAGACGTGGGTCTTTGTCGAATTACGTTTAAGTCGGTGGAATATAAGCTGACAACGGTATGGTAAGAAGGGTACATTAGGAACATCGAAAAAGCTTCACCGTTCCTCAGGTATTTGTATTATTATATAGATATATATTTAGGAAGGTCGTATCCCTCATGGGGTAGGAAATTTTGTACCCTATAACGGGATATGAAAATCCATACCCTTATATGGGGGTACAAAACTCTGTATCCTAGTGGGATATGAAATTTCGTAACCTTCCTAGATACGAGATTTCATATCCCTACGTGGGATGCTAAACGCCTCATGGGCCAAGCCCAAAGCTCCCCTCCCCTATAAATTCGAATCGTCCCCCCTTCTCCCTTCATCTTCTTTTCTGCTCGATCTCGTGACTCAAAACACCCGAACCCTAAAACCTGAACATCTCAAGCATTAAAACACAGGTGGGACCCCGATGTCGGCCGTTTAAGTTGGGTCTTCGAACTTAATTTAACACGAGCATTCAAATTCACCCTCGAGATCGTGCCTCATGCCGAATTTGGAGCCCATGGGCTTTGAATCGGTTTTGAGATTGGTCTATGGGGTGTCGGTTCATGTTGCATACATGGGTTCGGCTCGTAAATCGGTTAGGAAAGGAGGTTTGGAGAGGAGGATAAAGTATGAAGGAGTTTTGGAGAAGAAAAGGCAAAGAGCTGAAATTTTCATGGAGAAGAAAGGGGGAGACGAAGCTTCAAGGGCGGAGCTGAAATAAGTGGCCAATATTTTGAATTTCGTACCCCATTATGGGGGATACGAAATTTCGCATCCGGGATACGAAATTTCATATCCCTTTATGGGGGATATGAAATTTGGTATCCCCGAAAGGGTACGAGATTTTGTACCCCTCTAGAGGGACATGAAATCTCGTTTCCGCGGAGAGATACTAGATTTCGTATCCCTAGAGGGGTACGAAATTTTTACAGTAACGTGATTGCATTCCACTCGCTTTTAGACATTCACAATTTTAAGAATCACTGATTAATATTAATAGTTTACATTCCTCAAATTCTTTTCACGTACTTGCTACAATTATTATATATTAAATGCTTTTTTACCATTTTTATTATTAATTTTATAATATACATAAAGTTAAATAGAATTTAATTTTTTCATGCTTAAGCACTTTTTGTTCATAGTTTAGCTTCTCATTTTTTTTCTTTCTTAACACTTCTCCATTCAAATATAAATTCAACAATTAATTTCAAACATTTTCATTTCTTTATGTTGGCATATGTTTTTTTTTTTGCAAAGTGGCACATGTGTGTGTGTGCATGCATTTATATATATATATATATATATATATATATATATATATATAAGAATATATGGCAATTAATATTCTGTACTTCTCAGCTAATCTTAGATTGTATACTTACCTAAAATCATTTTCTCCAGTACATCTAAAATAAATATTAGTACAATGTATTTATTTTGAAAAATCAAAAGGTCGCGCTTTTGTTTTAGTTATTTGGTTTAATTTATTACTATACTTTCTTTCAAATTTAATACTTTGATTAAACGTCTAATTTTCTCCTGTCATTACTTCCATGACTTTAATTACATCTTCTCTGTGCACAAACACATTTTATGTTTCTTACCTCCCTAATTCTTTTGCTTCTAAAAATCGAAAAAATAAAATCAAATTCTGATGAATACGTTATGACCAGATCTTGTTCTAGGCATTGAAATATCAACTTTTCTTATGTAAAATCTATGTGCCTTCAATTCCATCTTGCATCGGTGAAGGTAATTTTTTTCCCTTAAGTTCTAAGCTACATATTATCTCCATCGAAATATTTTTTTGTTCAGTATTAGGTTTTAATTATCAATTTTCTAGTATGATGAGTTTTCTAATATTATGTTATAAATATCTCAATTTACGCCTTACTTGATTTTTTTTTTCAATATATGTAATTAACTTTTTTATTTGCATTTCTTAGTGGGGTTCTGTATTAAAGTGGTATATAAGGTTTGATAAATTATCATATAGTTGAATTTTTCTTCTTCAGTTAGGCGTGATGAGTTTATTTTCCTTAATTAATTTAATCTGAAATCAATCATGTATGAACTAATTCATTATATATTTACCATTATGAAATATAGTATGCTAATAATTACATATTGACAATAAAAACAAAATATGATTTTAATGAAGGAAAGTGATTTAATTAAACACAATATCATATGCTTCAAATATGATATTATAAGAGGGATTATATATTTCTTATATAGTGTATAATGAAAAACAATGACGAGATGTTCAACATAAATTTGAGTTGAGCCATAATTTCAAATTTGGCAATCGAGTCAAAATATAATATCCAAAAATATTTAAATATATAGAAACATACGTATCCTTTTAATTAGCATATTAATGGTAATTAATGGAAACTATGTTTTAATTTAATTATCTTATTTATTGTGATGGTAATTATGTTTTCATTCAATATAATCATATTAATGTTAACTAGTTTACTTAATTATTTTCATAGATTAATTAGTTCTGAGTTCAAAATTTAAAAATTTTAGTATTTTAATTCATTTTTATTGACACCTATTTGCACAAAAAGATTATTCATTCTCAAGGTAACCCTACATTTACATTTGTTAGTATCCAAAATCATAATATCAGTGCTAATCTCCAAACTGACCTAAAGTTTACATCATTTATTTGTTTTCATTAATTATTTTGTGCATAATGATTTTCGTATAACATCTGTAAACTAAAATTGTATGAATGTGCTTAATAAGAAAAATTGGCAAATTAATGAACTTATAAAAATAAACTTCCATTTTCAAAGTACATAAAAGCCCAGTGTTCCTTGGAAAACCTTTAGGTTTCATTCCTATCAAAAAACGGTAAGTTGACATGTATCCAAAAAAAATGATGGAAATGTGAGTTCAAACACGTGCATCGCTTTGTTTTCTACAATAACTTCTCTTCCACACACTTTTAGATAGTCGATATTTAAATTTCTCTAGTTAATATTAATAATTTACAATATCAACATCATTTTCATATACTGGCTAAAATCAATTTCAACTGAATGTTTCTTTATCATTATTATTATTAATTTTACTATATACATAATGAGTTTCGTTATTGTTTGGTTCCTTGGTTTCCCTTCTTAACACTATCCATTCAGATATAAATTTAACAATTAATATTCAAATGTTTTCACTTTTATATTTTTATCATCTACAAATTCAAATTGTTATCGGTCACATGTACCTGTATTATATATATATATATATGTATATATATATATATGAGGAGCGATCGAGGGCACCCCTGCTGCACACCCTACCGTTCGTGAGCTACGGCGATCCAAATCGAATGCGAATTTCTAGATGTTCAATCCACACATATATAGTAAACTATCCAAAATTTGAGCTCGTTCCGTAAGGAAAATACAAAATCGAAAGGAAAAGTACTCTCATTAATTCATTCTGACTAGCTCGTTGTTGTTTGCATTGAAATCTTAACCTTTCTCCTATAGAATTCACATGCACTATGTTCCATCTTACAACAGTGAAGGTAAATTTTGGGCATTGTTATTGACACTCCAAATATTGTTAAGGGGAGGTCAAATTTTAAAAACATTCCAATCAAAAAAAGAATGTTGGGGGGTCACACACTTAATTTTTTATGTCCCCTTTTTACCCTTGTAATAACATCAGTTACCATCCCAAATGCCAATGAATTTCAAATGCAAAAAAAAAAACAAATCTCCAGATTATTTCCAAACAAAAAAATGATAATTTGGGGAGAAATAATGGTACAAACGAAGAACGTGAAACAAATAAGATTATTGATAATTTAACATATGAGAAATAAAATTATTTAAAAAAAGCGATCGACAAATGAGATTATTGATAATTTGATATAAAAATCTAATGCAGTTCGACTAATATACCGTATAAAAAAAATTAACAACTAGAAAAGAATTATTGCAAAGAAGGCTAATTTGGTAAATAAACTTTATTTGTTAAGGGGTTGCTCTCTACATTAATACTCCCCTTAACAATTCTTTTTTCTTTTTAAATCGATCTCCCCTAACAATATTTGGAGTGTCAATAACAACCCCCTAAATTTTTCCTTATATTCTAAGCTAAACATTATCTTTATCAAATTTTAATTTGTTTTCAACATTAGGATTTGATTTTCATTTATTTAGTATGTTGAGTTTTTAGTATTATGGTATAAATATCTCAGTTAACACCTTACTTGATTTTCTTTTTTTAGTATATGTAAAGAATTTTCTTATTTATATTACGTAGAAAGGTTCAATATTAAAACGATATACAATGTTTATTAAATTATAGTATGAGCTGATTTTTCTTATTTAGTTAGGTGTTATTGATTTGTTTTTTTTCTTTATTTTTTAATTCTTTTAAACATAATCAATAATGGCATGAACTAATTCATTATATATTTACCATTATGAAAATTGGTATGTTGGCAACAAATAACAAAGGCAAATTCTATTCATACACCTATAATTCCTTAACATACACCGTGGAATGAAATAAAATAGCATACACCAAAATTTTCTTTTCATACACCAAGCTTTCACAAAATTACCCTTTATATTTTCATCATCTTTCCTCTTTAACCTTAAGACTAAATTACAAAAAACTAGGAATTCATTGAAACAAATTTACATAAATATCAAAAATAAAAAAAATAGTTTTCGACACTAATATTGTAAATTAGTTGATTGTTTTTATTTTAAAAATCAAAATTAATTTCGGATGATTAAACATATTTAAATTATAGTATTTAATTGTCAAAGTTGTCTTTAACTAATATTTTAGGTTCCATTAACTTCACAAAATTCCATATATTTAAGCAAGTATTATTGATTTTAAAGTTTTAAATAGATGCATTATAAAAGAAGGACTGGAAACGCAATTAAGGACAAGGGTAGTGTAGCGACCCTGACTTCCCGGCTAGCGTAAACCGGACAAGAAGGAGGACTGCTTTGAGAACATGACTCATCAGAACACAAACATGAGAACATTTCATTGCTATTACAACAATTTACATCAGAGTACGAGTAAATAATATACAGCGGAAAATATCAAAGACTTAAATTACAAAACAGCAGAAGTATATATATACATAAATATAATGTGTAGCGGAAAACATCAACTACCACAACTGAAAGAAATACATGGATACAAAGCATTCTGAATATAACTCCAGCTTTAATCCAGGATCATGTGAATATAAATATCTGCGAGAACCAAAACCGCTAGTTGCCCGTGTGGAAAATATGGGCACCCAGAGTTTCGGTGAAAACAATAAACTCTGAGTCAATCATGGGACTGGTGTGAGAACCAAAACAGTTATTAAACATTTATTTTAAAGTTAGGTAAATAATGGGACCATGTCGTATGACACGGAATGGGTTTCCTCCCATGAATACCATAAAATAAAACTCGAAATGCTAAATAAAAGAACAATGAAGCTATTATAAGACCCAGGTCCCATCAGACAATGCAAAGCAAGTCGGAGGAAGGAGTTTTACCTTATAATAGCCAAATATGCTTAATACGCGAAATTTATCTTTTATTATTAATAGTGCATAGTGAAGAAATCAACTTCAAATATAAATGTACCAATCATAGATGGCATAGCACCCCATCCTACTGTATCGCCATATAGGTTTACAACTAAAACCGTAAAGCTCGTATTGGAAAGTTGGATTTCCATCATGATGGCTACTGATTTGAAAGATCGATCACGTAGTGAAATACTCCACGGCTTATGTCCATGGCTTTTGGAAAACACCGTAATGCACGTCTGCACTATATCCAGGAAACAAGTATCACCACGACTTACGTCCAAGGATTTGGAAAACGCCACTTACTCTATCCTTCTAAGAATCCGGTATAAGCCCTATCCCTACTAGGTGTGGAGCGACCACACCCAGCACATCTCGGTCGACCGAATCCATGACAACCCTAAAAATTTTCGTCTATCCTTATCTCGAAAGTATACCAATCTAACCATCAGTTTACCATTATATCGGGGTGTGAGGCTCGCAAATTAACGCTACACAAAGCTACGCTAATTAAAGCTATGCTCTGATCATCATCCACCAAGCTCTGTTTTTCAACAAAAGCTTTGATCCATGCATCTCAGCATGTCATATTGTCAATCAATACCATACCATTGATTTCTACCAATATATAACCTCTAAGCTCGTACGTCTCAGAGAAGGGTGTTAAGAAAGAGAATAAATTCTCCGCCATATATTTAGCAGAGATCAACGAATACAGCATAAAGGAATACAATGTCCGACATAACATCCATTTGCAAGTCCGTTATGTGTCTGAACGAAACCGGAGGAACCTTATTCCTTGTCCCATATGTCCAATACAGGAGAGAGGCCCTTGCATATCCGGATAATCAACAAGTATGTTCGGACAACTACCATTATAATCCCTTAATGGGAGCTACCCAAATCCAGGGCATCAGTAGTAATCCATTCGATGTGAAGATCGTCGGTCTTCAACCACCGCCTTCAATATCTTCGATTTTTAATCGTCGTATCAGTTATTTAGAATGGGTTAAACCTAGTCTTTTCAAAAAACTCGTGTATCTTATAATCAAGTGCTATAATAACACATCATACGCCTCATTCCAATTCAGGATAATCTTTTATTCAAATATTCTTGGAAATTATTTCAAAAGATTTTATAATATCTTTTCATAACCTAAACCAAATTAAGGTTCATCAAACTAGTCGGGATTGTCGAGCCTTACCGAAGTAATCACTTATTTTATTTTTCTAATTCCAACTTATTCATCCCATGGAGCAAAACTGGTGGTACTCCATATCTAACACCCATTGTGTTATCGGTAAATTTAATTACCATCTAACATTCAAATCAAATGAAAGATTTAACTATCGCATGGTGTAAAACTGGTGGTACTCCATTCTCGAACATTTCTTGAATTTGATATATTTAATTATCACATTCACATTTCAATCTAATTAAAGATTCATTAAAAGTCCATCTTAGTTTTAATCTTCAAAAATCAGTAATTAATGATTACCTAACTTAGGAAATAAATCATGTCTTTAACTGGGTTAAAGAACGAATGTCATTTAAAACATCGTTCACGATAAACCCAAAATCATCTTCCAACAAAATGGAATGTATACAGAAATCGTAACAGTATATAATCGATATAAATTCCCGTATCAGGCTAATACTATAAATGGAATAACGACAAAGCCTTTTAAATTCCCTAAATAGTAATGATCTTCCTTTTCAGCAACTCATCTCGATTATTGCCAAATCGAATTCCATTCAATTCCAATTTAATATATTAAATTAGAAAACTTTACTTTGGAAAATTTCCATTAAATCTTAATTAAAAGATTAATAAATTCCAAATCATATCTTCGTTGTTAATTGGGTTAAAGAACAAGTGTTATTTAAAACACGGTTCACGATAAACCCAAAATCCAATTCAATTCCAATTAAATTAATTAATTGGTAAACTTCTCTAAATATTAATTAAAAGATTTATTCTATTCTCAACTGGGTTTAAAAACTGTGTTAATTAGGACACCATTCACGACAAACCCAAAATCTAATTTCAATTTATATATATTGGAAAAATTCTAGTTATATCAAACCATTTCAATTCATTTCAGCTCTTTACTTAAGCTGATAAACAACTTATTCTGAAAAACATATCTTTTATCTTTACAAACATGGAATATTTCATCCAAAATCTTTCCAAATCATTTATTATGATTTTACATAATTTATTCATTTTTTTAATAATTTTATTAAGGCACTTACAGTCGGTTTCCAATATCGGCCACTGAACTGCATCTATAACGACCTTTTCCAAAACTGATTTGGAAGTATCTTAAAATCTAGTCGTTAGATTTCAAATTTCTTATTATCGTTTGAAAGCTCTTTTCGATATGCAGCCAACGGTTCCGGTTTTTGGAGAATCCGACGGTCAAATCTCTCGTTACGTCTATTCAAATTCAATGGTCGAAATTCGTGAACGGTCGCTGTGCGAAACGTTCTACTCAAACCATTTAAATATATATATATATATATATATATATAATATTTCATTGATTTCAATTCAAAATGTATTTTATAAATCGTTTATAAATTTGTTTTAAAACGATTTCCACTTCCATTTCAACTTTAAATCAAAATTGAATATTCCATATCATTAAAATATTAAAATGCTAATATTTTCAAAATATCAGATTTTGAAATCAAATTTTTTTCGATATTCATTATAAAATGAATAAAATAGACAGAAAATTCCGTTTAAGTTAAAATGGCGTATATTTACTTAACTTGACTTTATATTCATTTCAGTTATGAATATTTCAATATTTTCTTGTCCATCCAAAATCGGACATCAAAATCAAATTTTGATCCTTCACTGAATATTATTTTAAAATATTCGTTATTTATGAATTGGAATTAGACTCAATAAATTACCATATAATTTTATTTATATGGATTCCATACATCGCATATATTCAAAAATAGTGATAAACAACTATTAAACATTCCATTCACAACCAAAGTGCAATTTACAACTATATAAGCATTAAATAATTAAATAATGCTTATCACAATCTATCAATCAATTGGTTGACATACAATCAAAACCAAGTGAGATGTGAATTAATTATCATCTCCAGATCCATATGGGGTTTTCAACCATTAAACAAATATTATTATTTGTATACTTGGGCAATGTGTAAAATAATCGTCCCAATACCCATGTGGGGTTTACATTACAGTACATGTGAACATATCTACAATTTGGGAGACGGATGGGTAAATTGTCATCCCGAAATAATTTATAATATAAATGTTTTATTCTTTAACATTTATATTCACGGATTGATAATATTAACACTGAAATTGTAAACAATCATCAATTAACAAACAAATATGTCAACTACAGGCAATCAACATATATTCAGTTATAGAAACAAATAACCGTACAAAATATTTGAGTGAAAGAGTTATCACATTGATTGGTTTCAAAATCGTTATTAAAATGATTATTTCAATAAAATTAAACCGGCGTTTAATTTTATCAAAAATCCCAACAACTTCCATTTCTGTCCAAATCAGTTCTAAAATGTAGTGTTTGACGACGCGATTCCAACGGGCTCAAGTTTGTCCAATTCTGAGTTCAAACGAATAAGTTATAGCCTTTTAAACATTTAACTACAACTTCATATACTTAAAATATAATTTAATTAATTAATCTTCTACTAATCACCCTTAATCACAAAGCTGTCGTCTTCCTTTTTTGTAACCCCGTAAACCCAAGCATAAAACCTAGGGTTCCACCTCGCCACATCATCGCTGCACCGGAGGTCGATCGTCGCCCGCCTCCCTGAAGAGCTTCACCACGTCTGCCACTGCCCTCCCCTACGGCGAACTCGAAGCCCCTAGCACCTCGCAATTGGTGCTCGAACGCTACGACTTTAGGAGGAAAATCAGGCCTCCATGACGAGCCATTCTCGGTCATAACCGTTCATTAGTAAGAACTTGAAGAGCCGAACCATTCTTGCATTGAAGATTTTTGGAATTGATGAGAGGATTGGACGAAAACTCGAGAAAGAAAGGGGAGGTTCTGATCATCGATTTCTTTTGGAGGCGGCCTGACGAGCGTTTGATCATGCTAAAATGATCTTAGGGTTTGACTAGGGCTTACTTATACCTGAATAATAATATTATTTAATTCCTTTATTTGTGAAAATTGAAGTTTAACTTTCCAAACTCCAAACGAACCCCAACGACTGTCACCCCCAACTAAATACCCCCATTCCGGACACAATGGGATATATTTTGCAAGCTAATTCGACTGTTTCGATCATTTTTCATTAAAATTAAAATATAATTCAATATAATGTTCCATATTAAATTTCAACATACATTTTAATTTACCGAGGCCACATACTGACTTCAAAAAATTACGAAAATTAAAATTTAGCTATGTTTTGACGATACGATCCTAACAAAATTAATTTCATCGAACTTGGAGACCATTTGAAAAATGGTCTTTTAACTAGCTTATTAAATTTACAATTGAAATTCAATACACGTTTAAATTTACTACGCTTACATACTAATTCCAAAGGACTTGAAATTTAAACCTGATAATATTTTGATATTCCGGATCCAACAAAAGTGGTTTCGTTGAAAATGGAGGTCGTTTACAAATGGCTATTTTTAAGGACATATATATATATATATATAATATAAATAAATTCCATAGAGACTATTTTGAATTTTAATCTGGACATAACTTACAATTTATAAACTGAAATCTCAATTTCTCACATTTGTCGGAAAGATATTACTAAACAGATTCTAATGTTTCTTGTTTTACCAAAATCTGATTTATTTTGAATTCTATATATTAATTTAAAGTTCAAAACCAAATTTTCAAACTATCGTGCCATTACAAGTTCGTTTTAATTAAATTTTCAATTTATACGTTCTAACTTTGATTTAAATAAATTTTAAATCGCTAATTCTCAAAATTAATCATTAAAAATATTTATTTTCCATGAAAATCAATTAAAAATAAATCTTAAGTTGGTTCCAAAAAAATGCGGGTTGTTACAAGTAGCATAGCCATTATTTTTCTTATTAAAACATTAATGTATGCTAAGAAATTGTAGGTGTATGAATAGAATTTACCAATAACAAATATGTTTCTACAAGTGATTTTGTCAAGTACAATATCGGGTGCTTCAAACATGAAATAACTACAATAACAAAAAATAATAATGAGATGTTTAACAAGAAGTTGAGTTAAGTTATTCCATAATTTCAAATTTGTTGATTGAATCAAAATTTAATTTTTAGTAATATTTATATATACACATATATGTTTCCTTTTAATTAACATATTTATGGTAATTAATGATAATTACGTTTTCCTTTAATTGTCATATTAATGGAAATTATGTTTTCCTATAACTATCGTAAATTTATCAATTTGAGTTCAAATTTAAAATTATAAATACCTTAATGCACTTTCACTCATAGTTATATTCCCTAAAGGATCATATTCTCAAAGTGACCATATATTTGCATTTATTTGTATGCAAAATTTTAAAATCATTAAAAATCTACTGATTGAACTAAAGTCTGTTTCATTTATTTATTTTGCTCAGCTATCTTGATACCTAACGATCTGGATATAATATATAAACCAAAATTGTGAACATTTTCTTCATAAGCAATATTAACAAATTACTAAAAGTATAAATTATATAGGGTCTTAGTTTAAAAGTACCTTAATGCTTTATTTTTAAATGTTTTATGTTTTTTTAATTCTTACTTCTTACTACATCCAATTTTGAAACTATCAAAAAATATGTTAATTTTTGTATACAAATTACACATTTATTAGAGAATATGTGTAATTTAGTTAATTTAAGTTGTTTTTGGCTAAGAAGTGAACAAAATTGACTTGCCCCTATCATAATCCATGTATTTAACAAATTTAACCATTAGAGTTATAGTTATAAGCCTGTGGATATTGATGTTAGTTTGTGACTTTACATTTTTTTTAGTTGAATATTAGTTTGACAAATGACTTTTTTGTTTCAGAGAGAAATGAATATTCTCTTACTATTATGTCTTTAATATTGAAGTGTTAACTGAAATTGAATTCTTAAACCAGTGTCAATTAGTTATTTTAACTATGACCAAATTTAATATTCAGGTAACCATGTCATCAATTCATCTAAATATATTTTGTAAGAATATAACATGTTATTCGTTCATTTTACTTTTCTTTCTCTTTGTTTGTTTTATCATTTTCTTTTATATGTTCTTGCTCAAAATAATAAATTTGAGATTCTGAGATTTTCCCTAACTAATTCCTAATTTTAAATATATTAAAAAACGAAAAAATGTCTTTACACTATTCCCCTAGACTAACTAAGTTCTATTTATGAGAAATCAATCCCATTTTTCTTGGGTTAACCAGAAAATAATTAATTACATAAGTATACAATTCTAGTTATGATCAATAATTAGTTTTATCTTTTTTTGGTAGAGCCGAATCAGTTGAGTGGCCCCTACCACTTTATTGATATACCGAAGACGTTTACATAGAAACATAGCAAATAAAAAACTAAAAGAAAATAGACAAAACACGAAATATCAAGATTTTACAGGAAACTAAAACACAATAAATATTTATAGAACTGGATAGACTTCAAATGAAACTCATATTTTGAGGATCAAAAGTAAATCTCAAGTATTTGAGCCCTTCGCGTATATCTTTCCAAAGCAGATGCTTAAATTGATTTAAGTTCTTTTCTTTTGCAGGCTCGTGTTCCTCTCTTGCCAAACCTTATGCACGTATTTCTTCAAAACATAACTTAAAATCCTTGCTTTGATACTTTTTCCCTTACATTTCTTTCTTAGTTCTTCCCATTCAAAAGGTCTTCCTTACAGATTGCTTCTAGATCTAATCATAGTTTCATGCAGTATTGGTTGAATGTCAGAACATAGGAAGAAGATATGGCATGCAATTTAAGGAGTACACTGCAGAAGTTACAACAGTGATCAACTCGCATCCCACGACCAATGAGTTTGTCTTTTGTCAGAATTGCATAATGAAAAACTTTCCAGAAGCTAAAGTTCTCTTTGATTGAGTTACGTCTTCTCCATATAATCTTGTGCCAACTGCAATTTATCATGTTTGTAATACTCTGTAATTGAATGTACATGTTGTTATTAGAGAACTGATCACCATACCACTTCCAAGGTTATGCTCATCTGAATTTGTGAGTGAATTGCAGGAATAAATTTTACTATACATTGCCAAAATGTTTTGATTGGAGGAATTTAGTACCTTAAACTGATTTCCACTGAAAACATCAGCAACATTGCTATCATGACCAATTCCAGTTTAATCATGTCCAGAAAAGATAAATTGTTCCTTAAAATGTAACCATGCTCTAACCATGGGTCAAGCCAAAAGTTGATCACATCATAAGCTTTTTCCCCAAATTTGAAATATGGAAGAAAAAGGTTTCTGAGTTTGTTTAAAATTTTCCAAGTCCAACTATAGTTTTGATTATCATTCAGTAACCACAGGCTTTTGTCTTTGAGAATATGACAGTAAGACCACTGTACTCAAAGACTATTTTTTGCACAAAGAATATCATTCATGTGCTTCCAAAGGCAGCAACATTCCATTTACACATACTAATAATCCCCAAACCACCTTTACTAATTGGTTTTTCAATTATAGAGAAGGAAATGTGTGCCAAATATTTCAGAAGTATACTCCCCTTCAACAGAAACCTCATAAAGGCAGTTCTTATCATATGAATCAGTTTCTGTGGAAGTAAAAAAGTTCTAGCCTAATACGCTTGCATTAAAGTCACAACAGCCTTAGCTAAAGTCAATTTACTAGTTTGACTGAGCATCTTAATAGACCAACAGTCAAGTTTGGCAGTGATTTTATCATACAAAGGTAATCATTGATGAGTAGTAATTCTGGAAGTTGCTAAAGGCAAGACTAAATAAGAGATTGTCTCCATGTTGCATGTAAGGCCAGTCATGGTCTGAATTTCGTTAATTTGTTGAACTGATAACCCAGAAGTCATAAATTCAGACTGAACGGTGTTTACTTTTAAACCAGTCATGTTATAAAATTTCTCAAGAGTATTCATAATGTTTGACAGTGTTTCATTCTCAGGTTTGCAAAAAATTATGAGATCATTAGCAAACATGAGAGAAGTTATACATGCGTTAATACACTTAGGATGAAGTTTAAAATGGTTATTATCAATGAGTTCATCAAGCATTTTAGTAAGAAGCTCCATAACAATGATAAATAAATATGCAGAAATAGGTCCCCCTTGTCTTATCCCTTGCTTGCTTTCAAAGAAACCAATAGGGTACCATTGACATTAACAGAAAAATGCGCAGTACTAAGGCTAGAGTAAATCCAAGCAACAAAGCATGAGGGAAAATTTAAGAAGCTCAAAATTCTTGTAATTGCAGTCCACTGAATTGGGTCAAAATCTTTCCTAATGTCTAGTTTAAGTATAATTCGTAGAGAACTATGCTTAGATTTATAAACTTTAAGCAGTTCATGTGCTAGCAAGACATTATCAAGAATGCTTCTTTTTGAAAGAAATGAAGATTGATTCATGAAATTATTTCAGGGAGAACTAGTTTAAGCCTACTAGCTAAAATTTTGGATATACATTTAAATTGAGTTGCAGCATGATATTGGTCTAAATGCATAGATTGAACTGGCATTCTTAATTTTAGGTATTAAGGCAATAACAATGTTGTTATAAGCATGAAACATTCTGCCCTTATTAAAAAACGGATCGACAACTTTGAAAACATCATTATGCACAACATTCCAGCAATGCTTAAAGAATAGAGCATTAAAGCCATCAGGGCCACCACAACAGTTCTTATTAAGTGATAGCATTGCAGTTTTATTTCATCATTGTAGATTGGGGGCACTTAGTGTATTGTATTGCATAGTGTTAAGAACTGGCAGAATCATTGGGTTAACATCATCTATAGTGGGTACAAAATTAGCAGTGTTTCCAAATAGATCAGAGAAGTATTGAACAAAAGAAGATTGTACAAAAGGGAGAGTAGAGTGTACCTGCCCATTCATGTCAATGACAGTGTGGATAGTTTCTATGGAGTGCTTAACTTTTAAGACTGCATGGAAGTAAGCAGTGTTCCTATCACACTCTTCAGTCCACTGAACTCTTGATTTTTGCTTATTCGTCAATGATTCATAATGTTGGGCATTTTTGTACTTAACAGAATAAAGGCTTTCAGTACTAGCAAGGCCAAGGTTGTTGGTGTCATTGTACATTTGAGTTTGGACAAATTCCAATTGTTGACACCAGTGTTTTGACTAAGAACTACCACTATCAAATTTAGAGTTCGACCAGGATCTTAATGCAAACTTAACAGTCTTCATCTTTTTATAAAGTATGAACATAGGATTACCATATGTAGGAATGTCCCATTGTTGTTTAACTATTTCTAAGAGTTCAGGATCATAAATCCAAGCATTAAAGTACTTAAATCTTGGAAATCTTCTAGCTTCATCTTCACCAAGTCTAAGAACTTGAGGTCAAAGGAATTAATTTCTATGAGGTCAAAATCATTTATAGCAATGTTAATAGATCTAATTTCAGAAAATGATACCGGTGAACCACCCACACAATTGGAGAGCTTAAGAGGTGCACTGAAATCACCATAAATAATCCATGGTGGGTATACTTCCTAAAAGAAGGCAGCAGTTGAAGCATTGAATTTCTAGCATTATAAGAGTTAGATGCATAGATTAAATTAAAATAATAAGACCTGCATATAGGGATATGATTATTGTGACAGCGAGTATGCTGACTTGATGAAGTGATTGTTGTAAATTGGTGATCAGATGGATCAAAAATTAATATAATTCTATCATAACTAGAATTACTTAAATTATGTATAAGTGACCAGTTTGGATTGATGTACCTAGCAGCATGCAGAGTCAATTGTTCATTCAGCTTTGTTTCCAAAATCGCCAGAGAACAAATGTTGTATTTTCTTATCGAGAGCTAACATTGATCAAGCTTAATATCTTGGTGAGCTCCACTAATGTTCCTGACACAGATGTTTTGTCACATTGGATAAATCAACTTTGTTGAGGACGTTTGCCTTAGATCTCGTTTGGATCTGACTTGTATCTACTGCTGGTGCCTTGTTCTTTTTGGTATTATGTTGCTCATTGCTAGTTGTATCTACGACATAAAGATGAGAATCAATTACAGCCTTGAAGCCTAGTGGTGGAATAATATCACTGTATGGATGCTTATTGGTTTCCTCAGTTTGATTTTTTTTTTCAACTTCAAGAATTTTACTTAATGATTTGTTTTTTCCAGGAGGAGTTTGATTTTGAGGTTGTGCTAAACGTATCTATTGGTGATCATTGGTTTCATCATTTCCGTCACTTGTATTTTCAATAGAAAAGTGAGAACTAATTGTAGGAAGGGCATTTACAAATGCTGGCTCAAAAACCACTGTCATTAGTGCTAAAGTAGGTATCAACACTGATCACGGGAACAATAACATGACCACTATGTTGGTTTCTCAAGTCACCAGAGCCATTTGCCAAACTATTTATTGGAGACTTATCCATTTTGTTTTCATCACTACTACTAAAAACAATTTACATTGTAATTATATTCATGCTTTCTTTCTGTGTCTCCTCCCTTAAAATTTCTTTCATGTTCACATCATTGGTAGTCAAAGAATTATAAGTATGAATTTCATCTTTGTCTCGTTAGGCTTCCACTTTATCTTGAAGTGCTACATAGCCGTTAATATTTGTGAGAGGGTCAAAGTTGATACCATCACAAGGTTTGCCATTAGCAGTGATGTAACAACCCGGAAAATCAGAATCAATTTAAAAATTTTATTTTAGCAATTTTAGTGAATTCTGAATATTTAAAATGATTTATTTTAAATAATAACGACTAGAAATTTATTTTGAATATAATTAGAATGTATATATTTATTTGAATCTAAGTTAGAATATGAATATTTATTTTAATTATAAAAGGAATTGAAAATGGTGCGGTAGTTTGAAAATTCGATTTCAAATTTCAAATTAATGTACATGATTCAAAACAAAACGGATTTTAGTGAAACCAGAAATATTAAATCTATTTGAAAATATCTTTCCAACGAATCTGAAAAATCCAAAATTCATAGCGGGAATAAAAAGTTATGCTCTGTTGAAATTTCAGAATAGTCGTTATGGAATTATAGCCCTTAAAAATAGCGATTTTGCAAACGACCTCAGTTTTCGATGAGACCACTATTGTTGGATCTGGAATGTCAAATTATTGCTGGATCCCGATTTTCATAATTTTTGGGATCAATATGTGAGCGTGGCAAAGGAAAACGTGTTTTGTCAGTTTTAGTCAATTTGGATCGACCAGAAAATGGTCATTTTCAAACGTTCTCCAAATTCGATGAAATTAGTTTTGTAGGACGGATCGTCGAAACACAGCTAGATTTATTTTTCTGGAATTTTTGGAGTCAGTATGTGGCCCCGGTAAATTGAAATGTACGTTTAAAATTGAATATACAGATTTAAATTTTAAATTTAGCAGAAGTTGATCGAAACAGTTGAATTGTCTTACGAAACATATCCTATTGTGTTCGGAATGGGGGTATTCCGCTAGGGGCGATAGTCATTGGGTCTCGATTGGAGTCCGAACAAAAAGTCAACCCTTGTTGAAAATAAATTAAAATAATATATATTTTTATATATAACCCCCTAACTTTCTCCCTCCTCCCTCTATTACCTTTCGTACAAAATTAGGTTAGAAAAAAAAGAAAACGAGAAGGGGGGAGCCGCCTGTCGCCGTCGCTCCGGAGACCCACCATCGCGCCGCCCTTGGCCTCTGCCACGATCCCCCTGGCTCTATCGCCTCCCTTTTCTCTTCCCCTTCTCCACTTCGAGAATCCACCCCCAAAACAACCGCCATTAAGCCCTAGTCCGCCACCAGTCAGTCGCACCGCCACCCCCCATCACTCAGTCGACTACCGCCGCCCCTTAGCCCCATCACCAACGAACCGTGGTCCCCCTCTTGGCCAAAATCAAATTTTTATAATTTTAAATGTTTGCAGAAACACCCCACCACCTCTCCGACCATCTGCAGCCCTGCGCCGCCCTCAGCACTTCCTCCTCCCAATCAATGTAAGGTTTTATTTTATTTTTTTAATTATTAGTTTAAAGAATGGATTTTTATTTCTTTAAAGTATGATTTTTATTTATTTAAAAGGTTAGGTTTTTAAAATAGTAAAGGTTAGATTTTTAAAATAGTAAAGGTTAAAATTTTGAAATAGTAAAGATTAGATTTTTAAAATAGTAAAGACGAGATTTTTAAATTGGAAAATTTTATATTTAAAAAAAAGAATATATTTTTATATATATGAAGTAGCGAAAAAAATTCGATTTTCATTATATATGAAGTGATATAAAAATTAGATTTTTATATATAAAAAGCGAAGATAAAAATTAGATTCTTTATATATATAGAAGCGATATAAAATGTGATTTTTATACATGAAGTGATGTTATCAAAATATAATTTTTAGCGAAGTAAAAATATAATTTTTAGTGAAGTAAAAATATAATTTTTAGCGAAGTAAAAATATGATTTTTATCTATGTAGTAGCGAAATAGAAATTGGATTTTTAATATAAAAAATCGTGTGAAATAGATTGCGTTGGAATCAAAGCAACGAATCTGAGCGACAGTAAAGAGTGACGGAGTGAACCCCAAAGGTGAGAACTTCTCACGTTAATTTATTTTCCAGTTAAAATATATACTAGGATGCAGACGGTGCTTAGTAGCACCCGACACCCATCGTCCACAAACCATGGACGACTTGTTTGATTTGATTGCGTGGTGAAAATTGATTGTGATGTAGAATGACATAAATAAAATATTCATGCATTGAAATAAATTATTTATCGTTAAAAATATAATTTTTAACATGTATATGAATAGAATAAATATTCATAAACAATTCGGACGATTTGTTTATATACACACATTTGACTGATGTTGATTGGGACGATAAATTTTACACATCGCCCAGCTGCACAAATAAAATTCAATATTTGTTGATTGAAACCCCACACGGGTATTGGGATGATACTGGACATACACTAATCCCAATATTTAGTTGTATGTCAATCGATTGGTTTATAGGTTGTTATAAGCGTTGATTATTTATATTTAACACTTATGCAGTTCAGTAATGCACTTTGGATGATGGTTGACTGTGTTTGGTTATTGTTGTGTACATGTGTGTATGAAATCCATATAAATAACATTATATGGTAATTGGCTATGTTTGATTCCAGTTCAGAAAGAATGAATATTTTAAAATAACGAATATTTTAAAATAATATTCAGAAAAGAATCAAAATCTGATTTTGATGTCCGATTTGGGATGGACACGAAAATATTTAAATATATAAAGCCGTGTTGATTTGATATGCGTCATTTTGACGTGAACGATATTTAAATCGATTTTATTCATTTATATAATGAATATCGAAAAGGAAATGATGTCAAAATCTAATGTTTTGAAAATACTATCATTTGTATATCAATGATATGGAATATTCAATTTTGATTTGAAATTGAATATGAAGTTGAAATCGTATTGAAAACGAATTTAAAATGATTTATAATATACGTTTTAAATGAAAATCGACGAAATATATATAATATATATTACATATATTTAATGGCCGGAATAGAACGCGCCGCGCCGCGACAGTTCGCGAATTTCAACCATTGATTTCGAATAGACATTACGCAAGATCCGACCGTCGGATTCTCCTAAAACCGGAACCATTGGGTTCGTATCAAAAAGAGCTTTCCAGCGAATACAAGAGATTTGAAATCTAACGATTGGATTTGGAATCATGTCCAAATCAAATTTGGAAAAGGTCATTGTAAGTGCAGTTCGATGGCTGTTTATGGAAATCGACTGTACGGACCTTGATAAAATTATTAAAAATATCAATAATTTGTGTAAAATCATAATAAAAGATTTGGAAAGAATTACGCCAAAAATTTCCCTATTTAAAAAGATAAAAATACATTTTTATCGAAATGAACTAGTTATAAACTAGAATTATAAATCCAATATTTTTAAATAAATAAATTGGATTTGAAATGGTTTTAAAACTAACAAGAATTTCCAATATATGGAATGGATTTGAATCGAAATTATCTTCGGAATATTTCGATATTGGATTCTGTGATTATACGGATATTGTGGAGGAATTTGGAATATATATATATATATATCGCTATTCCAGTACGATATTTGTTGATTTCAGAATTTGATATTGAATATAAGCCGATATATTTTCTATTCAGAGCCTTGTATTTAATATCAAATTGGTTATTGGTTTTATTGTGAACCGTGTTTTAAATGACACTGGTTCTTTAACCCAGTTAAAGGTAGGATTACATGTCTGTCATTGTATTTCGAACTGTATGGTTGATCTCTGCTAAATATATATCTGTTTGGTGGTGGAGAATTTATTCTCTTGCTTAACACCCTTCTCGGAGACGTACGAGCTCAGAGGTTATATATAGGCAGAAATCAATAGTACGGTGTAGATTGCCGATGCGGTATGTTTGATTTTCCAAAGTTAAATAATCATTAATAATGATTTTTGGGAAGATTAAAACTAAGTGGATTTTTAATGAATCTTTAATTAGATTGAAATGTGAACTGATAATTTAAATTATTAAATTTGGGAAATGATCGAGAATGGAGTATCACCAGTTTTTCTCCTAGCGATAGTTAAATCTTTAATTACATTTGAACAAGAAATGGTAATTAATTTTACCGATAACACCGTGGCATTAGGTATGGAGTAATACCAATTTGCTCCATGGAAAGAAACGGTTGGGATTAGGAAATTAAATAAAGGATTACTTCAGTAATTTGCATTAATCCCTACTAGTTTGGATAAACCTTAATTTGGTTTGAATTGATATCCAAAGGAGGATTAAAGAATAAATTTAAAGAATTTATCTTTGATAAAATTAATGGGAACCTTTCCCAAAGGATATGAATATTTGAATAAAAGAGTATTCAAAATTGAAATGAGGCGTACGTTGTGTTTCTATAGCACTTGTTTATTATATACGCGAGTTATTCAGAAAGGCCGGATTTATACCCATTCTGAATAACTGATTCGACGATAAGTCGACAATGAAGATAGTGGTTGAAGACCAGAGGTCTTCACATCGTTTGGATGATTACTGATGTCTTGATTGGGCTGTACACCCAAGACGAGGTAGTAAGTCGTGATCGTCCAGACGTACTTGGAGATCGACGGATATGCGAGGGCCTCTCACCCGTATCGGGCATATGGGACGAGGAATAAGGTGCTTCCAGTTTCGTTCAGACCGAGAACGGACTTGTAAATGGATTGTGTGTCTGACATTGGATTTTGTTCTAGGTTGATTGATTTCCATCAAATATATATCTCTTTGGCGACGGAAAATTTATTCTCTTGCTTAACGCCCTTCTCTGAGACGTACGAGATCAGAGGTTATATATCGATAGATATCAGTCGCATGGCATGAATTTCCTATGTGGCATGCTAAGATGCAAATGATCAAGGCTTTGGTTGAAAAGCAGAGTCTTGTGGTTGATGATCAAAGCATAGCTTTAATATAGCGCCGCTTTGTGTATATCGTTAATTTGCGAGCCTCACACCTCGGTATGAGTTAAAAACGGGATAAGGACTATTAAGAGAACACGACGTTTCTTTCTAGCTGTGGGTGGTGTCAGGGTTTTGCAAGCTCTGGCATTGTTATTTTACCTATGTGGATGTCGGAATGTGAGGCGCCTCGGTTATATCAATCTCTACGGAGCCGATGGATAGGTCTGATATGATCGGGAAACGTGTATTCAGGAATAACTAATACTCAAACATAAGGGAGGACCAGCGCAGCCGATTCCAAGGGTTCTCTGCGGGGAATCCTGAGGCATTTGCTAGAGTGCCTCGAAGCCGGCAAGGAGTATATCCCTTGCCTAGACTCATGATGGAATCCAAATTTCCAATACAAAATTACGGATTTGATTGTAACTTGCATATGGCGACATAGTAGATGGTAGCAAAGCCGTCTAGGATTGATATTTATGATTGAATTTGCTTTTGAAACATATATGCACTAGTAATAAAATCAAATGATTTCTCTTTACACTTATTAAGCATGTTTGGCTATTATAAGGGAAAACCCTATCCTCCGGCTTGCGTTGCATTGTGTGATGGGACCTGGGTCTTATAATAGCTTCATTTTCCAAACAGCATTGCATTGTTTGTTTTATGCATTGGTATTCTTGGGAGGAAACACCGTTCCATGTTATAAGGCATGGTCCCTTGATTTACTTTTTTTTAAAGTAAAGTTTTAAATAATTGTTTTAGTTCTCACACCAGTCACATGACTAGCTTGTAGTTTATTGTTTTAACCTAAGCTCTGGGTGCCCTTATTTTCTACATGGGCAGCCAGTAGTTGGGTTTTGCAGATATTATATTCACAGGATCCTGATTTACAGCTGAAGCGATATTCGGAAAGCTCTGTATCCATGTATTACTTTCAGTTGTCTTTTGTATTATTTTTATGCTGCTTTGTTATGTATTTTAATCTCTGATTTTTATCAAATGTATATTATTTATTCATACTCTGTTATATTCTTGTATTCTGATGGAATTGTTGTAATAAGCAATGAAATGTTCTTCTGTTTGTGTTCAGATTCGTCTTGTCCTCAAAGCAATCCGGGCTTTCCTTTACGGGGAAGTTCGGGTCATTACATTTGGTATCAGAGCTTTGGTTTACAGAGCTCGAGAACAAGACACATTAGAACCATACGAAAGAATTCATCAGAGATTGAATTAGTAATATCCAGTAAGGGAAGACTTGTTAGAGATGGGATCAGTAGTATCCTAGAATGAGTGTGAAGAGAAGTGTTTTTAAAAATAAAAATGAAAACAAATATTGTTTTGAAAATTTAAACCTTATTCAGCGTATTTGAATATTTTATTTGTGTTGAATTTGGGAAATCCAATATATAAAGATTTTGCATATACGCCTTGTAAACGTGTATTCGAAGTTTTAATATACTGGATAGATATAGAATCACACTCTATTCGCCCGGAGATGGCTCTGATGATTGATCGATCATCATCAGAATTTGTGTTCGAGTTTCGAAAGTGGGATATCTATATGATTACAATTGACTGGTGTGAGAACCAAAACTAGATAGGGTTATTGTTGTGATTTGGCATCAAAAACATGATTTTCTCTACGTATATCAAAGCTATAAATTTGAAACGTTAACCAACTAATTGATTGCTGATTGTGTTGTATGATTATTGGTTTGATTAATTAAAATTTTGAACCATTAGCCAAATCGAATCAAAATATTGAATTGGATTGTAATTTTGTTAGAGTTTCCTATGTATACATGCATATACATTGAATAGGTAAATGGATTTTCTATTGAGTAAAGAATTTATTTGCGTGCCCGACAAATAGGTAAACCTTAATGAGTTGGATGCGAAATTTTTATTTATTATACAAACTACTGCGAATGCCGTTAGATGCGGAGTGCTGGTTGTTTTATGTGAGATTATAAACGTCGCCATAGGATAGTAACAATTAATTTCGAACTACACTACATGGCATACTGTATGAAGATAGCATACTCTATCATATACCACATAAGCATTTCGTGCTTATGTGACGAGGTTGAAGATTTACCATACAAGCGAGAGGTTTGTATGGCGATGACTATATTTCAGGTTGAATCGAAGACTGATATGGACTATATAAACTATAACTGTAAAATTGCCAGATTAATAAGAACCACACATGGGTCTGGAGTTGACAATAATCACCTCTCTCTAGTCATTAAGGCACAAAAACTATTTATAGGGTGACGAAAATTTATTTTCTGGAGTTATGATCTATACACACTCCCCTTTGGACACCGGAATATATCGCTATAAATATGTGTATGCTTTTTAGGATTTATTGGGTGCCTAATACGGCCCAATAAATTTCCAAACCCATCTCCGTACAAAGGAGGTTATGGCGATTTTTTTTGAAAATTTAGGGTATTAGCCAAATTTTTGAAGAATTGGAAAATTCTTTGAAACTGAAAAGTTGAAGAATGAAAGTTGAGTTGATTAGTAAAACAACTTTCAGCTCCGTTCCTTTTCGAGGATGAAAAGATTTTAAGTGGGGGAGATTGTAACAACCCGGAAAATCAGAACAAATTTAAAATTTTTATTTTAGCAATTTTAGTGAATTTTGAATATTTAAAATGATTTATTTAAAATAATAACAACGGCTAGAAATTTATTTTGAATAGAATTAGAATATATATATTTATTTTAATCGAAGTTAGAATATAAATATTTATTTTAATTATAAAAGGAATTGAAAATGGCGCGGTAGTTTGAAAATTCGATTTCAAATTTCAAACGAATGTACATGATTCAAAACAAACCGGATTTTAGTGAAACCAGAAATATTAGAATCTATTTGAAAATATCTTTCCAACGAATCCGAAAAATCCAAATTTCATAGCGGGAATAAAAATTTATGCCCAGTTGAAAATTCAGAATAGTCGCTATGGAATTATAGCCCTTAAAAATAGCGATTTTGCAAACGACCTCTGTTTTCGACGAGACCACTTTTGTTGGATCCGAAATGTCAAATTATTTCTGGATCCCAATTTTCATAATTTTTGGGATCAATATGTGAGCGTGGTAAAGGAAAACGTGTTTTGTTCGTTTTAGTCAATTTGGATCGACCAGAAAATGGCCGGTTTTCAAACGATCTCCAAATTCGACGAAATTAGTTTTGTTAGGACCATATTGTCAAAACATAGCTAGATTTATTTTTCTGGAATTTTTGGAGTCAGTATGTGGCCCCGGTAAATTGAAATGAACGTTTAAAATTGAATATATAGATTTAAATTTTAAATTTAGAAGAAGCTGATCGAAACAGTCGAATTGGCTTACCGAACATATCCCATTGTGTTCAGAATGGGGTATTCTGCTAGAGGCGATAGTCGTTGGGTCTCGATTGGAGTCCGAACAAAAAGTCAACCCTTGTTGAAAATAAATTAAAATAATATATATATTTTTATATAACCCCCTAACTTTCTCCCTCCTCCCTCTATTACATGTCGTTCAAAATTAGGTTAGAAATAGAGAAAAAACGAGAAGGGGGAGTCGCCTGTCGTCGTCGCTCTGGAGACCCACCGTCGCGCTGCCCTTGGCCTCCGCCACGACCCCCTTGGCTCCATCGCCTCCCTCTTCTCTTCCCCTTCTCCACTTCAGGAATCCACCAATAAAACAATGCCATTAAGCCCTAGCCCGCCACCAGTCAGTCGCACCGCCACCCCAAATCACCCAGTCCACTGCCGCCGCCCCTCAACCCCATCTCTGATGAACCGTGGTCCCCCTCTTGGCCAAAATCAAAATTTTATAATTTTAAATGTTTGCAAAAACACCCTACCACCTCTCCGACCATCTGCAGGCCGGCGCCGCCCTAAGCACTTCCTATACCCAATCAATGTAATGTTTTATTTTATTTTATTATTTGTTTAAAGAATTTGTTTTTATTTGTTTAAATTGTGATTTTTATTTCTTTGAAAGGTTAGATTTTTAAAATAGTAAAGGTTAGATTTTTAAAGTAGTAAAGGTTAGATTTTAAAAATAGTAAAGGTTAGATTTTTAAAATAGTAAAGGCGAGATTTTTAAATTGGAAAAGATTATATTTAAAAAAAAGATTATATTTTTATATATATGAAGTAGCGATAAAAATTCGATTTTCATTATATATGAAGCGATATAAAAATTAGATTTTTATATATATAAAGCGAAGATAAAAATTAGATTCTTTATATATATATAGAAGCGATATAAAATGTGATTTTTATACATGAAGTGATGTTTTCAAAATATGATTTTTAGCGAAGTAAAAATATAATTTTTAGTGAAGTAAAAATATGATTTTTATCTATGTAGTAGCGAAATATAAATATGATTTTTAATATAAAAAAATCATGTGAAATAGATTGCGTTGGAATCAAAGCAGTGAATCTGAGCGACAGTAAAGAATGACGGAGTGGATCCCAAAGGTGAGAACTTCTCATGTTAATTTATTTTCTGGTTAAAATATATACTAGGATGCAGACGGTGCTTAGTAGCACCCGACACCCGTCGTCCACAAACCATGGACGACTTGTTTGATTTGATTACGTGATGAAAATTGATTGCGATGTAGAATGACATAAATAAAATATTCATGTGTTGAAATGAATTATTTATTGTTAAAAATGTAATTTTTAATGTGTATATGAATAGAATAAATATTCATAAACAAATCGGACGATTTGTTTATGTACATACATTTGACTGATATTGATTGGGACGATAAATTTTACACATCGCCCAACTTCACAAATAAAATTCATTATTTGTTGATTGAAACCCCACACGGGTATTGGGATGATATTGGACATACACTATTCCCAATATTTAGTTGTATGTCAATCGATTGGTTGACAGGTTGTTATAAGTGTTGATTATTTATATTTAACGCTTATGCAGTTGCGTAATGCACTCTGGATGATGGTTGACTGCGTTTGGCTATTGTTTTTTTTTTTTGATGCAAAAGGTGGTGAATCGAGTGATTCACGCCTTACTTCATTAACCATAAAATATAATACATAGTGGTTTCTAGCGTGTGTGTATTTACACAAATATATACATCCCAAAATATATCACATGCTCGCAGGCACGATAGTACAGTAGACAAAAAGTGATACATAATACATACATACAGACACAAACAAGCTAAACCCACGCCATCAAACTCTTCTGCCTCAAGCTTGATCCATGACACGAGCACTGATGGTATCAACAAACTGCACTTTGTTGCTGCCGCCTGACCATGAAGAAACAAAACTGAGAATGCAATGAATAACATTATTTGGCGGTTTCAATTTACATTTAAATTTCGTAGAGTTTCTCTCATGCTAAAGAATCCAAACATAAGCAAAATTCAAAGCAGCAAACATGTATCGCATGGGTGTATCAGGAAGTGAACAAAAAATGTTGTGCCAAAAGTGGAATTGATCAGTAATGAAGTGTTGGGATCCCTCTTAATTGGAGAGTTTCTAGAAAATTCTAGACGTTTCTAGAGAAATCTAGAATTTTCTAGAATGTTCCGGAGAACTCTAGAGAAGTGTAGAACCCTCTAGAAGCTTGTGGAAGAGTGTGGAACCCTCTAGAATATTCTGGAGACGTGTGGAACCTTCTAGAACCTTACGGAAGAGTATGGAAGAATAAAGAAGGGAATGGAAGAGTGTAGAGATTCCTAGATAGTGTGGAGCATTCTAGAGAATCAATCTCTACCGTCGGATGCAAGTAATCTCCACCATTCATTATGGAGGTTGAGTAGTATAAATAGGAGAAGGAGCCCTATTACTAGCCATCTAAGAATTCAAGGAAGAAAGCCACTTCTTAGAGTGAGAAAAATACTTGAGAGTTAGTAAGCCTCTTTGAGAGAAAGAGAGATAGCTTAAGAAGTATCCATCCTTAAGCTTGAATCAAGTGTGAGTTACTTTTGTAATCATATTCTTGTAAACCTACTATTCTTTTGTATAGTGGAAGAATCTCCATATTGGAGATTATAAACCCTTTGCTCCCATTGCTGCATTTAATCTTAAAGTGCCTATCTTAACTTCACGAAGCGGGAAAGATCAAGATTTCCCCAACAGTGGTATCAGAGCCAGGTTCATCTGTAGCCGTAATCAAGCTCGTGTAAATTCAAGATGGAGGATAATGTTGCTCATGATGGAGACATGTTCAAGCTCACAGCCAACAACTACTCCTATTGGAAGCCAATGATGGAGGACCACTTGTATTGTAAGGATTTACATGAGCCCATCATCAACAAAGATAAAGTGGCAGGGAAGAGTGATGCTCAATGGGAACTGTTGAACCGGAAGGCTGTTGCTATGATCCGTTAGTACATTGACAAAACTCTCTTCGAGCATGTTTCTACTTATACAAATGCCTATGAATTATGGACAAAGCTTGAGTCCATGATTCAGAAGAAAACGCCTCGCAACAAGGCCAATTTAGTTCGACGGTTGGTGAAATTGGAGTATAAGGATGGTCATAGTATGATTGAGCACTTGAATAACTTCAAGGGGCTCGTAAATCAACTAATAAAAATTGAAATGAAGATTGATGATGAGTTACAAGCTCTTCTACTCCTCAGTTCCTTACCGGAAAGTTGGGACACACTTGTTGTTACACTTAGTAACTCAGCTCCGGAAGGAAAGTTAACTATGGATACCGTCAGTGACAGCCTTCTTAGTGAAGAAGCAAGGAGAATGGAACGAGATGAGTCTATTCGTCCCGAAGCTAATGTTGTTGACAATCCGGATAGGAATGAAACTCGTGGACGTAGTAAGAGTCGAAATCCACATCAATCTCGAGGAAGATCCAAGTCACTACCTCGAAGATTACATGTTATTACTGTGGAAAGATAGGTCACAAGAAAATGGAATGTCGAAGCTTCAAAAGAGACCAAAAGGCCGGTAATGTTAAGCCTGACCAAATAAGCCTAACGAAGAAGCAAGAAGAAAAGAGTACTACTGCCATAGTATTGAAGGAAGATCTGCTATATCTCGTTGGTGAAAGTAACATTCTAAACATTACTTGCGATGAGAGTTCTTGGATTATTGATTCTGGTGCTTCCTTCCATGTTACTCCACATGAAAACTTCTTCTCATCCTACCAAAGAAGTGACTTTGGCACGGTGCAAATGGGAAATCAAGATAGAAGCAAGATTGTTGGAATAAGAGACATCACTTTGACGACAAGCACCGGGTGCAAGCTTGTTTTGAAAGATGTGAGGCATGTTCCGACCATGCGCCTCAGTCTTATCTCTGCTGGAAAGCTAGATGATGATGGTCTGATGAATTACTTTGGTGAAGGAAAGTGGAAGCTCACCAAAGGAAGTTTGACAATGGCTCGAGGAAAGAAGGTAGGCTCATTGTATGTAATGCAAGCTAAGCTATGCAAAGACGAAGTAAATGTCTCTACTGATGATATGGACATATGGCATCAACGACTTGGGCACATTAGTGAGAAAGGTCTTCACATACTCATTCAGAAACAGCTCCTCCCTAACGTGAAAGGTAAACCACTTCATCCTTGTTCTCATTGTTTAGCTGGAAAACAACACAGGGTTTCTTTCCAAAGATCTTCTCCGCCCACAAGGAGAAAGAACATTCTAGACCTCGTGCACACTGACGTATGCTCGATGTATGAGAGATCCATTGGTGGTGCTCTACATTTTGTCACCTTCATTGATGATCATTCAAGAAAAGTATGGTTGTACCTGTTAAAATCAAAGGATCAATACTTGATGCCTTCAAAGAATTCCATGCTCTAGTGGAGCGTGAGACTGGACAAAAGATCAAGTGTGTACGATCAAATAGCGGAGGTGAGTATAAAGGCCCTTTTGAAGTCTATTGCAAGAAATATGGCATTAGGCTAGAGAGGACTCCACCCAAGACACCAAAATTGAATGGGCTAGCTGAGAGAATGAATCGAACCATTGAAGAAAGAGTTCGTTGTGTGCTCTCTCATGCTAAGTTACCCAAATCATTTTGGGGAGAAGCTATAATGGTTGTGATCGACATTGTCAACCTCACACCATCAGTTCCTTTGGATGGGGCCATTCCTGAGGAAGTTTGGACGGGCAAGACGACTTCATATAATCATCTCAAGGTGTTCGGGTGCAGAGCATTTGTTCACATCCCAAAAGATGAGAGAGTTAAGCTTGATGCAAAGACAAAGGAGTGTATCTATCTTTGTTCACCTAAGGATGAATTTGGGTACCGGTTATGGGATCCAATTAAGAAGAAGGTTATTCGCAGTAGAGATTTTGTATTCTTCGAAGACCAAACAATTGAAGATATCAAGAATTCAGAGAGGCCAAGGTTGAGAAGCTATAAGAATACTGAAACTACTTTGGTTCGACATGAAGATAATAACACCCAAGAAAGTAGTGATGCTGAAGATCATGAATCTCATGATGAACCGGTCCAGGAAGAACCTCAATCTAGCACTCCAATCGCACCGGAGCCAAGACGATCCTCAAGGGACAGAAGAGCATCTAGCCGATACAACACAGAGGAGTGTGTTACGCTCACTGATAAGAGGGAGCCTCAAAGCTATAAAGAAGCAATGAGTGGTCGTCATAAAGAAGAGTGGAGAATAGCCATGCAAGAAGAAATGCAATCCTTGCATGAGAATAATACATATGAACTAGTGGAGCTACCAAAAGGGAGAAGAGCTTTAAAGAATAAGTGGGTTTATAGAATCAAGACCGAAGAGAACTGTTCAAAGCCTCGCTACAAAGCTCGGTTAGTCGTTAAAGGGTTTGGACAAGAAAAAGGTACTGACTTTGAAGAGATATTCTCTCCTGTGGTAAAGATGTCATCAATCCGAGTTGTCCTTAGCCTAGCAGCCGTGCAAGATTTGGAGATTGAACAACTCGATGTCAAGACGACATTTCTACATGGTGACCTAGAGGAAGAGATCTACAATGAACAGCCTGAGGGATTCAAAGTTCCAGGCAAAGAAGATCTAGTGTGTCGCCTCACAAAGAGTATATATGGACTTAAACAAGCACCAAGACAATGGTACAAGAAGTTCGACGCATTCATGGCAGAACATGACTTCAAAAAGACGGAAAGCGATCATTGTGTCTTCATAAAGAGGTATGTAAGTGGTGACTTTCTCATACTTCTGCTCTATGTTGATGATATGCTAATCATTGGACAAGATCGCATAAAGATAGCTGCTTTAAAGAAAGATCTAAGCAAGAGCTTTGCCATGAAAGATTTGGGACCGGCTAAACAAATCCTTGGGATGAGAATTGTAACACCCCACGTCCGTTAGTGTCACTCACAAAGGGAATGCACTAAGTTCTGTGGAGTATTTACGGTAAAAGATGCAGATAAATTACAAGACAGACAGAAATTAAACAGCGGAAAATAGAAATTAAACAGCGGAAAATAAAACTTTGCTTTATTGATAAAATAGTTTGTACAAAGATTTCTTTACAATATCAGAGTGTCATCTGTCTTACAAAATAAAGAAGCATAAAAATACATTTATATTCCCCAATGTAGCAAGAACCAGCCATAGCATCTGAAAAGAGAATCCAAGCAAAACTTCGACAAATCTTCAAGCTGGGAAAGAGTGACAGTCCAACTTAACCTGAGCTATACTACTCCCTCCTCTACTACCTATGGGGGGGAAAACGGAAGAAAAGAAGACGAAAGAAAAACAGAGTCAGACATAAAGCCTGAGTAAGTTCAGTAACTTCTAGCATGTGAACATGGAAAAACAAACGACATGAATTAACTGAATCCAAGATTACACCATGACCATAGGGTCAGCAAGATTAGACAAGATAATCACAAGATATGCTAAGATAAGATAAACTGGATATGCTCTAATACTTTCGCCGCTTCGCTATTTCCTTGTTATACTGGTTTCTATATCTCTGCACCACCTAACTAGTGTTCCAACTAGTAACGATAACGTGATCCAAACCCCTATAGTTTCCATTGCCTTTAGGCATACATTTATTATTTATTACCTAGATCTAATCTAGGGTTTTCTATCAAGTGCTTTCTAGATTTAACTAGAGTTTACACTATTTGCTGAACGCTACTCGAGTTCAGAGTTTATGCCACCTAGTCCAACTAGGGATTACGCTACCTGATGAACGATACCCCCAAGTCTAGGACACACTACCGAGAGTGGTATATGTTCCTATACTTCCCCACGCATGTATCACGAATCGTTATCGCTTGTCTAGACGCACATGTCCTGTAATGTGCGGTCCGAGTCCTGTGACAGGGCAAATCAAGGAATACAGAACTCGGTCGGGAGCTTTCAGATATCTGCCGATGCAGATGCTAAGGTCTGTTTTATTCCAGTGGCTATGGTCCCACTTGACCCCTCCCTCAACTAATGAAAGGCACACCTTGTAAAATGAGAACTGTACGCCGGCCCCCGGTGCCCCACTATCCTATGGCCATCCTCACCCATAACTAGATAGCAAGTATATGGTCTTTTGGAGTTCTCCGCCTTTCCGCTTCACGTATCTCGATTGACTCAAGATGGATGGTAGACGATGAGTCGCTATCACAGGGCTACCGTTTGCTCGCCGAATCACGCCGGTCCATCCTGGTTTTTAGGTTGCCATGTATTGCAACCAAGGCATACCCCTGGTTCTTCTACGCATAACTTAACCTCTGTGGGCCCAGGCAGGTCATCTGCAGCCTCATAGAGGGATACCAAGAGTACCCTCACGTCCCCTCGAAGCCTCGGGCTTCGTAACCCAATTCGCTGGAGCCTCCTTTTTTACTCAGACGGACATTCGCTCCTTCCCGTGTTATACTAAGAATTACTACTTAGTTTTACTAACTAAGATTTACCACTTAGTTTCCAGAATCGTTGTTTTCTTAACTAAGGTTTACTACTTAGTTCTCTTTCCCGTCAATTTGGATTGGTTAAGTGTCATTAGTCAATTCAAGCTAACTTAACCCCCTTCATTTATCCTATTAAACTGGTTAAGTGTTATCAGTAATTCATGTTGACTTAACCCGACCACAAACCAAGTTATATTGGTTAAGTATTCCTTATTACTTAACCCTACCCATTATCCTGTATTGGTTAAGTGTTCCTTTTTAACTTAACCTTGCCCATCTGTTTTCACTAACATGTTATTAATGGTTAAGTATTGTCCCTTCATGTTTTAGACTTAGCCTTATTCCTTTCTCACAACTTGATGGTTAAGCGTTCAAGTTTACTTAACCCTACGGTCTAGCCCAGCTAACATATCAAAATTGGCTAAGTGTATTAGATTTTACTTAACCCCAACTTCTAGTCTAGTTAACATATTAATTTGGCTAAGTGTATTAACTTTACCTAACCCCTACAAGTCTCGTTTTGCTACCTTGAGTTTAGTTAAGTGTCTCTATGGACTTAGCCCTCCCATTCTAGCTTAACTGTGTTAAGTTGGTTAAGTGCTCCTATGGACTTAACCCTCTCATTCTAGCTCAACGGTATTAAGTGTCAGTCTGAACCTATCCCCACCCATCAGTTTAGTTATCATGTTGAACTGGTTAAGTGTCTTAGTTAACTTAACCCTACCATTCTTGTTCTAGCTTTTACTAAATAGATTAAAGCCGCGACCACTCACATTAGACAGATATTGTTGCGAATACTGGATGTGCCGGTTGGTTCCGGGCAGGTTTACATCGCAACTCAGTCTAACCTCGGGTTAGGCATATTCGTGTTTTCTAAGTTCAAAGGGGTTTTGATTAATTTTCAAATCAGGTTTTGAAAGTAACCATCCCGTCCGTCTGATCAGTTAGGGATAGCCAGGGAGAGCAGGAAACTTGTATTTTCAAAACCCAAGCCTAGACACTATCCTCTTCGTCACCCTAGAACTTTCTGGTGTTTCATTAAAAGAGATGTCATTAATAAACCTTTAATTTGTCTAAACTTAGATTTCCTCATTCAGGCCAAATTCTATAAGTAAATTATTTCTAATTTACTTATTTCCTAATTACTCTTTTAATGTAAATTGTCTACATTCATTCTTATGGCCCATTTCCTCTTCTAAATCATATTTATGCTTTTTGGTATGTGGACTATACCAAATTAAGTGTCACTAAACATGATTTTGCTAAACCTGCCAATTACTCCCAATTATGGCCAATTTCACATTTATGCCAATATACTTACCGTGCCAAATTAGCTAATCCAATTCCGATACAACATTCTAATTCTAGACTTATTACTCTAGTTCACTATTCATGTAAATCCTAGATTTACACGTCAATACTAGATTCAAATTACACATCTTATAATTCATGTCAAATTTATCCAATTTGCATTTCTATGAACATGCCATAATACATGTTCCCAATTTATGCCAATTTCCAAGTTAAACTACGTTTTTAGTAAATTTCATATTTTGCCCAAATCGCATTCCCACCGTTCGTATAATCGTGATTCAATCTAGATTACAAACAAAGCTAGGTTCGAAGAAAATAGGGAATGAACCAAATATGCTATGCAAAAGATAGACATACTAACTGGCATAAAAAGGGTTGAATAACGACGTCAGTTCAAGAACATGGGTAGACCTAACTTAATAGGTAAATTCTCAAGGTCTAAAACCAAAGAAAACCAAGAATAGACAGAATAGAGACGTAGGTTCAAGAACATGGGTAGACCTAACTTAATAGGTAAATTCCCAAGGTCTAAAACCAAAGATAAACAAGAATAGACAGGATAGATGATCGGGTTTAGACCCAATTTCATAGTCACAAAACTTAAGCAACACTTTCCTAGTCATGAATCACAGGTGTTTAATCACAGATGTCCTTGTTATGTCATATGCAATAGTTTATATTTCCTAATCAAAGGCATAGGCTTAGTCAAGGAAATAATCCTCATAGTCACAGTCACAGTCATAGGCAATGTCCATAGTCATAGACAATGTTCATAGTCATAGGCAAATGTTCATAGTCATAGGCATATGGTTTTAAGGTCCATAGTTTCATAGTCACAGTCTTATTTGTCCTCGAATCATAACAGTTCTTAATTAGGTTCAAGAGTATAGGCACTGATTCGAATAGAGAGAGAGATTTGGCATATTCTTTTATTCCTTTGATTTCATGTCACGAACAGAGAAAAACGTTCAAATCTAGAAATAACTGACTTACAGAGATCAGATTAGAATAGAAATGAGGCGTTGCTATGATTCGTAGAAAAACAGTCGTTGTAGTCGTTCGAATCTTCACTTGAATTCTAGCTTGAATCTCCTCTTTGAAAGTCTTTGAGCAGCACCTCCTCGTCTTGATTTATTTTATATATATTATTTTACTTATTATTTAATTAAGAGGAGGAGAGGAAGCCATGTTCACTAAGAATCTTTGCAGCATAAGGGTAGAGAAGAATTGTGAATAGAGAAGGAGTCTAGGGTTGTTTATATAGTGTAAAAGTCAACGAATCTGGTCCGGATGGCATCCGAATACAGAAGAACGAACCAGGTGCAGAAAACAGGAAAAAGCAGGGGGGGTCGACCCCCAGGTCGACTACCCAGTCGACCTGGGTGCCCCAGGTCGACTACCCAGTCGACCTGGGTGCCTTGGGCGGGAAAATTCCCGCCCTGCCCATCTGGGTCTGTTTTTGAATTTCGAACTCGGCCAGTTTTGAAATCTGAACTTCGCTGAATCTTCCGGATGCCATATCTTCCTCATACGGACTCCGATTTACGCAAACTCGGACTCGTTTTCATGCAGAATTCCGAGACGAACGCAATGGCGCAGCCAGTTTCCCTTGATTTTGATTTTAACTTTTAATTCTGCCTTGATTTGTAAATCTTAGTGTTACAGAACTACGGGGTGTTACATTCTCCCCCACTTAAAAGGATTTCGTCCCCGAAATCCTCAAGTTAGGAAGAATGTGTCCTACCATCCAATCACCCATCTACTCAACCATTCACTCATAGGCATTCATTGTCCTTAAAAGATTTCTAATGCCTTCATGTTCATATGCATAGTGTGTGTATATGTCTTTATCTAATGCAAAATCAGGCGGTCAACTGATTCAGTCGACCTCCTTAATGCAAATCATGTCAGTGCCATGCGTCCATTCATGTACGCAAGCCTCCCTAGTTATGTAAATACTACTTGCGTGCATGACCATTCATCCATATGCAACATCCATATGATAACATATCAAGTTCAATTTACAAACAAGTACATATATGTAAATGCAATATGAAAGCGTCTGAACTGATCTAGTGCCTAATACGTATGCATATGCATTCACAAGCAACCATTAGCAACCACTTGCAACCATCAACCATAACATGTTTCAAATACATGTTTACATCCATTGGCTTCTACCTAAGGATCGAAGATACGACCTAGGTGATATACTTTGGAAAGAGAGAAACAATTAGGCGTAAAGCTCCTAAAACAAAGAAATCAAGGATGCACCCTCAAGGAAAAAGGGTATGATGATAGTATCTAGCCTTCTTGAGCTTTACTCCACTGTATCTTAACTAATTTAACTTCACGATTGTGAAGTTCCGGATCTCCATTTCCAAAATAAACAGATGTCAATCACGGTACATGTATATGTACTAAGATGATTAGAGGTTTCCCTCTTATCCGCCATGCCATAACTATAAGAGTCGAAAGGTCACTACGTGCTCTTTGGAGTGCCTGCCACAACTATTCACCTCTCACGCAGACCATCCAAACCGAACTCGACATTCCTCAAGTACAAGCCCCAAAGGCCTAAACCAATATCAGACAAGCACCCAAGGAATATCTCCCCCGAATTTAGACGATCTACGTGAGATGATATAAGCAAACTCGATAGCTATTCTCAAATCCCTACTAACCAAAAATAAACTAGTCGGACCAATAATTGGATTTGAGACTCTAGTGGGATCTTTCTACTATACAAGTACTATGGTGCAGAGACCCAACTATGGAAGTTGATATGAACAAATGAGAAGCGCTAGAACCTAAGGAAATAGTACGAACAGAAAACTAGACTCTTCCAACAGAACTTTACTACCTTTCTCCTAAGTACGCTTGGAGGCGAAAGTATGTACTTGCCCTCCTGAAAACTTGTTCCTCGTTCTTGCCCTTGTCCTTAATTATTTGCCCTATCATACCCTAGTAAAGATACTTCCTCTTGTCTTAGGTTTTATAATTTCTTCCTCCTTCGTGAGCTAAATCTATACCTAAGAATTCCTTATCCTAGGGTTGTGCTCCCTAGCCAAACTCCTCATCTCCTTCCGTGTGTAACCATGTTGACAAATCCCTCGAAAGCTGCTTCCATCTTACAGAAACCCTATAAGCTTGAAAGAAAACTAACCGCAGGTGAAACTACTACGGTTATAGATGGAAGTCGGGCACTACTTCGCCTTTCGATGAGGTTACCTCCCAGAAAGCCAGGAGCCCCAGAGACTCAAGAAAGAAGGAGACAAGAATTCAAACAGAGGAAAAGAAGATAATGCGTATGGCTTTGGGGAATATGCCTTTAAAACAAATCTTTTCTTTTTGAAAATGCTTCTTTTAAGATCGCTTGAAAATAATTTTTCAAATCTTTTATCTGATCCGGTAACCTTCAGCTCTGATACCACGTGTAACACCCCACGTCCGTTAGTGTCACTCACAAAGGGAATGCACTAAGTTCTGTGGAGCATTTAGGGTAAAAGATGCAGATAAATTACAAGACATACAGAAATTAAACAGTGGAAAATAGAAATTAAACAGCGGAAAATAAAACTTTGCTTTATTGATAAAATAGTTTGTACAAAGATTTCTTTACAATATCAGAGTGTCATCTATCTTACAAAATAAAGAAGCATAAAAATACATTTATATTCCCCAATGTAGCAAGAACCAGCCATAGCATCTGAAAAGAAAATCCAAGCAAAACTTCGACAAATCTTCAAGCTGGGAAAGAGTGACAGTCCAACTTAACCTGAGCTATACTACTCCCTCCTCTACTACCTAGGGGGGGGGGACGGAAGAAAAGAAGACGAAAGAAAAACAGAGTCAGACATAAAGCCTGAGTAAGTTCAGTAACTTCTAGCATGTGAACATGGAAAAACAAATGACATGAATTAACTGAATCCAAGATTACACCATGACCATAGGGTCAGCAAGATTAGACAAGATAATCACAAGATATGCTAAGATAAGATAAACTGAATATGCTCTAATACTTTCGCCGCTTCGCTATTTCCTTGTTATACTGGTTTCTATATCTCTGCACCACCTAACTAGTGTTCCAACTAGTAACGATAACGTGATCCCAACCCCTGTAGTTTCCATTTCCTTTAGGCATACATTTATTATTTATTACCTAGATCTAATCTAGGATTTTCTATCAAGTGCTTTCTAAATTTAACTAGAGTTTACACTATCTGCTGAACGCTTCTCGAGTTCAAAGTTTATACCACCTAGTCCAACTAGGGATTACGCTACCTGACGAACGATGCCCCCAAGTCTAGGACACACTACCTAGAGTGGTATATGTTCCTATACTTCCCCACGCATGTATCGCGAATCGTTATCGCTTGTCTAGATGCACATGTCCTGTAATGTGCGGTCCGAGTCCTGTGACAGGGTAAATCAAGGAATACAGAACTCGGTCGGGAGCTTTCAGATATCTGCCGATGCAGATGCTAAGGTCTGTTTTATTCCAGTGGCTATGGTCCCACTTGACCCCTCCCTCAACTAATGAAAGGCACACCTTGTAAAATGAGAACTGTACGCCGGCCCCCGGTGCCCCACTATCCTATGGCCATCCTCACCCATAACTAGATAGCAAGTATATGGTCTTTTGGAGTTCTCCGCCTTTCCGCTTCACGTATCTCGATTGACTCAAGATGGATGGTAGACGACGAGTCGCTATCACAGGGCTACCGTTTGCTCGCCGAATCACGTTGGTCCATCCTGGTCTTTAGGTTGCAATGTATTGCAACCAAGGCATACCCCTGGTTCTTCTACGCAGACCTTAACCTCTATTGGCCCAGGCGGGTCATCTGCAGCCTCACAGAGGGATACCAAGAGTACCCTCACGTCCCCTCGAAGCCTCGGGCTTCGTAACCCAATTCGTTGGAGCCTCCTTTTTACTCAGACGGACATTCGCTCCTTCCCGTGTTATACTAAGAATTACTACTTAGTTTTACTAACTAAGATTTACCACTTAGTTTCCAGAATCGTTGTTTTCTTAACTAAGGTTTACTACTTAGTTCTCTTTCCCGTCAATTTGGATTGGTTAAGTGTCATTAGTCAATTCAAGCAAACTTAACCCCCTTCATTTATCCTGTTAAACTGGTTAAGTGTTATCAGTAATTCATGTTGACTTAACCCGACCACAAACCGAGTTATATTGGTTAAGTATTCCTTATTACTTAACCCTACCCATTATCCTGTATTGGTTAAGTGTTCCTTTTTAACTTAACCTTGCCCGTCTGTTTTCACTAACATGTTATTAATGGTTAAGTATTGTCCCTTCATGTTTTAGACTTAGCCTTATTCCTTTATCACAACTTAATGGTTAAGTGTTCAAGTTTACTTAACCCTACGGTCTAGCCCAGCTAACATATCAAAATTGGCTAAGTGTATTAGATTTTACTTAACCCCAACTTCTAGTCTAGTTAACATATTAATTTGGCTAAGTGTATTAACTTTACCTAACCCCTACAAGTCTCGTTTTGCTACCTTGAGTTTAGTTAAGTGTCTCTATGGACTTAGCCCTCCCATTCTAGCTTAACTGTGTTAAGTTGGTTAAGTGTTCCTATGGACTTAACCCTCTCATTCTAGCTCAACGGTATTAAGTGTCAGTCTGAACCTATCCCCACCCATCAGTTTAGTTATCATGTTGAACTGGTTAAGTGTCTTAGTTAACTTAACCCTACCATTCTTGTTCTAGCTTTTACTAAATAGATTAAAGCCGCGATCACTCACATTAGACAGATATTGTTGCGAATACTGGATGTGCCGGTTGGTTCCGGGCAGGTTTACATCGCAACTCAGTCTAACCTCGGGTTAGGCATATTCGTGTTTTCTAAGTTCAAAGGGTTTTGATTAATTTTCAAATCAGGTTTTGAAAGTAACCATCCCGTCCGTCGGATCAGTTAGGGATAGCCAGGGAGAGCAGGAAACTTGTATTTTCCAAACCCAAGCCTAGACACTATCCTCTCTGTCACCCTAGAACTTTCTGGTGTTTCATTAAAAGAGATGTCGTTAATAAACCTTTAATTTGTCTAAACTTAGATTTCCTCATTCAGGCCAAATTCTATAAGTAAATTATTTCTAATTTACTTATTTCCTAATTACTCTTTTAATGTAAATTGTCTACATTCATTCTTGTGGCCTATTTCCCCTTCTAAATCATATTTATGCTTTTTGGCATGTGGACTATACCAAATTAAGTGTCACTAACCATGATTTTGCTAAACCTGCCAATTACTCCCAATTATGGCCAATTTCACATTTATGCCAATATACTTACCGTGCCAAATTAGCTAATCCAATTCCGATACAACATTCTAATTCTAGACTTATTACTCTAGTTCACTATTCATGTAAATCCTAGATTTACACGTCAATACTAGATTCAAATTACACATCTTATAATTCATGTCAAATTTATCCAATTTGCATTTCTATGAACATGCCATAATACATGTTCCCAATTTATGCCAATTTCCAAGTTAAACTACGTTTTTAGTAAATTTCATATTTTGCCCAAACCGCATTCCCACCGTTCGTATAATCGTGATTCAGTCTAGATTATAAACAAAGCTAGGTTCGAAGAAAATAGGGAATGAACCAAATATGCTATGCAAAAGATAGACATACTAACTGGCATAAAAATGGTTGAATAACGACGTCGGTTCAAGAATATGGGTAGACCTAACTTAATAGGTAAATTCCAAAGGTCTAAAACTAAAGAAAACCAAGAATAGACAGAATAGAGACGTAGGTTCAAGAACATGGGTAGACCGAACTTAACAGGTGAATTCCCAAGGTCTAAAACCAAAGATAACCAAGAATAGACAGGATAGATGATCGGGTTTAGACCCAATTTCATAGTCACAAAACTTAAGCAACACTTTCCTAGTCATGAATCACAGGTGTTTAATCACATATGTCCTTGTTATGTCATAGGCAATAGTTTATATTTCCTAATCAAAGGCATAGGCTTAGTCAAGGAAATAATCCTCATAGTCACAGTCACAGTCATAGGCAATGTTCATAGTCATAGGCAATGTCCATAGTCATAGGCAATGTCCATAGTCATAGGCAAATGTTCATAGTCATAGGCATATGGTTTTAAGGTCCATAGTTTCATAGTCACGGTCTTATTTGTCCTCGAATCATAACAGTTCTTAATTAGGTTCAAGTGTATAGGCACTGATTCGAATAGAGAGAGAGATTTGGCATATTCTTTTATTCCTTTAATTTCATGTCACGAACAGAGAAAAACATTCAAATCTAGAAATAACTGACTTATAGAGATTAGATTAGAATAGAAAGGAGGCGTTGCTATGATTCGTAGAAAAACAGTCGTTGCAGTCGTTCGATTCTTCACTTGAATTCTAGCTTGAATCTCCTCTTTGAAAGTCTTTGAGCAGCACCTCCTCGTCTTGATTTATTTTATATATATTATTTTATTTATTATTTAATTAAGAGGAGGAGAGGAAGCCATGTTCACTAAGAATCTTTGCAGCATAAGGGTAGAGAAGAATTGTGAATAGAGAAGGAGTCTAGGGTTGTTTATATAGTGTAAAAGTCAATGAATCTGGTCAGGATGGCGTCCGAATATAGAAGAAAGAACCAGGTGCAGAAAACAGGAAAAAGCAGGGGGGGGGTCTTCCCCCAGGTCAACTACCCAGTCGACCTAGGTGACCCAGGTCGACTACCCTGTCGACCTGGGTGCCTTGGGCGGGAAAATTCCCGCCCTGCCCATCTGGGTCTGTTTTTGAATTTCGAACTCGGCCAGTTTTGAAATCTGAACTTCGCTGAATCTTCCGGATGCCATATCTTCCTCATACGGACTCCGATTTACGCAAACTCGGACTCGTTTTCATGCAGAATTCCGAGACGAATACAATGGCGTAGCCAGTTTCCCTTGATTTTGATTTTAACTTTTAATTCTGCCTTGATTTGTAAATCTTAGTGTTACAGAACTACGGGGTGTTACAAGAATAACTCGTGATAGATCAAAAAGACTGTTGTGGCTATCCCAAGAGAGATATATCGAGAAAGTGTTGGAAAGGTTCAACATGCACAAATCAAAGCCGGTTAACACTCCACTAGCTGGGCACTTCAAGCTAAGTTCGAAGCAGAGTCCGATAAGTGAAAAAGACAAGGAGGAGATGAAGAAGAAACCATACTCATCTGTAGTAGGAAGTCTCATGTACGCAATGATATGCACAAGACCAGATATCGCTTATGCAGTTGGTGCTGCCAGTCGCTTCTTGGCTAACCCAGGAAATGAGCATTGGGTTGCAGTTAAATGGAGAAGAAACCATACTTAGTCTCCAGCAAAATTCATCGTCCCCATCATCAGACAGCTGTATGCCCTCAAGTAGGCGAACCAGACAACACAACTGAAGTAATACGTTTCCAGTAACAAGTCTACAAAAATTCAGCCTCCATGGGAATGTATCAGCATCCATATTGTACATCTCATAAACTGTGAAGTGTTGATTGCAAGCAATGTCAAACAAATCTGCAAACTCATTGCGCAGTGGGATTGGAAGCAGCCAGTTGTCAAACCAAAAAGAAGCATTACGTCCATTTTTTGCAACAATACTCGCACCAATCTTAATCCACGCCATGTTTTTCATAATGCCTCGCCAGAAATAAGAGCAATGAGAAACATCCGCATTCCAGCCAAAAGCACCTCTATAACAGGTACTGATAATCCATTCTTTCCAAAAAAACTCTTTTATCTCTTAACATAGTCTATAGCAATTTTCATAACAAGGCTGAGTTCATGTTACGCAAATTTAAAACACCCAAGCCTCCTTGACTTTTGGATCTGCATACCTGTTCCCAAGAAACAAGACAGCTAACCTTGCGAGCATCCTTAGTACCTGTCCAGAAGAAGTTTCGACGAAAAGCATCTATTTTCTCAATCACCTATCCAGGACATGAATAAAAAGATAACCAATACAAAGGGATAGTTGAGAGCACCGAGTTCACCAATACAAGCCTTCCCGCCTTCGAAAGACAACTCCCCTTCCACCTCGCCAATCTCCGATCAACTTTGTCAATTACAAGCTGCCAATCCCGCTTCATCAATCGTTTTGGTCAAATGTAAGCTCCAACATTGGAAACGAGTCTGCCTTACAATCAAGCATCTCAGCACAACTCCTGTTCACATCAACACTACCACCCAGAGTGTAAACACTACTCTTATGAAAATTAATTTTTAAACCAGATAAACTTTCAAAGGCGTAAAGCAAAAACTTTAGAGAAGCAATGTATTTGCATTCTGGATTACTGAAGATAATAGTATCATCAGCATACTACAAGGAATTAATACCCCCAATGATATGGTCCCTTCCAAAGCTCTGAATAATATTGTTAGCACTTGCAACCAGCAAAATACGACAAAAAACGTCCGCTGCCAAGTCAAAAAGAAGAGGGGAGAGAGGGTCCCCTTGTCTCAAACCACGTTTAGAGACAATTGTATTACCAGCTACACCATTAACACAAATATTTGAACGACTTGAAGTTAGAATACTAGAGACCCAACTCAACCATCTAGGAGGAAAACCTCTCGCTTTGAGCAAATCCATTATGAATCTCCAATCCACGGTGTCGAAGGCCTTCGCAAAATCCAATTTTAAAATTGCGTAAGGTACATTATGTCTGTCGCTGTGAGAAATGACCTCCTGAACAAGAACGGCACCATCAAGAATAAATCGCCCTTTAATAAAAGCCATCTGCGATTTGTCAATGAGTTCATCCATTTTCGCCTTCAACCAATTCGCCAGAACTTTCGTGATCAATTTGTCAATAAGTTCATCCACAGTGTTTGGTTATTGTTGTGTACATGTATGTAGAAATCCATATAAATAACATTATACGGTAATTGGCTGTGTCTGATTCCAGTTCAGAAAGAATGAATATTTTAAAATAACGAATATCTTAAAATAATATTCAGAAAAGAATCAAAATCTGATTTTGATGTCCGATTTGGGATGGACACGAAAATATTTAAATATATAAAGCCGTGTTGATTTGATATGCGCCATTTTGACGTGAACGATATTTATATCGATTTTATTCATTTATATAATGAATAACGAAAAGGAAATGATTTCAAAATCTAATGTTTTGAAAACACTATCATTTATATATCGATGATATGAAATATTCAATTTTGATTTAAAATTGAATATGAAGTTGAAATCGTTTTGAAAACGAATTTAAAACGATTTATAAAATACGTTTTAAACGGAAATCGAAGAAATATATATAATATATGCATTATATATATTTAATGGCCTGAATAGAACGCGCCGCGCCGCGGCAGTTCGCGAATTTCGACCATTGACTTCAAACGGACATTACAGGAGGTCCGACCGTCGGATTCTCCTAAAACCGGAACCGTTCAGTTCGTATTGAAAAGAGCTTTCCAACAAATACAAGAGATTTGAAATCTAACGGTTGGATTTGGAATCATGTCCAAATCAAATTTGGAAAAGGCCGCTGTATGTGCAGTTCGATGGCCGTTTATGGAAATCGACTGTACGGGCCTTGATAAAATTATTAAAGATATCAATAATTTGTGTAAAATCATAATAAATGATTTGGAAAGAATTGGACCAAAAAATTCCCTATTTGAAAAGATTAAAAAAATATTTTTATCGAAATGAACTAGTTATAAACTAGAATTATAAATCCAATATTTTCAAATAAATAATTTTGATTTGAAATGGTTTTAAAAATAACCAGAATTTCCAATATATGAATTGAAATGGATTTGAATCGAAATTATCTTCAGAATATTTCGATATTGGATTCCATGATTATACGGATATTGTGGAGGAATTTGGAAGATATATATATATCGTTATTCCAATACGATATTTGTTGATTTCAGAATTTGATATTGAATATAAGCCGATATATTTTCTATCCAAAGCCTTGTATTTAATATCAAATTGGTTATTGGGTTTATTGTGAACCGTGTTTTAAATGACATTGGTTCTTTAACCTAGTTAAAGGCAGGATTACATGTCTGTCATTGTATTTCGAACTGTATGGTTGAACTCTGAAAAATATATATCTATTTGGTGGCGGAGAATTTATTCTCTTGCTTAACACCCTTCTCTGAGATGTACGAGCTCATAGGTTATATATAGGCAGAAATCAATAGTACGGTGTAGATTGTCAATGCGATATGTTTGATTTTCCAAAGTTAAATTATCATTAATGTTGAGTTTTGGGAAGATTAAAACTAAGTGGAGTTTTAATGAATCTTTAATTAGATTGAAATGTGAATTGACAATTTAAATTATCAAATTTGGGAAATGATCGAGACTGGAGTATCACCAGTTTTGCTCCTAGCGATAGTTAAATCTTTAACTAGATTTGAACTGGAACTGGTAACTAATTTTACCGATAACACCGTGGTGTTAGGTATGTAGTAATACCAATTTTCTCCATGGGATGAATAGGTTGGGATTGGGAAATTAAATAAATGATAACTTCGGTAAGTTGCGTTAGTTTGGATAAACCTTAATTTGGTTTGAATTGATATCTGAAGGAAGATTAAAGAATAAATTTAAAGAATTTATCTTTGATAAAATTAATGGGAACCTTTCCCAAAGGATATGAATATTTAAATAAAAGAATATTCAGAATTGGAATGAGATGTATGTTGTGTTTCTATAGCACTTGTTTATTATATACGTGAGTTATTCAGAAAGGCCGGGTTTATACCCATTCTGAATAACTGATTCGACGATAAGTCGACGATGAAGACGGTGGTTGAAGACCGGAGGTCTTCACATCGTTTGGATGATTACTGATGTCTTGATTGGGCTGTACACCCAAGACGAGGTAATAAGTGGTGATTGTCCAGACGTACTTGGAGATCGACGGATATGCGAGGGCCTCTCTCCCGTATTGGACATAGGGACGAGGAATAAGGTGCCTCTGGTTTCATTCAGACCCAGAACGGACTTGTAAATGGATTGTGTGTCTGATATTGGATTTTATTATGTGTTGATTGATTTCTATTAAATATATATCTCTTTGGCGGTGGAGAATTTATTCTCTTGCTTAACGCCCTTCTCTGAGACGTATGATCTCAGAGGTTATATATCGATCGATATAAATAGCATGGCATGAATTGCCTGTGCGGCATGCTGAGATGCAAATGATCAAGGCTTTTGTTGAAAAGCAGAGTCTTGTGGTTGATGATCAAAGCATAGCTTTAATATAGCGCCGCTTTGTGTATAGCGTTATTCGGGAGCCTCACACCTCGGTATGAGTTAAAAACGGGATAAGGACCGTTGGGAGAACTCGACGTTTCTTTCTAGCTGTGGGTGGCTTCAGCGTTTTGCACGCCCTGACATTGTTATTTTACCTATGTGGATGTTGCAATGTGAGGCGCCTTGGTTATATCGGTCTCCATGGAGCCGATGGATAGGTCTGATAGGACCGGGAAACGTGTGTTCAGGAATAACTAATCCTCAAACGTAAGGGAGGACCGGCCCAGCCGATTCCAAGGGTTCTCTGCGGGGAATCCTGAGGCATTTGCTAGAGTGTATCGAAGCCGGCAAGGAGTATATCCCTTGCCTAGACTAATGATGGAATCCAAATTTCCAATACGAAATTACGGATTTGATTGTAACTTATATATGGCGACATAGTAGATGGTAGCTATGCCGTCTAGGATTGATATTTATGATTGAATTTTCTTTTGAAACATATATGCACTAGTAATAAAATCAAATGATTTCGCTTTACACGTATTAAGCATGTTTGGCTATTATAAGGGAAGACCCTATCCTTCGGCTTGTGTTGCATTGTGTGATGGGTCCTGGGTCTTATAATAGCTTCATTTTCCAAAAAGCATTGCGTTGTTTGTTTTATGCACTGGTATTCTTGGGAGGAAACCCGTTCCGTGTTATACGGCGTGGTCCCTTGATTTACTTTGGTTTTAAAGTAAAGTTTTAAATAACTGTTTTAGTTCTCACACCAGTCACATGATTGGCTTGGAGTTTATTGTTTTAACCTAAACTCTAGGTTCCCTTATTTTCCACACGGGCAGCCAGTAGTTGGGTTTTGCAGATATTATATTAACATGATCCTGATTTACAGCTGAAGCGAAATGCGTAAAGCTATATATCTGTGTATTACTTTCAGTTGTGTTTTGTATTATTTTTCCGCTGCTATGTAATGTATTTTAATCTCTGATATTTATCAAATGTATATTATTTATTCATACTCTGTTATATTCTTGTATTTTGATGGAATTGTTGTAATAAGCAGTGAAATGTTCTTCTGTTTGTGTTCTGATTCGTCTTGTCCTCAAAGAAATCCGGGATTTCCTTTACGGGGAAGTTCGGGTTGTTATAGTGATGTCTTTAAGCATTGTTTGTTCACTATCAGCTTCCTTGCTACCAATTATTCCAGTTACAATTTCACCTTCCTCCAAGGTGTTATCCATTTGGACAATTGAGACTTCACCAGTGATAGGAATTGCAGTATTGTCATTTACAGGCTATTAACCACAGAATGTACTCTTTCCTCTTGGTTTACTGAAGTCTTCATTTTTTGTTTCTAGCAACTTTTTGCCATATTGAAATCTTATGTGCTACTAGCCTTTTGCCATAATTGTTGACTACTTTTTTCACTGTGTTATTGGGAGCTACAAACTTGTTGTTGTTTTCACTTGGGGTCTTTTGATCTCTCTTCTAAAACATTGTAGTGTTACTAACCTTATTGTTTTTATTTCTTTCAGAATTTGTTGCTCAAATGTGCTTACTTCACATTTGTCATTACTATGTCCAAATACATTGTATTTAGTGCAAACTAGCGGTTTCCACAGGTATTTGACTCTAATTCTTTGTGTACCTCCTACAGGAAGCTTAAACAAGAAGTCATCAATAAGTTCTTTGTCGGATTCTACTCAATAAGGCATCTTGCAACCTCCAATCTTTCAAATTTTTTGGTCATTTCATCTAGGCATATAAACTTACCCAATCTACATGCGAGCCAATTATCAGGGTGCGACCATGCAAATAATGGTATATTAGAGAATTGAACCCAGATCGGTACTGCGTTTACTCATCCACGAACGTTTCTAACTTGAAGATCATAAGGTTTTATGATAAATAATTTATTTCTCATGATGATGGGGTCACCCATCAAAATTATCATTCAGTCATCTTCACATGAAAATTGAAATAAGAACTCCTTCTGATTTAACCCTAAAAGTACCTTTTAGTTTCCAAATTACGTTGACCTTTTAGAGTACTGCAGTAAAAGAAAGGAGAAACCCAAGAAGACTCCCACCAAAGAATCTTTCCAGACTTTGGTACCTGCTTTGACAATGTCAATTATGTGTTCCATAGCTCCATCATAGAAGGGAGACTGCATGTCAACGGGGTTGTATTTTCCCGCATTGCGAGCAAGATGCTGAAATAAGGAAGCCCAGCGTCATTGACACTGCGATTGATTTGCAACATTCGTGAGAGCAGGGAAGTCAGAAGAAGATGGGTCAAGTGGGGCTGGTGAAGGAAGCGGTGGAGGTGGTGGTTGCAGATTTTGAGGAGAGATGATTGATGGGATTGGCGGTGTTTGGCTTGAGGCGGGAAAGGAGGAAAGAGAAGTGATGGCTCCATAAAACGGTCGAAAAAAGGCTTTTTGTACGATCTCTCCTTTTGAGTTTTATCTTTTTTTCCCACCTTAAGAAAAGTGAAACGGGAAACAAGAACAAAAGGAAAATAAAACTACAAGAAAAAATATATAAATATAATAGTAAGTATTATAATAGTAATAAACTATAACGAATTTTTACTGAAATTTTACATTACGTCATCATGGGCGGATAGTAGGGTTCAAAAAGGTGACTAAGAAAGCTCCCGAAGTTGATCAGTCTCTCGAATGGCTGAAGAGAGTCATTCTTTGGACTTAGATAAGGACACATCTAAGAAGCAAGCAGATATTAACCCTTGAGGTGGTGCATACCGATTCTGCATTCGTAAAAAAAGTCTCTTGCTAGCGCAGAGGTAACTACAAACAATTCTAATGATAAGCCAGAAGCAAGTACGGGAGAATGAATTCCTATGTCATTCATTTTCTTTGATATTTACTGAACACTTTTAAAATTCGACGACACACTGAAACAACTCAAGCGAAAGAAACCCGCATACCCCGTTCATTTAGCAGCAAGTCAGATTCCCTTCTACGAGTATATCCTGGAATATGCCACTTACTTTTGGGGTAGTAGGTCTTTTTTGCTTACATGGTCAAGGAAGAGCCAAGTATATTAACTCGGGAACTCCAAAAAAAATAGAAAATTCCTGGCTGGTCCACTAAAGAAAGAGATTTGGTTTTCTCCCTTTTGGGCTAATTCTTATGAAAGCAGTAAATCCTCTCGAACGAGATGTCTTTCATATTGTCTCTATGAGGAGATCGATGCCTAGGATTATTCCGAAACTCATACTAAATTGATTGGAGAGATGGATCTAGTATATTAATTCTAGGAGGCGCCCAAACTAAGGGATATGGAGCACCCAGGAAGACCAAATGGCGTAAATGCACATTGTTAATAACTTCGTAAATAGTTTGAATTTAATCTTAAAATAGTAAATATCTTTATTTTAACTTAGTTTATGTTCTTCGTTTCTAATATTGAATGTAAATTAAATTTTCGTTGTAGTTGGTGTTATCCTTATGTAATAAGTTACTAGAATCTGGATTTTTTTTCAACCACTTGATCATCACATTTTTTGATGATTGTTTGTAACATTTAAAGGCATATTTGCTAAAGATTCTTCTTTCCTAAATTACTGTAAAATGTAGCAGTGAAAAATGATCCTAAAAATATTAGAAAACTTGTTTAGGTGTATAAAAAGTTATGAATTTAAAAAAAATGCAGAACTTGATAAATTAAGTCTTTATTTTGTTTCTTATTCTATTTATTATTGGTAAATACTATAGAGTGCTTCAAAATTTATAGTACAAAATTTTGTATGCATTTTTGATAATTTAACGAATTCTTTCTTACTATAGAGAAACATTACAGTTGAAACTTTCTATTTATTCTTAACAACTTTTATCCACATTCATACTTTTAGTTCTAAAAAAAGAATGTATGAATAAATTCCTTCAATAACCGAACAAAGTATTGTTAAAGTAATATTTAGTTTGGGATTTTAAAGGCGACACTATAATTTTAATAATTATTTATACTTGAAATGAAACTTTATATATATATATATATATTATAAATGATAATCATGACAATAATTTTTTTCTTGTATATGAAATGAAAAAATTGGGCTATGCGAACATTTAGATGTTGAATACAAATATCATATGCCAACATACTGATGTGGAACCGATTCCCTATACAAAATTCATGTCTATTATCTAAATGGGTCTCTAAGGAAAATTCATCGTTAATATTTGAATGCACAATATTTTGTGAACTATGAATTTTGTCAGAGGGTAATTAGACAAAAAAATATAGTTAAGTGCGTTTAACTGATAATAAGAGTAAATTTTAAATTAATAACACCTTTGAATGTACAGTTAGGTGTAAAGTGATGTCAATTTGTTAACGGGATATGTATGACATATAATTCTATGAAATTAATTATGATTTTTAATTCTTATAATTCGAATTTAAGTTTTAACTTTTCATTTTAGAAGAAAACATATTTTCTTTGTAAGTCATATTTTCCATATACTTTGATTCATAATCAAATAGACTAACTTTGGCTATTTAATGAATTTGCCAAATCATTATTTCGCTGCATATAACTAATGGGGGTGGCTATTTGGACCCAAAATTAAACACAAATTGAGACACACATGGTCTCGACTGTTAGATATTTTTTCCTTATATGGAGGAGTGTAATTTAGGGGGCGGTCCAATGATTGAGATCAATTGTGTCACCAATTGTGTCAAAATGTTGTGTCTAAATAGACTTTCCCATAACTAATACTTCCATTTTATTGTTTGTATCGTTTGTGCATATATAGATATGACTGTTATAGAATACTTTTTTCTACACTCGAATATATCCAAATGATTTATTTCTTCTAAAATTAATAAGCAACTTCTATAAGTTATTATTTCGATTAGATTCTTTACTTATTTGATCTAAATTTTATTTTTAATCTATTTTCATGTCTACAATTTTCGTATTTATTTAAAAATATTTTTTTAGCAGTGATATTAGTTATCTTCCAACTTATCTTATGTCATATTTTTTTTTCATATATTATATTTGCATGAATATTTGAATTAAAGAATAGCATTGGTAATTCCAAAAAAAAAATTATGTAATGCTTCTATATTTAATAATTCCTTTGTCATATTATTCTACAAGTATTAGAAAATATAATGTCTCACTACTATTATAATATTTTCAAATTTAACTACCAACATGTGATGCCAAGTGGTTACACAAATGATGAGTAATTGTTTAATTGAACTGAACTAGAAACTAATTTTGCATAGTACCCAAACTTCCATTTTCATGTTTTGGAAAACCATCGTCAAACTAAACAATGCACATATTTAAATTTATATGTTAAGTATTGGATTGATTTATGTAGTACTTTGATGCTTATATTAGAAAACTAATAAACATGCAATTTTAGTAGTTTAATGATAACAAGTTATGAATAATTGACAATTGATGTTATTTGTTGTATAAAACCACCATATTGTACAAGTATCAATTATACTTTACGTGCTTCATGATTATTCAATTAGATTTAACAAATAACAATAGTTAATAATTCTAAATAACAATAATTAATAATATTCTAAATAACAATAATTAATAATCTAAAAATCACTATTAAGAAAATATATGGTGAACCCTGTATGCCACGGGTTTGCACTAGTATTACAAAAGTCTTCACAAAAGGAAATAAAATTAATTTACATATATATACATATCAGAGTACAACAATAACATGTAATAGCTCTGGACAGTTATAACAACTCGACCTTACAAAAATTGAAGACTAAATACAAACATACACACATGGGAAAATAAATGTAAAATATGGAAGTACTTCATGGCCTCCAGCTCCTTTCCTAAGCTCCAAAGAACCTGCTAACCTGACAAAAATGCTCGGTCTGACTAAAGCTTTATCGCAAAATAACACCAAGATCGGTATGGAATACTGGCATAAGCTTAAATCATAACGAGCTTAGCTTTTTATATCTTTGAAACCAAAGGTATCTCATAAGAGCACGTCGCACTTTAACACAGATGGATTTTTATCTTATGATAACCAAACACATTTTATAATAAATATTTAATGATATTATAATCATGTCAACAATTCACAACTAAATATATTAAAATACCCAAAATGCTTGCATCTCACATTCCAACATAATAGATATACGATCATGACCGAAAGTTCATATTCAATAATGAATTACAATTATGAAAGGGTAAGGGTCTATCCATTGAATCCGTTCTCTAGATAAAAAGTATGGGAGGCTGTGTTAATTTGTACCTTAGCTAGTCAAAACCACAACCATTCTTAAAAACCGAATGATGCAAAATATGATCATCCCAGTTAATAAACAACCATAATGGTCCCCGAGGTATACAAGGATATTAAATCTAGATATGGAATGATCGTATCCTAATGGGAGCGACGCACATAGCCCTGCAGTTTTCCCTTGCTTTATGCATTTATCGAGTAAGGAGGCTAAATGTTACGGTTACCTTCTAAATAAAATAATATCTTGAAATGCTAGCATTGCCGTCCAAAGAGATATGCAATACTAGAACTCATCCATATAAGCTCGTTCTAGGCCCAAAAGAAACTGAATAACTCCATCTTCAATCATCCTCAAAATATTTTCAGTTTGAAATGCTTCAGCCGGATCAAAGTGGCTTTGGGCAACTAGATCCGATCCTAATCTCTTCGAAACAACAATCGAGAGTTTACAGAGAAATCAACTCTAGTTCTTTAAGAATAAACCAAAAATATATAAGTGTGAAGTTCACCTCCTAACCGTTTGCAAGACTGGATTACCTTATTATTTGTTGTATAAATTTCCAAAGTTAAACTGGGAAAATTTGATAGTCGGTTATTTAACTGGAAAAGAAACAAACAACAATCTTCTAAGGATTTATTTTTCCCATAGAAATCACCAGGTCTCTTTAAAATGGATCTTTTATTTATAAAAATTTATTTTCAGAATATTTATTAAAATATTTTTATATGCATCTCACCTACATAAGTTCATTCACAAAATATTTTATTTTCACTATATGGAAAATATGTTCATGAATTATTCATTAACAAGTATATTCAAAAGCATTTAGACAAGCTTTCTTATTTCCAAATCAAATTAAAGGATCAAACTAAGTTATTATTTTTTTTAAAAAAAAGAAACAAATATATGAATAAAACCAAACATGAATCCTTCGGCGTGAAGTATGGAACAAATGTGAATACCTAATATTTGAGAAGATCGATTTGGAAGAATCAAATCTCAATTACCTTTATAAATCTCATCAATAAATCCTTATAATAAGTCCTTGTTATCTTATAGAAATTTCCTTATTTATATTCTAAATCCATTTATAAAGCATTTTTATTTAAACAATCTCCAGGTTTAGTTATAAAACTCTTCAAATACAGATCCAACTATTTTAACCCTTTATAACTATATAAAAAAATCCTTTATACATATTTAAAGTTATTTATAATATTTATTTATAAACATCTAAATCAATTATAAAGTTCTTAAATAAACATATATATACCATTTTCAAACTTCCTTTATAAATATCACATTTTAATAATCTAATCCAAAATTTAATCTAATATTTTCTTCTTGATAATAATGAAGTAGATTAAGTTAGGATATTTTAATTATCTCCCAGTCCTTGACTCAACAACACTCTTGCCCTTTGAAATAATTAAAATTTATGATTCTGTTAACTTACAAGTAAATAATTTCAGTAACCTATATCGTGGTTCTATGAATAATATTATTAAATTCAAAACCTTTCTCAATTATAAAATAACAATTAAACTAGAAGCTTCTGCTAAATTCAAATAATAACTTATATGGAAACCTGTTTAATAAATTTTACTTTAAACCAAGAAGATTTAGAGTAGCATTGCAAAGTATTAGTCATACTAACTTATTTAACAAGGATCCATATGCTTATTCCAATTTGAAAGGAGGTTCAGAAATTCCTATGTTTCTCACTTAATTGAGTTTAACTTATTCATGTTATAACATGAGTGTTTACATTCAACCAGATATGTATAAATAATCAAATAATAATAGTTAATCAACATAAAGGAAGTATTCATGTGATAATAGCATATGGGAATTTGTTCTGCTATATAGATGGCCAAGTAAACAATATAGCAGAAATGGTTTTTGTTCTGCTTAAAGGATGAAAAACATTATTAACAACAAAGTTATAGTAGAATGGAGATTTATTCTACTAAAGGTGTCCACAAATATCATTCAGTACATATCATGCCAATAACACAAACATATAAACATATCCACAATGATGACATAGTAATTGGAGGTTTATTTGTTCTGTTAAAGAGATGCCCAAGATCAATTCGGTTTAACTAGCAGAACCGGATTATATTCAGCTAATATATGTCCATACAATTCAACGGATTATATTCAGCTAATATATGTCCATACAATTCGATTAAATATACTAATAGCAAAATTGTGTTTGGCTCTGCTTAACAAATGTCATTTTGTTTCAAATTAATGAGCTTCTTAAAAGTGACAAAGAGATCCATTGGAGTAAAGCGCCTTTTTAAGACCATCCTTGTAAAATAAGTGATTTAAATTTAAATTAATAATAAATGTTTATTAGACCTCTAAATAATAATTAATATCATATTAAATAATTTAATTTTGAATCAATATTTAAATTAACAATGAAATAATTTAGAACCTTTTTAATAAATAACTAAACATTAATTTAGTCCTTAAACTAATAATTAAATACTAATTAACCATTAAAAGGACAAATAACTAATAATTATTCCTTAAATAAATAATCAAAAACGCAAATTATTCTTTTTTTAATAATTAAATAAACACCTGAATTTGAATTAATAATTTGACAAACCTTGACCGATTTAAATTAAACTTAACCTAATTAATAACAATTAATTATTTAAAACCCTTATTAAACAAATAATTAAGTTAAACAATATTAACTAAGTAATGAATCATACGTAATCTTTGATTTGAAGGTATTATTTAATAATTAACTTTCATTAATTATACAAGTTAAAATCAAACTTACTTGATCAAAACTTAAGTACTAGTTACCTAATTAATTAGTAACTAAGTACTAATCACTCTATTAAATTAAATAAATAATCATTAAATAAATAATTAAGTAATTAGATAATAAAAGTTACTTATTTTCACTACAAATGGGTTTTGAAAATATTTTTCAAAGCATGCTTAAGTTAAAAACAAACTTACTTTTTAAAAATAGTTCATTTTTACGAACTGGACTTATAGTTTTTATCACTATAAAACCTGTAATTTCATATCTTAGCTTTTGAGTTTCCTTTTAAAAAAACTAATCAAGAAATCTTACTAATTTTTCAAACATAAATAAATGTTTATAAAAATGAAAACAAAGTTTGAAACTTTAAAGCAATTTTAAATTTTAAAAAACATAAACGTGGATTCCAAGTTATAAAACCACATAAGTATGTTAACTTTCTATAACAACCCAGAATTTTGGAACTAATTTAAAATTTATTTTTAATTGATTTTAATAAAAATTAAATATTTTATACAATTTATTTTGAGAATAAATGACGAAAAATTTATTTAAAACAAAGTTTGAACGTATAAATTTATATTAATTATAAAACGAGCTTGAAATGGCGCGGTAGTTTTAAAATTTGGTTTAAACTTTAAACGAGTATACAGAATTCGTTATAAGTCAGAATTTGATGAAACAACAAACGTTTGGATTTAATTAATTATGTCTTTCAAACGAATGTAAGAAATTGATATTTCGTTTTATAAATTGTAAGTTATGCCCAAATTAAAATTTTCAAATAGTTGCCATGTAATTCATATATATTAATATTATATATAACCCTTAGAAATGGCCATTTTGCAAATGACCTCCGTTTTGCGACAAAAATTATTTTTTTGGATCCGGAATATTAAATTATTGCTAGATTCCAAATTTCATAATTTTTGGAGCTAGTATGTGGTCGTGCGCAATAAATTATGATTCGGTCAGCCATTTGAACGCAAAATAGAGCTTTCTGAGAAAACGGAGTCGGAATTCGAAGAAATTAGTTTTATTAGGACTGTATCGTCAAGACATAGCTGTGTGTCAATTTTCAACGCCAACGGAGTTCGTGTGTGCTCAGGGTATCGATAAATGTCGATTGGAGACAACGCTAACTAAATAAATAATAAAAACTATTAAACCCTACTATATAAGTTCTTTTTCTTCCTCCACATACCTAATTCATTCTCTTCTTCCTCATTTCGCAGCCAACCCCTTTTCCTCTAAAATTATTTCGCAAAAAAGGCCCCAAACATTAAATAATTTATTTCTTCCAATCCATCAACAATTAGCCAAAACTCACTACACGAAAGCTATAGCATATGATGATTTCTACCAACCACACAAATTTCATGACCTATTGCTGCACGGATTCACCGGAATCTCAGTTCAAAGTTTGAAAAACTGTTTTGGTTTTGGTTGATTTGTGATCAAACGAAGAAGAATTAGGTGATTGCACCATAGGGAAAGCTGTAGAGGGGAGAAAAACTATTTCAAGTTCAACGTCGACATGGTTTTTTTGAAAGATGCAAGCATACTTTGCCAATTTCTGGTGACGTGGGTGGTTGCGAAGCAGAGGTGCTCAAAGGGGAAGGGACCGGGTGGTGCGGCAGAGGTTTTTGGTGGGGTCCGCGACCGCCACGTGGCGTGTGATGGTAGCATTCCGGTGCGAGGCGGATTTGGGTCTAGGGAGGAATTCCAATTGACGACGTCAATCTGGGGGGTCGCCGTTCACGGCGTCAGCGCGTGGTGCAAGGAGGGAGAGGCCAGTGGTGTCGATCGACATCCAGGTGGACAGTGGCGGTGGTGATGATCCTCCAAGGAGGAGCACGGTGAAATTGGTTTGGGTATACAAATTAGGGTTTTTATTCATTTAATTATTATTTAATTATGTAATTAAACTTTGGACTTTAATATCTTGTACATACAAACTCAGAATTGCGCAAAACTAGATCCGTTGCGATCGTGGAGTCGAGAGCTTCACAACAAAACTAATTTTGTCAAATTTGGAGCAAGTTGAATTTTTGGGTCAAATTAAACCCAAGTTTAATTTGATTTAAAAATGAATCGACAATCTGCGCCGGTCAAAGTGAGAACTCTCTCACTCAAATATTTTGTTTATGTTATTAGATCATATTTAAAAAAATATTGATTATCTATGCTGATTTTTATATGTGATATGTGATATCCCTTGAGTTCAACACATGAATTATTCACTAAGTTTATTTGTTATTAGAAGCGTTGTTTGCATATACGACACTCATATTTCAAATAATGTGGATGGACACTTTGTGGCACCTTAAATGGAAATGGATAATTATTTATGTTATGATTTGAATGTGAAATCGAGATATTTAACATATTAAAATATTGTTAAGAAATTTGTGGTAGTTGAAATTGGATATAAATATCCACTTATCAATGAACAGTGAATTAATTATTACTGGCTTAAGCAAAATTAGCTAGTTAGAAAAATAATTCGAATTGAATTAAAAATGACTAAACTCATAAATCAGTAATGAATTTAAATTGAATGTTGTTGGTTGAAAACCCCACACGGGTCTCGGGATGATATTTGATTTACACATCTCCCTTGTATATAATTCTCATGTTGATCAATTGATTAACAAAACAAAATAAGCGCCAATAAATCATTTGAAGTTTATATGAAAATAAAATGCACACTGGATGTCATTTTGGATGTTGATAGTTGTTTGCAACTATTGTTAGATGTATATGATGGATGTAATCCATATAAATTTATCTAAATGGATACTGGTTGAAATTTTATTCCAATCCGGAATAAATATGAATATTATAATAATATAATATTTAGTGAAATTCAAAGTTGATTTCGTTGTCCGATTTTGGATTGATACAAAAATGTAAATACCAATGAATATTTATAATGGAAATGAACGAGTTTGAATAAATTTTAATACAAATATGATTTGTTCAAGTATATTTTGAAATGAATGGTATTTTAAAAAAAGAAGCCAAGTTAAGGATATAAACGCTATTTTTAACTCGAACGGATTTTTATATTGATTTTTATTCATTTTTACAACGAATATCAAAAAGATTTGTTTTCAAAATCTAATGTTTTGAAAATGTTATTATCTTGAGATTATAATAATATAGAAGATTCAATTTTAATTTAAAATTGAAATGGAAGTGAAATCGTTTTTAGATGAATTTGGAAACGCTTTATAAAATACATTCTTAAATGGAAATCGTAGAAATATATTATATATATATAAATGGCCTAAATAGAACGTGTCGTGCAGTGATAGTTCGCGAATTTCGACCATTAACTTTGAATGGATGTAACGGGAGATCCGACAGTCGGATTCTCCTAAAATCAGAACCGTTGGGTTTATATCGAAAAGATCTTTTAAATAAATATATGAGATTTAAATTTGAACGGCTAGATTTTAAAATATGTCCAAATCAATTTCAGAAAAGATCGCTATAGATGTAGTTCGACGGCCGATATTGTAAACCGACTGTAAGGGCCTTAATAAAATTATTAAAAATGTAAATAAATTATGTAAAATCATAATAAATGATACAGAAAGATTTTGGATCAAATATTCCATATTTGAAAAGATAAAAGATATTTTTTATCTGAATGAACTAGTTACCAACTAGAATAATAATCCGATAAGTTTAAATTAATAAATTGGATTGAGAATGGTTTTGATAGAACTAGAGTTTTCCAACATATATATTGGAATGGATTTGAATGGAAATTATCTTCCGATATTGGATTCCATAATTATATAGATGTTGTTATGAGAATTTGGAAGATATTGATATCATTATTCCAAAACGATATCTGTTAGTTCAAAATTTGGTATTGAATGTAAGTCGCCATGATTTCCATTTAAAATCTTATATTTAATTTAAAACTGGATTTGAGGTTCATTGTGAATGGTATCTTAAATAATAATATTCTTGAACCCACTTGTGTAAGTAATAAATCTTTTAATTAAGATTTAAAGAAGATTTCCAATTTATTTAATTAAATTGGAATTGAATGGAATTCGATCAATTATAATTGAGATGAGCTTCTATGAAGGAAGGCCTTTACTATTTATGTAAATTAAAAGGCTTAGACGTTATTCCACTTATAGTATTAGCCAAATACGCAAATTTATATCGATTATAAATTGTTCAAATTTCCGTGAAGATTCCATATTGATTGGAAGATGATTTTAGGTTTATTGTGAATGGTACTTTTAAACGACATTTGATCTTTAACCCAAGTAAAGACAAGATTAATTTCCAAAGGTTGAATAATCATTAAGTAATGATTTTTGGGAAAAATATTAAGTTGGAGTTTTAATTAATCTTTAATTAGATTGAAATGTGAATGAGGTAACTTAATTTACCAAATTCAATAAATGTTTGAGAATGGAGTACCACCATTTTTACTCCATGCGATGGTAAAACATTTAATTAGATTTGAATGTTAAATGGTAATTAAATTTACCGATAGCACTATGGGTGTTAAATATGGAGTCCTATCAGTTTTTCTCCATGTGATGAATAGAATGGGGTTGGATAATAAAATCAATGATTACTTCGGTAAGACTCGATAACCCCGACTGATTTTATAATAAAATATTTTGAAAATGATATCCAAAGGAGGATTAAACAATAATTTTAAATGAACTTATCTTTGATAAAATTAACGGGAACCTTTCCCAAGGATGTGAATATTTGAATAAAAGAATATTCTGGATTGGAATGAAGATGTGTGTTATCTTCGTGTATTTATCACTTGATTATAAATATACGTTAGTCATTCGGAAAGACCGGGTTCAACCCATTCTGAGTGACTGTTACGATGAGCTGTTTAACGATGAATATTCTACGAATTAGAACACCGTCGTGAAGTGTAATCAACTGCAAGCGCACGGCGTACAATTATTAGTACATGGCGAATACGAGTCGATCCATAGGAAAAGAAGCAATTTCAATCTTATTCAATCAAATTAAAATAAATTTCGGATTGATTTAACTAACAAAAACTAATTAACACTAGAGCTAAGTTGAGAGCTAAACATGAAATGAAAGCAATTTAGAGGTAAATCCCCTCTCATATTTATGCAAACTAACAAATGTATGATCTATGATCTCCATTAAGTGATAGAAATGCAACATTTAAACCACTTATGATTCTCATGAAAATGAAACTAAAAAAATATTTTAAGTATAGCTTATGAACAATTAACATAACAATAAACCATCAAATTTTATTCTTACTTTCATTTCAAAATCAATAATCACTTAGCAAATATTGATGTCATTTGTGTTTACATTGACTAAGCATAGCCTACTTTGTTGTCAACAAACATAGACTATCAAAATCAATTGTATAAACTTACATCAACATCCACTAACATGAAGCACAAATTTGAGATCACAAATCATACAAATGTTGGACTTACATAAAGTTAGAGAGCATCATTACCACCAAATCAAAGGGATTAGCTACTCATATGTGTTATCGAATCAACACACGTAAGTTTCAACATAAATATGAACAAAACAAAAGAAAGAACTAATTAACAACAATAAAATAGATCTGAACTACTTGCATAAAATTGAGATTACATAAGAAAAATGGCTAAGAAGCCGTGGAAGAAAAAAAATTAGAGGTTTTGATTTCAGCCTTCACTCTAACTAAATAAAATCCAAGATCCTTTTTACATCAACATACATGGGTTATTTATACATGAGTAAAACCCTAATTCACTTTTAGCGTGCTACCAAGAATGCCCTTTAGGAAGTGTGGCCACCAAGTAAACATCAAGCTTTAATTAACCTGTAACACCCCCAATTTCAGTTAATACTAATATTCACTAATTACAGAATATATAATCTCAGATGTGAGAATTGGGGGAAACGGGCTGCGTCATTGCGTTCGTCTCGGAAAAATACGCGAAATAGAGTCCGAGTTTTCGAGAATCGGAGTCCGTATGGCCCGGTTATGGCCCAATGAAGTTTACAGAAAATTCAAAGTTCAAAACAGATTTAAAAATTCAGGTTCAAATTTCGAAACATGCAGAAATGGGGCCAGGCGGGAAAACTCCCGCCCAGCCTGGTCGACATGGCTGTCGACAGGGCTGTCGACTTGCCTGTCGACATGCCTGTCGACTTGGCTGTCGACAGGGCTGTCGACTTGCCCTGTCGGCTGATGCTGGCCTGGTGCACCTAGTTGAGTTTGGGTTAGGCTTTGGGGTTGGTTTCTGGAAACTTCCTAAAATCTGACGGACCTAATCTAACCTAGGGTTAATCCTATGGTCTAAAACACACCCTAATCCTATAAATACACCCTAATGCAAGCCTAATCCCTACTAAAAATAGAAATGATGCCATCATGCCGCCAAAATCAAACTTGAGAGGAGCCTCCACTAGTTTATGAAGAAAGTTGCAAGCTAATCAACCTCTAATCATCATCTCCTTCTTGTATAGCAACTAGTTCTACTTCATAAGTTTGCTAATCTTGGTTTTGGTGAGTTTCTATCACTTTAATAACCAATTGCTAAATTAAGTAGATGAGATATGATGAGATCATGCGGTTTTGTATGCGGATTTATGGGTTTTAAATCATATGATATGATGTTAGTTTGCTAATCTATGTTTAATGTTAACCCTATGTTTATGCAAGATAAGTATGTGGGTTTATGCAAGTTAAGTATGTGGGTTTATGCAAGTTAAGTATGTGGGTGTATGCAAGTTAAGTATGTGGGTTTATGCAAGATAAGTATGTGGGTTTATGCAAGTTAAATATATGGGTTTATGCAAGTTAAGTGGTGAGTTTTATGCATGTTAAGTGTTTGATTTTATGCATGCTAAGTATTTGATTTTATGCATGCTAAGTATTTGATTTTAGGCATGCTAAGTGTTTGGTTTTATGCATACATTATGACATGCAAGTCTACCCTTTTTTTAAAATAAGATGCATACATATGCAAGATGACACCTTTGTATGCTATGCATACATATGCATGTTTACCCTATTATGATGCAAGTTCATACGCAAGTTTGCCTCTTTTTATGATATGCATAACATATGCGAGTTTGCCTCTATGTATGACATGTTATGCAAGTTCACATGCAAGTTTATGTGCAAGTTCATATGCAAGTTTATGTGCAATTTCATATGCAAGTTTATGTGCAATTTCATATGCAAGTTTATGTGCAAGTTCATATGCAAGTTGTCTCTTTTTTATGATATGCATAATGCAAGTTTGGGTTAAATGCTAGTTGGGTTTAATGTATGCTCATATATGCAAGTTGACACCTTTTGAACTCATGATAAAGTTATATGCTATGTTGGTTAAACCCATGACATTTGTGATGAATCTTCCCTTTTATTATGTCACGTTATGAGAACGAATTATGTGGGGAACGATGGGGTTAATATGCATATTAATAAAATGATGTGAATTGGGTATGATTAAGCATACCACAAATTAAATGGACATAATTGGGAATTTACCTATTGAGTTAGGTCTACCCATATTATGGAGTTGGGAATTTACCTATTAAGTTAGGTCTACCCATACTATGGAATTGGGAATTTACCTGTTTAGTTAGGTCTACCCATATTCTTAAAAATGTGTAATTAATTAGGGATAAGTAATATAAATATGAGGGCGATTAATTAGGTGTAATTAATCGACTAAGACACGAGGTTGGACTCAGTTGTAGCGTAAAACTGCCCGGACCCAACCGGCTTAACCAGTTGCTACAAATGTTAGCCCAATGTGAGAGGTCTTAGGCACAAACTAAATACGTGATTAATGTAAGACACGAGGTTAGACTCGGTTATGACATAAGGCTGCCCGGACCCAACCGGCTTAACCAGCAGTCATAAAAGATAGTCTAATGTGAGAGGTCTTTATGAAGATCACGGTCTTAATTAATTAAGAAACACTTGAACATATTAACATGTAGATGGACATGAGGGGTTAAGTGGGTGCCTTGGGTGGCATGAGGAGACTAGTGGGTTGCCTTGGGTGGCAATAGAAAATACGATTAGAATACTTAACCAAAGCGAAACATGTAATTAAAACATGGTTAAAGGGTTAAGTAAGTGCTTTGGGTGGCATGTGGAAATCTAGTGGGTACCTTGTATGACAACTAGAATATGATTAAATGACTTAGCCAAAATGTATAACATGTAAATGGACATGGTTAAAGGGTTAAGTGGGATTCACTAGAAATAACAAGCTTAGGTGGTAGCTTGTGGGGGCCCATTTCAACCAATATCCCAAACGTATCTTAGTAGGCTCGACTCTAGTCGAGTGACGGGACACGCATATTGGGCTTGACTATAAGAGGCCAAACCGGGTTAGCGGTGGCAACGCAGGACCAACGGGTTTCATATGCGTGTGTGGACCCGGGCTGGTTGGTAAGTCGTTGTTGCATCGTGTAGATATAAAGCCGTGCACCGTTGATAATATCAGGTTGCCACTTTGGGTAATGATACACCCCATCGTGGGACCAACACGGGTGTCTACGTAAGGGAGCCGATCACTTGGGAGTAGTGGGTACACCTAGTGGAGATAGGGGCAGGCGGCACCTATGTAGTCAGCTAGGGGTACACGAAACTACTGCGTAAATTTTCTAAGTCCTTGGGAGGAATCAACCTTTAAGTAGGAATGACTGGTGTGGTGCAGTGTAGTAATTATCCTTGGGTGGGTAAATGCGTCTTTACGGTTATCTTAGTTTATCCTAAGTCTACCAAGCTGCTTAGTGTAGCCATTCATCCCCAGACGTTACCGTATATCAAGCTTATGTCTTCTCTGGTTACTTTAATGATTGTATTGTTAAAGTTATAGGACTCGCTCAGACTTATGTCTGACCCCGTTGTTTTTATCTTTTTCCCAACCCTCAGGTTATCAGAGTGGGCTCAGTACGAGTAGGCTTTGATCAGGCTGCTTTATTCTCTTTTGGAGCTTGGACCATAGATGTAGAGCTCAGCTTACCCTTTCTTTTATGGCTATCAGTTCATGTATTGGGATTATGTACTTTTATTTACCAGGATGGATATTTTGTACTTGACTCTTATTATGGTTTTGTGATGTAACCAAACATGTTTTACTTTCCGCTGCAATGAAATGATGTTTTGAAATTTTTAAGTATTACTTATATCTGTCTTGTTGTAATTTTTCTGTTCTATATTCACTTAAAATACTCCACCGATGTTATGGCATTCCCTTAGAGAGTGACCATAGCGGGTGTGGGGTGTTACACGTGGTATCAGAGCTTAAGGTTACCAGAACAGATAATTTTTTTTTTAGAAAAACTATTTTCTAAGAATATTTTTGAAAGGAGTATTTTCAAAAACATGTCTTTTAAGAGAAAAGTTTTTGAAAGAAAAGCATAATCCCCAATAGCCATATCTATATCTTTCGAATTCTCCGTTTTGACTCTCTTCCTCTCTCGTTTTGAGTTTCCCCTCCGTGTATAGATGATCTTTCTAAGATAGATAAGAATGGAAAGCCCCTTCAAGGGACTTAGACGTTAGTCAGATTAGAAGTTGGTCCAAGAAGGAGGAGGACTGGTAGATACCTATTGGATAGACAATGGGAGGAAGGCTCAAATAGTTGTTTGGTTAATGGAGGATGAAACCTCATTGGTGGGAGGATACGAGTGGAGAATGGGATGAAGAAGGCAAGTAGTTATCCTTTTGGGAGGAATAGGACACCTTATTAGGATTGTCCAAAGAGGCAAGGGCAAGGTACGGAATCTCCTGGAGGGCAGTTGTATTCCCTCGCGACTAGGGTACCAGATGGGGATAGGACCGTCCAGGTTGGAATTTGGATTTCTTTATTATCCGATTCGAACTTTATTTGATACTGACGCATCGAGTTCGTTTATCTCATCATTGTTAGTGAGTCACTGCACTTAGACACCAGTTAGTAGATGATCCCTTAGTTGTTTCAAACCCAATTGGGGCTCCATGATGTGTTTGGGTTTGAAAGTTGCTATACTTAGCGTTGAGATTAGATGTGATGCTTTTTGGGCTTCACGGGCTATGGGTTAGTTTTGGGCATGGACTGGTTATCCAGTAGGGGTGCCGTTCTTGATTTTGAAGGGAGAGTTTTTAGGCTTATGACCCGCTTGGGTAACACTCTCGAGATCTCTTGTAATCCCATGGAATCTGTTATGCTAAGTTATCTAGAATCGCTTGACAAGTCGGTCGAGAGTTTGCGATCTGTTAGGGATGTGTTGGAGGAGGTAAAGGGCTTACCTCCGGAGCGGAAGAATGACTTCTGAATATATCTGGTAGACAATCCCAAACCAGTATCTTGGCCAGGGTGCCACATGGCTCCTCGTGAGAGGAGGGAACTCCATAAGCAAGTAGACGATTTGCTTGAGAAGGGGTTCATAAGACGAAGTATATTGGAGTGGGGTGCTCCAGTAGTTTTTGCTATGAAGGCGGATGGGTCCCTCAGACTTTGTGTAGGCTAAAGAGAACTAAATAAACACACAAAGAAGAATAGACACCCATTGCCGAGGATTGATGATCCCTATGATCAGTTGGTTGGCGCCTCAGTGTTTTCGCAGTGGACTCAGCCACGGAGTTTCATCAGTTGAGAGTGGCTGAGGATAGTATAGAGAAGACTACCTTTAGGACTCCGGATGGTTTTTATGAGTGGCTGGTGATGCCATTTGGTTTGACGAACGCCTCCGCATACTTTGTTGATTTGATGAGAAGGGTGTTCAGGGAGTACCTAAATAAGTTCATGAGGGTCTTTGCAAATGACATCTTGGTCTTTTCTAGGGGCGAAATAAGTTTTCATATGTGCTCAATAGGTTGAGCAATGCCAGTTATGGGGAAAACGGTGGTTTTGGAGCAAGACTGGCGAGGACATCCAGAGTTGGACAAGGGCTCAATTATTTGGCCATTTTTACTAGTATCATCTCACGTAGGTCGTCTGAATTCGAAGGAGGTATCCCTTGGGTGTTTGTCTGATATTGGTTTAGGCCTTTGGGGCTTGCATTTGGGGGATGTCGAGTTCGACCAGGGTGGTCTGCGTGAGAGATGGATAGTTGTGACGATTTTGCATGGGAGAATATCCTGATTTTCTCTAGGAGTGGAGAAGAGCATGCCCTACATCTTAGGGAAGTATTGGAGACTCTCCAGGCGCATAGTCTTAAGACAGCAAAAGTGAATAGGATTCTTAGCGTCCTATGAGTTTGAGATAGCGTATACCCATGGCAAGGGTAACGTGGTATCGGATGCCTTAAGTAGAAAAAGGTTGTCCTTGAATTCATTATCCGACGGAGCTTAGAGTTTATTTCTATGTTTGACTTTAGACCTTCCATTGACTATATACCCAGTTTGCTAGCATCCTTGGAGGTCAGGCCTACTCTTTTGGGGTGGATTGGAGAAGCATAGAGGGACGACCCACAGTTGGTTGAGTTGGAAGAGAAGCTCATAAGGGGGGAGTCGTCCAGCCATTTGAGTAGGTACGCCCTAGACGATAGGGGGTGCTTGCGTAGAGACGGTAGACTTTGTACCGCAAGACGAGGGTTTGAGGAAGGCTATTCTTGATGATGCACATCGTTCGAAGATGACCATTCATCCCGGTAGGGACAAGATGTACCAAGACATGAGGTGAGTTTTCTTTTGGGCCGGTATGAAGAAAGACATGGCCGAGTATGTCGCTAGAGGCTTGGTGAAAGCGGAGCAGAAGAAACCCGGTGGGGTGCCTCACCCATTTGAGGTTCCGCTATGGAAGTGGGATAGTGTCTCGATGGATTACCAAGATCGAGGAAGGGTAATACGGGAATTTGGGTGGTAGTAGACAGAATTACTAAGAGCGCCCATTGTATACCTGTGAAGAGTAAAAGAACTGTTCCATGGCTAGCTTCAGTTTACATTCGAGAGATTATTAGATTGCATGGTGTACCTTCCAGTATAGCGAGCGATTGAGATCCTATCTTCACTAGCGAGTTCTGGAGAAGTTTGCAAGAAGCAGTGGGGACTCAGTTGTGTCTGAGCACTGCATATCATCCTCAGACGGACGGCCAGACTGAGAGGGTGAATCGTGTCCTAGAAGACCTTTTGAGGCTTTGTATCTTAGATTTTGGAGGTACATGGGAAGAGCATCTTCCATTGGTGGAGTTCGCATATAATAACAGCTTTCAGTCCAGTGTTGGTATGGCTCCTTTCGAAGCTCTTTATGGAAGGCCTTGTCGATCACCTACATGTTGGTGGGAATCTACGGATAAGATCTTTCTTGGGCCTGATATGGTTAGGGAGACTTCTGAAAAGATTGACTTGATTCGAAGAAGGATGAAAGCAGCGCAGGATAGGCAAAAATCTTATGCGGACAAGAGGAGGACGGACTTTGAATTTGAAGTTGGGGACATGGTCTTTGTCAAAGTGTCTCCGTTACGGAATGTGGTTCGCTTTGGATCTGTTGGGAAGTTAGCACCAAGATTCGTAGGGCCATTTCCTATTAAGGAAAGGATTGGACGGATGGCATATAGAGTGGAGTTGCCCGATAGACTTAGTGGTGTACATGATGTATTCCATTTGAGGAAGTACCTACATGAGACCGCAGAGGCGGTAGAGCCGAGCTTGCTTAAAGGAGTAAAGGTAGAGCGTGATGTGATTATTCGACGAACTCCTACTCGCATCCTTGGGTCAGAGATTAGGAAGTTGAGAAACATAGAGGTTCGACTAGTCAAAGTGAAAAGGGAAGAAGGAGAGAGCAATGCTACTTGGGAGACAGAAGCGAAGATGCGTTCGTTATACCCATTCCTTTTTGAGGGTATGTCCTTTAAATGTCTCCTCTATCGTTTGTCTAGTGCTTATCTTATCTTTAGTATGTCCTCTCATTAGTATCTTTGACCTTTAGATAGGGTAAACCTATGGTTGAAACATGTGGTTGAGACATGTTATGATTGATGGATGCATGTGGATGCAAGTGTTTGCTAGTGGTTGCTCGTGGATGCATATACACACACTCTAGACACTAGATCGGCTCAATCACTTCATATTGCATAAAATTGTGTGTAGGTAACTATATTAATGGATGTTTAATGGTTGTGTTATCACATGGATGATGCATTTTGGTGAATGACTGTGCACTCATGTAGATATTGTATGTGTCGATAGGGTTCTCTCGCATACATAATGGATGCATGGCACTATCATGGTTTGCATATGTTCATACATTAGATAGGGAACATATACACACACTTTTTGCATATGCTCGTACATCATTAGAAATTTTTTTAAGGACAATGGATGCTCGTGTTTGATGGATTGAGTAGATGGTTGTTTGGATGGTAGGATATGCATTCTCCTTAGCTTAGAGATTTCGGGGACGAAATCCTTTAAGGAGGGGAGAATGTAACACCCCAAATTTCAGTTAATACTAATATTCACTAATTACAGAATAAATAATCTCAGATGTGAGAATTGGGGGAAACGGGCTGCGTCATTGCGTTCGTCTCGGAAAAATACGCGAAATAGAGTCCGAGTTTTCGAGAATCGGAGTCCGTATGGCCCGGTTATGGCCCAATGAAGTTTACAGAAAATTCAAAATTCAAAACAGATTTAAAAATTCAGGTTCAAATTTCGAAACATGCAGAAATGGGGCCAGGCGGGAAAACTCCCGCCCAGCCTGGTCGACATGGCTGTCGACAGGGCTGTCGACTTGCCTGTCGACATGCCTATCGACTTGGCTGTCGACAGGGCTGTCGACTTGCCCTGTCGGCTGATGCTGGCCTGGTGCACCTAGTTGAGTTTGGGTTAGGCTTTGGGGCTGGTTTCTGGAAACTTCCTAAAATCTGACGGACCTAATCTAACCTAGGGTTAATCCTATGGTCTAAAACACACCCTAATCCTATAAATACACCCTAATGCAAGCCTAATCCCTACTAAAAATAGAAATGATGCCATCATGCCGCCAAAATCAAACTTGAGAGGAGCCTCCACTAGTTTATGAAGAAAGTTGCAAGCTAATCAACCTCTAATCATCATCTCCTTCTTGTATAGCAACTAGTTATACTTCATAAGTTTGCTAATCTTGGTTTTGGTGAGTTTCTATCACTTTAATAACCAATTGCTAAATTAAGTAGATGAGATATGATGAGATCATGCGGTTTTGTATGCGGATTTGTGGGTTTTAAATCATATGATATGATGTTAGTTTGCTAATCTATGTTTAATGTTAACCCTATGTTTATGCAAGATAAGTATGTGGGTTTATGCAAGTTAAGTATGTGGGTTTATGCAAGTTAAGTATGTGGGTGTATGCAAGTTAAGTATGTGGGTTTATGCAAGATAAGTATGTGGGTTTATGCAAGTTAAATATATGGGTTTATGCAAGTTAAGTGGTGAGTTTTATGCATGTTAAGTGTTTGATTTTATGCATGCTAAGTATTTGATTTTATGCATGCTAAGTATTTGATTTTAGGCATGCTAAGTGTTTGGTTTTATGCATACATTATGACATGCAAGTCTACCCTTTTTTTTAAATAAGATGCATACATATGCAAGATGACACCTTTGTATGCTATGCATACATATGCATGTTTACCCTATTATGATGCAAGTTCATATGCAAGTTTGCCTCTTTTTATGATATGCATAACATATGCGAGTTTGCCTCTTTGTATGACATGTTATGCAAGTTCACATGCAAGTTTATGTGCAAGTTCATATGCAAGTTTATGTGCAATTTCATATGCAAGTTTATGTGCAATTTCATATGCAAGTTTATGTGCAAGTTCATATGCAAGTTGTCTCTTTTTTATGATATGCATAATGCAAGTTTGGGTTAAATGCTAGTTGGGTTTAATGTATGCTCATATATGCAAGTTGACACCTTTTGAACTCATGATAAAGTTATATGCTATGTTGGTTAAACCCATGACATTTGTGATGAATCTTCCCTTTTATTATGTCACGTTATGAGAACGAATTACGTGGGGAACGATGGGGTTAATATGCATATTAATAAAATGATGTGAATTGGGTATGATTAAGCATACCACAAATTAAATGGACACAATTGGGAATTTACCTATTGAGTTAGGTCTACCCATATTATGGAGTTGGGAATTTACCTATTAAGTTAGGTCTACCCATACTATGGAATTGGGAATTTACCTGTTTAGTTAGGTCTACCCATATTCTTAAAAATGTGTAATTAATTAGGGATAATTAATATAAATATGAGGGCGATTAATTAGGTGTAATTAATCGACTAAGACACGAGGTTGGACTCAGTTGTAGCGTAAAACTGCCCGGACCCAACCGGCTTAACCAGTTGCTACAAATGTTAGCCCAATGTGAGAGGTCTTAGGCACAAACTAAATACGTGATTAATGTAAGACACGAGGTTAGACTCGGTTATGACATAAGGCTGCCCGGACCCAACCGGCTTAACCAGTAGTCATAAAAGATAGTCTAATGTGAGAGGTCTTTATGAAGATCACGGTCTTAATTAATTAAGAAACACTTGACCATATTAGCATGTAGATGGACATGAGGGGTTAAGTGGGTGCCTTGGGTGGCATGAGGAGACAAGTGGGTTGCCTTGCGTGGCAATAGAAAATACGATTAGAATACTTAACCAAAGTGAAACATGTAATTAAAACATGGTTAAAGGGTTAAGTAAGTGCTTTGGGTGGCATGTGGAAATCTAGTGGGTACCTTGTATGACAACTAGAATATGATTAAATGACTTAGCCAAAATGTATAACATGTAAGTGGACTTGGTTAAAGGGTTAAGTGGGATTCACTAGAAATAACAAGCTTAGGTGGTAGCTTGTGGGGGCCCATTTCAACCAATATCCCAAACGTATCTTAGTAGGCTCGACTCTATTCGAGTGACGGGACACGCATATTGGGCTTGACTATAAGAGGCCAAACCGGGTTAGCGGTGGCAACGCAGGACCAACGGGTTTCATATGCGTGTGTGGACCCGGGCTGGTTGGTAAGTCGTTGTTGCATCGTGTAGATATAAAGCCGTGCACCGTTGATATTATCAGGTTGCCACTTTGGGTAATGATACACCCCATCGTGGGACCAGCACGGGTGTCTACGTAAGGGAGCCGATCACTTGGGAGTAGTGGGTACACCTAGTGGAGATAGGGGCAGACGGCACCTATGTAGTCAGCTAGGGGTACACGAAACTACTGGGTAAATTTTCTAAGTCCTTGGGAGGAATCAACCTTTAAGTAGGAATGACTGGTGTGGTGCAGTGTAGTAATTATCCTTGGGTGGGTAAATGCGTCTTTACGGTTATCTTAGTTTATCCTAAGTCTACCAAGCTGCTTAGTGTAGCCATTCATCCCCAGACGTTACCGTATATCAAGCTTATGTCTTCTCTGGTTACTTTAATGATTGTATTGTTAAAGATATAGGACTCGCTCAGACTTATGTCTGACCCCGTTGTTTTTATCTTTTTCCCAACCCTCAGGTTATCAGAGTGGGCTCAGTACGAGTAGGCTTTGATCAGGCTGCTTTATTCTCTTTTGGAGCTTGGACCATAGATGTAGAGCTCAGCTTACCCTTTCTTTTATGGCTATCAGTTCATGTATTGGGATTATGTACTTTTATTTACCAGGATGGATATTTTGTACTTGACTCTTATTATGGTTTTGTGATGTAACCAAACATGTTTTACTTTCCGCTGCAATGAAATGATGTTTTGAAATTTTCAAGTATTACTTATATCTGTCTTGTTGTAATTTTTCTGTTCTATATTCACTTAAAATACTCCACCGATGTTATGGCATTCCCTTAGAGAGTGACCATAGCGGGTGTGGGGTGTTACATAACCCATCATCAAATTTGCATGAAGCTTTAACATCCACTAATTTGTCCATTAGCTTTTAAGTGTAGTAAGTGGGATCCTCCATGATTATGTATGAGAATTATTTCTTCATTCCTTTGTATGCATATAAATCTTCATGAAGCCCTCTTCCATATGCACCAATATTCCTATAAAAATAACGAGAAATGTCCAAGTAAAAAATTCTCAAGATAACGTAAGCACAAAATTGACCATTTATCCTTTGTATGATGATGAATGTATGATATTTTGAAATCAATTGAATTATGGTTTAATCGCAATAAAATACCCACATATGACATTTATTTAAACTAAAACAAGAATAAATGTGTGAATAAATATGCATACTTACATGTACATCAAATACTGATTAACATAGAAACGTGTTTATTGTATGCTCTTATATTTTATCTTTGTAAATAAATAAATATTACTTTTGGTATTTTTTGTGTATTTTCATTGGTTATCAATAAATGTCTCATTCATTTCAATTAAAGGCCAATTTCAAAGAAAAAGCTACTTCCCCAAAGTAACGCTATCTCAATTACAAAAGAAGTTGTAGCTCACTGGTAAAGGCATAGAAATGTGTACAGAGTGGCCTGAGTTCGATCCTTGGAAAGTATTATTTTTATGAAGAAAGGAACACGAATGCTTCACATCCTGCCTCATGTGTTTTGAAGAATAAACGAACTAAGTGATATTATATATATATATAGTCATATTTATGCATCTGTGTATATATAATATGCACTTGATAATGATTTTTTGAAATTTGGCATAATCCTCTCCAAGAATTCAAATCCAATCAATCACATTTAATTTCCATGCAAAAAGAAAGGGAAGACTTTGATTACAAATCTCCAATTAAGCATACGCTTATCTTCCCACTGATTGTGCCATACATCAAAAGGAATACATTGATTACAAATTTTCAAATCAAGCACCATGAAAGGAATATTCTTTTATCTTTGGAAAGAATTTATATCATTATTGGCCTCATTATTCTCATAGAAAGGGGACTACATTCTTATAAATACACCTTGTATCCATTGTAGCTATTCATTTTTCCTGTAACCTATTCTCCATTAATAAAGCTCTCTTTTCTTTTAATTCTGTAATTTTTATTTTCATGGCAATTTGTATTGTCTAGTCAATTAGATTTGCTAGAACACAATTGCTATTGCAATTTCAATATTTATTAGTGATTGACCGTCTGATCAGATTCAGTGGTAATCCTAATTCTATTTTCCTGTTAATTTATTTCTATTCTGCAATTTTATTTCCAGCAACCTTTTTTATTCTTAATCATTGAACTGATCATAGATTCGATTAGATTCAAATCTATAATTCATTCAATTGCAGTTTTACTTGTTTTTATTGACAATTACAATTTTAGTTATCGGTTCAATTAGATTTGTTCTGAACTACATTGTAATTTCAATTTTATCCCATCTCCAAGATTTGTCTAACTCGCCCACAAAATTATGTAAATAATTTGATTTCATTTACCTCCCTGTGTTTGACCTGCATACTACACGATCTGTGCGCTTGCAGTTATTTTAAAATTCGTGCATTTCTAGTTCATAGAAAAGTATCGATCAAGTTTTAGGCACCGTTGCCGGGGAGGTAACGATTACATTTTATTATTTATTTAATTTCCGATTCGTGTTAGTTTTTATTTATTTATTTTTCTTTTTTTTTGTATAATAGAAAAAGTTCTTGATTTGTTGGTTTGGTATTAGTCATTGATACCATAATCATATAAACAAGAGGGAAAAAACTAGCATTTTCTTTTTGATTTCTTTCCTTTTTTATTCTCTTTTCAATCTTTACATTTCTTCATCTACAAGCCTATAATAAAAAAGAACAAAACAAAAACAAAAATAAATAAACAATTTCCTATTATTGTTCTGTTGTCCTTAATTCTTTTCCCTTTTCTCAATATTTTTTTTCCCTTTTTTTACACTTCTTTGCAATTTATTTCTTTCCAAAAGAAAAAATCCTTAATCTCACTTCTACTACTTGTATTCTTTTGCTACAAATTCTTCTCTTCCTCATCTAGACCTCCCACAACAATTCAAAATACACTGATTTTCAGCACCACTTTCCCTCACAGTCACCTTCTCCATTCTTCATCACCCCTAAATGTTCAACAAACTAAAACCTGCTTTCTCCACAAATCAGTCCTACATCCTCGCAGCGCCCATCCAAACAATACACACCACGTTCCCTTCAACTCTTACACCCATCACAAACCGCTTCATAACTTATCAGACTAGCCTTAGTCAATTGAAATCCAGCATCAACCATCCATAAACAACCCAAAAATTCACCGTCAACATCTCGGAAAAACTCACACTCCACCACGCAGTACCCTATAGCCACTCACCACAAACCGCTCATCAAAAATCAATTCGAACCCACAGTTTGCTACAACCACAATCTACATCTGACTGCAGCCAACGTTTCACTGCCACTCTCATCCCCACTTTCCACAAACCAACAGAACCCACCCTGCGTTTACATCCCCTCCGCAATTCACCAATTCGAAATCCCTGAAACTCTCTACTGCTTACCAATACCCATGGCTTCGTTGCCTCAACTCGAAATAGCATCCAACAACTATCCCGATCTTTTCAGCCCAACGTAGCAATCACCTCTGTCCAGTCCATAACTGCCCAGCAGCACCGTGACAATCAAATCACGATATCCACAAAACCGATCCAAATCCAAATCCCTAATTGATTAACAGCAGCAAAACCCAAAATACCAAGCCTAAAACAATATACATCCATAAACCAAACTACAGCTGCCTTCCGACAACCACAAAACCCAGTTCATCGTACCACAAAAAAACCCATCATAGCAACTGTCATCATCGAATTGCCTAGTTTATCCAAACACAAAAGCACCACAGCACCTCTTCTCCGAATACCCAACTTGCAGTTTTGATTCAAATCAGTCACGAAATCGAAACAAATATCTAATCGTCCAACACTTTGAACCGACCATTCTCCTCCCCAAATTCGAACAGCAAAGATTCGAAACCACCCACTACATCGAAACCCTAATTCAATTCAAAACAAAAACCGCACCATACACAAATCAAAAGAAAAAAACTGATTAGAATTTCGATGCATGATTCGTTGTCATCGGCTTGAGCTTTATGGTTTGAATTTTGGAAATTCGGTTCAGTGATTTTCAAACTCAGAAACCCGACCTTGTGAAGTTTGGATTTCGAATTGTTTCTGATTTTGATTGTTTTTTTCTGATAAAATTTGACTTTGACTTTGTTTTTGAGCGTTTTTTTTTTGTCTGAGAAATAGGGTGAAGGGGAGTCATTTTTTTGGGTTCGAATAGCACATTAGGGCGACTTGCTACCCTTCTTTTTGTTGTGAGCATGTGGCCTAATTTTTTAGCGCTCTAGTCTATTTGTCTGAGTAATTCTGAGTTTAGCTTTGTTTAGTTTCACTCTTTTGGTCTTTTTGTTTAGCTTAATTTTTTTTAGTTTTGGTTTTTCTTTTTTTAAGCTGAGTTAGTCTTGCGTGTTTTATATTTTCTTGTCATTTTGTTAGTTTATTTTTCTTCTTCTTCCATTTTAGTTCTTTTTCTTTTCGTTTGTTTGTTTCATTTGCTTTAAAGAAAAAAACAACAAGAAGAAGAAGAGGAAAATCGAAGGCCAAAGTGAGAAAGTTTTCAAGTAACAAACAAGGAGTACAGAAGTCAAATCGATTTGCAAACTGTTGGCTTTCATGCTATTCAATTGCACTGGACGGACTGCCATACCCCACTGTTAAAAAATTCTAAACTCTACAGGTTCTGCAGCTGCTTGAAAAATATAGAATTTGCTTGTAAAAAATTTCTGCCGGGGCAGCGGCTTGCTTGTACAATATTTTAAATTTCTGTAGTTGTAATTGTCTGATTTTTATGGTTGACTGATATTTCCATAACTGAAATCTTCATTCTCATTGTTTTCAACAATAAAAATAGACGTTGCAAAATAATATAATTGAAAAGTGGTGCCTTGTGAAGTTGACTGTCTCGTAAAATTGGATCATGGATATATAGTAGTTCAATTTATTGAACTATTAGCAAAAGAGGTTGCATACTACCCGTAAAAAATTGATTGTATCCCTTAGTATTTATATTATACGTGAACGACCATAAGACCTTCTTCCACCTTCTAATTGACTCAGTTAATTAATAGAGTACAACTCATTCTTTTATATTATTTTGAACGTAGAATAATTTCTGTCTTTTCTTGATTTCATTCAAATGTCTGATTCAAAAAAATCCTTGAGAGAACTATGGGTTAATAACCGGAATAGACGTCCTCTTGAAGAGTATGAGTATGAATTACAACTCATGAAAAAAAATCCAAAATTTTGTGAGTCCAATGCCAACAATTTTCAAAATTCTCCAACTGACCAACATTTTCAAAATCATAGAAATGATCGAAATTACGATTTCAATTCTAACTTCAATAATTTTGATTATGGGCCATATCCGCATCAAAATAGCGTTGAATCTCAATATGGATTTGACTCACATCAATATGGGGTTGTAAACCAAAATTTTCAAAATTATAGCCCATATCAACATCTTGAAAATAACCAATATTACAGTTTTCCGTCGAATTTCAACAGTTTTGGTTACGTTTTACAATCAAAATGGTTTCCAATATCACTGTCATTATTCTGACAATTCAAACAACCACCACATTGGAAATAATATTGATTGTGAAATTGATGTGGACTATAATTTTGAGAATCAAGAAATCCAAAACGAGGGCTCTCAAATCAATGATTCTGAAGAATATCTTCTTAACATTCTTAGAGAGAGGGAAGAAAGGCTAAATAAAAAGATGGATTAACTTCTTTGTTTAATGACATCTTTGAAAGAACAACGAGAACAACAAAATCAAATTCAAACAAGTGATGAATGAGAAAATAATCCATTCTTTACTGATAGTGAAAATTTTCAGATTACAACTTTGGAAATTGAGAAAAACGATCTAAATGAAGTTGTTCAAAATTCAACAAACGATTTGGACTTCGATTCTTTTCAGGAAAAAGATTTAAGCTCAGACTTTGATCTTCCTCTTTCAGGCTGCGAAAAACTTGAAATTCTAGAAATTGAACAGAATAAAAATCTTGAATTTTTCAATTCAAATTTGGAGAAGGATTTTAATGAACATGAATTTTTTGGATTGTATGAGGACGGGTTGCCAAATGAGGATGAAATTGAATCAAACCACCAATCCAAGTTCGAAAATTTTGATTTTGAGGTTTTAGACGGACTTGAAATTGTCAGTGTTGAAAATACGTTGTCAGTTAATAAAATTGAGAAATGTGACATATAGTCTTGAACAACACTCAGAATTTAAAATTCACGATGCAACTGAGTTTATATACGATCACAAATTTTTGGACAATTACACTGATAAATTTTTGGAACACATGAATCATCTTGGAAACACTATTTCTATGGAAAAACTTTGGGTTAGGATAACACTGGAATTTAAAAACTAGACTATAAATCTAGGTACAAAGATGAGATGGTTTTCAAAAACCTTTGCTTATTAGAAAACATGCCAAGACATAGTGGGAATGAAACTCATCGAGCTAGAACAAAGTGTGAGGGAAAAAGTTTGTGGCATTCTTTGCATCGCATACATCGCAAACACATATATCATTGTACATATGATCCATTCTTACATGTAGTTAGACTGCATTTCATTTTACAAATCATTTTGCATTTAATCCATCTCTGGGTTTTATCATTCAAATTTAGGAAACGTGCTAGAGTGTGGACACTGTTTAGTTCTAGTGTGGGGGAGTCTGCATTACATCCTTTTATTTTTCTTTTCATATAGGACCATCATGCATTTTAAATCGTAGTAACACGCCATTTTTTTTTTGAAACATGACTCATTTTAGATTGATATAATAAAATAAGTTAACAATTATTAGTCAGTTGATAGTATTTTTTTTCTCTCAACTAAGATTGAATAAGAAATATAATGAAAAGTTGAATTTTGAGAGATATTAGTGTAACTGGTACATAGGGAGATTCTTAGGTGATGGCCATGAAGTTTATTCTAAATTGTAGTCTTTGTTTAATGAGTGAAGGACTTAAAAATACTTATATTGGCTTTTCGAATCTTTAAAAATAAGTTGTGTTAAGCTGAATTCACGTAACTCTCTCTTATTCTTACATTTTCAATAATAATAATAGTAATCCAAGGGTATCTGACATTACTTGTAAATATAGCGTCGGTGTGCGAACCCGCCAAGCTTTATCCGACATGTTGTTGACAAAGTCAGCGTCAGTATATCTTAGTCTCATTTTATGAGTTGGACACCTAAGGATTACCGACATCTTTTTGACAAAGTCAGCGTCGGTCTGAACAATCTGCCAAGCTCTGTCCCAACTCTCCGTCAGTCCGCAAGGCAGTGCATGGGTTGTATACCTTGGTCTTTAAGTTAGGTGCATGTAATTAATCATAAATTTCAATTTTTATAGAGATAGAGAATAAGCGATGATGCCCAAACACTTCTTGACATTATTGATTTGACTAGTCATACACAAGGAATTTAGAATACCACTTTGCGAATTGTGACAAGCAAACTAAGAATTTATTTCATGGCTGCACTATGTTATCAACCGAACCAACTGGCCAAACTAGAACATAACATTTGAAAACTTGAATTATATTAAGAAATTTTGACAAGTTGAGGTATCTAAAATAAAATTAACTGACTAGAAATTGTTAATTTAATTTATTGTACCACTTTCCTGAAATAAGTCGTGTTTTCATTTTTATTTTCATTTGCATATGTCTGTTTCATTCATGTAGTTACATTAGAACCATAGCATACTGCATTTAGATTTTGTGGGTAGTATCCACTAAAAACCCTCACGAGACACCACTCATCCTACTAGGGACACCTAGAGGTTTAACGACTTGTTGCATACGCTCAATGCAATCGTGTTTCCTACGAAAGTGTGACCTATCTAGTTTAGTTTTTCATTTTTTTTACTCGAGGACGAGTAAAAGATAAGTGTGGAGGTATTTGATTAACATACATATGTGTTTAATTTATGCTCTTATATTTTATCTTTTGAAAATAAATAAATATTACTTTTGGTATTTTTGGTGTATTTTCAAAGGTTATCAATAAATGTCTTATTCATTTCAATAAAAGGCCAATTTCAAAGAAAAAGCTACTTCCCCATATTAACACTATCTCAATTGCAAAAGAAGTTGTAGCTCACTGGTAAAGGCATAGAAATGTGTACAGAGTGCCTGAGTTCGATTCTTGGCAAGTATTATTTTTATGAAGAAAGGAACATGAATGCTTCACACCCCGCCTCATGTGTTTTGAAGAATAAACGAACTAAGTGATATTATATATATATAGTCATATTTATGCATCTGTATATATATAATATGCACTTAATAAGGATTTTTTAAAATTTGGCGTAATCCACTTCAAGAAATCAAATCCAATCAATCACATTTAATTTCCATGCAAAAAGAAAGGGAAGGCTTTGATTACAAATCTCTAATTAAGCATAAGCTTATCTTCCCGCTGACCGTGCCATACATCAAAAGGAATACATTGATTAAAAAAATTCAAATCAAGCACCATGAAAGGAATATTCCTTTATCTTTGAAAAGAATTCATATCATTCTTCGCCTCATTTTTCTCATAGAAAGGGGACTACATTCTTATAAATACACCTTGTATCCATTGTAAACAGCTATTCATTTTTCCTGTAACCTTTTCTCCATTAATAAAGCTCTCTTTTCTTTTAATTATGTAATTTTTATTTTAATTGCAATTTGTGCTGTCTAGTCAATTAGATTTACTAGAACACAATTACTATTGCAATTTTAATATTTATTAGTGATTGACCATCTGATTAGATTCAGCGGTAATCCTAATTTTATTTTCCTGTTAATTTATTTCTATTCTGCAATTTTATTTCCAACAATGTATTTTATTCTTAATCATTGAATTGATTATAAATTCGATTAGATTCAAATCTATAATTCATTCAATTGCAGTTTTATTTGTTTTTATTGACAATTACAATTTTAGTTATCGGTTCAATTAGATTTGTTCTGAACTACATTGTAATTTCAATTTTATCCCATATCTATGATTTGTCTAACTCGCCCACGAAATTATATAAATAATTTGATTTAATTTACCTCCCTGCGTTCGACCTGCATACTACACGATCTATGCGCTTGCAGTTATTTTAAAATTCGCGCTTTTCTAGTTTATAGAAAAGTGCTGATCAAATACCCCCATACTTATCTTTTTATTCATCCTCGAATAAAGAAAAAAAAACTAAGATAAATCCGTTTTCATAGGGAGCACGATTGGATTGAGCGTATGCAACAAGCCTTTAAACCTCTGGGTGTCCCCAGTAGGACGAGTGTTGTCTCGTGAGGGTTTTCAACGTATACTACCCACAAAATACAAAAGTTAAATGCAAAAAAATTTTTTACAAAATGCAAGATTCCAAAATATTTACAAGATGAATGCAAGTTTTCAAAAAAAAAATTCAAATGGGTAATTTACATTCAAACAAGACATCGAAAGAGTTAACACAAATTTGGGTCGTCACTATGAAATTTGAGTCTGTTACTAATCAAAACTTCAAACAAAAGTCATGTTATCGTCACGAACTCCTCTAGCTTGGCCAGTTGTTTAGGTAGAAACATAGTGCAAATATTAAATGAATTTTGTAATCGATATCAACAATCGTAAAACGGCATCTCAACTTCCTTTTTGTTAACACGTTAGATCAAATAAGTGAAGAGTGTGCTTGGATTTTAAGTGCCACTCTCTCTTTATTACAAAATATTCACATTATTACTATTTACAAATACCTTGGTATACCACCCCTACACTGCATTACGACTTACATGAGGGTCGGTAATCCTAAGGCGTCCAACTCATAAAATGAGACATAGTTATACCGATGCTGACTTTGTTAACAAAATGTCGGAAAGAGCTTGGCGGGTTTGCACACCAACGCTAGATGTACTAGCAATGTTGGATACCCTGGGATTATTATATATATATATATATATATACACACTTCTTCTTCTTTTTTTTACATAAGAGAGAGTTAAGCGATAATATCTTAGCACAACTTCACTTAAAAAAATCTAAAACGTTATCGCAAGTAGTCTAAATCAACCATTCATTTAATCGGATTACAATTCAGAAAATATTTCATACCCATCACCTAAGAATCTCCCTATATACCAATTACACTAAATTTGCTCATAATTCAAACTTTTATTCCGTTATTTGTTAAGAGAAGTAAATCTCCAAACATTTCAATCGAACGACCAAAATTGTATGCTAACTCCATCATGTTTTATTTAAAAGTAAATAGGAATGCGAAATTCTTTTTTTTTTTGAATGAAAAAAAGGAAAATTCTATGCAAAACCAAAATAAATATGAAACTCCCCTACACTTGATTTGGACTGTGTCCCCACAGTCAACACAAATGGAAAGAAAATGAAAATTTTGAAAATATGACGTATAATTACAAGAGAAAAGAAAAAAATTACAGTATATCAGAAAATAAATTAACAAAAAGTAAATGAAACAGTCCTCTAAAAACCGATTCATTTGTCTCTTCAAGTATGAGAGACATGGCTTAAGCTTGAAAAACCAAATCATAAAAGATTTCGAATTTGAACGTGTATTTGGAAAAACAAATGTCGTTTTATTAAAAATCAATTGAGTTGCTTTATTTTCGATGACTTTTAGGGAAGATTAAATAAATGGTTGAAATTCATGTTTAAATTTACCAATTTGAATTTCAATTTTATCATTAAAAATTTGTTCAAAAATATTGATTTCAAAATCCAAATGGTGATTAAAATCTACCTCACTAAAATTCAACTCATTTTCGGAAAGTCCAAAAAATTTGTGCTCATCAAATTCGTCTTCCTTTGTTGAATTTTCAACAACTTCAATGCATGTATCATTTTCAAAATCCAAAGCTGTTGTTTGAAAGTCGTTAATTTCAGAAAAAGGAATATCAAATTTGAGATTTGGTTCCACCCTCTCAAAAGAATTGAAATCCAACTCAATTATCGTGTTTTCAATAATTTCGTTAAGATTGTTATTTTCAGTTTTAAAGTTGTTATATGAATATCATCAATTTGGGTAAAAGAAGGATTATCATTCGAATCGTCACACGTTCGGTTTTGATTATTTTGTTTATCACGAAAATTCAAGTAGTCTTAAAACAACAAATTCGTGTGATTATTGTGAATTTCATTCATTTGCTCAACAAAATCAAATTTATAATTTTTTGCATGAGAATTTTCAATTTGAAATTGCTAAGAACAAAAATTTTCAGTTGCACCAGAACTGAAATTATTCGCATTACCAAAACCATTTGAAAAGTTATTCACATTTCCATTTGGAATTTGCAATTCATTTTGGAGTTCGAAATTGGATTGACAAGGGTTATAATCAAAATCATTTGAATTTGAAGTTGAATTTGAATTTTGATTATTTTGGAAACTTTGACTTGAACTGTTGCACAAATATGAATTGCACCATTCATTTATTCTTTGATTTTGGTGTGTGTTCATTTCAAGTAAAGGTTCAATTTTTGTTTCAAGAGTTGAGGTTTGATTGTCATTTTGAAAATTTTGTGGTGCAAAATGAGGATTATTTTGAAAATTTTGAAAAGTTGGTGGTGTAAAAACCACATTGTTTGTACAATAGTTGTTATTAAAATATTCATATGAATTTGGTGTAAAATTATACGGATTATATTGATTTTCACAATTATCGTAGAATTCGTGAGGATAAGGAAATTGAGACATTTTCAAGATAATTTTTTTTGGTATGAGAAAAAGAATTATTAACAAAAGAAAATTGTTTTTTTTTTCGATTTTTGTATTTTTTTTCATATGCATGAACCTAATGCAACTATATGAATGCAAATTATTTATTTACAAATTTCTAAAATTATATAACGACGGTTAAATTAATTTCAATAAAAAATTCTCAGCTAGTTAAAGGACAAGAGTTATCAATGCACTAGGAATCACCCTAGCAATGCAACTGAAGGTTTAAGTACCTTCAGAGGAACAACCAATATAATATTTACAAATCACCATAATATTTATAAACGGTTATTACTCTGCCGTAGTCTAAACACCGAGAAATAAATCGTTAGAAAGAATTCAAGTTGTCAAAATAAAACAGTGTCCTTAGAAAAATTAAAAATAAAATAAGACGAATGCAAAACAGAAATTAAACGTGAATTAACAATGCAGCTACGAACGAATTTTTTGTTTTGTTTTTAACTTTATTTTTTAAATGTAAATGCAAGCAACCAACAATGCAAATAAAAAAACAAGGAAAGAAAACATATACCAATGCGTGCAGATTAGCAAAAAAATTTAGCAGCATTTTTTTATTAAGCAAGCGAGCGTAGAGCCAAGTAAAGCAATCCCAAGAAAAGCAAACAGATCAGTCTTTGAGCAAGTAATCCTCCTTGAGATTTTCTGCAACCTAAAAATGAAGACAATGTATATACAATTGGCAAGTATTTTTTTGTGTGTTTTTTTTTGAAAGAAAAAGAAAAGAAAATAAGATAAAAACTAAATCAAAAATCCTATCAAATTAAAATACTCAATAGTGACACAGCCTACTCAAAACTTACACAAACCGAAGCCTACTAAAAAACGTTTTTTTCCAATGATATACTAGAGATAATGGCCTAAGAAAAATCAAAACAAAAATTCAAAGAACACAAAAGACAAAGAAAATGATGGTCGGCTAAGTAAGAACTTACAAGGAAACAAAAATCACCACAATACAAATGAAATTAGATGAGAATAGAGATCGCACGCAACCTAACAAGCCCAAAAGTCAAAAACGGATATTCGTAACCCGATTTAAGACAATGCAAGTGCAACCATACCAGATGAATTCTTTTCTTAAAATCAAATCGCGAATTCCCTTTTTTTTAGTCTTTAAAATCAAATCGTATATTTCTCGAACACAATTCAATACTTTACCATACTAATTGGAAGCGGTGGAAGATTGGATTGTGAGAGTCGAGTAGAGGTTGATTTGGAGGTGGCGAATTGGGGTTTTGAAATTTTGGATTGAATTGCATGGAGGTTAGTTTGTTTTTGGTTCGGTTGTTTGAGAGCAGAAGTGTTGAAGGTGGTGAGGAGCGGTGACTGGAGGGGGATGTTTGGTTTGAAATGGTGCAGCAGAGGGAATGTGTATGGGTATAGATGGTGATCTGTAGAGAAGAAGTTAGTGATTGTAGATGGCAGATTGGTAGGGTTTTTGGTTGGAGTTATATGGAGAAGGTAGAAAAATGGAATTCAGATGCGTGGGTAGAGAGCTATATACTGGTGATGAAATAGAAGATTGTGAATTGGCAGAGAATTTAAAGCAGCAGTATTATCAGAGAGAAAAAAATTAAAAAGAAATAATTTTAATTAATTACTGGAAAGAAAAGAAAGAAGGCAAAGAAGGGAAAGAAAATTACAGAGTGAGTAAAAGGAAAACAATAATTTTTTTTAATTATTTGCAAGGAAAAAGGAAAGAAGTTTGGAGAAAATTTTGAAAGAAATCAAAGAGAGGAAAGAAATAAAAGAGAAAAAAATGGAAAGATTTTCTATTTGTAAGAACTGAAAATGAATTGAAGGTGGAAAGATATAGATGACAGAAAAGAAAGAAATAAATGAAAGAAAGAGAGCAAATTGTAGTGAAAACATGAAAGAAAATGAAAACAAAAGGCAAGCTTTTTTTCTTCTAATAAGCCTAATGGAAGACAACGATACAAACAAATAAACACCCAAATACACAAGCTAACACAGTTGAACAACAATAAAAATGCACAACAAACACATTTTTATTTAGGGAAACTACCCAAAATAGAAAATAACACTAAAAAGGAACACAAAAGGAACAACCATAAGCAAACAAACGTTGAATCTAACAACAGACACACACTAAAACCTTTTTTTAGAAGACTAAACACAATGAAAATAACCACAAACACAAAATCAAAAGCGAACAAAATGGAACAAAGTAAACACACAACTATTTATTTATTAAGGAGAAAAAAATAAGAAAATTAACTCGAAGAATAAAATCAAAATCAAATTCTTTCCCCGGCAATGGCACCAAAAACTTGTTCGACGACGAATATTCTATGAATTAGAACACCGTCGTGAAGTGTAATCAACCGCAAGCGCATGGCGTACAAATGTTAGTACGTGGCGAATACGAGTCGATCCACAGGAAAAGAAGTAATTTCAATCTTATTCAATCAAATTAAACCAAAATTCGGATTGATCTAACTAACAAAAACTAATTAACACTAGAACTAAGTTGAGAGCTAAATATGAAATGAAAGCAATTTAGAGGTAAAGCCCCTCTCATATTTATGCAAATTAACAAACGTACGATTTATGATCTCCATTATGTGATAGAAATGCAACATTTAAACCACTTATTATTCTCATGAAAATGAAACTAAAGAGAAAACCTATTTTAAGTATGGCTTATGAACAATTAATAGAACTATAAACCATCAAATTTTATTCTTACTTTCATTTCAAAATCAATAATCACTTAGCAAATATTGATGTCATTTGTGTTTACATTGACTAACCATATCCTACTATGTTGTCAACAAACATAGACTATCAAAATCAATTGTATAAACTTACGTCAAAATCCACTAACATGAAGCACAAATTAGAGATCACAAATCATACAACTGTTGGACTTACATAAAGTTAGAGAGCATCATTACCCTCAAATGAAAGGGATTAGCTACTTATATGTGTTATCGAATCAACACATGTAAGTTTCAACATAAATATGAACAAAAGAAAAGAAAGATGTAATTAATAACAATAAAATAGATCTAAACTACTTGCATAAAACTGAGATTACATAAGAAAAATGGCTAAGAAACCATGGAAGAAAAAAAATAGAGGTTTTGATTTCAGCCTTCACTCTAAACTAAATAAAATCCAAGATCCTTTTTACATCAACATACATGGGTTATTTATACATGAGTAAAACCCTAATTCACTTTAAGCGTGCTACCAATAATGCCCTTTAGGAAGTGTGGTCACCAAGTAATCATCAAGCTTTAATTAATCCATCATCAAATTTTCCTAAAGCTTTAACATCCACTAATTTGTCCATTAGCTTTTAAGTGTGATAAGTGGGGTCCTCCATGATTATGTATGAGAATTATTTCTTCATTCCTTTGTATGCATATAAATCTTCATGAAGCCCTCTTCCTTATGCACCAATATTTCTACAAAAACAATGAGAAATGTCCAATTAATTTTTTTTCAAAATAACGTAAGCACAAAAATGACCATTTTTCCTTTGTATAATGATGAATGAATGATATTTTGAAATCAATTAAACTATGGTTTAATCACGATAAAATACCCACATATGACATTTATTTAAACTAAAATAAGAATAAATGCGTGAATAAATATGCATATTTACGTGCACATCATGAGTAAAAGTCGAAAATGAAGACGCTGGTCGAAGACGTTTAGGCTATTTCTGATGTCTCACTTGGAAAGTACACCCAAGTAGAGGTAATAAGTGGTGATCGTCCAGTTATGCTTGGAGATCACCGGATATGCGAGGATCTCTCTCCTGTATTGGACATATAGGATGAGGAATAAGGTGCCTCCGGTTTCGTTCAGTCCCAGAAGGAACTTGTAAATGGATTGTATGTTTTACATTGTACTTCGCGCTGTATTCATTGATCTCTACTAAATATGTATCTGTTTGGTGGAGAAGAATTTATTTTCTTTCTTAACACCCTTCTCTGAGACGTATGAACTTAGAGGTTATATATTGGTGGAAATCAATGGTATAGTATGGATTGACAATGTGGCATGCTAATATGCAATGATCAAGGCTTTTTGTTGAAAATAAGGGCCTTGTGGATGAGGATCAAAGCACGACTTTAATTAGCATAACTTTGTGTATAGCATTAATTCGCAAGCTTCACACCCCGTTATGAGTCAAAAACGGGATGAGGACAATAGGGAGTGCATGCGCTCCTTTCTAGCTGAGAGTGGTGTCATGGTATGGAGTCCAAACATTTTTACTTATGTGGATGATGAATTGCGAGGAGCCTCGGATATAGAGACGACTAAAAGGCTTATATGGTCGACGTACTGACCAGGTTGTATGTCCTATAGGACCAGGAAACGTATTGCTCAGGAATAAATAATCCACAAACATTAGTGCTGACCGGCCCTGCCGCTAACCAAGGGTTGCCCATAGGTGTGATCCTGGACATCTTGCTAGAGGTGATCCGAAATCGGTGAGGAAGATCCCTTGCCTCGACTGATAGATGGAATCCAATTTCTAATAAGCGACTTTTTGATTGTAGTTGTAAACCTATGTGGCGACATAATATATGGTACCTATGCCATCTATGATTGATACATTTATATTCGAAGTTGCTTTCTACACAATGCACCTATAATAATATGAAAATTATTTGTTTTAAAGCATATCAAGCATGTTTGGCTATTATAAGGTAAAACTCTATCCTCCTGCTTGCGTTGCATTGTGTGATGGGACTTGAGTCTTATAATAGCTTCATTTTTCAAAAAGCATTGTGTTATTTTATTTTAAGCTGATATTCATGTGGACTAGAGCCATTCCGTGTCGTACGGCATGGTCCCATGATTTTTCCCACTTTTAATGTACGTTTTAATAACTGTTTTAGTTCTCACACCAGTCCCATGACTAACCTGGAGTTTATTGTTTTCATCTAAACTCTGAGTACCCATATTTTCCACACGGGAAGCTAGTAGTTTTGGTTTTGCAGATATTTATTTAACATGATCCTAGTTTATGACTGGAGCTGTATTCGAAAAGCTTTAAATCCGTGTATTTCTTTCAGCTGTGGTATTTGGTGATTTTTCGCTGTGTATTGTATTTATACATTTTTACTTCAGCTGCTATGCAAATTATTTATCTCTGGTATTATTTTTCTGCTGTGTAATATTTATTCGCACTCTGATATTCTTGTACTATGATGTAAATTGTTGTAATAGCAACAAAAAATTCTGCGGTTCTGTGTTCCGATGCATCGTGTTCTCAAACAATCTGAGTTCTCTAACGGTCATGGTCGGTTTAGCGATCGATTCGGACTGGGCGAAATTTGGTGCATGACACTTTCTTAGCATATAACAAATACATCATGCTCATAACATGATAACCAAATCATAACCACAAACATGCCAAAGATTCAAGCATAAAACAATCAAACCATATGATAAATATAATTTATTAAAGATAAAATTTTGATATAAAAATATGAGCTTTACTCACCTTAAACTCGACTAGATTCTTCCTAGATTTCAATTTGATAAAACTTGACTTCTAAAAGGCCTAAAGACCAAAACAGAGCTCAAACACGAAGAGCAAGGCTCGACATGGGTTTGCAAGAAGGGGTGGGGCTTGGACTTGAAAGACTTATCATCGAATTAACAAAAATAAAACCCGAAAATTGGTCATTTTAAGACTGATTTTTGGATATGTCAACATCGAATATGAAACAGTGGTCAAATGGAAAGTTCTTCATTTTCTCGCCTCTAAAGTTTCAAAAAAAAAACACTACTTTTTTTTGAGTGAGATATGGCCGAAAGAACACAAGGTATTTTCGAACCTAGAAATCTGTGACCGGAAAATGAGTTTGAAATAATTGAAATTTTGACATACTAAAATTTAAAACTTGAAAAAAAAATTTGAAAATGTAGCCAACTCAATTACGCTGAATTTAAAAATTACTTGAATTGGATCACTGTAGATTGAGTTATGGCCTTTGAAATTGGAGGCTTGTATTTGAAAGAGGAGGAGTTAGAAATGAAAAGGAGGAGTTTATGACAAAGTTTGAAAACATCTAAAAGCTAAAACTTAAATTAAAAAAAACGAAAATAAAAGAGAAGCCATTTAAAAGTTTTTAAAGCTTTAGAAAGGAAAAGGAATTTTGGAAAGAAGTGGAAATGAAATGAAAGAGAGAGAGAAAAGAAAGGTTATTTTTATATAAATGGAATTTGCAGAATTACCAAAATGCACTACTACTATACATTCCTTAACTTCATGTCACTCACCTCCTTTCTTATATATTAATTTACACCTCATGTTCTTCTTTCTAATATCATTATTACATTAAAGTACTATGTGTCTCATTTTCCTTAATTTAAGTACTTTTCTTTTCTTTCTTTAATCTTACTTAACATCACATCTTACTTTGATAACATATTTAACTGCCTATACTAAGTTTACTTTAACTTACATGTATGTTTTATATTTATATATGAATATTAACAATATTTTAAATAACTTTTACACTACCAGTAATTAACCTTTTTGAAAAAATTCTTTAGTCATATTTTTTGTTTTTCTTTGAAATATTTATTTCTATAAAATAAATTAAAAATTTATTTTCTTACCATTTATCATAAATCAAAGGAGGGTATTTAAATTGTAAAAATCCATTAATTTTTTAATATTTAAAATTAGTTAAATAATATTACAAATCAAAGTGATAAAATACAGGGTTGTTACGTGTGTTATCTTAATCAAGTTTGGAAAATAGAACTTTGAAATTTAAAGGATTCTTAAATACATGATGTGATATGATAATATTTAAATAAATCAAAAATCAAAAACTAAAAACCAAAAGAGCACATGGGTTCAATGTCTTTACAACAAAAGCACTTAATAATTTGTACTAATAGGAGCTTGAAATGATGGAAGTGAAAAATAAAGTAATAGGCAAAGAAAAAATGAATTTTTTATTTTTATATTTAATTTAGCATGATGCGGTATAAATTGATTTTAAATAAATAGAAAAAAAAAGATAAACAAGAAGGCAAGGGGAACATAAGGACAAGGGAAAAGACTTAATAAATTGTATAACTTCATGAAGTGGGGAAATGTTGTACTGATGTAAAAAGTTTGTACAAAACTAATAAGTATTAATAATTAAAGAAATGTGATATGTAAAATTATGGAAGGGATATGTGGCCATTTATCAATCTATAAATATTCTCTCTGGTTTCATTCTCTTTCATTACAAAAGTAAGTCCTAATTCATAATAAAAGAAGTAAAAGCAAGTTCAAATGTAAAAGAGGAGAATAAAATCAAGCAATAAAGCAAACATGTGATAAGATTTCAATACAAATTTTTAATTGAACAAAAAGGAAATATATAAATAACCCAAAAGGAGATAATAGCCAATTTCCTGTGGCTTACTAAAACGGTCTAACAAAGGCTAGGACCGTAAAAAGAAAAGAAGGTAAAAGCCAAAAAAGGACCCACCAAACTTAAAGAATACAAACAGTCGCCACTCACACCGAAAATGCAGACTGAACTCTAATAATGAGAAAACAACAGGAAAACCAGATGGTATGTGAAACAAAAGTCGTCAGGTTAAAGGCCACAGCAATCAGGAAGCACGCGGGGCATAATGAGGAAGCCTTAAATAAGCCGATGAAGGAACAGAAGCCTCCAATCACAGCTAGAACTAAAATACGTGAAAGTGCAAATCCGACATCCCAAGGGAGTCCTAAGCTATCATAACCAAGAGTTAGCCTAAAGATAAGTCAAAGACCGCAAGCTCCAAGCTAGACCTCTTGCTCCATCTACCCAATCCAACCCAAAGAAACCTATAGACCATGCCATGCATGACTAGAAAACAACATAAAACCCGGGGGTATATGAAATAAGCGGTAAAAAACAAGAAATAATCAACCTATCCCCTTACACGGGGAAGGAGGAGAAGTTGTGACATTTAAAAGTACGCACCAACCGAATAGAGCGGGACCCAACATTTCCCGTGAAAGGCCTACCACAGAAGGCAAGGAATGGGTCATTCCTTACCCTACGAATGATGGTAGGAGGATCCATAGGAGACTCATCGGAAATGGCCTTGTTTCGCGAGTACCAAAGCCAAAGGTGCCAATAGATAAGACACGGAATCAGACGAAAAAGAGTTAAACGGTTAGATTTGCCTAGGATGTCGGACCACCAGTCTCTCATTAAATCTACAAGGGAAGTGGAACTGCTACGGAGACCAACTAAATTTCCGAAGTAGTTCCAGACAAATCTAACATAGGAGTTGAAGGAAAACAAATGAGCATTGGACTCCAAGTCACTGACTCGACAGCATCTGCAACGGGACACGATTAGGATGTCAATCCTTTGAAGATTGTGGTCTAGCAATAATGCTTCATGAAGAGTTTTCCACATGAACAAAGAAACCTTCGGAGGGAGTCGGACATCCCAGATGAAAGAGAAAATAATGAGCGTTGGAGAAATGGTCCTCGCCGATCTCCAAGCCGTCTTCATCGAGAAAGGACCGCCATCCCAATCTGATCCACCACCATGTGAATTAGAGAAGGCCTTCATGGATTGCATCCGTTTCCATGTCTCACTAGCATAGAATGCAATACCGGCGAAATTCGACCTAAAGTCTGCATATTTAGCATGGAGGGAACTTGCCCGAAAGTAATTGTTTGCTCCAAACCGTACCCACAACCTGGCATAGGCAGTGCAGATTTCATTAGGAGTTCGAAGGCCAAGGTCCCGTTCACTTTTGGGATAATAAACGATGTCCCAAGAAATCCAGTGATGATGAAAAGCATTGTCCTTCTTATCCCAAGAAAAAAACGAGGCCAAAGATCGGTAAGAACGGAAGAAGAAGGAAGTAGGAGTCGTAGCAACAAAGACATGCGAACCTATAGAGTTGAGTACCGGCTTTATAAGAAATGGTCTTCCTGCTTGAAAAAGAAGAGTCGCATTCCACTTAATAATCTTTCCCCTAGCTTTGTCGGTTAGGAGATCGAAAATAGCGTTGAGCTTCTAACCAGGTAATGAACAATACCGAGGTAAGGAAAGGGAAGGAATGAAGCCTTGAACCTGGTTAGGTTTTCGATCCAAGAAGACTTTACTGGAGACAAGTCTTTCACAGGGACTGGAAAGCAAATTCTTTATCCATAGCAGGCCAACTCATTCTCATCAAATCTGTTCTTTCAGCCATGCCTTCCTATTGGATGTCTTTCCATAAGATCCCTTCCTGGGTTGTCAACAAAATTGATTCAATTCGTAGCTCTTTCCTATTGAATGGCGGTAAAATTAAAAGGTTAATCAATTGGCAAACAGTATGCCTCCACAAAGATCATGGAGCCCATGGAGTCCCCAATCTTGCCTCTTTTAACCTTGTGTTGCTCACTAAGTGGATATGGCATATTCTTTCGCCAGGGCAATTTATCTGGAAGGATTGGATTTTGATGCGCCACTATAACTCTAACCCATTCCTTGTTCTCCCCTTCCCGCCAGATTCGAGACCGTCATCGTTCTGGTCCGGCGTTTTATCTACTCTTCAACGTGTCAAATCTCTTTTTCATGTTAAGGTGAACAATGGGGAATCTTGCCTTTTTGGTTTGATATTTGGAAGAAGCAGCTTCCAATCTCCAAATTAATCCCAAACATAGCATCATTAAATCGATTCAGTCTTTTACCAGTTGTAGAGGCTTTTGAGGTCGGCCCAATAGGCTTTTGCCCCTCGTCTTTCTTTGGGCTTGACACTCTTAACGAATTATTTTCCATTGGGAAGATTATAAATACATCGCTTTTAACTAATGGGCTTGGTACATAAACTAGGGCTTTGGGCCCTTCAAATAAATTTTCCATGGCGGCATGTTACAAATTCTTAACCTACCCAGGCTGCAGCTTCTCCTTTTCCCACATCTGGAATTGTCATCTTCCTCCTCGCGTGATTCTCTTTCAATGGTATCTAATTCAAAATAGCATTAACACTAAGGACAGACTCAGTCGGCTCAACATCAATGTTGATCCTATCTGTGTGCTTTGCAACCTTCAGAATGGATCTCTCACGCATCTCTTCTTTGAATGTGATTTCTCTTCCACATTATGGGCTACAATCAGTTCATTTCTACTTGGTTTCATCCCAATTTTCCGCTCCTTTGAGTATTGGCAGCATAACCCCCATGATCTGAGGCTTGATTCCTTGGTGGCTCTCTTCTCCTAGAGTATTGGTTAGAACAGAATGCTCACGTCTTTGGCAGACCCAAGAAGCTCTTCATGGGAATATGTTAGCACATTCTACATCGTTTCGAACTATGGACAGGCACAGGCAGACATGCTCGCTTCAGGCTAACTCTTCTGAGGCCACCGTCTCCTAGGACGCAAGGCAATAGCTCCCTTTTTCACTTATAATGCTAAGCTTGGGTTATGAATGCACGATTATGCTTTATTTTGGTTGTGTATTTATATGCTTTATATCCAGCTGCTTATGTACGTATTATGTGACTTATCTGAGCTTGCTCTAAGGACCTATATGTTCTAGACTTCATTGCCATTTGTTGGGCCAGTCAACCAGATTATATATCTAGCTATATATATATATATGCATAACCGGTTATGTAGCTTCACGCTACACACCTATCTTCCTCAAAAAAAGTCTTTCATAGGGACAAAACAATTTTTCGTAGAGTTAACGAGTTGGCCCGAGCACCTACCATACTAGAGGATGAAGCGAAGAAGTCGACAGATGGAACGACGGTCACCATTAGTGAAAATGGTAATGTCGTCCGCAAAGGATACTCGGAATGCCAAACCTCTAGATTCGGCCCGCTATCGTTAGAGAATGTAATCCTCGTATGAAAGCCTCGGCAGCAATGACAAAAAGAGTTGACGAAAGGGGAACTCCCTGACAAAGACCCCTTCCGTACTAGAAAAACCCTGTGGTTGATCACGAAGAACCAACAGTTAGAGATAAGCCTCTAGATAATATCGATAAGGGATTCCATAAAACCGAAATCCCTCGGAACCTTGATGATGAAGAACCAAGACATACGGTCGTAAGCTTTAGCCATGTCCATCTTGATGACCACATTAGAACCTCTGACCTTACGATCGATCTGGGAAACCAGCTCCTAGACTAAAAGGATGTTGTTAGTGATCAATTGTCCTCTAATGAAACCAGCCTGAGAGGAAGAGATGACGCGATAGAGAAAAGGATCAAGACGTGAGGTTAGCACCTTAGTGAAAACTTTGTTGGAGAAGTTACATAAGCTGATCGCGCGGAAATCCGCGCATGAGCAAGAATTTATGCACTTAGAGATAAGGACCAAATTGGTGGAAGTCCAACCCTTAGGGAGAGCTCCGCTAGAGAAGAAAAACTGGATGGCAAGACAAAAGTTTGCTTTGGTAATCATCCAGACACTTCTATAAAACACGTCGTTGAAGCCATCAGGACCACTAGTGCTGTCCTTGCTGAGAGAGAAGACGCAAACCAGATTTCGTCCAAGGAAGGAGGAGCAACTAGGTCGACACAATCAAATGGTAATCCCAAGGATAAAAGCTCCACAAATGGGGAGCTTAGAAAGGAATGGAAGTGCGACAAAGTAGTCTTATTTCAATCCAAAATTTAAGGCATAGAAACTCACTCTAGCTTGAATATTGTTATAAATTTCGAAATCAGTAAGTATGTGAATTAAATGTTGGATTCGTTATGTTTCCGTATGTGTACATTCTTCAAATTTTAAATGTCTATATATGACGACCGCCCATAACTCCTGCACTTAACAAGGGAAATAATGCACTGAAAGACGTGCCAGACAGCTATGGACGATCATCGAGATATGAAACACAAGCGGAACCTATCATATAACTCACAGCGCAAGGATAAAATATAATAGAACAAATACAACAGGAAATAATAGTGAAGCACATTTGAGTAGAAACTTGAACTTTCATAACAACTAGAAAGAATATCCGTACATCCTTGGATTACAACATAAGTGTATGTACAAACTGCCTCACTACATGGTCACTCAGAGAATCATACAAAATAAGCAACAGCGGAACTTCAACTATAAATGAATAAAAATAAACTGATACGTAAGCCTCCTGCTCGCCATCGATATGCAACATCGTCCACTAAGATCTGCTACATATAAACTACTACTCGGTCTGCCCATCTAACAAATGGATGAAAAGCCCAAGGTAATAAGAGGGAAACATAAACCTTGAGTCAGACAACAGTCTTAATGAGCGATAAAACAACTAACTAACATCATTAATAAAGTATATGAGAATAAGTAGATAAACCAACTAATCTACCCATATCAACATAGAAGAACCCAACCTGCCTTCCCCCACATCCGACAGTGATAGTTTACAAGCAACTCGCAGTAACCAGACAATAGCAATTATAACAACCAATTATATCTCACGTAAATCATCCTAATCGAACTCAACATTCCTCAAGCACAAACCCCAAAGGCCTAAACCAACATCAGACAAGCACCCTAGAAACATCACCTTAGACGTCAAACAATCTACGTGAGACGGTACAAGTAAAACAACCAACATTCATGACTCTAGATATCACCACCAATCCTGCTTTGAAACCATCATAATCGTATGATGGCCAATTTTGCCATTCATCAAGGGCTAATGGTAACTCCGGTTCTAGCAAAACTCCATACACTTTCGCGACTCGTATCTCTAGGCCCATCATAACTGCCCAGCGTATTCGACCATACAACTGATCTTTTAGGCATCCCTATTATGCCCCTGCTTTGAGTCCGCTAGAACCTACGACAACGATTATCCCTCAGCCTTCGATATCTCTGGTCATCATCACTGGAGACTATCCATAGCCCAAGCACCTTCTTGAGCAACCATTATCCACAACTCAACATCTTTGAGCGATCTTCTCATTCATTTCATTTCATCGATCAACAAACACTTACAACACTTCGACATTTCTCCTTGAACTCACGTCGAAGCCACGTTCCTTCCCGAGCCAAAAATATCATCATTATTTGGCCAATATAATCGGGTCATTTTCTGCCCAATAGATAGGTCACTGAACGACCCAACTCTTCAGGCGACCCGACCAAGCTCCAACGACTTAACTCTCCAAGTGACCCGACCAAGCTCCAATGAACTAACTCTCCAGGTGACCCGACCAATTCAATTGACCCAGAACTTCCAGAGACCCGAATACGAATGACCTAAGCTTGGACGACCTGAACACAAACGACCCGACTCAACTATGTCATGTTATCACCATTTCTTGAGTAACAAGCCACATGAGTGCAACGTCATCGACGACCCAAGTCATGCGATCCATGCCAAAAACGACCCAAGCAAGAAAAACGACCCAACTCCAGGATTTTCCAATCTAGCTCCAATCTTGATCAAATCATCACTAAATGAAAATATTCGAACAACTCATCCAAATCATCCAATTCAACAAACAACACTTTATGAAATCATCAACAACACTAAAACGACAATTATTCATCAATAATCATATAGAATTCACCAAATCATGATAAAATAACGAATAAACTAAAACAATGGATCTAACTTACATAAACATATGAATTAATATAGAAATTGCCTGTTTTAGTTGCTAGATTAGATCCTATGGTGATTAAAATGAAAATACACTTACCATGATGTAGATCTAGGTGAAAACAACTTAAAAGATGAAAATAAGATCAAACAACCCATATACTCGATTGAACCCGCATGAGAGATGCTTATCACTCACCAAATCTTCAGACAAGCTTAAAAATGATGAATCTTGAATCCGAACAGTGAAGAACAACCTTCAAACCTCTCGATTTGATGTGATCTCTCTTCACTTGATGTAGATCTAGCTTCAAACGATGTAGATTTTCAATCTTCTTCCTTAGATCTAGATTTTAGTGGTCGAAAGGTGTATTTGATTGAGCAAGGAGGATCACGAGTTCAACCAAATGAAAGAATGAAAAAAGTAAACTATTCTCCGTGCCTCTAACCTCCTATTTATAGCCTTCAACCACCTAACTAATGGACCACACCAAATCAGCCCATCAATGGTTTATATACCTGAACAGAAAATTGTGCAGCACTAAAACAGTGATTCCTCCCAAACCGCTGAACCAAATCTTTAATGTGACCAAGCTACGGAATTGGCAACACCATTTCCTTTCCAATGAAATCGATCCCAGCACCTGATTCGATTCCAGTCAAAAGTTATTCCCTATACAAGACTGACAAAGGCAAAATTATCAAAAATAAAATTGGTAAAATTTATGGACATGTCTCACATACCCATAAGCGACATACCAAAATATGAGAATGATCCAACTCTTAGGGAATTAAATAAAAATATTTTATGGTCCTCTGATACGTAAAATACGGGTTGTTATACTATATGTGTGTTATGGATACATGGTTATGTGAGATAAGTTAAAACTATTTTAGGTTTTACTCAATAGACATATGAAACAAAAATTTAAATCTTTGATTGTTTACACATATTTGCATGTTCGAATTTTTGATTGTTTTGGGAGCAAACTTTGCTTCGAGGGGTCATAGCTCAAAGTGGATGGTCCAAGGCGATGGATCGGCAAAAGAGGCATGTGGATGATGTCGGGAGGATGTCCTAGGAAGAAAGGTTCATTTATGTATGCACACATGGCAGGCGTGCATGTTGTTCTCGCTTGCTTCCAGTATTTGATCTGTGGATGGAAGTGTTTCTAAGGAAGAAACAGGTACGGGTTTGTGTTTTTAAGTCATGGAACTGATGGTTTTTATTGTTGGCTACCTTATAAGGTGTGCATTGGGCCTAAAGCCCAGGCATTTGTTAAAAATAAAATATATAAGTTTGTGTCAAAACAAATATGCATATACAGGGTTACAAGGGTCAGAAATGGAAGTATTATGCAAATGTGCAGGGAGTAAGTGATGATGATTAAAAATGATATTTGACCCAATCTAGTTGATATCAATAATTGGAATAAAATACAAAAAAAGATAAGCTTTTAGTTCTAACAAATTTTGTTATTAATTGATTATCTTTTAAAATGATATTTACCTTTAATTAATTAAGATAAATTCGTAATTAATTATGAGTTAGATGTAAGCTTAGACTTTAATTAATTTCTAATTGGTTTTCTATTAAATATAAGAATAATTATTTGTTAACTATTAAGTTATGAGTTTAATTATTTTTTATTATAAAATATTTAAGTGTAACGACCGACACTTTTAATATTTTTATTAAATTATTTAATTTAAAATTTTGATTTTTGATTTCATTTTATTTATTTAAAACTCAAATGTTGTTTGAACTTATTGAAATAACCATTTTGTTTTATTATATGAAATTAAATTTTATTTTGGTTTTATATAGCGAATGAATTATTTTCATATGAATATAATTTAATGATACAAATTAGTATTTGCCATCTTATTTATTTAATTTATCAAGTTTATTCATCTGAAATCGTATTTATTCATAAGATTTTATTTTAAACATTTGTTTCTTATTTTATATACTAATATTGTACAATTTAATTTCGATATTTATTAAATTATATCTTTGATTTTATTTCTAAATATTTCTCTTTGTTGAACTGTTATTTTGTATTGATCATTGTTATTGAAAATATCGTTTGATTTTCATTTTCAGATTCGTTTGCTTATGGTATTTCAAACCGTTCATTTTAATTTCAAACATTCGTTCGCATCCATATTTTGAACGTTCGTTATATTTTTAAACCATTCGTTTATTTCTGTTTGTATTCTTGAACGCTTCGATTGCTACTTTGGGATAAATAAATAATTTGAAGACGTTTGTTTCGCTCATGGGTTCATGGGATAGTTGGGTTCTAACATTTGCGGTTCAAATGAACTGTTCAGACTTTTAAATTGCCAAAATTGTTGATTGATTCCAAAAGCTATTTACCAGCTCATGCCATCCCAACTTTGAACGCTTCTTTCTTGGCTTGGGAACCATTCTTTCTATACATACACTATTATACCGTATAAAAAAAAGTTGTTCCTTACTTCCTCTTCAAATCTAACTGCTCCGTCCTTTTTTAAACTCCTGACCCTTTTCTTTATTTGGTGAACAAGCAGCTTTTCCCATCAAAAGCCTCATTATTCTACTGCCGCCCGAAGCCTGCCTCCACCTTCCACCTCCTCGCCTTGACCCAAAACCGACCCCTCCAGCACCATTTCCAGTCAGCCGACCAGCACCCATCCGAGATCCCACTGGCACCAATATTTCCGTCCTCCCCTCGTCTGCCCTTCTGCCTCGCCCTCTCCGTAACACGCTGAACCCCATCTCGAAGCTCATGCAACTCGCTCACGCCACCTGCACCACCCACGTCCTACCGAGTCAACCACAGTCGCCAAAACGCTGATGGATCCGACCCCCTCCAAGCTGTCGCACCCAACAACCCATCCTCCAAGCCTCCGCCTGCTGCCCCATTCCGACGTTACGACCTGCTCCGACCCCGTAAGCCAAGCCGTGACTCCTCCCTGAAACCGCTCTACCACTCACCGAAACCTGATGACACCCCTCACTTCACCACCGACGTTGCCAAACTAGTGCTGAACCCTGCTGCGCTCCTCCACTACTACAAAACAAGTCTGTTGCATCGTCACAGTTGCATCAGTCGTATAAACAACTGATGCAAATAGCGTTATTTGAGTCAGTTCCCTTATACCTCGTGAAGCAATTGTCATAGATAAAGCAATTGAAGGGTTGAAAATGTAATTAGCATCAGTTGTGAACCAATTTTGAAGCAAATAATGTGAAACAAGTGTTTTTACTTGCATCACATACGTACCAACTGATGCATTTATAGTAATTTGCATCAGAATCTTAAATTTGTAGCTGGTACAATGAAGCTAAACACATGTTAAATTAAAAAATATCTACAACCGCATGTCACCTAGATTAAAAATAACGTTGCACTTGTTACGACCGTGCCCAACCATAAATATTCCTTCCCTTTTCCCTTCCATGCTATTTTTTTCGTTTTCGCGCCGGCAGGAAAGGAAAAACATGAAAAGAGAAAATGAAAAGGAAAAGAAACACGAAAAGAGGAAAGACAACGAAGAAGGGAAATCTCTTTCGATTCGATTCAATTCAAGATTACGGATTTTGATTCCGTTTACAAAGACTGCCGTTGTTCTCAGGTGTATTGCCGATTTGAATTTGCCTCTTTTGATTTGATTTCTATTGCCGAATTTTGATTTTGATTTTTCCGTATTTTGATTTTTATTTTGATTAACCATGGAGTTACATTAATTCATAAGAATTTTCCCATTTCATATGATTCATTCAAAGGTATTTTTAAAGTTAGGTATACCAGTTTTTAAATGTCGAAGAACTTATGTAACTAGAATTTGATATTGCTACCTTGTAATTGCTACCTTGTAAGTGACTGTATCTGTTGGGTTGAACATTTTGAAACAGTCTTTTGCAGAAGATGAATTGTCACCATATATCTGTAGGAATTCAAGAATAACGTATCCAAATGGTTAAAACTTGTGGTACTTGAATCCTTTTCTTCAGTTTTGCATAGTTAACTTAATAATTTATTAGTCGTGCTCTCTAATAAGTCAATGCTTCTACAAATGAAACTTCACTACCACAATTTATAAAACAGTTTTTTTTTCCTTCCTGTCTTATCCCTTTTAACTTTTTATTCAACTTATTTATCACTTTGCATCTTGAAGTAAAAAGAAAAGGGGAAAAAATATTATGGCAAAGAAAAACCAAGCAAAGCCATTAATTTGACAATAATCACATAAAATACTTTGCTCCCTATTTATTGATCTTCACGATAGTCATATAAATTTCCAACAAATTTATTGACATAGCTACAATGAAGACAAACATTGAAACCAACTAATGTTTATGGACAGTGGACACACATTAATTTCATTGATTACTTCATTACCACGAATCATTAAAAAAATTGAAAACTAAGCTAATGACGTTATAATTAATCTTTAGCGTTATAAAATGTAAGGTAATTAATTGACTTACTTTTCACATTTCAATGTTTTACCAATGACCAGTCATTGCTCTTAACATATTCCCACTGGACAGATACCGCATTACCCTTTGTCAAAATAATGATATGGATTTTCAAATTATGAAGCATGCTAATTATTCCTCTGTTCAAACATATAGCAGTTCGTGCAAGTAAACAAGTCCAACAAAATAAAAATACTTTTAATAGTGTATATCAATATGCATCTAAATGTTTTAAAAAAAATTAGTTTTCATTTGGAGAAAGGAAGCAAAACAGAGACGATATTTGCAGTAAGAAAAGTTCAGCGGGAAAAAACGGGTTGAGGACAGTGAAGGAAAAATCATTGATATGTACTAATACTCTATGAATATATCGGTAATCTGACCTCAAAAGTAAATGATAGAGGAGCCTTCGCAACATCATACATGTAATCAGTTGTAGTCCCATAGGCAAAGTATCTAAATGATGAATGATTTGAGTTACGGTATTTGTTTGGTTATTCAAATAATTTTTAGAAATAATTAATTTTGCAGTAGTAATTGTACAACCCAACGACACCACCACCAGACCCCACAGTGCATCTGTTTTGGAAGTGATGATGATTTACGTCAAGGAGCACTGATTTCATCAGCTTTGACGTGAATCCTTCTGGTGTGCTGTTTTTATGATCATAAGGCATGAGTAAGGTCTGGCTATATAAGAGTAGCAGCAATTAGGATAGTGATAAATAAACATTGATCCAATAAAAATTACTCAGTTCATTTAACTGTGTGAAATGGTACCAGGGCGACGAGAATGACAAAGGATCAGCCATATTTACATAAAATCATAGTTATTTATAGCTCATAAAGGTGCAAAAGCATTTTGGCCTATTCGGTCTCTGCGTGCATGTTTTGGGTCCTTTTTCGCTTCATGCTTCTCATATTATATGCATACGTAATTATTCACAACAAACACATCACGATGCATTGTAAAAGAAGACACATTTCATGCACTTTTGGAAATTTAGCACACTGACTAACGAATGTAAAAATATAAACATAATGCTTACTTGTGTTCATTAACCACTTTAAGCCCTAATATTTAATTGTTTCGTTTTGGGAAATTTATTTAACGACGGTTTTCTTTTTGATCGGAATTCAGTTTGGTATTATAAATAAGTTTATATTCATATGGACTATAAAATATTTCTATAATATTCACCAGAGAAAAAAATGATTGATATTATTTTACGTCATATTTGTTTATTTTTGATTTTTATATGTCGTTACCGTAAACATTTGGAAGTATGATATATTTTTCTAGTAAATATTTACAGTTAAGGAGTTATGATATACTTTTTACAGTGAACACATCCTTCATGTCTTGGGATATATTTAGCATTATTGAATGCTGTGCAATATGAATGTTTGTTGGTTTGAGATATCAAAGGAAAGTGAAGTAGTCACCGAGTCATATTAGTTTAGAACACTTATTATTATGTTTAAATAAACATGTGCTAACTGCCTAACAGTTATAATATACCGGCAGTTCATTTCATTTAAGGATCCATACTTCCTTGGCCTACTTTTAAAGCACAGAAAACTAATTTATATAACCTTTGATCCAATATAACACACGACAAAAAAAAATTGACAATAGGCTCTAGTTATTGTTGTTTACATTGTAAAAGCTTTCATGTTTAGACATCATTTCACATTAAGAGAATGGCCAAGTCAAATGAAATCAGATATATAACACACTTGCTATTGCTATCCACCTTTTTCAATTACTGACAAGACAAAAGAATTAATATACGGTCGTTCTATATTATAGAAAAAGAAAGCAAAAGAAGTATAGCTAAATTTGAATAAGTTTACAGGGCACATCAATTATTGCACCCTCATTCTTACTATGCCCCAAGTACCAATTGCAGTATAGCCTTTTTATTAACTGCAGTATAACCAGGTTATTTTTTATATGTGTTAACTTCGTCAGATCAAAATCAATGTTTCATATTAACCAGTATTACAGTTGTGTAATAAAAAACACAACGATGTTAAAAAAAAGGTCTGTAACAGTTGCAAATTCTAGTATCGCTGATTAGATATGCTAATAATTCATTGTTATGGTATTGTAATTCCATATGCTAACACATTGACCTTATTTTTATTTTATGTAATGTTCTAATGTTTATGATAATTCATAGTAACAATTTACTGGTTGGTAATTGTAGCATGCTGTTTCTGGATTAAATAGAGGCTGGGCAGCCAGTGAAGACGACTTAAAGAAATCAGATAAAGCAACTAAAGAGCTTGAAACTATTGCTGGACCTATTGATCATAATAAAGCCAGGTAAGCATCTGATTACATTCTATTCCTGTTTTGTGTATTACGGAGTTCAGTTCCATGACCCTAATTAAATTAAATTCAGTTTTATCGGACTTTGGATTGTCTTTGTTTATTCAAAGTAAAGCTTGCTTTCACATACCAGTCCCAACCGCTTAATTGTTGATACTGGAATCAAATCCGTTCTACATGGAAATGTCAATGAATGAATTTTAGTGTCTCACTTTACACCCCAAGGGAAAACCTTAAAAATTTGTTATTTTATTATTTGCAAGTCCAGAAAAATTTATTTGAGCAAAATTTACGTATAGGCTGGACATCTATGTCAGTATAAGATTAATATATTAGCTAGATCCAAATTTGGTTTACAAATTCTGTGTTATTACTCCCTACAATTTTTCATTTCCTGTTTTTTAATTTTAGCAAACTGCTTTGAAATTTGAATTACATGCACTTTTATTTTAAAATTTCTTACTGTCCATCTTTGCCAATTAATTCGGGAATTTAGTCTTGCTTCTTTTCTTCTGATATCAAAATTCTAATTCTATTAACTCTTGTTTGATTTCAGTTCTTGGTCTCTAGCAATAAATTCGTAGAATTTTTCTTTGTCCAATTCAATGCAATCTGAGTTAGCTCTTGTTCTTACCATATTCATGTAATTGTACCATATTCTGTCTTTGAATTCTTCTTAAGTTCCCTACAACTTACCAAATCCTTTCGCATTAGCTTTCCACTTACAGAATCCTTTAAATTTTCTACTTGCAATTCTATTCTTACCTCTATGTCTTGATTTTTAATGCATCATCAATCGAACTAATGATATAATTCATGTTTGTTTCATGTTTTCCACGCAACTTGAATATGCTTCTGCTGTTAATTACACAATATTTTAGACTGAAATAGAAATCTTGATTTCACACCAACACTTTCCCCGAATCTATAACTCCACTCATCCCCTTGAATAACAAGCATCCATTTCATATTCTCTTATGTGCATGAACGTGGTACAAATAATTTTGATTTGCTCCAAATTGTTGCAGTCTGTTAACAAATGGAGTGGTTGATCCAAAATTAACGAAATAATTAAAATGGTATTCATTATATGGTTATGATTTAGACTTAGATTTATTGATACTTTGAAATGGAGATTTTTGGTTATATTGGTTTTTATTTGAAACTATTTCTATTTTAGGAAATTGCCCCCCAAACATTCATTTTAAAGCCATTTTCGTGCATTTAAGTTTCACTGCATTAAATGCACATTTTACTTTTTACAGGATATTAATGCTACTAATAAATAATACAAACAAAAAAACAAGTAATGTAAGTATCAATTTTTCATCGAAAATAAATTAACACGTTTCATCTTTAATGTCACACCCGATAAGCAAAAACTGACAGTTATAAACTTTGCCAACTCATTAATTTCAATCTCCAACAATTATATAAAGTACAGCCAATGAAAGATGTTTCTTACATATAGTTATATTTTGTGTTATTGTCTATTTGCTATGATAGTCCAAAGATTAGGTATACATTTTTGACAATATGCAGTTAGGTTTAACTTTGAAGCCAACCTGACAACTAGAAAATGTTTTAATACCACAAGAAAAACTATCTAAAACAACAATGCATATTAGCTTTTAAACATTAAATGTTACACTTTGTAAATATAAATGAATAATCAAACGTTGTACCAAATCTTTGGAAGTTATGGCATATGAAATCTTTGGAAGTTAATTATGCGCCCATACTTTTGTTGATTATACTCTTTATGTGATGATAACTGATAAGTATGGCATTTGAGAATTTGGATCCGGTAAGCTCAATCTGAAGTTAGTCTCCTTTACCTGCTCTCACTCCAAATGCCTGGGAGTTGAGAACCATAATTGAAAATAAAACTTGAGTTGATTAGTTTTACCATCCATGCCATTCATTTTAATTTTTATGAAACTATATGTTATTCATAAAATCCTTTCGCTGTTGAAATATTATATGTTTATTTATAAGGTCGTTGATTCTTAATTGTATGTTTATTATATTTACTATCTTATTATGCTTGCGCAGAACAGAGCATCTGAGAGCTTCCATAAACCTAAAGTTTCATATGATAATTAGGATTTTTATAAGAAAGTTAAACATCTTCACATAACAAAATTACTATGGGAAAATTGAAACATCAAATATTTAAAACAATAAAAAATCCTTTAAAATACTTGGATCATGAGTTGACAAAAAAAGAATAAACACATGTTATCCTCTTTCGATCATAAGTAGGAAAAAAAATAAGAGAAAACAACTTTTGTCCGCATGCAGATACATGGAGCACGGTTGAAACAGTATCCATTAGCAAACATACATGTAAGGGAAACAAACGTATAATTATTTAAACTACTCATTTCCATCTTTAAGATTCAGTCATCTTTTTTTACTGTGTAGAGCAAAGTAGTGATATTCTATTCCATAAAAAAAATGATGACATTGTCTACTGCTTGTTTTTCGTGTCTACTTCTTGTTAAGGTGACATTTCTTTTTCGTGTAGAAATGAATGAGATCTACGTATTTGATCTTCAGGCCGTATGCAAACGTAAATTAGACATTAGGCCGCAAGTGAACAAGTAAGTTGAATTTATTTGCTCTTTTATATAATAACAATGGATTAATATCTATATTTTCTTGCATGTGTAGGGCCTTTAAAATTTACAAGGCATTGGGTGGTAGGTCACGAGGAACTTCCTTTCAATTGAAGCATGTTAAGGTGACATTTCTTTTTCAGTTTTTCTTTGAATCGATTGTGGTTTTTTTTTCAATTTCTACTATGACTTTGGGTCCGGTGTTTCAAAATAAAGTGATAAGGAGATTCATAATAATGAAGATAATATGGAAATTTATACAAATAAAGAAATTGACAATAATCATGATAGTTCCGGTCATCAGTGTGCAAATGACAGAAGGGCAGATGATGACATTAATCAGCATAACGCAAGTCCGGGAAATTGCAAGTCTAAAGAGCATAATAAGGTTATATGAAAACAAGCAAGTGATGAGTGTCAAATAATATTACAAATAAGACAGTCCAAAGTTTACATTTACAACTACAAATTATGAAACAATACAACATCCAAATGGTTCAGGAAATATAAACACGAATGGTGATGATCCCAGAAAATCAAAATCCGGTCACATGGAGACTGATATGCATGTAGCTGAGAATATTTCTAAAGGACAGATCTCATCATGAATATATGCCACAGAAAATGGAGAAAAGAATGAAGTAAACACTCATAAGAAGAAAAAGAGTAACGTGATAAAAGATAATGCTAGCATAAGAATTACCAGGCAAAATCGTGATAAGTCAGATAACTTTGAATTTAAATCGTGATAAGTCAGATAACTTTTGAGATATTAGTATTTATTACTAATTTGGCTCATTAAAGTCACTGTACCAATATCATATTTTAAAATATGTTAACATACATATATTATGCTAATATATTACTCAATTAGTTCATTAAAGTCACTGTACAAGTATCAAATTTTAAATATGTTAGTATATGTTCTATAAGAAAGCAGTCACGGATATGCAATTGCACATGTATTTCCTCCCTTTTTACAATTTAGGCATGCTCCATCGACTTAAAATTTGATATTGGTACAGTGTTCATTGTTTCAGTTATTTTCATATGTTATTATACTCTCTATTAGACCTTGATTAAAGTCGTTATTGCCATCTCTTTATCAGTTCAATCCGTGCCTCTACGCTAAACACATAATAGGTGATTTGAGTTTTTTTTCATTTTCTTTTTTTCTACTTTTCCGGAATCGGTTTTTGAGAGGATTCCGGCCGGGTCAGTGCCCGAACCAGACCGGATTGGTCGGAATTTCGGCATGCTGGCCGGAATCTCGAACCATGGTTTTGACCAATAATATGGCTATTTATGTATATTAGTTTATTTCTAAAATCTTGTTTTCTCTTAGGCTTATTTTTCCCCCCTTTTATACATTCTTTATGTTATCTATTATTATTTAATTCGACATACCTTTTACTAATCTGCTTTTATTTATTTATTGTGAAAACTTTGTTATCATTAATTGAACATGCTCTTATTTTTATTTTCTTTAATTTGGATATGCATCAGTTTACATTACATGCTTTTATTTGGAATACTCATGTGACTTTATGTCATGACTTATCATGAGAAAGATTTTGATGGGAACATGAAAGCAATAAACCATTCATGAGGAAATATACAATGTAGGAGAATTTCCACTCTCTTGCAATTAAGAGAGTATAGATGTTTAGATGAAATTCATGTGTAGCACAAGTTCACCTTATTGTAATTTGACAGAGAATATTTTAATAGTGAATATTAGGCTCACATCCCTATTCTTGAGCTTAATAAAACCCACGTTCTTGTTAACTTTTAATTTCAATCCCGGTCCCTAAAATTGTTGTCGCCTGCCTTCTTTCAAGGACTTCCACCTTTCTTCTTTTTGGTTCAAACTTATACGTGTTTTGTTATAAAAAAGGCGCTGGCCTATAAAAAAAAAAATTTAAAAAATTCAGAAATATGGAAATGTTCTCGGCAGTCCAAATTAAAAAAAATTGCATATATTTATGCAATTATTGCCAATATTTGCATACGAGTATGAAACTATTTGGATAGGCATGCAAGAATGTGTGTACATGTTCTGAATAATTGCACAGAAGTATAAACTTATTCTGGATAATTGCACACAAGTATGCAACTATTTTAATAGGCACGCAAGTGATTGTTTTCCAGGCAGAAATTGAATTGTTGCATTAAACGATGCATGTATTCATGAAATCTGCATATATGTATGCACGTATGCTGCTGTTTTGATGCAGAGCTGAGATAGATGCATTCATTTATGCTAATATTTGAAACATGTGCATCTGTATATGCACTTTACTGCAATTCGCTGTTATTTCTGTATTTGTTGATTTTTACGTCGTTTTTTATGGTTTTTTGGCATGAATTTTTCAACATTCATGTATTTTATTTAAATACGAATTTACATATTTTATTTTTATTTTTTTACCTACTTTTAAAAAATAGGGACCTAATTTATAAAAGGTTTATGACCGGATGTGAGCCTAATTTTAAAACTTAATAGGGGCCTGTAAAAAAGGCACCCATTTTAATATTTGGTATATTAACAATGTGTTTTAACATACAAGGCATTGTCAAAATTTTAGGATTCAGCGTGCATGCTTCTATTATGTTAAGGGGAGTATCTAGGAACTTTGATTTTATTATTCTCAGCCCAACCACATTTTTATAAGATATAAGCGTAAATGTAAGATAAGCAAATATAATTATAGCTAAAGCTAATGTTAGATTACTGATAATTGATTTGGTTAATCATTCAGACCAACTCAACCAATGCATAACTATGTAAACTACTCTTAGTTGCAACTCAAGCAAACATTAATTTATTTCAATTCTTCAGCATGCCAAAATGTATGTGCCATTTTAATGGGAGTAAAGACCAAATATTTGTTGGTATATATCTAAAAAAACTTAGACATCTATGTTTCATTTGATTCCATTTTGAGTTTTATGTTATATGTTTTTAGCATATATTACAAAACGTGAAAAAAGTAAAGGGAAGATTTGAAATTTTAAGCCCTTAAAAGCGACAGTGATGCAATAGGTTGTACTTTTTTTAGTGCTTCTGTTATTCCCCTAGACACAGGAATTTTGTTCTTTCAGTTTTCTTTTTGTGTGTTTATTATTAAAAGATAATCCAAGATTTTCTAATTTCCATTCACTAAGCGATGTTATGAAACTAAACTCAAACTTTATATTAAAAACATGTATTCTTTGCGTCTTTGTAAGAGCAGATCGTGCATTTAGCCCTACTCAAGTGCACTGATGTTGCATTCTCAACGTACGGTAATAGGTATTTGAGCAGGAATGTTGGTTGAACAGGGAATACATTTGGCTAGAACGGGGTTTCTACATAGAGAATTTGATAAGTCAGAAAGAGATAATTTCTCAAGTTAAGCATAAATGATTGAGAGTAGTTTAATCATTTTGTGGATCCTGCAGAGGTAGCTTTCGCTGCTTCTAACCTGTGCAATCTGCAGATCTTGAGATGTTCTTAAGACCAAGTAAAAAAAAAGGCTATTGTGAAAATACAAATATAACCACATATTGAGTTTTCCCCATACATGTATCACCATATATTCAACTCTATCTAGTTAGGTTCTGACAAATACAAATATAACCATTTCACTGTATTATGCAGCATCATGCAGCACTAACACACATTAAAAGCTGCAATGAATTAATACTATGCTTTTTTTGTTTCATTTTAAACTAACTATTAAATTATTTTGTAATATTTCTAGTGTCCGCAGCAATCTGAAGCAACAAATTGTGTATATTATATGATGAGGTATATGCTTAACATAGTAAAACACCACAATTAAAGCATTGATTTACAAAAGGTATATTTTAATTTATTTCATTCGCCTAGCTAGCTATTATATGTTATTTACAATGTTTTAAAACACTACTACTCTTATAAATTGCAAAACTTCGCACAACGTGGTTCTTATGACCGACAAGAGATAGACGAAGTTTGGAATTGCTTAGCGACTTATATCATGCATAATTGGATGTAGTTATGTTAGTCTTTTGTTATGCACATTGACTTTAGTTTTATGATTAGAGCGTGTAATTTTTTTTTTTGGTTGTACACATGAACTTTGTTGATTGATAATAAAATTATATTTTTTGTTTCATCAGATAGGTGTATTATGCATTTGTAGAATTTTAAATTCTATTTAATATTGCTTCAGGTTTAAAATTTTGAAATAGTGGAATTTTTATTTTTTTTTACTTAATTTGCATAAGTTGTAATGGAAGAGGCAACTGACGCAATACGCTAAAAGTCACAACAAATGTTATTTTTCCATCTGTTCATTAGCATCAGTTGTTTTAAAACTTTGATGCAATAGACCAAGGCTTTAGAAGCAAATGTAGACATTTGCATCTGCTTTATGGCATCAGTTGTATTAAACAACTGATGCAAGTGATCGTCATTTGCATCAGTTCTTTAACTGATGCAACAGAAATTTGTCTGTTGCATCATCTTCACTTGTATCAGTTCAACAACTGATGCAACAGGGGTTTAACAACTGATGCAAATGACTTGTTTTGTAGTAGTGCTCCCTGAAGTCGAACTCGCGTCTCTTCCCTCCACTGACTTTGTGTGTGTGAGTAGTGAGTGTTGAGTCATGTGTGAACTTGCGGGTGTGTTCGGAATTATCGTTTTCTGTAGAAGTATTGTTTTGGTGTGAGTATTTATAAAGAAAAAAAAACCATTTGGGTGTGTTTTATGAAATGGGGAGTGTATTTGCTAAGTGTTACCGTGTAGTGTTCAGGTGTGGTTTTGAGCATGAGATTGTGATGTATTTTCGTTTATGGCATGAATCTCTGTGTTGAGTTATTGTTTCATATTTTTAGTTTGACATGCATTGTGTTGTTGTTTGTGTTAGTTAGTGTGTGTTTAGTTGTGTGAGAGTGGTAATTATAATACATATAGATTTGTTCGATAAGAATATATATATATATTATAAAAAAATTTGTTGTGTTTATATATTATATATATAAATATGTAAGGATTTGTTTTTATGGGTTGTGTAATTTTATTTAAAAACAAAGTATGTGTGTATTTATATAATATTTTATAATCAAATTTATTGATATTATTTTGTGTTGAGTTTTGTGTTGAGTTCATAACCCGTCCCAAACCCGATAGCCGTATCGATCTATTGAAATTCTCCGACCTCCTCCTACAAAAATAAAATATAAATAGAGTTTATTTTCGAGTTGAATCTGTTTAAATCGTACCTGGAAGTCATCATTTCATTTGGCGTCAATCCATCTATCGTCTCGAATCTGTGCCACGAAAGGTGAGTTTATCTCACACCTGACTTACATTTTTCATGGATGTTAGATCAATAATGAACTGTTATATGAAATGTATAGGATTGCTGATAGAAACTGTTTGATTTGATATATATGCACATTTCATATGTGACACGATATATTCATATGACACGTAGTTGCACTAATGATATATATGCTGAGATTGTTGCTATGTGATTGTTGTTTGTGATTGTTGATACCCTAGTTAGGAAAAATCACTAAGGGTTGAAATGATACATACCCGAACAAACATTAGAAAAAGGAAAAATCGTTATGGGTTGAAATGATAGACCTAAACGATTTTTATTGAATTTGGGATCGCTGGTTGAAATGATATACCCGTTGAAATTTTATAAATTGCGGGTTGAAATGATAAATATCTGTATCACTTGACCATAGGTAGAAATGTAAATACAAACATCGTTGGTCATGTTTTCGTAATAAAGTAATTTGGAAATTTTGAGTTTAAATAATAATTTAAGATTTTATATTTTTATTTTAAGAATTTTAAACTTTTGTATATTAATATTTTCTTTAAACCTATTTTATTTTATTTTAAATTTTATATAAGTTTATAATCTACTTTCTAATTATTATTAGAGTTTTACAAACTTATATATATATCAATTTTCAAAATTTAATTTATCTTTATATATATATTTTGCAAACTATAAACTCAAAGTTGGTTTAAGTAAGATTTTGTGACTTAAGTCGAGGTTTGAATTTCTAATAACGATATTTGATTTTAACATCGAACTCATATGAGATACGGATTTGAATTCAAGTTGAATCGAACTTAACGTGACTAAATGTAAATTAGAATATATATAATGTTATATACGAAATTGGTTCTCATGATCATTTAGTTGAATTTTGAAATTTGAAAAATCGAATTTATAAGATGGTTTTAAAACTTATGATTTGAATTTTTACAATATGGAATTTGTACGACTTGAGTAAATAGGATATGATTTGTCGAATTTGAAATATAAGAGTTTGATTCAAATTTTAAGTAATGAAATTTAATTTATGTTTCGAGTTACAAAGTATGATACGATTTGTTTTGAATTATAAGCGAAATATGAGATTTTGATTTAAAGTGTATGTATTGAATTTGAACCGAAATATTGGACTTAATAAATAGATTTAAAACGATATCCTATAAATGGTAATCTTGAAACAATTGAATTATTGAACTTGAGTTTTGATGAATATAAATCAAACCAAAATATTCTTGAAGTTAAATATTTTTATTTTGATTTAAACGATAACTGCGACCTTTAAGATATGTTTTTGATGTAAATTGTTTTGAATTGAAAGTCGTTATGTGAATATTTTTGAAATCGATATAATTAAGCGATATAAATGAGTCGTTTTCAAAATTGAATATAATCGAAGTTAGATATTTAATTTTGATTTCGAAATTCGAATATGAGTTTTCATATAATCGATTTTATAAATTGATTTATAAAATAATGGTCACGATGTGAAAAATGTAAACGTTTGGTTGTTAAAGAGACCGGGATCGGCTATTGTCATACTCTCTGCCAATACCGAAAACCACTTTAACAACTGTGTACGCGGTGGAGTTCCAGAATGAAGGGGATGATTTGGCGAATGACTCTATTTTGTATTTTCATATTAATTATGAGACCCTGACTACCTTGAGTCAGCTTGATGTGGCTAAAATAGGAGCTATGCACGGACCAATTGAGGTCATACCTCTTATCGAGCACACTTCTTCGATATTATTCTATTACTATTGAGATTCGATTTGGGCCCTTTTGATATGGGAGTGTGTCTCGAGGTGGGCGGTAGTTGCGGCTATGCGTTACCACCAGTCCGGCTCTGCAAATGGTGAATCCATCCTGGCATTCCTTGCGTGCCTTGTCACATGCCTTATACGAGCCCACTATGATTTTGTTTTGTACTGTTTTATATGGAGTGCCCTCTGATCAACCTCCAGTTTACGGAGGAATTACGGTACTGTATATACTATGGGAATATATGAACGGTGTAAGGGTAATCATGGTAATCCCGCTTACGCTATTTGATATTTTACTTTACTGATAGACACTATTGTATATAGCGTATTATACTATAGTATTAGTTTGACGGATCCTTAGAGGATGGTGATCCCAAACATCCTTTAAGTTACTGATTGCATTTCATCGAACATTTCATTTGAGTTGATTTACTTCCATGAGAATGTTAGTCCTGATCCGAGTTGTTTTGTTTTGCATTATTGCTCGGGTCAGATCGAGTATTCCAGTTCGAGATTTATCTTTGGAGTTTGGAGCTTATATTGGATTTTTCTCACCTATATTCACCTGTTCAGATGGTCCAGTTCTAGCTATTCTTGTCGTTTTTGTTTATGTAGTTATCTTTCATTTACTGTATTAGACTTCTGCTGTACTATTTATGTAAACTCTGATGTAAAATTTATTTAGTAGCTTCATGAACTACTATTGTATTTTAAAATTTCCGTTGTGAGATATTATATTACTCTGTATGTGTGATATGTGATTATGTGATTTATTCTATTTACCCCAGAAGCTAATAATAATTTGTTGTTTTGAACGTTTCGAGTTGACATGTTTTGTCGATTCGGCACGGTCAAAATGGCAGGTCTTTACATTTGGTATCAGAGCTAGGTTTTATCAAAGCTTTAGCTTATGGGGTAAACACTCATTAGAGATAAGGTAGCGATACCCTAGAATGAGTGGAATTAATCGCAGAATCGTTCTTGAGAGAGCGTATTTTGGAAAGTATAAATGTTTTAAAATGTTTTTTTAATGTTTTAACAAATATTTTGGGATATAAAATTTGTTAATTTTTTTTTCTCTTTTCTGAAATTTCTCTTCCATTTGAATCCATATTCTTTCGTAGATCATCTTTGATTAGTTTCTTTCGTTCGTTCGTTCAGCCTTTACTCGAATTCTATGACTTATTCTTGTCCATAACAAGGTAAGGATTAGAGGGAGAGTAAATGTCTTCTAGCTAGTTCAATCCTATTCAAAATTGGTTGAAATTAGTATTTTGAAAAGTATTATAATATGATATTTTCTTATAATATGAAATTTTGATACATTTGTTGAATAAATATATATTTGTGAATAACCTTATGTTTTGGGAATACCAATATTTTGTAAAAAAAAAAATATTTATACTTCCAAATTATTTTAAACTATATATTTGTATGAGATTTTAGATGTATATTTTGTAAGAAATTAATTTTATCTTGATTGAATAATTTTGTTATGTATTTGATTTAATAATATTGTTTGAATATTTAGGTTGAATTTTAATAAATAAATGAGTGGTAGAGATGTAAATTTTCCGCACTTCAATTTTTAATGATTTAAATTATATTATTTATAATATATGATTTGAAATTTTGGTGTATATTCTGTTTAAATATAGACAGATATTTGGAGTACTTACCTGACGTTAAAATTGGCCTATCGAATACCTAGTGATTTGGGTATACGTCTGATCAACGTATATGTTAGATCCCAGATGTATTAGATAGATGTAGAGTTACACTCTAGTCGCTTGAAAATGATTCTGGTGATGACCGCGGCATCATCGATATCTATTTTCGGGTTTCGAGAGTGGGATAAATATATATAGCCAATCGAGACGTCTAGTGAATACTTAATACTATTTTGAAATGTTTTAAATATTTTAATTGGTTATTCATATTTATATATATTTCAAATTATATATTGGTATGTAGATAGATATGAACCATTAGTTTAAATATATTAATTATTTAATTACTATTTCCCAGTCTTTTTCCTTTTTGGGGACGAAAAGGTTTGAGTAGGGGAGATTGTAACGACCGACACTTTTAATATTTTTATTAAATTATTTAATTTAAATTTTTGATTTTTGATTTCATTTTATTTATTTAAAACTCAAATGTTGTTTGAACTTATTGAAATAACCATTTTGTTTTATTATATGAAATTAAATTTTATTTTGGTTTTATATAGCGAATGAATTATTTTCATATGAATATAATTTAATGATACAAATTAGTATTTGCCATCTTATTTATTTAATTTATCAAGTTTATTCATCTGAAATCGTATTTATTCATAAGATTTTATTTTAAACATTTGTTTCTTATTTTATATACTAATATTGTACAATTTAATTTCGATATTTATTAAATTATATCTTTGATTTTATTTCTAAATATTTCTCTTTGTTGAACTGTTATTTTGTATTGATCATTGTTATTGAAAATATCGTTTGATTTTCATTTTCAGATTCGTTTGCTTATGGTATTTCAAACCATTCATTTTAATTTCAAACATTCGTTCGCATCCATATTTTGAACGTTCGTTATATTTTTAAACCATTCGTTTATTTCTGTTTGTATTCTTGAACACTTCGATTGCTACTTTGGGATAAATAAATAATTTGAAGACGTTTGTTTCGCTCATGGGTTCATGGGATAGTTGGGTTCTAACATTTGCGGTTCAAATGAACCGTTCAGACTTTTAAATTGCCAAAATTGTTGATTGATTCCAAAAGCTATTTACCAGCTCACGCCATCCCAACTTTGAACGCAACTTTCTTGGATTGGGAACCGTTCTTTCTATATATACACTATTATACCGTATAAAAAAAGTTGTTCCTTACTTCCTCTTCAAATCTAACTGCTCCGTCCTTTTTTAAACTCCTGACCCTTTTCTTTATTTGGTGAACAAGCAGCTTTTCCCATCAAAAGCCTCATTATTCTACTGCCGCCCGAAGCCTGCCTCCACCTTCCACCTCCTCGCCTCGACCCAAAACCGACCCCTCCAGCACCATTTCCAGTCAGCCGGCCAGCACCCATCCGAGATCCCGCTAGCACCAATATTTCCGTCCTCCCCTCGTCTGCTCTTCTGCCTTGCCCTCACTGTAACACGCTGAACCCCATCTCGAAGCTCACGCAACTCGCTCACGCCACCTGCACCACCCACGTCCTACCGAGCCAACCACAGTCGCCAAAACGCTGATGGATCTGACCTCCTCCAAGCTGTCGCACCCAACAACCCATCCGCCAAGCCTCCGCCTGCTGCCCCATTCCGACGTTACGACCTGCTCCGACCCCGTAAGCCAAGCCGTGACTCCTCCCTGAAACCGCTCTACCACTCACTGAAACCTGATGACACCCCTCACTTCACATCCGACGTTGACAAACTAGTGCTGAACCTTGCTGCGCTCCTCCCTGAAGTCGAACTCGCGTCTCTTCCCTCCACTGACTTTGTGTGTGTGAGTAGTGAGTGTTGAGTCATGTGTGAACTTGCGGGTGTGTTCGGAATTATCGTTTTATGTAGAAGTATTGTTTTGGTGTGAGTATTTATAAAGAAAAAAAACCATTTGGGTGTGTTTTATGAAATGGGGAGTGTATTTGCTAAGTGTTACCGTGTAGTGTTCAGGTGTGGTTTTGAGCGTGAGATTGTGATGTATTTTCATTTATGGCATGAATCTCTGTGTTGAGTTATTGTTTCATATTTTTAGTTTGACATGCATTGTGTTGTTGTTTGTGTTAGTTAGTGTGTGTTTAGTTGTGTGAGTGTGGTAATTATAATACATACAGATTTGTTCGATAAGAATATATATATATATCATAAAAGATTTTGTTGTGTTTATATATTATATATATAAATATGTAAGGATTTGTTTTTATGGGTTGTGTAATTTTATTTAAAAACAAAGTATGTGTGTATTTATATAATATTTTATAATCAAATTTATTGATATTATTTTGTGTTGAGTTTTGTGTTGAGTTCATAACCCGTCCCAAACCCGATAGCCGTATCGATCTATTGAAATTCTCCGGCCTCCTCCTACAAAAATAAAATATAAATAGAGTTGATTTTCGAGTTGAATCTGTTTAAATCGTACCTGGAAGTCATCATTTCATTTGGCGTCAATCCATCTATCGTCTCGAATCTGTGCCACGAAAGGTGAGTTTATCTCACACCTGACTTACATTTTTCATGGATGTTAGATCAATAATGAACTGTTATATGAAATGTATAGGATTGCTGATAGAAACTGTTTGATTTGATATATATGCACATTTCATATGTGACACGATATATTCATGTGACACGTAGTTGCACTAATGATATATATGCTGAGATTGTTGCTATGTGATTGTTGTTTGTGATTGTTGATACCCTAGTTAGGAAAAATCACTAAGGGTTGAAATGATACATACCCGAAAAAACATTAGAAAAAGGAAAAATCGTTATGGGTTGAAATGATAGACCTAAACGATTTTTATTGAATTTGGGATCGCTTGTTGAAATGATATAACCGTTGAAATTTTATAAATTGCGGGTTGATATGATAAATATCTGTATCACTTGACCATAGGTAGAAATGTAAATACGAACATCGTTGGTCATGTTTTCGTAATAAAGTAATATGGAAATTTTGAGTTTAAATAATAATTTAAGATTTTATATTTTTATTTTAAGAATTTTAAACTTTTGTATATTAATATTTTCTTTAAACCTATTTTATTTTATTTTAAATTTTATATATGTTTATAATCTACTTTCTAATTATTATTAGAATTTTACAAACTTATATATATATCAATTTTCAAAATTTAATTTATCTTTATATATATATTTTGCAAACTATAAACTCAAAGTTGGTTTAAGTAAGATTTTGTGACTTAAGTCGAGGTTTGAATTTCTAATAACGATATTTGATTTTAACATCGAACTCATATGAGATACGGATTTGAATTCAAGTTGAATCGAACTTAACGTGACTAAATGTAAATTAGAATATATATATAATGTTATATACGAAATTGGTTCTCATGATCATTTAGTTGAATTTTGAAATTTGTAAAATCGAATTTATAAGATGGTTTTAAAACTTATGATTTGAATTTTTACAATATGGAATTTGTACGACTTGAGTAAATAGGATATGATTTGTCGAATTTGAAATATAAGAGTTTGATTCAAATTTTAAGTAATGAAATTTAATTTATGTTTCGAGTTACAAAGTATGATACGATTTGTTTTGAATTATAAGCGAAATATGAGATTTTGATTTAAAGTGTATGTATTGAATTTGAACCGAAATATTGGACTTAATAAATAGATTTAAAACGATATCCTATAAATGGTAATCTTGAAACAATTGAATTATTGAACTTGATTTTTGATGAATATAAATCAAACCGAAATATTCTTGAAGTTAAATATTTTTATTTTGATTTAAACGATAACTGCGACCTTTAAGATATGTTTTTGATGTAAATTGTTTTGAATTGAAAGTCATTATGTGAATATTTTTGAAATCGATATAATTAAGCGATATAAATGAGTCGTTTTCAAAATTGAATATAATCGAAGTTAGATATTTAATTTTGATTTCGAAATTCGAATATGAGTTTTCATATAATCGATTTTATAAATTCATTTATAAAATAATGGCCACGATGTGAAAAATGTAAACGTTTGGTTGTTAAAGAGACCGGGATCGGCTATTGTCATACTCTCTGCCAATACCGAAAACCACTTTAACAACTGTGTGCGCAGTGGAGTTCCAGAATGGAGGGGATGATTTGGCGAATAACTCTATTTTGTATTTTCATATTAATTACGAGACCCTGACTACCTTGAGTCAGCTTGATGTGGCTAAAACAGGAGCTACGCACGGACCAATTGAGGTCATACCTCTTATCGAGCACACTTCTTCGATATTATTCTATTACTGTTGAGATTCGATTTGGGCCCTTTTGATATGGGAGTGTGTCTCGAGGTGGGCGGTAGTTGCGGCTATGCGTTACCACCAGTCCAGCTCTGCAAATGGTGAATCCATCCTGGCATTCCTTGCGTGCCTTGTCACATGCCTTATACGAGCCCACTACGATTTTGTTTTGTACTGTTTTATATGGAGTGCCCTCTGATCAACCTCCAGTTTACGGAGGAATTACGGTACTGTATATACTATGGGAATATATGAACGGTGTAAGGGTAATCATGGTAATCCCGCTTACGCTATTTGATATTTTACTTTACTGATAGACACTATTGTATATAGCGTATTATACTATAGTATTAGTTTGACGGATCCTTAGAGGATGGTGATCCCAAACATCCTTTAAGTTACTGATTGCATTTCATCGAACATTTCATTTGAGTTGATTTACTTCCATGAGAATGTTAGTCCTGATCCGAGTTGTTTTGTTTTGCATTATTGCTCGGGTCAGATCGAGTATTCCATTTCGAGATTTATCTTTGGAGTTTGGAGCTTATATTGGATTTTGCTCACCTATATTCACCTGTTCAGATGGTCCAGTTCTAGCTATTCTTGTCGTTTCTGTTTATGTAGTTATCTTTCATTTACTGTATTAGACTTCCGCTGTACTATTTATGTAAACTCTGATGTAAAATTTATTTAGTAGCTTCATGAACTACTATTGTATTTTAAAATTTCCGCTGTGAGATATTATATTACTCTGTATCTGTGACTGTGATATGTGATTATGTGATTTATTCTATTTACCCCAGAAGCTAATAATAATCTGTTGTTTGAACATTTCGAGTTGACATGTTTTGTCGATTCGGCACGGTCAAAATGGCAGGTCGTTACATTAAGGGTTTAAATTATTAATAATTATCTATTTAAAAATTTAGTTATTTCTTAATTTATGATTCAATTAATTTAAGACTTAATTAAGATTTGATTATAATTTAAAGAAGGGTTTAACTGTAATTAGTAAATTAAAAAGAGTTTAAAATTTTAAACTACGTTGTTTTTGAATGCCACTTCCTTTTAAAAATGGTTTGAACATAAGGAGTTCCTTTGTCCATAACATTTAATAGTTTAATATAACTATAAGGGTTAATTATGACACCAGTTGGCGAAGCAAGCCGCTGCTTTGTTATAGCTTGATTAAATAAGGTACTTGGCATTTATTAGCAAAATATATCCATGTATGCTATAACTCTGTTATTTGTTGTATAGACATCTATTTAGTTGAATATTGTCTCCTTCCACTATGGTTAAATGGATTATTGCTAACATTTTGGAGAAAAATAAGCCCCGTTTTACTAGTTAGACCTAGTTATTATGCATGCACCTATTTAACTGAAAAAATCAACATCTTGTTGTTATGTTACAATGGACATGTATTTTAAGACAGTAATGTAAATATGTTATCTTACGATAAGTGCTTGTAAATCTAATTACATGTTAGATGCTATGTAAACATACAGGTTAATAGTACCCAAACTTGATTGATGATTGTGAATTGCCAAGCCTTGTTCGAAACAAATAATTAAATGGGTTTTTTCAATAAACTGGAATTGATAATAACATTAACAATGGTATTTAAATTCATTTAAGCTAAAATTGATAATACCCAAACTCGAACCATCCCTTTGTTATCAAAGTGATAATACTTGTTTATGAGAGAGAGTTAATGTTAGAATTAGATATTACTTCCATAGATGTGAAGATTTGACAAGTTAAATTAAATTTGGGTTCTTGTAATTATTAAAAGTGATTGTGAAATAAGAAAACTTTCTTAAATTGTTTTGAAATATATGTACTTATACTAGAGGGTTAAGTATAAGAACAGTTTAGGGAAAATGATTAAAAGTATTTAATTAATAAAAAATTGATTAGATGAAACTAAGTGAATCTAATAGGATTAAATCTATTATTAAATTTGTTGTTTGATAGTTAACTAACCAACCAATAGAACTTAGCCAAACCGAAATTTTGGGAATCTATAGAGGAAATGAGTGAGCTATATGGACAAGTATAAAGACTATTTTTAAAATTAAAAATCAATTATAAACATCATCAAACACGCTTACAACAAATTTCAGATATTAGAAATAGTGGACCTTAAGTATATAAGATTTTAGAGTTCTAAAAATAGTGAATAGTAGAGAAAACCTCATAATGGAATAATAAACAATTTACAAAAGTAATCTAACATAATGCATTTTATTACATTAAGCATCCATAAAACAAGATAACAATGATGCATAGGAGATGAATTTAAATAAACAACCCGAGGATACAACATACAGGCTAAGCACCCTTCTTTTTCCTTTTCCCATTCCTTTTTGTCGTCTCAAATCTTCCAACTTAACAAAATTATTTACAAAGAGAAAAAAGGAGTTTCAACTATATTTGGATTGCACCTGACCCTATACATCTCAGCCCAACCTAAGGGGCCCGGTGGCTATTGCATAGGAAAAGACTGCCTATACACCCCTTTTTGGGGGGATCAAACCCATGTAGTTCTATTCCCCGCTCTTCTTCGGTATCTAAATACTCGTTGTACATTATAAATGTTGCATCCATTCAACCATTTCATTCATTCAACCATTGCAATTAATGTAATTCAATACAATCAATTTAAACATTGAAATGGATGCAATCAACGTAGCCAATGCAATCACTGCACTAATGTGACCAAATAAGAGCAAAAAAAAAATCTCACTCATCTGTCATAATAATATCAACATGAATTCATTAAACACCAACAATATCCAATGATGACTCGAACTTATAAAATAAGGAAATAACAAAAGTACACTTATACAATTATTATTTATCAACATAACACAACATTCATCATAACCATAATTAACTACACATCAAGCTGTAGTAATAATGGTAAAACATCGCATAATTATCATTAAAAAACAACACATACAATAAATAAGATCAATTATTAATCATATATTTTAACTACTCGATCGTATTTATGACAATTGTTTGTCTTCCAAGTATACAATTATCTTATTATTGTTCATTTATAAATGAATTTTTCTTGTTTTGTTTAGTTTTAGAATTTTCATTGTTTCTTATCTTTCAAAACATTTTATTTCATTAAAACATAAAATATCAAATAACTTTGCAAATCAACTATATTATTGTCTTGCACAAAAATAATAATGATTTCATATTAAAAAATGTAACACATAAGAAAGTCAGTTTATTCCCATTTATTCCAAAGGAATGCAATTTTCAATAAAATTTGATACTTACTTATAAAATCTTATTTTATTAAATACAATAAACATCCTTTGTTAGTATTTATGAATGTCTTTAGAAATTCATAAATAATAAACATCCTAAATTAATTTCATCATTTTTTTCAAAAACTGTTATTTATAAATAACACATACAAACTATGAATAGTCGCACTTATTTATCTAGCTTATTTAAAAATCGTTACTCAATTTGCTTCATTTTATTTGGATGAATAACTCCCATGTTCAAATTGTCACTTATTTCAGTTAGAGTTTGTACCCTAGAACAAACCATCTGATGTGATTAATAACATTGTTGATGTTATATTTTATTTTGAATAAAAGATTTTGTTATATTATATTTACTACGCAATATAAATATTGACATAGTAAAAGTCCTTAGAATTATACTACAGAATTATATAGTTTCAAGTAAGTGACTTGAACATGAGATTATATAATTTTATAGGCATTATAATTCTTAAAAGTCTCCAGTCAAGTTTTACTGTATATATAGGACAACAATGAAACATTGAGACTAGCAAGTTGATTGACTGATGATCATATGTCATCGATCATTAATATATATGATATTAATGTCTGTACATAAATATGTAATAGAGAAGAGTGTATTGCACTGACCCAACATGGGAAAACTTCATAGGGCATGACTAATGGTGTCATAAGTAATTCTCATAGTGACAGTGATGTAATTGTCTTTTTACCTGAAATCATTATATTATTTGAGAATATTTGTGTTTTGATATTATTAAAAGTTATTTTTAACTGAGTAGACGATAAAGGTGATTATCGGATACATCTCGAATCGATTAAATAATATGAATGATTTAGATGGAATTTAACCCTACAATATAAGCATAGATATTCATGGGCCTCTTGATTGAGTATGATTATAAAATGCATGAACGTGCTGAAATATTGATTTGTTTTATATAATTCGCTCATATATCAAGATAAAAGGACTAAATTATAAAGAGGATGATACGTTGCATGCCTCGAGTTTAATCTTGGATATATTGGTTAAAAGGATTAAATTACGTCGAAACACTAATCATAGAAAAGGTTGTATCGAACCGTCGATTTTATTATAACTTGGGTAACATTGATGTATTACTAGATGTCGCTCACTAGTTATAATTTTAAATATGATACAAAATTATAGTCAGCGTTGTAGTAACCTATAGGGTCACACATTTAGAGCATTAAAAGGGGAGAACCATTCTTTGAATAAATGAATATCAAACCGTTGATATTTTATATGCAGAAGAAAGGGTATGGCCGGTTTTAATTCTAAAATCCAGTTCTCGTATATTTTAAAAGAAAAGAATACTCTCCCTTTTTATAATATACACAGAAATAATATAACATAGATCGAAGAAAACAAACTCGTTAATGGCTAGTACCTCATTCCCTTTTAATTTGATTTCGTAAAGACGATCTTGAAGAATATTCGTGTGGATACCAGTAAAGACGCCACCACCAGCAGCGTTTGCAATTCAAATCAATCCAGTCTTCTTCGAATTCGAGAATTTGTAAACCTCAAATTGGTACGAATACTCGATTTATTTGTTTTTGCATAGATCCTATTAATTTTAGGTTGAAAATTTTTAAATTCCGCTGCCGATTTGATCTATAAAACCCTTCAACGGTATCAAAGCTAGGGCTTGCGAATATATTTACACACACTTGCGATGATTTACCGTGTTATGAACACCGATGCAAGTTTCAAATGGGGACGTAATATGTATATTCATTTTAGATCAGAAATTGTTTCATTGTAAATACATTTTATATTTGATCTAAAATCTTAAATGAATTCATGAGTTAATATTTGATATTAATTTTGCTCTTTTATTGTTAGATCTTACTCTGTTGAATGTTGAATATCAGGATAATTTTTTTGTTGATGCTGTGAATTACTTTGACTGTAGAACAATTTCGGATGCACTGTGTTCTTTTATATCAAGTATATTTTTTTAACAAGACAGAGACTAAGTTGCTGATACTGTTAGTAGTATGTTTGGATCGTTTATTATGGTTAAATGAACATCTTCCAGATGTTCTACTTTGATAATAACACTTTGGTAAAACTAGGCATCAAATGAATTTGATTCATATGATATCAATATTCTCTTATCTGAAGTTAATATTGATAGTTGAATAATTTTGCTAGTATTCAAAAACCCATAAATATTTAGATTTATGGTTAGATCTGATTTATTTTGGGATCAATATATATATATATATATATATATATATATATATATATATATATATATATATATATTACTAGCCGATCTTTCTCAAAAATGGCGACTAGGTCACAGCGATTTCCGCCGCCTCTCTCTCCTTAATCTTCCTTCTGCTATTCACCCCCTTCACCCTCTTTCTCTCACAAATCTCGACCTAGCTTTCACCATTTCTGGATCGATTGGCTTGAACTCTTCTTTTTATCTCACGTCTTCACTATTTCCCACTTCAAATCTCCTGCGGTTTCAAAATCAGACCTCTATCCCATCCGCATTAGATCTACGCTTCGGTGTTGGCACGTTTTTCACTTAATCGTTCTGCCGATTGTTGTCGGAGTTCTCGATTTTGGTTTTATTTCTTTTGGGAGCCGGGTTCTGGCATTGCCGGCGTTTCTGAAGCTCGTCTTCAGTTCTGGTCTCCTGCTACTCTCAGGTTCGACTTTTTTCTCTGTTACTGGTTGTACGATTTGGCGAATTTGTGTTACCAGTGAAGCGGGTTGTTCTGTCTGGGTATGGTGTTGAGGCAGCGTTTGGTTTGATCTGGATTATTTAAATCTGTTGTAATGCCGTGTTTTTCTGTAATGGACTGGAAATGGATTGATATTGTTGAGATGTTGAGCTGATGAAGGATTGTTATGGTGTTGAGGCTGTTGTTTTTGAGATGTTGGGAAGATGATCGGATTGATGATGAGTTTTGCGGTGATTCACTTGCAGCTAGTGATCATTTTTGGTTGAAATGTTTACTGGTATTCCTCTTGTGGTTGTGTTTAGATTACTCTTGCCGTGGTGTTTGCTCTGCGAGTCGGAGCATGTTGGTTCTTTTTCAGTTCGTAATCTGGTTGTTTGGTTGTTTTCTTTGTTTCTAGTTAATATTTTGCTTGTAATCCGGTTAGTATGCTAACCGTAATTATGTATTGCTTTATTAAATATATGTGCACCAATTTCCAAATATATATATAGTTTTGGATCCAAAATCACTGTATTCAAGTTTGTTGTCTTGAGTTGAAGCTTTGTTTATGTATATCATCGATTACTCTCCCTTATGCACATAATTTTCTATACATGGTGTGCATGATCCAAAATATTATTCACAATCTTCTGCTGTGTGCTTGACATGACATGTTTGATGCACTTTGATTTTAAAGTGTTGTTTGTGTATTTACATTAATAAATACATATAGTGCGAATATAATTTAAAGGAAGCAGTAATATGATTTACTATTTGTGTGTATACTACTTATAAATATAACAGTATATAAATATTGAATTGTTTATTCAAAAGCAAATTACATAGCTGCATGGACCCTCATTTGATTCTTATGTATGCATGTATACATTGATGGATGTTTTGTTGAAATGCTATTTGCATTTTCAGCCCTTCCTCATAATGCATTTAATTATAACTTTAAAACTGATAATATATGATTAAATTTATAGAATTTTATGAAGTTAATAAAACCTAAAATATTGATTTAGGCAACTTTTACAACTAAGCACTCTTATTCAAATGTGTTCTATCATCTAAAAATGGAGCTGATTTTTAAAATAAAAACAATCAAATAATTTACAATACTAATGTTAAAAATTAAAGTTTTTTTTTTTTTTCAGTTTAGGTAATTTTATTGCAATAAATTCTTAGTTTTATGTAGTTTAGTTTTAAGATTAAAGATGTAAGATGATTAAAAAGGGTAACTTTGTGAATGACATGATGTAGAAAAGAAAACTTTGGTGTATACTATTTCATTTCATTTCACTGTGCGTATTAAGAAATTATGGATGTATGAATAGAATTAGCCTAAATAAATATGATGATAATATATATTTTTGAGCTATTAACATTTATTTATTAATAATAAATTAGTACATTTTATTGTGTTAAAATGCTATTATTATCAACAAAAGTAAACATATAATTTTCGGATGTGAATGTGCTTATATCGGCATGTCATCTACTTTTATGGATATTAAATATTTATTTGTTTTTTGGACGTAGATGTGGACGAATTTTCTATTTTTGAGTATTCATCGAAAGTTGTAGACCCATCATCATCAAGAAGTCCAAAGAACTTCTTCCGTGTACACATATCATTAAAGATTACGTAAAGAACTTGTAGGGTTACTCAATTCAAAAAAATTTGTTCTCATATGATCTATCAATAGATCAAAACGATGTAGTATAAAAAAATAAAAAAAGAATCCAACCAATATTATAACAAGAGACTCTTGTAAGAAATAAAGAAAAAAAAAAAAAAAAAAAGAAGCTGGTTTTCATTAGTTGCTGCAGAAAAAGTGATTAGTACGTTTGTTTTGTTAAGAATTATGAATTGACTACAGAAAACTGTTTGTGAGATGTTAATTAATGTGCCACTGGGTTACTTGCCAAACTGAAAATATAAACCCGGTTTTCAAGCACCATTATTATGCCTTCCAATTAATAAGCAACCTTTGGCTTAATCCGGCTCGATAACAAATGAAAAACAAATTTTTTTTTTTTAAAGGCTTAAGCCTAAATGATTAGTGCAGCATGGTCTGGCGACATGTTCCATGTATGAAGCAATGCAATTTAATTCGTTTCTTGTTTACAGTAATTTGAACCGTTTATTGATGTCGCTATTTATTTATCACTTTAATTCATTCGTGGGCCTCCTTGTCTGGGCGCATGGCCCACCGTTTCTGTTCACGGCTTACGCTTTGCTTGCCAATTGCCAACCAAATTGATTCTATGAAGATGTTGCAGTATCTAAGCATATACGCTTGTTGATTTTCAAATGTAAACAATACGAGCCAACAAGATGTTATCCAATGTTTAACTATGGAACAAAAGTAAAATATAGGTATCAAGACATGTAATGCCTTATTCTTTTAAGTCGCAAAGCAAAGCGTTATAAATGCTGCAGTTATCTATAATATTAACTTGCGATGATAGAAAACATATATATATTAAAAAATCATAATATCGGAGAGCATGGAAATATGAAAGAATTTAAAACACGTTCATTGATAATAATCATTCATTGCATTTTCATTTGCAAACTCATTCGGATCAAAATAAACTAATTATAAAATATAATCTCCAATAGCGGCATATGAAGATGCCCCCTTGTTTGATTAGAGTTTTACTGGCAATAAACAAATTTACCTTAATACATCCAAAATATGATAAAGTAAATAGCAGAAAAACTCCTACATCCAAAATATGATAAAGTAAATAGCAGAAAAACTCCTTGAGTATCTATTACCTTCTGCATGCCTTCAGAAGCTTATTCGTAAAAGAGAAACTTAAAAAACATTTTCTCTTAGTCTGCTCAAATGAGTATCCAATAGTTAAAGGGAAAAACAAAAGATTCGGATCAATCAACAAATCGATGAGAAAATAATTTATCTAACTGAACCAAAGAGATATCTAGTGAGAATACATCGCTTAGCAGATCGGGGTTCCCTTTCAGTAGTAACCTCCATACACTAACAATCCTAGCGTGCGAAAGTGCAACATAGCATGGAAGTAGCATCCCACATTTTGACGAACATTTTTTAGTATATTTAATTAGATAAATTAAATAAGAATAATGTAATGAGAATGTTGATTTGAGACTTGTGCTTATATATGAATAAGAGCTAGCTTTAGAGAAAAAATAAATAAACTAAAATATATGTAGGACTGTGTACGGGGAAAATGGGAAATACATGGCTCCTTATATACCATCTTTTCTACATCTTAGCCGTCACTATCCTTATTTTCACAAACCTAGAAATATTCCTAAGGGGTCGGCGATTAAATCCCTAGAAAAAGAGAAAATCGATTAGAGCTCAAGAAGATAAAAGCTTTAGGATTTACTACCACAAATCTCAACAACACAACACTAATCAAGATGAAAACTGATTCTTACCCTTGTTTGTTTCTATTATTAGGGAATAACCAAAATTATATAATGATTCACATGGTTATTTTCATGTTTATTTGCGTTAATGTGTTGTTTGAATGAGGCAATTCTGAATTGCTTAACATGCATGATATGCATGTTACTTAAACGGGTTTTGGAGAAAAAAATTAAGTTTGAACATCTCCATTTGATTTGAAATTTTCACATGTGAGGTATAGCGTGTTTTGGGAGATGTGCTGTTAATTTTGTGATTTCATGTCTAGTTGATAGGATTATAAGATAAGAAATTAAAATATAATATAGGGGTTTTTCCTCTATCATTTTAAAGTTTAAAGACATCAGCCTCAATACCCTTTGGTTTGTTGGAAGGGAATGTTTCCTTTTACTTGATTTAATAAAAGAAGAATGGATGCTATTGCCTCCAAATCGTTCGGCAATGTCGGGGATATCCTACTTTAGAACCTATTATACTTCGAGGCATCCACCCTTTTGGAACCTCAAAGGACAAAGATAGGCAGGGGAAATTCTATTTTCTAAAATGGTAAATTTATGGAGTAAGAGGCCATTGCCTCTACACTATTCAGTGCAACCAGAGGGGTGGGATCAAAGCTTTATCCTAATAATCCAACTTTGTGTGTATGATTACTTAGACCGATTCGTCGATATTGCTTTGCTTGCGCTTCGGTTCATGGGGTTTTATCATGATAGATTTCAACACAAATTGACGGAGCCGAAAAGGGATTGGGTCGAAAGGGCTTCGAACCCATTAATTACATATGATACTTTCAGTAAGAATCTGATACATCTATTTAAATGCAACATCTTGCCCGAGGAAGACTTGGGTTTTACTTAAACTTAGTAGGGAATCTTGTTATGCTTTTCTATGTATGAACACATTGGTGTTACAATGGCATAAACAAAAGGGCAAATGGGGGAACCAATAATAATTCGAAACATTTGGATGGTTAATCCCCATAATTGAGGGTTTCTTGGTTATTCAAGGGTAAAATCATGCGTCGGAGCAAAGGTTACTTGCATCATCTGGTGTATGTGAGGGTTACTCAGTTCAACTTGAATTGAGTGGTTCATAATTATCTTAGGCTAAAACCATGGAAGTGTGCGATAGTTGTCAACATCTTATAATTCAGTTCTGGTGCCTATCAGAGGGTTACTCTGGTAAGCACAGTATGAGAATCGAGCGGTTACCTAGTATAAATGTTAATATGAAAAACCATTGATGTAGTGTAATACATGACGGGGATATCGAATCCACAACACATTGTTTGTCGCACTTTATTACAGTTGTTATACTATTATGGTCTAACCGATAGGAGTGAAAAGCATAGGCACGGTTATATGCTTCAGATGTGCGGTGGAAACTGAATCCGCTATGCGGCTTGGTCCCGCTAGATACCTTATTTGGATAAGACTGTATTTACAACTAGGGCTGTAAATTTTGTATGATTGTCTGATGTTTGTTCATATCCGTGATTGAAATACATCCACCTGAGTCCGTTAAATTTTCATTTAGGACACTAGTTAGGATGACAAAATTTATATGAGAATAACATGTTCATTCGAATTACTTTTAATTTGGTATATAGTTGAGAGAAAATCTAGTTAATAAGTGTAAAATTTGATATAAATAGCGATGTCCGACTGATCCATTCATGTTCATATCTGAAAAAAATATGTATGTGTCTGATCGATTTTATTTAAGATATGAGTTAGGACAATAAAATTTGTATGGAAAAAAGTTCGTTTGGTCCATGTCCGATCCGAATTTATTTAGGATACAAACTGAACATACCTTCATCCGAACCAATTCAACCGATTTACACCCCTATTCACAATGGTCTGTTGACAGACCCAAAATTTTGGGTTTTCCCTTTGTCTCTGGGATATTCAAGTGAGGAAGTTGAGGGTAAGGGTTTTTAGGTTTTTCTTCTTCGATTAAGCTTTTGAAGACGTACTAAAGGCTATAGCTATTTTAGGAACTTTTTTCTACTATTTCTCCTTAATTTTGGTTGCATTTAATGGCATGATTAATATGTCAATATATATTTGACTCTGATCATCCGCAGGCATCTTCATATGTTGCACTCGAAGATTTTTTTTTTTATATATATAATTATACTTGATCTGAAAGAGGTTTGGCGATGGGAATGTAATGAATATTTATTGTGAAAGAATGTATATTAAAAAAGTCGATTCTTTTATGTTCTGATGATCTGATAAACTAACAAGTTGTTCGCTATTACCAGAAGCCAATATTATATATGACCGTAACGTATGTAGCACTTGAGTTCTAGCTACAGAAAATGGGGTGTCAAAACTTGGTATCAAAGTATAGGTTCATGTAATTTCAAAATCTTTTCCAAATAGTGTTTTTGAAAATAAAAACCCAAAGACTAGTAAATTCCAGGGTATAGGATAGTGATAATATAACATATTTATATTTGTGTATTACATAAGTATATATGTTTCACCTTGGTTGTAACGACTCGGGGATTTTCGACTTCGAAAATCAACACAAATACCAATGTCGACTATTTAGACATCGGAAATATCGGATAGTTAATAGAAAGAAGTTAGAGGGTGAGAATAGATAAGATTGAAAATTAGCATAGAAGAAGAAGAAGAACACAACAACATCAGAGTAAAACGAATCTCACAGCGGAACGAATAAAATATAGTATATAAAGTAACATTGAAACACAAATCTGTATTAGTATATTAGAGTATAACACTTACATCACAGTAAAATAAACAATAGCTATATAATCCTGAAGCCTCCAGCTCCAGCTCTCCAAGTATATCTGTAAAATCTCGACTACTTGACTGCTCATACAAAATTGGGCACCCAAGAGTTTAGGAAAAAAAAAACTCTGGGTCAGTCATGGGACTGGTATGAGTAAACTTCAACCACTTGGTTTAACTTTTCAAAATCCTTTTCAAAAGAAAAGATAATCGTAAGACCGGTCCACACATAAACACGGATGGTTTTTATCTTACGATAACCCAAAACATTTTCAAAATCAATACTTTTCTGATATTATGATAATGTCTAATCATAAATAATTAACAATCTAGCAGAACGCTTGCATCTCACGCTCCACATATATACAGTATACAATCAAAACCGCAGGCACTTATTGGAGATTGGATTCCGACTATAACAAGGTATGGAACCACCTGCCGATAGTGTATCTCTAGAGAGGAATACACTGGGTTCAACAAGAACATCTTGCAACCCGGCCACACATGATCGACCACTCATTTCTCTTGAGTGTATCGAATATATTGTCACCAACGGTTGCTAGCAACATAACCGTTCCCGGAAGATACAGAAGCGAAAAGAAGTAACAAATATGAATATTCTCTAGATGGTGACAATACACCCTAATGGGGGCAACCCACATAGTCATGCTGCCTGCCCGATTTTTTTCATTTCCCAGTTGATGATGCTTGAGGTCATAACGTATCTTTTGACAGATCACACCTCCATTTGCTTTGAATGCCACATCGTCATACCCGCCAAATCACAAATTGATTTCCACAAAAATACCATGGGTATAAAGCTAAGAGAAACGAATTCCTCCACCACCAAACGTGGATATGTTTGAAGCGATCAACTTACATGATCCATTAGATATAGTCTGCCAGACATTCGTCCATACACGTTGTCCTGGGTCTGGACAAACCGAAGGAATTATTCTGTAAATCCATCTTAGGCAATTTCTACCCAGGATCGCCAGAATAACCCTTGCATAACTCCGTTTTCAATTGTCTTCGATATATTTGATTCGAAGCAATAATGCCCATACAGAGTGGTTTTCAGATAATAAATCTGATCCTGGTCTCTCCGTATTGACAACAGAAATGGTCAAAAAGTTTGATAGTCGATGATTTAGCTATCAAAGGAAAACATGTGTACAAACAACAGTCGTATTTCCAAATGGAAATCTTACCGAGCAAATCATCAATCAACACTGATCCCCTTTAATTTAATTTGCCATTCAATTATTCTTTTCCCTATTTCTGTTTCCATATATTCGTAAATTCTTATTTTCTAAATTTAGAAAATATACGTTATTAATCATTGGAAACATTCCCATATTTACTCCTATTTCTTATGTTCTATATTAGAAAACATTTCTGATTTTTATTTGGAAAATATTTCCAAAACTCCTTCATTGGATTTACAGGATGTTTAAATAAAACATCGCTATGCCAACTTGAGCCATTCACACTTATTAAATAAATTCAATTAACTAACCTTCACTATCAAACCTTAACCATTCCTTAGTTAAAAATGAAGTCAATCAAGTTGGGGTATAACTACCTCTCAGACCTTAACTGAACAACATTTCTAACCTCGAAATAAACAAATTTCACATTCTAAATCTTCAACAAATTCCTTACGTAACTCTCGAATTTTATTTACGAATCCACTTCTTTTACAAAAATCATTTGATTATAGTTATAGTGTTAAAATCCCATGCCACCGAAATATAATAACTTAAATATAACTTTTATTTCTTAATTTTAATAATTAAATAAAGGATTTATTTAAATAAATAAATCTTGATTTAAAAACCAGAAAGTAAATAATACTTTCCTACATTCGATATAATCGAATCTCAATGTAAAATTCTCTATCGAATAATCTCTATTCGATAACTCTCTTTCGAATAAACTATATTTGATAATGCCTCTTCGAATAAACTATATTCGATAACTCTCTTTCGAATAAACTATATTCGACAATGTCTCTTCGAATAAACTATATTCGATAACTCTCTTTCGAATAAACTATATTCGATAATCTCCTTTCGAATAACTATATTCGATAATCTTCTTTTCGAATGACTATATTCGATAATCTCCTTTTCGAATAACTACAATTCGACTAACTATATTCTAATAATTAATATTTGATTAACTCTAATTCGATTAACTCTATTCGATTAACTCTAATTCGATTAACTCTATTCGATTAACTCTAAGCCGATTAACTCTATTCGATTTACTTTATTCGATTAACTCTATTCGACTAACTCTAATCGATTAACTCTATTTCCAATAATTAATATTATCTTCACCCTAATTCCTATCTTATTCAAATTCCCATTTGAATTTCTATTTCAAATCCCAACTTTTCTTTATAATGTTTTAATTTATAAAATAACTATTTTAATCCATTATTCACATCGAATGTGAATAATATTTCTTATATATATATATCAATTCAGTTTGATTTCGTATTTAAAAATAATATTCCATTTCTAAATTCTATTTATACATTTATTTATAGAATTATTCATATGAAATCCCTTTTTACTTCTAAGACTTAAATCTCATTTATAATCCCCTTTATAAATGCTATATTCAAATTCTATTAAAAATATCGGTGTTAAAACCGATTTTTACTTCTCTATGTAAATTCAGACTTTTATTTTTCCAATGGTAAATATTTTTCTTAATTTATAAACATCATTTATAAATTATTCTTCTCAAATTTTATCTGTTAAAACAGATTTCTATTTAATTCTACTTTAAATAAATCTTTTCCCTTTATCTGTTAAAAACAGATTTCCATTTAATATTTATTTTCCATTTATTTCCTTTTATAAAATTATATTCATTTTATAAATATTTCCTTTTCAATTTTATTTGTTTTTCAAATATTTCTATTTCACATCTATTTGTTTTCCAAATAATTCTTTTTATAAATCCATTGATTTTATAAAATCCTTAAACTCAATATCCACTTTGAAATTCCATTTTATAATTCTACTTATTTTCCGGATAAATATTCCTTTTATAATTCTATTTATTTTCTAAATAAATATTCCTTTTATAAAATCCATTGATTTTATAAATATTCTATTTTCAATATACACTTTGAAAATTCCGTTTTTACATTCCAGTATCACTTATGGTATTAAAATACCAAATCAAAAGGATCAATAATCATCCAAACACAAATAATCAATAACAGATTATGTACCATACCATATATCACAATATATGGAAAACAATATTATAAATATTGAGGAATCCAATTGGATCCTTCCAACCTGTTTCCCTACATCCACAGATGTTAAACAATATAATTAACATCAATTTCATTTCAATATTAAATATTCTGATCAACAGAATCAATATTTAATTAACGATATATATATAACTATATCTATATTTCCAACCAATCAATTTGCAGTTCAACCAACCAATCAACACACAGCAATCAACCAATATTTATCAGTTCTAAAAAATACGTTATGAAAATATAAATTGAGCAGAGTTAGTGAGATTTACTCACATTGGACGATCATCGTTAAATAACGATAACTGTTGGTTGATTCATATAGACAATTTATTTTGCAATAAATTGTAATGAGCTCCAATCCACTCCCAGTCAGTTCCATTGTGTTGCTCCCGTCCATGCGATCCCAATGGGTCCTGTTTGCTGAATTCCGATAATGCATGATCAAGATATTGGAATTTATAGTGAATACATTATTTGAATTGAATTAAACATATGTATATTTATATATTGGGCTCTCACCCCCTTTTATTTCTTGGCCCGCTTTAGGAAAAACCCAACCCGCCAAATCCTGTAAAAGCATCTGCTCCTTCTTCCCCAATTCCCTTTGAAAGTATCTGCTCCATTTTCACATACTTAAACCCTTCTTACCTTCTTTATTTTTCGTTGGAAAAAATCCAACTAATTTTACTAAAATTCCCTTTATCATAATCTCATCTCCCTCATACCCAACACATTACACTCTCACTACCAAAATCTGTCATCGACCTCCTTCCCAGTAAAACTAAATGCAACAGTAATGGCCTTTGCTGCTCAGTAATACTCTTATAATTCCCTCTTCTCTTCATATTATTCAAGTCTAAACATACCATAGCACTCTCCATGAAAATCTCTACTCACTCATCCTTAAATGATCGAACTCGAGCATCACCTCCTCCCCGCGGTTCTGGCTACTTTCACGCACGCAGAAATGAAGACTACAACAAACATATTCAGGAATTTTATAAAGAAATGCTACCTGACTCTACTACTCACACTGAAACCAAATTCAGTACTCACAACAAGCATCCCTCCCTACATGCTCATAGAATCCATGCCCTAGGCACGCTGGGCATTCCCCAAAAACTCAGGTGCTGATCGCACCTTGAATCGAACATACCAGGGTGAAGAGTAAAATGAAAGGATCATAAATATCTTTGTTTTTGGATTTCTAGCATTTTATTTAATTTTAGAAAGATTTTTGAAGTATGAAGTTTCACGTTTTGGTTTTTCCATAAGTGGCGGCTCATGTTTTGGGTGTATGTTGACCAGAGGAAAAATAGATTTAGGGTTAGAGAGTGAAGGTGTATTTATAGGATAGTTTTTATATTTTTATATTCGAATTTTATATTTATTCATAATCAACCGCTATTTGTTTTGTTGTTTAAAAATTCGTGTGATCACATACAACATCCGAAAATCATGAAAATGGGCATGCAGCTACATTTCGACATTACGGACCCAATGAAACTTGTTTCGTCCAATTCCGAGTCCGTTTGCTCACACAGTATATTTTTAAAATCAAATTATTGACCGTTTTTCATATTAAAATCCCGTACGGCCACATACTGACTCCAAAAATCACAAAAATTGAAATATAACAATAATTTAATATTCCAGATCCAACAAAATTAGTTTCGTCAAAAACGGAGTTCATTTGCAAAACTGGCTATTTTTAAACCTCTAAATAAACCCATTTAAATATAAATATATTTAAAAATAATTAAATTAAATATAAATAAATATTATCACATATATTCACACAGAATACTATCCAGCTCGAAAATAAATATATCGGGATTTATAACTCGATATTTCAAAAATCAGGGTTAAATCGATATTCGATTTATATTTAAATCCTTTTATAAATCGTTATAAACTATAAAGGAATTCCATAGCGACTATTTTAAAAATTGATTTGGACATAACTCTCAATCTACACGATGAAATCTCGATTTTTCTCTTTCATTAGAAAAATATACTTCACCAGCCCCGAACATTTCTTATTTCACAGAAATCAGATTTAAAATGGATTATGTATATTCAATTAAAGTTCGAATCGCCAAATTACGAACTGCCACGCCATTTCGAGCTCGATTAAAATTATAATATAATTTATACGTTCTACTGACATTTATAAATAAATTTGTTAATATAATTCAATTCTAAACTGAATCATATAATTTAAATTGTCCAATTCACACTATATTGGGAATTCTACTATTTCTGACTATTTCAGAAATTAAAAATATTATTCTATTATTTATATTAATTAAATATTCAATATTATTTAATTAAATAACTATTTAAATTTCTAAACCACTATTTAAATAATTAAATTAATTAATTATTATATCGCTAAAAATACAGGACATTACATTGGTCCTAGGATCACCCTTCTATCAGACAAAACTTTAATTATATATACAAAGTAAGATACATACAAAAAAGGAGTGCAAGACTAAATCTTGGTGGCAGAAGCACCACCATAAACGGTAATGCCCATGCTGAAGGGCTAAGAACGGTGAGACCCAAAATAGTGTAATTCCCTAGGCAGATATGGGAATGTGTAAAAAAAATGTTTAGATGATGCAAGTCGAAGCTGCTGCGGTTGTTGGAGGAGGAGTCAACCCAATATCGCAAGTTGGAAATAACTACGTTAAGCTAAGTAGGGACTATGCGAGTTTGGGAAGAAAGCCTTCAATGGAATGGAAGAGGCAAGCGTAGTAGAGACATGGGTATTACACTAGAAGAGGATTTTCGAGGATCTCGATTTGGATGATGCTTAGAAACAGAGGTTGGCTTTGAGACAGCTTCAGGGCAATGCCCTGCATTAATGGAACATAATTACTGTTGGGGTTCTGAAGGAGGAAACTACTTGGGTTAATTTCTTAGAAAGACTTAAGTTTGGACCTGTTTCGGAGACTGCCCAGACTATGCTGCTACAAAAGTTGATGAGTTGTTTCAGAGGAAAATGAATGTGGATGAATATGTAGCTAGATTCGATGAGTTGTCTTGTTAAGCTGGAGGGACAATTGATGCCACCATCCAAAAAAAATGAGAAGTTTATTAAGGGGTTGCGATCTGATCCGACCATGGGCAATAATACCACATCTTAAAGACCCTAATGATGTGGTGGTGGAAACGACTATTCGCAATGAGGAGCTCTTGGCTGATTCTACTACACCTTCTGATAATTAGGGATTTTAGGAGAAAAAGCGAAAGTTCACCAAAGGAAAGAAGGCTTATGAAGGAGGAAGGAAAAGAGAAATAAGGTGGACGCTACCTTCTATAAATATGGAAGGAAGGGGCATTACACTAATGAACGTTGAGCCCCCGAGTTGATTGTTAGGTGTCGCAACTATAACTTGGTAGTGCACTTCAAGAATAAGTGTCTGAAAGTGGTTAGAGCGAAGATGCTTGATTTGGAAGCAGTCGCTTCTAGACCTACTACCGCGAATAAAGAAAAATTCATTTTTGAATGTACGCTTTTAGTTCATAGCATACCTGTTAGAATATTATCTAACATTGTTGCATCACCCTCTTTTATTCCTATGTGTTTAGTGGATGAGTTGTCACTTGAACCCTCATACCTTATTAAAAATTCCTTTAGGGTAGCATATCTTATAGGAGGATACATAACCCTAGGAATGAGATGCGATAACCTAGAATTTCAATTATTAGGTTATACCTTTACATGTGATTTGTACATGCTTGATTTCGAGGGTTTTAGAATCATTTTTGGTATGTATTGTTTAAATCTTTATGACGCTAAGATATTCTTTCAAGATAGGGTAATATCGTTAGGACATCCGGATAGAAATTGATTGAATTATATATTCGGTAGAAGATACCAGTCATAAATGGTTTGCTTCACTAAGAGCAATGAATCTGGAAGAAGAAGCAAAGCGAGTTACTATTGTTAAAGAGTTCGCAAATGTTTTTGAACCTCTCACGGGTTTGCCGCCAAGGAGAGTTATCGAATTCATTTACCTTGTGTTGGTAGCGTAACCCTTAAGTAGACCACCGAGCCAAATGACATCTATAGAGATGCAAAAGATGATGGTGCAACTTGTGTATTTGGACAGAAAAAGTTTCATCCGTCAAAGAAGTTCATCGTGGGTGAATAATCCTAATAGATCCTTGATAATGTGCATTGTCTATCAAAAGCTCAATGAAAAGAGGTGAAGAACAAATATCCTTTGCTGAAAATTGATGACATATTTAATCAATTGAGCGATGCTAAGATATTTTCTCAATTGCTTGGCTATTAGTTTTCATCAGTTGTAGGCAGTAGAAGAGTGCATTTCTTTGGTGTCATTTCATATGAAGTATGGAATGAAATACCTTGTTCATCATTGCCAATTGTCACAATATCATCAACATAAACCGCAAGTAAAATTATGCATGATTTAGTATTCTTATGGAATATTGAATGATCACATATATTCTTCACTATTACAAAGGTTTCCATTGCATTACCGAACTTCGCAAACTAAGCTCTAGGACTCTGTTTTAATCCATACAGTGTCTTCTTCAGCTTGCACACTAGACCCCTCTTCCCTTATGCAGTGAAACCAGGGAGTTGGACCATGTAAACCTCTTCTTCTAAATCATCATAAAGAAATGTATTCTTTATATCAAGTTGATATAATTTCCACTTATATGTTGTTGTTAATGAAACAAACATCCATATAGAAGCTAACTTTACTACTAGCGAATTTTTATCCGAATAATCCACTCCATAAATTTATGCATATCCTTTAGCAACCAACGTGCCTTCAATCTAGCAACCGAACCATTGGAGTTTTGTTTTACAGTGAATACACATTTACACCCAATAGGACTCTTATTTTCTGGTAACTGAACTAAACTCCATGTTTCGTTATATTCAAGAGCATTCATTTCCTCCACCATAGCAGCCTGCCATCTAGGGTTTAGTAATGCTTCCTCGATAGTTTTAGGTATAGAAACAGATTCATGAGAAGTGATAAATGAATGATTTGATGAGGATAAATGTTTATGCAAGACAAATGAAGAGATAGGATATGTGCACTGATGTTTTCCCTTTCGTAGAGCAATATGAAGATCAGTTTCGTGATTAAATGTAGAAACAGGTTCATGTTCAAGTGGAGGAATTGCATCAGATGTAAATGGACCTGTATCATGAGAAGGTAATAAACTCGTTTCAACAAAACTATTGATATTGTTCCTTTATTGTATAGAATGTGATATTTCATATACAAGAAAATCATCATTCTTCCCCTAACTTTCCTGACTTTAATAATTTAAGCCTGATGATAACTGAAAGAATGGTGTTTCTTCAATGAAAGTGACATTAATAGATATAAGATATTTATTTAGAGAGGGACAGAAAGATCTATATCCTTTTTGTATATGAGAACAACCAAGGAATATAAACTTGATAGATTGTGGATCAAATATAGATATTTGTAGTATGATATCTCGAACAAAACATGTACACCCAAATATTTTTGGCTTAATAAAATATAGTGATTTGTCTGGAAAGAGAATTGAATATGGTACATCACCATTAAGAATAATTAAAGGCATACAATTTATTAAAAAAACACACTGTGGAAACAACATCAGCCCAGAAATTATTATGCACATTCATGTAGAATAAAATCGACTGTGTCACTATTTTTTTTATTGCTACTATTTTTCTATATTCTACGATCTTATAGCTTCTTAGTGGCTTTCAATTGGTAGTAGAGCCAAGTCATCTTATAACCGTAACACCGTTATACGATATCTGAGAATATGGAAAATAACGCCAATATCACCACAACTACCTATACTGCTACATTTGCTAAGGACAATCTACTTAAAGGCCTCTACTGTTTAATGGATTAAACTACAATTATTGGGCAAATAAAATGAGAATTTATACGCAAGCAACTTGTTTTAATGCGTGGAATGCAACTCAGATCGAATTCAATCCTCCCACTATTAATTATGCAGATTGAATAGCTGTTTAGAAAAATGAAGCAAGTGCAAATGCCAAAGCTATGAATATGCTATTCTGTGCTTTGGATAGAAATGAATTTAATCGTGTTAGCATCTGCACTACTGCACACCAGATATGGGAAATACTTGAAACCATACATGAGGGTACAAACAAGGTCAAGCAAACAAAGATCTCAATGCTAAAGAACCAATTCCATAATTCTAGAACGAAGCAAAATGATGTACTCCAGATTTTAAGACATTCTTCATGATCTTATAGGGTTAGGAGAAAAATATAGTGACTTTGATATTGTATCAAAGGTACTAAACTCCTTAACCGACGAATGAGAGAGAAAAGTCTTAGCCATTGAGAAAGCCAACGATCTATCAGAATGAAAGCAGAAGAACTATTAGGTAACCTCATGTATTATGAAGTAAATCTCCAAGCAAAAAAGGACCGATACAAGAGAGAAAGAATGTATCCTTTCATGCCGAAAAGGAAGAGTCTGAATCAAAAATGAGGATCTAGCTTTCATTGCCAAAACAATTCAAGACATTCTTAAAGTGTAAGAAAGGAAATAAAAATAGTTTCAACCATTTTTTTTCTTCGAATAAACCTTCATATTCTTCCATAGAATGCTTTAATTGCCATAAAAAAAGGTCACATGCACAAAGACTGTCCAAAGAAGAAGAAAGAAAATCAGAAAACTTTCAACAACAAGAATAAAAAGGATAAATTCAAAAAGAAAGCTTTCTCTGTAACATGGGACTGTTCAGATTCATCTTCATCATAAAGTGATAATGACAATGAACAAGCAAATGTGTGTTTCATGGCTCAAGACAACGAGGTTAGTAATTTATCATTTGATGATTTAATTGAAGTTAATACTGAATTTCTAAATACTATAAAAAATCTTAAAAGAAAGTGTAAGGAAACTTAAGAAAACCATAATATAACAAAATTTGAAAGGGATATGTTGAAAGACGAGAAGAAAATTCTGGAAGAAGAACTTATAAATATTCAAGAATCTATCTCTAATTCATATATACAACTTTCACTTTTGAGTCAAGAAATTGAAACTCAAAAGGTAAGGAATGATGCTATTATTTCTAAAAATCACGATTTAAAAACTAAAATTAAACAAGTAAAATAGAAAATACCAGTCTCCAAACCAAATTAGATAGCATTACTAAAAATATTTCTAACTTTAATAAAGAAAGAGAGAATTTATCCAAAATTATAGAAATTCTCAATCTTCTACCAATAAAAATGGGTTAGGTTACAAGAAAGAGTCAAAAAATCCTCCAAAGAAAAATGCTAATATTAAGAGGAATAATGATTCAAAACATAAAATGGTATCTAAAAATAGAGTATCACTAAGTGTACCAAAACATACTAGGAGGAAAAGGGAAACAAAAATAATCAAAATATGGGTTCCAAAAACAAACAATAGTTTAATTAGGAACAAAAATATATCAAATCATTTATGAAAACGGTTCATAATAATAAAAATTATCTTTATAAGAGCAATACTGAACCCACTTGGGTTTTGTTTCCTAAGATCTAACTCTTAGGACCCTATTAAAAAGTGGATATGAATGTACTCATAAAAATTTCTTGCAGGTCCCACTCAAGAAATATAAATAGCTTTATGCATTTCAGACAGCATGTTTTATTCCAGTTTGTACGTAACTACTACGCTATTAATGTGATTGCTTTAGGAAGATATACGTGCAACACAAGGAGAAAGACTATGAAGATTGGATTAGTATGAGTATATATAGTTTTAAAGTCTTAATCTTAGTATTCATGTTAAAATCTATCCTCAAGATGTTTGCATGAACACAAGAACACGATATCATTGTCATACATTTATAAAATCTGTGCGTTGTGCAGGAAAACAAAATTCAGTCGGCTGAATCTTGTATATATGCATACTTTGCACAAACTTAGTCAACTGAAAGTTCTGTTCAGTCAACTTAATTCAAACCTGCGAATTTTCTCTTAAAAGACACCTTCTTTCTTCCAAGAGATGCAACCAATTTTCAACGGCAATAAATGCATCTCTTACTTGAATCTTTTGCAAATAGATATGACTATTCTACACCTGTATATACATGTTTCTAACACTTGCAAAATAACCGAATTCACTTGTCTTAATCTCTCTATTCTCTTGAGTAACTTTCAGATTTCTTTGTTTCAAAAGCAATCACAATCACTCTTATCGCTTGAATCTCCGAACTATATTGTATACTCTTTGATTCATAGCGATTGTCATTTCCAAAATCTTCGCAAACACATCTCAAATACTTGAGGATAAGATTATAGAAATTATGTAATCAAATCAACTTATCAGTGTTATCAAGAACGCAATCAGTCAAAAACACTTTTGTATTTGTTTAGTTGAAGTCCTCTTTAGCAGTTGAGGCATGAAATCTTGTTCCGCTATTCATGTGTTGTAAACCTATTCCTCAGGGTGAAGTGAGAGCTGTTTTGTTTAGTGAAATTCCAAAAGGGGTATAGGACTGGATGTAGGACCGTGATCTGAACTAGTATAAAATCGGCTATGTCAATATTTACCTATTGCTACTATTTTTCTATATTCTACGATCCTATAGTTGCATGGCGACTTTCACAACGCTATATACATATTTATATGTATACAATCTCTACTCATAACAATATTATTTACATATGAGGTCATATGATTGTATAAATTAGTGAAATGACGAGTTGGGCCATTTCCTATCTTCGCTATTTTTGTGAATTTAAATCTAACCATTTTACCCTTTTTCACAGAATTCCCTTGCCCATTAGAATATTCCATGTTATAGTTCTTATAGTCTCTCGAGGGAATCATATCGGTAAGCCAGATGCTTCCCGAACCACCGGTACATTTCGTTGCAATATCTATTTATGTCGGGTTTGGGACTAGCTGTTCTACGGATCGACTCAGCTCTCTTAGCCGACTTCAAGTCGAAGGAGTGGAGCAAGGTCGAACTCCCAACTAACTTAGCGAATCTTGTTTCGCCTATAACTTTTGATTGATAAATTATTTAGACCAAAACCACTTCCACTTGGTTAGGATAATGGTTTATCATTCCATAGAGTGGTCTCATTAAGCAAATGGACTTACCGTTTGGGAAGAATGGCAGAAATAATGTTAGGGAGGCTTAAATGGGTTGTTTGGGTCATCAACAAGTGGGCCCACAACCCATTTCCGGTTTGATGACTTGTGGGGGATGAAGAGGTAGGATAATCATCTCTTATTCACTTTTCCAACACCCGATGTAGACCTATACTCTATTAATGGCCTCCATCACTCAAATCAACCATTTATCCCTTCCTTTATTAGCCAAACAACCAAATTAAGACATATCAAGTCAAATCAGCACCAAAGCAAGACAAGAGTTGCTGCAACACATTGGGATCCAAGTCAAATACTTTTTATTTTCAGATCTAGCATATTTGGAGTAATTAAGATGAGTAATAGCGTTTTTACTCAACAATTGTGGTATATTAACATATAAACACCTCATAAAACCATGGAAAATGTTTATAATTCGTTACTAATCTTATAACGACACATATCCAAGTTTGGATTGATTTACTCATGATTTTTTGAATCATGGAATTCAAAGGATTATGAAAATATATGCTTCTTTGAGTGTTTAATCTTGTTTGATTGATCTAAATGTTGTTTAAGTGTGTTTTCTATGTTAAAACATTGCCTAGGAATGCTAGGATAGGTGCAAACAACGACGAATGATTAAATAGGATACTAGAATTCATTTTAGACACGTTGTAGTTTTCGGTTTGACCATGCTGATTTGGCAATGTCTAACCGACCCAACTGTGTCAGATCCATATGAGATCTTGTGGGGATGACAAGAAAGGCCCAAGGGGCTCTAGGACAAGTTTCAAGTCATTTGAAGTTTCAGAGACCAATTTATAGCACTTACAAATTTAGATCGGCTAGGGGAGGTAGTTTTGGCTCGGTTAGGAGTAAAGTGAATGCAAGAAAATGGAGTAGAGGAGAGGGCTTTCGGCTTGGTCATCGAGTTGCGCTTCGACTCGGACAAGTGCTCAAGCTCCGAATCGACATAAATCGGTTTCGAATCGAACAAGTCGAGGTTGGTATTGCTGACCTAGTTATGACAATTCAAGCCCGAATCGCATTGCTGATCCAGAGTTGGGGACTCAGGTCCGGCTCGATAATGTCGAACCAAAGTTGGGTAGGTCCAGAAAGGGGGCAAGGGGAGGGATTGTGGATGAGGGATAATGATCTTCGTGATGACGAGCGAGCTCTTTTGAAAACAAACTCCAACATGACTAGCCAAGTCCAAGGTGCAAAGAATGTCTTAGTGAGGGCTACCACATAGGTTATACATGGGGAGCCGTATCGATTACTTCCAAGGTAGATTTCGTATGGACACACATGCAAAGGAGTTATCTACATTCACAACTTTGGGACATTTTAGAGGAAGGGGCAAAAGAGTGGATCAAAGCTAGTTATATTATGGACTATTCAACCCGGCCCCAGCGGCAGTTGTAGCACAGATCGGGTATGGTTACTGGCTACAGTCCATTGCAATGGAACGTAGCGATGTGTTGGTAAAGTCTGTTAGGTAGGAACTACCATTTTTTCGAGAGATTTAGTGGCCTAGTAGTGAGTGTCATATACTCAATACACTGAGTGGGTGAATATGAGGATGGATGGTATAATTTAATAGTTGCTATCACTATGACACACACACTTCAATTTACACTCCGTGTTGTGGTTGCCTTAGAGTAGAGTATATGATTATACGTGCTAACTCTTTGGATGCCGGGCCAGGTCAGGTATGATTCTTTATACCCATTATATTACCCTATCTAGTGATTGATATTACTATCGCTCACACCAAACTTTGTTTGGCTTGGGATTTTATGCATTGCTTCTTATAACTCTAAGTGATCTTAAATGAGCAGACTAGAGACAGGCTGGTGTGCACGAGTAGCTGACCGAAGACGAGCAGGAGGCTTCCACGTATTACATATATACTCTTATCTATGTTTATCCCCGTTGTTCACTACTTTGGGCACAGTAGTGTTTTGTTTAGAGACGGTATTTTGGAGATGTATTTATGTATCACTCATTAGATATTATGCTGTGATGTGAATCTACTACTCCGAAATGTTTATGATTCAGTTGTCTGCTTATATACCATCTCACATGTTTTATATCATGTTTTATGTTATTATTATATTTTATTTCATGTGCTGTAAGATATACGACAAATTATATACGTTTTCTTATTTCACCCTTGATGGTCACCTTGCATTAGTTGGACACTGTCACAACGAAACTCGTTAGCTGCTGGCTAGTACGGAGCAGTCGCCACACTATCATAAGGATCACACAAAATTAAATGGGAGCGACTCCCTTATTGTCTCTTATCCCCCATCGACTTCTTCTGTAGGTGTCAAAGTCAACATAGTATAACCCATGAAAAATAAATTCCAAGCAACATCCATAGCAAGCAAATAAGCTTAAGAAAACATACAACAATTAATTGTTTACTATGGTAAGCTTTTCTTTCAAAACACCCCTTTCAGTCACATCAAAGGACATAGAGGCGATAGCCTCTTGCTATTTAAAATCACAGCTTGAGAATAACAACTCCCTTCGTCCTGTCGAAGAGAAGTGAGATGTAAACCTCTGATATTTTATAAAATAAATTTCAAGTATAACATGCTCTTTCTGTCCCCGTGATGGGCATTGTGGCAAAAACCTCATGTCTATATTCAAACAAAGGAAAAAGAAACTTTTGATGGTTGAAAAGGACCGAGGCGATATCTCTTTTATCCTTATCAATTAAGGTTATGAAAATAAATCCTTTCGACACAATCGATAAGTATGGAGGAACAAAGCCTCCTAGTTAAAATAAGGTTCGTAAAGGATCATTCCGACACAGTCGAAAAGTGCAGAAACGATTCTTGTATACAATAAAAGTTTAGAAAAATCATTCTCTTTTATCTCAGCCAATGGTTATTAAGGAAGAAACCTCCAAGCCCTTAAAACAATGGAGGCAACAACCTCTACATATGCTTTCGTAAATAGTCCTATCAAATCAACACAATGGCGGAAGCCCACATGCAAAGGCAATAGGCGTGACCGGAGTGCATAACTTCTAAAACATAAGTCAGTGGCCAAAGCCTAAACAAAAGGTGGAGGTAGAAACCCATATATTTAGGCGGAAGCCCGAATACTTCATATGCTAATATGTGACATTACAAACATCTGAAGCTTATCGGAGGAAGGAGAAGGTGTTTCTAACCATTCCGAAGGGTGCTTCTGAAAAGAGGAGATGACACTAACAGTGAAAAGAAAGAAAACTAAATTATTTCCTTACAAAGAAGTGATGTTCACCAACTTCAATATATTTGTTGCAATCTAATTTGCTTATAAGAATGTTGGACTGACTAAATTCGATTTTTCTTAGGTTTTATATTTCCAAAACATAAAATGTTCACACTTCCAATACTAACACCCTAACTAACATTAATTTCCCCTTGAGCAACTGAACTTAGGAAATTCATATTAACTAATCTATGTGTGGGGAAAATTCCAAATATTCATTGATTTAAGAATATATCCTTGTTTATCTTATATAAAAAAATTGAAATCCAAATTCGCTAATTAATCTCCTTAATTAATTATTCTAGCAAAACAAGCTAGTAACATCATAAAAAACATGAAAACACTCATGTAATCACATAACCAATCTGGGTATACCATAATAACTGAAATATACATTGGTAAGAATCATTATTCACCTTAGTTTGTGTTGAGATGTTATGGTTTGGAGTAGTAGTATTCAAATTTTCCATCTTCCTTAACTTCTCTTTATTTTCTTCTTCTCCTTAATATCTTCTAATGGATGACCTCCCTAGTTTCATGTTTTAGGTTTTAGAAATGACATGAAAATGTCAGGATAGTGGGAAATATGCTTACATATAAGGTCAAGTGTTTCCCACTTTACCCATCACGTATTCCTTCATATGTTCAATTTATACTCCTTCCAATTCATAATACAAGATATTTTAGAAATTTACACGTGAATTAAGAAAAAAAATTAATTGATATTTTTGTCCATACTTAGATTAAGTTATACTTAGATTAAGTTGGTCCCACAAATTAAGTTCTTTTTTCATGTTGAATCCAATTATCACTCCTATTGTCAAGTATAAAAAATGGTGAAGCAATCATTGAATCTCTAACATTTATTACAGATCAAGGATAAAATATGAATAACTAGCTTAAACATGTTACATTCTAAAACAAATTAAACAACCTAAAACATCTTATATTATGAATCGGGGAGTATTATTTAATTTCTATGGCCAACTCACTAGTATTAAATATCAACTCAACATTTAACTACATTACTATTATCGAATTTATCTAATTAGATTTCCTAAATAGTATTCATAAAAAATGCGGAATGTGCACAAATGTAAAAATATTCTTAATGTAGGAATTTTGTATAGTATAATAATAATCTATAAAATACAGGAAGAGGTAAAGTCTATTTCATTTACCATAAAGTAAAATCTATGGAATCGACAAGTTACTCATAAATAAATTATGTTGTTTTCCATATAAATTTAGATTAAAACTTCAATATCAGTTATGTCCATTGCTATTCCCCATTATTTCGCATAAATCTTCCAAATGATTAGTTAAATGGAAACTTTCGTAAGCCTCTCCCCTAACAAACTGAAATTTCCTGACACCAAACTCTACGTTCAAATATAATTTTTGTTGCAGTTCAACTCGTATTTAACAGTTCACCGCTTTTTAAGCAATCAGCCTTTACTCATTTTTGTGAGTAACACTTACTCAACATCGATGCTAATGCCTTCAAGGTTTTCTTTGTATTTAAAAATGTCAACCTAGTATAACTTTACTAATGTTCAATGAATCAATAAACCTTTTATGTGTAAATTTCTAATGCAAGTTGAGAATTACTACTGACAGTCGTGGATGAGCGACTGTCAGTCTCACTTGCTCATTCATTTGGTAAAATAGTCTGCACTGAATTCTTCGTTCAGCTTAAAAAAAAAAATGATGTGCAAACTATTTTGTCTAATGAATGAGCGAGTGAGATTGACAGTCGTCCTACCAATCTGTTTTGATTGTTAAACTCGTTAGGAAATTAGTCCAGATGAGATTTACTTTTATTACCAAATTTAAATGTTAAATGTTAATCATATTGTCATGTTATGTAATGACTAATGAGCCTCTAACTAAAGTAGAAAAAGGTAACATTGATTGTCAAAGTGTCAAACTAAGTGTTAGTATAGAACTTCGTCTACACAACACTCCAAAATTCGAAGGTGTATCCCTGGAAGCTACTTGCACTGTAGGTCCTAGCAGTGAGACTATCAATATGTGATGTGATCAAGTTTTTTGGTTGCCAAACGTTGAATGATAGAGTCCGAATAACAAGTGCAAAGAAGGTAAAGTACTAAAATAAATAACATTCAAACTTTTATAATAGTTCTGGCCAAATATCTCTATATTCACTGTAATTTCCGTGTTTAGTCAAATCTCTTTTAGCTAGAAGCTCATTACATTAAGTTGAGACTTTTTTGACTTATCTGTCCTACAACCGAGTGTTGGTCTATTTGCCATTTAAAGGATTACCTTTCTTATTTTTTAATTCTATAACCGCCACTGCCATACAAAACCGTCCGTATCAATCCGTAAATACGGTACGAAAAAACTGAACTGAATCTTCTTTTTAAAACAAGTATTCCAAACCGTACCGACTCGAAACGATACGATCCGGTTGCGGTTTGAGTCGTTGACTCAACCATTTTAAACCGGATCAAACTGAGTAGTTGTATTAGCAATTTTATGATAAAAATATGATTAATTCACAGTTAATTATTGATTTTAACGATGTATATTATAATACTGAGTATGTTGTTGTTATATTAATAATAATCATTATCACAAAGAAGAAAATTATTGTTGTAGTATAATAATTTCTATTGTTTTGGGGTAAATGCGAGTTATAATCTTATTTGAACTATCTTAGTGTCTATACAATGATTAAAATTCATGTTTGGTCAATGTACTAAAGAAATCTCACTTGTCATTAAATGTAAAATTGAAAAATTGAAGTATTAATACAGTTAGAAACCAATTTTTAAAGCTTGAGTAACATTATGTGTCTTACCATTTAAGTGATACTGCATGACACAGTTATAAATTGATTGTTAATAGAAGTAATTCTCTTATTTCATATTTAATACGGGTTCAAACCGAACCATATCAAAAACAAACTATAATATATTAAAACCGAACCGAAATTGAACCGTTTAAACTGCACCAAACGGATAATAAGTTGTATTTTTATCAACCATTTGATGTGGTGCGGAAGCGGTTTGAACTTTAAACTGCACCAAATGGATCCTTGCTCACTCCTACTCTTTTTCAACGAGGAGATGATATCCGGACGTGTAGAATGATCGGCAATGTCCCCAGCATGCAATGTATGTGCATTTACTTCATATTGTACAATCCACGCTCTTGAGTTGTGTACATTAATTATTGCGCTTCTCATAAATGCATGTCCTTATTTAATTTACTGTTATATGTTTGTGGGGTTTCGCGGTACTTCCATCTTCACGTGTGCTGCATGTACCGTCAGAATTGCAGATGGCACGGTCCGGTTTATTTATGAGAGTACACAAAAGAGAGCAATTGTATCGTGCTTTTTGTAAAAGGTGATAATAACCCTAACCCAAAATTGATAAAATTGTTCCCAACTCCCTTTTTGCACAGTTATGAATTTATTGTTATTATTTTCTCCATGCAAAAAGTTAAACAAAATAATTTTAGTATACCATACATCCGACACATTCACATATGCCCAACATACCAAACATACCATATAGCAGACTTATATATATACCTATTTAATATCAATACAATGGTCCTATATGTTCAAATTTTAAAGGATTTGCAGCCAAAATAAGCCACTAAAAAGTATTATCATCAAAAATGGCGACTTCCTCTCAGATCTAAAATGGCGACTTTCTCTCAGATCTAACCCACTGAGCGCCTCCACTTCTTTCCCACCTCCTTTCTTTCCGCGTTTCTTCGACCCCCTCTTATGGCCAAAAATAAAAAATCTAAATCGCTATCTCGTCCTTCGGTGGTGACTAGATCTGAAAGTCGCGCAAACCAATTTCGGTCTCCTCATGATTCCGACCCTGACGATGATGATCTTTCTGCGCCCCCTCCCAAACCGTTCTATTCCCTGCCAGCAGATCATCCTCTGAATACCCTTATTGCGGACATCCAAGCTTCAAAATTTAAGGCCAAGTCTCTGATTTCTGCCAGTGCTCCAGTCATTGGTAAATCTACAATTTCCGAGATGATTGCGGAGGATGCAAATCCTTGGCCACTGCCGGGCTCTTCTACGAAGACGTCTGTACCAGAATTTCATACTGATAAATGTGGAAGTTCAAGCTCAGCTCCTGGTAAGCAGAAAGACATCGTTAGAAATCCATGTTCTGGAACTGATATATTGAATGCGAATTGTGGAAATAAGTGCACGGGATGCGAGATTTGTGGTCTGAAAAACTCTGGTCCTCAAACTACTGAGAACGCAATAAACACAGAACACCATGAAACTGTTCGACAGAATGCCACAACGAACAAAACCAATGATCAGGCGAAAACTGATGCTGCTTCAGTCAAACCACAGTGGACATCACTGTTTGGTACCTTGCCAAATATCACCGGAGAGTATATGCCACTTGACTTCGACATTCAACACGATGAATCAAGCACAACACCTCCTCCAGAACTTTTTCAGGAGGCTATTTCTTTCTGGAAGGATCATATAGTCGGATTCTTCTTGGATTCCAAACCTCCTAATGTCGATATGAATGAGGCTTGTAGGACATTATGGAGGCTGCGAGGTAGAATGCGTTTCACCTACGTGGACGGACTATATTACATCAAGTTCTCGTCGCCCGAAGAAAGACTTCGGGTTTTAGAGGGACCACCAGCGATTATAGACGGTAAACCTTTCATTGTTACCTCATGGTCATCCAAAATTGATAGTGTCAAAGAGCAAGTGTTATCCATACCCGTATGGACGCAATTCACCCGAGTTCCATCTGTCCTTCAGCCCCTTCTTGGCCTTAACTGGCTTGCCTGTCATATAGGCAAATTGAAGTGCTTTGATGCCAATACTGTTGCCAGAAGAAATCTAGTATATGCGAGAGCTCTAATTGAAGTTACCCCGGAAAAGCCGCTACCTACGCAGATTAAGGTTAGAATCGAGAATCGTGATTTTACTATTGATGTCAAATATAGATGGAAACCTGAAATCTGCAATGAGTGCAAAGCTTTTGGCCATACCATATCCTCCTGTACAAAAACTGAAACCTCGGTGCCCATTCCAAAAGTGCCTCTTCCCCGCCCACCAGAACGTGTCTGGATGCCCAAGGTCAAGCTACCTGTTGTACCAGATCCTTACCTGTTGTACCAGATCCTCCTAACTTGCCTGTTCCACCTCTTGACCCTGATATTTCCTGGATTGAGAAGGAGAATGCCTTGGTGCATGCCCCTTCTGGGATGCATTGTGATAAAAACGATATTTTCTTTATTTCTATTGATGGAACTGTGGAAGATTACAACCGTCTTTTCTATGAACCAGACGGAGACAAACTAATAATCAGAGAAAATGGTGAATCTGGTGAGAATAATGATATTCTTCTGGATGATCCTTCTTGGGATAGAAACCGACTAATTGCCCCAAATGACTGTGAAGATCTGGCACTACGCTTCAGGACCTATAGGCGCAACATGTCACCAATACCTGGTTTCATCCGTGGCGATGTTGTTGATCCTGCCGATGATAAACTATAGATAATCCTTTGCAATACGCCTTTTCATGTAATGATAATACTTTTTGCGATGACTTTTGTACTGATAGTGCCTGGTCACTTCAAATCAGGAATGTTACTCTGTGCATGTGCGGAGTACCAGTTTTTATCTTTATAATTAAGGTGTTTGCGGTCACCTAAAAAACCGGTCGGCCTTGCATTTTTTTTTAAAGGATTTCCTTTTTCTTTTCGTTTGGCTCACATTTCAAAACTTATTATATATATATATATATATATATATATATATATATATATATATATATATATATATATATAAAACTCAGTTTCGAAACTAATTTCAAACGTAATCGTAATATAATATGCTTAACTCAACATTGAATTAATCAAAATACACCGATGTCGTTACAGTTGGTGTGAGCAACATTTAAAAACCAGCCAACTGAAGCAATTTAACCGTCATCCATAATCGGAAAAGAAATTATATAGCATGACATCATTTAAAATGACGTCAGTGTGTTTTGATCAACTCAACATTGAGTTGAACAAAACAGGATTATATTTAAAATTATCTACAAATTATAATAAGTTTTAAGAAGCGGATGATATGGTTAACAGAAATTTCATGTCATATACTTTTGAGAATGAGATTTCCTGGTAGAATTGTGCGTATTATTAAAACATGCATTACAACTCCTACTTTTTCTATTTTGGTTTAAGGCAGTCCTAAAGGTTACATACACAGTAGTAGAGGTCTTAGACAGGGAGTTCCTCTCTCTCCATATCTTTTTTGTGTGGCAATGGAATTTTTTTCCATTCTTATGTTCAAAGCTGCGGATGCAAAACTGATTCAGCCTATATATAATCGAATGCCTTTTATTACTCATTTGATTTACGTAGATGATTTGATGATCTTTTCTAAAGCCAAAATAAATGGGATTTAGATGATTAATTCGATTCTAAGCCAATTAAAGGAGTTTGTTGGCCTTAAAATCAATAATTTGAAATCCAAAGTTTTCTTCAACAAAAGTATTAATAATAAAAATGATCAGGTGCTACAGGAGCTTATTATGAATGAAGGGAGACTATCGATTAAATATCTATGAGTCCCGCTTTTAAACAACTATCTTCATTTTCTGATTGTGGAGAATTATTTGATAAAATCAAAGGCAAGATGGACAGTTGGGACTGTAGGTTGCTATCCATGGCTGGAAAAATCAAATTGATTTGAACAAGCATAATCCAATGGTAATGTATTGCATGTTGATTTATCAATTACCGGAGGCTACGATAGGCAAAATAAATAAATTATGTGCGAATTTCATTTGGACAGGAAAAAGTCACAAAATAGCATGGGACAAATTATGTACTCCGCAATCTGAAGGAGAGGTAGGATTACGTAATTTTAAAGATATTAAAACGACGACAGCCCTTAAACTCCCATGACATTTTGTCAACGGCAATAATTTATGGAAGAATTAGATGATAAATAGAAACTGCTCTGGAAAGTTTTTTTAGGTGATGGATATTGATTGCAATAGCTCAAGTACTTGAAAACCATCCTTAAACATAGGCAAAAAAGCTTAAAGTGCATCAATTATTGTATAGTTAATGGACGGGACACCAAGCTGTGGCTTGATCCATGGCTAAATAGCAGAATAATGGTTAAAATGTTGGGATGTGATCAATTAAGTATTTTTGGCGGGGACGAAGTTTCTGTTGATTACATTATTCAAGATGGAGTTTTTAACACTTTGTGCTTACCGGCTGCGAGACAAATATCATCCCAAATAAATGAAATTAATATACGGACGAATGGGAACATTGATTATTGGAGCTGAAACGATAAAAAGGACGGTTTCTCCTTCTACTCAGCTTGAGACATTTCTAGAGAACATGATGATGAAAAAGAATGGTGCAAAATTGTATGGCATTATATAAACAACCCTAAGATGTCGCTATGCATTTATAAAGCCATTTTAAACCGTCTGAGTACTAAAGATATCATGACAAATTGGGGCTATAGTGTTAACTCTAGGGTACTACTATTCACACCCCAGTTTACACTTTCGACCACCAAAACTAAAAGCACCCCAAAATTTTTAATTTCCCTCTACTGGCCACCGTTAAAATTAATAACTTAAAAATGAAGAGGCCACCAACATATTTTCATAACACATTAGCAATTCTAATTTTTATAAATGAGTACTTACTTCGTCGGTTGTGAAATGATTCATCAAATCAACATTTATGTTGTTTGAGTCATTTGATTGAACATCTTACAATATATCATCAGAACCATCGTCTTTATCGTTTAATTTATCATGATTTAAATACTCCATCTATCAAATGACAAAAAAGTTAATGTATCGATTTGTAAAAGAAGATACATAAGTTGTACGGATAAAACCCAACAATTCAAAACTTACACTGTCATTTTCTATTACAATGTCGTCAAATTTAATGTCCTCCAAGCTTTAAATTTCCAACGGAGTGAAAAATATATATCCTAAAACACAATGGAAAACCCTATTCCTTAAAAAAAAAACTTAACAACATGTTCTATAACATAATAGTAAACAATAAAAATCAAGCAATGTTAACCTCCTTTTAATCTTCGTCTTCCATCTCTATTAGGCACAAAAGAATATCTGCTTTTGTTTGGGTATAAGGTTTGAAATTGCAGAGAAGTACGTGTTTTTTTAGGAGAAGCACGGTGGCGCACAACTGAGTGAAGGAATAATACATGGTGGCCAGAAGAATATAAAAAATATCTGTTTGTATTAAATTTATAAAGGTGGCAGGAAGTGTAAACCGAGGTGTGAATAGTAGCACCCTAACCCTATTTGTGTTCTATGTAAGGAAGATTTAGAGTCAAGAGATCACCTTTTCTTTCATTGTCCGTATGCGGCGTATCTGTGGGTTCGTTGTCGTCTCAAACTGGGCCTCGTTCCTTCTCACACAAGTTCTTTGAAACTGGATGGTGAAATCATGATGCTAAAAAATTCATTCACACACGCCTCTTTCAGTCAAGATGCGAGTTTTTGTGCCGTTGTAACTACAGTATATCACATCTGGAATGAAAGAAATCTACGAACTCAAAGTAATCAAGAATGGAATAAATATCAAAGATGGAATTTCCTAGAAATCAAAATCCGGTACATACTCAAAAACTCGAGAAGATTGAAGAACAGAACCCACCAGGACGTCGAGATCGGTGAAAGGTGGGGAGTAAGTCTCCTTGATGGGGGAAGATTCGAACTGCTAGAAGTAACAAATTGGAGGATTTGTCGTAGAGCTCAATTTGGGAATTTTTGGGTGTCGAAGTGGTGTTTTCCTATTTCATTTTATATTATGTTTGCTCAGTTGATGGCACGTGGATGATTGGTTTGTTGGCTTTTCTTTTTGCTTGCATGTTGGTTTTGTTTTGTGTTTTCGGGTAGGCAGCAAGGTCATATGATGTATTGCTGGCCATTAGGTACTATTTTGTACTTTTTATTGATGCGTTGTCAATAAAGCACCGCACTCTTTTTTTTTCTGTCTGGCTCTCACGTTGAGTTCTAGTTCAGGTTTTTAACGAGACAGTTTACCATTTTCAAAAAAAAGAAGCGGATCAAATTTAAAAATTTCTCAAGTTTTAATTTAGGCATCTACTCCATTCATTTCATGCCAGCGCTAAAATAAACCAAACACTCTCATCTTTCAACCTTTTGAATGCAATAAACTTTAACAACAAAAGCAAGGTTTATAATTCATTTTCACCGCTAATTGTAAATTCAAGAAAATTTCCACTGAGATAAACATTTGAACTGATCGCTTTTGTATGTAAGATTAGTTGCATTGTGATAATGCTTAAAAAATTATACAACATTTAAGAAATCGAATTTAGAGTAAAAATATATTTATATAATTCCAAGGATATTTTTTTAGTTTAGCATTATTTTACAAATTTATCACATAGTTAGTCATATTTCAAACTATTTAGATCCGTTGTCCAGTTTTGACAAACTAACGCTAAGTTGATCAAAACATACATGCATAATTTGAAATTACTTGAGTACTTTTCTTTTTGATGATATGTGTACTGACGCAATTTAAAATTTCACCAATATTTTTTTATTATAAATAACAAAGGGGCACATTCAAATTGTTTATTTATTAAAAAAGAAATAAACTGGGTGTTGGGCACTTTGAATTGAGCCTTAGGCCCTTTTTCTTTTCAGTTCACTTCATTCCACCAACTCAATTCTCCGTTTATTTCTAGTATAAAAAAATATTCCAACATAGTTCCCATTAAAAGCATTTGTTGTAGCAGATCTACTTCAAGTGCTACAATATCGTATTGCTTTGGATCAACAAATGTGGGATTATCAAAACCTACTTTTTTCTAAATTTGTATATTATACTTGATTAATGATAATCATCATATTAGTATAAAATAACTCCTGATTTTATTGTAACTATAGGTTATTATGTTGACAAATTGGTTGTTGGTGATCAGATGCGTTGGAAATATGATGGTTGATTTTACAAACTGACCAAAGTTCTTAAAGAATCTAATTTTGAACAATTAAAAGTATCACTTTGCAAAGCAACTAAGATTAAATCAGAGGAATTTGATATTAATTTAGTTTGCAATTGGCCATCTAATTCAAGATCTAAAGGAATTAAAATAGTAGATGTTGACGACGTTAAATTAATGTTTTACGCTGTCTCTAATTCCATAGAGTTTATTATGAAAAACAAAAGGTTGTAGATAAAATAACCTATAGCTCCTTCCGAAGCGACATCTGCACCTAATTATCCTTTGTGAATAATCTCATCTCCTATATACGGTAATCCTTATATTAACATAGCATAATATAGACAACAACAAATGTTTTTCGATTATCCTCCATTCATGAATTTTCAACAATATCCACAATTTAGCTATCCATATCTAGCACAGGACAGTGTTGCATGCATAAGCTAAGGATAACTCATACTTGATACTCTTTTTACATGACGCAAAGTTCGTTATGTTATATTTGATTGAAAATTTTCTTTTTATATAGCTACATTTTGCAGCACATTGGATGCAATTATATCATATAGGACAAAAGTAAGTTACGTCTGGTAATTGTAACAACCCAAATTTCAACAAGTCCGAATTTTTCAAAAATACTAAGTTCGAAACCATTGAAACTCGAGTTGGCTTGTCTATTATCATGTCGAAAATACACAGACAATAAATATATCAGAGCTCGATAAAATATCTCACAACATAATAGATAAAATATAATAATCAAAATATAGTCTTACCGAAATAATGACACTGCCTAACAAGTGTTCAAAGGTTGGTAAAAACCTAACATGCGAGTACGTTATAAGGAGGGGGTCAGACTACAAGTTCCGGTGAGAGGAGAAATTATATATTATGAAATAACCCAACGTACACATATCGTTTAGTTATATTTTCTTAATTATTAGGTTAACCAGTTAACAACACTCTAGGATCTGCACAGAAGCCGCATTCGTCTACTCCCTAGTAGATTAAACCAAATATAATATCTATATGTAGTTATGCCCGACATCTCAAGGTACCCTCTATAGTATCCTCCTCGTACGGTCTCCGCCGTCACCACAGAAGCATGCACAACCATCATCCTACACCGAACCGCGTACAGAAATCTCTGTCGTTATGGCACGTAATCACACAGAACCACCATCGCTATGTCTAGCAAGCGTACAAATCCTCGTATCTGAATTCCTCAGTCAAACCATGTCTCAATATGGAGTAATGCCATAATGTCTACAATACACCACCTTGTGTGTGTATCTCGAACCTGACACAAATGTAATGCCTACTACAACCTGAGTTCCGTAATAAAGTTGCATCCAATGCACAGAATTCGGTCAAAAGATTTCGATATCTATAAAGGACAGCTTCGTTAAGCCTACATTGCAGATACTCACATATGGTTAGTCTCTGTAACAACCGAGAATTTTGACAATATATTAGTTATTTAATTAAATTTCAAAAATAGGAATTTATGCAAATGATAGAATTTGACCATGAAACTTTAGCCATTGCATTCGTCTTGGAATTCGGGCTAACTTTCAAGTCTGGAGTTTCACAAATGGAGTTCGTATGAAAAAGTTACGGACAAAATACGAAAAACGGATGAAAATAATAAAACATAATAAATATAATATATTACCCTTTATAACCAGCCCACACTGGGCAAAACGACTTAAGGGATGTCGAAACCCTTTATAACCAGCCAATTCCACTCCTATAAATAAAGGGGTGATGACTCATTCTTTTTCAATCTGTAGGCAGCATCGAAACTTTGCCATTTTTCTTTCTCTTCAAATAAATTCTAAATCGAAAATAGGTTCATATACAATCTATCAAACATAAACCATATATATTTGAAAGGGATAATCAAATTCAGGTGGAGAAGGGTGTGAATTGATGTCTAAGCTATTCTTCATCAGATTCTCCCTTCTTTTCCTATTTTCTTGCAAATCTACAAATCCCAAAGTATCCCCTTTTTAGAAAAATAATAGATTTGTAAGAATTTGGGAACTGTAGGCCTAAAAGATTATTCAGATTTCATATTTGAATGCTTTCAAGCGAGTGAGAAATTTATATACAAAGTTACAATAACTTATTATCTCGTTTGTATTAGATCCTAAATCTATGTCTAACATTTATCAGATCTGTTCATAATAATGTAAAATTGTACATGATGCTTATCAGATCTATTTATAATGTTGTCAAAACCTGAAAGTATAAATTTGTGGTTTGAAAAATATTATAACTTGTAGGCTTACTTAATTGTTTATAACTCTTGCCTACAATTATGTTTGAAAATATATTGGGATTATTGAAAAACAATGGAGATCTGAAAATCAGTCCCATAAAACACCGTTAAGATGTAGTTTTATTCCAATTCTCTAGTTTCAGTGTTAAATGGTGAATTATGTAATTTAGATCAAAAAGATATAAACATGTTTATGTGCATTTTTTTTGGGGTTTAACTTAGTTATTGTAAGTTGTGCCTTTTCGTTCTCTATAAATAAAAAGACATTATTTGAACCCAATAAACTATGTCAAACATTGAAAAAGGGAAAAGTTGTGTAAACTCATGTTATATATATATATATATATATATATATATATATATATATATATATGTGTGTGTGTGTGTGTGTGTGTGTGTGTGTGTGTGTGTGTGTGCGCAGTTCACATCAACTATTCCAAACCATGCATAATATATATCTTGTGGTTTAAAATGTGTCTATTTCAATATTCAGGCATTATTTACAATAACTGTAGTTGATAGTCTTTTTGTAAGATGTAGAACCTTATTTCAAAATTGAATGCAAAAAGGAATGTTTGGTTGTTAGTCGAACCAAGACATTAAACATAATAATAATAAAAATAATAAAAGAAAAATAACAAAAACAAATATATATATATATATATGCATTATCCGTCCAAATCTACGTAAACAACGAAATATATATTATAATGAATGTTTGAATGATCTTCATTTTATGGTGAGCACCATTGATTTTTGGTCTATAATTATATGTTTATTTTTGCTTTAAAAAATCTTCATTTAATGGAATTATACATGTAAATGTAATCCATATTAAATGAATCTATTTGTGGCGAACACTGTAGCAATAAGTGTAATTGATTGCTATAATTAGAGCCATAAATAAATAACTATAGCAACCATCATTGATTTGGGCAAAAGAAAATTATTTAGGTAATTAAGCCTAATTGTTACAATTTCTGAATTGGCAAAAAATTAATGTTGTAAACCCCAATTAGAAAATTAAATTATAACTGCACTAAGACACGAGGTTAAGCTCAACTTTGGTAGATGTCTACCCGAAACCGCCTGACAAATCTAACATCCACAAAAGGTAGGCTTAATGTGAGGGGTCTGGTGCATAAATAAATAAATAAATAAATGTATATATATACATGTATACAACGAACAATAAATTAATAAAGTAGTTGTGTCTGTTAGGGTACAACCAATAGATATTTCAGGACTAATAATTAAGGAAAATCAATGTCTTACGGAATTATGACCGTTAGGATCATAATTGACATTAATTATAATCAATGGAAGTAAATGGTACTTAAAGATAAATTATTATCTTAGGAAAATATGACTGTTATGGTCATAAATGGCAACAACCATATGAAACATGAACAAATGAAATAAAAAGGGGATGAAAGGGTATTGATTTCCGTTTCAAATACTAAGTCCAATAGGAAAATAATTAAATAAATATCTTTGGCTAAAAAGGATATAACTTTCCTTATTTATGCCATTTAATCTAGAACTTATAATTAAAAAGTTAGAAATGGACTTAGTAGGTTAAAGATACGAGGTCAGTTACCTTATTCGTAGAAGTCTGCACTTTCCAACAGTCGAATATATGTCCAACTGATTTGAGATATCATTAATCACAGAAACCTGTGACGATAATTAGTTTGTATACGTATGGTATTTTCGTTAAGAGAAACTAAATGGGAATAACACAATAAGTTGCTTGCTTTGGAATATGGTCTTAAGCGGTGAGATCCACTTATAAAAAGGTACTAAGCGATCGCATAGCCCACCTCCCATTTATGGGAGCATTAAAGGCTAATTGGGTACGAACTTGATAATCTTCGCGAATAGTCCGCTTCCTTGGGTCTTAAGTGACTTGCTCGAGGAGCCCACCTGGGAATAGGTCCTCCAGTTAGGGATCTTAAATGGTATACTAATCCTACCTAAACCTAGAGTTAAATGTCTGGTATGGTCATTCCATAGGGCTACCTATCATACGAAAAGTATTAAGCATCTAGTAGATTATCCAATAAGGCCGGTTAGGTAGTAACGACCCTCTACCAAGTGATCTTAAGTGGTTGCTTACTATCACTCGCCTTATGTGGGGCATGGGTTTATATGCGTGAACGACAAAAGCCTTTACTAGTAGGGCCCTATAGCTAGTGTCCTCTAGTTTATAATAACGTTGAGTAAATCATCGAGAGGTATTAAATGATCAAGGTGTCCGCCTAGGGTCTTAAGCGATCGAGGTAATCTACCCTATCTATCATTCATAGTGAGGTGTCAAGTGGCTAAGTACACACACAAGAGTAAATAAACTCCGTAGTTAGGAGTTCACTTCTCAGTTTAATAATTAGTTAATTATGATATAAAGGCTTCACAATTGTATGCATAAATGTTCTAACTCGGTATCGATATTATTGGGAATACTACCTTGGGAAGAGTAGTTTGAGTCGTGCATAAATGTTTACAAGGTTAGGTTAGAATTACTAGCCTTGTTAGGCATATATCTTGGGTTAAACCAAACAGCAGGATACATCTGGGCATTGTAATATATGTTGTACTTTTCTTCTTCACCAGAACTTGTTGTTCTGACCCCTCCTCATTACGGCCTCCCAGGTTTTCTAGAGAAGGTTGGTTTCTCATAGGTGTTTAAGTTTGGTTTCGGTTCTCATTCTCTTGCATGCTCGGTATTGACATGGTGACTCGATTTTATAAAGTAGTTACTTGAGTTAATACAATTATATCCTTTTTCATTTCCACTATGTGTTCGTTTCGATTTTTGTTGAAATTTGAGCTCAGAAAAATGTGGGGTTTTACATTTGGTATCAGAGCATAGGTTAGATGATCAAAGAAATTAGTTAAATTAGGACTCGTGAGAGAATGTATTCGATTTTCTTTTCTATTTTTCTTCATCTCTCTTACACGACTTTAATTTGTTTCGACGATTAATTTTTCGTAGGCCTAACTATAGAGAACGGGTCTTAATCGACTAAGAGTTGAAATATGTTGAGTTCGGGTTTCAAGTCAATTATGTCTTACCTCCACACTATGTTGGTAATTTCGTTGTGAAGATTTTGAGGACGACATACAATGGATTTCGTTGATTTGAGTTTGGAGACTGGACAAAAATCTAGCTACAACTGAGATAGTCGTAATTTCTGTTTTTTGGTTTCTTTTGATAGTTCAGGTCAATGACCTTTTCTTGGTCTGAAACGGGAAATTCATCTTAATATGCCATATCCATTCAGAAATATAATTACGAGGTATATCCATTCGTTACTTCATTAAATATTTAGATATTCCATTACTGAAAATATTCATTTGAATTTTTGGCCTTGTGTTCAAGGGAATTTAATTTTTAAAACTATTTGGATGGATTTCGAAAAGTTTGGTTTCAAAAAAATACTTTTATAAAAATAAGTTTTGATAAAGATATAGTATTAAAATTTTATTCTATTCGTGTTTCAGAATTGTTGGGTTTAGTGTAATTTTAATAAGTAATCCTGTTGGTAGAAAGAAGGGAATTGGAACTGATAAGGAATATGCCTCGAAACTTTAAAATAATTAATACCCATTCCTTGTGATTTTTAGTGTTCCTCCTTCTATATATATTGGATGACTTATTTAAATGATCACAATTAAAATTTGAGATTTTAAAGTTCCGACATTTTTGAATGCAAAAAGGTTTTTCAGTTTGCAATACAAACTGTAATATAAATCATAATAATATAATAATAAATTAGATTCATAAATATGAAACCGTTAGTTTATAATATATTCCATTTTTGAAAAGCTTTAAACTTTCCTTCGAAAAGGCTAAGTAAAATCCTTCATCTTGGTTTTTGGGGTATTTGATTTCGAATAATTTAAGTTTTTGTAAGCTAGTTAAGGGAAAAATTCATTTTAATTTTTATTTCGGATTTCTAGCTGATTTTCTACTCTAAAATCCGTTCGTCTGGTGCACAACTAGGGGTGGACATAAACCGCACCGCAATGCGGAAACCGCCAAGACCGGACCGCAAAAACAGTGCGGAAAACTGGACCAGATTCACTCTCTAAAGCAAATAGCTCAAAATGAACCGACTCGCAACGATACGGTTCGGTTGCGGTTTGAATTATTGACCAAACCGTATTAAACCGGACCAAACCGCATACCTACACCGATAATGTTATGATAAACATTTAACAAATTCCTATCTAACTTTTTATTTTAATGATATATATTCTATTTTTAGTGTATGTTGTTGTATACTAATAATGATCATTATCATAAAGAAGAAAATTATATTTGAGTACATTAGTTTCCATATCATTTTTCGGGATTATACTAATTATAATCTTATTTGAGTTATATTACTTAATATTTATACACTGATTAATGTTGATGTTTAGTTAATGTATTAAAACAATTTCATCTTTCATTTATTATAAAATTGAAGTATTCATATAGTTACAAACCTATCTTTCAATTCAGGATAACACCGTGTTTTAACCTTCGGGTGACACAACGTCATACAACCGTAAATTGATTGTTGATGGAAGTAATTCTCTTGATTCATATTTAATACGGGTTCAAACTGGACCGAAACAAAACCAGACCGTATTACACCAAAACCAAACCATTTGAATGGTTAATATAATGGTTTGTATTTTTGACCAAACGTTTGATGCGGTGCGGATGCGGTTTGGGCTTTAAACTGCACCAAATCGAACCATGCTCACTCCTACTCGCAGCTGTTCGGAGGCAGAGTAAAAGCATTGGAAATTAAATTTCTCAACTTGACAAGTGGTGGAAGTCGACAAGTGAACTCAGATGGGTTCGTAAGTCGTTTCGATGTTATAGGAAATTTTATTATAATTTTTATAATTTATTTGGGCCGTTAGGCCGAGGTTTAGACCGCTCTTGTTTTGGGTAAGCGGTCGACCACCCTCTAGAGGGTAGGTTGATCGGTCCCCTATGAGGCACAGCCTATTGCCCGACCCGAATTCGACTAAAACGATATATATATTGTTCCAGCCGACATTGGCCTACCCCATCCCCATTTCCAGCACACCCAAACCCTCCTCCACTTCTGAGCTCCAATCCGAGCAACCTTCGCCCCGTTTCGTCTCTAATTACCACCAAAATCATTCTTGTGCAGATCTTTATCCTATTATACTCCAGAACTGTAATTTCATTTTCCCGATTTTTCATTTCCTCCATGGAACCTCCTCAAAATGTCGTTGCTCAACATCCTGTCTCATACCTCAGGAAGCCGCATGGCTAGACCACGAGGAGGAGAATATTCAGCGTTACTTGGCTACGACCGGTGAAGTTCGCTGCTTTTGGTCGCCGCAGACTTGGCATCGATCCTACGCTTCGGCACCTTTGAGCACGAGCTGTATGCGCGCTGCATCCGTCTATTTGATGCCCAGATGGATGCTACAATTGATGACGAGTCTTGCGTCATCCAGTCTGAGGTCATAGGCACCTACATCGAGATCTCTGATGAGGATTTGGCAGAGTTTTGGGCATCTCAGCAGTCGGAGCCAAGATGGGTGCTATTGAGATGGATGACCCTCAGATTCTTCAGCGTATCTTCCTTGAAGTCCCCGGAGACTGGAACACCGCTAATATGTGGCTTATCGCTCATGTGGTTGTGTGTATCATTCAGCACAACATCGTCCTGAAGACGGGAAGCTTTGAATAGATTTATCCTTCAGTGTCCTGCGCCACTTATGCTACTCTACGCGGTATAGCCATCAATTAGGTGCGTATACTTATAATCCATCTTCATGAGCCCTTCATCGATACCCGCATAGCCACTTTCCTTATAGTCATCTTCTCACCCGTGTCTTTCGACACTTCCAGGTGAGATTTACTGGCGAGACGACGGTGAATAAGGCGTCTACCTCCATTAGTCGCACCACTCTCCGTAAGATGGGCACTCAGTTGCCCGATGCTCCTATCCCTGCACCTCCCGCTCTTGTTCAGTAGGCACCACCGTATAGTCTCAGAAGGCTGGCCAGGAGAGCCCGAAGCTCGCCGCTCTCTGCAACATCCAAGTCGAGCTTTGAGAGGTCCGTGGGGAGCAGTGTCGGAAGACGCATGAGATTGGTTGCGTCTCAGCCATACTTTGTAGGCGTGGATGTATTAATGGGCCGAGTTCCATCCGTGTGGCTCGACCATCTCACAGTGCTTATCCGTTGTTAGCTTATGGCTTGTGCACCTTGTATATTGCGTCGTGCGTTTCCCTTTCCAACACTTTTAGCTTTGTTGTTGTAGTGTTGTTTAAATCGCATGACTTATGTTAATGAAATTTCTATGTTTGAAGATGTTTATGTCAATCGCGCATATCCGTTTGAAAGAAATCTCATTTTCTTATCTAGCTAACATTTATCCTAGAGCTGGAAAGAATAGAATTCCGTGTTGGATAAATTTTAGCAAAGGACCGGTCTTGCATTGTTTTTTGGTACGGGTATAATTAATCACCGTTCCTTAATTAAGCTAAAATTTATTGTGTCGTTTGGTGAGTAATTTCAGTTTTCTTATTTTTGCATGGCTGACTTCCTTTTTGCACCAACATGTGACTTGAATCGTTTAAGTTTCTACAAAATACATTTTTGAAACTTTTGGAAGACGTTGTTTAAAAACAACTTATATTATTTTTAAAATTTAAATTTTTATTGATTTACTTTTTTTTCCTGTTTGCATGAAACACAAAGTTTGGGTACAGCAGTTTGCACATGTTTAAAACGTCTATTTTACATTAAAATAGACGGATTGAATGACGCAAGGCGCATGTTACCAAAATTTTAATTTTTATGTGAATCCGATATGGAAAGTGAAACAGTATCGAAAGGAAATTTTCAAAATAAATATAAGAAATTTTATAGCGAAAATTTATTTTTGTAAAAAAAAAAAAATTATTTTTGTTCACATGAAAAGTGTAAAGAAGATTTTTGGATGGTTTGTGTGCACATTTTAACGATGTAATAGGACCGACGAGGCGATAAAAGCGTTAACGATAATAAGGAAAAGGCCGTTCTAGACTTGGAAATGTTGTCTCCATACATTGTCAACAACGCGCGCGAGTTGTTAATTAACTCATTTTTACCTTTTAGAGCTTGTTTTAAACCTCTTTTACAGTCTAAGGTTGAAATTTTTTGAAGTATTTTGGGTAACTGAGGTAAAATTTCCATGATAGTGCGGGAAATGGAATATTTATAAGCGAAGGGAACGTTAAATTCTTCGCTTTGATTTCCTTTTTCCGGTTTAGGAGAAATAAAATAGGAAATGATTAGATGCATTGACATTTTGGATGGTAGGGTTTGGATGCAAAATTGGTTGCTTCACACTTTATTCGTAATCATGTGAGGGTTATGGATGAAAAATGATTTTTGAAATTTGCATTCGTATAGAACTACCAGTATATTTAGGATGTTTTGCGTCATGTTTTCAGAAGTTTTTTATTTTTTTTAATGCATACATGTTGGATGGCCCGATTTAGAATTATTGTGCATACATATTTTGTAATTGAAATGCATTATGTACACTATACACATGCGCACATGGTTGCAAAGTGGGTGTACACAAATTGGTTGTGTAGCATAAGATAAGTAGGCATCATAATTTCAGGACTAAATTCCTTTTTAAGGCAGGAACAATGTAACAACCCAAATTTTTTACAATAGATTTGTTATCTAATTAGATTTAAAAAATAGGAATTTCTTCAAACGACAGAATTTGACCATGAAATTTTGGTCAACTTTTATGTTTGGAATTTTGGTCTTGGAATTCTGATCAACTTTCATGTTTGGAGTTTCGCAAATAGAGTCCGTATGAAAAAGTTACGGACGAAATATGAAAAATGGACGAAAATAATGAAACATAATAAATATAATATATATTACCCTTTATAACCAGCCCTTGTCGGGAAAAATGACATAAGGGCGATCGACACCCCTGGAATAGGTGGTCGACCACTTTGTGCCTGAACAACCTAGTGACGGCTAGGTTTAAAGGGTTTAGTTATATATTATTATTATTATTATTATTAGTTAAACGTACGAACGCTTATTTAATCAAATCTAACGGTTCATGGCCAATTCCACTCCTATAAATAAAAGGTAAGCCTCATTCTTTTCCACACAAATCTGTATGCAGTAGCGAAGCTCTGCCATTTCCCTTTCTCTTCAAATAAATTCTAAATAAAAAATTGGTTCATATACAATCAATTAAACATAAACCATATAGATTTGAAAGGGATAATCAAATTCAAGTGGAAAAGGGTATGAATTGATGTCTAAGCTATCCTTCATCAAATTCTCCCTACTTCTATTTTCTAGCAAATCTATAAATCAGGAAGTATCCCATTTTCAGAACAACTGTAGATTTGTAAGAATTTGGGAACTGTAGGCCTAATAGACTATTCAGATTTCAGATTTGGATGCCTTCAGGTGAGTAGGAAATTTATATACAAAGTTACAATAGCTTATTATCTTGTTTGTATTAGATCTTAAATATATGCCTAACATTTATCAAATATGTTCATAATTGTGTAAAATCTAAGATGATGCTTATCAAATCTATTTATAAATGTTGCTAAAACTTGAAAATATAAATTAATGGTTTGAATAATATTATAACTTATAGGCTTACTTAATTGTTTATACCTATTTCTTACAATTGTGTTTGAAAATGTATTGGGGTTATTGAAAACACTGTAGACCTGGAAATCAGTTCCATAAAACACCGTTAGGATGTAGTTTTACTTTAGATCTCTAGTTTCAGTGTTAAACGGTGAATTATTGTAATTTTGATTAAAAAGATATAAGCCTGTTTGTACTCAATTTTGTCGGGGTTTAACTTAGTTATCGTAAATCGTGTCTTTTTGTTCTCTCTAAAAAAAAGACATTATTTGAAACTAATAAGAAATATGTCAAACATTGAAAAAGGGAAAAGTTGTGTAAACTCACGTATAAATATAAATAGATATATTTGTGCATAGTTTACATCAACTACTCTAAAACATACATAATATATTTCTTGTTTTTTGAAATGGGTCTATTCAATATTCATGTATAATTTACAATAATTGTAGTTGATAGTCTTTTTGTAAGATTTAGAACCTTATTTCAAAATTGAATGCAAAAAAGGAATGTTTGGTTATTAGTTGAACCAAGACGTTAAACATAATAATAATAATAACAATAATAATAGAAAAATAACTACATTAGCTGCACGAATACACACACACACACACATTGTCCGTCCAAATCTACGTAAACAACGAAATATATATTATAATGAATGTTTGAATGATCTTCATTTTATGGAATTATACAAGCAAATGTAATCCATATTAAATGAATATATTTTTGGTGACCATTGTAGAAATTAGCGTAATTGATTGCTACAAATAGGGCCATAAATAAATAACTATTATAGCCATCATTGATTTGGGATAAACAAAATTATTTAAGTAATTAAGTCTAGCGGTTACAAATTATGAATTGACAAAAAAATGAATGGTGTAAACTCAAATTAGAAAAATAAATATAACCGCACTAAGACACGAGGTTAAGCTCAACTTGTGGTAGAAGTCTGCGCGGAACCACCTGACATATCTAGCATCCACAAATGGCCGGCTTAATGTGAGGGGTCTGGTGCATACACACACATATACATGTATACAACAAACAATAAACTAATAAAGTAGTTATGTTTGTTGGGTACAACAAATAGATATTTCGGGACTGATAATTAAGGATAATTAATGTCTTAGGGAATTTTTACCGTTATGCTCATAATTGACATTAATTATAATCAATTGAAGTAAATGGTAAGTAAAGATAGACTGTTGCCTTAAGAAAATAATACCGTTATGGTCATAAATGGTAGCAACCCTTAGGATAATCAATGTCTTTGAGAATTATGATCGTTAGGCTCATAAATGATATTAATTATAATCAATGGAAGTAAATGGTACTTAAAGATAGATTGTTGCCTTAGAAAAATATGACCGTTATGGTCATAAATGGTAGCAACCCTATGAAACATAAACAAATGAAATAAAAAGGGGATAAATGGTTATTAATTTTCGTTTTAGATACTAAGTCTAATAAGGAAAATAATTACATAAACATCCTAGGCTAAGAAGGATATAACTTTGTTTATTTATACTAGTTAATCTAGAACTTATAATTAAAAAGTTAGAATTAGACTTAGTAGGTTAATGATGCGAGGTCAGTAACCTTATTCGACAGAAGTCTGCACTTTCCAATAGTCGAAAATATGTCCAACTGATATGAGATATCATTAATCATAAGAACCCGTGACGATAATTAGTTCATATACGTTTGGTATTTCCGATAAGAAAAACTAAACAGGAATAACTCAATAACGTAGTCTGCTTTGGGATTAAGGTCTTAAGTGGTGAGATCCACCTATAAAAAAGTATTAAGCAATCGCATAGCCCACCTCCCATTTATGGAAGCATTAAAGGCTAATTAGGTACAAATTTGATAATATTCGCGAATAGTTCACTTCCTTGCGCCTTAAATGACTTGGGTCGAGAAGCCCACCCGGGATTAGGTCTTCCAGTTAGGGGTCTTAAATGGTGTACTAATCCTACCTAAACCTAGAGTTAAATGTCTGGTATTGTCATTAGATAGGGCTACATATCATACGAAAAGTATTAAGCATCTAGGAGATTGTCCAATAAGGAAGGTTAGGTAGCAACGACCCTCCACCAAGTGGTCTTAAGTGGCTGCTTACTATCTCTCGCCTTATGTGGGGGCATGGGTTTATATGTGTGGATGATAGAAGCCTTAACTAGTAGGTCCCTATAGCTAGTGTCCTTTAGTTTATAATAACGTTGAGTGAATCATCGAGAGGTATTAAATGACCAACGGGTTCGCCTAGGGTCTTAAGCGATCGAGGTAATCTACCCTATATATCATTCGACAGTGAGGTGTCAAGTGGCTAAGTACACACACACGAGTAAATAAACTCCGTAGTTAGGAGTTCACTTCTCAGTTTAATAATTAGTTAATGATGATATAAAGGCTTCACAATTGTATGCATAAATGTTCTAACTCGGCGTCGATATTATTGGGAATACTACCTTGGGAAGAGTAGTTAGAGTCATGCGTAAATGTTTACAAGGTTAGGTTAGGATTACTAGCCTTGGTAGGCATATATCTTGGGTTAAACCAAACAGTAGGATACATCTGGGCATTGTAATATGTGTTGTACTTTTCTTCTTTACCAGAACTTGTTGTTCTGACCCCTCCTCATTACAACCTCCCCGATTTCTAGAGAAGGTTGGTTTCTCATAGGTGTTTAAGTTTGGTTTTCGGTTCTCATCTCTCGCATGCTCGGTATTGACATGGTGACTTGATTTTATAAAGTAGTTACTTGAGTTAATACTATTATATCCTATTTCATTTCCGCTATGAGTTATTTTATCATACCCTAATTATGCTCATGCTCATTTATTTGCTTGTACCAGGTTTACACGCTCCATGCTTGAATGTGTTCGGTTTCGATTTTTGTCAAATTTAAGCTCAGAAAAACGTGGGGTGTTACATTTGGTATCAAAGCATAGGTTAGACGATCAAAGAAATTAGTTAAACTAGGACTCGTGAGAGAATGTATTCGATTTTCTTTTCTATTTTTCTTCGTCTTTCTTACACGACTTTAATTTGTTTCGACGATGAACTTTTTGTTGGCCTAACTATATAGAACGAGTCTTAATCGACTAAGAGTTGAAATATGTTGAGTTCGGGCTTCAAGTCAATTCTGTCTTACCCCCATTGTATGTTGGTGATTTCGTTGTGAAGATTATGTGAAGATTTTGTCTTACCTTGCACCATGTGATCTTAATTGGTTGCTTACTATCTCTCGCCTTATGTGGGGCAGGGGTTTATATGCATGAATGACAGAAGCCTTAACTAGTAGGGCCCTGTAGCTAGTGTCCTCTAGTTTATAATAACATTGAGTAAATCATCGAGAGGTATTAAATGACCAACAGGTCCGCCTAGGGTCTTAAGTGATCGAGGGAATTTACCCTATCTATCTTTCGATAATGAGGCGTTAAGTGGCTAAGTACACACAGATGAGTAAATAAACTCCATAGTTAGGAGTGCACCAGAACTTGTATTGTAATATGTGTTGTACTTTTCTTCTTCACCAGAACTAGTCCTTCTGACCTCTCCTCATTACAACCTCCTAGGTTTTCTAGAGACGGTTGGTTTCTCATAGGTGTTTAAGTTTGGTTTTCGGTTCTCATTCTCTCACATGCTCGGCATTGACATGGTGATTCGATTTCATAAGGTAGTTACTTGAGTTAATACTATTATATCCCATTTCATTTCCTCTATGAGTTATTTTATCGTACTAGATTTACACGCTCCATGCTTGGATGTGTTCGGTTTCGATTTTTATCAAAATTTAGGCTTAGAAAATTGTAGGGTGTTACCGTCTCTTTTCATGGTGGCTATGGCCCTACCCTGGCCCTTCCTTAACTAATGAAAGACTACATAAAGAGTTAACGACGTGCCCCTGTCAACTAATCTAATATCCAATTCGGCTTGTCCCTCAACCAACGTCTTGATGGAGAAAGGCTGTTGATCTGTTGGTTTAGCTCTTAATCTTTCTGCATCCCACTGACTGCCGATGACAGGTATCCAACGATTACTATCCTTAATTTGATCCTGATCATCCCCTCCTAGAGCGAAGAAAACCATCGAATCACCCTACGCTATCTGCCATAGCTTTGTGACCAGTATAGTTGCATTCAAGGTGTACTCCAGATGGTGCAACAGACCTTCCTCCGGGCGATGGCTTCATCCGGTTGTTCCTCAGAGGGCCGTCTCGGATCTATTGTTCTGTTGTTGTATGTATAGTATTATTTGCATATGTTGTTCTACAATTTGTTCCTATTTTTTGTAAATCATTTTCTGTGAGTATTTTCTTTGATTGCAAGGTTAGTATACTTTGTGGATTATTTGGACAGTATAATAGTTGATAATTTCTTTAATAATTTATAGATTTCAATGTTTCTTTTCTATAAATAATTCTTGTATATATGGTTACAACTTCTATCCCTACTTCAACCTATTTTATTATTGTAAAATTTTAAGTTAATTTCTATCTCTTTTTCTTTATAGATTTTTTATGTACAGTTCAGATTTTGTCCTATTTTAATTCTTATTTATTTGAACCTAGGCCATGCGAGAGCCTAGGCCTTTACCCTTTTAGTTCACGTTGAGTTTTGGCCTTCAATGAGCCTAAACCCTTATCTCTTCTTGTTTCTACGCAGTTTGGGTAAAAGTTATGAATTTGATTATAAAAGTGCATATTGGAAAAAAAATATGAATTTAGTATAAAAGGATTAATTGGAGCTTACTGAATTAATACAATAATGGACAGTTGAACTGCAACTTTGGTGAAATCACTGATAAATTGAATAATTGGGAATTTGATTAGATGCTAAGCAACGGGGGTTGGGTTGTATAATGATTAGAAACAAGATAATGTTTAAATGCAACATGAGATATAACAAGTAGTTATACAGAACAAAAGGATTATTAATAAACTTAAAATGGACTTTAAGCTTAATATGAACAAATTAATAAGCATGAATAGTGGTCCATTCCGGTAGCATAAGCCGATTAGGGAAAATAAGTGGCCTATTAAGAAAACATATAGTGGGAGTTCGTTCCGGCAGCGACGACTAATTAGGGAAAATAAGCGGTCAATTAAAATAATTAATTTATTGTAGCCTAGGCGTTTGTTGATAATTCTATGGGGGTCTAGGGTACTTAGGCCGTTAATAACAATTTTATAGTGGCCTTGGTGATAGTAAGTTAAATTAGGGACAAAGTCCAAGGGTGACTTAAGTCAAATTACATTTTTGGTTGGGGACCCGTATCAAGAAGTATCCCTTTTTATCACACTATATAGAGGTCTCATGAGGAGGTGAGGGAATGCTTATACTATACTGGGTTGTGAGAGGTCCAAATGAGGTAGGTACGTGAACGTTTTGGTGGGGTAGTGAGTGTGCATCACACCTATTTGAGAAAATAAGATGTTGTTACGCCTGTGGTTAATGCTATGTCCTTTACAATTAATGGATCGTGCCTAATAAACCCGAGACCATAGTTGACATAGGTTATTACAACTGTGGTTTAAAAGCCGATGGATGTGTAGTACTAGGAATATTTCTTTCCAAACTATATTATGCTATGAATTCACAGAAGTGCAAACAGTCAAAAGTGTTGAAAGTGAATGACAACAGTCAATCCTACTTATTATCTCTTATGTTCACTTTTAGATTTGCATAGACACATATCATATATGACACTAGAACTACTGTTTTACCTATTTCGTTTACTTATTCAATTATTCTAGTAATCATGATAGCTCGCCAGACTTTATGTATGACCTATTTTCCTTTCTTCTTTCCTCTTTTCTTCACCCTAAGATTACAGGGAGGAAATGCATAGTTCAGATTTCTTTGCTGGTTCCATCTTGAAGGGATCTTGCAGAAGATGGATTGCTTTCTATTTCTTTTTCCAAGGTTTGGTTGTACCTTTTTGACTATTTAGTGTATAATATTAGCACTTTGATGTTGTTTTGACTGAGATTTTGAGACATGATATTTTGTGACAATTTGGTTCAATTGAAATAAAAATGGTTTTGTCAATTTCAAAATAAATTCTCTTTTTCTTCAGCTATAACTTTATTTGTCTGTCTTGTGGAATTTTAGTCTCTATGAGGTTTTTTTTTGTCATTATACCAATAAAGCTCTATATTCCTTAACGGAATCCAATTTTGGGCAACGTTAAGGGGTGTGGGGTGTTACAAAAGATGGGTCCAAGTCTTGAGAAGAGTATATGGTCCAGGCAGAGGCAAATCTCCCAAACCACGAAATGGCGAATCAAAACCCTCCGACGGGGTAACAGGTGATGGAGATTGATCGAGAGATGGTGTTTTGGGAAGAGGAGTACTGGTTTCTTCGACTCTTTTCTTTGGGGATTGCTGTTTTTCCCCTTCCATTTCTTCTGGGTCTCGACTGGGCCCGGGAGCAATTTTTTCTCTTGATAGTGTGCTTTTTTGGACCAGAGGACAGGCTGCAACTGTTTACCGCCCGATGCGGGACTACCAATACTACTTGCTCCTCGACCGGGGATACAATTACTAGTGCTACACCCGGAGCTTGAGCTCCGCCCATTCCCACAGACAAGATGAGATCAAGCAATTGGAAGATGTGCGAGAACTCATCGGACATGCATCTCCTGACACTTCGACTGCCCATCGGACCATTACGAGAAGTGGCCATTCGACCACAGTATACTTGGCCAATAGGCTTGGCCTAAGTGGCACCTGCAAAAGGCAGTATAATTTAGGGATTTTCTTATGAGGTTAAAACGAGTAAGCTAAGGCTTGACACTTACTGCATTGTATCCATCTCCTTGCGCAACCCGCCTATAAAGGAAGAAATAACCACTTAGGTCTAATATCTCCTAGTTTTCTAAAGCTTTGTTGAATGATTTTCTTATATCAAGAAGACTCAAAATAAAGAAAAGATGGAGCAATATACTTCTGATATTTTAAGTTGTAGAAGAAGATGACATCATCAAAGGTTGGCTCCTGATTCAGATGTTCACTATATAAAATATACAATGAGAATAAATAAGAATACGTCATAGGATGTAATAGCATTGGTGCTAGCTGCATATGGCGAAGGAAGTTGACGGTGAACGAACTGAATGGAGAGATGTATCTAACTGTGCACATCTGCCGACTTATTGTCATAAAACCCTATGGTGGTTTATAGGCAATCTCGCCCATATATCCACCCAGGAAATTCTATGTTTTACACTTAATCTCTTCAGTTTGCCCTCATCCATTGAAATAGGAAAGGAATTGACCAGATTCTTCAAAAATATGGCTCTAGGCTGCATATTGGGAGCTTCTTCCTTACATGCTCCTCCTACTTCTTCCTCTCCATCCACTGAAGTTTCCTCAGACGCACTTCCCTCTTCCTCATGAGTTTTGACGAAGTATTGTTGGTCATCACCATCTGATTCTGCCCCAGAACTGGACGGTTTCTCAAAGTTCGGTTGAGTAGCTATTTTCCTTCCCGAACTCAGAAAATCTGGTAGAGTATCGTCTATACACGTTCACTATTCTGTTCAAGAATTGTCATTGGTTAGTGTGAAGAACTTGTACCCCTCGTGTGTGTAGTAGTGCAGTGTGTGTAGTGCGGATACACTGAAATGACAAGCAAACAAAGCATTGAAAGTATGCAACAATTCAACTCAGAAGACCGTTGTTCCCAACCGTCTTATTAAATCTCACCAGTTATTGGTTTACGCTATATTATTGCGGGGAGCTATGTCTGAGTTTTTGGATAGCTCAAAGTCATATGCTATGCAATGTCAAGTCCAGTTTATATATGCTCTAACCTAACTGTCCAAGTGATTCAGAGTTAGTTTAATTTACTTGAAGCGTTCAGGCTAAGGGTTGGTTCGACAAGGATGAGCTAATATGATTTAGGTCGATATCCCAGATCGACAAATATCGATTCGGTATCCCCAGTTCGGCAAAGGGTCAATCTTGACCGGGAAGCTTCCAAATACAGGTTAACTCTCCCAAATAAAACGTCTCCCAGATCAAATGACTCTTATTCGATCCATACTTTCACCATCCACTCTAGTAGCTACCCAGATCCTTTGATCTCATCCATCTCTGGACCATTACCATCGAGGCGACCATCTCCTGATCAACAAATAGACATGCCGAACCGGATCTCCACAATTTCTCCCAATTTATTTTCCTAACCTTACCGATCTAATGCATCTCCAAATCGACCCTCCTCCTCACCAAGCCGAGGCTACATAATTCTCTTCTACACACAACTTCTCACTTCCTTCTTCTCCACTGCCTCTTTCGGACCCAACATCGCTTCAAACTTCCCGAAGCTCTAGGCATCATATTCTTAACACATCAAACCCATCAAAGCCACTTCACACCTACATCCAACACCGCTTCTCTTTGAGATAAATTTATTGCCATCCCACAGTATCACGATTTCGTCAATATCATCATCGAAGGAGATTTTGACATAGCTATTGGATCTAGATTAACCCTAGAGGGGGGTTGAATAGGGTTTATCACAAATTATCGTGGAGTTTAAATATTACGGGATAATAAAATGTTCACAGATCACAGAATGCAGCAGAACTAAAAATACAGAAAGTAAATAACACATGATATACCCAGCTTCGGCAAAATCTTTCCTAATGCTGCATTCCTAAGGTTTCTACTAGGAGTTAATAATGGATCCCGCTTACAGACACGGTAAACTTGCACTCCCTGCTCCTGTACTAACCCTACGCTCAAAACCCTAGATTGATCGATATCCCCTCGACCAGATTTTCCTGAATTATAAACCCGTAATCCGTAACCATAGTTTTTACAGACTCTAGTAAATTGCCAGCTAAACCCTAACTGGATTCCCTCTAGATTTTACAGACTCTAGTACAAATTGACGGTTTGCAAAACAACGTAAAAAACAATAAAAATAAAATTTTAAACAGTGAAACCCTAGGGGATTAAAATAATAAAGGTTATCCCCTTTTCAAATTAACTCCTCAATGTTGGCCGGCCCATTTCATTTTGCGTTGCACCCATCTCTTTAGCCCTTTGACCTGATAAATTTGCTTCTTGGAAAAAGTATGGCGGCTATCTCAAAACTAGGGTTTCTAATCATTGGCTCCAAATCGAATTAAGGCTTCTGAAAGAGATGAAGAATTGTTCTCTGAGACTCCTCTTTGTTGGTGTTCTCTCAATCGATTGACTTGTTGTATATGACGTAGTTGTATACACAGTTATATGATTTTTGTTTGATGATAACAACCAAATAAATATTATTTTAAATATGTTTGTTACTGTACTATTCTACATATACATCACAGACAAGAATATAATATTTATATTTAAATAGAATACGACTGTAATTCATATATTCATACAGTATTTTATTTAAATTAAATATTATATTTCAATCTTTCAAACAGTACAACCATCTATAACTCCACTTTTCACAATTCACTTGAATATGTTTGAATATTTCTGACATGACACATCACACATGAAATTGTAATATTAAAGGAATTCAAATTAAAATAGACAGATTGAATTAAACACAATAAAATAATATTTTATTTCAATCAAATCTGTTTACTACAAATAACAGTACAATTTCATTCACGTCTATAATTGATTTCATACACACAGATTCCTCATACATCACTCATCAATCAGTACATTTACATATACACACAGACTGACACTCTGTCTTCAATCTTCTGTCTTCACAGCATTCTTACGTCAGTCCAGTTATCTTCATACCTGTCACATACAGAAGAACACACAGTAGACTGAAACAAAAATAAAATTAAAATAAAAGCAAAAAAAATATTTTTAAATTTTACTTGCCTCACAATTATGGTGTATTTCTCATCATTTCTCTAGACTTGGTCTGATATGCAGGGACAGAAAATCAGTTTGATGGCTGCATATACACACGTGTATAGATATACACGTGTGCACTGCCTCGCCAATCAAAATACAACATTATGCAACTGAGGGGTAGCCACGTGGACCTTCTCGACTCAGTGCAAATCAGTGTGCAAATGGTCGAGCCAAAAGTGCAAATAAAAATAAAAAGCCAAAATGATCGAAAGAGATTCAAAGGTTCGAGTCAAACTAATAAGGGTCATGCAGTAAGATATAATACAAATCTACAACATGAAGTACCTAGATTGACATAACTCAAGTGAACCAAACAACAATACTACTTTGAGTGCAGAGTGGAGCAGCATAGTTAAGTGGCATGGCATAGCATGTAACTATGGTTAGGGGTGACACAAGTTCAAGTATACAACATACAAGCCAAAGCAATGGATGTGTGGTCTAAGCAATTGTACAGCAGGAATATGAAAGTGGCAACATGCATTTGTAGTACAAGACAGGAACAACCAAAAGACTAAAGAACTTAAGAAAATGGATCAAGCACCACAGTGGCAAGCTAAAGGTCGACGTAAATCAAAATCAAAATGGTGCAAGTGCAAATGGACGTTATACAAGGGGTAGACAAGTCGAGCAGTGTGATTCAAGAGTGCATGACACCAAACAAACAGTAAGGCCATAAACAACAAAACAAGGGTTGGATGGTAACACTAGTCAAGGCAGATGTTTCAGGTTCGAACATCGTATATGCACTGGTTCGGAAAAAAACAGTTCAAGTTTTATGTACAAAATGGATCAAGACGTTGAGTTCGAGTCCAAGTGATACATGATCATAGCATATACTACTCAAATTAGTATGGTGCCAGCAAGTGATGATGGTGCAGCCAAGTGTACAAGCAAGGTTCATCTAATCAACATCAGGTGGTGTAAATACAATAGACAAACACGGTGGAACAGTACATCATAGTGAGAGAATTCAAGTGGAACTGGATGCGTATGTGCAGCATCAAATATTGTTCAAATAGAATGACCAAGCCAAGATTCATGTTACAAGTTGAAGTCAGTACAGTGATAAAAGTCAAGTTACAGTTCATCAAGGTACAAATATGGACAGATTAATATGAACTGCAAATAACAAGTCCCAGTAAACAATCTAGCTCAAATACAAAATATGCAAGTTAATATTATTGGAGCATGGTTTAAGCTGTCAACAGAATGTACAAATGGTTCAACAAGTCAGTGTCAATTCAAGCCAACACAAGTGCATGAGAGATCAATTTCAGAAATGCAAGTATGTACTGGTAGCAGCAAAATTGTGTTGCATGAGCATGTGTACATGAATGAGTGGTACAATTACAAAGTAGCAATGAGAATTGAAATAAGCAGCGTGAATACAAACTGTAATGCAAATGCCAAAGTAGTGCTATAGCACAGTTCAAAATAGCATGTATATGGAAAAACAGATTTGGAAATCATTTCTTACAGATTTAATCAAGTTAAATGCCGAGGTAATCAAGATAGAATATACTCGTATCAGTTCTTATGAACATCTAAAGAATCAGAAAATTGCAAGGCAAAGCCATGTATAGCATCTGTTCTTAACAGAAAAATAAGGATTCAAAATTCCAGGCAATATTTCCTGGAAAAGGAATTTGCAATTTTTATGGGAAAAAAGACTCAATCGAAGTTCCAGAAAGATTGAAGAATTCAAACTCTACAAATTCAAAGCCAGAAATATCCAAAACCCCAAAATATATGAAAATTTCAAACACAAAGTTCATGCTAATATCATAACCTAGTCTCAACATTGAAATCAGAGAAAATATCGAATTTTTAATCCTATTTAAACACCAATCTTCATCGACAGAATATCTATCCAAGTTCAAGTACAATCAAAGAGAATTTCGAATCAAAAATCATACCAGAGAACAAGCAAGTAACTTGGATCCAAATCGAAGCATCTGAAAGAAACATCAAAGTCGGGCATCAGAAAATCGCACTCCATCACTCAAACGCAGAGATTTGGGGCTAAATTGAAAAACCCTAGTTGTGTAGCTGCCGCCATTTATCTAGACAGAAAAGAGATCGAGCAAAAGTGGAGTAGCAATACAAAAGTGGCCGACCAAATTTTGAAAGGGCTAAGCAAAAGGATTTTAGATTTAAATAAAACTAGGGTTTTATTCTAAAGGGTTTTTTAAATTGTTTTTGTTAATTTTTTTTCAATCTGTAAAAATCTAGCAGTTTTCTAGTTTGTCCCTAAAACTAGGGAGATGAATTACGGGATTTGTAATTCGAAGAAATTTGGTTTCGGGGATAGAAACTAGTGCATGGTTTTGAGCGTAGGGTTAAGAACGGTTGGGAGCGAGTGTCACGAGTTTATAGAAGATTGTAAGCGTAGAGATTGTTTTAACTCCTATTAGAAACCTTGGGGAATGCAGCAGTTGGCAGGGTTTTGCCGAAGATGGGTATATCTATATGTTACTTATTTTCCATATTTATTCTGATTATTATCTGTGCTGTTATTATTTAATTACTTAGTGAAAATCTGTGATAAACCCTATTCACCCCCTCTAGGTTTAATTTAGATCCTACAAGTGGTAACAGAGCAGGTATTTTTTATTTTTAGATAACTCTAGAGTCATGGATTTCCCAAACGATGAGTTTTCTAGTTGTCAATCTAGCGAGAATTTTTTCAGTATAACCCCAACTATTTTTGATGGAACGGATTTTTTAAATTGGAAATTAAAAATGGAATTTTATTTAAAATCTGTTAATACTAGTGTTGGGATATTATTAAAAACGGGTCTTATAGGGTAGATAGGAATGATATTATAATTAACTCTTGTGCTACTCACATTTTATATTCTTATATTAACGATGATCAATATAACCATATCTCTCATTGTTTAACTGCACAAGAAATCTGGAAAACTCTCGATGCGTTGTATGGAAGAAAAGTCAACAATAGCTCAAAACCCCCGATTGCCAACACAGTTTCAGAATTATGCTTGATAGAATTTATAGAAGGTGGATCAGATGATCACAATAATGGAGACTCAACAGATGACGACCACGGTGAATTTCCTTTTGAAAAGTTAATATTTGTTTGTGATAAATTAACTAAAACTGTTGAGAATCTCAAACTGACAAATAAAAATTTAAAATCTGAAAATATTGAGTTGGGCAATAAAAATAATGATTTGGAATTAAAACTTGAAAACGTTAAAAAGATTGAAAACTTGAATTGCAAAAAATGTTTAGATTTGGAAAATGATTTAATTTATCTTAATGAAAAATTTCAAAAGCTTGATAAAGGAATTGCATTTCTAAAAATAAACGAGATTGAACTAAAAACAAAAAAAATGATTTTTTGCAAAAAGAGTTGGATAAGTTTAAGAAGGCTAAAAATTCCAAATATGAAATTTTAGAGAAAGAGAGCTTATTGAAAACATAATCGATTTTGAATGAGCTTGAAATTGAAACCGAGAAAATCAAAAATCTCAAGTCCAGTAATTGTACGACTTTTCAAAAAGAATTATTTGAAATAAAAGAAAATTTCAAAACCCTTGAAAAAGAAAACGTGATTTTGAAAAATAACGAATTTGAAATTGCTCGTATAAATCACGATTTTGAAAAAGAAATTGAAAAATTCAAGGGTTTTGAAAAACTTGAAATTGAAAAGTGTAAACAATTTGAAAGAGAGATTTTTGAGTCTAAGGCAAAAATTAAAATGCTTGAAAACGAAAATATGGTTTTGAAACAAAATGATTCTGAAAAGAGAAAAATCACGATAAATCGTTGTTCGAATATAATAAAAGAAAATAGCGATCTTAAATATAAAATTCAACGACCCGAGTCAATATTGGCTAAATTTTCTAATGGAGAAAAATCATTGAATATGTTGTTAAAAAACCAATTTTTTGTTAAGAATAACAAAGGACTCGGTTTTGATAAATTTGATCAAATTGAAAAGTGTGATTTTAAAAATCCTTCAAACCGCTTTGGGAAAATCGATCAAGTTGAAAAACGAAATTCTAATGATTTTAAAAATGCCTTAAACGGATTTGAAAAAGGTCGATTTGAAATTTCAAACTCTAATAATTTCAATGGGTTTTTAAATCATAAACGATATGAAAACTCGTTTAGAAACGATTCAATTAAACGAATTTGGATTCCAAAAAATAACAAAATGAATTTGAATAAGTTTAAACGAATTTGGGTTCCAAAGGTTACGTTAGTGGATAGTAATGGATTGTTATATAAACGGGTTTGGATACCAAAACGTGTAAACGAAGATAAGAGTGGTAAAACAATTTTTGTTAGACCACTCGATCCTATAAACATTTAAGTACCGGGGATAGGCTAAGGAACAATTGTGTTTAAAAGATAAAAATTCAAATTGTTCCATTTTATTGAATTGTTTGAAGTTCCTTAGCCATAGATTCATAGTTGGAGATTCATTGGATCACATTGATTATGGTAAGTCAAGTATGATCCCTAAACTCATATTTTCATTTTAATTTCTTTTTAGTTTAGTTTCCATTTTTTGTTTTTATTTCTTTTAGTTTCTTTATTTTTTTTTTACTTGGATGATTTTGAAATCATTTGCTATTGATTGTTGAATTTCTTGGATTATAAAATTTTGATTTTTTTTTCTCAAGTGATTTCAAATAATTTTCTTCAGATTTGATCGTTGACAGTTTCTTGCTCTTGTTTAAAAAAATTCTCTGAAAAATTCTCTTCTGATTCTTGCTTTGAAAATAATTTTGTGCTGCTCTGATAAGGAAATTGATTTGATTTGGTTATTGGACGATGAGTTAAAAAATCAGTAATTAAATATCTTTAAATTCCATAGACAATTTGAATTAAATGTATAAGTTGTTTTAAAATTGTCTAGGAACAATCAGCATAAGAAATATTAAATAATTTCATATTCTACTGATTGATTTTTGAAACTGATTTTCAAACGTGCATTGATATTTTCAAAAACTCCTCTTGAAATTGATATTTTCAATTTTACAATTTTTTTGATTATTTATTCAAAAATTGAAATTATTGATTAATTTGGATCGTTTTATGACTCATCAAAATTATTAATAGATTTATGAAATTGTGGTGAGTTGTGACTATGCTATAATTCATAACTAGAGGAGATGTTATTTTAAATCTCACGATGATTGAACATATTTTATAATATTTTTGAATTAGAGCTTATTTCACGAGCATCTTCTATATCTACCATATTTCTATCATTCATCATGGTTTTATTTAGTTCGGGGAGTTCTACTTATTCTTGGAACTAAAAATAAAGTAAATAAATAATTTATCCTTGGTATTCACTCCCATTTAAAAGTCCTCGCGGTTATGCGTGGGTGAATTACCTTAATTTCTATGTGCTTCCATTCTCACTTAAAAAACCTTTGAGTTGTGCATGGATGGAACTCATTAGAAGAGGTTAAAATTAAGTTACTACTAATCCCATTTAAAAGACCTTTGAGCTATGCGTGGTTAGCAAGTGCTTAAAACATTTTAGGCTTATTTAAAATCTTTGAAATTCATATCCTAATATTCAATTTTATTGAAATCTCCTCATTCTATAAAATCCATCGTAAATCCATTCATTCTGAAAGTGAAATTTGCTTCTGATTTAAAGATTATTATGGTTTTTGTTTGATTAAATGGGTTTTACGATATATATTCTCTCTCTTGATTTGAATTTATATTTTTTAGTCTATATTCATCACTATTTTAGTTTCTATTATCCTTTTAATGATAACAAAAGGGGGAGAATTGTCAAGATTTTGATTAATGGGTATATAATTCAAAATTATTTTAAGCTTGGAAGTTAAATATCTAGAGGCGGAATTGTCAAATAAATTTCATTATTTATATTTTCCACATATATAGGGGGAGTTCAGTTGTAGGGGGAACTAATAAATAGGAGGAGATCAATATTCACTACTAAACACATTTATTGTGCTCAAAATCTTTTATTTGTTTGTCATCATCAAAAGGGGGAGATTGTTGCATATGACGTAGTTGTATACAAAGTTGTATGATTTTTGTTTAATGATAACAACCAAATAAATATTATTTTAAATGTGTTTGTTACTGTACTATTCTATATATACATCACAGACAGGAATATAATATTTATATTTAAATAGAATACGACTGTACAGACAATCATATATTCATACAATATTTTATTTAAATTAAATATTATATTTCAATCTTTCAAACAGTACAACTATCTATAACTCCACTTTTTACAATTCACTTGAATGTGTTTGAATATTTCTGACATGACACATCACATATGAAATTGTAATATTAAAGGAATTCAAATTAAAATAGACAGATTGAATTAAACACAATAAAATAATATTTTATTTCAATCAAATCTGTTTATTACAAATAACAGTACAATTTTATTCACGTCTATAATTGATTTCATACATACAGATTCCTCATACATCACTCATCACTTAGTATATTTACATATACACACACACTGACACTCTGTCTTCAATCTTCTGTCTTCACAGCATTCTTATGTCAGTCCAGTTATCTTCATACCTGTCACATATAGAAGAACGCACAGAGTAGACTGAAACAAAAATAAAATTAAAATAAAAGCAAAAAAAATTATTTTTAAATTTTATTTGCCTTAGAATTACGGTGTGTTTCTCATCAGTTCTCTAGACTTGGTCTGATATGCAGGGGCAGAAAATCAGTCTGATGGCTGCATATACACACGTGTATAGATATACACGTGTGCACTGCCTCGCCAATCAAAATACAACACTATGCAACTGAGGAGTAGCCATGTGGACCTTCTCGACTCAGTGCAAATCAGTGTGCAAATGGTCAAGCAAAAAGTGTAAATAAAAATAAAAAGCCAAAATGATTGAAAGAAATTCGAAGGTTCGAGTCAAACCAAGAATGGTCATCCAGCAACATATATAGCAAATCTATAACATGAAGTACCCAGATCGACACAACTCAAGTGAACCGAACAACATAACTACTTTGAGTGCAGAGTGGAGTAGCATGGTTGAGTGGCATGGCACAACATGTAACTATGGTCAGCGGTGACACAAGTTCAAGTATACAACATACAAGCTCAAGCAATGGATGTGTGGTCTAAGAAATTGTACAGTAGGAATATGAAAGTGGCAACATGCATATATAGTACAAGACAGGAACAACCACAAGACTAAAGAACTTAAGAAAATGGATCAAGCACCACAGTGGCAAGCTAAAGGTCGACGTAAATCAAAATCAAAATGGTGCCAGTGCAAGTGGACATTATACAAGGGGAAGACAAGTCAAGCATTGTGATTCAAGAGTGCATGACACCAAACAAATAGTAAGGCCATAAACAACAAAACAAGGGTTGGATGGTAACACTAGTCATGACAGATGTTTCAGGTTCGAATATCATATATGCACTGGTTCAAAAAAAAAAACAGTTCAAGTTTTGTGTACAATGGATCGACACATTGAGTCGAGTCCAAGTGATACATGATCATAGCATATACTACTCAAATTAGTATGGTGCCAGCAAGTGATGACAATGCGGCCAAGTGTACAAGCAAGGTTCATCTAATCAACATCAGGTGGTGCAAATACAATAGACAAACACGGTGGAACAGTACAACATGGTGAGAGAATTCAAGTGGAAGTGGATGTGTATGTGCAACATCAAATATTGTTTAGACAGAATGATCGATCCAAGATTCATGTTACAAGTTTAAGTCAGTACAGTGATAAAACTCAAGTGACAGTTCATCAAGGTACAAACGTGGACAAAGTAATATAAACAGGAATTAACAAGTCCCAGTAAACAGTCAGGCTCAAATACAAAATATGCAAGTTAATATTAAAGAAGCATGGTTTAATCTGTCAACAAAATGTACAAATGGTTCAACAAGTCAGTGTCAATTCAAGTCAACACAAGTGCATGAGAGATCAATTTCAGAAATGCAAGTATATACTGGCATCAGCAAAATTGTGTTGCATGAGCATGTGTACATGAATGAGTGGTACAATTACAAAGTAGCAATGAAAATTGGAAAAAGCAACATGAATACAAACTGTAATGCAAGTGTCAAAGTAGTGCTATAGCACAGTTCAAAATAGCATGTATTTTTAATCCTATTTAAACACCAATCCTCATCGGCAGAATATCTATCCAAGTTCAAGTACAATCAAAGAGAATTTCGAATCAAAAATCATACCAGAGAACAAGCAAGTAACTTGGATCCAAATCGAAGCATCTAAAAGCAACATCAAAGTCAAGCATCAGAAAATCGCACTCCATCACTCAAGCACAGATATTTGGGGCAAAATTGAAAACCCTAGTTGTGTAGCCGCCGCCATTTATCTAGACAAAAAAGAGATCGGGCAAAAGTGGAGTAGCAATACAAAAGTGGCCAACCAAGTTCTGAAAGGGCTAAGCAAAAGGATTTTAGATTTAAATAAAACTAGTGTTTTATTCTAAAGGGTTTTTTAAATTGTTTTTGTTAATTTTTTTCAATCTGTAAAAATCTAGCAGTTTTCTAGTTTGTCTCTAAAACTAGGGAGACGGATTATGGGATTTGTAATTTGGAGAAATCTGGTTTCGGGGATAGAAACTAGTGCAGGGTTTTGAGCGTAGGGTTAAGAACAGTTAGGAGCGAGTGTCGCGAGTTTACAGGGGATTGTAAGCGTCGTGATTGTTTTAACTCATAGTAGAAACCTTGGGGAATGCAGCAGTAGGCAGGGTTTTGCCGAAGCTGGGTATATTTGTGTGTTATTTATTTTCCGCATTTATTCTGATTATTATCTGTGCTGTTATTATTTAATTACTTTCTGAAAATCTGCGATAAACCCTATTCACCCCCCTCTAGGGTTAATTTGGATCCTACATGACTGTCTTGAGTTACGGTCCAAAATCTTATGTAAGTTCTTTGAATTTGATTCGATTTTTTCTCTGAATTGTTGGGTTAATTTTCGATACCTTCCTGTGATGAAAATGGGTGTAATATATAAGGTTTCAAACCCTAATCAACTCTGATTTCATTAAATGGTTCGATTTGATTATTTGCGGTTTCCCCTTCTGAAATTCTTCGATTTTAAAAGAAAATGAATTGTTGCTTTCCCCTTTTGGCATTACAGTTTCAAATCCCTCTGTAAATTTCCTTGATGATTTTAAAAACATTGATTTCTTGACAATCCGAGATTTTCATACTTAAATTGATTTAAAACCTGCCTTGAATGAATTCAATCTGTTTTTGCCCAATTCTGGAAACAAGTCTACCTGTTATTGCATAATTCTCTAATTGATAAAAACTTGCCATGTTTGTTACCAAAAGAAAAAAAAGCTAATGTTCATATCTAGAAAAGAATTCGAAATGAATTATTCTCAAATTAGTCTTTCCTGAATTGATGACAATGGTCATGACAGCAAAACATTTGCTAAATCTGGAATCATTTCTACTGTGTGATTTTCCTTTGTAAAAGCCCATGAATACACTTAAAATCATTTAAGCCCTACTTAAACATGTTGGCTGAAATTATGCGAAACAAATAAACACTTGCCAAATTTCTTGAAATGTTTTCTTGGCTAGCACCATACAGTTTCATCAATCTGTTTCATTTTTGTGTAGTTGTGTCCATATGTCAAAATTGATCTGCCTTGACCTGTATGTACACATTGTTTACCATGTTTTGATGAATTTATGTAGTTGTCTGCTACTCCACCATGTAAACTGAGCGCTTGACCATTTCCTGCTTGTGTATGAATATTGTATGCTGCCATGTTGTCTTTGACTTTTCTGACTGTTTTTGACATGCACCCTTCAGCTTAAGATTTACTTGCAGCATTGACTTTGCGACAGTTTGTTACACCATTTTTGCTGTTGTACTCTTGTATTACTTTCCACATCCTTGTCTCATTCCATGTTACTTTTATTTTGCATCAACCATGTCTCATTTATTTGTGAATTGCACTAACCATACTTGCACTTGTGTGCCAAAATACTCTGTTGCCTTAGCCCATGCTGTTTGATCATGTGTGCACCAGTGTTGACAATAGTTGATGTTGTTCTGTACATTGATGTATCTAGATTTGCACATACACCATTTACATGCTTCAGATCTGTTTTGCTATGCTCACCTTGTCCATGATATCATTAGCTGCTTTGCTTCACATGTGTTGACATTGATCATTTTGCACATGATTGAGTTGTTGACTCACTGCCTTAACTTGTGCTCCCTTGTATGAATTCAATATATGATTTTTTGACTTGACATTGTAGCTTCACTTTTGTTGTATGATCACTTGTGTATATTATTGCTGCACTTAAAAAATGCATGTATTTCCTTTGCTGTTTGGGCTTGATCACTTGCACTTCATTCATATGATGCTATTGACACTCGGAATTGCACCATTCATTATTCATGTTGAATCCATGTTGTTGAGCCTTGTATACCATGCATGGCACCCATATTTGCCTTTATTGATTGAGCTGCACCTAAACTGTTGCCATGTTGATATTGTTTGTGAAACAATGCTTTGACCTTTTGTTTGAGCTGTGATGATTTCATGCACTTGCCTATGCTGACTTCAATTTGTGTATACTTCCCTGACTTGTTCATGACTTTTGAAAAAAAGTTCCATGTACTTGCTGAATCACAAATTCCAATTCTTGTTTGTAGTTTGGCTCGACCATGATAGTTGCTTGTCTTCACAATGTTCAATTGTCCATATATGTATGTATATATATACACACTACAGTGTGTGTACACATATATTGCGCATGTGAAAAATATATTATTTTATATCAGCAGACTACTGCACTGAGTTGAGGCTGGTCAGAATCAGCTAGTTTTGACACTAGTTCTGATCAGCAAACCAGTGTGGCAAGTTGAGGCTGATCAGTGGGTACTAGATGAATACAAAACAGATCGAGTCAGAAAAATGATGAGAAACGCACCGAAAAACCGAGGCAAATAAAATTTTAAAATAAAAATTATATTTGCTAGAATTTAATATATTATTTCTGTTTCAGATACTGAGTGTGTGTTTCTTTATATGACAGGTATGAAGACAGGACTGACTGAAGGATGCTGTGAAGACAGAAGATAGAAGATAGAAGATTGAAGATTTAAGCAGTGTCAATGTGTATAACAGTGAAAGTGTCTGTATAATAATATATGAAAATGTATATGAGCGTGAATATGAGTTTGCATATATATATATGAGTGATGTAGCGAGGAGTTTTGTATATGAAAGATGAAATGAATTGTATCAGTGAAGTGTTTAAATAATGGAGTTGTAAAACTATACTGTTTGATATTGAAGTAAAATATCCTCTTCAAATAAAATACTGCGAATATTTAAATTTTTGTGCTGTTGTATTTTATTTAAATAGAAATATTATATTTATGTCTGTTGTGTAGTATACTAGTACAGTTACAAACACATTTAATAATAAAATATATTTGGTTGTTATCATCAAACAAAAATCATTATAATTGTGTATACAACTACGTTATATACAACAATAGCTAATGGTAAAGACAAACTCGATGGTTCAAGGCATCAATTCAAACAAGAAACAAGAGTTCGTGGCTCAATTTGAATGGAATCGCGTATAAGAATATAGGGAAAAGTGAATTAAAACCTACCTAAGTTAGAATCGAAGATGCAGATTGAATCGATTTAGGGCCTGATGGTTTCTTGAAAGTTTCGGTTTGAAATAGCTAATAGTAGAAAGTAAAAGTAAGAAAATGAAGTAGTGGTCCCCGTATTAAAAGAAAAGGGGAACGACTCTTCGATTTCTCTCCGAAAAGACGTGTCGACCAGATTGATGTGAGAGGTGTTATGTGTTGGATCTAGATTAGCCCTAGAGAGGGGGTAAATAGGGTTTATTACAGTTTAAAAGTGTTATTAAAAATAATCGTAGCAAAAATAATAGCAGAGTAAGTAAATGCAGAAAGTAAATAACACACAGAGATACCTAGTTTCGGCAAATCTTGCCTACTGCTGCACTCCTATGGTTTTTACTAGGTGTTAATAACAGATCCCGCTTATAGACCCTGTAAACTCGCACTCTCTACTCCTATACGAACCCTACCTCAAAACCCTAGACTGATCGATATCCCCTCGACCAGATTTTCCCGTGTTACAAGCCTGTAACATGTAACCTTAGATTTTACAGACTCTAGTAGACTACTAGTTAACACGCTAACTAGTTTCCCCTAGAATTTTACAGACTCTAGTAACTGTTTGGATGATTTTACTAATGAAATAAAACACAACAAAAATTAAACAAAAGAAACAATTTAAAACAAAGAGAAAACCCTAGTCCTTATCAAATTAAACTAAAGCTAATAGGCTTAGCCCCTTTCCATTTAGCCAACCCATTTGTAATTTATTTGCCCGATCCCTTTGTCTCTGAAAAAATGGCGGCTCTGGTGATTTAAAAAAAATCTAGGGTTTCTCTCCCCAAATCGAACGATGGTTGTTTGATGAATATGATTCTCTGATGCTTGAGTTCTTGTTTATGTCGTTCGTCTCTGGTCAATGATTTGGGTTGGCATCTGGCCGAAAACAGCAGTGAGTAATTTGATTTTTCGAGTTTTGATTTTCAGATTTTTGTTTCCTGTCTCGATACTTTGTGCCGATGATGAATAGGTGTATTTATAGGATTTAGAAACCCTAAATCGACAGTATGATTTCACATGATGACTTGGTCTGATTTGTGTTGGTTTCCCTTTTTTGATTTGGCTCGAATGGATTTGATTTCTTGATAGAATCGACTTTAAAAACTTGTGTGATTAATGTTAATGAATTCAGACCTGGGTTTGAACTTTTGGAAATGTAATTTCCCTTTTGCATGATTTCCACTTTTGCCTTATATGTTGAGATGTTCCCTTGAATGGATTCGGATTTCCTGATTGATTACTGGACACAATATGAAAATGCTCTTGCCCAAATTTGTTTGCTGAAATTCCGAATAGATAGGCATTGAAAACTTGCCACAAATGGTTTTTTCTTTTCTAGAAATCAATGAATTTATCCCTTGAGATTTATTGCGCGAAAGTTGGCTTGATTATATCGAACACATTTGAAAAACCGCCAAACTAAATTTAAAATATGAAACAAAAAAATTTGTTTCCAATAACTCCTTTCTTGATTGAAGATGCACTTGTCAGAATTCATGTCGCTTGCTTGATTGACTGATTTATGGAAATGTGAAATGAACACTTGCCATTTATGTTCATGCTGATTTTCTGGAACTCAAAAAAACCTTTCTTACCCCTTGGTTCACTGATAATAAAAACTAGAGAGAAGAAATGTTTGCTTTTATTTTTCTTTCATTTTGTGTCGAGTTGATACAAACTCTGCACCATTTAAAACTTGATGCACCGTGGGCTGATACATGAACATTTTCCCCTTTAACCATTCTGTTATGTTGCTTTGAATTCTGTGGTGAACATGATCCACAGTGTTGTTATATGAACTTGAGCTTAACTTCTCTAAAATGCATGTACATGTTCAAGCCTATGCACGTCACACTTGTTTGACTTTGTGCATGAAAACAGCTGCATCATTCAGACATTAAATCCATGTGCCTAGACCATGTAAAAACTGCTATGATCCATTTTATACACTGCTGGTTTGAATGAGAATTGCCTTGCAATATTTAGTTGATCTGCCATGCAAAACCACTTGATCTATCCATGTTTATTATTATGAACCTGCCATGTTAATTTTAACATTTCTGACCACGTTGCATTCTTGTATGCTGAGCACTTTTGAGTTGCACCATATTTGTGTTTCTCGACCATTTAGCTGCTTTGATTTCATGTTGCGTTGAGATGATCTGCCTTTATCTTGATGGGTTGATCACATTTGTACTGTTCCTTGTCTTGTATTGAGCTCGATCATTTTAGTATGTTGCCACTCCAGTGTTTGCTTATGTTAACATGAACTATTTTAGCTCCATCATGTTATTGCTGTGCGTTTTTGTACTTTCACTATGCTTCCATCTTTGCTCGACTATATATTCACTAAGTCGAGTTAGTCCACGTGACTGCTCCTCAGTTGCACACTGCTGGATTGGCGAGGTAGTGCACATGTGTATATATATGCATGTGTGTATATGCAGCCATCCAGAATAGATTTTCCTGTCCCTGCACAATAATATGTGTATATACATACACATGTATGTGTACAATATGTTGTGCGTGTGCTACATTCACATATCAGATCAAGTCATGAAAAATGATCAGAAACACACCAAAATTATGAGGCAATTTTTTTTAAAAAAATTTATATTTATATTTATATTTACGCATATACAGTTTTATTTCTATTGCAATGTACTGTGTGTATGTTTCATGTGACAGGGAAGCAGGTGATGACTGGACTGACAGTAGGCTGCTGTTCAGACGGAAGACTGAAGATGACAAAGACATGTATATAAGAATATTTGTATATGAGTGGGTGTGTATGTTTGTACAAACGAAACTTTAAATAGAGAGTATGTAACAATGTTGAGTGTACTATAGTAAGGAGTACAGTATAAGATTTAATATCAGTGAATTTGAGTTGTATTATAGAAATGAACAAATAGTGGAGTACAAAACTTGTACTGTTTAAAATGTTGAAATAAAATATTCTATTCAAATAAAATACCGTGTGAATATTTAAATTTATGTACAGTTGTATTTTATTTAAATAGAAATATTATATTCCTGTCTGTTGTGTAGTATACCAGTACAGTTACAAACACATTTAATAAAATATATTTGTTTGTTATCATCAAACAAAAATCATATAATTGTGTATACAACATCGTTATATACAACAGTCTCCCCCTTTTGATGTTGACAAACAAATATTAAGATTTTGAATACAGTAAATGTGTTTGATAGTGAATAACTGAACTCCCCCTATTTGAATGCTCCCCCTACAACAGAAACTCCCCTTAGAAGTGTGCATGAGTGAAAGAATTGAAAATTGTAAGAAATTTTCAATAGTAAAATATGTATAAAATATTCACTCATAAATCAAAATCTCAAACTATCTCCCCCTTTTGATGATGACAAACAAATACTACGATTTTGAATACAGTAAATGTGTTTGACAGTTAATAACTAAACTCCCCCTATTTGAAGGCTCCCCTACAACAGAAACTCCCCCTAGAAGTGTGCATGAGTGAAAGAATTGATAATTGCAAGAAATTTTCAATAGTAAAATATTTATAAAATATTCACTCGTAAATCAAAATCTCAATCCATTCTCCCCCTTTTGTTATCATCAGAAGGATTCAGAAACTAAAAAATAGATGAAAAATGACTAAAAATTATAATTTCAGCTCAAGAGGAAGAGCGGTCATCATAAATCTCAATCAACCAAACAAAAATCATAATATTCTAAGAATTAGTGGCATATTTCAAATTTTAGAGAATGATGGATTTACGATGAAATTTATATGAATGGAGAGAGTTTTAAAACAAATAATTCCAATTATTTTCTAATAAGATTTTGAAAAATAAAGCATAAAAACAGTGATGGATTTGGACTATTATTATATATTCTATTTAAGTGACGCAATCATATAATCTCAAATCCCAATAGCTGTCAATCAACAAATCAAAATACGCCATAAAATATTAACACATTTTACATATTAGAAAGTGGATTGATAGGCTGGTTTTTACACACCAAGGAGAATTTCAAATAAATTTCTATTTATAGCACATTTTTCTTTTTCTTTTTCTTTTATTTAAGAGCACACTGACTACACATAACTAGAGCTTGGATTTTTAAATGAGGACAGTCACATCTTATAATATAAGTAATCTCTTAACCATGCATGACCAGAGCTCGGATTTTTAAATGAGGTTAGAGACACACTTATGTATTAATTATATATTTATCGTTTTCAGCTTCAAAAGAAAAACTCCTCGGTATATATAACCAATATGAATGGTAGCAATGTGGTAGGTACAGAAATGGACTGTGAAATAAATTTCTAAATTAATTATATTATGAAATATGATCAACTGTACCGAGATCACTGATTTTTTTCAATTATCGCTAATTCTAAATAATAACATAGTCCAATTTCTATTACAAGTATTTCCACTGTTTATTCAAAAAGATTTTTTAAAAATTAACTCTCCATATTATATAAAATCACCATGGATGGCAGAATGATGGTAGTTAAAGAAGTTGGTCATGAAATAATCGCAAATTCAAATATATTATAATAACTATTCAACCATCATGAGAATCTAAATAAAATCTTCTCTTGTTGTAAAATATGCTGCAGTCACAATTCATCACAATTTCAAAATCTGATAATAATTCTGATGAAGTATAAATACCGTTCAATTTGGATATTGATTTCAATTTCTGAATGAATAATCAATAAATAATTTTAAAATTGAAAATAAATTACAAGAGGAAAAATGAAAAGATTTACACAAAGCAAGACAGAATAAAAATATATACAAAAATTCAGCACTTCTGATACCAATTGGGGTCCCTATTAATGGAGACAAACAAGAATATTACAGACAGCAGAATTTTAAGCACAAAGCCCAAATAGACAAGACTAACAAATCAGGCACTTTTATTAGAGCAGCAAATATTTCTCAAAACAAGCAGTCATTTAAAGAATTTTCACAACAGTATCAGAGCAGCACAAAATTAGTTTCAAAAGACATTTTGACGGTCATAGAATATGGTTCATGATCCAAGACTGAAAATATAGTTTATTTTAAATCATTTGAAGGAATATGAAAATATCAGGATTCAATGAATCAATCACACTAGATTATAAATTTCAGATTGAAGATGTGTGTGATTCAAGAAATCAATAATTTCAAACGATTTTGAAACAAACAAATATTTAAATCAAATAATCATGAAATGATAGTAAGTTTCAAGGACTAGATATTTTTTAAAGGATATTTTGACAAATTTTTCTAACAATCACATAAGAAAATTTTCTATATAATTACATCAAGATTGAGTAATAATTCATGATTCAAAAATAATGTTTTATTCGAAATCACTTGAACAAATGTAAATCATGAGATACAATGAATCAATCACATAAGATTAATAATTTCATTTTTGAGAGGTATGCGAGATTCAAAATATTAGAAATTTCAAATGATCTTAAATAAACAAAAGTCTAAACCAGATGATCATGAATAACAGTGAATTTCAATATGTAAGCAATGATTCAAGACATTTCAAAATATCTAAGCCAATCTGAAAATCAATGAAAATTTCACAACTGAGAAGTAGCAGTGTGCTGTAATGAATATAATATTTCAAGCTTTTCTAAATTGAATTAGAAGGAACCCAAAATAACAGAGGTGTGCGAAACTTCATCTAATTTCCAGATCTTCCATAATTTAGAATTCTAATTAACAGTGTTCAAGATATGACAGGAACACATCAACACTGTTATGAATTCAAAAATCAGAAAGATAAAACTTTAAAAATAGTTGCAGATATTTACAATATTAAATTCGAGATCTGGAAATAATTAAAACATCAGAGTTCTATTCAACTAAAGTGAATTTCCAGAGGATCATCAGTACAGCAATTGGAAGTTTAAGAAAGTACAAGAAAAAGATATTGCAATGACAAATCAAAACAGAATAAACAAAAACAAAAGAAATAGAAGAGATAGACGGAGGAAAAAATATATTTACAAATGAGTTTAGAGATTATACAAGATATCAGTGTAAGCAAATGAATCTCTGACCCAGCAGATTTGGCTAAGGAACTGTGGATGATCCAATGATATGAAGCAATTTGGATTCAGTTTCTCTTTATCAATGCAGTTCCTCAGCCTCCTTCGATACCTAGCAACTGAGGGGATCGAGTGGTCTAACAAAATTTGTAAAACCACTCACGGATATATTTATACATTTTGGTCCAAACCTGTTTATATAATAATCCATCTGAATTTACTTTTGTACTCTTTGGAACCCAAATCTGTTTGAATTTAACGGTGTTTGTTTTATTTCTTTTTGGGATCCAGGATTGGTTAGACGGATTATTATAAAACAAACTCACATCACGTTTATGATTCAAAAATCCATTGAAATTATTTGAATTCAAATTTTCAAGATGAATATTTCCAAAATGATTTGAAAGATTTTTAACATCATTTGAGCTTCTCTTTTCAAATTCATCGCTTTTTCCAAAGCCAAGACAATTCCTATTTCTAGAAGAAAATTGATTTTTCAACAGTATATTCAATGATTTTTCTCCATATGAAAAATGCTTTAAGCTCAATTCAAGATCATTGATTTTGGATTTAAGATCAGAATTTTCTTTAATTAGATTTGAACAATGATTAATACTGATCTTTCTCCTTTCATTATCATTTTGTTTCAAAAACAAATTTTCATTTTCAAGAAGTTTAATTTTGGTCTTAGATTCAAAAATCTCAGATTCAAACTGAATTTGTTTTTCAAATTATTGTTTCGCAGAACACTTGAATTTTTCAATCTCCTTTTCAAGTTCTTTCAAAATAGATTTAGTTCAACCGGCACTCTCTTTCAAAAATTTCAGATTTGAAATTTTCAGATGTCTTGAGATTATCTAATTCCTTTTGCAAAATATTGTTTCTACAAATTAGTTCATTCTCTTCTTCTTTTAAAAGCATGATTTCATTTTCAAGGTTTTTCAGATCTTCATTTTGATGAACTAAATCAGATTTGAAATTGAAAAAAAATTTGCAGTCGGAATTTTCTAAATTTCTGACATTTTCAAGCTTTAATTCCAAAATGTTATTTTTGGTGATCAACTCAAGTTTTTCAGATTTCAGAGTTTTATTTTTAGATTTGAGACTATCAACAGCTTTTGTTAATTCAATACAAAAAAGAACCAAATCTTCATATGAGTAATCTCTTGTCTCATCATCTGTTGAGTCTCCATCTTTAGATTCATCCTTGGTAAATCCAGTCAGGCAAAACTCTGAACTTGAGTTGTCCTTGTGGGTTTTCGAGCAATTTTTGTCATTTCGTCCGTATTTTGCATCGAGAGCTCTCCATATTTCCAACGCAGTTAAACAACAGGAGACGAGTTTAAATTGATCAATACTAAGGCAAGAAAAAATAGTGTTTATAGCACGAGTATTGATAGCTTTACCCTTTTTATTTGATAGACCTCCTCCATTAATAATAATATTCCAATACATGATATGAACAAATTTTGAATAAATTTTCATTTTCATTTTCCAGTTTAAAAAATCTGTTCCATTGAAAACAGGTGGAATATTACTGAACTGACTCTCGGTGGACTGATAACTAGGGTTACCCATGACTGTAGAGTTAATGAAAATACCTGCTCTAATACCAGCTGTTGGATCTAGATTAACCCTAGAGGGGGAGGGTGAATAGGGTTTAATACAGTTTAAAAGTGTTGTTAAAAATAATCGCAGCACAGATAATAACAGAGTAAGTAAATGCAGAATGTAAATAACACACAGAGATACCCAGCTTCGGCAAATCTTGCCTACTGATGCATTCCTAAGGTTTCTACTAGGTGTTAATAACAGATCCCGCTTATAGACCCTGTAAAATCGCACTCTCTGCTCCTGTACTAACCCTACGCTAAAAACCCAAGACTGACCGATATCCCCTCGACCAGATTTTCCCGTATTACAAGCCCGTAACATGTAACCCTAGATTTTACTGACTCTAGTAAACTGCCAGTTAACACCCTAACTGGTGTCCCCTAGAATTTTACAGACTCTAGTAACTGTTTTGATGATTTTACAAATCAAATAAAATACAACAAAAATTAAGCAAAAGAAACAAATTAAAACAAAGAGAAAACCCTAGTCCTTATCAAATTAAACTAAAGCTAATATGCTTAGCCTCTTTTCATTTAGTTGACCCATTTGTAATTTATTTGCCCGATCCCTTTGTCTTTGAAAAAATGGCGGCTATGGTGATTAAAAAATCTAGGGTTTCTCTCCCCAAATCGATCGATTCTTGTTTGATGAATATGATTCTCTGATGCTCGAGTTCTTGTTTATGTCGTTTGTCTCTGGTCAATGATTTGTGTTGGCTTCTGACCGAAAACACTAGTGAGTAATTTGATTTTTCGAGTTTTGATTTTCGGATTTTTGTTGCCTGTCTCGATACTTTGTGCCGATGATGAATACGTGTATTTATAGGATTTAGAAACCCTGAATCGATAGTCTGATTTCACGTGATGACTTGGTCAGATTTGCGTTGGTTTCCCTTTTTTGATTTGGCTCGAATGAATTTGATTTCTTGATAGAATCGGCTTTAAAAACTTGCGTGATTGATGTTGATGAATTCAGACCTGATTTTGAACTTCTGGAAATGTAGTTTCCCTTTTGCATGATTTCCTCTTTTGCCTTATAAGTTGAGATGTTCCCTTGAATGGATTCGGATTTCCTGATTGATTACTGGGCACAATATGAAAATGCTCTTGCCCAAATTTGTTTGCTAAAATTCCGAATAGATAGGCATTGAAAACTTGCCACAAATGGTTTCTTATTTTCTGAAAATCAATGAATTTATCCCTTGAGATTTATTGCATGAAAGTTGGCTTGATTATATTGAACACATTTGAAAAAGTTTGAAAAACCGCCATACTAAATTTAAAATATGAAACAAAAAAATTTGTTTCCAATAATCCCTTGCTTGATTGAAGATGCACTTGCCCGAATTCATGTCGCTTGCTTGAGCGATTGATTTGTGGAAATGTGAAATGAACACTCGCCATTTATGTTCGTGCTGATTTTCTAGAACTCAAAAAAAAAAACTTTCTGACCCCTTGGTTCGTTGATATTAAAAATAGGGGAGAAGAAATGTTTTCTCTTATTTCTCTTTCATTTTGTATCAAGTTGATACAAACTCTGCACCATCTAATAAAACTTGATGCACCCTAGGCTGATACATGAACATTTTTCCCTTTAACCATTCTGTTATGTTGCTTTTAATTCTGTCTTGAACATGATCCACTGTGTTGTTATATGTACTTGAGCTTAACTTCCCTGAAATGCATGTACATGTTCAAGCCTGTGCACTTCACACTTGTTTGACTTTGAAATAGCTGCATCATTCAGCATGAAATCCATGTTCCTAGACCATGTAAAAACTGCTATGCTTCATTTTATACACTGCTGGTTTGAATGAGATTTGCCCTGCAATATTTAGTTGATCTTCCATGCAAAACCACTTGATCTGTCCATGTTCATTGTTATGAACCTGCCACGTTAATTTTAACCTTGCCGACCATGTTGCATTCTTGTATGCTGAGCACTTTTGAGTTGCACCATATTTGTGTTGCTCGACCATTTAGCTGCTTTGATTTCATGTTGCGTTGAGATGTTCTGCCTTGATCTTGATGGGCTGATCACATTTTTATCGTTCCTTGTCATGTATTGAGCTCGACCATTTTAGTATGTTGCCACTCCGGTGTTTGCTTATGTTAACATGAACTATTTTAGCTCCATTATGTTATTGCTGTGCATTTTTCTACTTGCACCATGCTGCCATCTTTGCTCGACTATATACACACTGAGTCGAGTTGGTCCACGTGACTGCTCCTCAGTTGCACACTGCTGGATTGGCGAGGCAGTGCGCACGTGTGTGTATATATATGCATGCATGTATATGCAGCCATCCAGAATACATTTTCCAGTCCCTGCACAATAATATATGTATATACATACACATGTATGTGTATACATGTATCATGCGTGTGCTACATTCACATATCAGATCAAGTCATGAAAAATGATGAGAAACACACCAAAATTCTAGGGCAAATTTTTTTTTAAAAAAATTAAAATTTATATTTATGTGTATATAGTTCTATTTCTATTGCAGTGTACTATGTGTGTATTTCATGTGATAAGTAAGCTGGTGATGATAGCACTGACAGTAGGCTGCTGTGCAAACAGAAGACTGAAGAAGACAGAGACATGTATATAAAAATATTTGCATATGAGTGAGTGTGTATGTTTGTACAAATGAAGCTGTAAACAGAGAGTATGTACATGTTGAGTGAATTGTAGTGAGGAGTACAATATAAGATTGAATATCAGTGAATTTGAGTTGTATTATAGAAATGAACAAATAGTGGAGTATAAAACCTGTACTGTTTAAAATGTTGAAATAAAATATTCTATTCAAATAAAATACCGTGTGAATATTTAAATTTCTGTACAGTTGTATTTTATTTAAATAGAAATATTATATTCCTGTCTGTTGTGTAGTATACCAGTACAGTTACAAATACATTTAATAAAATATATTTGTTTGTTTTCATCAAACAAAAATCATATAATTGTGTATACAACACCGTTATATACAACCTTATGGCCCAGATCGACAATATCATCCGAAGGGAATACCGAAACGAGATTTTGTTTGACTTCCATTTCAAAATGGGAAAATGAAAGAAAAGTCTATCCTATCATATGTCTCCCAACTTAGACGAAAAAACCATACACTAACGTATAGGAGCCAATGATCCAACACAACTTTTCATCATCTCTTTTTCAAGAATAAGTGATATCTCCAGGAGGGGCAACTCAACAGATTCAAAGCACATTCCGTCTACAACGCAACATTCTTTAGAGGGCAAAGTGTTGACCTGCCTTCTGGCAAGGCCGTCAAGATCACAAATGTTCACGATCTCGATATTCAAGACTCGAGTGAAGCACATCTATGCTCTAGCAAGGCTAAGATAGGCAAGTTTAAGACACTCTTTTGATTCCTGACTCTGCTTGACGAAGCAAGTGCGCGGTGACATCTAGATAGAAGATGACAATGAGCCCGTATTGGTATGCTTCGACTCGAAATGGCGGTAATCATGCATCGCTTTTCGACATCGGCTTGAATATAACGCTAGCTCTAAATTGAAGAACATCCGGCTTGACATGCCGAACCGGGCATGGTAGAGCCGAGGGGATATTCCTCCTAAGGAAGCGACCTACTTCTTTTACCATGGTAATCTCCAAACCAAGATAACTGTTAAAGACTTATTCCACGGCTGTAACGTGGTCACTCCACCATGCTGTGACTAAGATCTACTGACGCATGTCCATCATCGAGTCGCTCGGTGTCGAACCAACCTGATACTTCTCCTAAAGACACGCTATAATGGCCAGGAGCCTTCTTCCACCGCCTTCCTACACTTCTGGATCGAATGCCACGTGACATTTTGAGCTGACCGCTGCCACTACCTATAAACAACCCTCCAAATATTTAGAAAAAAACTTTTAGCATTTTCTTTTTTTATAGGCCGTAATACCGCATTGTACTCGTGTTTTGAGAGATATTCCACTACTGTACTCCATTTCTTCAAGTAATATAAGAAATTATAATGTGAGACGTAGGCTCGTTAACGCCAAACCGCTATAAATTTGCGTTCTTGCATGTTTCTCATTGTCACTTATACTTCTTCATTTATTTCTCTTCATAATTTCTATTCAAGTGTTTGTGTCACTTTTTGGCGTCAACATTACTCTTTTTAAATAAAATGGCAATATTTGAAATCTGCAAGAAATGTTGACAAACTATATAGGAAGAAATGTGTAAATTCACATATTTTGTGTGTAGTTTACGTTATCTCTTCTAAATAAAATATTACATATTTCTTGTAATTTGAAATATGTCAACATTCCCTCTTTCAAACAGTTTTGGAAAAATTTAGTAATTACAGTAAATAAACATTTTAAAGAGATTTTGAATATCAACAATATTAAACATAAAAGGGTTTATCTAGTCATTAGCTTAGACTAGAATATGAAATAATAATAAAATACAACTAGTAATTACGTCCACACTTATGTAATTGACGTCATTAATATTATTAATAAACTTTTGTTGTGTATTCGAGTTTTGAATGGTTTCCATTTTTGATGGTAATATTTCCCGTAATAAGTGGAATTAAGTATCTGTAACCATTATGTAGATAGCAATAAATATTGAGTTAATTGCTATATTAAAAGATTACAAATAGGTTAAAAAAGGAACTAATACAGTAACCATTAATGTTGTGAGGAAATGAGTGAATAGGTAATAAATGTCGTATGGTTACAACTGAAAATGGAAAGAAACAAATGTTGTGACTTTAACCAGGGATATATATACGCACACACATTTGTACGAGTACTAATACAACTAAATAATGTTAGTAACAATATGGGAGTTACAACAAATAGAATAATAAAATTGGACCAATATAAATGACATTTAATAGGATATCTATTGCTTTGGGAAACAGGACCATTAGGATCATTAATGTCATATGACCGTTATAGTAATTAATTGAATTAAAGTGGATTTAACAGGAATTTGGACGTTCATAGCCGCAGTAAACGCTAAGCCCAATAATGAAATATTAATATCCTTGAAAGTCATAGGAAATCTTCCTTACCCTATTCTAATTTAATTCTAGAAACAATATCCTTAATTAATTCAACAATGATTAGACTTAGTAGGTTAATGTACAAAATCGGTTGCCTTGTTCAACCGAAGTATGCACTTTTCAGTAGTTGGATATAAATATAGCTGATATGAGATATCATTAGCCATAGGAACCCATGACGATAATTACTTGTGTAACGTGAAATATTCTAAAGGTTTACTTTAAGAGTTGAGGTATTAAGTGGATGGAGGGCCCGCCTCCCTTATGAAATAGGAAACAAAAAAGGAATAATTCATAGTGTATCCTACTTCGGGATTAAAGGTATTAAGTAATAGGATTTGGTTTTTGAGCATTAAGTGATTGGATTCACCTTTCCCCACAAGGGTAGATGTAACACCACATATTTTTAAGATAATAAAATAAGAATAACTTAATTAAATATTCAGAATTGAGTAAAAGGAACTGTGCCATTGCGTCCATCTCGAAATTCTGGTCAAGATAAACTCCTGGTTTGCGAAAAACGGACACCGTATGAAGAAGTTATGAGTGTTTGAAGTTTGTATACATATAAGGAACTTATATGTATATATATTATATAAAGTTTATCCAGAAAATTAAAACACGCAGCGACTTGGGCGGGAAAATGACCTGTTGGGGGTCGACCCACCAATAGGGGGTCGATGTAACAACCCGAAAAATCAGAACCAATTTAAAATTTTTATTTTGGCTGTTTTAATGAATTTTGAATATTTAAAATGATTTATTTTAAATCATAACAAATAGAAATTTATTTTGAATGGAATTAGAACGTATATATTTATTGAAATCAAAGTTAGAATATAAATATTTATTTTAATTATAAAAGGAATTGAATATAGCGCAGTAGTTTGAAAATTTGATTTCAAATTTCAAATGAATGTACAGGATTCAATATAAATCGGATTTTAGTGAAACCAGAAATATTTGAATCTGTTTGAAAATATCTTTTCAACGAATCTGAAAAACCCAGATTTAATAGCGGGAATAAAAAGTTATGTCCAGTTGAAGATTCAGAATAGTTGCAATGGAAATATAGCCCTTAAAAGTGGAGATTTTGCAAACGACCTCCGTTTTCGACAAAACCACTTTTGTTGAATCCGGAATGTCAAATTATTGCTTGATTCCAATTTTCATAATTTTTGGAATGAATATGTGAGCGTGGTGGATTTAAACGCGTTTGGTAATTTCAGTTTGAATTTAATCGACTGAAAAATGATCGTTTTTCAAACGATCTCCAAATTCGATGAAATTAGTTTCGTTAGGACCGTATCATCAAAACATAGCCAGATTTATTTTTCTGGAATTTTGGGAGTCAGTATGTGGCCAATGTAAATTAAAATGTGCGTTTGAATTTAAAATCTAATGATTTATATTTTAAATTTAGCGGAAACTGATCGTAACTGCCGAATTGGGTTACGAAACATATCCTATTGTGTCTGGAATGGGGGTATTTGGCTAGGGATGATAGTCATTGGGTATGATTTGGAGTTTGTAAATTAAACATGTATTTTGGAATAAATTAAAAATAATTTTTTTTAAATACCCCTCCTTCCTTCTCAGAATCCTAGCTGCCACGTTAAAAATCAACGCTCCAGAAAGAAAGAAAATAAATCCCTTCATTCCTCTTAATCTAAATCGAATTAAATCTAGGTTCTTTTATGGAAATCGATGAGCAAGGTGAGGGCTTTCCATCAACCCTAGTTTGATCGTATTTTGTTCATCGTGTTGGCCGTAATCCTCTTGGGAAGAGGCGACATTCATACGAGTTTTGGGGGTTCGGGGGGAGGGGGAATCGAACTCGCCGGAGTTGGGCGAGGTGGCGGCTCTCGTGAAGGCCGATGGCATAGGGTACTCCGATCGTGTCCGGGTAGCTCCGAGGAAGGGTGCGATGGAGGAATTGTTTTGAGCTTTGGGTTCGGTGATAACGTAAAGGCCTAGGAGCAACAGGAAGAAAGAAGCAAGTGGGACCGGTTTTTATTGGTTAAGTTAATTAATTATAGGATTAAGAAATTAGTTATTATATTAAACCGTATAACTTTTAATGTCCATAACTTGTTCATATGAAAACAGAATCATGCGAAATGACATCCTTTGGAATCGCAGAAAATAGAGCTCCAGTGTGAAAGTGACTAGAAGTATAATGGAGCTGATTGTAATTTCAGACAAATTCAAATGGAACCGAAATTCAGAAATAAAACTGACAGAGTGGATCCCAATGTGGAAATTTCTCACTATAATTACTTATATAGTTATCTACTTGATAACTGCATATATGAACTGCTCCCCATTGTCCACAGACCATGGACGACTTGTTTTATTGTATTGTGTGTTGGAAATTGATTGTGATTGTATTGTGAAATGGAAAATAAAATATTCATGTGATGAATAAATCATGTGAACAATAAAATATCATTTTTATTGTGTATATAAACTGTATAAAATTTTCATGTGTTGAAATTAATAATTTATCGTTAAAAATATAATTTTTAACGAGTATATGAATGAAAATAAATATTCATAAACAAATCGAACGATTTGTTTATGTACACCCATTTATCGGATACTGATTGGGACGATAAATTTTACACATCGCCTAACTGCACAAATAATAACCAGTATTTGTTGTTTGAAAGCCCCACACGGGTATTGAGATGATATTTGACATACACTAATCCCAATAATTAGTGATATGTCAATCGATGGGTAGACAGGCTGTGATGAGCGTTATTTATTTATTTTTAACGCTTATACAGTTATGTAATGCACTCTGGATGATGGTTGACTGTGTTGGATTATTGTTGCGTACATGTGTGTATGAAATCCATATAAATAAAATTATATGGTAATTGACTGTGTCTGATTCCAGTTCGGAATTAACGAATATTTTAAAATAATATTCAGTGAATATTGAAATGTGAAGCCGTGTTAAGTAGTTAAATGCCATATTAACACGAATGTGAATTTTGTCGATTTTATTCATTTTATAATGAATATCGAAAAGTAATTTCAAAATTTAATATTTTGAAAATATTATCATCTTAATATTAAAATGATATGGAATATTCAAATTTGATTGGAAATTTGAAATGAAATTAAAATTGTTTTAAAATGAATTCATAAAGGAATATTCAAATTTGATTTGAAATTTGAAATGAAATCGAAATCGTTTTAAAATGAATTTAAAACGAATTTATAAAGGAATATTCAAATCAATCGTTTTAAAATGAATTTAAAACGAATTTATAAAGGAATATTCAAATTTGATTTGAAATGAAATTTAAATCGTTTTAAAATGAATTTAAAACGAATTTATAAAGGAATATTCAAGTTTGATTTGAAAATTTGAAATGAAGTTGAAATCGTTTTTAAACGAATTTAAAACGATATATAAAGTACGTTCTAAATGGGAATTGACGAAATATATATAATATACATATTATATATATATATATTTAATGGCCTGAATAGAACGCGCCGCGCCGCAGTTATTCGCGAATTTCGACCATTGACTTCGAATTGACATTATGGGAGATCCGACCATCGGATTCTCCTAAAATGGGAATCGTTGGGTTCATATTGAAAAGAGCTTTCCGACGGATATAAGAGATTTGAAATCTAATGGTTGGGTTTGGAATTATGTCCAAATCAAATTTGGAAAAGGTCGCTATAAGTGCAGTTCGATGACCGATTATGGAAATCGACTGTACAATCCTTAATAAAATTATTAAAATTATTAATAATTTATGTAAAATCATAAGAAATGATTTGGAAAAAATTGGGATGAAAAATTCCATATTTGAAAAAATAAAAATATATTTTTATCAAAATGAACTAATTATTAACTAGATTTGAAATCCAATAATTTTTAAATAAAATAAATTGGATTTTTGAAATGGTTTTAAAAATAACCAGGATTTCCAATATATGTATTGGAATGGATTTGAATCGAAATTTTCTTTGGAATATTTCGATGTTGGATTTCATGATTATACAGATATTGTTATGGAAATTTGAAAGATATATTTATATCGTTATTTCCAATATGATATTTGTTGGTTGTAGAATTTGATATTGAATATAAGCCGATATATTTTCTATTCAGAGCCTTGTATTTAATATCAAACGGGATTTTGGGTTTGTCGTGTACAGTGTCTTAAATAACACTGTTTTTAAACCCAGTTGAGGGAAGAATAAATCTTTTAATTGAGATTGTTGGAGTTTCCAATTATATTTGATAATTGGAACAAAATGGAATGTGAATTGGGTTTATCGTGAACTGTGTTTTAACGACATTCTTTCTTTAACCCAATTTACAGAGAAATATAATTTGGAATTTATAAATCTTTTTGTTAAGATTTAAAGGAGATTTTCCTAAGTAAATTTTCTAATTTAATACAGTAAATTGGAATGGAATGGAATTCGATTGGATAATAATCGAAGTAGCTTCTGCGGAGGAAGACTGTTAATATATATGGAATTTAAGAGGCTTTGACGTTATTCCATTTATACTATCGGTTGGATGCGGAAGTTTATAATGATTATATATATTGATCTGTTTTCCATGAAGATTCCATAATTAATGGAATGGGATTTTGGGTTTATCGTGAACTGTGTTTTAAATGACCTTAGTTCTTTAATCTAGTTAAAGATAAGATTAATTTTTTAACTTTGAATAATCATTAGGTAATGATTTTTGAGATTAAAACTAAATTGGAGTTTTAATGAATCTTTAATTAGATTGAAAAAGAGAATGTGATAATTTAAATTATCAAAATCGGGAAATGATCGATAATGGAGTAGCACCAGTTTTACTCCAAGCGATTGTTAAATCTTTAATTAGATTTGAACGTGAAATGGTAATTAACTTTATCGATAACACCATGGTGTTAGATATGAAGTATTACTAGTTTTGCTTCATGGGATGAATACGTTGGGATTGGGTAACGTAACAAATGATTACTTCGGTAAGGTGTGCTAATCCCGACTAGTTTGGATAAACCATAATTTGGTTTGAATTGATATCCAAAGGAAGATTAAAGAATAAATTTAAAGAATTTATCTATGATAAAATTAATGGGAACCTTTCCCAAAGTATAAGAATATTTGAATAAAGGAATATTCTGGATTGGAATGAGGCGTATGTTGTGTTTTTACAACACTTGTTTATTATATATGCAAGTTATTCAGAAAGGCCGGGTTTATCCCATTCTGAATAACTTATTCGACGATATGTCGAGGATGAAGACGGTGGTTGAAGAACAGAGGTCTTCACATCGTTTGGATGATTACTGATGTCTTGATTGGGCTGTACACTCAAGACAAGGTAATAAGTGGCGATCGTCCAGACGTACTTGGAGATCGACTGGGTATGCGAGGACCTCTCTCATGTATTGGACACATGGGACGAGGAATAAGGTGCCTCCGATTTCGTTCAGACCTAGAACGAACTTGTAAATGGATGTGTGTCTGACATCGGATTTCATTCTGTGTGATTGATAGACATCGGTTGCATAATGTGAGTTGCTGTGTTGCATGCTGAGTTGCAAATGATCAATGCTTCTGTTGAAAAGCAAAGTCTTGTAGTTGATGATCAAAGCACGGCTTTAATATAGCATAGCTTTGTGTATAGCGTTAATTCGCAAGCCTCACACCTAGGTGTGAACCAGAAACAGGAGAGGAATTCAGGGAGAGCATGTGTTTCCTTCTAGCTAGGAGTGGTGTCTGGGTTTTGCAAGCCCAGACGTTTTACTTATGTGGATGATGGATAGCGAGGCGCCTCAGATATATCAGTCACTGCGGTGCCAATGGATGGTTTGGTCGATATATGACCAATTTGCGCTCCATAGGGCGGGGAAACGTATTGTTTAGGCATTTTAATCCACTTCGTGTGGATCGGCCCTGACGATCTAAGGGACCACCTATGTCTGGGCCCTGAGACATGGGCTAGATTGTCTCGAAGCGGTAAGGTTGATCCCTTGCCTTGGTTCACAGATGGAAATCCAACTTCCAATACATGACATTTCGGTTTTGATTGTAGAGCCTAGTATTGGCGACATGATATATGGTACCCATGCTGTCTAGGACTGATATATTTATAATTAAAGTTGTTTTATACACTATGCACTTATAATAGTATCAAATGATTTGTTTTAAATGTACCAACCATGTTTGGCTATTACAAGAGAAAACCCTATCCTCCGGCTTGCGCTGCATTGTGTGATGGGACCTTGGTCTTATAATAGCTTCATTTTTCAAAAAAGCGTTACGGCTTTTGTTTTATGCACTGGTATTCTTGGGAGGAAACCCATTCCGTGTTATACGGCGTGGTCCCTTGATTTACTTAATTTTTAAAGTAAAAATTTAATAACTGTTTTAGTACTCACACCAGTCACATGACTAACACGGAGTTTATTGCTTTAACCTAAACTCTGGGTGCCCCTATTTTCCACACGGGCAATTAGTAGTTTTGGTTTTACAGATTTATATTCACAGGATCCTGGTTTACAACCGGAACGATATTCGGAAAGCTCTGTATCCGGTTATGTCTTTCAGTTGTGTTTCGTATTATTTTCCGCTGCATTGTAAATTGTAAATCTCTGATATTTATAAAATGTATATTATTTGTTCGTACTCTGTATATTCTTGTACTCTGATGTAAATTGTTGTAATAAGCAGTGAAATGTTCTTCTGTTTGTGTTTTGATTTGTCATGTTCTAAACTCAATCCAGGATTTCCTTTACAGGGAAGTTCAGGTCGCTTCATTTGGTATCAGAGCTTTGGTTTACAGAGCTCGAGAATAAGACACATTAGAACCGAACAAAAAAATTCATCAGAGATTGGAATAGTAATGTCCAATGATAGTGACTCGTTAGAAATAGGATCAGTAGTATCCTAAAACGAGTGTGAAGAGTGTTATTTTTAAAATAAAAATGAAAATGAATTTTGTTTTGAAAATTTAAACCTGATTATACGTATTTGAATATTTGTTTTAAATCGATTTGGACTATCGGGTATTTAGAGATTTTAATATACATCTGATCCACGTGTATTGAAGCCTCAAATATACAGGATGGATATAGGATCACACTCTAGTCGCCCGAGTCTGATTCTGGTGATGGCGTGCCATCACCAGTGTTTATATTCGAGTATCGAAAGTGGGATATCTATGTATTTCCAATTGACTGGAGTGAGAACCAAAATATATTCAGAATATATTGTTGTGATTTGGCATCAAAAACATGATTTTTGAATATATAAAAAATTATGAATTTGAAACGTTAACCAACTAATTGATTGCTGGTTGTGTTGTTTGATTATTAGTCTGATTAATAAAAAAATATTGGAATCATAAAACCAATAAGAGAAATGAAGGGTAAATTTAGCCAAGTTGTGTCAAATTTTGAATTGAATTGAAAATTGATTGGAATTGCATACATCTATACATGTATATAATGAACAAGTCATACTAGGAAAACTAATAAGAGGAATAAAATTGTATGCCCGACAAATAGGTACATGCTTACAAATTTTCTTTTTCTTTTAAAGGTTTATGAGCCTAAGGCTAGCCTCTTGGCAATTTTCTTTTTCTTTTTTTATGAGCCTAAGGCTGGCCGCTTGTGAATTTTCTTTTTCTTTTAAAGGTTTATGAGCCTAAGGCTGGCCGCTTAGTAATTTCCTTTTTTCTTTTAAAGATTTATGAGCCTAAGGCTGGCCGCTTGGCATTTTCTTTTTTCCTTTGGATGGATGAGGGCCCTATGAGGCTAGTTGAGGTTTTAAATGTCTCCTCGTACAAAGGAGGTTATGGCAAAAAAATTCAAAAATTTAAGGTGTTAGCCAAATTTTTGAAGAATTTGAAAATTCTTAGAAACTGAAAAGTTGAAGAATAAACATTAGAATGAAAGTTGAGTTGGTTGGTTAAACAACTTTTAGCTCCGTTCCTTTTCGAGGACGAAAAGATTTTAAGTGGGGGAGATTGTAACAACCCAGAAAATCAGAAACAATTAATAAATTTTATTTTTAAATTTTAATGAATTTTGAATGTTTAAAATGGTTTATTTTAAATAATAACGACTAGAAATTTATTTTGAATGGAATTAAAATATTTATTTAAATCGAAGTTAGAATATAAATATTTATTTTAATTATAAAAGGAATTGAAAATGGCGCGGTAGTTTGGAAATCCGATTTCAAATTTCAAATGAATGTACAGGAATCAAAATAAACCGGATTTTAGTGAAACCAGAAATATTTGAATCTGTTTGAAAATATCTTTTCAACGAATCTAAAAAATCCAGATTTCATAACGAGAATAAAAAGTTATGTCCAGTTGAAGATTTAGAATAGTCGCAATGGAAATATAGCCCTTAAAAGTGGAGATTTTGCAAACGACCTCTGTTTTCGACGAAACCACTTTTCTTGAATCTGGAATGTCAAATTATTTCTTGATTCCAATTTTCATAATTTTTGGAATCAATATGTGAGCGTGGTGGATTTAAACGCATTTGGTAATTTCAATTTGAATTTAATCGACTGGAAAATGACCGTTTTTCAAACGATCTCCAAATTCAACGAAAATAGTTTTTTAGGACCGTATCATCAAAACATAACCAGATTAATTTTTCTAGAATTTTTGGAGTCAGTATATGACCCCGGTAAATTAAAATGTGTGCTTGAATTTAAAATCTAGTGATTTATATTTTAAATTAAGCGGAAGCTAATCGTAACAGCCGAATTGGGTTACGAAACATATCCCATTATATCCGGAATGGGGGTATTTGGCTAGGGACGATCATAGGGTTTGACTTGGAGTTCATAAATTAAACATGTATTTTTGGAATAAATTAATAATAAAATATAATTTATATTTTCTTTAAATACCCCTCCCTCCTTCTCAGAACCCTAGCCGCCACGTTAAAAATCAATGTTCCAGAAAGCACGAAAATAAATCCCTCCATTCCTCTTAATCTAAATCGAATTAAATCTAGGTTCTTTTATGGAAATCGAAGAGCAAGGTGAGGGCTTTCCATCAGCCCTAGTTTGATCGTATTCTGTTCATCGTGGTGGTCGTAATCCTCTTGGGAAGAGGCGGCGTTCATACAAGTTTTGGGGATCAGGGGAGGCATCGAACTCGCCGGAATTGGGCGAGGTGGCGGCTCTCGTGAAGGCCGATGGCGTGGGTACGCCGATCGTGTCCGGGTAGCTCCGAGGAAGGGTGCGACAAAGGAATTGTTTTGAGCTTTGGGTTCGGTGATAACATGAAGGCCTGGGAGCAACAGGAAGAAAGAAGCAAGGGGGACCGATTTTTATTGGTTAAGCTAACTAATTATAGGATTAAGTAATTAATTATTATATTAAACCGCATAACTTTTAATGTCCATAACTTGTTTATATAAAAAAATAGAATCATGCGAAACGACATCCGTTGGAATCGTAGAAAATAGAGCTCGTTGTGAAATTAACTAGAAGTGAAATGGAGCTGATTGGAATTTCAGACAAATTCAAATCCAAACGGAACCAAAATTCAGAAATAAAACTGACAGAGTGGGTCCCAATGTGAGATTTTCTCACTATAATTACTTGTGTAGTTATTTATTTGATAATTGCATATATGAACTACTCCCCGTCGTCCACAGACCATGGACGACTTGTTTGATTGTATTGTGTGATGGAAATTGATTGTGGTTGTATTGTGAAATGGAAAATAAAATATTCATGTGATGAATGAATTATTTGAACAATAAAAATATCATTTTTATTGTGTATATAATCTGCATAAAATATTCATGTATTGAAATGAATAATTTATCGTTAAAAATATAATTTTTAATGAGTATATGAATGAAGATAAATATTCATAAACAAATCGAGTGATTTTTTTATGTACACCCATTTACCGGAAACTGATTGGGACGATAAATTTTACAGATCGCCCAACTGCACAAATAATAAACAGTATTTGTTGTTTGAAAACCCCACATGGGTATTGGGATGATATTTGACATACACTGATCCCAATAATTAGTGGTATGTCAATCGATGGGTTGACAGGCTATGATGAGCGTTATTTATTTATTTTTAACGCTTATACAGTTGTGTAATGCACTCTGGATGATGGTTGACTGTGTTGGATTATTGTTGCGTACATGTGTGTATGAAATCCATATAAATAAAATTATATGGTAATTGACTGTGTCTGATTCTAGTTCGGAATTAACAAATATTTTAAAATAATATTCAGTGAATATTGAAATGTGAAGCTGTGTTAAGTAGTTAAACGCCATTTTAACACGAACGGGAATTTTGTCGATTTTATTCATTTTATAATGAATATCGAAAAGTGATTTCAAAATTTGATATTTTGAAAATATTATCGTCTTAATATTAAAATGATATGGAATATTCAAATTTGATTGGAAATTTGAAATGAAACTGAAATCGTTTTAAATGAATTTAAAACGAATTTATAAAGGAATATTCAAATTTGATTTGAAATTGAAATTGTTTTAAAATGAATTTAAAACGAATTTATAAAGGAATATTCAAATTTGATTTAAAATTTGAAATGAATTTTAAATCGTTTTAAAATGAATTTAAAACGAATTTATAAAGGAATATTCAAGTTTGATTTGAAAATTTCAAACGAAGTTGAAATCGTTTTGAAAACGAATTTAACACGATTTATAAAATACGTTTTAAATGGAAATCGATGTAATATATATATATATATAATATATATATATATATATATATATATATATAATATATATATTATATTAATGGCCTGAATAGAATGCGCCGCGCCGCGGCAGTTCGCGAATTTCGACCATTGACTTCTAATTGACATTATGGGAGATCCGACCGTTGGATTCTCCTAAAACCAGAACCGTTGGGTTCGTATCGAAAAGTGCTTTCCAAAGTACATAAGAGATTTGAAATCTAACGGTTGAATTTGGAATTATGTCCAAATCAAATTTGGAAAAGGTCGTTGTAAGTGCAGTTCGATGACCGTTTATGGAAATCGACTGTACGAACCTTGATAAAATTATTAAAAATATTAATAATTTGTGTAAAATCATAAGAAATGATTTGGAAATAATTGGGATGAAAAATTTCACATTTGAAAAAATAAAAATATATTTTTATCAATATGAACTAGTTATTAACTAGATTTGAAATCCAATAATTTTTAAATAAAATAAATTGGATTTTTGAAATGGTTTGAAAAATAACCATGATTTCCAATATATGAATTGGAATGGATTTGAATCGAAATTATCTTCAGAATATTTTGATGTTGGATTTCGGGATTTGTAATAACCCGGAAATCTGGGCCAGTTTAAAATTTTTATTTTGGCAATTTTATCAAATTTTGATTATTTAAAATGAATTATTTTAAATAAAACCGACGGGAAATTTATTTTGAATATAATTCGAACGTATATATTCGTTTGAATCATCGTTAGAATATAAATATTTATTTATATATATAAAAGGAATTGAAAATGGCGCGGTAGTTCGATAATTCGATTTCGAACTTCAAATGAATGCACCGGGTGCAAAATAAACCGGATTTTAGTGAAACCAAAAATAGTTGAATCTAATTGATAATATCTTTCCAATGAATCCGAAAAATCAAAATTTCATAGCGGGGATAAAAAGTTATGCCCATTTGAAAATTCTAAATAGTCGCTATGGAATTCAGGCCCTTAAAAATGGAGATTTTGCAAACGACCTCGGATTTCGACGAAACCACTTTTGTTGGATCCGTGATGTCAAATTATTGCTAGATTCTAAATTTCATAATTTTTCGAATCAATATGTGAGCGGGCAAAGAAAGTGACAAGAGGCAAGAACGGCGAAGATTTCTACATAAGAAGAGTCGTGGCATCGGATAGCTATCTATGAGAACTTCTCACCTTTAATTTTATTTTTTCTAGTTGAAATATATACTAGGATGCAGACGGTGTTTAGTAGCACCCGACACCCATCGTCCACAGACCATGGACGGCTTGTATGCTTGTTTGTTTGATTTTGATGTATAGTTGATAGTGTGATGTGAAATGAAATAAAACATTTATATAGTTGAAATAAAATATTTTATAGTGGAAAATATTTTATAGTTAAAAATAGAATTTTTAACGTGTATATGAAATGAAATAAATAAAAATAAACAGATCGGACGATTTGTTTATATACACACATTTGACTGATATTGATTGGGACGATAAATTTTACACATCGCCCAACTGCACAAATAAAATCTGTGTTTGATTGTTTGAAACCCCACACGGGTATTGGGATGATATTTGATGTAAACTAATCCCGGTTGTTTAGTTGTATGTCGATCGATTGATTGACAGGCTGTTATAAGCATTGAATATTTATATTTGATGCTTATACAGTGTAGAATGCACTTTGGATGATGGTTGATTATTCATCGTTGTTATTGTATACATGTGTTGTAGAAAATCAATATAATTAACATTATATGGTAATTGATTAGGCCTCATTCCAGTTTTGAAAAAGAAATATTTGAAAAAGAAATATATGAATAGAAATATTTGAAAAAGAAATATTTGAATAGAAATATTTGAAATAGAAATATTTGAAATAGAATATTTGAAAATAGAAACATATGAAGCCGTGTTGATTAGATTGACGCCATTTTGACGTGAACGATATTTATATCGATTTTATTCACTTTATAATGAATATCGAAAGTGATTTCAAAATCGGATATTTTGAAAGGAATTGAAATTGAATATAAATGAATTCGAATTGAAATTGAATATAAATGAATTCAAATTGAAATTGAATATAAATGAATTCGAATTGAAATTGAATATAAATGAATTCGAACTGAAATTGAATATAAATGAATTCGAATTTAAATTGAATTGAAAACGAATTGAAATTGAATTAGAAATCAATTTGAATTGAAATTGATTTGAAATGAATTTAAAACGAATTTATATTGGAATATTCAACTTTGATTTGAAATTGAATATGAAGTTGAAACCGTTTTGAAAATGAATTTAAAACGATTTATAAAGCACGTTTTGAATTGTAATCGACGAAGTATATATATATATATATATATATAATATAATGGCCTGAATAAAACGCGCCGCGCCGCGGCAGTTCGCGAATTTCGACCATTGACTTCGAACGGATATTACGGGAGATCCGACCATCGGATTCTCCTAAAACCGGAACCGTTGGGTTCGTATCGAGAAGAGCTTTCTAACGATTATTAGATATTAAAAATCTAACGGTTGGATTTGGAATTATGTCCAAATCAAATTTGAAAAAGGTCGCTGTAAGTGCAGTTCGATGGCCGTTGATGGAAATCGACTGTACGGGCCTTGATAAAATTATTAAAAATAGTAATAATTTGTGTAAAATCATAAGAAATGATTTGGGAAGAATTGGGATGAAAAACTCCATATTTGAAAAGATAAAAATAGATTTTTATCGAAATGAACTAGTTTCGAACTAGAATAGTAATTTATTTATTTTTAAAATAAATAAAGTGAGTTTGAAATGGTTTTGAAATATAACCAGAATTTCCAATAATTGAATTGGAATGGATTTGAATCGAAATTGTCTTCGGAATATTTCGATGTTGGATTTCGTGATCATACAGATGTTGTTATGGAAATTTGAAAGATATGTATATATATCGTTATTTCCAATACGATATTTGTTGGTCGTAGAATTTGATATTGAATATAAGCCGATATATTTTCTATTCAGAGCCTCGTATTTAATATCAAATGTGATTTGGGTTTGTCGTGAATGGTGTCTTTATTAACACTGTTCTTGAACCCAGTTGAGAAAAGATTAAATCTTTTTATTTAGATTTAATGAAGTGTACCAATTAAATAATATTTAATTGGAATTGAACTGGTATTGATTTTTGGGTTTATTGTGAACAGTGTTTTAAATGACACTTGTTCTTTAACCCGATAATTAATGAATGTGATTTTTGGGTTTATTGTGAACAATGTTTTAAATAACACTTGTTCTTTAACCCGATAATTAATGGAATGTGATTTTGGGTTTATTGTGGGTCGTGTTTTAAATGACACTGATTCTTTAACCCAGCTAAAGATTAAAACTAAGTGGAGTTTTAATGAATCTTTAATTAGATTGAAAAGATCGAGAGTGGAGTATCACCAGTTCTTGCTCCAAGCGATAGTTAAATCTTTAATTAGATTTGAACGTGAAATGGTAATTGAATTTACCGATAACACCGTGGTGTTAGATTTGAAGTATGACCAGTTTTACTTCATGGGATGAATAGGTTGGGATTGGGAAATTAAAATAAATGATTACTTCGGTGTGGTTCGCTAATCCCGACTAGTTTGAATTGATATTCAAAGGAGATTAAAGAATAAATTTAAAGAATTTATCTTTGATAAAATTAATGGGAACCTTTCCCGAAATATAAGAATATTTGAATAAAAGAATATTCTGAATTGGAAAGTGGCGTATGTTGTGTTTGTGTAACACGTGTTTATTATATACGCAAGTTGTTCAGAAAGACCGGGTTTATCCCATTCTGAATAACTAATTCGACGTGGTGTCGAGGATGAAGACGGTGGTTGAAGACCGGAGGTCTTCACGTCATCTGGATAATTACTGATGATCTTGATTGGGCTGTACACCCAAGAAGATGGAAACAGTTGGTGATCGTCCAGTCGTACTTGGAGATCGATGGATATGCGGGGTACTAGGTGCCTCCGGTTTCTTTCAGACCCAGAACGAACGTGTAAATGGACTGTTTGTCTGACATTGGATTTTAGTCTGTGTGATTGATTTCTATTAAATATATATCTGTTTGGCGGCGGAGAATTTATTCTCTTGCTTAACGCCCTTCTTTGAGACGTACGAGCTCAGGGGTTATATATTGATGGATATCAAACGCGTGGGGTGAATTGCCTGTGTGGCATGCCTAAGTGGCAATATGATCAAGGCTTCTGTTGAAAATCAAAGTCTTGTGGGTGATGATCAAAGCACCGCCTGTGTGGCATAGCTTTGTGTAACGTGAATTCGCGAGCCTCACACCCCGGTTGTGAACCAGAAACGGGAGAGGACATCAGGGAGGGCATGCGTTTCCTTCTAGCTAGAAGTGGCGTCAGTGGTTTTACACGCCCTGACGAGTTTGACTTATGTGGTTGTTGCCGTTGCGAGGCGCCTCGGATATACCGGTGACTTTGTGAAGCCGATGGAGTCATTTTTTAGCTCATTTACACCCCCAAAGGGTGGGGAAACACAGTGTTTAGGCATAATAATCCACATCGGTGGACCGGCCCTGACAATCCAAGGGGCAGTTGCGGCTGTTCCTGAGGGGCGGGCTAGAGCGTCTCGAATCGGTAGAGGACTATCTTTTGCCTCGGTTCATAGATGGAAATCCAATTTCCAAATACGTGACTTTGCGGTTTTATTTGTAAACCTATATATGGCGACATAGTGGTATGGGACGCTCATGTCGCCTATGATTGATACTTATGATTTGAAGTTTTTTTATACACTATGCACTTGTAATAGCTTCATTGTTCTTTATTTAGCATTGCGCTGTTGTTTTATGCACTGGTATTCTTGGGAGGAAACCCGTTCCGTGTCATACGACGTGGTCCCTTGATTTGCCTAACTTTAAAAATAAAGATTAATAATTGTTTTAGTTCTCACACCAGTCCCATGACTGACCTGGAGTTTATTGTTTTAACCTAAACTCTGGGTGCCCTTATTTTCGACACGGGCAGCTAGTAGTTTTGGTTTTGCAGATTTATATTCACAGGATCCTAGTTTACAGCCGGAACGATATCCGGAAAGCTTTGTATCCGTATATCTCTTCTAGTTGTGTATTGTATTATTTTCCGCTGCTATGTAATGTATTGTAATCTCTGATGTTTATCAAATGTATTTTATTCACTTATACTCTGTATATTCTTGTATTCTGATGGAATTGTTGTAATATACAATGAAACGTTCTTGCGTCTGCGTTCTAATTTGTCGTGTTCTCAAAACAATCAGGCGTTTCGATCGGTCTGGGTCGGTTTAGCGACTGATTTGGATCGAGCGAAATTCCTTTTCGTCACATGATTATACAGATTTTGTTATGGAAATTTGAAAGAAATATTTATAGTGTCATTTCCAATACAATATTTGTTGGTTGTAGAATTTGATATTGAATATAAGCCGATATATTTACTATTCAAATCCTTGTATTTAATATCAAATGGGATTTTGGGTTTTTCGTGAACGGTGTCTTAAATAACATCGTTCTTAAACCCAGTTGAGGGAAGAATAAATCTTTTAATTGAGATTGTTGGAGTTTCCAATTATATTTGATAATCGGAATAAAATGGAATGTGAATTGGTTTATCGTGAACTGTGTTTTAACGACATTTGTTCTTTAACCCGATTTACAAAGAAATGTAATTTAGAATTTATAAATCTTTTTGTTAAGATTTAAAGGAGAATTTCCAAAGTAAAGTTTTCCAATTTAATACAATAAATTGAATGGAATGGAATTCGACTGGATTATAATCGAAGTGAGCTTCTATGGAGGAAGACTGTTAATGTATATGGAATTTAAGAGGCTTTGCCGTTTCTATTTATATTATCGGTTGGATGCAGAAGTTTATATCGATTATATATATATATATATAGATCTGTTTTCCGTGAAGATTCCATAATTAATGGAATGGGATTTTGGGTTTATCGTGAACTGTGATTTAAACGACATTAGTTCTTTAATCCAGTTAAAGATAAAATTAATTTCTTAACTTTGAATAATCATTAGGTAATGATTTTTGAGATTAAAACTGAATTGGAGTTTTAATGAATCTTTAATTAGACTGAAAAAGAGAATGCAATAATTTAAATTATATAATTCAAGAATTGGTCGAGAATGGAGTAGCACCAGTTTTACTCCAAGTAATAGTTAAATCTTAATTAGATTTGAACGTGAAATGGTAATTAACTTTACCGATAACACCGTGGTGTTAGATATGAAGTATTACCAGTTTTGCTTCATGGGATGAATATGTTGGGACTGGGAAATATAACAGATGATTACTTCGGTAAGGTGCGCTAATCCTGACTAGTTTGGATAAACCATAATTTGGTTTGAATTGATATCCAAAGGAAGATTAAAGAATAAATTTAAAGAATTTATCTTTGATAAAATTAATGGGAACCTTTCCCAAAGTATGAGAATATTTGAATAAAGGAATATTCTGGATTGGAATGAGGCGTATGTTGTGTTTTTATAGCACTTGTATATTATATACGTGAGTTATTCAGAAAGACCAGGTTTATCCCATTCTGAATAACTGATCCGACGATATGTCGAGGATGAAGACGGTGGTTGAAGACCGGTGGTCTTCACATCATTTGGAAGGTTTCTGATGTCTTGATTGGGCTGTACACCTAAGACAAGGTAATAAGTGGTGATCGTGCAGACGTACTTGGAGATCGACCGGGTATGTGAGGACCACTCTCCTGTATTGGACATATGGGACGAGGAATAAGGTGCCTCCGGTTTCGTTCAGAGCCGGAACGAACTTGTAAACGGATGTGCGTCTGACATCGGATTTCATTCTGTGTGATTGATAGACATCGGTTGCATAGCGTGAATTATCTGTGTGGCATGCCGAGATGCCAATGATCAAGGCTTCTGTTGAAAAGCAAAGTCTTATGGTTGATGATCAAAGCACAACTTTAATATAGCATAGTTTTTTGTATAGCGTTGATTCGCGAGCCTCACACCCCGTTGTGAACCAGAAACGGGAGAGGACTTCAGGGAGGCCATGCGTTACCTTCTAGCTAAGAGTGGTGTCTGGGTTTTGCAAGCCTAGACATTTTACTTATGTGGATGATGGATAGAGAGGCGCCTCAGATATATCGGTCACTACGGTGCCGATGGATGGTTTGGTCGATATATGACCAGTTTATGCCCCATAGGACGAGGAAACTTATTGTTCAGGCATTTTAATCCACTTCGTGTGGACCGGCCTTGACGATCCAAGGGCCCACCTGCGTCTGGGCCCTGAGACATGGGCTAGATTGTCTCGAAGCGGTAAGGACGATCCCTTGCCTTGGTTCACAGATAGAAATCCAACTTCCAATACGTGACATTTCGGTTTTGATTGTAGAGCCTAGTATTGGCGACATAATATATGGTACCCATGCCATCTAGGATTGATACATTTATATTTGAAGTTATTTTATACACTATGCACTTATAATAGTATCAAATGATTTGTTTTAAACGTACCAAGCATGTTGGGCTATTATAAGGGAAAACCCTGTCCTCTGGCTTGCGTTGAATTATGTGATGGGACCTGGGTCTTATAATAGCTTCATTTTTTCAAAAAGCATTGCGCTGTTTGTTTTATGCACTGGTATTCTTAGGAGGAAGCCCGTTCCATGTTATACGGCGTGGTCCCTTGATTTACTTTATTATTGAAGTAAAGATTTAATAACTGTTTTAGTTCTCACACTAGTCACATGACTAACCTGGAGTTTATTGTTTTAACCTAAACTCTAGGTGCCCCTATTTTCCACACGGGCAGCTAGTAGTTTTGGCTTTGCAGATTTATATTCACAGGATCTTGGTTTATAGCTGGAATGATATTTGGAAAGCTCTGTATCCGATTACCTCTTTCAGTTGTGTTTTGTATTATTTTCCGCTGCATTGTAAATTGTAAATCTATGATATTTATCAAATGTATATTATTTGTTCATACTCTTTGTATTCTTGTACTCTGATGTAAATTGTTGTAATGAACAATGAAATGTTCTTTGGTTTGTGTTCTAATTTGTCGTGTTTTCAACTCAATCCGGGCTTTCCTTTACGGGAAAGTTCGGGTCGCTTCAGTCGACCCATGGGTTGACCCACCCCAGGGGGGGTCGACCCCATCGCGGATCTGGAAAGTTCTTTCTGACATGGTCGGTTTGGATATTTTTAATTCAAATCTGAGGGTCCTGGCTTCTATTATACACCTATAAATAAGACCCTAGAGCTAACCCTAAAACTCATATTTATGAGGCTACCTTGAAGCTCTGTTGTTTCTCCTCCCTTAAAGATCTCTTCAGAAAATATAAATTATTAGTTAGGAATAATTATGAATACAATCTGAAGGAAAGGAACATATGCTTGTAAATAGGTGTTCAGATCTCTAAACGAAGTAAGGTAACTTTCTAGATCCAATCTATTCACACTCATTCCTCTTTCTTTTCCTTTCTCTTTTAATGAAAATAATCAATCCATGGTCGTTAGATTTTGAATTCGATTAAGGGAAAAACCATGGATGCTAAAACTGGATCAGATCCAAAATTGGGAAAGCGTATAAGGTGAATGGATTTAAACTATAACATTTTAGATAATAATATGTTATCGCTTAGCATTTCCCCTTTTTATTAATTGTGAAATTGCCAGATTAATTATAAATTACTGTTATAGCAAGTTGAGATGTTAATATGAATAATTCATATGTTGAATCAGTTAAAGTGTTGGAATGATTACATGTTGAAAATAAACTTGTTAGAATATGGGCAATGGCTACTGTTGTTATAATTGTATGATCCACTTATGACATATTATTGAGTAAATGACATGTTAACCTATTAGATTTGAACAATTACCCGATTTAATAGTTACATGTCAAAATAGAATTAAACACATGTTAAAAAGGCATGCGACAAAATATAGGCATAATCTGATGACATGTAAATTGGATTACAGTAAACATATGAAAAAGGACAATATGCCTAAAATTTACATGAAATAGGAATAATTGTTAAAGAACGAACATTCCTAGATTCACAGTAATTTGACACTGTAACGCTCTTAAACACGAGATTAGATTGCACATGTGATAGAAGTCTGCCCAGAACCGCCCGGCATATCCAGCATTCACAAGTGGTAAATCTAATGTGAGGGGTCAAAGTGCATAATTAAAACATGCAATGGTTCTAAGACACGAGGTTAAGTCAACTTGTGGTAGAAGTCTGCCCGGACCTTCCTGGCAAATCCAGTGTAACACCCCACCTCCGCTAGGGCCACTCACAAAGGGAATGTACTAGCTTTGGTGGAGCATTATCTAGGTAAACATACACAGAAAATATTACAAGACAGAACATATAGAACAGCGGAAGAAAAACCAAATTTCATTTCTTTAAAATCTAGAAAGGTCTAAAGCCTTTTACATCAAAATGCCATTAAATCCATTACATCAAAATCTGTCTTGTAATAGTAAAGAAGCATAAAACCGTAGTCATAAATCGTTCCCCAAGTAAAACAGTAAAGCAAGCCGTAGCCAAGAGCAATCCAAGCCTTCATGAAAGAACCTTGGAGCTTGGTAAGATCCGAACTAAGCTGTATTCCCACCCTGTGAACCTGGGGGGGGGGGGGGGGACGGAAGAAAAAGAGGCGAAACAAACCGGGTCAGCCATAAAGACGGAGTAAGTCCTAGTAGCTTTCAGCATAAAAACAGGTAAAGATAACATGGCATGAATAAACTGAAAGTAAACATAAGCATGATGACAAGGTAAGCTATAGGCACGATGAATCAAGTATAACATTCCATGCTTCCTATCAAGAGTATCATCACAAGTTTCTACCAAGTATCACATTGCAAGGTTTCTATTAAGTATAACATCGCATGATTTCTAAGCTTCACCATTCCACTATTTTCTTTGATTTCCTAAATTCTCTGCACCAACTGTACTAGTACCCCAACCCGTATCATCCTTTCTATGTATATGTACAGTCCCTTGCCGTATATCATACGGGTTTCATCACGTATTTCTATACTACTTCAACATAGTGCCACCATTCTTGAAATCGTTTGGACTGCCACCCTTGTTCTGGCTAGGTTTCCTTATCACGAACTATCGCCTGTTCAACTAGGATTTATGCCACCTAGGACCACTAGGGATTATGCTACCTATTGAACGTTTCCTAGATTCGATTAGGGTTTATGCCACCTAGGACCACTAGGGATTATGCTACATAACGTACAACACCCTTTTTCCATGTAACGATCTATTAATCGATCGGCTCCCTACAAGTCCTAGCTCGTTCATGTGTCTGTGTCATACGGCCCAATCACGAAATGTAGTCACCTGTGCTAGGTCCACCATAGGGTGTATCAAGCCCTAGGGTGCCAACCACCGACACGAATCAAGCAAGCACAGTGTAAACCTACCGGTGCCCAATGCCTGCTTTTTCAACTCCGGACTACGTGCACGACCATAGTCTGCCTGAACCTACAATGGCGCACCAACTCAGCCGTCGTTCTGGTCGCTCACAATCAGCCCAGTAATCGTGCCCCACCCTGCCTAGTTCCAGGGTACCGTGATACATCTAGTGGGTTACTGCTGAAAAGGACCGCGCAACTAGGGTTTCCGTTCAGTAGGTTAAGTGTTGTCATTTAAATTAGAGACTTAACCCCATCAGTCTAGCATGTCAAGTTGGTTAAGTGTGGTCATTCAAGTTCGTGACTTAACCCGTCTATGTGTCATGTCACATTGGCTAAGTGTATTCAAGCGGTTCATGACTTAACCCTATCAAATCATCGTGTCAAATTGGTTAAGTATATTCAAGCGGTTCATGACTTAACCCTATCAAATCATCGTGTTAAATTAGTTAAGTATATTCAAGTGGTTCATGACTTAACCCTACCAAATCATCGTGTCAAATTGGTTAATTATATTCAAGCCGTTCATGACTTAACCCTACCAAATCATCGTGTCAAATTGGTTAAGTATATTCAAGCGGTTCATGACTTAACCCTATCAAATCATCGTGTTAAATTGGTTAAGTATATTCAATAGGTTCATGACTTAACCCAACCATGTGGCATTAATTCATTAATGCACCCAACCTCTCACATCAGACCTGTTGTTGTGGTCACAGGATATGCCAGGCGGTTCCGGGCAGAATTACACCACAACTCAGTCTGACCTCGGGTTTTCAAGTGCGATACACCAACTACCCACATTGGATTCTATTGTTTGCAGTAACTGGATTTTCCGGGCGGTTCCGGGCAGAACTACACTGCAAACTCAACCCAACCTTGAGTTGGCCATTTTCAAGATCATTCTAAGTGTCATGTCCATGTTCAAGTTTCATGTCAAGTTTGCGTCCATATCCAGGTTCAAGTTATAACAACGTTCATGTTTCAAGTTTTGCCTTTTATCAAGTTCATAATTCATGTTCATTACCAATTCTTGTTTGCCTATTCTACCCAAATCGTATTCCCATCGCACGTAAACGGGAATCGATCCATACTACAAATAAATCCAAATCTCAGAATAAAGGGAATAACATCAAAACTATGATAGGCAAAAGGGACGAGCATAAAGCGATAAAAGGGGTTACAAGACTAGCATGACATAACTTGAGATAATTGGTTACAACGTCACTGGCATATAGGATTTCAAATCTAGCAAGATAAGGCGATAGTCATGGTAAACGCTGACATAAAAGAATAGGCATGCAAAAGCAAGCCAAATACAAGGATAATGGATCAAATGGTTTTGGTGTACATAATAGCGAATAAACTAAGCAAGTCACACCCTAGGTATGCAATCCAACAAAATGCCAATTCGGTGCACAACATGGTTTTCAACTATAGTGTTATGGGCATGAACAATCAACTATAACAGTCTTAGGCAATTAACCCCAGTAGTCATAGGTAGAAATCTCATAGTTATGAATCATAAGCGACTCATCACAATAATCATGGATAATTGTCAAAAATAATTCCAGGCAAATAGTCATAGGCAATTAGCAGTAATAGTTTTAAAGTCGTGGTCATAGATAATAGCCTTATGTTCATAATCATAGGTAATAATTCTCATAATCAAGAGTCATAGTTGATTAGCCACAATTGTCCTCGTCATAGTCATATGCATAGTCTTATGTTCACAGTCATAGGCATAGGCATAGTCTTATGTTCTCAGTCATAGGCATAGGCATAGTCTTATATTCATCGTCATAGTCATAGGCATAGGCAAAACCTTATGTCCACAGTCATAGGCATATTAAGGTTATAACCATGAGAGAATTTGATTTACAACATGAATAGGGCCCAAATAGAAATATTCCCACAAGTCAAGATCCAAGAATTTATGTTACAATCTAGCGTTTGAATAATAAACTAGTTCCAATAACATGAATGGGCATGATTCAATCGATAAGAAATAACCCAAAATCATAGATTCAAGAAGATACAAGAACAAGTCTAAACAGATAATCAAGCTTAGGTCCAATTTCGTTTCATTCCATGTCCATATTAAATTTAACAAGTTTAAATCTCAAAGTTACTAGAACTTTAGAGCGTGGATCGAGAATTAGAGTGCAGAGATTTGATTATGGAAACGGTTATTGCAGTTGTTGAATCTCTATTTGTTTAGTCTTGTTCTAGTTGAAAACCCCCAATTTGCAATTCCTAGCTGTTGTCTTGACGAAGAAGAAGTAGTCTCTTTTAATTTAAATATTATCATTTTGATTTTCACAGAGGTAGCATAAGGACAGAATGAAATGGTGTAGAGAGAATGAGGCTAGGGGTGAGTTTATATAGGATTAGAGTCATGAATTTGGTCCAGAAATCGATCTAGATACGCAGAAATGAACTCAGCCTTGGATCTGGAAATTCGGGACAGGTCGACCCCCAGGTCGACTACCCAGTCGACATGGTCAGGGGGAGGTCGAATACCCAGTCGACCTGGGTCCTGGGCGGGAAATTTCCCGCCCAGCCCGCTTTTGGGTTTGAATTCGAATTTCGAATTCAAATTTCGAGCTGTTTTGGTTTCTGAAAATTCCTGAAAATTTGGAGGGTCATATCTCCCTCATACGGAATCCTTTTATCAAAAACTCGGACTCGTTTCCACGCAGAATTTCGAGATGAACGCAATGGCACAACCCGTTTCCCTTTATTCTTATTTTAAAATTTAATTCTGCCTTGATTTATGGTTATAACATGTTATTAAAATACGGGTAGTTACATTCTCCCCTTCTTAAAGGATTTCGTCCCCGAAATCTCTAAGTTAGGAAGAATGTATCCTACCATCCATCATCCATCTACTCAAAACATTATCCACAAGCAATCATTGTCCTTAAAAGATTCCTAATGCTGTATGTATATATGTGGAAAGTGCGCGTATATGTACTTATCTTATGCAAAAGATCAGGCGGTTACTGATTCAGTAAACCTCCTTAATGCAAAGTATGCTAGTGCGATGAGTCCAACATGTATGCAAATTCCTATTACATTTCACAATTTCTACATGAGTGCTCAAACATTCATTCATATGCAACATCCAAATGATAGCGTATCAAGTTTCCATCCATATACAAGTATAAACATTCATGCGTATGTAATATGAAAATATGACTGAGCCGATCTAGTGCCTAATGTGTGTTATGCAACCACGAGCAACCACTTGCAACCATTTGCAAACATCAACCATAACATGTTTCAAATACATGTTTACATCCATAGAGTTCTACCTAAGGTATAGCCAGACGATAGAAGTAAGTAAAAATTTTGTGCCCATTAGGCAATGTCAAAACATGAAATCTATGTCCCATATATACTGATTAGGAGAAGAACTCCCTAGGCACCAGCCCGAAGACCGAAATCAACATCAGGCTGACACCCAAAGAATTACTCAACCCAGCGGACACCCAAAGAATTACTCAACCCAGCGGACACCCTCAAGCCCCAACATGCATTACTAACAGATGATCCCTATGGGGTTTTGCAATAGAAATAGGATTGAGAATAGGACCGAGAGGTTATTAAAAGATAGCATATAAATAAGCTCTAAAGGAAAAGAGGGATCAAGGATATACTCTTAAAAGAGATATGATGCGCGTGTCTAGTCTTCAATCTTCTAAGTCGCATTTCCTTGAGTTTAACTCCATTGTGCCTTGATCGTATTTAACTTCACATTTCATAGCTTCTTAATTCCTATTTCCAAAATATGAGTTAGAACTCATTTCACTGTCGCCTCTCATTTTCTATCACTTATTCTTTTTCTAGTACACTCAGCTTAAACATAACTGCGTATGCATGGTTTCGTGCAAGCTCTCCAAAATTCACTAGTGAATCTTGGATCTCATTCACTTACTAGAAGGTATTCCAAAATGAATTATCTCTTGAAAATAAACAAATGCCAACCATGTTGCCAAATGTACTTACTAAGGTAATTTTCTATAACTCATGCATAAGCGAAATGAACCATCCGCCTTAGTGGCGAACACTACTCGAGCGGATCAACAAATGTATCAAGAGATTCTAGGTAACTAATCATGACAAAACCCTAAGGGTTACACTAGACTACGAGGGCATTACCAAGGCAAGTCAAGAGTCTAACTACCATGGAACTAGTACAAACAAATCATGAATATACACTTAGCATAGACACTCTCAAGTCCAATCAAGTCATGAATAAATGAGCCGATTCCCCAACAGGATTTGAGACACAAAAAAAAGGGGATCCTTTACTACGCTAGTACTAAGGTGTAGAGACTCAACTATAGAAGCGGAATTAAAAGGGTGCGATGAACAAAAACAAAGTTCTAACGGGATGAAACTAAACCTTCAACAGAAACATTACCGCCTCTCTTAGGTATGCTAGTAATGAGAGCATACAATTGCCCTCTCGACGATCTTGTTCTTTGCCCTTGTCCTTGTCCTATAACACTTAACTACATGTCCCTTTTTACCATACCGACGATACTCTTTCTTGTCATGGGTTTTATTATTCTTTAACTTTGGCCTCTTCCTTTTCACCTTTTCCTCCTTCGTGGATTAAGCCATATCAACAAGTTTCTTATCCTTAGGCTTGTGTTCTTTTATCCTCGTTCTTACTATCCTTGTATAGCTTGTTGACAAGTTTCTCGAAATCTACTTCCATCGCATGGCAACCCTACAAAGCTTGAAATAAGATAAGTCGCATATGGAACTACCGCGGCTACTGATGGAGGTTGAGCACTCCTTTGCCCTCCGACAAGTGTCGTATGCCTACAAACTATGATGAAAAAGAAAGAGAGAAGAGACTCAAGGAGGGAATCAAAAGATAGTGCATATGGCTTTGGGGAATATGCCTTTAAAATAAACAAAACTTTTCTTAGAAAAATGCTTCTTTGTAAATATTTCGAAAATAATTTCAGATAGTTTTTAAAAGCTTTTTCCCAGTCTGGTAACCTTCTGCTTTGATACCAAATGTAACACCCCACCTCCGCTAGGGTCACTCACAAAGGGAATGCACTAGCTTTGGTGGAGCATTATCTAGGTAAACATACACAGAAAATATTACAAGACAGAACATATAAAACTGCAGAAGAAAAATCAAATTTCATTTCTTAAAAATCTAGAAAGGTCTAAAGCCTTTTACATCAAAATGACATTAAATCCATTACATCGAAATCTATCTTGCAATAGTAAAGAAGCATAAAACCATAGTCATAAATCATTCCCCAAGTAAAACAGTAAAGCAAGCCGTAGCCAAGAGCAATCCAAACCTTCATGAAAGAACCTTGGAGCTTGGTAAGATCCGAACTAAGCTGTATTCCCACCCTGTGAACCTGGGGGGGGGGGGGACGGAAGAAAAAGAGGCGAAACAAACCGGGTCAGTCATAAAGACTGAGTAAGTCCTAGTGGCTTTCAGCATAAAAACAGGTAAAGATAACATGGCATGAATAAACTGAAAGTAAACATAAGCATGATGACAAGGTAAGCTACAGGCACGATGAATCAAGTATAACATTCCATGCTTCCTATCAAGAGTATCATCACAAGGTTCCTACCAAGTATCACATTGCAAGGTTTCTATTAAGTATAACATCGCAAGATTTCTAAGCTTCACCATTCCCCTATTTTCTTTGATTTTCTAAATTATCTGCACCAACTGTACTAGTACCCCAACCCGTATCATCCTTTCTATGTATATGTACAGTCCCTTGTCGTATATCATACGGGCTTCATCACGTATTTCTATACTACTTCAACGTAGTGCCACCATTCTTGAAATCGTTTGGACTGCCACCCTTGTTCTGGTTAGGTTTCCTTATCATGAACTATCGCGTGTTCAACTAGGATTTATGCCACCTAGAACCACTAGGGATTATGCTACCTATTGAACGTTTCCTAGATTCGATTAGGGTTTATGCCACCTAGGACCACTAGGGATTATGCTACATAACGTACAACACCCTTTTTCCACGTAACGATCTATTAATCGATCGGCTCCCTACAAGTCCTAGCTCGTTCATGTGTCTGTGTCATACGGCCCAATCACGGAATGTAGTCACCTGTGCTAGGTCCACCATAGGGTGCATCAAGCCCTAGGGTGCCAACCACCGACACGAATCAAGCACGCACAGTGTAAACCTACCTGTGCCCAATGCCTGCTTTTTCAACTCCGGACTACGTGCACGACCATAGTCCTCCTGAACCTACAATGGCGCACCAACTCAGCTGTCATTCTTGTCGCTTACAATCAGCCCAGTAATCGTGCCCTACCCTGCCTAGTTCCAGGGTACCGTGATACATCTAGTGGGTTACTACTTAAAAGGACCGCGCAACTAGGGTTTCCATTCAGTAGGTTAAGTGTTGTCATTTAAATTCGAGACTTAACCCCATCAGTCTAGCATGTCAAGTTGGTTAAGTGTGGTCATTCAAGTTCGTGACTTAACCCGTCTACGTGTCATGTCACATTGGCTAAGTGTATTCAAGCGGTTCATGACTTAACCCTATCAAATCATCATGTCAAATTGGTTAAGTATATTAAAGCGGTTCATGACTTAACCCTATCAAATAATCATGTTAAATTGGTTAAGTATATTCAAACGGTTCATGACTTAACCCTACCAAATCATCGTGCCAAATTGGTTAAGTATATTCAAGCGGTTCATGACTTAACCCTACCAAATCATCGTGTCAAATTTGTTAAGTATATTCAAGCAGTTCATGACTTAACCCTATCAAATCATCGTGTTAAATTGGTTAAGTATATTCAAGCGGTTCATGACTTAACCCTACCATGTGGCATTAATTCATTAATGCACCCAACCTCTCACATCAAACCTGCTGTTGTGGTCACCGGATATGCTGGGCGGTTCCGGGCAGAATTACACCACAACTCAGTCTGACCTCGGGTTTTCAAGTGCGATATGACCAACTACCCACATTGGATCCTATTGTTTGCAGTAACTGGATTTGCCGGCCAGTTCCGGGCAGAATTACATTGCAAACTCAACCCAACCTCGAGTTGGCCATTTTCAAGTTCATTCTAAGTGTCATGTCCATGTTCAAGTTTCATGTCAAGTTCGCGTCCTATCCAGGTTCAAGTTATAACAGCGTTCATGTTTCAAGTTTTGCCTTTTATCAAGTTCATAATTCATGTTCATAACCAATTCTTATTTTGCCTATTCTACCCAAATCGTATTCCCATCGCACGTAAACGTGAATCGATCCATACTACAAATAAATCCAAATCTCAGAATAAAGGGAATAACATCAAAACTATGATAGGCAAAAGGGACGAGCATAAAGCGATAAAAGGGGTTACAAGACTATCATGACATAATTTGAGATAATTGGTTACAACGTCACTGGCATATAGGATTTCAAATATAGCAAGATAAGGCGATAGTCATGGTAAACGCTGACATAAAAGAATAGGCATGCAAAAGCAAGCCAAATACAAGGATAATGGATCAAATGGTTTTGGTGTACATAATAGCGAATAAACTAAGCAAGTCACACCCTAGGTATGCGATCCAACAAAATGCCAATTCGGTGCAAAACATGGTTTTCAACTATAGTGTTATGGGCATGAACAATCAACTATAATAGTCTTAGGCAATTAACCCCAGTAGTCATAGGTAGAAATCTCATAGTTATGAATCATAAGCGACTCATCACAATAATCATGGATAATTATCAAAAATAATTCTAGGCAAATAGTCATAGGCAATTAACAGTAATTGTTTTAAAGTCGTGGTCATAGATAATAGCCTTATGTTCATAATCATAGGTAATAATTCTCATAATCAAGAGTCATAGGTGATTAGCCACAATTGTCCTCGTCATAGTCATAGGCATAGTCTTATGTTCACAGTCATAGGCATAGGCATAGTCTTATGTTCTCAGTCATAGGCATATGCATAGTCTTATGTTCATCGTCATAGTCATAGGCATAGGCAAAACCTTATGTCCACAGTCATAGGCATATTAAGGTTATAGTCATGAGAGAATTTGATTTACAACATGAATAGGCCCCAAATAGAAATATTCCCACAAGTCAAGATCCAAGAATTTATGTTACAATCTAGCGTTTGAATAATAAACTAGGTACAATAACATGAATGGGCATGATTCAATCGATAAGAAATAACCCAAAATCATAGATTCAAGAAGAGACAAGAACAAATCCAAATAGATAATCAAGCTTAGGTCCAATTTCGTTTCATTCCATGTCCATATTAAATTTAACAAGTTTAATTCTCAAAGTAACTAGAACTTACAGAGCGTGGATCGAGAATTAGAGTGCAGAGATTTGATTCTGGAAACGGTTATTGCAGTTGTTGAATCTCTATTTTTTTTAGTCTTGTTCTAGTTGAAAACCCCCAATTTGCAATTCCTAGCTGTTGTCTTGACGAAGAAGAAGTAGTCTCTTTTAATTTAAATATTATCATTTTGATTTTCACAAAGGTAGCATAAGGACAGAATGAAATGGTGTAGAAAGAATGAGGCTAGGGGTGAGTTTATATAGGATTAGAGTCACGAATTTGGTCCAAAAATCGGTCTAGATACGCAGAAATGAACTCAGCCTTGGATCTGGAAATTCGGGGCAGGTCGACCCCCAGGTTGACTACCCAGTCGACTTGGTCAGGGGGAGGTCGACTACCCAGTCGACCTGGGTCCTGGGCGGGAAATTTCCCGCCCAGCCCGCTTCTGGGTTTGAATTCGAATTTCGAATTCGAATTTCGAGCTGTTTTGGTTTCTGAAAATTCCTGAAACTTTGGAGGCTCATATCTCCCTCATACGGAATCCTTTTTCGAAAACTCGGACTCGTTTCCATGTAGAATTTCGAGATGAACGCAATGGCACAACCCCTTTCCCTTGATTCTTATTTTAAAATTTAATTCTGCCTTGATTTATGGTTATAACATGTTATTAAAATACGGGTTGTTACATCCACCGTCCACAAGTGTAGACTTAATGTGAGAGGTCTAGTGCACATATATAAATAAATATGTATATAACAAAATATGAATAAATGGAAATGATGGTAATTAAATGTCTAACTCAGAAAATAAGAAAGGAAGGGATGTAATGGACTGAGTTAGTACGATGCAAAGGCAAACTGATGTATTTCCCTAAATGACCTATTTATGAGAACGTGGTTGCTAGTAAGCCACAGTGAATAAAGTAAGAAAAAGGAAAGAAATTACTTGCCACCATGGATTTAGATGGGAATACGTTATGAAAATAAATCATTGATTCCTTCTATAAATCAAACTGATAAGGTGCATGAAGTGTTTTCCTTAATAAAATAAGGAACATATATTACAGTGAACAAAGAATAATGGATTACAACATTAAATGATTTGGTATAAAGGTGGAATGATAATAACCTATTATAAATAATGAAAATGTTGTATAATAGGTATACTTGTCCCAGGGACAAGCGAAGATTATAACTTAGGTTATAATGAACTAATAAGGAAATGGGATAACTGGTGAAATGAGATAAGGGACACTTAATTGTAAATTAAGTAATAGGTAAATGGGGGAAACCTGAAACCAGTTGAGAAAAGAGGGGAAATTTATGAAATATTAGAAGTTGTACAAAGTTATAAATTCTGTAATCTGTAAACTTAGAAGTCTGAAATCCGCTGATAAGAATAACATGTTTAGACTTGTCTTAGGGACAAGAGGAAATTATAACATAGGTTATAATAAATGGGTAGAGAAACTTATTAATGGGCCTTAGTTAAGAGAACTAAGTTAGTAAGTAAACAACGATAAGTTGTAGTGATAGTGTAAAATGGAATTAGGATTAATTGAGAAGGAATGAGGAAAACTTATGAAGTAAGTTATATTTAATCATAAATAATGATCAACATGTTAAACAGAAAACATGTGAATTGGGATATACTTAATTACATATTAAGTAGAACATGTTATTGTAATGATGAAATCAAACAAGAATATAAAAAGGATTGTGGATTACAGACCTTGGACCACAATCAAGAGAGTAACATGTTGTGGGCTTATTAATAAACTCAAATGGGTTAAGTTATATAACTAAAATTAATAAGCAAGAGGAACTTGGTAACTGGATTAAGAATTCAATTTGAATGGGAATAACCAAGTTAAATGGAAACCCAATGAGGTAAGGCAAGCGCGTAAAAGAATGATTAGACATAGGGTCTAACAACATATTAGGGCCAGGCGCTTGGACCAGTCTACATGTTTGAGGGTGAATACCCAACGGGGTAGATCATTATGGTGTTATAAGGCACGAGGGGAGCACACATTCATACGATTATTTTGTCGGCTCCGAAGGACAGGAAGGGGAAGCACGCGGCTTCCTGAGATATCTAAGGTACTCCTAGTAGTCCTCTGTGCGGTGACAGATGTTTAGGCTATGCTCCCAAAGGTTGGGTCTGCGCGTAACTACTAGGTGGGTGGGCCTTGACTGCAAAAGTAGTTATGCAGTCAGAATGTTGTGATGCGGTGACACCAAGGTGATTCGACAGTCGCCCCAACGGGCAGGTGAAGGGTCACGACCAAAAAAGATAGTAGATCGTCAGATACCCGTCATTGACAGCCAGTGGGATGCGAAAAGACTTGAGCTAAAACCAATAGACCATACACCATTCACTATCGGGGTATGGTGGTTGAGGGAAGACGCCAAATGGATGTTTAGATTGTTTCTCTTAGTGGCATTCGTTTAGCTCTTGTAGTCTTTACTAGTTAAGGGAGTGGCAGAGGTGGGGCCATAGCCCCCATGAAAATAGACCCTAGGAATATCTATATATAAAGGCTCTTAAAGACGGGCCGGTACATATATGGAAAAGCTCACGACTGTGTTGCGTGTTTCTAGTATCGCCCTGCCATGGGACTCGGTTCACATTAAAGGACGTGCGGTTATGGCATGGAGCTACAATTGACGATACGCATATGGGACAGTCTATATGCATGCATGTCGGATCTGGGTGGTGTATCGTAGACTTGAGGGCATTACTCTAGTATGAAATCTGATTCGATCGAAGGTGGCAGTCCATACGCTTACGTAGCATGGTAATGATAGGTATATGTGGAATGTAACATTGTTATATAGATATTTGTACGTCACTACAGTGTAGGACGAGGGACTGCGTATATTTCGATCATGTAACGGTAGAGACCGTGCGAGTGGGGTACCATGGGGTGTACCTTAATATTGGGGGTACCTACATACATACTATGTTAGATTAATAAACTGGGAAATAAATGGGTGGGACGTGTCTGTAAGCCTAGAGTGTTGTTAATCGAAGCAACCTAATAAATAAGAAAATATGATTGAATGGTATATGTAGTGTTATCCAAAGTGTATAATTTAAATCCAGTCACCAGAACTTGTGTTCAGACCCCCTCCTCATAACATGCTCGCAGGATAGATTTGTGGCAGAGACATGATAGCTTTGGATATTGGTTAGGCAGTATTATTAATACAGTAAAGCTATACTTTGAGTATATTATATTTTATCCATTCCGCTGTGAGAAGTTTTTTGAGCTTTGACATACTTTATGTCTCTGTCTTTTCTGCAGGATACCAGAGCAAACCAACTTGAGTTTCGATAGGTTGGAATTTTAAAAAAAAATTGGTCTATCGAAATTCGGTTGTTACATCTAGTATCAGAGCTTAGGTTTAGGATTCCTATATAAGTAGTGAGTGAACGTACTTGTATTTTAAAAAAATATAAATATGTTTTATATATACCTAGATCCATATAGGAACCCACTAAATAGAAAGAGTATAATATGGTAAGAAATGGGATGTTTGTTTTGTACACTTAAGGAATGAATACGAAAATTTGAGACCCTTAGGTAACTTGGTAGAGAGTGTGCAATGTACTTTGTATGGAAGGAAAGTGAATCCCATATGATTAGTATTTTGGGTTAGTGGGTTAGGCATTAAAACCTTATAAATTGGAAAAGGTTAAAAAGAGAAAAATGGATTAGGAATATATATAGTTGAGAGAATTGACCTTGGGGATTGTTCAGGAAAGCCTAGAAAAATTGGAAACCCGCTTTAAGTCTAACCCCATTGTTAAGTTTTAAGAACTTGAAATTACAAAAGTTTTGGGAAAATGGTTTATGGTGTTTTCAAGATTTAATCTTAAAAGTTATAGTTTTAAATATGTAAAGTATACATATTGAGTTTTAAAGTAAAATGGGGTATATTTTGAAAATAGTGATTTCTTGCGAATATTTTGTCTAAGATAAAATTCTCTCAATAAAAGGTGCATATTATAGATCATGTATAGCTCGCTAGTTTTATTATTATATTTCATACAAGAATTTTTAATCAAGAAAGTTTTGAAGCCTTTATTCTTTTGACAATCATTTTTGATAAAAAAATTAAAAGAGAAAATTTTTTGGGTGGACAAAATAAGTGTAGAAATTAAGAATAGAGAGGATTTTTGCACCTTGTAGTAAGAAACTGAATTGACTTATAGGTAAGAACAAGTCATAAATCCTACTGAGAAATAGTTGTCCTTAACTACTCCAGTTTTTGTGATTTGAAAAAAAAAGGATTTACATTTTTTAATGGTTTGACAAAGGAAAGTTTTCATGAGGAAAATAAAGTTTTGACACTTTTAATTTTTGGAAGAAAAAGTGAAATGAAAAATCCAAACCGTGTTTTAAAAGTATGAAGTATGTGAGGATTAGAGCCTAGGGAAGACTGGAAAAGTTTTGAGGCTATGAAGTAAATAGTGAGAATTATCTTGGAATAACGGTAAGTTCCGGTAGAATGCGTACGCATTGAAAAGCCTAGGGTGTTGCTTAAAATAATTGTTGGTACACAGCTAGGACTAGTGGTGACTAGATAGTAAAGGGCTGTAGGAGAATGGAGTTTTGATGACAACAACCTTGTTTCAATTATCATTGATTATAAAATATATGCTAACACTTTTGTTATAGAATATATATATATATATATATGCATAATTATATACAGGAAATATTACTGAAGACTATACAGTTATAAAGATGATAGAGATTCAAAGATCAGAAAAATTTCAAGGCTCATGAGTAATTAAGATTTCAAGAGTTCAAGATTAATGTAATTATAGAGTCTAGATTTTGCAAGACTCTAAATAGCACTCCAAGTTCAAATTCAAATTCAAATTCAAAATCTGATTTTCAGTTCTATCCTCAATCCTCTCTATTTTGGTTTTCAATTTTTTCCTCAATCCTCTCTATTTTGTTTTTTTGTATATTTCTATTTTAATTCTTGTTTGTTTTTCAAACTTAATTTTTTATATACTTTATATTTATACTTTATATAGTTTAAAACCATATAATTTTATAAATATATTTTTATAGTTTAAAAGTATGTTTTCATATGATTTTCTATCTTATGATATTTGATTTACAACATTAGAATTTTATTCAAGAATTTCCAGAATTAATTTTATATCAAAACACTTGAAAATGCTTTGAAAATCAAAATTGTACATAAGTATGTCGACATAGCAAAAAGAACATGTCGACATATAACAGCTATTTTCTAATTTTGAAGGGAAGTGTCTTTTCACTATTTGAAATGCTTCAGAACCGTTGCAACCCTTTATACTCTATAAAAAGAGGTTAAAACCGAATTTTTTAACATATCTTCTTCTCCAACTTCATCCTCTTTCATCCCTCCATTATTCTTAATTATTTTTATGGTTTTTACACTTATACTCTACTGAATTCACTTCTGAATTCATCAAACATCTTCTGCCTACACTCTCTACTCTCTGAATCAAGTGTTATTGAAGAGTTATAGGGCTGTTTTGTAATTGCTTGGGTTGAATAAAACCTGTTTGTAAGTCAAATAGTAATCGGTGTATCCTTGTAGTCGTGAAATCAAGGAATAGGAGTCGGTGTGCCCTCGTTGAGCGGTGAAATCAAGGGATAGGAGTCGGTGTCTCCTTGTTGAGCCATGAAATCAAGGAGGTTGTATTTGACTACTAGAAATAGTAATAAAACTCTGCACAATCCAGCGTTGTGCGGGACTGGACGTAGGAGTGATCCAAACCAGTATAAAATCCGGTTTGTTCTTTCCTTTTCTGCATGTTTATTTTCTGTTTATTAACCTTTTGTGTTTGGATCTGTGATTGTATTGTTTGATTCATCACGTAGTTCACTTTAGATTTTTAGTTTTTTTAATTCTTACAAACACTATTCACCCCCCTCTAGTGTTTGCTTTGCTTAAACGATCCATTCCGTAGTCCCTAACAATTGGTATCAGAGCAATATCTTTCAGAAAGTTCATAATCTGATTTTTGAAAATTTGCTAAAATGGCATCCAACACTAGTAGCAATAATAGTTCTTTTATAGAAGGTCAATCCACTGTTAGACCACCATTCTTTAATGGTAGTAATTATTCATATTGGGAATTAAGATTGAAAATTTATTTACAGTCTGTAGGATTAGACACATGGAATAGTACACAAAATAATATGTTGAACCCACAACTGCATTTGCACATTGGACAAATAAACAAAAGGCTGCTACATAGAGCAATTCTAAAGCTATGAATATGTTATTTTATTCATTAGATAGAAATGAGTTTAATAGAGTATCTATATGTAAGACTGCTTGTGAAATCTAGAGAACTTTACAAGTTACTCATGAAGGAACTAGTAAAGTTAAACAGACTAAGATAGGCATGCTAGTCAATCAATTTGAATTATTTAAAATGAACGAGAATGAGTCTATTTAAGATTTGTATTACAGATTTCAAGAGATAGTGCATTCACTAACAACACTTAGAAAAACTTATTCCGAAGCAGATCAAGTCAGAAAAATATTAATTTCGTTAACTCAAAAATGGGATCAGAAGACTTTGGCTATAGAAGAAGCCAATGATGTCAATGAAATGAAGATTGAAGAGTTAATTGGGAATTTGATGTCATATAAAGTTCAAATACAGAAAAGAAAAGAAAATAAATCAACTGAAAAGAAATCTATTGCACTGAAAGCCACAACAAATGATTATGACTCAAGTAGTCAAGATGATGAAGAGACAACACTCATGACAAATCAGTTTAGAAGATTTCTAAAATACAGAAGGAAGGGTTATAATCAAGCAAATTCAAAATTTAATGATGGACGATGTTTTAACTGCAATAAACCAGGTCATGTAAAGAAAATGTGTCCATATCCAGACAAATCTACTCAACAAATGGACAACTCCAATTTATCAAGGAAAAGAAAGAAAGCATATGCAGCAACATTAGATGATTTAGATTCATCATCAAGTGATGAAGAACCAGAAATACAAATATATGCTTTATAGCAACTCAGAGTTTAGAAGATCATGAAGAAAAGGATTAAAAAATTGGGTACGCATTAATTAAAATTTAATTTCATTTGGTTGAATGGTTGCTTTGTTTATTTGCTTTGGTTTGAATTTAAAAAAAAATCTTTGAAGTTTGAAATTCAAATTTGAATTTTGAATTTCAAAATAATAATCTAATATTAAAACAACTAATAAATTAATAAAACAAATTTTTTGTATGTTCATTAGGAATAGAAGTATTCCAGAAAATCATTAAACCTGAAATATAGATCGATAATTTAATTCAAAACTTGAAAATCCAAAATTCCTTTTGAAATAAGCCTTGTATGTCAACTTACAGAAACACATATGTTGACATATCCAACAGTTTTTGAAATTTAATTTTTGAATTTAATTTAAATTTCAAAAGTTTAAACTTTCAAACTTCCCTCCAATCTTTTCACCAACTCCCAAGGTCTGAAAATGTGTCCTTTCAATCTGAAAAGTTGTGCCTATTCAATTCATATTCATTCAATTCATATACATTCATTTTCTATATATATCCATCCTTTCTACCTTTCATTCACAACTCAAAATAACATTCTTCATATCTATCCTCCTCAAAACTATCACATCAATGATTTTCTCAAGTTCATCTCAAAAATTGAAGATAAGCAAAACCATAGAAGGTTATCTTTACACTGACAAAGAGGCCATTAAAACCTATGGTGACTATTTAGCAAATGCTCAAGTTAACACGGGTGCTTTCGCCGTTTTTAGCGACTTTCCATCTTATGATCTCGTCTCTCTTCCAACACAACAAAATTTTGAGTCTAATTGACTCTCGTGACAACGACGAAGTACGTTATCCCAAACTCATGAAGATGTTCTACGCAAATCTCAACCGCGGATTTTATCAAGGCAACAAAAATCAAATTTGGAGTAGTGTCAAGGGAACTCAAATAGTTCTCGACGCCGATTTTTTAGGAGAGCGAGGGCATAGATTTCTCAACTTTCTCTATCGATGAAACTGATATGGAAAACTATCACAATATCTTCGAAGATGGTGCTCCAAAGGATTTCAAAAATTATTTCTTTCGTCCAAAGACAAGAATTGTCAACCTCCTCTAACACACCATCACTCCTTGTTCCGGAAACTACAACAATCCAACTCTTAAAGTCCAAAGGGCTTTCTTTGCCATTACGGGTAATTACCTTATCAATTGGGCCGAAATGATTCTTAATGAATTTAAGCCCATAGATGTATCTTCAAGAGAAAACACTCTCTACTACGGTGTTCATCTTACTCGCATTTTCAAATACTTTGGAGTTGATCTTCACGGAGAAGAATTTGTCCCTAGAAAAGTGTTTGACGCATCAAACATTCATCTCATGCAAATTCCTCTCACTTTCAAACCTTATGAGACATATGAGGCCAAACAAGCTCGATTGCAACAAGAACAAGACCCAATGGAAGTCGAAGAAGAAGAAGAGACTTCTTTGGAAAGCATCGAGTATCTAACCTCAAAGCGTAATCTCAAAGACACGATTATTCAAAATCAAGCAAAAGTCGTCAAAAATCAAAAGAAGCTTAATAAGTAGTTTAACAAAAAGCTTTCCAAAATATCCAAATTCATGGTCAAGATAAGAAGAAAGCTTGGAATTTCATCTTTCTCATCATCGTCCGAAAACTAGGCCATCTAGTTTAATCTATATTTATATATTTCCTTGTATTTGCTTTCGAATGTCGTATTTAAGTGTGTCTTGTTTAGTTGGATGTATTTTCTTTCTATTAATTAATGAATGGAGTTTTATTTCTGTTTAAATCATCTTTATATTTCTGGAGAAATCATAAAACATATTATAATAGTTCAAAAAATTCAAAATTTTCAAAAACATACTATAGTATGTCGACATAACAAAACATGTATGTCGACATATAACAGAAAAAATTTCAAATCTTTTCAAATTTTAAAATTAAAGTAACTACTCATGTCCATTCAAAATCCAATGAATTCCAAACACTATTTAAGTCCATTTCTTATAGAAAACTTCATTATTTCATTACTCCTTCCTAAATCATTTCTCGACAAATCCATGGCAAATCCTATCCATAATCTAAGTGAAAATCTAGAAGAAACTCTCAACTCATTCAAAAAACAATCTTTCTATCATTCTACGAAATCAGCGTCATCTTGAATTGAGTCAAATAAAAATGTTCGAAGAACAAGAAAAGCATGGCTAATCTTTTCAGAGATGAAGAAAATAATCTCGCAAAGGCTCCACCAACCAAAGAAGAAGAAGAGTGGGAAGTAATTAAGAAGGATCCTATCTTTGGAGAATATGGTTGAGTTGAAGTTCCAAGAGACGTTTAGTTGTTTGGTACAATTTGATTGATTTGTTTAATTACGCTAAAAACATATGGTGTGGTGTGATTTAGACTATATTGTTTGAAATTTGTATACATTAAGACATATGGTGTGGTTTAGTTTGGATTGGTTTGTATATATATTAGACAAACATATGTAATAATGATACTTGATTTGGTTTGTGTTTAGTTATCATATTAATTATTATTCTTTTTAGTTTAAATAGATTATGAATGTTCTACTTAGAATTAGTTAATAAATTAAGGGGGAGTATTTTTAGGGATATTACTTAGATTCTAGAATAGTATAACTTAGGGAAAGTATCTTTAGGATTTCTTTTTGATAATGCCAAAGGGGGGAAATTATAAAATATAGGAATAATTTATAGGAAACTTATAGACAAGGGGAGTATAAGAGGATCATCATCAAAAAGTATACATAGGTATGATATTTTATAAACTAAGGTTGTCATCATAAAAAAAGGGGAGATTGTTGGAGAATGGAGTTTTTATGACAACAACCTTATTTCAATTATCATTGATTATAAAATATATGCTAACACTTTTTGTATAGAATATATGTATATATATATATATGTGTAGAAATTATATACAGGAAATATTACTGAAGACCGTACAGTTATAAAGATGATCAGAGAAATTTCAAGACTCGTGAGTAATCTAGATTTCAAAAGTTCTAGAGTTCAAGATTAATATAATTATAGAGTCTAGATTTTGTTAGACTCTAAATAGCAGCCCAGGTTCAAATTCAAATTCAAAATCTGATTTTCAATTCTATCCTCAATCCTCTCTATTTTGGTTTTTAATTTTTTCCTCAATCCTCACTATTTTGTTTCTCAGTATGTTTCTATTTTTATTCTTGTTTGTTTTTCAAACTTAATTTTTTATATGCTTTATATTTATACTTTATATAGTTTAAAACCATATAATTCTATAAATATATTTATATAGTTTAAAAGTATGTTTTCATATGATTTTCTATCATAGGATATTGATTTACAACATTAGAATTTTATTCAAGAATTTCCAGAATTAGTTTTATATCAAAACACTTGAAAATGCTTTGAAAATCAAAATTGTACATAGGTATATCGACATAGAAAAAAGAACATGTCGACATATAACAACTATTTTTCTTATTTTAAAGGGAAGTATCTTTTCACTATTTGAAACGCTTCAGAACCGTTGCAACCCTTCATACTCTATAAAAAGAGGTTAAAACCGAATTTTTTAACATATCTTCTTCTCCAACTTCATCCTCTTTCATCCCTCCATTATTATTAATCATTTTTATGGTTTTTACATTTATACTCTGCCGAATTCACTACTGAATCGATCAAACTTCTTCTATCTACACTCTCTAATCTCTGAATCAAGTGTTATTGAAGAGTTATAGGGCTGTTTTGTAATTGCTTGGGTTGAATAAACCCTGTTTTTAAGTCAAAGAGCAATCGGTGTATCCTTATAGCCGTGAAATCATGGAATAGGAGTCGGTGTGCCCTTGTTGAGCTGTGAAATCAAGGGATAAGAGTCGGTGTCTCCTTATTGAGCCGTGAAATCAAGGAGGTTGTATTTGACTTTTGGAAATAGTCATAAAACTCTGCACAATCCAGCGTTGTGCGGGACTGGACGTAGGAGTGATCCGAACCAGTATAATATCTAGTGTGTTCTTTCCTTTTCTGCACTTTTATTTTCTGTTTATTTTGCTTCTGTGTTTGAATTTGTTATTGTGTTGTTTGATTCATTATGTAGTTCACTTTAGATTTTTAGTTTTGTTTAAATTCTTACAAACATTATTCAACCCCCCTCTTGTGTTTGCTTTGCCTGAACTATCCGTTCTGCAGTCCCTACAAGGACAAGTAAGTGTTTAGATCTTGTTGCTAATTTTCTTGTTAGGGGTAAAACCCGTTACTATATTTCTGTTGGGATCGTTCCGTTATTTTGTTCTTGTTGGGTAGTTAGGGTAGCACCTAAACCTATCATGGATTCCATGGTTTGTACTTTTTTGTCTGAGAGGGGACATAGTCCCGAGATTCTTGGCCCTTAGTAGTAGCTTTGTAGGGTGTCTGTTCTCCTGTTTTAGTTGAAAGAGTAGAAGGCTTATTTAATTTTAAACTAAGATCAGATAATTAAACAAGCTATGAAAAGAGAAAAGGTACAACTAAGAAGGAAACAACAAATTCAGTAAAGCAATAAACATGATAATTTATGAGAAAAGATGGATAAAGACAAAACTTTCCAAGAAAAGATGAAAAAGAAAATCAGTAACTAAAGAAAAGTTTCTTATGTGAGCTATGCTTTGATAAGAAAATAGGGAATCTTTATAAATAGTTATATAAAATCCAAGTACGGTTGGAAAAAGGTACATAAAAGAAAAACGGAAGATGTGTAATTTTCCATTTTTCCATATTTTTGTAACATAAGAAATCAAATTTAGAAATTAGATTTTTTCTGAAATTCGAAAAATAAAGTTGGTTGGTATGATTATGGATGCAACAATTGGATGAACTACATTCTTACTCAGTAAGAATGTGGGAAAATTTGGATGAAAAATCATTTTGATTTTCAAAATATTGCATTCATGCAGAACTGCCGGTATATTTAGGATGTGAGCATCATGTTTTTAAAAGGAATTTTTTTTTGAAAAAATTGCATACACATAGGAGGTACCGCTTAGGCATACATGCATTATTATATTGTACTTCACTTTGCACAAGTGCACAATGTTTGCAAAAATTGGATGAACACATGATGGATGTATATTATGCGAGGGGTTAATTGATTTTTTTTTACCCTTATCAAATTTCGGGGAAGAAATTTCCTAAGGGTGGGAGAATGTAACACCCAGTATTTTTAAGATAATAAAATAAAAATAACTTAATTAAATATTCAGAATTGAGTAAAACGAACTGTGCCATTGCGTCCGTCTTGAAATTCTGGTCAAGATATAAACCTGGTTTGCATAAAACGGACACCGTATGAAGAGGTTATGAGCATTAGAAGTTTGTATACATATAAGGAACTTATATGTATATATATTATATAAAGTTTATCTAGAAAATCTGGAAAGTTCTTTTTGATGTGGTCGGTTTGGATTTTTTTAATTTAAATTTGAGGGTCCTGGCTTCTCTGAGACACCTATAAATAAGACCCTAGAGCTAACCCTAAACCTTATATTTCTGAGGCTACGCCGAAGCTCTGCTGTTTCTCCTCCCTTAAAGGTCTCTTCAGAAAAAATACAAATTATTAGTTAGGAATAATTCTGAATCCAAATCTGGAGGAAAGGAACATATGCTTGAAAATAGGCGTTCAGATCTCTAAACGAAGTAAGGTAACTTTCTAGATCCGATCTATTCATATTTCTTCCTCTTTCTTTTCCTTTCTCTTTTAATGAAAATAATCAATCCATAGTCGGTAGGTTTTGAATCCGATTAAGGGAAAAACCATGGATGCTAAAACTGGATCAGATCCAGAATTGGGAAAGCGTATGAGGTGAGTGGATTTAAGCTATAGCATTTTAGATAATCATATGTTATAGTTTAGCATTTCCCCTTTTTATTAATTATGAAATTGCCAGATTAATCATAAATTACTGTTATAACAAGTTGAGATGTTAATATGAATAATTCATATGTTGAACCAGTTAAAGTGTTGGAATGATTACATATTGAAAACAAACTTGTTAGAATAGGGGCAATGACTACTGTTGTTATAATTGTATGATTCACTTGTGACATATTATTGAGTAAATGACATGTTAACCTGTTAGATTTGAACAATTACCCGATTTAACATTTACATGTCAAAATAGAACTAAACACATGTTAAAAAGGACATGCGACAAAATATAGGCATAATTTGATGACATGTAAATTGGATTATAGAAAACATATGAAAAGGGACAATATGCCTAAAATTTACATGAAATAGAAATAATTGTTAAAGAACGAACATGCCTAGATTCACAGTAATTTGACACTGTAATGCTCTTAGACACGAGGTTAGATCGCACTTGTGATAGAAGTCTGCACGGAACCGCCTGGCATATCTAGCATTCACAAGTGGTAAATCAAATGTGAGGGGTCTAAGTGCATAATTAAAGCATGCAATGGTACTAAGACACGAGGTTAAGTCAACTTGTGGTAGAAGTCTGTCCTGACCCGCCCGGCAAATCCAGCGTCCACAAGTGTAGAATTAATGTGAATGGTATAGTGCACATGCATAAATATATATGTATATAACAAGATATAAATAAATGGAAATGATGGTAATTAAATGCCTAACTTAGAAAATAAGAAAGGAGGGGAGGTAATGGAGTGAGTTAGTACGATGCGAAGGAAAAGTGATGTATTTCACTAAATGACCTACTTCTGAGAACGTGGTTGCAAGTAAGCCACAATGAATTAAGTAAGAAAAAGGAAAGAAATTACTTGCCACCACAGATTTAGATGGGAATACGTTATGAAAATAAATCACTGATTCCTTCTATAAATCAAACTGATAAGGTGCATGAAGTGTTTTCCTTAATAAAATAAGGAACATATATTACAGTGAATGAAGAATAATGGATTACAACAGTAAATGATTTGGTATAAAGGGGGCATTATAATAACCTATTATAAATAATGAAAATGTTGTATAATAGGTAGATGTAACAACCCGGAAATACAAAGCCAATTTAAATTTTTTATTTTGGAAATTTTAATGAATTTTGAATATTTAAAATGAATTATTTTATATAATAACGACGAGAAATTTATTTTGAATAGAAATAGAACGTATACATTTATATAGATCGACGTTAGAATATAAATATTTATTTTTAATTATAAAAGGAATTGAAAATGGCGCGGTAGTTCGATAATTCGATTTCAAAGTTCAAATGAATGTACCAGGTGCAGTATAAACCGGATTTTAGCAAAACCAAAAATATTTGAATCTAATTGAGAATATCTTTCCAACGAATCCGAAAAATTGAAATTTCATAGCGGGGATGAAAAGTTACGTCCAATTGAAAATTCAGAATAGTCGCTATGGAATTCTGGCCCTTAAAAATAGAAACTTTGCAAACGACCTCGGTTTTCGACGAAACCACTTTTGTTGGATCCGTGATGTCAAGTTATTGCTAGATTCCAAAATTCATAATTTTTCGAATCAATATGTGAGCGTGGAAAAGGAAAACGTGTTTTGACAGTTTCAGTCAAATTTCGATCGACCAGAAAATGACCATTTTTCAAACGGTCTCAGAATTTGACGAAATTAGTTTTGTTAGGACCGTATCGTCAATACAAAGCTAGAAATAATTTTTCTGGAATTTTTAAAGTCCGCATGTGGCCCCATTAAATAGAAATGTACATTTGAATTGAATATATATAGATTTACAATTTTGATTTAAATGCAAACTGATTGAAACAGCCGAACTGGCTTACGATACATATCCCATTGTGTTCGGAATGGGAGTAATTAGCTATGGACGACAGTCGGTGGGATTGATTTCGAGTTCAAAATAAAAACTTACTTTTTGGTGAATTAAATTAATAAATAATTATATATATAACCATTGGTCAACCCCTCTTTCCATCTTCTCTCTCTCCACGTTCATTTACCAGAAAAAGAAAAAAATAATAAAACCCCTCCCCCATCCGATTTCCGTCGCCACCCTCCCCCGTTAGACGCCGCCCCTCCATCGATCGCCCTCCCCTCAGCCAGCACCAGTCGCGCCCCCGACCCCTCCGCGCCTCCTCTTCTCTCCACCCTTCTACCTCATACCGTAGCCCCAAAACCCACTGAAACAGCCCCGCCTTTATCCCCTGGCCCACGCTCCGCCATCGCATCCACATCCCACCACCCGCAGTCCTAGCACGAGCCCCCTCTGCCTCCATCTCCTCCCCCTTGGCCTCCTCCTCCTTTAAACAAAACCCCCTACTTCGATTTTGACCTAGCCGTCACGACAACTCCATAACCACCACCTCGGGTCAGTGCAGCACCACCACAGACCACCTTAGACCGCTATCTCCACCCAAAGCAACTGGTATGTTTTATTTTTATTTTTTTATGTGCTTAAAAATATGATTTTTATATGAAATAAAAATCTGAAAACTATATCTATGATCTTGAAATAGAAATCTGAAATTTTTATAAAGGATTTCATAATAAAAATATGATTTTTATATGTGTAATATCATTATAAAAATACGATTGTTATAGGCATGATAACGCCATAAAGGTTTGATTTTTGTATGGAAAGTGTAGTCATAAAAATTCGATTTTTATGTACATGAATTTGAAATAAAAATCCGATTGTTATAGTTTAGATTTGAAATGTGAACATCACATAGAAATGAGAAGCGTTATAAAAATATGATTTTTATATTATAGAGATATTAAAAATATGATTTTTATATTAGTAAAGTATTAAAAATATAATTTTTATATGATGTAGAGAATAAAAATAAGATTTTTATAAAGTAGAGATAATAAAAATTCTATTTTTATGTGAGTGGCGAATAAAAAATTTGATCTTTATATATGTAGCGAATTAAAAATATGATCTTTATATACCGGGGAATATAAAAATGTGATTTTTATATATGTAGTGAATATGGATGACGAAAGTGACAAAAGGCGAGCACGACGAAGATTTCTACATATGAAGAGTCGCTGTGTATTGGCTTAGCTAGTCGGTGAGAACTTCTCACTTTAAATCTTGTTTTCTAGTTAAAAATATATACTAGGATGCAGACGGTGCTTAGTAGCACCTGACACCCTTCGTCCATAGACCATGGACGGCTTGTTTGTTTGATAGATGTGTTGTGAAATTTGGTTGTGTGATGTGGAATGAAATAAAAGATTTTATAGTGGAAAATATTTTATAGTTAAAAATATGATTTTTAACGTGTATAAAAAATAAATAGCAATAAACAAATCGGACGATTTGTTTATATACACTGATTTGACTGGTATTGATTGGGACGATAAAATTTACACATCGCCTAACTGCACAAGTAAAATCTGTGTTTGTTGATTTGAAACCCCACACGGGTATTGGGATGAGATTTGACGTACACTAATCCCGATTGTTTAGTTGTATGTCAATCGATGGATTGACAGACTGTGTAAGCGTTAATTATTTATATTTAATGCTTGTGCCGTTGTGTGGTGCACTCTGGATGATGGTTGATTATTTACCGTTGCTATTATATACATGTGTTGTAGAAAATCCCTATAATTAACATTATATGGTAATTGATTGGGCCCCATTCCAATTTTGAAAATAAATTGATGTGTTGAATTGAAAATAAATTCATGTGTTGAATTGAAAATAAATTCATGTGTTGAATTGAAGATAAATTCATGTGTTGAATAGAAAATAAATTCATGTGTTGAATAGAAAATATTCATGTGTTGAGTAGAAAAATAAATATTCATGTGTTGAAATAAAATAGTTTCATGTGTTGAAATAAAATATATATATTCATGTGTTGAATAGTAAAATATATATTCATGAGTTGAATAGAAAAACAAAAATTCATATGTTGAAGAAAATATTCATTTATTGAATAGAATAACGAAGTTATTGAAATATATAAAGCCGTGTTGGTTAGATTGACGCCATTTTGACACGAACGATATTTATATCGATTATATTCGTTTTTATAATGAATATAGAAAAGAAAGTGATTTCAAAATATAACGTTTTGAAAATATTATCATTTGTATATCGATGATGTGGAATATTCAATTTTGATTTGAAATTGAATATGAAGTTGAAATCATTTCGAAAATGAATTTAAAACGGTTTATATAATACGTTTTAAAAAGGAAATCGACGAAATATATATAATATATATCTTATATATATATAATGGCCAGAATAGAACGCGCCGCGCCGTGGCAGTTCGTAATTTCGACCATTGACTTCGAATGGACATTACGGGAGATCCGACCGTTGAATTCTCCTAAAACCAGAACCGTTGGATTCGTATCGAAAAGAGCTTTCTAATGAATATTAGAGATTTGAAATCTAACGGTTGGATTTGGAATTATGTCCAAACCAAATTTGGAAAAGGTCGTTGTAAGTGTTGTTCGATGGACGTTGATGGAAATCGACTGTACGGGCCTTGATAAAATTATTAAAAATAGTAATAATTTGTGTAAAGTTATAAGAAATGATTTGTGAATAATTGAGATGAAAAATTCCAAATTTGAAAAGATAAAAGTAGATTTTTATCGAAATGAACTATTTTTGAACTAGAATTTTAATCCCATTTATTTTAAAAATAAATAAAGTGGATTTGAAATGGTTTTGAAAATAACCAGAATTTCCAATATATAAAGTGGAAATGGATTTGAATCGAAATTGACTTCGGAATATTTCGATGTTGAATTTCGTGATTATACAGATAATGTTATGGAAATTTGAAAGATATATTTATATCGTTATTTCCCATAATATATTTGTTAGTCGTAGAATTTGATATTGAATATAAGACGATATATTTTCTATTCAAAGCCTTGTATTTAATATCAAATGGGATTTGGGTTTGTCGTGAATGGTGTCTTCATTAACACTGTTCTTAAACCCAGTTGAGGAAAAGATTAAATCTTTTTATTTAGATTTAATGAAGTATACCAATTAAATGAGATTTAATTGGAATTGGATTAGAATGTGATTTTGGGGTTTATCGTGAACCGTGTTTTAAATGACATTGGTTCTTTAACCCAGTTAAAGACAGAATATAATTTCCCAAGTTAAACAATCATTAATATTGATTTTTGGGAAGATTAAAACCAAGTGGGGTTTTAATGAATCTTTAATTATTAGATTGAAATAATCGAGAATGGAGTATCACCAGTTTTGCTCCAGGCGAAAGTTAAATCTTTAATTAGATTTGAACGTGAAATGGTAATGGAATTTATCGATAACACCGTCATGTTAGATATGAAGTATTACTAGTTTTACTTCATGGGATGACTAGGTTGAGATTGGGAAATAAAATAAATGATTACTTCGGTGTGGTTCGCTAGTCCCGACTAGTTTGAATTGATATTCAAGGAAGATTAAAGAATAAATTTAAAGAATTTATCTTTGATAAAATTAATGGGAACCTTTCCCAAAGTATAAGAATATTTGAATAAAAGAATATTCTGAATTAGAATGAGGCGTATGTTGTGTTTGTGTAACACTTGTTTATTATATACGCGAGTTATTAAGAAAGACCGGGTTTATCCCATTCTGAATAACTGATTCGACGTGGTGTCGAGGATGAAGACGGTGGTCGAAGACCGGAGGTCTTCACATCGTTTGGATGATTACTGATGATCTTGATTGGGCTGTACTCCTAAGAGGAGGGAATCAGTTGGTGATCGTCCAGACGTACATGGAGATCGATGGATATGCGAGGTACAAGGTGCTTCCGGTTTCGTTCAGACCCAGAACGAACTTGTAAATGGACTGTGTGTCTGACATTGGATTTTATTCTGTGTGATTGATTTCTATTAAATATGTATCTGTTTGGCGGCGGAGAATTTATTCTCTTACTTAACACCCTTCTCTGAGACGTACGAGCTCAGGGGTTATATATTGATGGATATCAATCGCATGGAGTGAATTGCCTGTGTGGCATGCCTAAGTGGCAAATGATCAAGGCTTTTGTTGAAAAGCAGAGTCTTGTGGTTGATGATCAAAGCACGGCCTGTGTGGCATAGCTTTGTGTAGCGTTGATTCGCGAGCCTCACACCCCGGTTGTGAACCAGAAACGGGAGAAGGATCCAGGGAGGGCATGCGTTTCTTTCTAGCTAGGGTGGTGTCAGTGACCTACCAGCCCTGGCATTTATATTATTTTCACCTGTGTGATTGTTGCTGTTGCGAGGCACCTCGGATATATCGGTGACTGTGTGGAGCCGATGGAGTCATTTGGCTCATTTACGTCCCAAAGGGCGGGGAAACGCAGTGTTCAGGCATTTTAATCCACATCGGTGGACCGACCCTGTGGCTCCTAAGGGTCACTCAAGCTCTGATCCTGAGACATGGGCTAGATTGTCTCGAATCGGTAGAGGACTATCTTTTGCCTCGGTTCACAGATGGAAATCCAATTTCCAAATACGTGACTTTGCGGTTTTGATTGAAGAGCCTAGTATGGAGACATGATATATGGCACCCATGTCGTTTATGATTGATATTTATGATTGAAATTGTTTTGACACTATACACTTATAATAGTATCAAATGATTTGTTTTTAACATACCAAGCATGTTTGGCTATTATAAGGAAAAACCCTATCCTCCGGTTAGTGTTGCATTGTGTGATGGGACCTGGGTCTTATAATAGCTTCATTTTTTCAAAAAGCATTGCGCTGTTTTTGTTATATGCACCGGTATTCTTAATAGGAAACCCGTTCCGTGTTATACAGCGTGGTCCCTTGATATATCTGATTTAAAGTAAAGCTTTAAATAACTGTTCTAGTTCTCACACTAGTCACATGACTAACCTGGAGTTTATTGTTTTAACCTAAACTCAGGGTGCCCTTATTTTGACACGGACAGCTAGTAGTTTTGGTTTTGCATATTTATGTTCACAGGATCCTGATTTACAGCTGGAATGATATCCAGAAAGTTTTGTATCCGTATATCTTCTTCTAGTTGTGTATTGTATTATTTTCCGCTGCTATGTAATGTATTGTAATCTCTGATATTTATTTTCTGTGTAATATTTATTCATACTCTGTATATTCTTGTATTCTGATGGAATTGTTGTAATACGCAATGAAATGTTCTTCTGTCTGCGTTCCAATTTGTCGTGTTCTCAAAAAAATCAGGGGTTTTTGAATGGTCTTGGTCGGTTTAGCGATCGATTTGGATCGAGCGAAATTCCTTTTCGTTATAGTAGACTTGTCCTAGGGACATGTAACGACTCAGGGATTTTCGACTCCGAAAATCGACGCAAATACCAATGTCGACTATTCAGACATCGAAAATACCAGATAGTTAATAGAAAGAAGTTAGAGGGTGAGAATAGATAAGATAAAAAATTAGAACAGAAGAAGAAGAAGAAGAACACAACAACATCAGAGTAACATGAATCTCATAGCGGAACAAATAAAATATTGTATACAAAGTAACATTAAAACACAAATCTGTATTTTGTATATTAAAGTACAATACTTAGATCACAGCAGAAATAAACGATAGCTATAAAATCCTGAAGCCTCCTGCCCTAGCTCTTCCAAGAATATCTGGAAATACCTGAACTACTTGACTACCCGTACAAATTTGGACACCCAAGAGTTTAGGATAAAACAAAACAAAATAAACTCTGGGTTAGACATGGGACTGGTGTGAGTAAACTCCAATCATTCGGTTTAACTTTTCAAAAATCCTTTTCAAAGAAATGATAATCGTAAGACCGATCCACACATAAACACGGATGGTTTTTACCTTACGATAACCCAAAATAGTTTTGGAAATCATACATTATCTGATATTATAATAATGTCTACATAAAAATAAATAACAATCTAGCGGAACGTTTGCATTTCATGCTCATATATATAGTATACAATCAAAACCGCGGGCGCTTCTTGGAGATAGGTTTCCGACTATGACAAGGTATGGAACCACCTGCCGATAGTGTATCTCTAGAGAGGAATACACTAGGTTCAACAAGAATGTCTTGCAACCCGGCCCACACATGACCGACCACTCATTTCTCTTGAGCGTATCGAATATATTGTCACTTACGGTTGCTAGCAACATAACCGTTCCCGGGAGATACAGAAGCGAAAAGAAGTAACAATTATGAATATTCTCTAGATGGTGACAATACACCCTAAGGGGGGTGACCCACATAGCCATGCTGCCTGCCCGATTTTTGTCATTTCCCGATTGATGAGGCTTAAGGCCATAAGTATCTTTTGACAGATCACAACTACATTTACTTTGAATGCCACATCATTATACCCCACTAAATCACAAATTGATTTCCACAAAAATACCACGAGTATAAAGCTAAGAGAAACGAATTCCTCCGCCACCAAACGTGGATACGTTTGAAGTGATCAACTAACCATTAGATATACTCTGTCAGACATTCGTCCATACACGTTGTCCTGGTTCTGTACAACCTAAAGGCACTATTCTGTAAACAGGACAGCCCTTGCATAACTCCGTCTTCAATTATCTTCATCATATTTAATCGAAATGCTAATGCCCATATAGAGTGGTTTTCAGATAATGAATCTGATTCCGGTCTCTCCTTATTGACGACGGAAAAATGGTCAAAAACTTTGATAATCGGTGATTTAACTATCAAAGAAAAACATGTGGGTAAACGATGGTCATATTTGTAAATGGAAATCTTACCGAGCAAATCATCACTCAACACTGATCCCCTTTAATTTAATTTGTCATTCAATTATTCATTCCCCTATTCCCGTTTCCATATATTCGTAAATTCTTATTTTCTAAATTTAGAAAATATATGTTATAACTCATTGGAAAACATTTCCATATTTTCTCCTATTTCTTATTTCCTATATTAGAAAACATTTTCGATTCTTCTTTGAAAACATTTCCAAAACTCCTTCATTGAATTTAAATAGATGTTTAAATAAAACATCGTTATGCCAACACAAACTATTTCAATCATTTACTAAATTCACTTAACTAACCTTCACTATCGAACCTTATCCAATCATTAACTGAAAATGAAGTCAATCAAGTTGGGGTATAACTACCTCTCAGACCTTAACTGAACAACATTTCTAACCTCGAAATAGACAAAGTTCACCTTTCAAATCTTCAACATACTTCTTTACGTAACTCTCTGATTCTATTTATGAATCCACCTCTTTTATAAAATTCATTTGATTATAATAATAGGGTTATAATCCCATACTTCCGATATATATATAATAACTTAAATATAACTTTTATTTCTTAATTTGGATAAATAATTAAACAACTAATTTATTACATAAATAAATCTTGATTTAAAAATTGGAAAGTAAAAAGCATTTTCCTACATTCGATATAGTCGAATCTAAATGAATAATTCTCTCTCGAATAATCTACATTCGATAACTCTCTTCCGAGTATACTATATTCGAAAATCTCTCCTTCGAATAACTATATGCGAAAATCTCTGCTTCGAATAACTATATTCGGAAAATCTCTCCTTCGAATAACTATATTCGAAAATCTCTCCTTCGAATAACTATATTCGATAATCTCCCCTTCAAATAACTATATTCGATAACTCTATTCCAATAACTTTTATTCGATTAGCTCTAATTTGATTAACTCTAATTCATTAACTCTAATTCGAATAACTAATATTCAACTAACTCTATTCGATTAACTCTTATTCGATTGACTTACATTCGATTAACTCTAATTCCTTTCCCATTTGAATTCCTATTCAAAACCCAATTTCTTTATAAATGTTTTAAATTATAAATTATTTATTTTAATCCATTGTTCACATAGAATGTGAAAATATTCCCTTTCTATGATCCATTAAGTTTGAATTCGTTTTTTTAATAATACCCCATTTCCAAATTCTATTTATACTTTTACTTACAGAATTATTCATATGAGATCTCCTTTTTATTTCTAACACTTAAATCTCATTTATAAATCCTTTTATAATTGCTACATTCACTTTTAATCTCAAATATCAGTGTCAAACCGATTTTTACTTCCATATATAAATTCAGACTTATATATTCAATTTATTCAATGATAAATTATTTACTTAATTTATAAAACATCATTTATAAATTAATCTTCTACATTTTATCTGTTAAAACAGATTTCTACTTAATTCTACTTTAAATCGATCTTTCCCATTCATCTGTTAAAAAAAGGTTTCCATTTAATATTTATTTCCCACTTATTTTCTTTACAAAGGTCTGTTCATTTTATACAATACTCCCTTTTATAACTTCTATTTATTTCCTGAATAAATATCTCCTTTATAATTATATTTACAAACGATTCCAAATATTTCCTTTTCAATTCTATTTGTTTTACAAATATTTCCTTTATATAATTCTCTTTATTTCATATAAATATTTCATTTATAAAATTTTATTTGTTTTATATGAATATTTCCTTTATATAATTCTCTTTATTTTATATATAATCCCTTTTTGTAATTTTATTTATTTTCCAAAATATTACCTTTTACAGTTATATTTATCTCATATAAATATTTCCTTTTATATAAAATCCATTGATTTTATATAAATATTTTATTTTCAAAATACACTTTGAAAACTCCCTTTTTCATTCCAGTATTCCATATGGTGTTTAAAATATCAAATCAAAAGGACCAATCATCATCCAAACATACACAATCAATAACAGATTATATACCACATCATATATCACAATATATGAAAAACAGTATTATAAATATTGAGGAATCCAGTTGGATCCCTCCAACCTGTTCCCCTGCGTCCACATATGTTAAACAATATAATTAACTTCAATTTCATTTAAATATGGAATAGTATGATAAACAAAATCAATTTTTAATTAACGACTGTGACGACTCGAATTCCCAGTACCTTTCGGGCTGACTTAACGACACCAGTCCAACCCAAATTGCATTGGAAACCCGATGCCAGCAGAAAGAATTTAGAGGATGAGTAGAAGATTAGAAAGAAATATTAGAATAAAAGAAGAAGAAGAACCATCACAACACGGAATCTCACATCACAGCGGAACAAAATATATTATATAAATAAATCTTTATTGAGAGCTTGAAATAAAACTTACAACCATCAGAGTACATCAACACATCTGGACAGTTATAAAAATATGTCCTTGCATACAATCACACAGCGGAATAAATACTAGCTATCATACTTCTGAACACCTCCAACTTGTCTCTGGGCTTCGCAGCATCCGATAACCTAGACCTGTACAACCCGGTCTAACCCGAGCACTTCAAATACCGGGTCAGTCCGGTGAACCAGTAGCGAGTAGTCCTTGCAAATCACATAGTGTCTAAATACAAATAAATAGCAATCTAGCGAAACGCTTGCGTCTCAGCTCCACATATATAGTATACAATCAAAACCGCGGGCGCTTATTGGAGATTGGATTCCGACTATGACAAGGTATGGAACCACCTGCCGATAGTGTATCTCTAGAGGCGAATACACTGGGTTCAACAAGAACGTCTTGCAACCTGGCCCACACATGACCGACCACTCATTTCCCTTGAGTGTATCGAATGTATATCACCAACGGTTGGGATCACCCACTGTTTCCCGAAAAGGGAGAGCATCAATAGATTAAATAAGCAAAAGGAATTTCTATAGATAGGTGATTATACACCATAATGGGTGCGACCCACATAGCCATGTTGCCCGCCCGATTTTTGTCATTTACCGGTTGTGAGGCTTGAGGTTTGAATTATCCTTCCAAGATAGCACACCACCATTCACTCTGAAAGCCACATTATCAGATCCATCAGAAATCACTAATTGATTTCCACAAAATACTCTGATTGTGAGGCTAAAGAAGTTTCCCTTCTTTGCCACCAACTTCATATGTTTGACGAAATCAACGTACGTAATCCCTTCGGAAATACTCTGTTAGACACTCGTCCATACAAGTTGTCCTGGGACTGGACAAACTGAAGGCACCCTCCTACTGCATCCTAGGAATCACCCTATAGATCAGTAGCGAGTAGTCCTTGCAAATCCGTCGATTTTAACCACGACAAAGTCACAATATATCTCTGGCCGCTAAACCGGAGATTATAAGTAATTCTAACGTTTTATGAAGATCTACGGTCTTCAATTTCTTCGTCTTGATTAGTATATGATATCTTCAACATTTTGTATTTTACTGGACGGAATGGTTTTCGAATATAAATTCGATCTCGATCTTTCCGTACCAACAACCGTATTGGCCAGATTTGATAGTCGGATATTTAACTATCAAATAAAACAACAATACAACCACAAAATAAAAATGGTTTTTACTGGTTATGTAATCAGTATCACTTGGACCATTTAATTATAAATAATTAATAAACGGTTATTTTAAACTTCTAAAACATTCTATATTTTAAAACATGGTATTGGATTCTCATTTCAATATATTAATCTTCTCAAAACCATTTAAATCTAATATTTGGGATTTTTTGATAACCATATCCAATTTCTATTTTCCTATTATTTCAAAACATTAATTACAACACCATTTATTATTTATCATCGATTCATCTCATCATTTGTAAAACAATCGTTATGACCTCTCCTTTGGTTTCCTCATTTGAATACTATAATCGTTACTTACCTTCTTAGAATAACTTATTCTAAATCTCATTTTCTTACTAGGGAAATATTGTTATATTTTCACAAATCTCCTTTATTTCCTTTTTCTATGCAAATATCATCTCATGTTCTCAAGCCCGTTTTAATTTCCTTTTATTGAAATCTATTCTATATATTTCCACATAACGTTACCTTATTATTTCCCAAGTATTTTTTTTAATATTTACCCACTACACTAATTTGATTCCTCGATAATCCTGAAGTCGATCGAGTTGGGGAATTTTAAATTACCTCTCAGACCTTGATCAACAAAGTTTTTACTTTAAGATAGGTATCAGTTGTAATACCAAAACCCCTATTCATCCCCAATATCAAACCAAGTCCTATTTTGGTTATAACTGCTGAGACTTCATCTCTCATTTAATATAGCAAATTTAGATCGCATCTTATACTTCCAGAATTAAGTAACGTTAATTTAATCTTAACATTTCAGCCTCACACTCCTTTTATAAACATCGTCTATAAAATTCGAGTTTAATATAAAATCACTTTGTATCCCACTTTTCTTTCCCTTATCTTAAACCTTAAGTATAACTTCATTTTAAACTATCACATTTGCCCAAAAAAACCCTTTTATAACTTTGTTTCAAATCTCGGTTCTAGTATGAAAAATCCTTCATGAAATCTTCTCAGAATCCCATTATACTTCAATATCAACTTTAATTACTTTCTTCGATTAATTTCATTTACGAATTGATCACTTAAATTATTATTCATAAAAATATTAATTTACACCATCATTAACTATCATAGAAATAGTTAACTTCTTATTTAACTAAATTAAATAGTAATTTCCTTTTAAAATCTTATTAAAGTTAAATAAATATTCATTAATACCAATTCATTAGATTAAATAAAAATAAATTAATCAAAAATACTAATTCCAATTAAACTAGTTGACTTTGTTAACTTGAACCATGATTATCTCATTAATCCACTCCACTTAGCTCTCCCTTTTAAATTACTAATAATATAATTAATTTAAATAATTTCATTTTCTCTTGAAAACAATTAATCCAAAATTTTAACCGTTACATTAATTTCTGCCCATCTTCTTATAATCTCATTACATAATAATTTACTTTACAAAACCATTTAATAATTACTTACATACCTAAATAATAACACATATTAATTTCCTTTTCTAAAACCATTATTCAAATATATTGATTTCAATCCATCTTCAGTTAAAACATATGTTTTATAACTTCATTACCGTCGATTCACCTGACAGTAAATCAATATTTATAAAACGATATATTTTTGGGCCAACTGTTACCAATTACTCAATCAATACTGTCTATTTGTTAAAACAAAAGTTGAATTTAGATTCAACAATCACAGATCAAATCAATCATCCAATCATATGGGTTAAACAGTTCATGTAATTGTAATATGAAAATAATCAATAAAATTTAAGGAATCCAGTTGGATCCCGCCAACCTGTTTTTCCCCGCACCCAAATATGTTATTTCAACAGTATCATTTATTTCAATAATCCGATATAATATTCAACCATCAAACAATAACAACAATCTAAACAACCAATTTAATACGTTTATATTTTTATAAACGTAACCAACGAAGTTACCTCATTTGGAAATGATCGTTAAAAATAACGATCAGTTTAATATTAAATTAAACAAACGTTTAATTTAATCAGTTCAATCAACACATATAAATATATTTTTAGCATCCATCGACCAATTAACAATCATAGCACATAAATATTTAAACCCAACTTATATGAAATATAAGTGGGGTAAAGCTGAGTGAGTTGAACTCACCTTGAGTTTCTGTTCATTGTCAACTGGTCACGTCCATCGATGTGTTTTCAATATCTCCGATCTTCCTGAATTCTTGCACATATGAGAGCGTTACGAAATTTATATGGTTAAGGGGTTTAAATTAAATCTTAACTAATTATAATAGACCATGTTAATCTTCATTAGGCAAGCAACATACTTATTGAATTGGCTACTCTATTTACAATGGTTGGGCACTTATTAATCCACGTTGATAACGGCTTGGGCATATTATTTAACTTGACTAGTAGGTAATTAAAAGATTGGCACTGTTAAACATCCGAACACATTTGCCTATGTGTACAGTTAGGCATATTTGATTTCTCTATATGCTACTATATGTATACTATATATATATATATAAAAACTGTTAGCTTGATCAATACCTGCCTCGGTTATAAATAACTTGGATTAGGCATTTCCTAAACATGATCCGACATATGTAATCATTATTAAACATTTTTTTTGACTGAAACTAAACTTTATTGTTATATTAAAACTAGGCATGCATGGGCATACTGTTTAAACCTGGTTAGGCATGCTAATACAGCTTCCTAGGCGGTTACTGTTATATTTTACCCCCTTGCGGTTCCTATTCACCTTCCTAAAAGTATTAATGTAAATTAAAACATAAGTAACTGGCATGTTAGATATTAGATACTATTGAGGTAAAAATCTACGAATTACGTTATATATATTTAGAATAGATAGATGGGTTCAGTCAAAATCTTATATGAGTTAGACACAATTTAACACATCCAAGCCAATCGTTGTATCGTTACTAATGTCGTTAAGCAATATTAAACAAATTATTAGGCTTGTTCGAACTCCTTCTGGAAGGCTACGTTTAATTTATACTTCGTAAGTAGTAGATAGGGTTAGGCCAATTTAATTGCAATTAGGCAAAATAACTTAACTAAAGAGGATTAGGCAAACTCGTGAACTACTGTTCACTTTCGTTCTAATTTACCTGCTTTGCTTCATTCTCCCTTTAACGCTTCAGTCCCCCATCCCTCACGACTGCACCACCGCAAACCGGACATCCACCTGACCTCGCCGACCTCCCCTCGCCTCCGTCCAGTCACCGACCAACGCTCCGCCACCTTGACACTGGTACCCGCTTCAGCACCCCCCCATGTTCACCCGTGCGACAACCTCTCACAACCATTTTGTGAATTGTTTGTTATTGGATGATAGTTTGTTTGAATGGGAATAATCAAAAATTTAATGGAGCTAAGTGAATTTTGAACTAAAGATTCCAGTGTAATTAAAGACTAGGCTGGAACTGCATATGAATTGGAATTTAGATTTAACCCTGTGTTTGATAATGTGTTGATGTTATCTGTCTGATTTTGTAATTGGAGTAGTTATACTGGTTGAATAGCGAAATATTATTTTAGAATTTCACATATTAATCACTTGTATGTGAATTGAGTAAGTACATGCGTAAGATGGATAGGCAGATTGATATTGGTTGAGTAAACCGCATATACATTAGGCAAGTATGCTCAACAACGTTCGTAAAAGGTACGCCTACGCGAAAATATAAAATTTTGGGTTTCGATTTTTGTTTTTCGACTGTGTGGGTCGATGTATAAATATTATTTGTTCCGGTAATATTGCAGATGTCACTCCGTGCAGGGGAGACTCTACCGAATTTTTCCGGGAATTTAAAGTGTTGGAAAATTTTCAATATTTTTGAAAATATTTATTTACGATATTTTTGAAAATATTTACGCTATTGAACTGGTTTTTGATTTAAAATAATTTGGATTTGGAAATTAATGGGTTTGTAATGTTTTTTCCTACCTTAGCAATTTCGAGGATGAAATTTTTCTAAGGGGGAAAGAATGTAACGACCTGTATTTTTGGCAGCCAAATATTATATTTAATTTATTATTTTAAAATATTATATTTGGAATATTAATGGATTTCAATATTTAATTCGTTATTTAAACGAAGTTGAACTCTATAATTTATATATAATATAAATCGAGCTTAAAATAGCGCTGCAGTTCGTAAAATGGAGTTTTGAACTTCAATTGGATATACAGAGTCTGATATAAGTCAAATTCCTGTGAAATCAGAAACGTTGGAACCGTATTGATGATAATTTTCATACGAAAGAGAAAAATTCAGATTTCGTGTTATAATTTGTTAGTTATCGCCAAATCAAATTTTGAAATAGTCGCTATGGAAATCGTTATTTAAAATATAGGTCTTTAAAATAACGATTTTGCAAATCGACTCCATTTTCGATGAAATTAGTTTTATTGGAACCATATCATTACACTATTGTAATAATATCAAACTGTGTGGCAAACCGATGTCATATGTGACCACGTTAGCCATAAATGTCCATTCAAATTTCTATAGCGCATAATTAAATTAATTTAACTCAATAGAGGGAAATTTGAGTGAAACTTGAGCAGATGGTCGAATTAGGCCGTGAAACTAGTTCCGTTGTGTTCGTATCGCCGATTATAGTCAGGATAGGTATATAGTTTGTTATTTTTGGAGACCGGAAAATTTGGTGTCCAAAATGGCATTTCGGTGCGTGAAAAAAATAGCCTACCGGGAAAACAGTCTCAGAATGTGACAAAACTGGTGCCGTTGGGTTCGTGTTAATTAATTATTATAGGATTTCAAGGTTTCAAGTTGATTGGATTTATTTAGTGATGGTGGAAAATTTGAACGCGTGTTTTCCGCTGGTTTTATAAAGTAATTTTTTTTCAAACCATGTTGGATTTCGGCGAAACCTGTCCCATTGGATCCGAAATATTTTTCTATGCTAGGATTAGTTTTTTTTATTAGAAAACAGAAGTCAATTGTAGTTAGTTTACATGATACTTCATGATGAAGTTTCAATATAATTAAATATTAATATATTCAATCCCACCTTATTATATATACCCTACGTGTAAACCTAATTCTCCGGCCAAAACCAGCACGCGTGGTCAATTCGAAATGCAGCCGCCACCCATTGTTTTAACGGCCAAAACTTCACCGTGATCATCCTCTCCAATCTCCTAATTCGCTGATTAACTCATGAAGCCACCAAATGGAAACATGTTCATCTACACTAGATCCACCTAAGCAACGGTGGTGATCAGCGTTGGATGGTCGTGGAGGCTGGAATCGTTCAGAGAAGCTCCGACGTTCAAACTGGTATTCACAGCGCCAGGTGATGTCGAGCTGGTCTGGACTGGGCTCGGGTGTCGAGGGCGTGTCGTCGCTTGCAGAGGTCATCGTCGATGGAGTTCCGATCGACGGGAAGAGGCTCAGCGGCGGCCTAAAGTTCAGGAGGTTCGAAACAACGAGTTGTCTTCTTCTGGAATGTGAAACGTGAAGATGGTCGCCTACCTGATGTGTGAATGAACTTAAGTAAGGGTATTAACTATATAATTAACAAATAATTGAAGATTTACTTTAGTTAAAGGAGATGTTCCTTTTAAATGATCATAAATTATTTTAAATGGGTACATGGGCTATTGCTAAACGGTTCCAAAGGAAAGGATGAAATTTCACATGTCGGCCTGTATACCATTGTACGGAAGAAATTAGTTGGCTCTCTAATTCAGATTGGAAGTAATTAATTTTTGTTATGAATGGATTAATTAAGGTATAGGTTAATTGTAACACCCCGTAAATTAGTTAATACTAATATTCACAAATGAAAGAATAATTAATTTCAAATATAAGAATATTGGGAAACGGGCTGCGCCATTGTGTTCGTCTCGGAAAAATACGCGAAATAGAGTCCGAGTTTTCGAAAATCGGAGTCTGTATGACCCAGATAAGGCCTAAAGAAGTTTTCAGAAATTTAAATTCATATTTAAAAACAAAATTTTCAATTTTCAGAAGTGGCGGGAAAAATCCCGCCAGACCCAGGGGGTCGACCTGGGGGTCGACTAGGGAGTCGACCTCCCCCCCAGGTCGACTTGGGAGTCGACCCTAGGGTCGACCGGGAGTCGACCTCCCTGGTCGAGCCCAGGTGACCTGGGTGCATCTGGTTGGGTTTTCGGGCTGTGTTTTGAAGGCTGGACGAAATCTAATGGCTCTAATCTATTCTAGGGTAAATCTAATGGCCTAAATGCATCCTAACATCTATAAATAAGTGGGTAGACTCTAACCCTAAATCACTTGAAAAATTGGAGAGCTACCGACATGCCGTTGCCATGGAGTTCAACGTAGCCGTCACAAACTAAAGAAGAAGGAGAAAGCCTAGCCTACAACTAAATCTACTCAACAAACAAATTAAATCAAAGACTCTTTCTATTTCTCTTCTTTAAAATAGTGAGTATGATGAATCTCACAATATTATTATAAAATAATTTGATTAAGTTATGAATGGATCACAAGAAAGTGATATGAATTGTTATGTATTTGTAAATTATGTTGTGGATCTCTTGTTATGCTATTATGTTATCATATATATGTTGTTATGTTGTAGTGATTATGTTGTAAATAATCCTATGCTATGTCATATGTGATTAATCATGCTATGCTATGTTATAAATCATGTTATGCCATGTTGTAAATCTTGCTATGCTATGCTGTAAATCATATCATGCTATGTTGCAAATTATGATATGCTATGTTGTAAATCTTATATATGTTGTAGATCTCATATTATCACATATGTTGAAATACTTATGTTATATGATAATGATGTCATGTTAAGTTGTGTTGAATCATACAAGTTGTAAAGTCATGATGTTATTATTTATGCGAATTGGATCATGTTTAAAGTTTATGTTTTTTTTATAATAGATCTTGATTATGGGAATTTGCCTATTGAGTTAGGTGTACCCATATACATGAATCTACAAATTAATTGGATCTTGAATATGGGAATTTGCCTATTAAGTTAGGTGTACCCATATACATGAATCTATGATTAAATGAATTTTGATTTTTGGGAATTTGCCTATTGAGTTAGGTGTACCCATATAAAACCATATTGTTGATTCACACATGTCCTATACAAGTTTATGAAATTTGATCAAAATCATATTATGGGAATTATGAATAAGTTGACACCCTTAGATCCATGACATGTATAACCTTATGCAAGTTGTAATTTTGGATGTATGCAAGTTTCACCCCTTGTTATGATTTATTTAATCACATATATATGTTGTTGTTGTGAATATTTTCTTTTATGCTATGAGTTAGACTAATCGGGTCTAGCATACATTTTGCGAATAAACGTTCAAACGTGGGGTAGGGGTAATATTAGGAAATTAATAAATTGGGGTGCAATTGATATGATTTTGCATGCCTTAAATGGATGTCCATAATTGAGTCAATTATGGACATTGATAAATTTGGAATTAATTAATAATTCAAGTAGGGAATTATTAAAATTGGGGAAAGTGGATTATTAATAATAATCAATGCTTAGGACACGAGGTTGGACCCGTTTGTGACGTAAACCTGCCCGGACCCGCCCGGCAAATCCAGTAGTCACAAATGTCGGCCCAATGTGAGAGGTCCTAGGCCTAAACTAAAGCATAACAGTTGTAAAGACACGAGGTTAGACTCTTTTATGGTATAAGACTGCTCGGACCCGCCCGGCAAATCCAGCTGCCATAAATGTCAGTCTAATGTGAGAGGTCTTTATAAGGTTATGGCCTTAATGAATTAAGAAATACTTAGCCAGATAATCATGTAAGGTGGGACATGGGGGTTAAGTAGGTGCCTTGGGTGGCATGAGAAATCTAGTGGTTGCCTTTAGAGGCATTTGAAATACGATTAGACTTAACCAAATACACATGTAAATGAACATGACTAAGTGGGTTAAGTGGATGGACTAATGGGACAAGCTTAGGTGGAATGCTTGTGGGAAATAATGGGGGCCTATTTCAACCAGTATCCCAAAACGTATCTTTGTGGGCTCGACCCAGGTGGAGGACGGGACACGCATACTGGGTTTGACTATAAGAGGGCAAAACAGGGAGCGGTGGCAACGCAAGTCCAACGGGTTTCATATGTGTGTGTGGACCCGGGCTGGTAGGTAAGACGTTGTTGCATCGTGTAGGTATAAGCCGTGCATCTCCGTTATATCGGGTTGCCACTTTAGGGGAATGATACACCCCACTGTGGGGCCAGCACGGGTATCTACGAGTAGGGAGCCGATCGAAAAATGGAAAGTGGGGTACACCTAGTGGAGATAGGGGCAGGCGGCACCTATGTAGTCAGCTAGGAGTACGTAAAGCGATTAAGAAAGTTTCTAAGTGAAGCTAAGTGGGATCAATCTTTAGGGTGACTGGTGTGGTGCAGTATAGTGTTTATCCTTTAGTATTTAGGAGCGCCTATAACGGTTCCTTTAGCGATTGTCTATGTCCTTAATCTGCTCTTTCATAGACATTTCCTTGTTTTCCAGCTTATGCCTTAGTCCAGTTATTTTGATAATAGTATTGTAGAATTATCATACTCGCCAGACTTTATGTCTGACCCCCTCTTTTCCATCTTTTTTTCTCCCTTCAGGTCCTCAGGTTGGGCCAAGTTCCAGTGGAGTCTGATTGGATTGCTTATCTCTTGGAAAGCTTGGACTGCTGAAGTAAAGTCCAGCTTGTTATCTTTCTTTTTAATGGCTATTTATGTAATGGGATTATGTACTTGTTTTATCAAGATAGATATTGTACTTGACTTTGATTATGGTGTTATGAAGTAATCAAACATGTTTTGACTTCTGCTGCAATTGAAATAAAGTTTTTAAATTTCCAAGTACTATTTTATATCTGTCTTGTTGTAATTTTACTGTTCTATATTCACCTAAAACCTCCATAGAAGTTAATGAATTCCCTTTGTGAGTGACATTAATGGACGTGGGGTGTTACACGTGGTATCAGAGCATAAGGTTACCAGAACAGATAAAATTTTTAGAAAAATATTTTTCTAAAGTATTTTTGGAAGAAGTGCTTTCAAAAACATGTTATTTAGAGAGAGTTTTTATGAAAAACATAATCCCAAATAGCCATATCCTTATCTTTATCTTTCGAATTCTCCATTTTGAATCTTTCCTTTTTCGTTTCAGCATGGTTGAAGATCTTAATCTCCCAGAAGGTGTGACGCTTCCAGGGTGGTTTAGGAGATATTTGGAGGCTAGGGCCACCACTGCAGGCCCAACAGATGTTCCTCCACCCCCAGTTGCACCTATTCCTCCTCCTCGTGTTGACATTTTTGCAAAGACGTGCAAGGAATTTAAGGCTATGGGAGGAAAAACTTTTCAAGGGACTGAGACGTTTGTGGAGGCCAGAGACTGGCTTAAGGAGACTGAGGAATTGTTGGATATCTTTGAAGTGGAAGATGGGAGGAAATTCCGTTTAACTGCTTGGTTAATGAAGGGAGAGGCCTCGTTTTGGTGGGAGGTCACTAACAGGGAACGTCCAGTTGATTCATGGGCGGATTTCAGACGAAGGTTTGAGGCAAAGTTTCTTTCAAGGGCAGAGGAGAATTTAAATATGGAAAAATTCCTGACATTAAAGCAAGGGAGCTTATCAGTGAAGGAATATGTCAATAAATTTAATCAGTTAGCAAGGTTTGGCTTGGAGTTGGTGAACACGCCAGAGAAGAAAGCTTTGAGGTTCGTTAGAGGCTTGAATGAACCGTTGCAAGGGTTGGCTATGACCCACATCCCTATGGGAGCCACCTTTGAAAGGCTAGTAGAAATGGCACTTATGCATGAGGATAAGGCAGTTGAAAAGAAAGGGGATCAGAAGAAACCCCAAACAGCAAAATAAGAAGGGTGGTAAAAACAATAATGGCAAAGGGAAGAAGAGATGCTTCAATTGTGGGACACCTAGCCATCTAAGCAAAGATTGTAGAAAGAAAAAGAAGACTGGTTGTTTTCATTGTGGAGATGCGGGACATTTGGTGAAGGACTGCCCAAAGAAGGGGCAGAGGGCAGGGTCTACCTCGGGAGGACAGGTGCAGGCTCTTATGGCACCAGGGCAGGCAAGGGGGCAAGTTCAGGCTATTGCGGCCCCACCGCTGTAAGAAAGAGGTAGAACAATTTCTGTTGAAAGCTTAGTTTTTCTGTTTGATCATCCTGTCCGTACCTTATTCGATTCTGGCGCATCTCATTCGTTTATTTCTGCATCATTAGTTGAATTACTACACTTGAACACCAGTTTAGTAGAGGATCCCTTGGTTGTTTCAAATCCAATTGGGGTTCGGCTCATTTGACCATGATATGTTTGGATTTGAAAATCTCTATACTTAGCGTTGAATTTAGATGTGATGCTTATGTATTGGGCTTCACGGGCTATGGGATAATTTTAGGAATGGATTGGCTATCTAGAAATGGGGCCATTCTTGATTGTGAAAGGAGAGTAGTTAGGCTTGTGACTCGCCTTGGTAATGCTCTCGACATCTTTTGTAATCCCATAAATCCCGTTATGCTAAGTTATCTTGAATCGCTTGACGCGTCTGTAGAGAATCTACGATCGGTAGAGGTGGTCCGGGAATATCCGGATGTGTTTGAGGAGGTGAAGGGATTACCTCCAAAGCGGGAGATAGACTTTTGAATTTATCTTGTGGATAATGCTAAACCCGTATCTTTGCCAGTGCGCCACATGGCTCCTCGTGAAAGGAGGGAACTCAATAAGCAAGTGAAGGAGTTGCTTGAGAAGGGGTTCATAAGACGTAGTATATCGGAGTGGGGTGCTCCAGTAGTATTTTCTACAAAGGCGGATGGGTCCCTTAGACTTTGTGTGGACTATAGAGAACTAAACAAGCTTACTAAAAAGAACCGACACCCACTGCCGAGGATTGACGATCTCTTTGATCAGTTAGTTGGCGCCTCAGTGTTTTCGCAGTTGGACTTAGCCACTGGCTTTCATCAACTGAGAGTGGCCGAGGGTAGTATACATAAGACTGCTTTTAGGACTCCTGATGGATTCTATGAATGGCTAGTGATGCCCTTTGGTTTGACAAACGCCCCCGCATATTTTGTTGATTTGATGAGTAGGGTGTTTAGGGAGTACCTTAACAAATTCGTGGTAGTCTTTGTGGATGACATCTTAGTCTTTTCTAAGAATGAAGAAGAGCATGCCCTACACCTTAGGGAAGTGTTGGAAACCCTACGAGCGCATAACCTTAAGGCAAAATTTTCTAAGTGTCACTTCTGGAGGAAAGAAGTACGGTTCTTAGGGCACGTGGTTTCCAAGGAAGGGATAGCAGTGGATCCCGCAAAGGTGGTGGCCATCCAAGATTGGAAGGTCCCTAAAAATGTAACCGAAGTAAGAAGTTTCTTGGGGTTGGCTGGCTATTATAGGAAGTTTATCAAAGACTTCGCAAAAATATCAGCTCCATTAACACGGTTAACGAAGAAGAACCTGGTTTTTACGTGGGACGAAGATTGTGATGATGCGTTCCAACGTTTAAAGAGAGCCTTAACTTCAGCCCCAGTCTTAGTGCTGCCAGACGGGGATAAACCGTTTATCGTCTATACTGATGCTTGTGGGACGGGACTTGGCGCGGTCCTCATGCAAGAGGGAAGAGTAATAGCCTATGGTGGAAGGCAGTTGAGGGTTCATGAAAAGAATTACCCTACGCATGACCTTGAGTTAGCTGCAATTGTTTTTGCGCTTAAGTCTTGGCGTCACTATCTTCTTGGTGAGAAATTCGAACTGTTCACTGACCACAAATCATTAAAATACTTATTCTCTCAGAAGGATTTGAATTTAAGGCAGCAACGGTGGATGGAATTCTTAGCTCCTACGATTTTGAAATAGCATATACCCCGGGAAAGGGTAACGTGGTAGCAGACGCCTTAAGTAGGAAAAGGTTGTCCTTGAGTCCGTTGTTTGTTGAACGACGAAGCTTAGAATTCATCTCCATGTTTGACTTTAGACCCTCCGTTGACCTAGTACCTGGTTTGTTAGCATCCTTGGAGGTTAGACCTACACTTCTAGGACGAGTTGGCGAGGCACAGCAAGACGACCCACAGTTGGTTGAGATAGTAGAAAAGCTCAAAGGAGGGGAGTCGTCTAGCCATCTTCGTAGGTATACCCTAGACGATATGGGTTGGTTACGAAGGGATAATAGACTTTGTGTACCACAAGACGAAGACTTAAGGAAGGCCATTCTTGATGATGCTCATCGCTCAAAGATAACCATTCACCCCGGAGGAGACAAGATGTACAAAGATATGAAGCGGGTTTTCTTTTGGGCCGGTATGAAAAAGGATGTGGCCGAGTACGTCGCTAGATGCTTGGTGTGCCAACGAGTAAAAGCGGAACAAAAGAAACCCGGTGGGTTGCTTCACCCATTGGAAGTTCCACTATGGAAATGGGAAAGCGTCTCAATGGATTTTGTGGATGGATTACCAAGATCAAGGAAGGGTAATACGGGAATTTGGGTTATAGTAGATAGACTTACTAAGAGCGCCCATTTTATTCCTGTGAAAAGTAAGAGGACTGCTCCGTGGTTGGCTTCTGTATACATTAAAGAGATAGTTCGTTTGCACGGTATTCCTTCTAGTATAGTAAGCGACCGTGATCCCATCTTCACTAGTGAATTTTGGAAGAGTTTACAAGAGGCGGTAGGGACTCTGCTATGTTTGTGCACCGCATATCATCCTCAGACGGACGGCCAGACCGAGAGGGTGAATCGTATTCTAGAGGATCTTTTAAGGCTTTGTATCCTAGACTTTGGGGGTACATGGGAAGAGCACCTTCCGTTGGTAGAATTCGCATATAATAATAGCTTTCAGTCTAGTATTGGCACGGCACCTTTCGAAGCTCTTTATGGAAGGCCTTGCCGTTCGCCTACATGTTGGTGGGAATCTACCGATAAAATCCTACTTGGGCCCGATATGGTTAGGGAAACCTCGAAGAAGATTGATTTGATTCGAAGGAGGATGAAAGCAGCATAAGATAGGCAGAAATCGTATGCTGATAAGAGGAGGACAGATCTTGAGTTTGACATCGGGGACATGGTTTTTATCAAAGTATCTCCGTTACGGAATGTTGTTCGCTTTGGGTCCGTTGGGAAATTAGCGCCAAGGTTTGTAGGGCCGTTTCCTATAAAAGACAGGATTGGGAAGATGGCGTATAGGGTGGAGTTGACTGAGAAACTTAGTGGAGTACACGACGTATTCCATGTATCACATTTGAGGAAGTGTTTGCACAAGACCACGGAGGTGGTAGAGCCGAGCTTGCTTAAAGAGGTGGAAATAGAGCGTGATGCAACAATTAGACGAGCTCCTACATGCATTCTTGGGTCGGAGATCAAAAAGTTGAGGAATCGAGAGGTCAGACTAGTTAAAGTGCAATGGGGAGATGATGAGAGCAACGCTACTTGGGAGACAGAAGAGAAGATGCGTTCGTTGTACCCTTTTCTTTTTGAGGGTAAGTCTTTTAATTTCTCCTTTATCGCTTATCTTATTTTATCTTTAGTATGTCCTCTCATTAGTATCTTTGACCTTTAGTTACGATAATCCTATGGTTGAAACATGTGTTTGAGACATGTTATGTATGATGGATGCAAAATGGATGCAAGTGTTTGCTAGTGGTTGCTCGTGGATGCATATATACACACACTTTAGGCACTAGATCGGCTCAGTCACTACATATTGCATATTGCATAAATGAATGTATTTAGTATAATGGATGTATAATGGTTGTACCATCATATAGATGCTGCATTCGGTTGAATGGATGTGCACGCATATAGAAGTAGTATGTAAGCAATTAGGATCTTTTGCATACATAATGGATGCATGGCACTATCATGAATTGCATCAAGGAGGTCAACTGAATCAGTGGACCGCCTGATTTTGCATTAGATACGGACATATACACACGCTATGCATTTAAACATAAAAGCATTAGAAGTCTAGAAGGACAGTGGATGCTAGTGTTTGATGATTGATTGAATGTTAGGTTAAACATTCTTCTTGACTTGAAGATTTCGGGGTCGAAATCCTTTAAGGAGGGGAGAATGTAACACCCCGTAAATCAGTTAATACTAATATTCACAAATGAAAGAATAATTAATTTCAAATATAAGAATATTGGGAAACGGGCTGCCCCATTGTGTTCGTCTCGGAAAAATACGCGAAATAGAGTCCGAGTTTTCGAAAATCGGAGTCCGTATGACCCAGATAAGGCCCAAAGAAGTTTTCAGAAATTTAAATTCAGATTTAAAAACAAAATTTTCAATTTTCAGAAGTGGCGGGAAAAATCCCGCCAGACCCAAGGGGTCGACTGGGGAGTCGACCTCCCCCCCCCCCCCCCCCAGGTCGACTGGGGAGTCGACCCTAGGGTCGACCTGGGAGTCGACCTCCCTGGTCTAGCCCAGGTGACCTGGGTGCATCTGGTTGGGTTTTCGGGCTGTGTTTTGAAGGCTGGACGAAATCTAATGGCTCTAATCTATTCTAGGGTAAATCTAATGGCCTAAATGCATCCTAACATCTATAAATAAGTGGGTAGACTCTAACCCTAAATCACTTGAAAAATTGGAGAGCTACCGACATGTCGTTGCCATGGAGTTCAGCGTAGCCGTCACAAACTAAAGAAGAAGGAGAAAGCCTAGCCTACAACTAAATCTACTCAACAAACAAATTAAATCAAAGACTCTTTCTATTTCTCTTCTTTAAAATAGTGAGTATGATGAATCTCACAATATTATTATAAAATAATTTGATTAAGTTATGAATGGATCACAAGAAAGTGATATGAATTGTTATGTATTTGTAAATTATGTTGTGGATCTCTTGTTATGCTATTATGTTATCATATATATGTTGTTATGTTGTAGTGATTATGTTGTAAATAATCCTATGCTATGTCATATGTGATTAATCATGCTATGCTATGTTATAAATCATGTTATGCCATGTTGTAAATCATGCTATGCTATGTTGTAAATCATATCATGCTATGTTGCAAATTATGATATGCTATGTTGTAAATCTTATATATGTTGTAGATCTCATATTATCACATATGTTGAAATACTTATGTTATATGATAATGATGTCATGTTAAGTTGTGTTGAATCATACAAGTTGTAAAGTCATGATGTTATTATTTATGCGAATTGGATCATGTTTAAAGTTTATGTTTTTTTTATAATAGATCTTGATTATGGGAATTTGCCTATTGAGTTAGGTGTACCCATATACATGAATCTACAAATTAATTGGATCTTGAATATGGGAATTTGCCTATTAAGTTAGGTGTACCCATATACATGAATCTATGATTAAATGAATTTTGATTTTTGGGAATTTGCCTATTGAGTTAGGTGTACCCATATAAAACCATATTTTTGATTCACACATGTCCTATACAAGTTTATGAAATTTGATCAAAATCATATTATGTGAATTATGAATAAGTTGACACCCTTAGATCCATGACATGTATAACCTTATGCAAGGTGTAATTTTGGATGTATGCAAGTTTCACCCCTTGTAATGATTTATTTAATCACATATATATGTTGTTGTTGTGAATATTTTCTTTTATGCTCTGAGTTAGACTAATCGGGTCTAGCATACATTTTGCGAATAAACGTTCAAACGTGGGGTAGGGGTAATATTAGGAAATTAATAAATTGGGGTGCAATTGATATGATTTTGCATGCCTTAAATGGATGTCCATAATTGAGTCAATTATGGACATTGCTAAATTTGGAATTAATTAATAATTCAAGTAGGGAATTATTAAAATTGGGGAAAGTGGATTATTAATAATAATCAATGCTTAGGACACGAGGTTGGACCCGTTTGTGACGTAAACCTGCCCGGACCCGCCCGGCAAATCCAGTAGTCACAAATGTCGGCCCAATGTGAGAGGTCCTAGGCCCAAACTAAAGCATAACAGTTGTAAAGACACGAGGTTAGACTCTTTTATGGTATAAGACTGCCCGGACCCGCCCGGCAAATCCAGCTGCCATAAATACCAGTCTAATGTGAGAGGTCTTTATAAGGTTATGGCCTTAATGAATTAAGAAATACTTAGCCAGATAATCATGTAAGGTGGGACATGGGGGTTAAGTAGGTGCCTTGGGTGGCATGAGAAATCTAGTGGTTGCCTTTAGAGGCATTTGAAATACGATTAGACTTAACCAAATACACATGTAAATGAACATGACTAAGTGGGTTAAGTGGATGGACTAATGGGACAAGCTTAGGTGGAATGCTTGTGGGAAATAATGGGGGGCCATTTCAACCAGTATCCCAAAACCTATCTTTGTGGGCTCGACCCAAGTCGAGGACGGGACACACATACTGGGTTTGACTATAAGAGGCCAAAACAGGGAGCGGTGGCAACGCAAGTCCAACGGGTTTCATATGCGTGTGTGGACCCGGGCTGGTAGGTAAGACGTTGTTGCATCGTGTAGGTATAAGCCGTGCATCTCCGTTATATCGGGTTGCCACTTTAGGGGAATGATACACCCCACTGTGGGGCCAGCACGTGTATCTACGAGTAGGGAGTCGATCGAAAAATGGAAAGTGGGGTACACCTAGTGGAGATAGGGGCAGGCGGCACCTATGTAGTCAGCTAGGAGTACGTAAAGCCATTATGAAAGTTTCTAAGTGAAGCTAAGTGGGATCAATCTTTAGGGTGACTGGTGTGGTGCAGTATAGTGTTTATCCTTTAGTATTTAGGAGCGCCTATAACGTTTCCTTTAGCGATTGTCTATGTCCTTAATCTACTCTTTCATAGACATTTCCTTGTTTTCCAGCTTATGCCTTAGTCCAGTTATTTTGATAATAGTATTGTAGAATTATCATACTCGCCAGACTTTAAGTCTGACCCCCTCTTTTCCATCTTTTTTTCTCCCTTCAGGTCCTCAGGTTGGGCCAAGTTCCAGTGGAGTCTGATTGGATTGCTTATCTATTGGAAAGCTTGGACTGCTGAAGTAAAGTCCAGCTTGTTATCTTTCTTTTTAATGGCTATTTATGTAATGGGATTATGTACTTGTTTTATCAAGATAGATATTGTACTTGACTTTGATTATGGTGTTATGATGTAATCAAACATGTTTTGACTTCTGCTGCAATTGAAATAAAGTTTTTAAATTTCCAAGTACTATTTTATATCTGTCTTGTTGTAATTTTACTGTTCTATATTCACCTAAAACCTCCATAGAAGTTAATGCATTCCCTTTGTGAGTGACATTAATGGACGTGGGGTGTTACATTAATTAATTAAGTTTTGTAATTAAATTGGTTTAACTTGTCCAGGAAAAGAGAACGGACGAGAATAGGAAAACCGAAGGAGGAGTCAAGGTCGACCTATACTGCTTTGAAAGTAATTAGACTAATTGGTTTAAAAATAACTATTAATTAAAGAATTAAATTAAAATCATATACTAAGACGTTCTTTTCTTTTATGTTATGAACAGGAGCAGCATTGAACATCAGAAACGTAGGATGCTAGATAAAATTGGATCGGCTCTTAATCTTGAGCAAATATAAACAAGTAATAATTATTTTAAAGAAATAATTAGATTTTTAAAATGGTATATATCTAAAATGGTATAGATATTATCTTCGCTAACAGAACTGAGCCAAATAAACCACGTTGGGAGCAGTGTTTAATACTACGTTTAGAGACTGACTTGGACTGAACCCGAGAATGTTGAAATCTGTTTTTAAATTAAACAATCGTTTAATTTAATGGGAACCAGATCGCCAAATGAAATCAAGGTGAGTTAAACTCACTCAGTTCTTCCCATTTATATTTTATATAAATTGGATTTTTATTTTGTGTGCTCTACTTGTTGATGGTTGCCTGTTTGTTAAATTATATATTCATTTATTGATTTAATCAATGAAATTAAACTATGTTTAATTTCAGTGAAATACCAAATCGTTATTTTAACGATAGGATCCAATAGAGGTAATTTACCTTGTTGGTCACGTTTATAAAATAAATGTGTTTAATTGTTTGAATTGTTTTGCTGATTGGTTGATATTATATAGTCGTTATTTGTTGTTATAGAAAATAACAGTTAATGGAATTGATTGATCTGATTTGAGATAACCATTTGAATATAGGGAAGAACAGGTTGGAGGGATCCAAAGGGATTCCTCAAATATATTCTTTATCTTCATATTATCATATATGAACTGTCTTGATTGGGATTTGATTATTGATAGTTGACTGAAAATTCAACAATTGTTTGGTTTAAACCAATGGGCAGTATTGGTTGAGTATTGTGCAGCATATGGCCGATAAAATCAATTCTTTTGTTTATATTGATTTACCGTCTGGTGGATCGATAGAACTGAAGTTATAAAATTTATTTTATAACTGGAGATAGATTTTTAAATATGTATATTATTTTGAGTTAAAGGTTTTAAAAGAGAAATAAATAATTATTATTTAATTTAGAATTAAATTATTAATTGATTTTATAAAGAAATTCCGACGTTAATCAGGATGATAAACAAGTGATTAGAAATTAACCTAACAGTTAAATTTGGATATTGTTTTATTAAGAATTATTTAAATGGAATTACTTAAATTAATTACATTATTAATTAATTTAAAAAGAGAGAACTAATTGGAATCTTTAACGAGATAACCGTGTTTAGAGTTAACTAAATTAACCATTGTTAACTGGAATGAATTATTAAATTAGTTTGTTTGGATTAATCCAATTAAATAGTCTAAAGAATATTTGTTTAATTTTAAGAAGATATTTGAAAGGTATTAACTATTCATTTTAGTTAATTAACGAATTAACTATTTTTATAGAAATTAATGATCGAGGTAAATTATTATTTTAATTAATAATAATTTAAAAAAATACCTTTTTAATGGAAATTCATTTAAAAGATAATTGGAGTTGAAACCAAATCTAGCGGATGGTGGAAGGAGTTTATGTACGGGTTTTATATTTAAAAACCAATTTTTTATAACAAAGTTATAAAAGGAATTTCAAGCGAATACAATAGCTTGAAATAAATGTTACTTGATTATATGAATTAAGTTAAAGGAGATTGGGATAAAATGGTTTATATAAAACCAGAGTTAGATAAATGAATTTTAAAGTGTTAAAGCGTTAATTTTGCATTAACGTTACGTAATAATGGGATTAAGTGAAAGTGGGAAATTGAAATGGGAATTTCAAGCGGGAAATGGTCGAGAGGTTTTGAAAAGGAGTTGGAAAAGTGAATTCCATAAAAGAAGTGGGTCGTAGGATTTTGTAAATAAATCCGAATTATAAAATGTGTTTGTTTAAAAAGGTCGAGGTTAAAATGTGGTGTTAGCCTACTTTGTAAACTAGGCTATACAAAGTCAAGAAGTTAGAAGATCAAGTAAACAAAAGACACTCTGTTACACATCCGGTTCGGATCGGAATTACAGAGGTAAGAACAGAAGAAACACAAAGCAAAAAGATCAAGCCGGATCGGACCGGGCGTAATCAAGGAAAAGCAAAGCGAGATGAAGTGAGAAAGGAAAAATTCAAGCCGGATCAGATCGGATGGGATGATCCGATCCGAACCCCATCTAATTGCCAATCCGATCCCAGAAGTTCCCAGCCGCTTCACTCCATGATCTCCTGGATATTCGGGGCGATTACACCCACTTTCTACCCACGATGGCCACTTACCTGATGCACTGGCAACACCAGAACTCGCCCGATCCCGAAAGCCATGGGATGGAGACCACGTGTCCCCGATCCGAACCGGATCCTGAAGGAATTCCCACCTATAAATAGACCCCCAAGAATCGTTTGAAGGGATCTTTTGGCACTCTAAGAGTTCAAACATCTTTGAGAACCGAATTCCAGCACTCCAAACAATTCAAAATCATCATTCAAAGTGTATTTTGAGATAATTGAGTGAATGTATATGAAAATTGAGTGAAATTAAGTGAATATCCCATTGTATTTTTGTCTACATCATCAAGCAAAGTGATTATAAAGTGGACGTAGGCTTTTTAACGCCGAACCACTATAAATTTTGTGTCTCTTTTTTATTTTCGATCTCATTTCATTTTAATTTTAGTCAATTTGGGTGTTAGAACCACTTTTTGGCCTAACATTTTGGTGCTTTCACTGAGAAGAATTTGAATTCTCTGTTTTTCTGGATTATCATTCTACTTTTTGGACCGTTGATTTCAAAGAAGTTAATCCCCAATTTTCGACGCTTTTAAACGCTTGTTGGTTGATTGTTGAAGAACTATGGCCAAAGGAAAAGGCAAGGAAGTTCAAACCAGTCGAGGGAACGAAGTTGGTGAAGATCAGCAAAATCCGGTCGTGACGAGGTCTCGTGGGCAGTGTTCGGGAGCGGATCAGACAGGTTCAGGAAATCCGAACTGATCACATAGGGAGAGCTCCGATCCGAACTGAGTGAAAGATGTTGGAGAGGTGCACTCCCCCAACCCGATCCGATCCGGCCAAGGTATTTTGCTTCGATCCGATCCGACTCTAGGTGATGCTGGAACCTCTACTCGAGCCCCTCCAAATGCTCCGACTCCAGCCACCGGGACCAATGACCAGATCAATCCATCTTCACATGTCACCCAAGGAGATTTTTCGTGCCTTCTTGACATGCTTGAGAGCACTATGGAGGCTATGAGAATCCACGAGCGCACCAATATTGTGATGCAAGAGAATATGAGAATCATGAGTAGGGAAATTGTCTAACTCCGCAGACAAAGAACTCCATCCCCGGTTCATCATACTGCAATGGATCAGTCTTCTTCTTCTGAGGAAGAACGGCCCCGTGAAAGAAGGCCGCTCGAACGACCTCGGAATTTGGAGAAAATGACTTTCGGATCTTTGGGATCCCGTGAGGATGCTGCTCGTGTACTAGGACCCAATGGTCCGAGCTTGAGAGAGCCTGTGCTATTACCAATGCGAGGATCCCATGTTTTGCCTAGAGACCCAAACCTCACCAACCCCACTCAGGGACAAATGCTTCAGCCCCTTCCTCCCGAGATCGACCGGGAACGTAGGGAGCAAAGCAGAGCAGAAGCCACTAGAAGAAGGAGGGTGTCCCCTGATCAGGAGCACAGAGGAAACCCGAACATCAGAGCCGGGGAGCCTGAACGACCCTTAACCAATGCTGATGGGCTATGGTACGCCAGATCATGTCTGAGATTCGAAACTACACCAATGAAGATTATGGCATTGAGCGAAGCCATACTCCCTTTACTGATGACATTCTTGACTTTCAGTTCCCCCGACGTTTTAATCTGCCGCAGATGGACAGATATAACGGGAGAACCGACCTGAGACAACATTTGATGCGATACGCATGGCTTATGAATGCTGTCGCTGCCCCTGACGCTGTGAAGTGTAAGGCTTTCCCGATTTACTTAGAAGACGTAGCATTACTATGGTTTACTCGACTTCCTCCTCGATCGATATCGAATTTCAAAGAACTAAGTGAACGTTTTATGAATCAATTCCGACTTCACGCCTGAAAGCCTAAGAATGTTATTGAATTATCGAGAATTAAGAAAGCGCCGGGTGAGTCCTTGAAGTCATATCTAGACCGCTTCAATTTAGCTGTAACAGAAGTCAGTGACCCGCATGAGTCTACCATCTTGATGGCCTTAATGGAGGGAGTTGATCCTGATTCAGAGTTTGGAGATTATCTTTCTGGGAAGGCGCCTCCCACAAGAGAGTTTTTTTATGAGAAGGCCAATATTCAGTTAAGACGGGAGGAAGCAAGGGAAAACAAAAGGAGGAAGTCTGGAGTGGCCTCAAAAGAAGTTGTTTAGAGTAATGTTGCCGTAAAGCAGTCTGGAGAAAGTTCTGGAAAAGTCGAAGTAAATGTGGGAAATAAGAATGGAAAAAATGATAATGGAAACGGGGGCAACAGCAACCGTAATGCGAATGGTAATAGGAGAAACAGGAACCGAGGAAGTAATTCTGACAAAAGACCCCGGTTCTAGACGTTTGAAAACTATTCACCGTTAAATGACACGTTAGAGAACATTTATTTGGACACGTACAATGTTCTGCAATACAAAAGACCGCCGCCACGAGATTCAACAAAGAAAGAAATTGCAACCGGAAAATTTTGTTTATTTCATGGAACTCATGGACATTCAACGAACGAATGCCGACACTTGAGAGATGTAGTTGTGAAGTTGTTACATGAAGGAAAGTTGGATGAGTATAAAGCTGCCCCAAGGGACAGGGGGCAAGGAGGACAGGCCCCAAACCAGAATCAGTCTGCTCCTAAGCCTACAATGCAACAGAAAGGCAAAGAGATTGTCATTAACACCATAGTAGGTGGACTCCATCCAGCTATCCACAGTTTCAGAGAAATGGACCAATACGTTAATGCAGTTAAGCACATAGATGTGGGCGAGTGCGATGATTTGGAAGATGTCACCCCTGTGAAACAGCAGAAGACAATGTTCGATGATGTAGTGTTCCGTAGCAGAGACGATACCGGAATCCATTCACCTACCGAAGATCCGTTGGTCATTACCACTACCATTGGACCAGCACTGGTTCATAAGGTACCAGTGGACAATGGAAGCTCTGTCAACATTTTGTTTAAGAAGTCGTTTGATCAGATGAAACTTGAGTCTGGAGATTTGAAGCCCTGTGAAGGTTGGATCTGAGGCTTCAATAAGGCATCGACATCTCCAATGGGGTATATGGAATTGCCCGTAACATTGGGGCAAGGGGATCATCGGAGAGTACGAATGCTTTACTTCGTAGTGTTAGATATCGATTCGCCCTACAATGCATTTTTGGGAAGGCCTGCCCTTGTAGAGTTCAGGGCTTGTATTGCACCATGGTGCTTATTGCTAAAGTTCCCACCTGAAGCCGGAACAGGAGTAATAAGAGGATATCAATTCTCCGGACGAGCTTGCTATATTGCTGAATTAAAGATGCTGATGAAGGGACTCAACATCGAGACTAAAGGTACCTCACCTCCTCCAAAGGAGGGTTCGGCGTATCAATTAGAGGGATCAGACCCGAAGGAGTTGCCCAGGGGAATGCCTGAAGACTTGGATCCCAGAGAAGATGAGGAACCTGAGGATAGAAAGGCAACTCCTAACGAAACGACAGTGGATATACCCATTGACGAAGCTGATCCAGCAAAAGTTTTGAAGATTGGATCCCAGTTGGATCTGCACCGAGCCAAAGAACTGACTGACTTCCTGAAGGCAAACCTGGATGTGTTTGCCTGGACCCATGCCGAAATGTGTGGGATATCACCATCCATCATGAGTCATTTGCTGAGCATAAACCCAAAACACCCGCCTGTAAAGCAAAAGAGACGTGTGCTGGGCCCAGAGAGGTCGGCAGCTCTGAAAGAAGAAGTGGAGAAGCTGAAAGAGAATGGATTTAATAGAGGTCCGACATATCTCGACTGGATATTGAATCCTGTTTTGGTAAAGAAGTCAAACGGAAAGTGGCGGACATGCATTGATTTTTCAGACTTGAACAAAGCCCGCCCGAAAGATAGCTTCCCACTCCCCAGAATAGACCAGCTTGTGGATTCGACAACGGGACATGAACTTCTTTCTTTCATGGACGCATATTCCGGATACAACCAGATTCCCATGCATGTGCCCGATCAAGAGCACACGAGCTTCATTACAAATTTGGGGTTGTATTGCAATGTGGCCATGCCGTTCGGATTGAAAAATGCTGGAGCTACCTATCAATGCTTGGTGAACAAGATGTTCTATAATCAAATAAGGAAGACTATGGAGGTTTATGTGGACGATATGCTTGTCAAATCAAAATAGTCCTCCAGGCATACGCAAGATTTGGCCGAGATGTTCGATATCCTGCGAAAGTATCGGATGAAGTTAAAACCTTTGAAGTGCTCGTTTGGGGTGGCGTATGGAAAGTTTTTAGGATTCATCGTGAGCTCTCGAGGGACTGAAATCAATCCCAGTCAAATAGCAACGATAAGGAACATTGAGGAACCAAGGAGAATCAAAGACGTCCAAAGTCTTGCGGGGAAAGTGGTTGCGTTGAGTAGATTTATCTTCAAAGCAACAGACAAATGCGTCCCGTTTTTTGACTTGATAAAAAGGGGAAAGAAAAATTTCGAATGGACTCCGGACTGTGTTGAGGCCTTTCGAAATCTATTGGACTTACTAGAGAGACCACTGATTTTGTCGAAGCCAGTGGATCATGAAGACCTGTTTGTTTATCTAGCAGTATCGGCTTACGCCGTTAGCACCGCCTTGGTCTGGGAAGAAGACAAGGTGCAGAGGCCGGTATATTACGTAAGTAAGAAATTGACAGCTGCAGAACGTAACTACCCAAGGATTGAGAAGCTTGCTTACAGCCTTCTAATCGCCTCCCGAAAACTTCGCCACTATTTTCAAGCTCACCCAATAACCATATACACTGATCAGCTTCTGAGACAGGTGTTGCAAAGACCCGAAGCATCGGGGCGGTTGATCAAGTGTAATATTGAATTAAGTCTGTTTGATTTAAATTTTCAACCGCGGAGATCGATCAGGGGGCAAGCTCTGACTGACTTTATAGCAGAATTCACAATTCCGGAGGAGGAGACAATCAACGACAAGGTGGTCAAGTCAGAGGAGGAATTAAAATTAGATCCATGGAAGTTGTACACAGACGGAGCCAAAAACGACCGAAGGTCCGGAGCGGGGGTCGTCTTAGTTACTCCTGAAGGACAATCGTTGTATTATGCTCTACGACTAGAATTTTCAGCGACCAATAATGACTCTGAATATGAAGCCCTGATTGCCGGGTTGAAACTTGCTAAGGAATTCGGAATAAAGGCATTGGACATATTCTAGGACTCTAAAATATTCATCTGCCAAGTGCGAAAGGAGTTTGTGGCTCGGAGACCTCGACTTATTGCCTATCTTGGGAAAGTGGAGGAGCTGTTGAGCAACTTGGAACGGTATAACATAACGCATATCCCAAGAGCTGAAAACCAGAAGGCAGACCGGCTAGCAAAGCTGGCTAGTTCCGACAATCTGGAGGAAACCGAAATAATTCCAATTGAAACGTTAGGATCGCCAAGTTTTGAGTCGATGGAAATTGAATTAGCTCTCGAAGCAGAACCGGAGAGGGAGTCGTGGATGACCCCAATCAAGAATTTCCTTAGAAATGGAATACTCCCACCAAAGAAGAGTGAGAGGCGAGCCATAGTTCGTAAAGCTACCAGATATATCCTTCAAGATGATACCCTTTATCGGCAAGGATTTTCTATGCCCCTGTTATGATGTATAGCGCACGACGACATCAAGCATGTACTAAGAGAAGTACATGAAGGTGAGTGTGGAGATCATATGGGAGGTCAGACCTTAGCAAAAAAGGTATTGCGGTATAGGTATTTCTGGCCCACAATTAATAAAGATGCAGCCGATTATTCACGATGCTGCGACAAATGCCATAGGTTCGCCAAGATCCACAGAGCACCACCAACCCTGCTAAAGTTGATGGTGAGTCTGTGGCCATTTGCCATGTGGGGAATTGACATCATCGGAGTTCTACCAATTGCAAAAGGAGGAGCGAAGTATGCAATAGTCGCCGTGGACTATTTTACGAAGTTGGTGGAAGCTGAGCCCTTAACCAAAATCACAACGAGAAAGGTGATAAGTTTCGTGGTTAGAAATATTATATGCCAATTTGGGATTCCAAGGACCATTATAACTGATAATGGAACCCAGTTCGATGGTGCCGAATTCAGAAATTTCTGCCAGAAATACAAGATCGACAAGCGGTATACTGCGGTCGCCCGTCCACAGTCGAATGGGCAGGTACAAGCAATAAATAAAGTCATCCTCAAGAAACGATTAGAACGTGCAAAAGCAAAGTGGGTGGATGAATTGCCCTTAGCTTTGTGGGCATATCGGACAACGTTTAAGACAGCAACCGGTCATACTCCTTTCTCTCTCTCATTTGGCTCAGAAGCAGTAATCCCGGTAGAGCTTGAAGTTCCCTCTCACAGGGTGACGTATTATGACCCGATGACGAATCGAGCACTCCTCCTCGAGTCCCTTGATGAAATCGAAGAGAAAAGGGATGAGTCAGACTTGCGTGCGTCAAGACATCGACGTCAGATGGCACGCTATTATGACAAGAAAGTTCGTTTTAGAACCTTTGAACCAGGAGATCTGGTGCTAAAGCGAGTTTTTCCATCCCTTCCTCACCTCGGTCCAAAGTGGGAAGGACCATTCATCATCCAACGGAAACTTGAAACAGGAGCCTTCAAGTTAACGACCGTAGATGGCGAAGAAGTGTCTAGGGCTTGGAATGCCCAACACTTGATGCGATATTTGAATTAGGGATGTCGTATTTTCTTTTGTTTTCTTATGAACTCTGTAAAAAGGCACGACTTGCCTTAGAAAAGTCTGTTGATACGAACAAAGAATTATAAAGTGGATGTAGGATACGACTTAGCCGAACAACTATAAAAATATTGCGTGCCACTTACTTTCCTCCATAATTTATATCTTCATCTGTTATTCTATTATGACTGTGGAATATGAAATGTTAAATTAAAATCTGAAAAGTTGAAGATGACTTATATGCAGGAACAAAGGCAACGACTGTTTGCGCAATAAGACATAAAAGAATGGGAAGACGACATTCTTAACTCTAACTCTCAAGAATTGAGAGAGAGTATAAAGGACGGGAAGACGGCGTCCTCTGAGGTGTGAAGGTGCACCCAGATGAGAGACTGCCTCAGCAAGTACTCTAACCTGAATATAAGACATGAGAGTATAAAAGACGCCAGAAAAGAACAGGCACCAATGACAAAAAGAATGTGACCCCCGTCAGAGAATCGGGGACATCCGGACTTTTTAATTTAATCTTGAATAGTTTTTCAAGACCGACTGGGGGCATATATGTGCTTACATATTCCCCCTCACTATGACTCCATTATACGACTTTTGTAGGACATGCATTTGCATTTTTACATAAGTAATGAACTGACGACTAACAGGCATTGCAGGAAATGAATTATTTGTATTTATTTACAAATGCATGAATTTGTATAGGAAAACAGGCTAAAAGAAGATGCGAGGGCCACACTCGTTGCAACAATTGTGAGCCAACTAAATGCTGAAACAAAGCAAAGCTCTTCATCACTTAGACTTTGAAGTGGACTTGGACTTCTTAGTAGCCTTCTGAGCATCCTTCGCCTCTTTTTCAGCATCAGATAAGATGCGCCTTTGTTTTTTCTTCCCTGAGGCTGAAGTGCTGGAATCGGTCGACTTTTTTCCGGGTGGCGGAACGCTAGAATCAAGAGAAGACTTTTTAGCAAGTTCTTCTGTAATAGATCTAGTCGAAAGCTTAACAACTAACCTTGATCTAGCATCCACTACTGCGAGAGGCCTAAGACTTTCGGGGTCTAGGTCTTCAACTTTAAGCTGCATGCGCTTGTCTTGTTCGGCTTTCAGTGTAGCTAAAGTAATGTCATCGGCGCTTTTTGATTCCCCAACTATAGCCACCTCAGGGTCCTCCTCATGTCCTTCATCACCACCATCATCCTTTAAGGCGTCTATCATCTAGCCGTCGTGAGGAGCGTTAGTCTTACCCTTCTCTCTTTCATCCTTCTCCACTGACTTTGTTTCGGCAGTGGTTCCCCGGGGCACGTCCGCCTTCTCGGCCGGTTCAGCACCTGCGGAATGAGAAGTAACAGTTATCAACTCGGGAGAAAATAAAGGGCCCTTCATTGATTGTCCGACTATGCAATGGAAAGTGGAGCTTTGACGAATTGGGGTGAAAAGGTAGAAATACCTTCCGATGATTTCTTAGTCGGAGTAGTCGCCGCCTCTGAAGCCGATTCAGGAATTGGAGATAAAAAAGATGTCTGAGGGATCGCCGGGTTTTCGGGGTCGTATTCCTCTACTTCAGGAGTTTTAGCGGCAGTGGAAGAAGAGCCAACCTCCAAGATGTCCTTTTGTTTAGCCTTCCGCTTTTCCTCATCCATGGCGGCAGCAATTAGGCGACGCCCCTTGGCTAGACTCGCCGGCTCGTCATCTCTTAAATACTTTTCCATAAGTTTGTCCTCGTCGATGGAATCTACCTTGAGTTCTTTCTTTTCCCATTCAACAATTTGGCTCCATACACGAACCAAGGTAGTCGGATAATCATCGATCCAAGAGATGTTTTGGTAGCGGATTATATATGCAAAAAAATTCAATCAGTAATTCACCAAAGCCCTGCACATCGTCCTGAGCCTCCGCTAGTTGCTTGCGGGATTCTTCGGCCGATTTGATGACGCTTTCTACATTACCCTCCGTCAAGGCAGCCCTGTTCTCAGCCTCCATCAATTTGGAAGCCAAGTCATCATTTTTCTTCTCCAATTCGGTGTTCTTCTTCGCCAACTCGGCCTTTTCTCGCTCAAGGTCAGCATAAGCAAGTTGCATTTTGGCCACATCTGACTTGGCATCTTCCGCTTGCTTTTTCAGCTCCGAACGCTCTTGAGTATGGGACTCGAGCAAGTCATGCTAGCGTTTTTGTAAATCTTCAAATTGTTGCTTGAAGCTAGCAGCGTCCCGTTGAGCAACAGCAAGTTGAGCTTGTGTATCCTCGAGGTCTTTTCCTAAAATTTTTAAGGCCCTTGTATCATCTTCTGTGGTCTTCTGCATCGAGTTAGTATTCGTGATTAAAGTTCGGATGATTCTGGAAAGGTTGCATGAATACTTGAACATCTCTGAATATTGTTTCTCAATCGCGTCTATTTTTGCTTTGGCCTCATCTTCCCACCTCGAGGAAATAGGCTCAAGAGCAGGTAAAAAAGTCAAGTTCTCAAAGTAGTGATCAGGAAATTGCTCCTGCAGATATGCCCGCTTAACTGCAGTTTCATCATCCAACGGTGGAGGTGCAGGGAATGTCAGCTCGGTATCCCTGTGTGTGGAGGGCTCAATGGCCTCTTCATCCCTTCTAGGCTATTTAGCAGGAACCTTGCGCTTGCTTCGTGATTCGGTATCTCTCAGTGGGCTCCTTTCCCTACTGCGCTTTTCTTGAGAAGAAGTTGAGTCTTTTGATTGCGGCCTATCATCTTCTCGACGACCTTGGTAGCCCTTATATCGCTCTGGATCTGACCGAACGGGAGAGCGAGAGCGCAAGGACCGCGATTGATAAGAATCATAGGGCCTTCTGTCCTCCCTACCGCGACCTTCACGACGATCATACTCAACATTGTGAGGGGGTCTGGTCATGCTGCGACGTAGCTTCTTGATGTCATAGTAAGCATGAGACATTGTACATGCACAATAATGCAAGTGAAATTCAGAATCAGTATTCTCATAAGACGTAAGTGCTGTGAAGTGGGGTGCAATTGTGTTAAGTGCATCCTAAGTGGTGTCCCCCCTCCAACAAACCAGAGTCTGAAGCCGAGCCAGTGCGAGAGGGCTCTTTGGCCTTAACAGGAGTAGTCTCCTCCGAAGAAGTAAAAACTAAAGGATTTGTGCCAAAATCCTCGGAAGTGTAAATAGTGTCAGGAAGAGGGAGGTCTCCCAAGCCTTGAAATGTAGGATCATCAACAGTAGGGGCATCTCTTTGGGAAGCGCCTGTTGGCTGTTCTTTAGGAGATAGTGATTTCTCAGGAGAAACCACATCCCCAGGTGTGATGTACCCCTCTCGGTGCTTCTCAGGTAAATTAGCCAACTCATCATCTTGAGTCGAACTTGGAGAAGGTGAAGTTCAAAGTGGCACGGTGGGACCTTTCGAGCTCTCGCCCATTTCTGGAATTACATTCACCGGAGGGATATACACATATGGACCTGGCCCGTGACCTATACTACGGGTAATGGATAGCAGTCCGTGGTGATGAAGATATTTGTCCTTGAGGACCTCGTCGATAGTTAAAAACTTTTGATCACCATTAAGGAGCCGATGCATCCGATCAAAGAACACTTGACCCGATATCTGTTTTGGATTGTCAACTGCAAACAAAAAGAAAAACAGATTAATGTGGTGGCGTGGACATTCAGAGTCGAGGTTTAAAAAACCAGTGCCTTACTCGATTTTGTCCATTTTCTAGCACACCCCGGCTATTGCCTTACATAAAACCATTCCAGCTTGGGGTCGCCGGCCTTGCTACTGAATGGCGCTGAAATTATCTTTCTTTTTGGGACAGACTCGAAGTAAGAGAAAGAAGGAGTTTCTCGAGTCTGGTGCTTGAAGTTATAAAAGAAATGAACATCATCAAAAGTGAGCTCTATGCCTAAGATCTCGCGGTATGCTACATACAAGGTATGCAGGTAAACATAGTAGTTGGGATGCAACTGCATGAGGGCAATCCGCATTTGTCTTAGAAAATCGACGACGAAAGGAGAAAATGGAGGGATAACCCCAACCATGCACATTAATCGGGTGATAGCCATAAATCTCTCCGGAGGATTATGCGGACGGTCGGTTTTAGACGGCACCAGAGTATCTTTTTTATGTATCCCGTACTTCAAGCATATTCGAAGGAGCCTATCATAGTCAATTGTCGATTCGACAGAATCTTGAGGTGATTCCAATATGATGGCAGATTCAAATTCGTCAGGAGCTCAGGTATCTCCAACCCCTCCTTCCTCTTCGTAACCCAGAGAAGCTTCACTATCAGAAGATGTTCCGCTGCTATACGCCCCCACTTCATAATCTGATCCCTCATCACCCCATTTAGGGTCTGAGGAAGAAGATATGTCGTCAAGAGTAACTTTGTCGGATGTCTCTGGGACTTCTTTCTTTTCTGCCAGTCTAGAAGAATGTCTTTTGGCCATGATCACAAAACTATCGAAGAAGTAATAACAGAAGTTAGAGTAAATTAGCCCATGTCCCCCTATGCACGTGTGTGAACTAAAGTGTGTACGGTGTGTGTAGAAGATGTAAAGTTGACACTCGAAAGTGTAAGGCAAAATCTTGGCAACGCAATGATGTTAAGAACAGTTCTTGATATTTGTTTATGTTCGCGAGGCATTATCCTAACTGTCCATTAAGTTGAAGATTATTTGGCCAGTTAAACAAGTTCTTATGCATTAAGTTGGACTTCTCTTCGGTTCGGTTCGGATGCATTCATTAGGATCGGATCGGGGGCACAGCCTTGCCTTGGAATCAAACAAACATTGAAGCCCAAGGATCAAAGTCGGATCAGTTCGGAAGTAGGCTCCTCGAACGGTCCAGATCGAATTAAGTGACCTTGCCCCTCTCCTCCTTTATTTCACTTTTTGATCCGATCCGATTGCGAGAGTACTATCCGACCCGATCCAGTTAGTTGAGCTCTGTCTCCCTCTTCGACTTTTGCCCCGACTCGATTTGGCTTTCTAAGCCTTTTCTTCCTTTTCTTCTCCTCCGTCTTCCATATCTCCACGCTCGAACCAACACCCTATGCCCTTCATCTTCCCCTTCCTCTTCAGTCACAACCGAACTCAATCCCATCTCCAAAACCCTAGTTGGAACCGAACATGTACCATCTTCCACCTCCCAGCGCTTCGAGGTGATGGCGAAGCCACTAACGACGACGGCGAGGGAGGAGGAAGTCGCGGCGTCGAAGCCAAGCAATAACCACACTCAAATTGTTCAAATCGACCGCAAATTTCAATTGGAACCATTTATTACCAAGATAATTGAAGTTTAAAACCTACTGAGATGTTTAAATTGAAAATCAACGAGAGAATTTCAGAGTTTTGAAGCTTTCTGAAAGCTAGGGTTTTAGTGTAAAAACTGTCGAGAGAGATTAATGAAAGAAAGGGAAGAAGAAAGGAATGGATAATGAGTTTATATATGTATTCTCAATGACTAATCGTGCTCTCTGTCTTTTCCTCTCCCCGCTCGGACCGGGGTACAGGCCTACAAACACATTCTGGTCTGTTGGACCAGCCTTACGTAACACGAAGGGAGTCCCTCCGGATCGGGTCCGAACCGAATGGATTGAGCACAACGACTCAGTGTGCAAATTAAATTCAAAGAAAAATGAAGAAAAATATTACCTGGAGGAACTACTGAAAATCAGGAAGAGTTCTAAAAATTGTTTAAAAATAAAGAAAGGGATCCACACACTATGCAACATATATATAGACATCAAGAGACACAACTTTCTGAAATGACGTATCTTTATATATCAGTGGAAAAAACTTCCCAATGATTCAAAATGAAAGATTGATGCATAGATAACATCAAAGCACGCTTCGTCTTCAACAGAAGCATCCTTTGAGGGGGCAAAATGTTAGCCTACTTTGTAAACTAGGCTATACAAAGTCAAGAAGTCAGAAGATCAAGTAAACAAAATACACTCTGTTACACATCCGGTTCGGATCAGAATTACAGCGGTAAGAACAGAAGCAACATAAAGCAAAAAGATCAAGCCGGATCGGATCGGGCGTAATCAAGGAAAAGCAAAGCGAGATGAAGTGAGAAAGGCAAAATTCAAGCCGGACCAGATCAGATGAGATGATCCGATCCGAACCCCATCTACATGCCAATCCGATCCGATCCCAGAAGTTCCCAGCCGCTTCACTCCATGATCTCCTGGATATTCGGGGCGGTTACACCCACTTTCTACCCACGATGGCCACTTACCTGATGCGCTGGCATCACCAGAACTCACCCGATCCCGAAAGCCATGGGATGGAGACCACATGTCCCCGATCCGAACCGGATTCTGAAGGAATTCCCACCTATAAATAGACCCCCAAGAATTGTTTGAAAGGATCTTTTGGCACTCTAAGAGTTCAAACATCTTTGAGAACCGAATTCCAGCACTCCAAACAATTCAAAATCATCATTCAAAGTGTATTTTGAGATAATTGAGTGAATGTGTATGAAAAGTGAGTGAAATTGAGTGAATATCCCATTGTATTTTCGTCTACTTCATCAAGCAAAGTGATTATAAAGTGAACGTAGGCTTTTTAACGCCGAACCACTATAAATCCTGTGTCTCTTTTTTATTTTCAATCTCATTTCATTTTAATTTTAGTCAATTTGGGTGTTAGAACCACTTTTTGGCCTAACATGTGGTATTTTATAAGAAATTATTTAATTACCGAATTAAGGTATAATAAGGAAGAGTTTTTCAAAAGATATGAAGGTTATAGGAAACCCTATTTTGATTAAAATGGTTAAATGGAATTTGTATTTATATTAGAATGAAATGTGGGTTTGGATTAAAACTCGTATTTATCTTAGGATATGAACGTGTTGATCAAGGTATGAGAGGTAATTAAAATACCCCAGCTTGAACGACTTCGGAATTATCTGAGGAGGATATGAAATGGTAATGGTAAGAGGAGTTAGTAATAATTATTTATTTCATTTACAGAAATCATAATGCAACGTGCAATGAATTGGGAAACATATATACAATGAGAATTCTAGAGCGGAAAAGAGAAATAAAAAGGGGATTGCGTGAATTGTAACGTTATTGTGGAGATTTAAAAAGCAAATGTAAAAGTTAAGTTTTATTGAATAAGAATAAGCACTGGATGTTGTCATGAAATGAATAAAAGATATCTAGTAACATTGTTTAACGAGCAATAAGTTGAATTGATTTTCCGATATTAGATAATAACATGGCTAATGTTTTGAAAGTGAAATTTGAAAACTGGGTATGATATAGGATTTTCTAAGTATTAAAATGAATTTGTTTAAAAAGTAATCTTATGCTAAATAAGAAGTGAAAAACTATATTCATGATATCGATATATTTTAGAGTTTTAAAATTTACATTTGTTTTAATTAAAAGGCAAATTGATGTTGAATACTGAACCAGTGAACTCATGGGATTTACATGATTGAATCAGTGTTTATTTTGATAGTTAAATCACCGACTATCAAATCTGTCCAGTACGATTGTTGGTACGGAAAGACCGGGATCGAATTTATATTTGAAAACCATTCCGACCAACAAATACGTGGAGATATCAAAGGATGATCAAGATGGAGTATTGAAGACCGTAGATCTCTATAAACGGGGAAATTGCTTAAAATCTCTGTGTTGCAACGTAGAGATAAACTGTGGTTCTGTCGTGGTTGGAATCGACGGGTTGCAAGGACTACTCGCTACTGATCTACAGGGTGATTCCTTAGATGGGGTAGGAAGGTGCCTTCGGTTCATCCTGTTCCTGGATGACTTGTATGGACGGATGTTTGACAGAGTATTTCCAAAGGAATTACGTACGTTGATTTCTTCAAACGTGCCATAGTTGATGGCGTAGAAATGGTTTTTCTCAAGCCAAATAACTAGAGTATTTTTGTGGACGTCAATTAGTGATACTGGCGGATCTGATAATGTGGCATTCAAAGTAAAAGATGACCCGATGTTCAAAAGGAAATTCAAACCTCAAGCCTCATCAACTGGGAAATGACAAAAATTGGGCAGGCAGCATGGCTATGTGGGTCGCTCCCATTAGGGTGTATAATCGCCTATCTAGAGAAATTCCTTTTGCTTCTTTAATCTATTTTGATGCTGTCCCTTTTCAGGAAACCGTGGTTTGAGCCCAACCATTGGTGATATACATTCTATACACTCAGGTCGGTCATGTGTGGGCCAGGTTGCAAGACGTTCTTGTTGAACCCAGTGTATTCCCCTCTAGAGATACACTATCAGTAGGTGGTCCTATACCTTGTCACAGTCGGAATTCAATCTCCAATAAGTGCTGATGGTTTTGATTGTATACTATATATATGTGGAGCGTGAGATGCAAGCGTTCCGCTAGATTGATATCTACTTGTATTTAGACACTATTATAATATCAGAAAAGATATTGATTTCAAAAATGTCTTGGGTTATCGTAAGGTAAAATCCGTCCGTATTTATGTGTGGATTTGGTCTTACAATTATCCTTTTCTTTCGAAAAGATTTTTGAACTTTAAACGCAAGTTGGATGATTATCCTTAATACTGTGCAAGTTTTTCTCACTCTGGTTCACCAGACTGACCCGGTGTTTGTAATGCTCGGGTTAGACCGGGTTGTACAGGTTTAGGTTATCAGATGCTGCGATGTCCAGAAACGAGCTGGAAGAGTTCATACATATGATATTATATAGCTACTATTCCGCTGTGTGATTGTATCTGAGGATAGGTTATCATAACTTTCGAGATGTGTGATGTACTATGATGATATTGTAACTATTTTTAAAAGCTCTCAATAAAGTTTTATTTTTGTATTATATTTTGTTCCGCTGCGATCTGAGACTCTGATTCTGTGTTGTGATGGTTCTTCTTCTTCTTCTTCTATTCTAACTTTCTTTCTTATCTAACCCTCTAACTTCTTTCTAACAATCTATCCAGTGTTTTGGTGTTTGGAAGGTCGGCATGAGGTATGGTAAATGTATTTATGTCGAATTTCAGGGCCGAAAATCCTTGGATCATTACAAAAGATATTTATATAACTGTATCGATATTTTCAACCAATCAATTAGCAGTTCAACCAACCAATCAACACACAACAATCAACTAATATTTATCAGTCCAAAAAAATACGTTATAAAAATATAATTAGGAAGAGTTAGTGAGTATTACTCACATTGGACGATCATCGTTAAATAACTATAACTGTCGGTTGATTCTGACAGATAATTTATTTTGCTATAAATTGTAACGAGCTCCAGTTCACTCCCAGTCAATTCCATTGTGTAGCCATCGTTCATACGATTCCATCGGATCCTGTTTTGTTGAATTCCGATAATGTATGAGAAACTTATGAATTTTTTCAAGCTAACATGTTAAAATAAATAAACATAGATATATATTAATTAGGAAACTGGGCTTTACCCATTTAAATCCGGCCCACCCCATCATTATAAACCCACGCATGCTACTGTTCTTCCTTCTTCCACCAAAATAACTACTGTGACTTCCTATTGCTTGTTCTCCATTTTGGTTACTTCCTCAACCCTTAACTCGTCAAATATTTCATGATATACAAAGCCAAACACCGTTCGCCTTCTCTTCTAATCTCCGACACACCGACCCCCTTCTCTCCTCCGGACATCTTATAACAAAATCTGTGACCAGCGTGCCCTCTTCCAGGATCGACACAAAATTTCATGAGAAAAATACTAGTACGGGCGCCTGTTGCTCACGAACACTACACCACTTCCCAAAATGTAAATCGACACCCTAACCCCTAGTTATTCGCAACCCTAAATCCCTGTTTATTTTTGAGTATTCTGGAAACCGCATCGCGTTGTATAATACACATATGGATTTGAAGAGAATCCTTCAGAGATCGCAACGATGTTCCAGTTTTGATTTTTAGAAATTTCTATGAATTTATTTTGATTTTTCCAAGATAGAAAACTCACATTTTCCTAAAGAATGATGCGGCGGAAAATCCATTGACTGCTGAACTGAGAAATTTAGGGTTAGAGATAGTTTGGGGTATTTATAGAAAAGTTTTAATATTTATTTAATCGATTATTATATTTATTTTACTGAATCATTACTTTCATTTAGCATTTAAAAATTCATATGATCACATAAGATACCCAAAAATCATGAAAATGGGCATGCAGCTACAGTTCGACAATACGGAATCAACGAAACTTGTTTCATCGAATTCCGACTCCACATGCTCACATAGCGTATTTTTAATCATCAAAATACTAACTGTTTTTCACATTAAAAATCCGTACGGCCACACACTGACACCAAAAATAACGAAAATTGAAATCTAACAATTATTTAATATTGCAGATCCAACAAAATTAGTTTCGCCGAAAACGGATTTCGTTTGTAAAACTGGCTATTTTTGAAGCTCTAAATAAACCCATTTAAATATTAATATATTTAAAAATAATTAAATTAAATATTTACAAATAAATATTATCGTACATATTCATAATAGAATATTATTCGACTTCAAAATATACATATCTGGATTTACAACTCCATATTTCAAATCCCGGTTATTCGATATTCAATTTATATTGGAAAATCCATTTATAATATAAATACATCGCTATAAATTATAAAGGAACTCCATAGCGACTTTTCGAAAATTTGATTTGGACATAAATCAAAATCTACACGACGAAATCACGATTTTTCTCTTCCATTAGAAAAATATACTTCACCAGCTCTGGACGTTTCTTGTTTCATAGAAATCCGACTTAAAACGGATTCTGTATATTCGTTTAAAGTTCGAACCGCCAAATTACGAACTGTCGCGCCATTACGCACTCGATTATAATTATAATATAATTATACGTTCAACTGTCGTTTATATAATATATCCGTTAATATAATTCAACTTTAAACTGAATTATATATTATAAATGATCCAATTCACACAATGTAACGACCCATGAATTTTCGGTCCTGAAAATCGACATAAGCACAATTACCGAATCTCATGTCGCCTTCCAAACACCGAAAACACTGGAATGTTTATAGAAAGAAATTAGAGGGTGAGATAAGAGAGAAAGAAATGTCAGAATATAAGAAGAAGAAACAACACAGAGCCTCACATCGCAGCGGAACAAATATAATACAGAAATAAATCTTTATTGAGAGCCTTTAAAAATACTTACAGATATCTGAGTACATCGCACATCGGGACAGTTATAATAACCTGTCCTCATATATAATACACAGCAGAATAAATCCTAGATATCATACGTCTGAACACCTCCAGCTCGTCTTTGGACTTTGCAACATTCAATAACCTGGACCTATACCCCCAGGTACAACCCGAGCATTTCAAAACACCAGGTCAGTCCAGTAAACCAGAGTGAGAAAACACACCAAGTTTAAGAGTATCACAGTGTGATAGCCCATAAATTCCCCGGTAAGGAAAGCCCGTATTATCTTGAGAACACGACAAAATAGAACGCAAACAGAGGAATGTTTCATTGCTTATTACAACAATTCCATCAGAATACAAGAATATACAGAGAATGAATAAATATTACACAATTGACAGATATCAGAGATTTAAATTACATTTAAATACATCGTAGCGGAACATAATACAAAACACAACTAGAAGTAATACACGGATACAGAGCTTTTCGAGTATCGTTCCAGCCGTAAATCAGGATCCTGTGAATATAAATCTGCAAAAACCAAAACTACTAGCTGCCCGTGTCGAAAATAAGGGAACCTAGAGTTTAGGTTAAAACAATAAACTCCAGGTCAGTCATGTGACTGGTGTGAGAACTAAAACAGTTATTTAAAACTTTACTTTAAAAGAGAGTAATTCAAGGGACTACGCCGTATAACACAGAATGGGTTTCCTCCCAAGAACACTAGTGCATATAACAAAACAGCGCAATGCTTTTTGGAAAAATGAAGCTATTATAAGACCCAGGTCCCATCACACAATGCAACGCAAGCCGGAGGATAGGGTTTTCCCTTATAATAGCCAAACATGCTTGGTGCATTTAAAACAAATCATTTGATACTATTATAAGTTTATAGTGTCAAAACAATGTGACAATTTCAATCATAAATATAAATCATAGACGACATGGGTACCATATATCATGTCGCCATACTAGTCTCTACAAATAAAACCGAAATATCTCGTATTGGAAATTGGATTTCCGTCATGAGTCGAGGCAAGGGGCAAGATCCTCTCCACTTCGAGACACTCTAGCAAATGCCTCGAGACTACACACTCTAGGTAACCCCTGGGACCTCCAAGACCGGTCCTCCCTTACGTTTGTGGATTAATTATTCCTGAACACACGTTTCCCGACCCTATAGGACCTATAATTGAGGTGCCTCGCATCCAACAACCACAAAGGTGAAAATAATATAAATGTCAGCCAGTTTAAGCACTGACACCACCGTAGCTAGAAAGAAATGTCGTGCACTCCTTGGGTCCTTATCCCGTTTTTAACTCATACGGAGGTGTAAGGCTCGCGAATCCACGCTATAAACAAAGCTAGGCCACGTAGGCCGTGCTTTAATCATCAACCACAAGACTTTGCTTTTCAACAGAAGCCTTGATCATCTGCCACTTAGGCATGCCACACTGGCAATTCACTCCATGCGACTGATGTCCATCGATATACAACCTCTGAGCTCGTACGTCTCAGAGAAGGGCGTTAAGCAAGAGAATAAATTCTCCGCCGCCAAACAGATGTATATTTAATAGAGATCAATCAACACAGAATAAAATCCAATGTCAGACACACAGTCAATTTACAAGTTCGTTCTGGGTCTGAACGAAACCGGAGGCACTTTACTCGCATATCCATCGATCTCCAAGTACGTCTGGACGATCACCAACTGATTCCCTCATCTTGGGTGTACAGCCCAATCAAGATCATCAGTAATCACCCAAACGATGTGAAGACTTCCGGTCTTCCACCACCGTCTTCATCTTTAACATATCATCGAATCGGTTATTCAGAATGGGTATAAACCCGGCCTTTCTGAATAACCCATGTATATAATAAACGAATGTTACACAAACAGAATATATGCCTCATTCCAATTCATCAGTCACTAACCGTAAATTAGCAAGAGAACAATTCCCCAAATATTAACCCCGAAGGTCGAAACCAACATCAGATCAATACCCAGGAAACCATCCTTCTTAGCTAACCTACAGTTAGTTTCTAAATTTCACATTCTCAGGGAAAGGTTCCCACTAATTTTATCAAAGATAAATTCTTCTAAATTTATTCTTTAATCTTCCTTTGGATATCATCTCAAACCATATTATGGTTTTCCAAACTAGTCGGGATTAGCGGACCACACCGAAGTAATTATTTATTTTATTTCCCAATCCCAACCTATTTATTCCACGGAGCAAAACTGGTAATATTCCATTTCTAACACCACGGTGTTATCGGTAATTATTAATTACCATTTCATGTTCAAATCTATTTAAAGATTTAACTATCGCTTTGGAGCAAAACTGGTGATACTCCGTTCTCGATCATTTCAATCTAATTAAAGATTTCATTAAAACTCCACTTAGTTTTAATCTTTAACTGGGTCAAAGAACCGATGTCATTTAAAACACGGTTCACGATAAACCCAAAATCACAACCCATTGTTAATCGGGTTAAAGAACAGGTGTTATTCAAAACACCGCTCACGATAAACCCAAAAACCAATTTAAATTCAGTTCCAATTAAATACTAATTAACTGGACAATTTCACTAAATCTTAATTAAAAGATTTATTCTTTTCTAAACTGGGTTCAAGAACAGTGTTATTGAAGACACCATTCACGAGAAACCCAAATCACATTCGATATTAAATACAAGGCTCTGAATAGAAAATATATCGGCTTATATTCAATACCAAATTTTGAAACCAACAAATATCGTATTGGAAATAACGATATAAATATATCTTTCAAATTTCCCCAACCATATCTGTATAATCACGGAATCCAACATCGAAATATTCCGAAGATAATTTCGATTCAAATCCATTCCAATTTATATATAGGAAATTCTGGTTATATTAAAACCATTCACAAGTCCAATTTATTTTATTTAAAAAAATATTGGATTATTTTTCTAGTTATAAACTAGTTCATTTTGATAAAAATATATTTTTATCCTTTCAAATATGGAATTTTTTCATCCCAGTTCTTTTTCAAATCATTTATTATGATTTTACACAAATTATAGATATTTTTAATAATTTTATCAAGGCCCGTACAATCGATTTCCAATAACGGTCGCCGAACTGCACTTACAGCGACCTTTTCCAAATTTGATTTGGAAATAGTTCCAAATCCAACCGTTAGATTTCAAATTTTTAATATTCGTTGGAAAGCTCTTTTCGATACAAACCCAATGGTTCCGGTTTTAGGAGAATCCGACGGTCGGATCTCCCGCAATATCTATTCGAAGTCAATGGTCGAAATTCACGAACTGCCGTGGCATTGCGCGTTCTATTCAGGCCATTATATATATAATATAAATATATTATATATATTTCGTCGATTTCCTTTTAAAACGTATTTTATAAATCGTTTCAAATTTGTTTCAAAAACAATTTCAACTTTCATTTCAAATTCAAATCAAAATTGAATTTCCCATTATAAATTCTTTTTACTTCCATTTCTATTTGATTTCAATTCAAATCGATTTCAATTCAATTTCAGTTCGTTTTCAATTCGATTTGAATTCATTTCAATTCGAATTCATTTTATATTCAATTCAATTCGAATTCATTTTATATTCAATTCGAATTCTTTTTATATTAATTCAATTCGAATTCATTTTTATATTCAATTCAATTTGAATTCATTTTATATTCAATTCAATTCGAATTCTTTTTATATTCAATTCAATTCGAATTCATTTTTATATTCAATTCAATTTGAATTCTTTTTATATTCAATTCAATTCGAATTCCTTTTATATTCAATTCAATTCGAATTCTTTTTATATTCAATTCAATTCGAATTCTTTTTATATTCAATTCAATTCGAATTTTTAAATCTCTTTTCAATATTCATTATAAAAACGAATATAATCGATATATGAGACGACCCAAACTTCCCCGGTAAGGAAAGCCTGGATATAATTGAGTACAAGACGAATCCGAACGCAAACAGGAGAACATTTCATTGTTTATTACAACAATTCCATCAGATACAAGAATGTACAGAGTATGAATAAATATACATTCGACAAATAACAGAGATTACAATAAATTACATAGCAGCGGAAAAATATACAAAAACACAACTAGAAGTAATGCACGGATACATAGCTTTCTGAGCATCGTTCCAGCTGTAAATCAGGATCCTATGAAAATAAATCTGCAAAACCAAAACTACTAGCTGCCCGTGTCGAAAATAAGGGCACCCAGAGTTTAGGTTAAAACAATAAACTCTAGGTCAGTCATGTGACTGGTGTGAGAACTAAAACAGTTATTAATCTTTATTTTAAAGTTCGGTAAATCAAGGGACCACGCCGTATAACACGGAATGGGTTTCCTCCCAAGAATACCAGTGCATAAAACAAACAGCGCAATGCTAAATAAAGAAAAATGAAGCTATTATAAGACCCAAGTCCCATCACATAATGCAACACAAGCCGGAGGATAGGGTTTTTACCTAATAATAGCCAAAGCATGCTTGATACGTTAAAACACATTATTTGATACTATAATAAAAGTATAGTGTCCAAAACAATTTCAATCATAAATATCAATCATAGGCGGCATGAATGACCCATACCACTATGTCGCCATACTAGGTTCTACAAATAAAACCGCAATATCACGTATTGGAAATTGGATTTCCATCATGAGTCGAGGCAAGGGGCAAGCTCCTCTCCGATTCGAGACACTCTAGCAAATGTCTCAGGACCCCACTATGATCCTTGGATCTTCAGGGCCGGTCCTCTCTTACTTTTGAGGATTGGCAATTCCTGAGCACACTTTTCCCGGTCCTAATAGACCTATATCTGAGGCGCCTCGTATCCAACAACCACACAGGTGAAAAGTATATAAATGTCAGCCAGTTTAAGCACTGACACCACCACTAGCTAGAAAGAAACGTCGTGCTCTCCCTGCAGTCACTATCTCGTTTTTGACACATAACGAGGTGTGAGGCTCGCGAATTAACGCTATACACAAAGCTGTGCCACACAGGCCATGCTTTGATCATCAACCACAAGACTTTGCTTTTCAACAGAAGCCTTGATCATTTGCCACATAGGCGTGCCACACAGGCAATTCATGCCATGCGACTGATGTCCAGCGATATACAACCTCTGAGCTCGTAAATCTCAGAGAAGGGCTTTAAGCAAGAGAATAAATTCTCTGCCGCAAAACAGATGTATATTTAACAGAGATCATTCAACACTGAATAAAATCCAATGTCAGACACACAGTCCATTTACAAGTTCGTTCTGGGTCTGAACGAAACCGGAGGCACTTTCCTCGCATATCCATCGATCTCCAAGTACGTCTGGACGATCACCAACTGATTCCCTCATCTTGGTTGTACAGCCCAATCAAGATCATCAGTAATCACCCAGACGATGTTAAAACTTCCGGTCTTCCACCGCCGTCTTCATCTTCGATATATCGTCGAATCGGTTATTCAGAATGGGTATAAACCCGGCCTTTCCGAATAACCCGTGCATATAATAAACACGTGTTACAGAAACACAACATACGTCTCATTCCAATTCAGAATATTCTTTTATTCACAAAATCACATTCTTAGGGAAATGTTTCCATTAATTTTATCAAAGGTAAATTCTTCTAAATTTATTCTTTAATCTTCCTTTGGATATCATTTCAAACTGTATTATGGTTTTCCAAACTAGATGGGATTAGCGAACCACACCGAAGTAATTATTTATTTTATTTCCCAATCCCAACCTATTCATCCCATGGAGAAAAACTGGTAATACTCCATATCTAACACCACGGTGTTATCGGTAAAGTTAATTACCATTTCACGTTTAAATCTAGTTAAAGATTTAACTATCGCTTTGGAGCAAAACTGGTGATACTCCATTCTCGATCACTTTCCAATTTTCATAATTTAAATTATCAATTCACATTTCAATTTAATTAAAGATTCATTAAAACTCCACTTAGTTTTATTCTTCCCACAAATCAATATCCTGTCTTTAACTGGGTTAAAGAACCAATGTCATCTAAAACACGATTCACGAAAAACCCAAAATCACTTTCTATTGTTAATCGGGTTAAAGAATAGGTGTTATTCAAAACACCGCTCACGATAAACCCAAAACCAATTTAAATTCGATTCCAATTAATATTATTTAATTTGTACACTTCATTAAATCTAAATAGAAAGATTTAATCTTTTTCTCAACTGGGCTTAAGAACAGTGTTAATGAAGACACCATTCACGACAAACCCAAATCACGTTTGATATTAAATACAAGGCTTTGAATAGAAAATATATCGGCTCATATTCAATATCGAATTCTATGACCAACAATTATCATATCGGAAATAACGATATAAAATATATCTTTCAAATTTCCACAACCATATCTGTATAATCACAAAATCCAACATCGAAATATTCTGAAGACAATTTCGATTCAAATCCATTCCAATTCACGTATTGGAAATTTCTGGTTATTTTAAAACCATTTCAAATTCAATTTATTTATTTCAAAAATAAATTGATTTTAATTCTATTTCAAAACTAGTTCACTTCAATAAAAATCTATTTTTATATTTTCAAATATGGAGTTTTTCATCCCAATTTTTCCCAAATCATTTCTTATGAATTTACACAAATTATAACTATTTTTAATAATTTTATCAAGGCCCGTACAGTCGATTTCCATCAACGGCCATCAAATTGCACTTACAACGACCTTTTACAAATTTGATTTGGACATAATTCCAAATCCAACTGTTAGATTTCAAATTTCTAATATTCATTGGAAAGCTCTTTTCGATACGAATCCAACGGTTCCGGTTTCAAGAGAATCCGACGGTCGGATCTCCCATAATGTCCATTCGAAGTCAATGGTCGAAATTCACGAACTGCCGCGGCATGGCGCGTTCTATTCAGGCCATTATATATATAATATATATATATTTTGTCGATTTCCTTTTTAAAACGAATTTTATAAATCGTTTTAAATTCGTTTTCGAAACGATTTCAACTTCATATTCAATTTCGAATCGAAATTGAATATTCCACATCATCGATATACAAATGATAATATTTTCAAAACGTTATATTTTGAAATCACTTCTTTTTCTATATTCATTATAAAAACGAATATAATTGATATAAATATCGATCGCGTCAAAATAGCGCATCTCTAATCAACACGGCTTTATATTTTTCAAAAACTTCGTTATTCTATTCAATAAATGAATATTTTCTTTAACACATGAATATATATTTTATTCAACACATGAATACACTTTCAACACATGAATTCTCAACACATGAGCATCGTCAACACATGACCATTTATTCTATTCAACACATGAATTTTCTTTTATAATATTCTTTATTTCCCAATTGTAATGAGGCCCAATCAATTACCATATAATGTTAATTATATGGATTCCACACAACACATGTATATAATAGCACTGACAGATAATCAACCATCATCCAAAGTGCACTACACTGTATAAGCATCAAATATAGATATCTAACGCTTATAACAGCCTGTCAATCAGTCGATCGACATACAACAAATTATTGGGATTAGTGTATGCCGTATTTTATCCCAATACCCGTGTGGGGTTTCAAATCAACAAACACAGATTTTTATTTATTCACATACCCATTAAAAATTATATTTTTAACGATAAAATATTTTTTTAAATGTATAAATATTTTATTTCATCTCACAACACACAATAAATTTTCATCACAACAAACAATCAAACATACGAGCCATCCATGGTCTGTGGACGACGGGTGTCGGGTGCTGCTAAGCACCGTCTACATCCTAGTATATATTTTTAACTAGAAAAGGAAATTTACAGTGAGAAGTTCTCACCCAAGCTAAACCAAACGCCACGACTCTTCATATGTAGAAATCTTCGTCGTTCTTGCCTTTTGTCACTTTCGTTGCCCGTAGCCACTACATATATAAACATCATATTTTTATATTGTTCTTTATATGGATAAAAATTCTATTTTTACACCGCTACTATATAGATAAAAATTCTATTTTTACATCGCTACTATATAGATAAAAATTCTATTTTTACATCGCTACTATATAGATAAAAATTCTATTTTTATACCGCTCTTCTTCCAATAAAATATATATTTTTATAACGCTCCTTCCTATATAAAAATTATATTTTTATATCTACTTCTAATATAAAGATCGAATTTTTATATCATCGCTATAAAAAACACTTCTTTCACTAATTAAAAATCGAACCTTTCTTTACATTAAAAATCAAATCTTTGTTTACAATAAAAATCTAAACCTTCATGTCATAAAAATCTAAATTTTCTTAATATAAAACATGCATCTTTCTTAAGAAAAATCGTCACTTTAATTTTCAGTTTTAAAGAAAATAAATAATGAAAACAAAACTGAAATAAAATGAAATAAATTTTACCTTTATTTTGAAAAAAAAGGGGGAAGGATTCATCAATGTCGGAGGTCGTCAAGGGGGGGGGGGTGAAGGTGCGGCGTCGGAGTTGGCAAGTGGCAGGGGAGCAGGTCCAGGTGGCGGCGGTTTAGGGTTCAGGGGCTGCGTTTGATTTGAGGAAGGGGGCTCGCGATACGTGAGGAGGAGAGGGAACGGTGGAGGAGAAGAGGGAGAGGGGAGGCGGCGATGTGGGGTGGTCGGAAGCAGGCGCAGTTGGCGGGGTGAGCGTGGGTGAGGTCGCGATTTTGATTTGAGAAGGGGGGCGGATTTTTGACCACGGGGAAGTAAATGAAGGGCTTTGACCAATTATAGGAGGCTATATATATTATATAATATTTAATATTTTAATTTACTAATTTACTCATTTCATGTTCGAACTCCAATCGAACTCCAATGACTGTCGTCTCTAGTGTAATACCCCCATTCTGAACACAATGGGATATGTATCGTAAGCTGATTTTATCGTTTCGATCAGTTTCCGTCAAAATCGAAATATAACACTATATATTGAATTTGAACGCACATTTCAATTTACCGGGCCCACAAACAGACTCTCAAAATTCCTGAAAAATGTTTTTAGCTTCATATTGACGATACAGTCCTAACAAAACTAATTTCGTCGAATTCTGAGACCGTTTGAAAAATGGTCATTTTCCAGTCGATTAAAATCAACTGAAATCGATCAAATGCGTTTTCCTGTGCCACGCTCACATATTGATTCAGAAAATTACGAAATTTTGAAATCTAGCAATAATTTGACATCCCGGATCCAACAAAAGTGGTTTCGTCGAAATCCGAGGTCGTTTGCAAAGTTCCCATTTATAAGGCCAGAATTCCATAGCGACTATTCTGAATTTTCAACTGGACGTATCTTTTGATTCCTGCTATGAAATTTCAGTTTTTCGGATTCGCTGGAAAGATATCATCAAATTGATTCTAATATTTTTGGTTTTGCTAAAATCCGGTTTGTTTTGCACCTGGTACATTCATTTGAAGTTTGAAATCGAATTATCGAACTACCGTGCCATTTTCAATTCCTTTATAATTAAAATAAAATTTTATATTCTAACGACGCTCTATATAAATATATACATTTGAATTCTATTCAAAATAAATTTCTCGTCGATATTATTTAAAATAATTCATTTTAAATATTCAAAATTCGCTAAAATTGCCAAAATAAAAATTTTAAATTGGCTAAGATTTTCCGGATTATTACAATATAAATATCGTTCGTGTCAAAATAGCGCATCTATAATCAACACGGCTATATATTTTTCAATAACTTCGTTATTCTATTCAACAAATGAATATTTATTCTATTCAACACATGAGTCTGTATTTCTTTCAACACATGACTAATCTCAACACATGAGTACTGTCAACACGTGACTATTTTTGTTATTTAATATATTTTATAAAATTACGATTTCTATCATTTAAATTTTTTTTAATCAAACTCCAACCGTAAATTAGTAAGAGAACGATTCCCTAAGCATTAACCCTGAAGGTCGAAACCAACATCAGATCAATACCCAGGAGACCACTCATCTTATCTATTTTCCAGTTAGTTTCTAATTTTATATATGATAAAGATGTAAATTTTATTGTTAAAATATTTCGTTCAACACATGAATCTATATTTTATTCTACACATGACTAATCTCAACAAATAAGTGCTGTCAACACATGAATCTATATTTTATAATATTCTTTATTTTCCAAATTGGAATGAGGCCCAATCAATTACCATATAATGTTAATTATATGGATTCCATACAACACATGTATATAATAGCAACGATAAATAATCAACCATCATCCAAAGTGCACCACACAACTGCATAAGCATTAAATAAAAATAATTAACGCTTACACAGTCTGTCGACCAACCGATCGACATACCATTAAATAATTGGGATTAGTGTACGCCAAATATCATCCCAACACCCGTATGGGATTTCAATCCACAAACACTGAATATTATTTGTGCAGTTGGGCGACGTGTAAAATTTATCGTCCCAATCAATGTCATTCAAATAGGTGTTCATAAACAAACCGTCCGGTTGTAAATGAATATTTATTTATTCACATTCACGTTTAAAAATTTTATTTTTAACTATACAAATATTTTATTTTATTTCACATCACACAATCAATTTTCATCACAACAAACAATCAAACATACAAGTCATCCATGGTATGTGGACGACGGGTGTCGGATGCTACTAAACACCGTCTGCATCCTAGTATATATTTTTAATTAGAAAAGGAAATTTAAAGTGAGAAGTTCTCACCGACTAGCTAAACCAAACGCCACGACACTTCATATGTAGAAATCTTCGTCGGGCTCGCCTTTTGTCAATTTCATCGCTTGTATCCACTACGTATATAAAAATCATATTTTTATATCGCTAGTTCATATATATAAAAATCGAATTTCTACAGCTTCAACTTCACATTAAAAATCGGATTTTTATCACTTCAACTTCATATTAAAAATCGTTTAAAAATATAATCTTTTTACTTTTTAAAAATACATCTTTTTGAGGTAGAAAAAGTCAAATCTTTTCTTTATATTGGTATACTATGTTTAGATTTTAAAAACAATCCTATTTCTATTTTTAAAACCAATGTTACATGTATTTTTAAAACACTGCTATATTTATGTTTACAAACAAATGCTATATTTATTTTTAAAACTGAAGTTCAAAGCAAAGTTATAAGTAAAAGAAAATCATATTTTTCTCTTTATTAAACTTGAACATAAAAATCCTAACTTTTCGTATTTAAAAATATCATCTTTCATAAATTTAAAAATCTAATCTTCTGTAATAAAAGCTAAGAATAATTTCAATGATTCATACATATCAATCTGATTTGTATTTACGGATTACTACAAAAAAAAACTGAAATCAAAAGCATAAAAATAAAAGGACTTACTGTTAAAAAGGGGAGGGGGTGGTCTGCGCGGGTTCGGGGAGTCGGAGAAGGCGACGCAGAGGGTTTGGAAGGCTGCTGGTGGGTGCGCCCTGACCGGCGGTGGCGAGCATGGGCTCTGGCGGCGCGGTTTGGGGTTCTTTGAGGGTGGAGTGATTCGTAACGAGGAGGAGCGAGGGGGAAGAGAGTCACGAGGGGAGAGAAGCCGCCGGAGATGGAAGCCGCGCCGTTTGAGGCGCGCGCAGGCGACGAAGGGGGGAGTCATCGTCGTTTTGGCCGAAGGGTGGGTTCAGGTGTTTTAAATTTGGGGGCTAGGTTTGGGGAAGGAAGGGTAGGGTTATAGTATATATATTATTAATTTATTAATAGTTTATTTTATGAAAGTTGACTTTACATTTGAACTCTAAACGAGACCCAACGACTGTCGTCCCTAGCTAATTACCCCCATTCCAAACACAATGGGATATTTTTCGCAAGCCAATTCTATCATTTCGGTTAGTTTTTATCAAAATCAAAATATAAATCAGTATATATTTAATTTAAACGTACATTTTAATTTACTGGGGTCACATATGGACTCTAAAAATTGCAGAAAAATTATTTCTAGCTTCGTTTTGATGATACGGTCCTAACAAAACTAATTTCGTCGAACTCTGAAACCTTTTGAAAAATGGCCATTTTCCAGTCGATTAAAATCAACTGAAACTGGTCAAAAACGTTTTCCTTTGCCACGATCACATATTGATTCGAAAAATTACGAATTTTGGAATCTAGCAATAACTTGACATCTCAGATCCAAGAAAAGTGGTTTCGTCGAAAACCGAGGTCATTTGCAAAATTTCCATTTTTAAGGGCCAAAATTCCATAGCGACTATTCTGAATTTTCAACTGGACGTAACTTTTTATCCCCGCTATGAAATTTCAATTTTTCGGATTCATTGGAAAGATACTCTCAATTAGATTCTAATATTTTTGATTTCGCTAAAATCCGGTTTATTTTGCACCCGGTACATTCATTTGAACTTTGAAATCAAATTATCGAACTACCGCGCCATTTTCAATTCCTTTTTTATATATAAATAAATATTTATATTCTAACGACGATCTATATATATGTACACGTTCTATTTCTATTCAAAATAAATTTCTCATCGATATTATTTAAAATAATTCATTTTAAATATTCAAAATTCATCAAAATAAAAATTTAAATTGGCATAGAATTTCCAGGTTATTACACACACAACTTGACTTTAAAGTCAAAATCTTTTTGAAAGAAAAGGATAATCGTAAGACCGAATCCACACATAAATACATACGTTTTTTACCTTATGATAACCCAAAACATTTTGAAATCGTGTATGTGTTCTGATATAGTATGATAGTGTCTAAATACAAATAAATAGAATCTAGCGGAACGCTTGCATCTTACGCTACACATGTATAGTACACAATCAAAACCGCGGGCGCTTACTGGAGATTGGATTCCGACTATGACAAGGTATGGAACCACCTGCCGATAGGGTATCTCTAGAGAGGAATACACTGGATTCAACAAGAACGTCTTACAACCCGGCCCACACATGACTGACCACTCATCTCGCTTGAGTGTATCGAATGTATATCACCAACAATTAAGCTCAAACTACTGTTTCCGAAAAGGGACAACATCGAAGTAGATTGAAGAAGGAAAAGGATTTTCTCTAGATAGGTGATTATACACCCTAATGGGAGCGACCCACAAAGCCATGCTACCTGCCGATTTTTGTCATTTCCCTGTTGTGAGGCTTGAGGTTTGAATTCACCTTTAGAACATCTGGCCACCAATTATTTTGAATGTCACATCACCTGATCTGCTAGATATCATTAATTGACATCCACAAAAATACCCTAGTTGGGAGCTACCCAACTTTGACACGTTCGAAGAAATCAATGTATGTGACTCTGTTGGAAATACTCTGTCAGACATTCGTCCATACAAGTCATCCAGGAACAAGATGAGCCGAAGGCACCCTCCTACTGCATCCTAGGAATCACCTTATAGATCAGTAGCGAGAAGTCCTTGCAAATCCGTAGATTCCAACCACGACAAAACCACGGTTCATCTCTGGCTGCTAAACCAGAGATTATTAGTAGTTCTTCCGCTTATGAAGATCAGTGGTCTTCAATGTTCCATCTCGATTATCTTCTGATATCTTCACGTATTTGTTGGTCAAAATGGTTTTCGAATATAAATTCGATCCTGGTCTTTCCGTACCAACAAGCGTATAGGCCAGAATTTGATAGTCGGTTATTTAACTATCAAATAAACTTAGATAACAACCATTCACCCATAGAAACAAAATGAATCCACTGATTCAGTGCCCAGCATCATTTAGCCTCTTTAATTAACCGTCTGTTAATTAAATTCTTATAAATCTTCCAATATTGGAATATAACTTTAACTTCTTATTATTGAATAAGAATATCCTTAAAACCATTCATTCAACTTATAACTTTTCCAATACAGTTTATAAAATCATTCACGAAAATCAAAGCTTATATTTCCCTCAACTCCTCTCGTTTATAAACTAATATCATCCTTGAATAATCATGAAGTCATTCAAGTTGGGGTATTCTATTTACCTCTCAGACCTTGACCAACAACATTCATATCTTCAGAACAGATATAAGTTTATAAACACATATGTTTCTCTTTTGAAAACTCTGTTTAAAATCTCAAACACGTTTACTTAATTGGTTAAGTAAACTTTTATTTATAATTCTCTTAATTCCTTAAAAACACTTTACAGTTTAATGTACGATTCTCTATTTAGTTATAAATCGAATCCATTATAAATTTCATCAGTATCTCTTTAAAATATATTTTACCCACATTCGAAAAATCACTATTTATTGATTAAAATAGTATATACATATTCTTTACAAATCTTAAATAAATACCTTTAAAATCTTATGTGAACATCTATTCAAATCTTAATTTGCGATCTTTTCCCAATCTTATATTTTATTAATCAAATAATATAACTTAACTTCTGTATCAAATGTTCCAGATTATTTTTTCAAATTTACTTCCATTTATCAAATACTTCAATTCGTTTCCAATAGCTTATTTGTTGTCCAAAATCATCTTAACCCTCACAAAGATTTTCAGTTTATTAATCAACTAGTTCAATTTATCGTCTATAACAAAGGTTACAAATCCTCTTCCCAAAGCGTCAACCTCATTTACATATTCCATTTTGTGGTTCATTGGTGATGTCTTATAATTTGATTCATTTCTATGTTCTGAACCTCGGAATAAAACTTATCTTAGCCACTTCACATCATTCCCCAACTCCTCCATTTATACTTATCCATTCCGTTTTACTTGGAGTTTATTTTCCACTCTTTCACGTATAAATTCAACTCGTATTCGTATCCCAAGTTATACCGTATTTGGGAAATCTTGATTTAACAATCTATTTCAGCTATCGAGTTTTAACCTAATTATAAATCCCTGTTTGTCATTTCAACTAAAACCCCATTTATAAAGCTCAATCCCATTTATAAATCTCTTTTTAAAAAAATCCATATTTATATTTTCCACTTCAATTCACTTTAAAACCTGAAATTCCATTTCCAATATAATACTCATTTCCAATTCCGAAGATTAGTTAATTTTATTCACATTTCGTATAATTTAAATCAATGTTTGTTTAAAATAATCATTTATCACAAAATATCACTTCTCAATCTCTTTTATAAACTATCGTAAATTAACAATTCAATTATTCCATTTTAATCTTTGAAATCAATTTAAAACTTCCTTTACGTCCTTTAAGGCCTTTGCATACCATCTCACGCGTTTTAATAATAAGTATGATAAGTTTATATCGTATAACTATTCATTAAATAATATCTTATATCTCTGTTAGTTATAAATTTAAATAATTATAAAACCAATAAATTAAGCTTTGATATTTATAATCAAACCTTATTTCAAATTCATATATAATTATATTATATCTTCGAAATTGTTTGAAATCGATTTGATCTCAATTTTCGAAAATCATTTCTTTATAGACGTTACTAAAGAGGAAAATGTCTATTACAGTACCAAACCGTGAAATATTAAACCATTTAAAACCTAAAGAGTCTCAACAAATCATATTGATAACGTTATTGATATCAGTAAGGATTCCTATTGGATTTCCCCAACCTGTTAATCCCTGCAAAACAATGGGTTATCTCAATTCAAATAATTCAGTTCGATATGGCGGCTAATATTCCTTTTCCATCTAAACAAATGAAATAAACAGTTTAATAATGACAGTCATTAATGGACGACAACAGTCAATAATAAGCAGACAATAGCGATTCGAACACCCAATTATTTATTTATAACGTTTATATTATTATAGACGTAACCACTGAGGTAAGTTACCTCAATTGGATTAAATTGTTAGAAATAATGATTTTATTAAGTAAAACGTACGTTTAACTTAATTGTTTGGTCAAGATATGGATATATAATTCAATAATCATCCAATAAAAATCATTCATAGCACACAAACAAATAGACCCAACTTATATAAAATATAAGTGGGGAGAACTAGCGAGTATAACTCACCTTGATTTGATTCCGTTGTCAAGAACTCGTTTTAATTTAATTAAACGGTAGTTTAATTTAATTAAAAATTCTGGTTGATTCCGATCGTATCCCATTCCGTTCCATAATCTAGATCTTGTCTATGCGATTCCAATGCTACTCTGTTTGTCTAATTCTGATAACACAGTCATGAATTACAAATAATATCAGTTTATATGATTTAATGATAATAACTAACATTTTAATTATAGTTTATTTAATTTTAATTACTTTCTTAATAGTAGCAGGTCAATAATCTCTTTCTTCACGCCCCGTTCTTCCGTTCTCTGTTTGAAAGTTCTACACCATTCACTTTCCTTCAACACACGTTATAAAAATATGAGTAACGATATTTAGTTAGCTAAGTTATTTCCTAATTAATAGTAGTCATGTTCATTTACCCCGTTCAACCAAAACACGGACAACATCTACTTTCCTTTCGTTCAGGCTATAACCGTAGATTTCCTCAATCTACTTTTCTTTGTTCAAAAATCACTGCAGCCGCATGTCAGCTCCCTTAACTAACTGTTGTTCACATGTAAATATCCCAACACAACACCTTCTGCATTTATTCCTTTCCCTTCCACTACGTACTGCTCTTGTTTCTTTCCTATACTGCTTCGATTTAAAAGAAAAACCCATGCCTTAATTTGTTGTTTAGAAACCTTCTTGTCCCTATTATAGCATAAATTCTCAGCTGATTCTTTATAAGTCAAATCATTAACCTTTAAATTTTTAATTTAAAAATCTATTCCTTACGAGGGGACGAATAACGGGTCTGAACCCTTTTACTTGTTCCTGTTGTAAACACTGCTCCCTTTTTTAAATAATACTGGACCAGTCCTTTCGTTCCTAGTTTCATACATTTTAGATTTGGAACAACCAGGCCGACCACTGTTATTTTGTTGTTCACTGCTTCTTCACCAACCTAGGCTGCGCAACTCCTTCCCCGTCTGTTTTCAAGAGCAGCTCACGAGACCCACTATTTGCTTCCTCGTGTCCCTTCTTCCACTTCCTTTCCCAAAAACTACAACGCTACCGCACAACCCTATCCCATTCCCATTAGCCTTCCTGCATCCACTTCCTCACCACCGCGTCAATACCCCACCACCAACTCGAGTCTCTGACTCCATCTCCTCACACATCTCATCTCCTACAAACTCCCATATAAATTTCTCTAAATCTTACATGCTGCTCCATACATTTCCTTCGCTCCAACTCATGCGCCCATGTCCAGAACCCAGCTTCGCAAAAATCCCCACGCCAAGCACAGTTAACCGCGAACCCAATTTCCACCATCATACTTTATATAACAATGAAAAACTCAACTCCTCTTTAATACTTCAATGAAGAAAATGCAGCCATACCCTCATCCGTACCACCAGCTGATCATTGGCAGTCACTAGAACAACCCCCTCTCGTCGCCATCTGTCCCTCCCATCAGCTTCAGTTCGCACTTCACGGTTGGTGTATAGCGTTGTTTCGTTCAAGTGGGGTTGGATTTCCAGTTTCAAACGATGACGTGAGAAGGGAGTTCTTTTTGGCTTAAATGTTAAAACAAATAAAATATAGAGGTAGGAGAAGGAGGTTTCTTCCGGTCTAAATTTCCCAAAAGAATAAAGTGAAATTGCTCATATATTTATAGGAAAAGAATTCATGGGGCGCAAAGAAAAGAGTATAGGCTTGCAGAAAATAAGGGGCAGCTGCTACGTAGGTGCGATTTCCCAAAACGTTGTGTGCATGGCATTAGATGGATTCCAAGGCAAGCAAAAGAATTGGTTTGGAACATAAGGCAAGATTAATCGGGCGCAAGTAAATGATTATTCGGGCTACAAGTAACCAGTTATTTGGGGCGCAAGAAAGGTTACAGCAAGGAATGATACTGTGGAAAGAGTGTATATATATATTAATTTTGTACCCATTATCACGCGATTCACGTTTTAATTTTTATATGGCTATACACGAACTTCAAAAATAACGGAAACCGACCCATTGCTATATTTTGATGTTCCTGATCCAATGGAATTAATATTATTGAATATGGACTCCGTTTGCATAATATCGTTATTTTAAATTTCAATATAATTATCGGTTTACGTTTAAATTGAACGCACCCACAAAACAGATCCAACTGGCGTCAAACTGAAAATATAGCAATAACAAGTTGCACGTAATCCAATAAAATTCATTTTTTTCAAAACGAAGGTTGTTTGGAAAATAAAAATTCTTACAGCTTATATAGCATTATATAAAATTATTAATTAAATTCCAAGACAATTTAATTAAATAATGATAAATTATCATTATATATATATATATATCATAATAAGATTATTATATATCTTCACATATAAATTATACAACTCAATATCATAAATTTCAAGTTAAACGATGCCCAAATTATACTAAAATCCTTATAAATATATTAAATAAACGTTATGATTAAATAAAGATTTCCATAACGACTATTTTAAAATTTGAATTTGGCATAGCTAACAATCAATAACACGAAATCTGAAATTTTCTCTTCCATATGAAAATTAAAATCAATCAGATTCCAACATTTCTTGTTTCACGAAATTTTGACTTAAACAGATCCTGTATCTTCAATTAAAGTTCAAAACTCAATATTACGAACTACCACGCCATTTTGAACTTGATTTATAATTATATATATATATATTAACGTTCAAACTTTGTTTTAAATAAACGAAACAAATATTAAAATCCATTAATATTCCAAATAGAATATTTAAAACAATAATTAAATAAAATATTAGGCTACAAAAATACGGGATATTACATTCTTCCCCCCTTAAAAGAATTTCGTCCCCGAAATTACTAGGGTAAGAAGAATGTTACAAATCCATTTACAATTTTAAATTCAATTTATATATTGAAAACCAACTCATTATAGAAAACAAAAAAAATCTAACACTTTAAATTTCCAGAAAAATTCGGCAGAGACTCCCCAGTACAGAGGGACTTCTGTGATATCGCAGATCAAATAATATTTATACATCGACCCACAAGGTCGGGAAACAAAATTTCTAAAACCCAAAAATTTATATTTCCGCATAGGTGTACCTTTTACGAGCGCTATTTGAGCATATTAGCTCAATTTACGTGCAATTTATTCAACCAAATCAACCTCAAAGTCTTCTAGCTCCTGTACTAAACTAAATTTAACATGTAAGCAACAATTACATTAAATTCTAAATAACTTTTCACTGATTATCAGCTATAATTATACAGATTTCCAAAGTCAAACAAGCAGCAGCTCTTCCATGTGAATACTAGGGATAATCATTTAATTCTTAATTCCTTCATCTTTTTATTAGCTATTAATGAATTTTATTCAAGCCATTTAATATCCAAATAACAAACAACACCCAATCAACTCAACCAACTTAATCAAACCAATTAAATTTACATTTAACATCAATATTTATTTTGTTTTAACAGATTTTAACATCAATCGATTAATACCCGATTGATTTCTATTATATTCACTCAATTTTTGAATTCTAAATCTATTTTATTTAATTTCAATATTATTCTTAATTTTAATTCCAATTAATCAAATTAAGTTCTAATTCAAATTTTAATCCAATTTGAATTCTATTCAAATCAATAAATCAATATCTAAATAATTTAACAAAATAATTTCTTATCTATACAAATTATACTTTGGGTAAAATTATTTCATTTATCCTCTTTACAAAGCAATATTGTGTTCATTGTCAGTTCAATGCTTCATAACACTTGAACCGATCAAACAACACAGTACAAAACATTTGTATATATAATTTACAAATACGTGCTCTCATTATATACTCAACTCAATCTAGGGTATTACTAACCCAATCTCTATCGAGTTATGCCACAGAGCCAAGGTTATTACTAAACAAATAGCTCTGATACCAGTGTAACAACCGATGAATTTTCGGTCCTGAAAATCGTAAATACAATTACCGTATCTCATGCCGACCTTCCAAACACCGAAAACACTAGAATGTTTATACAAAGAAATCTCAGAATAGAAGAAGAAGAAACAATACAGAGCCTCACATCGTAGCGGAACAAATATAATATAGAAATACATCTTTACTGAGAGCCTTTAAAAATACTAACAGATATCTGAGTACATCGCACATCGGGACAGTTATAATAATCTGTCCTCATATACAATACACAGCGGAATAAATCCTAGATATCATACGTCTGAACACCTCCAACTCGTCTTTGGACTTTGCAGCATTTGATAATCTAGACCTGTACACCCCGGTCTAACCCGAGCATTTCAAAACACCGGGTCAGTCCGGTGAACCAGAGTGGGAAAACACACCAAGTTTAAGAGTATCACACAACTTGATTTTAAAGTCAAAATCTTTTTGAAAGAAAAGGATAATCGTAAGACCAAATCCACATATAAATATGGACGGTTTTTACCTTACGATAACCCAAAACATTTTGAAATTGTATATATGTTCTGATATTATAATTGTGTCTAAATACAAATAAATAGAATCTAGTAGAACACTTGCATCTCACGCTCCACATATATAGTACACAATCAAAACCGCGGGTGCTTACTGGGGATTGGATTCCGACTATGACAAGGTATGGAACCACCTGCCGATAGGGTATCTCTAGAGAGGAATACCTTGACCAACAACATTCATATCTTCAGAACAGTTATAAGTTTATTTAACACATATGTTTCTCTTTTAAAAACTCTGTTTAAAATCTCAAACACGTTTACTTAATTGGTTAAGTAAACTTTTATTTATAATTCTCTTCATTCCTTAAAAACACTTTACAGTATAATGTACGATTCTTGATTTAGTTATAAATCAAATCCGTTATAAATTTCATCAGTATCTCTTTAAAATATATTTTACCTACATTCGTAAAATCACTATGTATTGATTACAATAGTATATACATATTCTTTACAAATCCTAAATAAATACCTTTAAAATCTTATGTGAACATCTTTTCAAATCTTAATTTGCGATCTTTTCCAAATCTTATATTTTATTAATCAAATAATATAACTTAACTTCTGTATCAAGTGTTCCAGATTATTTTTTCAAATTTACTTCCATTTATCAAATACTTCAGTTCGTTTCCAATAGCTTATTTGTTGTCCAAAATCATCTTAACCCTCACAAAGATTTTCAGTATATTAATCAACTAGTTCAGTTTATCGTCTATAACAAAGGTTACAAATCCTCTTCCCAAAGCTTCAACCTCATTTACATATTCCATTTTGTGGTTCATTGGTGATGTCTTATAATTCGATTCATTTCTAAGTTCTTTCCGTACCAACAAGCGTATAGGCCAGAATTTGATAGTCGGTTATTTAACTATCAAATAAACTTAGATAACAACCATTCACCCATAGAAACAAAATGAATCCACTGATTCAGTGCCCAGCATCATTTAGCCTCTTTAATTAACCATCTGTTAATTAAATTCTTATAAATCTTCCAATATTGGAATATAACTTTAACTTCTTATTATTGAATAAGAATATCCTTAAAACCATTCATTCAACTTATAACTTTTCCAATACAGTTTATAAAATCATTCACGAAAATCAAAGCTTATATTTCCCTCAACTCCTCTCGTTTATAAACTAATATCATCCTTGAATAATCATGAAGTCATTCAAGTTGGGGTATTCTATTTACCTCTCAGACCTAGACCAACAACATTCATATCTTCAGAACAGATATAAGTTTATAAACACATATGTTTCTCATTTGAAAACTCTGTTTAAAATCTCAAACACGTTTACTTAATTGGTTAGGTTAACTTTTATTTATAATTCTCTTAATTCCTTAAAAACACTTTACAATTTAATGTATGATTCTCTATTTAGTTATAAATCGAATCCATTATAAATTTCATCAGTATCTCTTTAAAATATATTTTACCCACATTCGAAAAATCACTATTTATTGATTAAAATAGTATATACATATTCTTTACAATTCTTAAATAAATACCTTTAAAATCTTATGTGAACATCTATTCAAATCTTAATTTGTGATCTTTTCCCAATCTTATATTTTATTAATCAAATAATATAACTTAACTTCTGTATCAAATGTTCCAGATTATTTTTTCAAATTTACTTCCATTTATCAAATACTTCAATTCGTTTCCAATAGCTTATTTGTTGTCCAAAATCATCTTAACCCTCACAAAGATTTTCAGTTTATTAATCAACTAGTTCAATTTATCGTCTATAATAAAGGTTACAAATCCTCTTCCCAAAGCTTCAACCTCATTTACATATTCCATTTTGTGGTTCATTGGTGATGTCTTATAATTCGATTCATTTCTAAGTTCTGAACCTCGGAATAAAACTTATCTTAGCAACTTCACATCATTCCCCAACTCCTCCATTTATACTTATCCATTCCGTTTTACTTGGAGTTTATTTTCCACTCTTTCACGTATAAATTCAACTCGTATTCGTATCCCAAGTTATACCGTATTTGGGAAATCTTGATTTAACAATCTATTTCAGCTATCGGGTTTTAACCTAATTATAAATCCCTGTTTGTCATTTCAACTAAAACCCCATTTATAAAGCTCAATCCCATTTATAAATCTCTTTTCAAAAAATCCATATCTATATTTTCCACTTTGATTCACTTTAAAACCTGAAATCCCATTTCCAATACAGTACTCATTTCCAATTCCGACAATTGGTTAATCTTATTCACATTTCGTATAATTTAAAACAGTGTTTGTTTAAAATAATCATTTATCACTAAATATCACTTCTCAATCTCTTTTATAAATTCTCGTAAATTAACGATTCAATTATTCCATTTTAATCTTTGAAATCAATTCAAAACTTCCTTAACGGCCTTTAAGGCCTTTGCATACCATCTCACACATTTTAATAATAATACGATAAGTTATATCGTATAACTATTCATTTAATAATATGTTATATTTCTATTAGTTATAAATTTAAATAATTGTAAAACCAATAAACTAAGCTTTGATATTTATATTTATAATCAAACCTTATTTCAAATTAATATGTAATTATATTATATCTTCGAAATCATTTGAAATCAATTTGATCTCAATTTTCGAAAATCATTTCTTTATAGACGGTACTAAAGAGGCAAATGTCTATTATAGTACCAAACCATGAAATATTAAACCATTTCACACCTAAACAATCTCAACAAATCATATAGATAACATTATTGATATCAGTGAGGAATCCTGTTGGATTTCCCCAACCTGTCAATCCCTGCAAAACAATGGGTTATCTCAATTCAAATAACTCAGTTCGATATGGAGTCTAATATTCCTTTTCCATCTAAACAAATGAAATAAACAGTTTAATAATGATAGTCAGTAATGGACGACAACAGTCAATAATAAGCAGATAACAGCAATTCAAACACCCAATTATTTATTTATAACGTTTATATTATTATAAACGTAACCACAGAGGTAAGTTACCTCAATTGGATTCAATTGTTAGAAATAACGATTTTATTAAGTTAAGCATACGTTTAACTTAATTGTTTGGTCAGGATATGAATATATAATTCAATAATCATCCAATAAAAATCATTCATAGCACACAAACAAATAGACCCAACTTATATAAAATATAAGTGGGGAGAACTGAGTGAGTTTAACTCACCTTGATTTGATTCTGTTATCAATGGCTTAATTTAATTAAATTAAATGGTAGTTTAATTTAATTAAAAATTCCGGTTGATTCCAATCGTATCCCATTCTGTTCCATACTATATATCTTGTCGATGCGATTCCAATGCTACTCTGTTTGTCGAATTCTGATAACACGGTCATGAATTACGAATAATATCAGTTTATATGATTTAATGATAATAACGAACATTTTAGTTATAGTTTATTTAATTTTAATTAATTTCTTAATAGTAGCAGGTCGATAATCTCTTTCTTCACGCCCCGTTCTTCCGTTCTCTGTTTGAAAGTGCTGCACCATTCAATTTCCTTCAACACGCGTTATAAAAATATGAGTAACGATATTTAGTTAGCTAAGTTATTTCCTAATTAAGAGTAGTCATGTTCATTTACCCTATTCATCCAAAACAGGACAACATCTGCTTTCCTTTCGTTCAGGCTACAACCGTAGACTTCCTCAATCTTCTTTTCTTTGTTCGAAAATCACGGCAGCCACATGTCAGCTCCCTCAACTAACTGTTTTTCACGTGTAAATCTCCCAACACAACACCTTCTACATTTATTCCTTTCTCTTCCACTATGTACTGCTCTTGTTTCTTTCCTATACTACTTCGATTAAAAAAAAACCCATGCCTTAATTTGTTGTTTCGAAACCTTTCTGTCCCTGTTATAGCACAAATTCTCAGCTGATTCTTTATAAGTCAAATCATTAACCTTTAAATTTTAATTTAAAAATCTATTGCTTATGTTAGGGGACGAATAACGGATCTGAACCCTTTTACTTGTTCCCGTTGTAAACACTGCTCCCTTTTTTAAATAATACTGGACCAATCCTTTCGTTCCTAGTTTCATACATTTTAGATTTGGAACAACCAGGCCGACCACTGTTATTTCGTTGTTCACTGCTTCTTCACCAACCCAGGCTACGCAAATCCTTCCCCCTCTGTTTTCAGGAGCATCTCACGAGACCCACTGTTTGCTTCCTCGTGTCCCTTCTTCCACTTCCTTTCCCAAAGACTACAACACCACCGCACTACCCTATCCCATTCCCATTAGCCTGCCTGCATCCACGTCCTCACCACCGCATCAATACCCCCACCACCACCTCGAGTCTCTGACTCCATCTCCTCTAGACCCGCACATCTCATCTCCTGCAAAACGCTATATATCTTTCTCTAAATCTTACATGCTGCTCCATACATTTTCTGCGCTCCAACTCATGCGCCCATGTCCAGAACCCAGGTTCGCAAAAATCCCCACACCAAGCACAGTTAACCGCGAACCCAATTTTCACCATCACATTACTTTATATAAAAATGAAAAACTCAACTCCTCTTTAATGCTTCAATGAAGAAACTGCAGCCACACCCTCATCTGTACCACCAGCCGATCATCGGCAGTCACCAGAACAACCCCCCTCTTGTCGCCATGTGTCCCTCCCATCAGCTTCAGTTCGCACTTCACGGTTGGTGTATAGTGTTGTTTCATGCAAGTGGGGTTGGATTTCCAGTTTTAAATGATTATGTGAGAAGGGAGTTCTTTTTGGATTAAATGTTAAAACAAACAAAATATAGAGGAAGGAGAAGGAGGTTTATTCTGGTCTAAATTGCCCAAAATAATAAAGTGAAATTGCTCATATATTTATAGGAAAAGAATTCGTGGGGCGCAAGGAAAAGAGTATAGGATGCAGAAAATAGGGGGCATCTGCTACGTATGTGTGATTTCCCAAAACGTTGTGTGCACGACATTAGATGGATTCCAAGGCAAGCAAAAGAATTGGTTTGGAACGTAAGGCAAGATTAATCGGGCGCAAGTAAATGATTATTCGGGCTATAAGGAACCAGTTATTTGGGGCGCAAGAAAGGTTACAGCAAGGAATGATTTGGTGGAAAGATTTTTTTTTTATATATATTAATTTTGTACCCATTATTACGCGATTCACGTTTTACTTTTTATATGGCTATACACGAACTTCAAAAATAACGAAAACAGACCCATTGCTATATTTTGATGTTTATGATCTAATGGAATTAATATTATTGAATACGGACTCCGTTTGCATAATATCATTATTTTAAAATTCAATTTAATTATCGGTTTATGTTTAAATTGAATGCACTCACAAAACAGCTCCAACTGGCATCAAACTGAAAATATAGCAGTAACTAGTTATACGTAATCCAATAAAATTCGTTTTGTTCAAAACGAAGGTTGTTAGGAAAATAAAAATTCTTATAGCTTATATAGCATTATATAAAAAAATTAATTAAATTCCAAAACAATTTAATTAAATAATGATAAATTATCATCATTTATTTATATGTCACAGTAAAATTATCATATATCTTCACATATAAATTATACAACTCAATATCATAAATTTCAAGTTAAACGATGCCCAAATTATACTAAAACCCTTATAAATATATTAAATAAACGTTATAATTAAATAAAGATTTCCATAGCGACTATTTTAAAATTTGACTAGGACATAACTAACAATCAATAACACGAAATCTGAAATTTTCTCTTCCATATGAAAATTAAAATCAATCAGATTCCAACCTTTCTTATTTCACGAAATTCCGACTTAAAACGGATCCTATATCTTCAATTAAAGTTCAAAACTCAATATTACGAACTATCGCGCCATTTTGAGCTTGATTTATAATTATATATATATATATTTATATTTATATATTTTTTTAATGTTCAAACTTTGTTTTAAATAAACGAAACAAATATTAAAATCCATTAAAATTCCAAATAATATATTTAAAACAATAATTAAATAAAATATTAGGCTACCAAAAATACGGGATATTACACACAATATTGTTAATTCCACTATTTTCGACTATTTCGAAAATTAAATATATTATTCTATTATTTATATTAATTAAATATTCAATATAATTTAATTAAACGACCATTTAAACCTATAATCACTATTTAAATAATTAAATAAATTAATTATTATATCGCTAAAAATACGGGACATTACATTCTTCTCCCCTTAAAATAATTTCGTCCTCAAAATTGCTAAGGTAGAAAACAAACCCTATTAGCGAGGTTAAAAATTATTTATTTATTCATTAACTTCAGTTTTAACTAAACCAACTTAATTTCAATTAAATTATTAATTTGTTCTTACCAACTAAAATTTTCAAAAATCCTAAAAATTTTCTAACACCCGAAATTTTTGAAAAATTTCGCCAGCACCACCTTTGTATGGCTCAATCGATACAACAACAACTTGCCTCTCTAGGCCTTCTCCAACCAAAAAGAAAATCAAATAGCCAAGCGTCTTGCCAAACTGGCCCATAAATCACCAAACTCGTGTAAAAGTAAACATGTACCTTTTTGTCAGAATATCATTATATCGTTTCCATCTGTCACCAATTCTGCATATACCAATACCATTCCAGTCAATTTCCAATTTTATCCTCAAACCAAATCATTCACGTATCCAGGCATAATTCCATTTCAAACCAAAGTTCCATTCTTGATTCCAAACTCCTAACTCATCAATCCACTATACTTAACTTCGTTAGGTTCTATCCACATATTCCATTTACTAATTCATTCCTCTAATCAGTTATCTTCATTCCATAGTCACACTTCTAATTTTTATTTCAAAAATCTAACCATTTACATAACCGAGTCCAATTATATACCAAATTCCAATTCGACTTGATATTACTCCATTTCAATACAGCTTCCACTTAACTGGTCTCAATTTGATTTCAATTTGCCTTCACAAATCTCAATTAAAATTTGGTTTTAAATCAAACAATCTTTCCTTGGGAATTTTAAATAACTTAGCTTTTTTAAAATCAAATATCCCTTTTTGGAATTCAAACAACTTGTTTTTCTCAAAACAATTCAAAAATTATCCCTTTGGTAGTAATCCGTCACTTACAGCTCGAAAAAGAACACTGATGATGTGGCTAGCATCATCATAATTATTTCCCAGCGATCGAAGTGAGTTCAATACTATATCACTTTCCAAAACCATTTCTTAATCATTTCTATTTTGAAATTATTTCAAAATATCCTTCGCAATGCTTGTAAAACAATTTAAAATCTCCCAGGATTTTAAAATTCTCATATATTTAGTCCAAACCCATTTACAAACACTTTTCACATTTCCATAGTTTTTAATTCCAATTCTGATTTAAATTCAGATTTAATTCATCTGATTCCATATATTACATTTATATGAACTCTGCTTCGTTATTTTCATCACCACTTAATTTATAATCTCATTCGATTATAATAAGAACCAACACATCCAATATTCAATAATATTTCCAACATTAATCATTATTTATATCAAAATATTATTTGGGTAAAATTATTTCGTTTACCCTCTTTTTAAAACATATTATGTCGGTTTATCGTATTCAGGTGTTTCGTAACCCTTATCGATACAGTGGATCAAACTGATCGACCAAAATTCATAAACAACTCAACCAACAAATCTCCATAATATAGAACCATTTTTATAAAATCTACAAATAAGTTCACTCATATATAAACACTCAAACTCAATCTAGGGTATTGCTAACCCCACCTCTACTGAGTTACGCCATAGAGCCAAGGTAATTACTTAACCTTCAGCTCTGATACCACTGTAACGAACTGGGGCATTTCGACTCCGAAAATCTACACAAATACTAGTGTCAACTATTCAGACATCGGAAATGTCAGATAGTTAATAGAAAGAAGTTAGATGGTGAAAATAAATAAGATAGAAAATTAGAATAGAAGAAGAAGAATAACACAACAACATCAGAGTAACACGAATCTCACAGCGGAACGAATAAAATATTTTACACAAAGTAACATTGAAACACAAATCTGTATTTTGTATATTAGAGTACAATACTTACATCACAGCGGAAATAAACAATAGCTATAAAATCTTGAAGCCTCTTGCCCTAGCTCTTCCAAGAATATTTGGAAATACCTGAACTACTTGACTGCCTGTACAAATTTGGGCACCCAAGAGTTTAGGATAAAACAAAACAAAATAAACTCTGGGTCAGTCATGGGACTGGTGTGAGTAAACTCCAATCATTAGGTTTAACTTTTCAAAAATCATTTTCAAAGAAATGATAATCGTAAGACCGATCCATACATAAACACGGATGGTTTTTACCTTACGATAACCCAAAACAATTTTGGAAATCATACAGTATCTGATATTATAATAATGTCTACATACAAATAAATAACAATCTAGCGGAACGCTTGCATCTCACGCTCCATATATATGGTATACAATCAAAACCGCAGGCACTTATTGGATATTGGATTCTGACTATTACAAGGTATGGAACCACCTACCGATAGTGTATCTCTAGAGAGGAACACACTAGGTTCAATAAAAACGTCTTGCAACCCAGCCCACATATGACCGACCACCCATTTCTCTTGAGTGTATTGAATATATTGTCACCTACGGTTGCTAGCAACATAACCGTTTCCGGGAGATACAGAAGCGAAAAGAAGTAGCAATTATGAATATTCTCTAGATGGTGACAATACACCCTATGGGGGCGACCCACATAGCTATGTTGCCTGCCCGATTTTTGTCATTTCTCAGTTGATGAGGCTTGAGGCCATAACGTATCTTTAGATAGATCACAACTCCATTTAATTTGAATGCCACATCATCATACCCCACCAAATCACAAACTGATTTCCACAAAAATACCATGGGTATAAAGCTAAGAGAAATGAATTCCTCTACCATCAAATGTGGATACGTTTGAAGCGATCAACTTATGTGATCCATTAGATATACTCTGTCAGACATTCGTCCAAACATGTGGTCCTGGGTCTGGACAACCCGAAGGCACTATTCTGTAAACAAGATAGCCCTTGCATAACTCCGTCTTCAATTATCTTCATCATATTTGATCGCAACACTAACGCCCATACAGAGTGGTTTTCAGATTATGAATCTGATTCCAGTCTCTCCGTATTGACGACGGAAAAATGGTCAAAAACTATGATAATCGGTGATTTAACTATCAAAGAAAAACATGTGTGCAAACAACGGTCGTATTTCCAAATGGAAATCTTACTGAGGCAAATCATCACTCAACACTGATCCCCTTTAATTTAATTTGTCTTTCAATTATTCATTCCCTTATTCCCGTTTCCATATATTCGTAAATTCTTATTTTCTAAATTTAGAAAATGTATGTTATAACTCATTGGAAAACATTTCCATATTTACTCCTATTTCTTATTTCCTATATTAGAAAACATTTTCGATTCTTCTTTGAAAACATTTCCAAAACTCCTTCATTGAATTTAAATAGATGTTTAAATAAAACATCGTTATGCCAACACGAACTATTTCACTCATTTACTAAATTCACTTAACTAACCTTCACTATCGAACCTTAACCATTCCTTAGCTAAAAAAGTCAATCAAGTTGGGGTATAACTACCTCTCAGACCTTAACTGAACGACATTTCTAACCTCGAAATAGACAAAGTTCACCTTTTAAATCTTCAACAAAGTTCTTTACATAACTCTCGAATTCTATTTATGAATCCACCTCCTTTATAGAATTCATCTGATTATAATAATAGGGTTAATCCCATACTTTCGACACATATAATAACTTAAATATAACTTTTATTTCTTAATTTGGATAAATAATTAAACAACTAATTTACTACATAAATAAATCTTGTTTTAAAAATTGGAAATTAAAAAGTATTTCCTACATTCGATATAGTCGAATCTAAATCATAATTCTCTCTCGAATAATCTATATTCGATAACTTTCTTCCGAATAAATTATATTCGAAAATCTCTCCTTCAAATAACTATATTCGAAAATCTCTCCTTCGAATAACTATATTCGAAAATCTCCCCTTCGACTAACTATATTCGATAACTCTATTCCAATAACCAGTATTCGATTAACTCTAATTCAATTAACTCTATTTCATTAACCCTAATTCAAATAACTAATATTAGACTAACTCTATTCGATTAACTCTTATTCGAATGATTTACATTCAATTAACTCTGATTCCTTTCCCATTCTGTTAGATCCAAAATTGGCTCCAACACCCAAATTGTTCAATTATGCAAAGATTAATATCAGAAAAAGTGCAAGAAAAGCAGAAAAGACACGATATTTATAGTAGTTCGGCGTTAACAAGCCTACGTCCACTTTATATCTATGATTATACTTCAGATTCGAGTACAATCAATGATTTATCTCTCAACCTCACTTTTACAATGTTGGTTCACTCAGTGAATTCAAGACAACTCTGAATGGAGAAATGATAATGGTGGAATCATAGCTCAGAATTGCCAAAAGATCCTGAAAAATGCCAAGCCTGGGGCTATTTATAGGTGATATCTGCAGACGAATCGTGGTAATACGTGGCACAAATCTCGAAGATCTCGGACTGGTTCGTGGCTTGATGGATAAATAGTCAATATAACCGTTGTGGACAGGTGTCGTGAAATCCTATATTATCGGATCGCGTATGACTCAGTCCTGGCCTTCAGTTCTCAGCTTCAAAGGTCGGATCGTGGAGTGTTTGAGTGGACGGATCGGATCGGACCAAGCTGGTGTGAGTGGATCGGATCATGATCATGGGGGCGATCGCGAACCATGAAGGATGCAACTTCATGAACAAGGCTTCATATTAGACATGTGCTGGAACTTGGTGGCTTGGTCTAAAAGCTAGCCAACATTTTGGCCCCTTGACGTATGTTTTACCAAGGATGGAACATGCTTCGAAATTACTAAGTTATCTTTTCATGAAATGACGTTAACCAACGGTCGTGCCTGTTTGGGACGTCGCATAACTCCGGAGAGCTGTGTTCTCTGACTGGTATAAATATCCAGTTGATTTTCCAGTCATTCCTTTATTATCGATTAACTTTCAGCTTCTGATCCTCAGAGTGAATTACTGATAATTTGCGAGGTAAGCCTTCAAATTTTTATAAATATTTTTATGTTTTCCCTTGGTCATTCTTGAGTTCAAGTTGTCGGACCTTATCACGGTCCGTGAGCACAACGTTCATCACGAATCGATGGCCAAACGGGCTTCTTTTTTAGTCGCAACAGCTCTTTTGGTTCGGGCCATAGGCTTTTAGCGGAACGGGCCGTTTCACGAGTCGAAATGGGCTCCTATTCACGGCCCGTTTGCTCCAAATAAGACAAAAAAGGGGAATATGAATGGACACCGTTTCGCCTATATAAATCAGACCCTTCTCCCCCTTCCCCTTTTTTCTTCCTTTTGCAGCCGTTACCAGTTCTCCTGAGTGAAATCCTAACTTTAAATTTCCAAAAACCCACTCGCCTCCTAACTTTAGAAAGGTAATCATGTTAAAAATGTTTTCATGCAATTTCATCCTCGTTTTTCTTGAGTTTTCACTGATTTGAGAGGAGAGGATGGCGGAATTTTGTGGTGCCCAAGGTTTTAGAGGCGACGATGGTTGATAGGTTCAGCTGTTCGAGTTTGTGAGTGAAGAGGAGGAAAGAAGAGGAAGAAGGAGTTGGTCAGTTCGGATCGCAGATGTGGTCGGGTTGATTCATGGGCGAGGCCTTGGCTCGAGTCGTGGGAACAGGAGGACCAGGGAGGAAACTGTGATGTAATACCCGATAACGGATCGGATCGCAGTAATAGAGAAGCATTGGGTCATGGCGTTGGACAATAAGGTGGATCGTGGGGGGTTTGTCACGACCTGTTCAGATAAAGAACAATAGGTCAAGTATTTCAGCGTTCCACGCTCCAAAGCTCTTCCACGATCCGGAGATTTTCCACGACCCAGTACATTCTACATGAACCATCGACACATAACGATCCGAACCCTGTCTCACGATCCAGTCTGATGAACGATCCAATGCACATGTTGACTAAATAATTCGATTTAATTCTGATATTCCAATGGACAGTTAGGTTAGGGCCTTTGAGACGAACTTTCTGGACTGAACAACTTAACTTGATGGCATATCACGACCAATATCCTGTTCATTTAACTAACGTCACGCTTTTCTTATATGTGCACACAAGCACACACTTGCACTTACACACACTGGGAACGGGTAATTGTGTTCTAATTTTTACTCGCCAACACAGCTATGTTGGATAAACAAGTGATTGAGACACCGAATGAAAATACTGAATCAGAGACATCAATACATCATAACCCTGATGTGCTTCCCTCAGATTCAAATGAGGAAAAATCCGATCCTGATTACGAGACGGGCACCGATATAGAGTCAACAACTTCTGAGAGCACATCCCTTGAAGATGAGGATGATCGAGCTCCTGATGAAATTCTGGGTGTTAAGGAAATAGAGAAGTTCATTGATTCTTTACCCTCCAAGTTAGACAATATAAAACTTAAGAAGATTTGTTTAAGACACGGAATTTCCTGGGACGATGTAAAAACTCCAGAAAGCAAAAATAGACCACATTCTACCCCAGAGGGGTACATGACTGTTAGTCGACTCATGTGCTGGGTAGGGGCTATTCCTTCTTTTCCTCCACTTGTTGTTGATCTCTTAAGACAGTTACACATTGCCCCCATGCAACTCCGCCCGAATGCCTATGCAACTTTGTATACTCTGTGCGTTGCTTATATGGAGATTCTACAGACCGAACTTACCCTTAAAGATCTGAAGTTCTATTACCACTTCAAGCATCGTTCCGCAGGGGCTCCCAATTTCTCTTTCTTTGAATCAGTTGCCAATAGAAAAGTTGCGACAGATGGTTATAGTAATATAGGGGATGTCAAATCTGACTAGTTCTATATAAAACATCAAGCCGAATGCGCGAGGAAGTGGCTACAAGCAAGTATGTTTTCAACTTTCCCGCGTTTAACTCGAATGCATAATTTCAGTGCTAACGAATCATTTTGTTCCGTACAGATCACAACTTCGAGAAAACGGAAGGATCAATATATGAAGACCGAATGTCCCGCCTTTTCAAGAGTAACTCAGATTTCTTAATGATTAAGAAATGCATCATCGACGAGAACCTTCACAAACACCATCTTTTAGATATAAGATTTGGACTTGGAGCGGGCGACAAACCTTACAAGTATATACCTCCGACTGAGGGAGAAGGAACTTATCAAGCTATAAAAACAACTACCCTTCGCAAGAGTCCTTTGCCAATGATTAATCAGGATGACGAGGATTTAAACGTATACAAAGGAGACGAGGGGCGAGCTAACGAATCAAAGGAGGTCCCGACCTCTGGGGGGTAGTCTCCCTTAAGAACTTCATCACCGGTTGAGTCTGTCGCTCAGGATGAGTTAACAAAGGAACAGATACTAGGCGAATTAAATAAGATTCCTTTACCAGACGACATCTATACTCAGGAAGATTTCAGAGGGGAACCAATTTTTCCCATCTCTGAAGAGACGAGTGCGCCAGTTGGAGAAAAAGAAGTCATCCAAACGAGCCTAACTCTGGGCCCTGGTCCATTAAAAAGAGGATTTCACGGGATGCACCAATCAGATGCACCATTTACCATAACACTCCTGTGCTACTGTGGTTCATAGTTTTAACATGCACTTGTTTCTTTTGCAGGGAAAATGTCTCGCAAACGGTCTTATTCTTATCGTTCCCTTCGCGAGGGCACACCAAGCCTCCTTCCAGATCCCGAGCATACTCGTAGTGATAGTCGGGAAAGGGATAGTCGTCGGCCCTGGGATTCTTATCAATCTTATTCTACACGATCTCGATCTCCATCGAAGCAAGGTTATGGAAAGTCACACAGTCGTCCATTGCCGCCGGCTAGGGGTAAGCAACTTCCTAGAGATTTGACTCCTCCGAAAAGTATGCCTTCTCACGTCTAGTCTTCAAAAAAATACCCCGAGTCAGAGGACAAGAACAAAGATAAGGGCAAGATCGTGGAGAAGAGGAAGACAACTCTTATTTCCTCTAGTGAGCATGGCTTGGATACTACTGTCGCAAAGGATGTTGCCCCCAATTCTGAGATTATGGCCAGGCTAGAGCGCTTGCGAAAGCAATTCCCTAATATTTTCTTTGAGAGGATGATGTTTGTCCCAGATCTTGAACCGGTCCCGGAGGATTAGGACATAGAGGTGATAGGGTATGTGTGTCATTTGGCTAAACAATACGGGGTAATGAAGAAGCATGCTGCCACAGTTTCTACTGCCATTCGCAAGCTAGAGACGGAAGCATCCAGAGCTAGAGTGAAGATTGATAATGATGCTAGGGCTAGGAGCAAAATGGAAAAAGAACTAGAGGATGCACAGGCCCAACTGGCTTTAGCTCGGCGAGATGTAGAGAATTACAAGTCCGAGCTAGAGAGTGCTAGGGAGCATTTTCGCAGTAAGCTTGACTTAAACAGCCAGGAATAGGTGGCTCTGAGGAAGGAAGTGGAAGAACTCAAGGCAATTAATATCGAACTAAAGACATCACATGAATTCTTGGCTGCTGAAAAAAGTGCCTGGGAGAAAGAGAGGGCAAGCTTAAAAGATGACCTCGCTCTTGCCAAGATGGAAAAGGAGGTTTTAAATGATCAACTTGCCCAAGCTGAGGAGCGTGCAGCTCTCGCTAAAAGTAACGCCAATAATGCTCTTGAGTCGGCAACTGCTACTGCCGATAAGCTCGCTGAAAAAGAGAAAGATATAGCTGGTTTTAAGGAACTGTTGTTCGACTTCTTTGGTCAAGTCATCAAGACTCGAGACATTTCTTGGATCCCGGACTATCATGTTACTTTGGCCAATGTATGGGATGCAATTGTCGAAGGCGAGAAGCGGCGATTGATGGTCGACAAGATTGACGAAAACAAGCTGATGCACACCTTTCTTAGAGGTGAAGAACCTGAGGCTTTGGAGAAAGGTAGACACCTAATCTATGAAGAGATCAAGAGGGAGAAGAGTAGGCTCAAGGTCAAGGATAAAGTTGGCGAAAGCTCGAGGTCGGTAGTGGATCCCAAAACCTCTGAAGTTGAGGAATATAACCCTGACGATCCATTGATCCCCTTGGCTCCAACCTCTCCAATTGTCGGGGCCACTACTACAAATCTAGGGATGAGTCGGCTGAAGGTATCTCCATATTCTCTCCACAGTTCATCAAAGCAATCGTAACTTGTCGTCGTCTCACGGGACAGACAATTGACATGGCCACATCTCCTCCTGATTCACTAACATTTGCTTCTCATGATATAGGTGTCAAACCGGCCGACAAAGATACAGAAGAGAAGGCAACATCAGATAAAGTTGATGTCCCCTCGGGAACTGACGTCGAAGTTTCTGAGATTCTGAAGCAACCCAAGGGTACAACAAGTGAGAGAGTCATGGTAGCACCCATGGAATCCGCCACGGGCGCTCCTGCAGACGCTGAGATTATTGAGGCTTTGCAAGACACAGATGGTAGTCACGAAGATGAGGAAGAGGAAGTTGTAATCATAGATGATGGCAAGGATGATGACAATGAAACCTTGGCTGACATACAAGCTAGGAAAGAGAAGCAGTTGGTTCTTAGGAAGGGGGAACATGTAACACCCCACCTCCGCCAGGGTGACTCTTGCAAGCACTCTGACTTTGGAGGGGCGTTTGAATCAGGTAAACATGCATAATGATGTATCAAGGCAGAACAAGAACATATGTATATATGTAAACAGAGTAAATAACAAAGATAAAACAGCGGAAGATTTTCAAACCATTTCAAAACAAGTCTGGTACAACATAATGTTAACTTCCCAAATACACAAGTCTAGATAAAAACAACATTACTGGAAAACTGAAATACATAAGTACTATCCCCAAAATAAGTGATAACCATAGCTAGCTTCATGTCAAGACCGTACATGAGCTAAAATCCCACAAGCAAGCGATCAGAAATCCAGCTAAGCTCCAATATTCCCTCCCTGAGAACCTGAGGGGGGGGGGAAACGGAAGAAAAGAGGCGAAAGAAAACAGGTCAGTCAAAAAGACTGAGTAAGCCCTACTACAATCAATGTAAACTGATAAAGTTAACTGGCATGAGAAGCAGGTATGATCATAAGGATAACAACATACTAGCATGGTGATTAACTAACAAGGTAGATAAAGGTGTCATCGCATAATCAGGTTCAAGGTTTTGCACCACAGGTGTACTAGCAAACTAACATGACTTGAATATACAAGTATTGATCCCTTGGCCCAAGCTTTGGCCCAATAACATGAAATGACCCTAATACAAGGTCCAACCAAACGGCCTAGTCGATCGGCTCCCTAAGCCTAACTCGTCACGTGTTGGTGTCAATACGGCCCAAACATAATTGTAGTCGAACTGTGCCGGGTCCACCCTTCGGGTGTATCAAGCCCTAGGGTGCCAACCCCTGGACACCATAAACATGAGTGCACAGTCTCGATCTACTGGTACCCATGGGTGACTTCTCCAAATACAGACTACGTGCACGACCATAGTCCGTCCGGAACTACATCGGCGTACCACCCGGCCGTCGTTTATTTGGTCGCTTACCTCCAGCCCAGTAATCGTGCCCCCTCCCTAGCCTAGTCCCTAGGGCCTTAATGATACAAATTTTGGGATTACTGCGGAGTGGGCCCCCATTACTAGGATTTTCTAGTGGGTTAAGTACGGTTTAACCCTCTTGCTAATCATGGATTAACTTGGTTAAGTGTAACGATGAGTTCACGACTTAACCCTGATTAATCTACCAAGCCCAAATTGGTTAAGTATTAAGTGGACCATGACTTAACCCTAATCACGAGGCATTAATTAATTTAATGCGCCTTAACCTCTCACATTAGACCTTGTTGTGGTTACTAGTTAAGCCGGGCGGGTCCGGGTAGCTTTACACCACAACTTGGTCTAACCTCGGGTTCAAGGTACAACATGGCCAACTTCTCACATTGGGTCCTATTGTTTGTAGCAACTAGTTAAGCTGGTCGGTTCCGGGTAGGTTTACGCTACAAACTCAACCCAACCTCGAGTTGGTCACACTTATCTTTTCTAAGTGTCATGTCCATCATGTTTCCAAAACATGTTACAAATTTTCAAGCAATTGGGTAGACCTAACTTAATAGGTAAATTCCCAATGGGTAGACCTAACTTAATAGGTAAATTCCCAAGCTTATGTTTTATGTCTTTTAAGTTTACCCAACCCCAAACGCAATCCCATCGCTTACATATCGCAATAGCGCATAAAGGATAGAAAGAGGGAACTTGGCATAATCATGACATAAAGGTGTCGAAGCCACAAGTTCAACATGGTGGCATATGAAGTGTACATGTGTTCATATACTTGCATATTACATTTTTAGGCCTCAAAAGCATGCCTAAAACCAAACTTAGCATGTTGGTGATACATGGTGATAAATGACATGTAGAAATGGCCATAAGTTCGCATTTGGCCTCACATGCAAGTTATCATAAGGGATATGATAACTTACATGTTGCCAAAATGCAACCTTTAGCATAAAGCTTGAAGCTTTAAGCTCATAAACCCAAGATAAGCTTGCATAACATGATAACATGAACAAAAGGATCAACCCAAACTTGCATATCATAACTTGCATATCATATGACAATTTGCATATCAAACTTGCATAACATAACTTGCATATCATATGACAACTTGCATATCAAACTTGCATAACATAACTTGATGAACTTGCATAACACATCATAGTAAACTTGCATATCATACATTTAACTTTAGAGTTTAAGTATGAAAGTAGAATAGGGCTTACAATGCTTATGAGGACTCAAATGAGTATAGCAAATATAAGAAAGCCCTTATGCAATCAATTTAACCCCAAAATGCAAGCTTTAATAGAAAAACCCTTAAGCCAAAGTGATCAAAACCCTTGCTTTATGATGCAAATATAGAAACTCGACTTGAATGCAAGCTAATGATGCTCATACAAGCTTGAAAACACTTGTATGCATGGAAAATCTCATAGAAATTTATTTAGGAATTTTATGAAGAGAGTGGAGGCCATGAGAGGATTGATTTTGCCATAGTTTAGTTGTATGAATGAATAATCATGATTTAGGGTTAGGTTAGGGCCTTATTTATAGATTAGGCAAGTGTTTTAGGCCATAGGATTAAACCCTAGTTGCAATCTCAGCCCTTAAAACCGAATCTGGCCCCCAAGCTCAACACAATCTCAAAATGGTGCACCAGGCTAAACAGCCCGGCTGGACCAAGTCGACAGCCAAGTCGACAGGGCTCTCGACTTGGGTCCAACCAAGTCGACTCCCAAGTCGACAGGGCTGTCGACTTGGGTGCTGTGGCGGGAACTTTCCTGCCTAGCCCAATCTGACCTAATTTTTCAAATTCCAACTTGAATTTGAAATCTGTTTTTACTTTGAATTTTTCTGAAAACTTCGTTGGGCCTTAATCGGGTCATACGGACTCCGATTTTCGAAAACTCGGACTCTATTTCGCGTATTTTTCCGAGACGAACGCAATGGCATAGCCCGTTTCCCTTGATTCAGATTTTAGAATTAAATTCTGCCTCGATTTACATTATTACAGGTTATTGAAAATACGGGTTGTTACATTCTTCCCTCCTTAAAGGATTTCGTCCCCGAAATCTTCAAGTTAGGAAGAACGTATCCTACCATCCAACATCCATCTACTCAAAACATCATCCACGAGCAATCATTGTCCTTACAAGATTCTAAATGTTGTATGAACATATGCAAAGGTGTGTGTATATGTCCTTATCTAATGCAAATATCATCAATGCAAATTATGTTAGTGAAATGAATCCATATGTATGCAATTCCTAACATAATGTATAACATCTATATGTGTGCACATCACATACATCCATATGCAACATCCATGTGATAACACAAAAATTTTCATCCATGAATAAGCATAAACACTCATGCATATGCAATATGAGGAGTGTGTGAGCCGATCTAGTGCCTAACGTGTATAATGCATCCACGAGTAACCACTTGCAAACACTTGCAACCACTTGCAACCATCAAGCATAACATGTTTCAAACACATGTTTCATTCAAAGGGTTTCTACCTAAGGTTCTCATGACAAGATTAACACGATAAACTAGATAAACATGGATAGCAAAGAGAAAGAAATGCTAACAAAGAAAAGAGATTGAGAGTGTACCCTCAAAAAGGAATGGATAAAGCCCATGCATCTTCTCCTCGGTTTCCCAAGTTGCGTCTTCTTCGGCTTCACCCCATTGAACCTTCACCAACTTGACCTCTCGATTCCTTAGCTTCTTGGTCTCCGTCCCCAAGATACGAATCGGAGCTCTCCTCAAGGTAGCTTCTTTCTCCACTTCCACATCTTTCAGAACACTCGGCTCAACAACCTCTGCTGTTTCATGCAAACACTTCCGGAGATGCGAGACATGAAAAACATCGTGTACTCCGGCAAGCTTCTCGGGCAACTTCACTCTATAAGCCATCTGCCCGATCCTCTCTATAATAGGGAATGGTCCAACAAACCTTGGTGCTAACTTCCCAACGGCTCCAAATCGGACCACATTCCGCAAAGGAGAAACCTTCACGAAAACCATATCCCCAACATCAAACTCCAAATCAGTTCTCCGCTTATCAGCATAGGATTTCTGTCGGTCTTGGGCCGCTTTCATCCGTCTCCGAATCAACTCGACCTTCTCGGATGTATCTCTGATCATATCAGGCCCAAGTATAAACTCATCTGTAGTCTCCCACCAACATTTAGGAGACTTGCACGGCCTCCCATATAAAGCTTCGAATGGTGCCATCCCTATGCTTGCCTGATAACTGTTATTATATGCAAACTCAACAAGAGGAAGATGGTCTTCCCAAGTACCACCAAAATCCAGAATACAAAGCCTCAACAGATCCTCGAGTACCCTATTCACCCTTTCGGTTTGACCGTCCGTCTGTGGGTGATAAGCCGTACTTAGATTCAACCTCGTGCCCATAGCTTCTTGCAAGCTATTCCAGAATTGACTTGTAAAGATTGGGTCACGGTCACTGACTATACTAGAAGGGACTCCATGAAGTCTCACAATCTCACGAAGATATACAGACGCTAGCCAAGATGCGGTCCTCTTGCTCTTCACCGGAATGAAATGAGAACTCTTCGTAAGTCTGTCCACAATAACCCAAATGCTCGTATTCCCTTTCCTTGACCTTGGTAGCCCATCGATAAAATCCATGGAAATACTCTCCCACTTCCATAGTGGAACGTCTAGAGGATGCAATAGCCCACCGGGCTTCTTCGACTCGGCCTTAACTTGCTGGCAAATGATACATCTAGAGACAAACTCTGCCACATCCTTCTTCATCCCAGGCCAAAAGAAAATGCGCTTCATATCTTTATACATCTTATCTCCGCCCGGATGTATAGTCAACTTAGAGCGATGCGATTCCTCAAGAACTTTTCTTACTAAGTCTTCTACCATTGGAACACATAACCTTCCGTCTCTCCTCAGCCAACCCTTGTCATCAATAGAATATCGAGCGAGATGACTAGACGTCTCTCCTCGAATCAGCTTATCCATAATCTCAACTATCTGAGGGTCTTCTCTCTGCGAAGCCCCAACTTGATCAAGAAAGGTAGGTCTGAGTTCCAGAGATGCTAAAGAACCGGTCATCGACTCAATCGCCAAACAGAAATCAAAGGTTGCCACATACTCTAAATTCTACATCTCAACGAATAGAGGACTTAGGGTCAACCTTCTTCTACTCAATGCATCTGCTACCACATTCCCCTTGCCAGGGGTATAAGCTATCTCAAAATCGTAGGACGCGAAGAATTCCAACCATCTTTGTTGCCTCAGATTCAGATCCTTCTGAGAAAAGAGATACTTCAATGACTTGTGATCAGTATAAAGCTCAAATCTTTCTCCCAGAAGATAATGGCGCCAAGCCTTGAGTGCATATACTATTGCCGCCAACTCTAAGTCATGAGTGGGATAATTCTTCTCATGCACTTTGAGTTGTCTACCGCCAAAGCATATCACCCTTCCTTCTTGCATAAGAACAGCTCCTAACCCCGTGCCACATGCATCGGTGTATACTGTAAATAACTTCCCTCCATCGGGCAAAGCTAGAACAGGTGCTGATGTGAGAGCTCTCTTGAGCTTCTGAAAAGCAAGCTCGCATTCTATGCTCCAAGAAAAAACTAAATTCTTCTTCGTCAATTTAGTGAGAGGAGCGGATATCTTTGCGAAGTCCTTGATGAACTTCCGGTAAAAACCCGCAAGACCTAGAAAACTTCTCACTTCGGTTGCATTCCTTGGAGTCTTCCAATCCTGAACTGCAACTACCTTAGCGGGATCCACCGCTAAGCCTTGCTTAGATACTATATGTCCAAGGAATCTAACTTCCCTTCAACAAAAGTGACACTTGGAGAACTTGGCCTTCAACTGATGCGCTCTAAGCGTATCCATCACCTCCACGAGATGCCTTGCGTGCTCTTCCTCATCCTTAGAGAAGATCAGAATGTCATCTACGAAGACGACGACAAACTTGTTCAAGAACTCCCTGAACACCCTACTCATCAGGTCCACGAAATATGCGGGTGCATTAGTCAAGCCGAACGGCATGACAAGCCATTCGAAGAATCCATCTGGAGTTCTGAACGCGGTCTTGTCTATACTATCTTCAGCTACTCTGAGCTGATGGAATCCAGTAGCAAGATCAAGCTGAGAGAAAACAGAAGCACCGACAAGCTGGTCAAAGAGATCATCAATCCTCGGTAACGGGTGTCTGTTCTTCTTAGTCAGCTTATTCAACTCTCGATAGTTAACACAAAGTCGGAGAGAACCATCTGCCTTGGTAGCAAACACCACAGGCGCTCCCCATTCAGATATACTTCGTCTAATGAAGTTCTTTTCAAGCAACTCCTTCACTTGCTTACTTAGCTCCCACCTTTCACGCGGAGCCATGTGCCGAACGGGCAAAGAAACCGGCTTTGCATTATCCACCAGATAAATGCGGAAATCAATCTCTCGCTTAGGGGGCAACCCCCTAACTTCATCAAAAACATCCGGATACTCTCGAACCACTCTCACAGACTGAAGAGTTTCCATTGACGAGTCGAGTGATTCAAGATAGCACAACATGACGGGACCTCTCGGATCATAAGAAATCTCTAGGGTGTTTCCGAGGCGAGTCACGAGCCTCATAACCCTATGCTCACAATCAAGAATGGCTCCATATCTGGACAGCCAATCCATGCCCAATATCAATCCGTATCCCCTAAAACCAAGAACATAAGCACTGCACAAGAACTCTACACTCAGTATAGAGATCCTCAAATCTCCACATATCATAGACAAATGGGCGGAACCCCCAATAGGATTTGAGACACAGACGGGATCCTCTACCAAGCTAGTACTAAGGTGCAAACTATCAACAAGATCAGATGAGATAAAGCTATGCGATGCACCAGAATCAAACAAGGTACGAACTGGAAAATCAAATATATATACGAGGCTCTCAACAGAAATACTACCTCGATCGGGAACTGGAGCGGTATTGAGAGCATGAACTTGCCCTCCTGAAGGTCCAGCACGCTGAGTCTGACCCTGGCCTTGCCCTTGCTTCCTCGGGCAATCCTTACTAAAATGTCCAGTCTCACCGCAGAAAAAGCATTCACCATTCTTCCTTTTCCTCTTCTTACAATCCTTAATAAGATGCCCAACTGAACCGCAAAAATGGCACTTCCCCTTGTTGTTCTTGCCCTTGTTGTTATTGCCCTTGTTGTTGTTCCCTTTGTTGCCTTGACTCTTGTTCTTGTTCTGATTGCCTTGACTTCTCTGACCACTTGGATTTCCCTGATTTCCTTTCCACTGGGAATCGGTCTTCTTGGCTTGAGTATCATTCATCTTGACCTCTTTCTTGACATCTCCCTGAAGTAACACCATATCAACCAAAATCTCAAACGTGGCCCCATGGGGAATATGTGACATAGCCAATCCCTGCAACGGCTCATTCAATCCTCTAGCAAAACGAAGAGCCTTCTTCTGAGGAGTATTCACCATATCCAAGCCAAAACGAGCTAACTGATTGAACTTGTTCACATATTCTTTGACAGACATATCTCCTTGTTTCAAAGTTATGAACCTCTCCATTTGCAGATTCTCCTCAGCAGAAGATAGAAACTTAAGCATGAACCTTGCCCTGAAATCGGCCCAAGTCTCAACAGGCCTAGTACCATTGGTGACTTCTTACCAATAAGTGGCTTCATCCTTCATAAGCCAAACCGCCAATAAGATCTTCCTCTGATCGTCTAACCCAAAGATAGCAAATAAATCCTCGGTCTCTTTCAACCAATTTCTGGCCTCTACAAAAGTATCAGTGCCTTGAAAGTTCTTGCCACCCATTGCTTTGAAATCTTTGCAAGTCTTTGCGAAGTCAGCTTGAGGATGCTGAAGGGGAGGAGGAAGAGGAACCTCAGCGACAGGAGGAGGAGGAGCATTAACTACCGGAGGAGGAGGAGGAGGAACATTAACTACTGGAGGAGGAGGAGGGACATCTGCGGGGCCGGCTTCGGTCGCCCTAGCCTCCAAAAGTCTCCTATACCAAACAGGTACGTGTACTCCCTCCGGAATAGCAAAGTTATCGGCCATACTGAAAACGAAGAAAAAGACAGATTCAGAATGGTGAAAAAAACGAAGGAATTTTGCTAATGGCTTTTTGGGGAATAGCCTTTAAAATAAACTAGACTTTTCTTTGGAAAATACTTTATACTTGGTTTTGAAAATAGTTTTCCAAAAGTTTTCTAAAAACCTTTTTTTTTGTTCCTTCTCGTAAACCATATGCTCTGATACCAAATGTAACACCCCACCTCCGCCAGGGTGACTCTTGCAAGCACTCTGACTTTGGAGGGGCGTTTGAATCAGGTAAACATGCATAATGATGTATCAAGGCAGAACAAGAACATATGTATATATGTAAACAGAGTAAATAACATAGATAAAACAGCGAAAGATTTTCAAACCATTTCAAAACAAGTCTGGTACAACATAATGTTAACTTCCCAAATACACAAGTCTAGATAAAAACAACATTACTGGAAAACTGAAATACATAAGTACTATCCCCAAAATAAGTGATAACCATAGCTAGCTTCATGTCAAGACCGTACATGAGCTAAAATCCCACAAGCAAGCGATCAGAAATCCAGCTAAGCTCCAATATTCCCTCCCTGAGAACCTGGGGGGGGGGGGGACGGAAGAAAAGAGGCAAAAGAAAACAGGTCAGTCAAAAAGACTGAGTAAGACCTACTACAATCAATGTAAACTGATAAAGTTAACTGGCATGAGAAGCAGGTATGATCATAAGGATAACAACATATTAGCATGGTGATTAACTAACAAGGTAGATAAAGGTGTCATCGCATAATCAGGCTCAAGGTTTTGCACCACAGGTGTACTAGCAAACTAACATGACTTGAATATACAAGTGTTGATCCCTTGGCCCAAGCTTTGGCCCAATAACATGAAATGACCCTAATACAAGGTCCAACCAAACGGTCTAGTCGATCGGCTCCCTAAGCCTAACTCGTCACGTGTTGGTGTCAATACGGCCCAAACATAATTGTAGTCGAACTGTGCCGGGTCCACCCTTCGGGTGTATCAAGCCCTAGGGTGTCAACCCCTGGACACCATAAACATGAGTGCACAGTCTCGATCTACTGGTACCCATGGGTGACTTCTCCAAATACAGACTACGTGCACGACCATAGTCCGTCCGGAACTACATCGGCGTACCACCCGGCCGTCGTTTATTTGGTCGCTTACCTCCAGCCCAGTAATCGTGCCCCCTCCCTAGCCTAGTCCCTAGGGCCTTAATGATACAAATTTTGGGATTACTACGGAGTGGGCCCCCATTGCTTGGATTTTCTAGTGGGTTAAGTACGGTTTAACCCTCTTGCTAATCATGGATTAACTTGGTTAAGTGTAACGATGAGTTCACGACTTAACCCTGATTAATCTACCAAGCCCAAATTGGTTAAGTATTAAGTGGACCATGACTTAACCCTAATCACGAGGCATTAATTAATTTAATGCGCCTTAACCTCTCACATTAGACCTTGTTGTGGTTACTAGTTAAGCCGGGCGGGTCCGGGTAGCTTTACACCACAACTTGGTCTAACCTCGGGTTCAAGGTACAACATGGCCAACTTCTCACATTGGGTCCTATTGTTTGTAGCAACTAGTTAAGCCGGTCGGTTCCGGGTAGGTTTACGCTACAAACTCAACCCAACCTCGAGTTGGTCACACTTATCTTTTCTAAGTGTCATGTCCATCATGTTTCCAAAACATGTTACAAATTTTCAAGCAATTGGGTAGACCTAACTTAATAGGTAAATTCCCAATGGGTAGACCTAACTTAATAGGTAAATTCCCAAGCTTATGTTTTATGTCTTTTAAGTTTACCCAACCCCAAACGCAATCCCATCGCTTACATATCGCAATAGCGCATAAAGGATAGAAAGAGGGAACTTGGCATAATCATGACATAAAGGTGTTGATGCCACAAGTTCAACATGGTGGCATATGAAATGTACATGTGTTCATATACTTGCATATTACATTTTTAGGCCTCAAAAGCATGCCTAAAACCAAACTTAGCATGTTGGTGATACATGGTGATAAATGACATGTAGAAATGGCCATAAGTTCGCATTTGGCCTCACATGCAAGTTATCATAAGGGATATGATAACTTACATGTTGCCAAAATGCAACCTTTAGCATAAAGCTTGAAGCTTTAAGCTCATAAACCCAAGATAAGCTTGCATAACATGATAACATGAACAAAAGGATCAACCCAAACTTGCATATCATAACTTGCATATCATATGACAATTTGCATATCAAACTTGCATAACATAACTTGCATATCATATGACAACTTGCATATCAAACTTGCATAACATAACTTGATGAACTTGCATAACACATCATAGTAAACTTGCATATCATGGCAAACTTGCATATCATACATTTAACTTTAGAGTTTAAGTATGAAAGTAGAATAGGGCTTACAATGCTTATGAGGACTCAAATGAGTATAGCAAATATAAGAAAGCCCTTATGCAATCAATTAAACCCCAAAATGCAAGCTTTAATAGAAAAACCCTTAAGCCAAAGTGATCAAAACCCTTGCTTTATGATGCAAATATAGAAACTCGACTTGAATGCAAGCTAATGATGCTCATACAAGCTTGAAAACACTTGTATGCATGGAAAATCTCATAGAAATTTATTTAGGAATTTTATGAAGAGAGTGGAGGCCATGAGAGGATTGATTTTGCCATAGTTTAGTTGTATGAATGAATAATCATGATTTAGGGTTAGGTTAGGGCCTTATTTATAGATTAGGCAAGTGTTTTAGGCCATAGGATTAAACCCTAGTTGCAATCTCAGCCCTTAAAACCGAATCTGGCCCCCAAGCTCAACACAATCTCAAAATGGTGCACCAGGCTAAACAGCCCGGCTGGACCAAGTCGACAGCCAAGTCAATAGGGCTGTCGACTTGGGTCCAACCAAGTCGACTCCCAAGTCGAAAGGGCTGTCGACTTGGGTGCTGTGGCGGGAACTTTCCCGCCTAGCCCAATCTGACCTAATTTTTCAAATTCCAACTTGAATTTGAAATCTGTTTTTACTTTGAATTTTTCTGAAAACTTCGTTGGGCCTTAATCGGGTCATACGGACTCTGATTTTCGAAAACTCGGACTCTATTTCGCGTATTTTTCCGAGACGAACGCAATGGCATAGCCCGTTTCCCTTGATTCAGATTTTAGAATTAAATTCTGCCTTGATTTACATTATTACAGGTTATTGAAAATACGGGTTGTTACAGAACATGACCCTGTATTCGTGCCCCCTATTTCTGAAATCGACCCCAAGACTGGGTTGGTTATATAAGATTCTCTTCCAAATAAATAACTTCACAACTTGCCTCCCAACCTTCTAGTCCTCCCCCGGAGCCCCTTGTTGATAAGAGGAAGAGGAAGAAAAGTGACCGCTCTGATGCTGACAAAGAGGGGTTGGAGAAACAGAAGATGGAAAAGAAATCCAAATCGTCTCCCAAGCGTAAATAGAATGCACTTGTTAGCCCATATTTTAGTTTTAGGATTTCCTTTGGCCAAAAGATGTAGTCGTGAGAGTGGCCCTCACTTTTGTTTAGCTTCCCATTCTTGTAAATTTGCTTTCAGTAAATGAAGATCTATTTCTTTTGCGCTATTGCGTTCCTGCAAATTCATCATGTTAGCAGAGTTTAAATGGTCATAACTGAAACATTCATATTTAAATATTAAAGTCATAAGTAACAATTATTAATCATAACTGAAACAATCATCGAGAAATACATGTGTTAAGTAAATGTGTAGTGGTGCACATATATAACCCCAATCAATCGTCATTATAGTGCCTGGCCAGGGCTTATTGGTAATCGATTAGGATTATATTTGTACTATCCCGATCTTTCAGCGGGGTAATGGTTCTTGTGGCGCTAAGTATCTAGCGCCTTTATACTCTCCCGATCCTTTAGCTGGTTAGAATTCTTGTGGCGCTAAGTCTCTAGCGCCTTTATACTCTCCCGATCCTTCAGCGGGCTAGAGTTCGAGCTCGATTCTTGGTCTGCTCACCGATCCTTTAGCGGGGCAGAAGTTCTGAGGGCGCTAAGTCTCTAGCACCTTTATACTCCCCCGATCCTTCAGCGGGTTAGAATGTTATAAAGGCGGTTCTATCATGGTGCACCTTCACACCTTGGGGACGTTATCTTCGCATCCTTTATACTCTCTCCCTGATCTCGGGAGTTAGAGTGCAAACAGTAGTGCGATTTACCTCACTGCACCTTTCGGAGCTTTAGTTACCATTAGCCTACCGATCTGATAGATGGCATTTTGAATTATCTGTCTTGAGATTACTGCATAATTTAAAACAAATTTCAAAATGGTAACGGTTTATATTGATCAAAATAAAAGAGTAGATAAGAAACGGTGCAGTAAAGGTAAATGACACGCGATATTTTTATAGTGGTTCGGTCGAATCATGACCTACGTCCACTTTATAATCTTTTGTTCAAATAACTAGACTATTCTAGGCAAGTCGAGCCTTTTTACATGGTCCTAAAAAAAAAGAGTAAAACTGACAATTTTATGTCAGATAAGACAGCAAATGCTGGGCATTCCACACTCTGGGGATTTCATCTCCATCTACGGTTGCTAGCTTGAAGGTTCCATTATCAAGCCTTCGTAAAATGGAGTACGGTCCTTCCCATTTCGGGCGGGCAGAATGACGCGCTTCAGAACCAAGTCTCCGGGTTCAAATGTTCGAGCTCGGACTCTTTTGTTGTAATACCGAGCTATTTGTTGTTTATGCCTCAGGGCACGTAAGTCGGCTTCGTCCCTTTTTTCCTCAACCATGTCCAGGGATTCAAGGAGCAGCTTATTGTTGGTCATCGGATCGTAATAAATGGTTAGATGAGGTGGTACTTTCAACTCGACCAGAATGACTGCTTCAGCTCCAAAAGCAAGGGAAAACGGGGTATGACCCATCGCCGACTTGTACATTGTTCTATAGGCCCATAGTGCTAGGGGTAATTCATCAACCCACATGGCTTTGGCCCTCTTCAATCTTTTCTTTAGAATGGATTTGATCATCTTGTTTATCACTTCAACTTATCTGTTCGATTGTGGATGTGCCACAGAGGTGTATCTTTTCTCGGTGTGATACTTACGACAGAAATCTTGAAACTCGGTGTTGTCGAATTGGGTCCCATTATTGGTTACGATGAATTTTGGAATCCCAAATCAACATATAATGTTCTGAACGACAAAGGTGATCACTCGCTTGGTTGTGATCGTGGTCAAAGGCTCTGCTTCTACCCATTTAGTAAAATAATCCACGGCCACAATAGCCAACTTTGGTCCGCCCTTTGCTATGGGAAGGCTCCCAATAATATCAATTCCCCACATAGCAAAAGGCCATAGGCTTGTCATTGTCTTCAACTGGCTAGGTGGCGCTCTAGGAATCTTGGAGAATTTCTGGCAAGCGTCACAACGTTGTGCATACTTGGCTGCATCCTTGTTTATGGTAGGCCAGAAATAGCCGTATCGCAATATCTTCTTTGCCAATGTTTGCCTTCCAGTGTGGTCGCCATACTCACCTTCGTGGACTTCCTTCAGTACACGCTTGATGTCATCATATGGGCGATGCACCGGAGGAGAGACATCGAGAAACCTTGTCTGTACAGGACTTCGCCTTGCAACACATATCGGGAAGCCTTCCGGATAACTGCACGCCTCTCACTTTTCTTTGTTGGGAGCGTTCCATTCATCAAAAAATTCTTTAGGGCGGTCATCCATGACTCCCTCTCTGGTTCAATCTCTAGTACCGAATCAACTTCCATCTGATCCACGCTAGGGAACTGTAGTACTTCAATCGGGACTAGCTCCATATTATCTGGATTACCAGAACTAGCCATCTTTGCTAACTTGTCTGCTCTTTGATTCTCCGCTCGAGGAATGTGAGATATGCTGTGGTGATCAAAACCATCCAGCAACTTCTTCACTTTTTCCAAATATGATATCAACCTTGGACTCTTAGCCTGAAACTTTTCATTAACTTGGTTCACAACTAAATTGGAGTCGCAAAAGATGTCTAGCTTTGTTATCCCCAATTCCTTTTCAAGCTTCAAATCGGCAATTAGAGCTTCATACTCGGAATCATTATTAGTTGCGTGGAACTCTAATCTAAGAGCGTAATATATTAGTCGTTTCTCTGGAGTTTCAAGAACCACTCCGGCACCAGATCGTCTATCATTTTTAGTTCCATCAGTATGTAGTTTCCAGGCATTAGGGTCAAGAAGTAGCTTGGGCGAATCTTCTTCTTCGGTTACCACATCATCTTCTGGGATGGTAAACTCTGCTATAAAGTCTGCAAGTGCCTGCCCTCTAATCGACCTTCGGGGTTGGAAGTTCAGGTCAAATTGACTCAGCTCAATGTTCCATTTAAGCAACCTTCCTGATGCTTTTGGCCTTTGTAGGACTTGCTTAAGCGGGTGATCAGTGTAAACAGTAATGGGGTGAGCCTGGAAGTAGTGGCGAAGCTTCCTAGATGCAATCAACAAACTGTACGCAAGCTTTTCTATTTTTGGGTAATTTCGTTCTGCGGCTGCCAATTTCTTACTCACATAGTACACCGGTCTTTGCACTTTATCCTCCTCTCTTACCAAAGATGAACTGATTGCATAGGATGGCACTGCCAAGTACACAAATAAATCCTCGTGATCTACAGGCTTAGACAATATCGGGGGTATTTCCAGATGATTCAATAGATTCTGGAATGCTTCTATACAATCAAGAGTCCATTTATAGTTGCGCTTGCCTCGCTTTATCAGCTCGAAAAACGGGATGCATTTATTTGTTGCTTTTGAGATAAATCTGCTGAGCGCTGCCACTTTTCCAGCAAGGCTTTGCACATCTTTAATCTGCTTTGGTTCTTGAATATTTCGGATTGCTGTAATTTGATGTGGATTGATCTCAATTTCGCGCGAGATGACAATGAACCTTAGGAATTTTCCAGATGCTACTCCAAACGAGCACTTCAAAGGATTTAACTTCATCCCTTATTTCCTAAGAATCTCAAACATTTCTGCTAAATCTGCAGTATGGTCGGATGACTATCTAGATTTTACCAACATATGGTCGATGTATACCTCCATCGTTTTCCCGCTTTGGTTGTAGAACATCCTATTCACCAATCGCTGATATGTAGCGCCGACATTTTTCAAACCGAAAGGCATCACCACATAGCGGTATAATCCCAAATCTGTAATGAAATTGGTATGCTCTTGGTCTGGGACATGCATGGGGATCTGATTGTACCCTGAGTATGCATCCATAAAAGAAAGAAGTTCATGACCGGCGGTTGAATCTACCAATTGATCGGTTCTAGGCAATAAGAAGCTATCCTTCGGATAGGGCCTTATTTAGATCTGAGAAGTCGATGCACGTACGCCACTTTCCATTGGCCTTCTTTACCAAAACCGGATTTGAAATCCAGTCAAGGTATGTTGAATCTTTAATGAACCTGTTACTTCTCAGCTTTTCGACTTCTTCCTTCAAGGCAGCAGACCTCTCTAGGCCAAGCATTCGCCTCTTTTGTTTGACAGGAGGATGTTTCGGGTTGATGCTTAACGAATGACTCATAATTGAGGGAGATATCCCACACATGTCTACGTGGGTCCAAGCAAATACATCCAAGTTATATTTCAGGAAATTTGCTAATTCTTTGGCTTGAACAAGATCCAACTGGGATCCAAACTACAAGACCATCTTTGGGTCACTATCATCGATTGGTACATCCACAGTCGCTTCATTGGGAGTCTCCATTCTGCCTCCAAGTTCTTCATCCTCTCTGGGATCTATGTCCTCGGGCAACTCTCTGGGCGACCCTCCCGGAGGTATTTCCTTTAGTTGCTACGAAGATTCCTCCCTCGGAGGGGAAGAACCACCTTTTGCTTCTACATCTTTTCCTTTACGGAGCAACTTTAACTCTACAATTTAGCATGCTCGTGCAACAACTTGATCTCCTCTGACTATGCCTATGCCAGCATCCGTCAGGAACTTCAACAACAGGCACCGGGGTGCAATGTAGGCCTTGAATTTGGCTAGGGTTGGCCGGCCTAAGAAGGCATTGTATGGCGACTCAATGTCCAGGACTACAAAGGGGAGAATTCTCACTCTCTGGCGTTCTCCTTCCCCAAGGGTTACTGACAATTCCACATATCCCATTGGAGCGGTCGAGGCCCCATTAAATCCACGTATTCAACCCTCGTATGGTTTCAAATCCTTCGGCTCGAGTTTCATTTGGTCGAATGTTTTCTTGAACAAAATGTTGACTGAACTCCCATTATCTACCAAGACTTTATGAATGATAGTTGGGCCGATGGTGATGGTGATCACCAATGGGTCTTCAGTTGGGGAGTGTACTCCAGTACTCTCTCGCTCGCGAAATATAACATTATCGGACATCGTCTTTTGTTGCTTAACCGGAGGGTTGTCCTCGGGGTTGCTACATTCCACCACTTCGAAGTGCTGTTTAGCTGCATTCATGTATTGATCCATAGCTCTAAAACAATGCCCTGCTAGGTGAAGTCCACCAACTATAGTATTGATAACGATATTTTTTTTCCTTTTTGTTGAGCCGTCGGCTTGGCAGAAGGTTGGCTTTGGTTCAGGGCTTGTACGGCTTGCCCCCTGTCCCTAAAAGTCACCTTATATTCATCAAGCTTCCCTTCTCGGAGCAGTTTTTCAACCACATCTCTCAAATGATGACATTCGTTTGTGGAATGACCATGGACCTGACGAAAAAGACAGAATTTCCCAGTTTCACGCTCTTTTTTTGTGGAATCTCTCGGAGGAGGCCTTTTGTACTGGAGGATATTATATGAATCCAGGAAGATGTTTTCCAGCGTATCATTTAATGGTGTGAAGCTCTCAAATGGTCTGGGTCGGGATCTCCTCTGAGAGTCATTTCCTCGATTTCTTTTCCGATTATTGTTATTATTATTCCCCGATTGGAGACCACTGCCTTGATTCTTGTCCCCGACATTAACTTCAACTTTTCCTGAGCTATCTCCCGTTTGCTTGATGGCCACATTAGTCAGGACATCCTCCTTATCAGCTACTTTCCTCTTTCGTTTGGCGTAAATCTCCTCTCGATGCATGCGGACGTTGGCCTTTTCATAGAATATCTCTCTGGTTAATGGTGGTTTACCGGCCAGGTATCTGCCAAACTCAGTATCCTTATCCACTCCGTCAATCAAAGCCATCAAAACAGTTTATTCATGGGGATCTCTAACCTCTGTGACCGCTAAATTGAAGCGATCCAAATACAACCTCAGGCTTTCGTCCGGTCGTTGTTTAATAATGGATAGCTAATCACATTCTTAGACCTCTGGGCATGAAGACTGAATTGGTTCACGAATTTCTCAATCAATTCCCTGAAGCTGGATATTGACCGTGCTGGCAAGCGGGTAAACCACAATAACGCCACATCTTCCAGGAATATAGGGAATGCTTTACATTTTACCGCATCTGTAGCTGCAGCGGCATTCATTGACCAGGATTATCGCATTAGATGTTGGATTGGGTCAGTTCTGCTGTATAGCGATTCATGGTTGGCATATTGAAGCACCTCGGGAATGTAACATCCAGTATGTCGTCAGTAAAAGGTGTATGACTGCGATCTATGCCCCAATCTTCGTTCCTCTGTCCACAGCTATCTACCATGACTTGCCTAATCATTGCTTCAACCTCTGCATGGGTCAGGGTAGATTCGGGATCAGCACTTCTTGCCCAACGACCTCCTCCAGCATTTCTTTGACGTGCTGCTGCAAAGTCTGGGCCCTGAGCAGAACTCCCTTGCCCCATGTTGCCGCGGTCAATCATGCGACGGGCGGGAGGAACGCCATTCCTCGGTGGTAGAGCGGGCTCATTTAAGTTGCGGTTACTAGTTCCCTGGTTAAGTGCCTCTTCTTCTCGAGATGGAAGTGACCCAAATCGAAGTTGCTCTATGTTCTAGCCCTTTCTAACAGGGGCCATCATTGGTTCCTTCGGGGTTCTTCAGACGACGATGTATGTTCCGGGGATAAAGGGTAAGCTGGAGGTGGCGAAACCTACCTTGGAAGATCATCAATTCGTCTGCCTAGGGCAGTAATATTCTGACGCAGCAACAAGCTCTCCTGCCTCTGAGCGGACAATTCATCAGTTTGCCTGTCCAATGCTTTAAGTATTCGAGTCAGATGTCCTTCGGTAACTAGGGCAGAAGGGTCGAACTGGTCATCTTCATCTTCTCTTATACGCAAGGAATTTGAACCGGGTTGAGCAGAAGTTCCAGCACGAGCGGAATGAGCCATAATTTCCTTCCCAGGTCGGGTAGTAGTTTGATTGTTAGTTCGGATCGTGGTCCTCCTAGGCTGGTGGGTCGTGGTACCCCCTTGACGTCAGGTCGTGGTGGTCCCCTCCGATCGGATCGTGATGATGGCTGCAGGAGGGATCGCGGCGTGGTCCTGCGATCGGGTAGTGACTCCTTCAGCTGCTTGGTTCGTTGCTCCATCACTGGATCGGATCGCCCCAACGTTGCCATGATCCGGAAGTTCTTCCTCGACTTGTTCGTGCACGCTTTCTTCAATTGCTTCATTCGTAGCTTCATTCGCTTGGGAAGCTCGTACTTCTTTAGACTTCTTTCCAGCCATGATAACTGAGCTTTACTGAAATCTTTCAAAAATCGAAATAGTGGAGTTTTGGACTGTTTTCTTCGGACTTGACTATCCAAATAATAGAACTACAATCCAATATGCTGAGACTTCGTTCTCAGTGAAAGAACCAAAATGTTAGATCCAAAATTGGCTCCAACACCCAAATTGTTCAATTATGCAAAGATTAATATTAGAAAAAAATGCAAGAAAACCAGAAAAGACCCGAGATTTATAGTGGTTCGGCGTTAACAAGCCTACGTGCACTTTATATCTATGATTATACTTAAGATTCGAGTACAATCAATGATTTATCTCTCAACCTCACTTTTACAATGTTGGTTCACTCAGTGAATTCAAGACAACTTTGAATGGAGATATGATAATGGTGGATTCAGAGCTCAGAATTGCCAAAAGATCCTAAAAAATGCCAAGCCTGGGGCTATTTATAGGTGATATCTGCAGAACGATCGTGGTCATACGTGGCACGAATCCCGAAGATCTCGTACTGGTTCGTGTCTTGATGGAGAAATAGTCATTATAGCCGTTGTGGACAGGTGTCGTGAGATCCTATATTATCGGATCATGTATGACTCAGTCATGGCCTTCAGTTCTCAGCTTCAGAGGTCGGATCGTGGAGTGTTTGAGTGGACGAATCAGATCGGACCGTGCTGGTGTGAGCGGATCAGATCGTGGTCATGGGGGGAGATCGCGAACCGTGAAGGATGCAACTTCATGAACAAGGCTTCGTATTAGACATGTGCTTGGATCTTGGTGGCTTGGTCTAAAAGCTAGCCAACACATTCGAATTCCCATTTGAATTCCTGTACAAAACCCAGTTTCTTTCTAAATGTTTTAAATTATGAAATATTTATTTTAATCCATTGTTCACATAGAATGTGAAAATATTCCCTTTATATGATCCATTAAGTTTGATTTCGAATTTTTTTAATAATATCCCATTTCCAAATTCTATTTGTACTTTTATTTATAGAATTATTCATATGAAATCTCCTTTTTATTCTAACACTTGAGTTTCATTTATAAATCCTTTTATAATTGCTACATTCAATCTCAAATATCAGTGTTAAAACCAATTTTTACTTCCATAAATAAATCCAGACTTATATATTCAATTTATCCAATGATAAATTATTTACTTAATTTATTAAACATCATTTGTAAATTAATCTTCTACATTTTATCTGTTAAAACAGATTTCTACTTAATTCTACTTTAAATTAATCTTTCCCATTCATCTGCTAAAAACAGATTTCCATTTAATATTTATTTCCCACTTATTTTCTTTATAAAGTTCTATTCATTTTATACAAAACTCCCTTTTATAACCCCTATTTATTTTCTGAATAAATATCCCCTTTATAATTCTATTTATAAATGATTCCAAATATTACCTTTTCAACTCTATTTGTTTTACAAATATTTCCTTTATATAATTCTCTTTATTTCATATAAATATTTCATTTATAAAATTCTATTTATTTTATATAAATATGTCCTTTATATAATTCTCTTTATTTTATATATAATCCCTTTTCTAATTTTATTTATTTTCCAAAATATTACCTTTTATAATTATATTTATTTCATATAAATATTTCCTTTTATATAAAATCCATTGATTTTATATAAATATTTATTTTCAAAATACACTTTTAAAATTCCCTTTTTACATTCCAGTATCCCATATGGTATTTAAAATACCAAATCAAAAGGATCAATCATCATCCAAACACACACAATCAATAACATATTATATACCACATCATATATCACAATATATGAAAAACAGTATTAAAAATATTGAGGAATCCAGTTGGATCCCTTCAACCTGTTCCCCTGTATCCACAGATGTTAAACAATATAATTAACATCAATTTAATTTCAATATGAAATGGTCTAATCAACAAAATCAATATTTGATTAACGATATTTACATAACTATATCGATACTTTCAACCAATCAATTAGCAGTTCAACCAACCAATCAACACACAGTAATCAACTAATATTTATCAGTCTAAAAAAATATGTTATAAAAATATAATTGGGAAGAGTTAGTGAGATTTACTCACACTGGACGATCATCGTTAAATAACGATAACTGTTGGTTGATTCTGACAGACAATTTATTTCGCTATAAATTGTAACGAGCTCTAATTCACTCCCAATCAGTTCCAATGTGTAGCCACCGTTCATACGATTCCATCGGATCCTGTTTTGTTGAATTCCAATAATATATGAGCAACTTATGAAATTTTTCAAGCTAACATGTTAAAATAAATAAATATAGATTTATATTAATTAGGAAATTGGGCTTTGCTAATTTAAATCCGGCCCAACCCATCATTATAATCCCACGCCTGCTATTGTTCTTCCTTCTTCCACCGAAATAACTGATGTGACTTCCTCTTGCTTGTTCTCCATTTTGGTTACTTCCTCAACCCTTATCTCGTCAAATACTTCACGATATACAAATCCAAACACACCGTTCACCTTCTCCTCCAATCTTCGACACACCAACCCCCTTTTCTCTCCTTCGGACATCCTATACTAGAATCTGTGACCAGCGTGCCCTCTTCCAGGATCGACACAAAATTTCATGAAAAAAATACTAGTATGGGTGCCTGTTGCTCATGATCACTACACCACTTCCCAAAATGTAAATCGATACCCCAACTGTTGGCTATTCGCAACCCTAGATCCCTGTTTATTTTTTGGTATTCCCGAAACTGCATCATGTTGTATAATAAACAGGTGGATTTGAAGAGAATCCTTCAGAGATCGCAATGATGTTCCAATTTTGATTTTTAGAAATTTCTATGAATTTATTTTGATTATTCCAAGATGGAAAACTCATGTTTTCCTAAAGAATAATGTAGCGGAAAATCCATTGACAGCTGAAATGAGAAATTTAGGGTAAGAGATAGTTTGGGGTATTTATAGAAAAGTTTTAATATTTATTTAATCGATTATTATATTTATTTATTGAATCGTTACTTTCATTTAGCATTTAAAAATTCATATGATTACATATGATACCAAAAAAAATATGAAAATGGGCATGCAGCTACAGTTCGACATTACGGACCCAACGAAACTTGTTTCGTCGAATTCCGACTCCATTTTCTCACACAACATATTTTGACCGTCAAAATACTGACTGTTTTTCACATTAAAAATCCGTACAGCCACAAACTAACTCCAAAAATCATGAAAATTGAAATCTAACAATAATTTAATATTACGAATCCAACAAAATTAGTTTCATTGAAAACGGAGTTCGTTTGCAAAACTGGCTATTTTTAAAGCTCTAAATAAACCAATTTAAATATTAATATATTTATAAATAATTAAATTAAATATTTATAAATAAATATTATCGTATATATTCACAACATAATATTATCCGACTTCAAAATATACATATCTGGATTTACAACTCCATATTTGAAATCTAGGTTATTAAATATTCAATTTATATTAAAAAATCCATTTATAATATAAATAAATCACTATAAATTATAAAGGAATTCCATAGAGACTTTTCGAAAATTTGATTTGGACATAAATAAAAATCTACACGACGAAATACCGATTTTTCTCATCCATTAGAAAAATATACTTCACCAGCTCTAAATTTTTCTTATTTCATAGAAATCCGACTTAAAACGGATTTTGCACACTCGTTTAAAGTTCGAATCGCCAAATTACGAACTGCAGCGCCACAACGGGCTCGATTATAATTATAGTATAATTATACGTTCAACTGTCGTTTATATAATATATTCATTAATATAATTATATATTGTGAATTCCACTATTTCCGACTATTTCGGAAATTAAATATATTATTCTATTATTTATATTAATTAAATATTCAATATAATTTAATTAAACGACCATTTAAACCTCTAATCACAATTTAAATAATTAAATAAATTAATTATAATATCGCTAAAATTACGGGACATTACATTCTTCTCTCCTTAAAATAATTTCATCCTCGAAATTGCTAAGGTAGAAAACAAACCCTATTAACTAGGTTAAAAATTATTTTTTTATTCATTAACTTCAGTTTTAACTAACTTAATTTCAATTAAATCGTTAATTTATTCTTAACAACTAAAGTTTTCAAAAATCCTAAAAAAAATTTGACACCCGTAATTTCCGAAAAATTTCGCCAGCACCTCCTTTGCATGGCTCAATCGGTACAACTACAACTTGCTTCTCTATGCCTTCTCCAACCCAAAAGAAAATCAAATAGCCAAGCGGCTTGCCAAACAGGCTCATAACTCACCAAACTCATATAAAAGTAAACATGTACCTTTTTGTCAGATATCATTATATCGTTTCCATCTGTCACCAATTTTGCATATACCAATATCATTCCAATCAATTTCCAATTTTATCCTCAAAACCAAATCATTCACGTATCCATGCCAAATTCCATTTCAAACCAAAGTTCCATTCTTGATTCCAAACTCCTAACTCATCAATCCACTATACTTAACTTCGTTAAGTTCTATCCATATAAATTCTATAATCTGTAAACTTAGGCGTTTGAAATCCGCTGATAAGAATAACATTGTTATCCATCTGATCGATCCAAGTGAATATGGGTCGGTTTTAATCGTTTTGAAGAAGGGATCGGTCCTGCCGTTAATAAAAGGGAGCGGTCGTAGCGCAAGATTCCTGGTCGTCCTAAAGCTGGTCGCCCCAGAAGCCAAAGAAATCTGGTCACTCCAAAGAGTAGAAGAATCTTGATCGTCCTAAGGATTCTGATTGTTCCTGAGGGTAGAGACTCCTGGTCGCTCTCTTTTATGCGCTGACCCGATCGTCCCAAAAGCTAAAGAAAGCTGGTTGTTCCAAACTTGGTCGCCCGCTAGTCTCTGATCGCTCCAAATACAAAGGGCAGCTGATTGTCCTTCTCTGGAGACTGATCCCATGTTTGAGGGAACCAATTCCGATGTGTTCTCAATCCTGGTCGCACAATTCTGGAGGGTATTCATTGGTCGGTCCGCTCCGCATTCTAGCCTCCTGGTCGTCCTTTCTTCTGGCGGAAGCTCCTGGTCGGCCGAAGCGCTAGAAACGACCTGTGATGGCGTGACAGCTGGAAACAACTGGTGACAACTGGCAGTGGCATTTTCGTAAATACCGAAAAAACCGACCAGACCCCTGCATACAAGATTTCAGCCATTTCTCCGCCTATAAATAGGACCCTACCTCCATCATTTCGGGGGGCTTTTCTGGAATTACGAGGAGGTGCTGTCTAATTGCTTTCGGGATCTCTCCAAGCATTTCTACATCTCTTCTCTATCATCGATCACAAATCTATGGAGCATTGGAGCATGTGGAGCATAGCTTTCATGGAGGAACAAGCATAAGCACTCTTCACACTACTTCATTTCTTCTTGATCATCTAAGGAGCTTTTATCCATGGCTTTCATGGAGGGATTGGCATAAAATACGTCAAGCTTTCATCCATTCTTTCAATCGGTTGTAGAGATAAATGCATGTTAAAGAAGCTTGTATGAATGCATAATGGAGCAAATATTGTAATTTTGTGGCTACTAATGAAATTCAATCTTCAAAGTGGACGTAGGCTCGAATAAGAGTCGAACCACTATAAAATTCTTGTCTTCTTTCTTTATTTTGGTATTTTGATGCTTTTGAATGATAGATATGGCCTCACACAACTCTAATGGTTTTCTAATGCCCCGCCTCTGAAAAGGTGACGTGCTTTCTAAGCATCTCGCCTCCGATTAGGTAACGTGTTTAGAAATTCCATTTTGGTTGTTATACCAATTTTCGGTATCAACAATTAGGCGCCCACCGTGGAGCCAGATCTACTTTCTGGCATCAAGTATACTACGCAGATCTTGAGATCTTGAAGCTAAGCCTTAAAATAGCTCGCTCCAGCTTGCGATTTGGACCTTCTGACGGATTTTCTGTAAAGTTCAAATTGCTTTCTGAAATAATGCCGCCAAAAGCAAATAAGGAAGCTAGAATTAGAATCTCTAACGGAGAAAATCGGGATGAGACCCCCGTGGCTAACCGATTTGAAGTGGGAGAGACATCTAATGGAGGTGTGAATGTCACAAGAGGCGAGCTTGATCAGGCTGTCGCTGGATTGACGCAACAGCTAGAGATAGCTAACAAAGCCATGTTGACAAAACTTGATTCTCTCTTTGCTCTTCAGGCCGCTACGGCAAAGGTGGCCTCTAAGCCCATTCGTGCAGAGGATGCTGGTTCTTCTTCTTCTAGTCCAAATCGGGAAAAATCTTTTCAAGAAATCTCCGATCCAGATAAAGGAAAGCATGAGGTTTCGAAGCAAGCTGATCGGAACCGCACTGCAGGGATCACTTCTCATCAAGCGGCCAATTCTGCCAAAGGGGCACTTTCCAACCAAGAAAGACCAGGGCCCCTAAGTCTCAACCGCGATGGTTTGCTCAGGCAAGCCTCCGGTCAATACAAAGGTGCCCGCCCCGCAGATAGCCTCCCTGAGAAGGAACGCCTCAAGAAAATGGTCCAACAGCTTATGAAGGAAAGCCAATCTCGAAACGATAGTGAGGCTGAATGGGAATTCGCACCGTCCAAAACCCCCCTCACTGAAAGGATTAAAAAGACAACTTTCCCACGCAAATTCAAACCTCCTTCAATCCAAGCTTATAACGGGACAGGCGACCCCAATGTGTTCTTGTTTCGATATGATCAGCACATGGATGGGGCACAAGCAACTGACGAACTTAAGTGCTTGTACTTCCCGGTGTATTTGGAAGGGGTTGCGTCATTATGGTTCACAAGGTTGCCTCCCCGATCTATTGATGACTTTGCCACATTGGCAAGATGCTTCCGAGACCAGTTCCGCCTCCAAACAACAAAGGTCAGAGATATCATGTCCCTCAACGAGCTAGAACAAGCTCCTGGTGAAACGATTAGGTCTTTCTTGAATCGTTTTAATGCTGCTGCTGTAGAAGTAGGGACCCAAGAGCCAAGGCTAATTCTAATGGCCTTAAAGGGGGGCATTGATAAGCTGTCTGAATTCGGAAGGTGGCTAAAAAGAAAGAAACCTGAGACGCTAGAAAAATTTTATGACAAAGCCGAGGAATACATGTGTCTTGAAGACGATCCTATCTATTCCGTTGGCAATGTCAAAGCTAAGGTGGTCCCGGAAAGGAAGGAAGCTCCCAAAAAGAATAGTCAAGAAAATTTTGGGGAAGGTCAAAAGAGAGGAAGCAGTAATGATGCTAGAAATGATAAGGATTCCAAGAAACAGCGTTTCTTCAAGCCAACGGATTTTACTCCGTTGAATGATACAATCGAGCACATATATATGGCAACAAAGGATGCAGAGGGCTATCCAAGCCCAAAGCCAGTAAAGGTGTCCGAAGAAGCTGCGAATTCGGGGAGGTTCTGTCGATTTCACAATCGACCGGGACACGACACTAATGAATGTCAACACCTGAAAAACTTGATTGAAGAATTGATAAGGCAAAATCGTCTCTAGGAGTATGTAAAGAATTCATCAGATACCGAGCCTGCCCAGGGGCAGCAGGTCCATCCAAGTCAAGATAGAAGAACACCTGCGAATATTCCTCGACCTGTTATCAATATAATCAGTGGTGGACCTCACCCTGCAGGGGATACTTGGGAGGATATGATCAGGTATACTAATGAACCAAGAAGCGTTCTAAAAGGAGACGGTTTTGAGGTTTGCAATAATTCTCTTCGTCGAAAAATGCCTAAAACATCCTGCGAAGATGTTATCTTCCGGGATCGGGATTCCGACGGAATATTGGTTCCAACTGTTGACCCAATGGTGATCACCATTGGCTTGGGTCCAGCAATAGTAAAGAAGGTGTTGATTGATAACGGAGCATCCGTGAATATCCTGTTTTACAGTACTTTCTCTAAAATGGGTCTATCCATGGATAATGTACGAGCTAGCAAAGACAAAATACACAGGTTCACTGGCATACCAACTCAGCCAATAGGTGTGATTGATCTCCTTGTAGAGCTAGGAGAGGGAGAGAGGCAAGTCTCCATGATACAATCTTTCGTTATAATTGACTCACCTTCAGGGTACAATGCATTCTTGGGAAGGCCAGCACTTGCCGACTTCAAGATAGCTCTTGCTCCTTGGTGCTTGATGATGAAGTTCCCGACCGCAAATGGGGTGGGAGTTATCAAAGGGGATCCTCAGGAATCAAGAGAATGCTATATGGCAGAACTGATTGAAGCTAGGAAATACGAAATCCGGAAGGATGCGGAGACTCCTCTCTACATCCATGAAGCTCCTTTATAGCAATTAATGACCATCCCCTGCGCTGGAACATATAACGACATGCAGGAAGATATGGACCCACGAAAAATCAGTGCAGGGGATGAAAAGGTAGCACCAGCTGAAGCTACCATTTCCATAGAGATCCATGATAGTGATACAGATAAGCTAATAAAGATAGGCTCCCAATTGGACCCTATGCTGCAAAAGGAATTGATTAGTTTTCTGAAAGCAAATTTGGATGTCTTCGCTTGGAATCACTCAGATATGTGCGGGATACCTCCAGACGTAATAGTGCATAAGCTGAATATTGACCCCAACGTGCGCCCGGTGAAGCAGAAAAGACGGATACAGGGCCCAGAAAGGTCTGAAGCTTTGAAAGATGAAGTGGATAGGCTATTGACGAATAATTTCATTCGAGAATCCACCTATCCTAATTGGGTGTCCAATCCGGTCCTTGTGAAAAAATCAAACGGCAAATGGCGAGTGTGTGTTGATTATTCTGACTAGAATAAGGCTTGCCCAAAAGATAGTTTCCCCCTACCTCGAATTGATCAACTTGTTGATGCAACGGTGAGGCATGAGCTATTGTCTTTCATGGATGCATATTCTGGATACAATCAGATTATGATGCACGAGCCAGACCAGGATAGTACCAGTTTCATAACTGATCGTGGTTTATATTGTTACAAGGTAATGTCGTTTGGTTTGAAAAATGCAGGTGCCACCTACCAATGCTTGGTGAACGCGATGTTCAAAACTCAAATTGGAAAGACTATGGAGGTTTATGTTGACGACATGCTGGTAAAATCCAAAGAAGCAAAGAATCATATAGAGGATCTTGATGAAATGTTCCAAATCCTGAGGAGATACGACATGAAGCTCAATCCACTTAAGTGCTCGTTCGGCGTAGCATCAGGAAAGTTTCTTGGTTTCATGGTAAATGCTGGGGGCATTGAAGCAAACCCGGCACAAGTGATTGCTTTACGGGAAATGCAAGCTCCACGGACTAAGAAAGAACTCCAATGCTTAAACGGCAAGGTAGCAGCATTAAGCCGCTTCATCTCAAGGGCAACGGAATGGTGCATTCCCCTATTTGATGCATTAAAAAAGGAAAAGAAAAGCTTCCAGTGGACTCCTGAATGCCAGCAAGCATTTGAAGATCTCATCAAGCACATGGAATCCCCTCCGATGCTATCGAAGCCTAGGGATGGAGAAAGCTTGCTCTTATACCTTGCAGTGTCATCCCATGCGTTGAGCGCAGCACTCGTTAGGGAGGAAGACAAAGTGCAGTGGCCAGTATACTATATTAGCAAAAGGTTTACTGGGGCAGAGATGAATTATCCAAGGATAGAAAAGCTTGTGTATGCCTTGCTCATCGCATCACAAAAGCTCAGGCCCTATTTCCAATCCCACTCTATTAAAGTCCTTACCGATCAACCCTTGAAACAGGTGTTGTTCCATTCGGAAACTTCAGGGAGACTCCTGAAATGGAATATTGAACTCAGCCAATATGATATCACTTACTACCCCAGAAAAGCAGTAAATGGGCAAGCTCTGGCCGACTTTATTGCTGAATTCACTGACAGGGGAGAGGAAATGGAGGAAACTAACGAATTGGCCGTTAGGTGGAAACTTTTTGTTGATGGCGCTAAGAATGAATATTGTGCTGGGGCGGGGATAGTATTCGAAACTCCAGAAGGACGACATGTATGCTGTGCTCTGCGATTTGAATTCCCCATCACCAACAACGAGGCCGAATATGAAGCGTTACTTGGAGGATTGCGGGTTGCAAAAGAACTAAGCTTGAAAAGTCTACTAATATTCAGCGATTCACAGCTAATGGTTTCTCAAATCAAAGGTGAATTTCAGACTAAGATGGGAAGGCTTCCGACATATCTGCTTAAAGCCAAAGAACTTCTCGACAACTTGGAATATTATTCTATCTCTCATATTCCCCGCAGAGAAAATTGGAAGGCAGATTCCTTATCAAAGCTGGCTAGCACCGGAGATCCTCAAATCTTCGATCTAGTTCCTATGGAAGTATTATCTAGTTCCAGCATTGAGGAATCCGACATAGACTGGGTTATGGAAGCAACCAACGAGCCCGACTCGTGGATGACCCCTATAAAAAACTATTTACTTCACGGAACACTTCCTGAGAAACCAAAGGATCGCAGAAAACTGCTCCGAAAGTCTCGCCTATATCTCGTCCAAGACGGTCATTTATACAGGAGAGGATATTCAACGCCATTACTACGATGTGTGACAAAGGAGGAATCTAAAGCGATTTTGGCGGAGCTACATGAAGGAGATTGCGGAGGTCATGTTGGTGGACAGACTCTTGCCAAAAAGGTCCTTCGATATGGTTATTTTTGGCCCGATGTGAACTTCGACTCAATGACATTCACTAAGAAATGCGACCGATGCCAGAAATTTGCAAAAATTCCAAGAGCTCCGTCAGCTGAGTTGACACAGATGTTGAGTCCTTGGCCATTCGCTGTCTGGGGCATAGACTTGATTGGAGCACTACCTACCGCAAAATCGAGCTTCAAATATGCTATAGTGGCCGTGGATTACTTTACCAAATGGGCTGAAGCTGAACCATTAGCAACTATCACATCGAAGAAGGTAATCAACTTTGTGTTGAAAAATATCATATGCAGGTTTGGGGTTCCACAAAAAATTATCACCGACAATGGCACACAATTCGAAAGTGATGAATTCAAGGATTTCTGCAACAAATATCATATTCAGAAAAGCTTTGCAGCAGTTGCCCACCCGCAGGCCAACGGGCAAGTTGAGGCAGTCAACAAAATCCTGAAGTCCACCATTAAAAAGCGTCTCGAGAAAGCTAAGGGCAACTGGATTGAAGATTTGCCACTTGCCCTATGGGCTTATCGTACGACTCATAAAACTGCAACTGGGCATACTCCGTTCTCCTTGGCATATGGTTCAGAAGCAATGATACCTGTGGAGTTAGAGGTTCCAACTCACCGCAGAACTCATTTTAATCCAGAAGAGAATGAAAAGCTGCAACTTGAGGCTCTTGATTTACTCGAGGAAAAAAGGACCGAATCAGAACTTAGAATGGTCGCCCATCAGAGAAGAATTGCTCGACACTTCAATCAAAAGGTCAGGCATAGAACATTTGAAGTGGGAGACCTGGTGTTAAAGAAAATCATGACCGCAACAGGAGTCTTTGGCCCCAATTGGGAAGGTCCATTTGTCATCGACCAAAAGCTCCTCGACGGTACCTTTAAGCTCAAAACTACAGATGGAGTAGAACTCCCAAGGGCCTGGAATAGTGATCACCTTCGTCGCTATTTCAAATGATTTTCTAACTCATGTACTTTTGTATTTTTCTATGAATATAGTAAATACTTTGTATGAAATTACATGAATATAAATCCAGCAACACTTCTGACTCTGTCAAAGCTTCATATTCGCATGCCTTTGATCATATATCCAAAAGATGCATAGCTATGGTTACAGGACACAATACCTCCGTCATCCTATTTTCTGGCATGAAACTCGCCATAGCTTTACTGAAGAAATATGGTCCAAAAGCAGGCGCAATTCTAACCCAAACCCTCTCCGAGGATTCTCAGTCGAATAATAAACTGAGTCTTCTCCAGGGGTGCTCGGTCAAATAACCCAAAGTCAGACAAAATCTGATCGCGTTATAACCGAGTTTCTTAACCCAAACCCTCTCCGAGGATTCTCAGTCGAATAATAAACTGAGTCTTCTCCAGGGGTGCTCGGTCAAATAACCCAAAGTCAGACAAAATCTGATCGCGTTATAACCGAGTTTCTTAACCCAAACCCTCTCCGAGGATTCTCAGTCGAATAATAAACTGAGTCTTCTCCAGGGGTGCTTGGTCAAATAACCCAAAGTCAAACAAAATCTGATCGCGTTATAACCGAGTTTCTTAACCCAAACCCTCTCCGAGGATTCTCAGTCGAATAATAAACTGAGTCTTCTCCAGGGGTGCTCGGTCAAATAACCCAAAGTCAGACAAAATCTGATCGCGTTATAACCGAGTTTCTTAACCCAAACCCTCTCCGAGGATTCTCAGTCGAATAATAAACTGAGTCTTCTCCAGGGGTGCTCGGTCAAATAACCCAAAGTCAGACAAAATCTGATCGCGTTATAACCGAGTTTCTTAACCCAAACCCTCTCCGAGGATTCGCAGTCGAATAATAAACTGAGTCTTCTCCAGGGGTGCTCGGTCAAATAACCCAAAGTCAGACAAAATCTGATCGCGTTATAACCGAGTTTCTTAACCCAAACCCTCTCCGAGGATTCTCAGTCGAATAATAAACTGAGTCTTCTCCAGGGGTGCTCGGTCAAATAACCCAAAGTCAGACAAAATCTGATCGCGTTATAACCGAGTTTCTTAACCCAAACCCTCTCCGAGGATTCTCAGTCGAATAATAAACTGAGTCTTCTCCAGGGGTGCTCGGTCAAATAACCCAAAGTCAGACAAAATCTGATCGCGTTATAACCGAGTTTCTTAACTCAAACCCTCTCCGAGGATTCTCAGTCGAATAATAAACTGAGTCTTCTCCAGGGGTGCTCAGTCAATAAATCAAAGTCAGATAAAACCTGACTACGATATTACTGAGTCTTTGACAAGGAAAACTTTTGAGAGGCATTCAAACATTTCTCGAATACCCAACGCATTAGGACGCAAAGGATAAGAGATTATGGATAACACATGCGAAGGACGTATGAAGAATGAAAAAGCTCCAAATGTCACAATGCAATGACAGACGCTTCCTAAATTCTGACTACAACTTAAAAACATCCAAATCTCAAATCTATTTTCAATATATTAAAGTTGAAATATCCCATTGGTACGGGGGCATATAGCAAAAGTGACTACTTGATTCTTTACATGACAAAGGATCACTGCAAACAAGCCATGTGTGTAAAGTGAAATGTGCAAATGTGGTATACAAACCAGAATGCGCAGAAGAAAGCAATAACGAGGTTATAAGCACCAAAACGCAGAACATCGTCACATACACGTACCAAAATAAAACTACCAGTGTCGCGTACACAACCAAAAGTAGGTGGTAAAAAGGGTCATGAAGCGAGGACTGGCACTCGCTTAATACATCCAGTCATACAATATCTACAAACACTGGATCTGAAACCCCCAAGTCAAGCATTCTTACCAAGAGATTTCTCCCCATCACAAGGGGAAGGGGGAAGGACCTCGCCTTCCTGGCCCAAAAGCTCGACAATCGTCTTATCCCTAGACTTGAGAGCTCGAATGAGGAGGGCCTTATCTTCCTCCAAAAGAGCTATACGCTTGAGATGCTCACGATTCAGCCCCGAAAGATTGTTGACAAGGTCATGCCATCCTGTCAAGTCTTTAGCCAAGTAATTGCTAAGCATGTCAAAATGTCTTTCAAGCCAATCTTTCACTTTGTCAAGCTGAGTCAGCCCATCAAGCTGGATAGAGTTCACGTCATCAGCAAGCACTCTATAGTCGGACGGGTGTATATCAGGATTAATGAACACCCCATCCAAGCAGTATCCTTTGAACCGATCAGCAAGCTCGGGGTGACATGGAAAGACACAATATTGGGGTCTATTTATGATAATTCGAAGTTCATTTAGGGAAGGGGTTCTCACAGCAGGATCACTAGTTGCAGAGCAAGCTTCAGGCACAGGAGATTTACCAGCTCTGCGCTGTCTTTTAGAATCACTATCCTCCTACTGGGGGTTTTCTGGCATACTATGCTTACCTGTCATCCTGCACAGAAATTTCACAAATTTTTTGGTCAACAATCAAATTCAAGCAAGTGTTGTGAACTAAATTGATCGGTCATGATCGGTCAAACAAGAATGGTCGGCCTGAAAGTTATCTAAGGCTGGTCGCTTTAAAAGTCAAAAACTGATAGAGCACCTGGTCGCTTCAAGCCAGTCGAGCCCCGGTCGCTCAAGGCTGAAAGAGTACCTGGTCGTTCCCAGCCAGTCAAAACCTAATCTCGTAAAATTAGCCTCTTCTGGATCGGTAAAAACATCCCAAGGCTGGTCGTTTTATGATTAGTCTGAAAACAATCATACCCTGGTCGGTCAAGATACAAATCCATCTGGATCGTTCATATCGGGTAAAACTAAAGATAGCCTGTTCTGGTCGGTCAAAGGAGGATCGGCTCATCTAAAAACCGACCATACCACTGTTCTAAAAACTACCAGTCTGGTTGCGCAAAGGAAAGGAAAATTGAATTTTCGTTGTAAATGCGCAGTAAAAACATCAAAAATAATGATACAAAGAGATGATTCTAGAAGGGAAACCAAAGCATGCATCACAAAAAGATTTCATACACATCAGTTAGTCAAGCATTTGCACAAACAAGTCGTGACCGCTGCAAAAATGACATAGAAATTGCTCATTTTGAAATCATCACTCCCCTATTCCATTAGGGTGACTCGGTTAAGACCGCACTCAAATGGTTAATGATGTCAACAACGAAGGTTTATAAAGAATTATTGTGGCTTCTTCCTCAAGCTCACTCTACTCCAAACTCAAAGTCAACGTTGGAATGCAAGCAACGTACCTGGGATTTGGAAGAATAGTTCGGGTTGGCAACAGCTTGAATCGGCAAGGAAATAAGCTAAAGATCGAGCAATTTGTTTTTTAAAGAATGGAAAGCCACCATTGATGAAGATTTTGACCAAAAAGGAATGGAGAAGGAAATGATGGGATGAATTAATTATATAGGTTTAATTTGGTCTCTCTGGATTTTTAGGAATTGTCTCCTCGTCTTCCAGAATTTGGCTTTTTCGTGCGTTCCAACACTGGAGAAAAGACCGACCCCCCAAGCTAATTCCAGAACCGGCCCATGAAAACTGCATCCAAGACCGACCCGTAATGGAAGCGGATCGATCCACTAATATTTCGAAGCCCGCAGTTTTCATAAAAACTATGAAACTTCGAGGGGCAAAATGTTATCCATCTGATCGATCCAAGTGAATATGGGTCGGTTTTAATCGTTTTGAAGAAGGGATCGGTCCTGCCGTTATTAAAAGGGAGCGGTCGTAGCGCAAGATTCCTGGTCGTCCTAAAGCTGGTCGCCCCAGAAGCCAAAGAAATCTGGTCACTCCAAAGAGTAGAAGAATCTTGATCGTCCTAAGGATTCTGATTGTTCCTGAGGGTAGAGACTCCTGGTCGCTCTCTTTTATGCGCTGACCCGATCGTCCCAAAAGCTAAAGAAAGCTGGTTGTTCCAAACTTGGTCGCCCGCTAGTCTCTGATCGCTCAAAATACAAAGGGCAGCTGATTGTCCTTCTCTGGAGACCGATCCCATGTTTGAGGGAACCAATTCCGATGTGTTCTCAATCCTGGTCGCACAATTCTTGAGGGTATTCATTGGTCGGTCCGCTCCGCATTCTAGCCTCCTGGTCGTCCTTTCTTCTAGCGGAAGCTCCTGGTCGGCCGAAGCGCTAGAAACGACCTGTGATGGCGTGACAGCTGGAAACAACTGGTGACAACTGGCAGTGGCATTTTCGTAAATACCAAAAAAACCGACCAGACCCCTGCATACAAGATTTCAGCCATTTCTCCGCCTATAAATAGGACCCTACCTCCATCATTTCGGGGGGCTTTTCTGGAATTACGAGGAGGTGCTGTCTAATTGCTTTCGGGATCTCTCCAAGCATTTCTACATCTCTTCTCTATCATCGATCACAAATCTATGGAGCATTGGAGCATGTGGAGCATAGCTTTCATGGAGGAACAAGCATAAGCACTCTTCACACTACTTCATTTCTTCTTGATCATCTAAGGAGCTTTTATCTAGGGCTTTCATGGAGGGATTAGCATAAAATACGTCAAGCTTTCATCCATTCTTTCAATCGGTTGTAGAGATAAATGCATGTTAAAGAAGCTTGTATGAATGCATAATGGAGCAAATATTGTAATTTTGTGGCTACTAATGAAATTCAATCTTCAAAGTGGACGTAGGCTCGAATAAGAGTCGAACCACTATAAAATTCTTGTCTTCTTTCTTTATTTTGGTATTTTGATGCTTTTGAATGTTAGATATGGCCTCACACAACTCTAATGGTTTTCTAACGCCCCGCCTCTGAAAAGGTGACGTGCTTTCTAAGCATCTCGCCTCCGATTAGGTAACGTGTTTAGAAATTCCATTTTGGTTGTTATACCAATTTTCGGTATCAACAAACATGTTTAGACTTGTCCTAATGACAAGAGGAAATTATAACATAGGTTATAATAAATGGTTAGAGAAACTTATTAATGGGCTTTAGTTAAGAGAACTAAGTTAATAAGTAAACGACGATAAGTTGTAGTGATGGTGTAAATTGGTATTATGATTAAATGAGAAAGAATGAGGAAAACTTATGAAGTAAGTTATATTTAATCATAAATAATGACTGACATGTTAAATAGAAAACATGTGAATTAGGATGTACTTAATTACATATTAAGTAGAACATGTTATTGCAATGATGAAATCAAACAAGAATATAAAAGGGATTGTGGATTACAGACCTTGGACATGTTGTGGGCTTATTAATAAACTTAAATGGGTTAAGTTATATAACTTAAATTAATAAGCAAGAGGAATTTGGTAACTTAATTAAGAATTCAATATGAATGGGAATAACTAAGTTAAATGGAAACCCGATGAGGTAAGGCAAGCGCATAAAAGAATGATTAGACATAGGGTCTAACAACATATTAAGGTGAGGCGCTTGGACCAGTCCGCATGTTTGAGGGTGAATGACCCAATGGGGTAGATCATCGTGGTGTTATAAGGCACGAAGGGAGAGCACATTCATCTGATTATTCTGTCAGCTCCGAAGGACTGGAAGGGGAAGCACGCGGCTTCGTAAGGTGCCCCTAGTAGTCCTCTGTGCGGTGGCAGATGTTCAGGCAGTGCTCGCAGAGGTTGGATCTACGCGTAACTACTAGGTGCGTGGGCCTTGACTGCAAAAGTAGCTATGTAGTCATAATGCTATGACGCGGTGACACTAGGGTGATTCGACGGTCGCCTCAACGGGGAGGCGAAGGGTCACGACCAACAAGAATAGTAGATCGTCGGATACCCATCATCGGTAGCCAGTGGGGTGCAAAAAGACTAGAGCTAAAACCAATAGACCATTCACCTTTCACTATCGGGGTATGGTGGTTGAGGGAAGACGCCAAATGAATGTTTAGATTGTTTTTCTTAGGGGCATTCATTTGGCTCTTGTAGTTTTTACTAGTTGAGGGAGGGGCCGAGGTTGGGCCATAGCCACCGTGAAAACAGACCCTATGAATATCTGTATATAGAGGCTCTTAAAGACGGGCATGTACAGAAATGGAAAAGCTCCCGACCAAATTCCGTGTTTCTTTTATCGCCCTGCTACAGGACTCCGTGCACATTAGAGGACGTGCGGTTATGGCATCAAGCTACAATTGGCATACACATGTGGGATAGTCTAGATACATGCATGTCGGATTTGGGTGGTGTATCGTAGACTTAAGGGCATTACTCTAGTATGGAATCTGATTTGATCGAAGGTGGCAGTCCATCCGCTTACGTAGCATAGTAATGATAGATATATGCAGAATGTAACATTATTATATAGAGATCCATACGTCATTGCGGCTTAGGACTGCGTATATTTCAATGGTGTTACGGTGGAAATGGTGCGAGTGAGGTAACATGCAGTGTACCTTAATATTGGGGGTAGCTACATATATACTATATTATGTTGATAAACTGGGAAGTAAATGGGTGCGATGTGTGTGTAAGCCTTGAGTGTTGTTAACCAAAGTAACCTAATAAATAAATAAATATGATTGAACGGTATATGTAGTGTTATCCAAAGTGTATAATTTAAATCCAGTGACCAGAACTTGTGTTCTGACCCCTTCCTCATAACATACTCACAGGTTAGGTTTGTGCAGAGACATGATAGCTTTGGATACTGGTTACGCAGTATTATTAATACGGTAAGGCTATACTTTGAGTATATTATATTTTATCCATTCCGCCGTGAGATGTTTTCTAAGCTCTGACATATTTTATGTCTTTGTCTTTTCTGCAAGATACAGAGCAAACCAACTTGAGTTTCGATAGATTGGAATTTTGAAAAAGAAAAAAAGGTCTGTCGGAATTCGGGTTGTTACAGTAGAATCATAATGTCCTCTCTTAATGGGTATTAAGTGATCGGATATCTCAACTCCCCATACATAAGAAGATTAAATGGCTAATTAGGTGCGATATCGGTAATTTCCGCAATAGTTCACTTTGTCTAGGTAGTATGTGATTAGGTTAAAGTCTTCCTTGAGATAAATTATTAATGTCTATAAGACTACCTATCCTTTGGGAAGTACAAAGTGACTAGGTGATTACCTAATGATGTTAGCTAGAAAGTATCGCAAGGGTCCGCCAGGGGTAAGGTCATAAATGATGAATAATCGAGTACCTAGCCTACAAGTAATAAGTGACTACTTACTATCTCTCGCCTTATGTTAGGCTTGGGAATATGAGTGAATGACATAAGCCTTAATTTATTCAGACTTAGTAGCTAGTATCCTTTAACTTATATTACTGAGTAGTGGACCATCTCGTAAGGGATTAAGCGACCAATGGATCCATCTTGGGACTTAAGTGATCATAGGGATCTACCCGTTATATTATTAGCGAGGCCATATGTGGCTATATAGTTATAACATACTTCCTTTATTAATAGTTTATTGAATAGTTGGAGATCCCACCACTTAGCTTCGGCATTTGTTGCAATGGTGATTTAAAGGCATCATACTTATGTGTAAAAGTTCAATAGAATTACGATAATGCTATCTTTGGAAGTGCTACCTTGGGTACGGTAGTTAATCATCGTGTGTAATCTTTGCGAGGATAGGTTAGTATTACTAGTCTTATTAGACATATGATTTGGGTGAAACCAAACAGGATGCAATTGTGTATTGTGGACAATGTTATTCATTTTCTACTCAGCGGGACTAGTTGTTCTGATCCCTTTCCTTATAACAACTCTTAGGATTATCTTGAGGAAGATAAGTCTTTGCAGTTATTTAGCATTGTTTTTTTCTTTTTGATCTCTCAAGCTCAATATTGATGTGGCGATTTAAGGTAGTTGCCTTACTCAATACTTGTTATCCTATCTTGTTTCTGCAACGAGATGGTTTTATTGTACTCAGATTATGCTCATGCTCATTATTTCCAGGTACCAGATTTATACTTTTCGTACTTGGATGAATTAGAATTATGATTTTGTCAAATTTTAGGCTCAGAAAACTATGGAGTGTTACATTTGATATTAGAGCTTAGGTTCAGATGATTAGAATAACTAATAAATTAGGATTTAATGGGAGGACATATTCGAATATTTTTTCTATTTTTTTTGGTCTTTAGCGCTTGAATATAAATAATTTAGACGATGATATAGTCATGAACCAATATATTAATGATAGGTTTATAACGACTAGAAATTAGAAGTATTTTGTGTTCGAGTTTACGACCAACCTCGACTTACCCTATGTCGTGTTTGGCGATTTGTCTTGAAGAGCATAAGGATGACATGTAGTGAATATCATGGATTCGAACTAGATGACTAGACAAAAGGCCAGCTACAATTGAAATAGTCGTGATTTCTGGTATTTGGTTTCGTTTGGAAGCTTCAGTCGAAAACCTTTTCTTGGTTTTGGAGTAAAACGGGAGATTCGTGCCAATATATCATATTATTTCTTAAGTAAAAATTATGAAGAATATCATTCGATACTCCATTTTGAAAATCTAGATATTCTATTGTTGAAAACTATTCCTTTGATTCTTGGTCTTACATTTAGGAATTTTTTATTTTTAAAGTTGTTTGGAAAAGCAAAGGGTTTCAAAGATTTTAAATTATCTTTCTAAAAAATCATGAAATTAAGATTTGTGTAAGTCAATAAATTATAAATCTATCCATGTTTCTGATTGTTTGGGTTTCGTGTAATTTCTAGTAAATAATCCTTTTCTGTAAAAACAAATTATTTGGAAATTTCAAAGAAAATGCCTAAAATCAAAATCATTACCCATTCCTTATTATTTTTAAATATTCCCTTTTTTGGATGTTTTCGATAGTTTATGAAAATTATTACAAATAACCTTGATTAGATTTGAAATCTTGTCTAGAACAATCCTTCATAAATTATTACAATTAATTTATGAAGGATTGTTCTAGACAATAACATGGGCTTGAATGTAAATTAACTAAAATAATAAAATAGACTTATATTATGTGACCCTTATTTTACAAATAAAGTTGAGTTTTAAAAAGTTTCCAAAAACTACCTCCCGATTGTACAAAGGAAAACTTCTGTTTTGCTTCGAATATTCAATTTCTTAAAATCGTTTGATTTATTTGTTAACTAAGTAAGAGGATAATCAATTTTAATTTTTATAACGGATTTCTTGCTGAATTTATTTTGGGCATTCTTGAGATGATTGTGTGGTCGCAACCTTTTGTTGAGACTGCTTTGAATCTTTAGAGGTGGTTCAAAGTTTGATAGTAGTCTTTGATACTGCCGCGATGAGGACAAGTATTTTTGTGATCACGTTAAATCTTAAAAATGACGTGGGACAATTAATATTTTAATCAGACCCTAATAGGGTCAAGTTTCAACTTTTTTCCAAAGCTCGTTTAGCAATTGACCATCCAGTGTAATGCCTAGAGTGGTCAACTAGTTGATTTTTGGTACAACTTGAAGTTATGACTCAACCGTGAAAGTTGCGTACAAATTCCCCTCCATAAACCTCTTTCTTTCATCCTTCCTTCCTCGTCTAGCTGAACCAAACCTCTAATCTTTTTCTCTTTCTTTGTAGTTGCCTCATATCCTCCTTTTTGCGTTGGTTTGCGCATTAGATCTCACCCCACTAGTACTCCAAGATCTAAACCCAATTTCTTCTCTACGATCATTTCTTGGCCAATAACATCTGTTTGTGCTATCTGATCTTCCTCATGCCCTTTAGGTTTCATCCCTGAAGAGATCATTTTATAAGATCAAAGTGATTATAGGCCCCACCACTTTAGGGATAAAAGAATCAGTTGTATCAGTTGGACTTGAACTAGTCCTTTGCTTGATATTTCTGTGTTGCATTCGCCTTTGCCATATCTCGTTGGAATAGATTTTGTTAAAGGAAATTATTGTCTCGGGGATGAAGATTTAGCAGTCTTTGGATGGTCTTTTTAAGAAGAGTCTCGATAAGATTTTAGAGGTATCCATGTTGTACGCGGAGTTGAATGATCTTTGGTTTGACTGGCTTTGGAGATTTTGATGCGGATCTCTTTTCCCTAAATGTCGATCTTTAGTTGGATAGTTTATGTTCAAACTTCCCATGCAGGTGTGTGACTCATTTAACACATTACGAAGTGACAATACGACTAGAATTGTCTCAGAAAGCAGAAATCAATCTTTGCTTCGATCGATGGCATAACCATCATTTAGTACCGCATCACCTTTGATTCATCTTGTTGTTTTTATGTGCTGTTTTGTGGAGTTACTTTATGTATTTTCACCTATCCACTTTTATCTAGGTAATGTTAAGTGAATCTCTGTGAAAAGAAGTTTTGTGATAGGTTTTTTTTGTTATCGCTAATTTTCTCTTAAAAGAGATAGTGAAGTGGAAACCTCCAACAACACCAGTAGTGTCTGCAACACGAGATTGAGCATTTTGCAATCATGATTTGACTAGTCAAAAGTCCTGGAAATGGTTTGAGGAACAACCAAGGAGAATGGTGTCTCATTATGTGTAGGCAATATTTTGGATTTTCCTTGTTCTTTTCTCTTTCAAGCATCGTTTCTTAGCTTTGTGGTAGTTTGTGCATGTAACTATTACTGGTTTTTGTCTTTGAAAATTGTACAATGATGTAATGAGATTTCTATTATTTGAAAACACTCTGTGTCATTCGCCCTTATCTATAATTTGAATCGGAAGTGAAATCTTATTTTTCTTTATCTAACTAACAGCTTTTTTAAAGCTGGAAAGAATAGATTTCTGTGGTAGATAAATTTTAGTGAAGGATAGAATTTGCATTATTTCATCATGGGTATTATTATTTTTTATCGCCTGATCCTTTTTTATCTAAAATTTATTTTCGGGTTTTGTGCATGGTTTCCGTTTTCACGTTTTTCTGAGTAACTGGTTTCTATCTATGCTCAAATGTGACCTGAGTCGTTTAAGTTTCCACAAAACAATTTCTGAAACTTCTTGCAAATGTCGTTTTAAAAAATCTTATGACTTGTTTTTGGTTTGATTTACTTTCTTTCTATATTTATAAGTCTGATCTATGCAAAACGCGAATTTGGATATTGTAGCCACATGTTACCAAATCTTTTTGTATACGAATGTTACATGAAAAGTAAAGCAACACTAAAAAGAAGCAAAAGATTCCAAAATTTACATGAATCTTGAGAAGCAAAATTTTATTTTTATGAAAATTTTGATTTTGTGGTCATATGTACAACATAAGGACAATTTTGTATTATTGGTTATGCAGTTTTTGTGGTGTGTTAAAGGCGACGATGATTTAAAAATGTTATCGATAACAAGGGAAAACTGTTTTAGCTTTGGAAACATTGTTTCCATACCTTATCGACGACACACGTAGGATATTATTTAACTAGTTCCATGTTTCAGAGCTTGTTTAAGTCTACTTTATAGTTTACATGTGGAAACTTTTGGAGTATTTTGGGGCGATTGAGGTTAAATTCTATTATAGTTTGGGAATTGGAAAAAAATTAAGCGTTAAAAACATTGAATTATCCGCTTTAATATCCTTTTTTCAATGTAAGAGAAATTTCTAGAATGCGATCTAGTGCATTAAGGTGTTGGGTGATATTTTTAGATGCAAAATTGGTTGCTTCATACTTCTATTTGTAGTCGTGTAAGGGTTTGGGTGAAAAATATTTACAAATAGCTGTGTTCATGTAGAACTACCAATAAATATTTGGATTTTTGCATCATGTTTTCAAAAGTGCTTTCAAAATGAAATGCATGCATATAGGAGGATTCGATTTAGAATCATTATGCATACATATTTTGTGGTTGTGACTCATTATGTACACTATGCACATGCGCACGTTTCATTGCAAAGATGGATGCATACTATTTGATTGCGTAGTTTAGAATAATTAGTTGCCAACACCATGACTTATTCATTGGTAAAATTTTGGGATGAAATTTCTTTAAGGAAGGAAGATTGTAACAACCCGAATTTTGGCATTAATTAAATTAATTATTTAGTTATATTCCAAAATTGAATTTTTTGCAAATGATGGAACTTGACTATGAAACTTACACCGTTGCGTTCGTGATGGAATTTTGGTCAACTTTCATGTTTGGAACTTCGCGAATGGAGTCCGTATGAAAAACGCTACGGACGAAATACGAAAACGGACGAAAAATAAATAAACAGACTATATTTAATTATTCCTTAACATTTATCACCTTCCATACTGAAGGCAAGATGACCAAAGCGGTCGACCAATAGGTCAAACCCCTGGTCGCTACTTTCTGGTGACGGCTAGGGTTGTGATATATAAAATATACATATCACAAATGAATTTTGCTGGAATTGAATCTAACGATTCAAGGTCATTTCTATGCCTATAAATAAAGTACTTGACCCCCACTTTTTTACTCACATTTCAAGAGGCAGTAGCGAAGCACTGCGATTCCCAATTCTTCGATCTCTTCTAAAACTGTAAAATATAAACAAATCAAATTTAAAAGGATTGGAGATGTTGAATCTATATTTGTGCACTGGTTCTGTGAATATATAATCTTTATTAGTAGTTTTTCTTCTCCTTTTCCAATTCTTCTTTCAGATCTATAAATCCTAATGTATGTGTGTGTATATCCCCTTTTTATACAAATTGTAGGTCTGTAGGATTTGGAATTATATGATTGAAAGCTATATTTAGATTTGGATTTTGAATGGCTTTTAGGTGAGTGGGAAATAAATTCACTCTTAAAATTATCAAATTTTTTTCGTTTTTGCCAAATCTAAGATAATATGCCTAAAAGTATAGGATTTATCTTGTTTATGTCAAATATGAAATGATATAAATATGAATCAAATATAAATTTGTAGGCCTTTAGGTTATAATATTCTTATTTGCCTGTAATTCTTTAATATGTTTACGGAGATTGTATACACACTAAATCTAGAAATCGGTCCCTAAACATTGTTAATTTGTGAATTTATTATTCCGGATTTATAGGATTTGGGTGTAAATATATAAATTGAGCACTTATTGCTTTCGAATTGTAAACCTACTTGTGTTTAGTATCGTTTGGGTTTTTTACTTAATTGTTTCAAATTAGCCCTTTTTACTTTTTTTAAATTAAAATCATTATTTGAAATCTACAAAAAATATTAACAAACCATATAGGAAGAGATATGTAAATTCATGTAATTTGTAGGTAGTTTACATCATCTATTCCAAATAAAATATTACATGTTTCTTGTGATTTGAAATATGTCAACATTCTCTCTTTTAAGTAGTTTAGGCAAAATTTATAGTAACTACAGTAAGTAACCTTTTTAAAGAGATTTTGAGTCTCCACAAGATTAAACAGAAAAGGGTTGTTCAAGTCATTAGTTTGGACTAGAACATGAAATAATTGTAATAAAACATAACTAGTAACTGCTCAAATATCACACTAAAAATATAAATATATATAATTATTATAACCTCATCCGTCCAAACTTACGTAATTGACGTTATTAATATTATTAATAAATTTATGTTGTGTGTTTGAGTTTTGAATAGTTTCCACATTTGACGGGAATATATATGTGGTAATATTTCTGATAGTAAGTGGAAAAGGGTATTTGTAGCCATTACGTAGTTAGCAATAAATATGGAGTTAATTGCTACAAGTGAAAGGTTACGAATAAGTTAAAAGGGGAATTAATACTGTAACCATTAATTTTGTAGAGAAATGAATGGATAGGTAATAAATGTCATAGGTTACAATTAAAAATGGATATGAGTAATGTTGTAACTCAATTAAGGAAATATATATATACTTGTGTAAGAACTATAATATTATATAATGTTAGTATGATTATGAGAGTTACAACAAATAGAATAATAAAATAGGATTGATATAAATGACATTCAATAAGGTATCTATTGCCTTACGAAATAAAACCATTAGGGTCATTAATGGCATATGACCGTTGTTGTAATTAATAAAATTAAAGGGGATTTAGTGGGAATTTGGTTGTTCGTAGCCGTAGAAAATGCTAAGTTCGAAATACCCCAGAGAGTCATTGCAAATCTTCCATACCCTATTATAGTTTAATTCTAGAAACAATATCCTTAACTAATTCAATAGGGATTGGACTTACTATATTAATGGTGCGAGGTCAGTTGCCTTATTCGGCCGAAGTCTGCACTTTCCAGCAGTCGGATATAGGTGCAGCGGATGTGAGATATCATTAACTATAAGAACCCGAGATGATAATTAATTGCATAACGTGAATTATCTTAAAGGTTTACTTCAAGCATTGAGGTATTAAGTGGTTGTAGGGCCCTCCTCCCTTCCAAAAAAAGGCACCAAATAGGAATAATTCATAGTGTATCCTACTTCGGGATTAAAGGTGTTAAGTAGTAGGATCTGCCTTTTGAGTATTAAGTGATTGGATTCACCTTTCCCCATAAGGGTAGAGTCATATGGTCCGCCCTTAACATGTATTAAGTGATCAGATAGTTCACCTCCCCATATATGAGAAGTATTAAATGGCTAATTGGGTGCAAGAACGGTAGTCTCCACAGTAGTCCACTTCCTTTAGGTATTAAGTGACTGGGTTAAAGTCCGCCTTGGGATAAGGTATTAAATATCCGTATGACTTCTTATCCTGCAGGAAGTACTAAATGACTAGGTGGTTTCCTAATAAGACTAGCTGGATGGTAACATAGGGGTCCGTTGGTGGAAAGGTCATAAATGATGAATAATCGTCTACCTAACCTATAGGTAATAAGTGTCTACTTACTATCTCTCGCCTTATGCGGTGTTTGGGAATGTGCATGAATGGAGAAAGCCTTAAATTAGTGGGACTTAGTAGCTAGTGTCCTTTAATTTATATTAGCGAATGGTGAACCACCTCATAAGGTATTAATTGATCAATGGATTCTCCCTGGGCCTTAAGTGATCATAGGGATTTTCCCATTTGTTATATACTAGTGGGACTATGAGTGGCTATATAATCATGACCCACTTCCTTTATTAATAGGGTATTGATTAGGTGGAGAGCCCGCCTCTTAGCTTTGGTATTTGCTGAAATGGTGGTTTAAAGGCTTCATACTTATGTGTAAAAGCTCTATCTATAAATTACAATAACGTTATCTTTGGAAGTGCTACCTTGGGTATAATAGTTAATTGTCATGTGTAATCTTTATAAGTTTAGGTTAGAATGACTAGCCTTATTATACATATGATTTGAGTGAAACCAAACAGGATGCATTTGTGTATTGCGAATAGTGTTTTACATTTTCTACTCACCGGGACTTGTTGTTCTGACCCCCTCCTCATAATAACTCTCAGGTTTATCTCGGTGAAGACATGTCATTTCAAGTATTCAGTTTGGTTTTCTGTTCTCGTTATCTCATGCTAGGAATTGATGTGGCGAATTTCTTTTAAGGTGGTTGCTTAGTCGATACTTATTATCCTACCTTGTTTCCATAGTGAGTTAGTTTTATTGTATTATGATTATACTTATGCTCATTATTTACAGGTACAAGATTTAGACTCTTTATACATGGATGAGTTTAAATTTCGATTTTGTCAAAATGTGGGCATAGAAAAGCGTGGGGCATTACATAACCCTTCCTATCCAGTGAGTCAATTCGAGCAGCTAAAGTAGGAGGAATAGCTCGAAGAGCTCCAACTGATAGATCAGTCCGATGGTGAATTGAATGCTAGGAAAGGCTATCAATAGTCATAAGCGGGTCCGCTAGGGTCAGGGATGCAGTAATCGGTCAGGAAGGCATTCCACCAATGTAGGATACTCTAGGAGTTGCAGTAATCCTAGAGAATCCTCCAGATTTGGTTGCATCCAAAATTTATGAAGCGACATGGGCGAGAATCTGCATGAAGTATGATATACCACTGAATGACGTTCTGACCGTCAATCGGGAAGATAAAGCACTTATATCCCCTAGAAGGATTACATCTTGTAACATATATGTGCTACACTGGGTGAATGCCTCCTTTCAACCTATATAGATAGTATATGCTCTATTACATGCGGTTGGTACTTACACAGCTTCATCCTAATGGTTATGCCTTTTTGCTCGGGATATATACTCTATATGTTGAGTACATGGGTCAAGAGCCTACGGGAGATGACATCATATATTCATATAATTTCAAGTACCGGGGGTATCTCCGTCACTTTTGTATTCAATGGCTCAACCCGATAATCGGGTCATTATGGGGCATGGAATTAATTGACTTATTTTAGGTACGACTGGTTTTACGTGCGCTACCAACATGGGATTACGAGGCAATAGTTAGAAGGATGTGAGTGTGTTAACATTAACTAGCAGTGTTTCAGGTTAATGGAGTCATTAACTCTATATTAACATGAAATCTGAAGTGTACAGAAAATCCCCTAAACCCATCGGGACATGATTTCATCAAGCGGGTCTTGACACTACGAGAAATGAGAGAGGATTTCTACGATGCGAAGCCCTGAAATCAGATTATCTCCTTCACACTCTCGATCTATTTCCTAAGGGTCGTTCCATCGATCATTAAGATGATAAGATATAGTCATTGGAAAGGGAAGTGTTGGAAATATTCCCCATGTCATGCATATAAAATAGCCCCTAGTTGAGGAGGAAATTACTGGAGCTCAGAAGCGACTAGTAAAGAAGAGCATGAGAAAGAAGAGGATTTTCCACCTGCTCTAGCTTCTTTTCCATTGAAAGGAACAAGGATGTGCAATGTTTTAAAGTCAATGTCTCCCGTGACAACAACTGAGACAAACAACCATATTAATAGAGATAGAATAACAATTCAAAGACTTGGAAAGTTACCATTAGAGACATTGCCATTTGGGTTTAACGACATTAACATTGAGAGTTTTCTACAGAGGTTTGAAATAGCATCGGCACCGTCATACACGGGGAGATAACTACCTCAAAAAAATTAAAAATTGGTCTGTTAGGTGGGGAAAGGACACTAGGACACACACTTAAAAAGTATTTCACAACATAAGACTGACTTATGTATTGATTGACTGTCTTTAACTTGAGTTTTATTTTGCGCAAGCACATTGGTTCAAGAGAGAGTGATAAATACAAGGACAAAGATCGAGGAAAAGGTAGGAGAAATTGAGGGGATAAATACAAAAATAAATATAGAGGCAGGAAAGTTCTCGCACTAGACAACCTAACGTTGGTGGATCTTTTTTTAGCAATGTGTAAGGATGCCAATCAGTCACAAATGTCCATATGACTATGGTAGTGATTATCGCCGATGAGACACTTATCCTCCTCGATATCGATCCCACTTGTTGGTGTTAGGCCAATAGAATATGAGAAGAAGCCTATTTCTTGGAGATCATGGCAATCTATCATCCCCCACCGCCTCCTCCTCCCTTTAGATAGGTACCAATGCCGTCTTCACCCAGACATTCGAGTAAAGAACGCCTAGCGTAGGCTCCGCAATAGTGAATAAACCGGGTTGGGGAGATAAGAGAAAGGGTAAGGAAGATGAATATGAGAATCTAACTGTAACAGAGATGAATCCCTGGAAAGCATATCTTATGGAGTCATTCCTCGTGTTCTATTTTGATGAGATTGTCTTTTTCTCAAAGATGCACCAAATCCTAGGTAGTACCGATAAGGAAACCTTTGATCGAATATTCGATATTTATAATCCATATAGGATCATTATGGATTATACGAAGAAGTTATCCACAATCATAGAAAAGAAGAACGCTGAAATAGCTGGCTCAAAGCTTGAGTCTAGCCCACCAAGCTAGAGCTCCTTCTTGCAGCTATCGTAAGGCCAGAAACCACTTTTGCCTACCCTCAATGTCAATTTACTTGAAACTCTCTTGTACGAGTGAATCTAATCCTGAACCTCTATGATGGATCTTATTCCTTTAAAAGGCATGCCTTCTAGGGTGTTGTTGTTTTCACCTAGATGTACATCGTGGTAAGTACATTTTCATTTAAATCACCATAGGATCTAATTTAGCAACTTAAACCGGTAATTCTTATGTTAATTCATATGTTTATGCAAGTTAGATCCATTATTTTAGTTTATTCTTTCATTTTTCATGATTTAGTGAATCTTATATGATTATTGATGAATAATTGTCATTTTGATGATGTTGATGGTTTCATAAAGTGTTGATTGTGAAATTGGATGATTCGGGTGAGTTGTTTGCATCGATGTTGTCGTTTGGAGATGATTTGGTCAAGATTGGAGCTATTTTGGTCAGATCTGGAGTCTTGTCGTTGATGACGTGACATGAAGTTTGGGTCATGTGGCTTGTTGCTCAAGAAAGCGATGAAGGTCGGGTCATTTTTCTTAGGTCATTTTTAAGACCTAAAGAGTTAGGTCATTTTTCTTAAGTCATTTTTAAGACCTAAGGAGTTAGGTCGTTTTTCTTAGGTCGTTTTTAAGACCTAAGGAGTTAGGTCATTTTTCTTTGGTTATTTTTAAGACCTGAGGAGTTAGATCTTAGGACTAAAGAGCCGTATCTAAGGAGCAAGACCTAAGGAGCAAGACCTAAGGAGTTCAAGACCTAAAGAATGTCGACCAAACAAAGCTTGTTTTTGAGTCAATGATGGTTGTGGCTTTGAAGTGAGTTCAAATGAGAATGCTTGAAGTTATGTGATGTGTTCGTTGATCGTCGTAATGCAACGAATGTGAAGATGACTCGAGGTGGCGAGTTCGTGGATAATGGTTGCTCAAGAAGGTTGATTGAGCTATGAATAGTCATCGGGTTGGGTTGTTAGGGATTGCAGAATGGATTATTAAGGCAAAATTAACACTAGAGGGCGGGGGAGGAATAGTGTTTTTGAGAATTTAAACTAAATTTAAAACTTATATGATTTACCATATTGATCACACACCACAGAAACAATTACAGACACAGAATCAAACACAAACACAAAGATAAACAAAAATAAAATGCAGAAAAGGAAAAAATACACCGGATTTTACACTGGTTCGAAATTGCTCCAATGTCCAGTCCCACGCAATCCAGGATTGCGCATAGTTTTATTGCTATATCAATATCAAAGTACAACCTCCTTGATTTCACGTCTATAAGGGTAACACTTATTCCACACACTAGACCAAGTATACTCTCCTTGATTTCATAGCTACAAGGGTTACACCGCTCCCCTTCCTTGATTTCACGGCTGCAAGGAAAACACCGATTACCCAAACACTTCCCAAATGAATACAATAGCTTTATAACTCTTCAATAACAATTTGATTCAGAGGGTAATGAGTAAAGAGTGAGAAGAGAAGAAGTTTTATATAAACAGAATTGAATTTGGCAAAGTATAAGTGTAGAAATCATAAAAGAAGAAAATATAATGGTGTAAAGAAAGGATATGAAGATGGAGAAGAAGACTGATGAAAAAAATCAAAATCAGTCCCTATTCATAAGATTTGAAAGGTTGCAAAGGCTCTGGAACGTTACAAATAGTGAAAAGACACTTCCTTTCAATTTTGAAAAAATGACAGTTATATGTCGACATAGGCTAAAATATATGTCGACATAACCTAGTTCAAAATTGATTTTTGAGTATTTTTCAAGTGTGTATATATATATATATAATTCTGGAAATTCTTGAATTAGAACATAGTGCTATAAATCAATATTATAAAGTAGAAAATCATACAAAAACATAAATATATGATATATGAACATATTTATAAAATTATAAAGTTTAAAACAATGTAAATATAAAGTATATAAAACTTGAGTTTGAAATTAAAAGTAAAGTAAAGAAGGTAAAGTACAGAAGATAGAGATTGAAGATAGAATTTGAAAATTAAATTTGAAATCGGAAATTGAAAAACAGAATTTGAATTTGAATTTTATTCAGTCTTACATAAACTGGACTCTATTACTATATTTGTCTTGAACTTTTGAAATCTTGAATACTCATGAGTCTTGAATCATCTCTGAATTCTAAATCTTTAATATCTTTAAATTGTACAGTCTTCAGTAATATTTCCTGTATATAAATCCTGTGTATGTATATATATTATAGATAAAAGTGTTAGTATATATTTTATAATCAATTAACATTGAAATAAGGTTGTTATCATCATAACTCTATTTTCCAACAGTCTCCCTCTTTTTGATGATGACAACCTTAGTTTATAAAATATCATACCTGTACATACCTGTACATACCTGTTAATGATGATCCTTCTAATACTCCCCCTGTCTATATGAATCCTATAGACTAAGTCTATACTTTATATTTTCTCCCCTTTTGGCATTATCAAAAGGAAATTCTAAAACTACTTCCCCTAAATCTTGTAACTATCTAAATAATTCCTATACCAAAGTAAAATACTCCCCTTTAATCCTAAATATATCTAAAATAAAGTATTCCCCTTAATAATACTAATATACTCCCCCTTAATTCTTGCCTATATAACAAAGTAATAGAAAGCTTATGTTATACAAAACAAGCAATATATTTAACCAGTTCTTTTACAAATGATATTACATGTACAAATTATACATTGAATTAATGAAAAGGAATGAAAATATACGACAAGAAACGAATAAAAAACCTAAATCTACTTGTACTTAACTATAGGATACTTATGAGTAGGACAATTTAGATAATGGAGACAAAAATCTCCATTTCGTTCAATCATATTTCCGTTATGGTCGTATTGAACTTCACCGATGCAAACGACTTGATCTTCCACGTTTGAGACTTCTTGTTGTTCCTCTTTGGGTTACTCTTCCTCCGTGATCTCTTCTTCCTCTTCTTATGGTTTCTCCTCTTCTTCCATAGGTTCATTATCATCTTCGATGATAATTGGAATAGCCTGATTATCCATTAGAAACATAGGAAGATTCCTTATCACTTTTCCTTGTCTATTTTGCAATTGACTTATCCTAATTTGAAGTACTTGTATTTCAGCGAGCATATGCAGAGTTTATTCCATCTTTTCTTCAATTTTGATGACACGTGATAGCGTAGAACGTTGAAAAGGACCTTCAGATGGTCCAACGGATGATTCAGGATTGATTTGGATGTTAAAATTCTTGGAGGCCATTGTTTATTTTAGTTTAGAGTTTTTACAGAAGTGAAAAAGGAAAATGAAGAAGAAAATTTGAATTGGAGAGTTGAAATGATTAGTATAACTACCTTTTGGTGGGAATTAATTTTAAAATTCTAGCAGTTATATGTCGACATAGTGATAAATGTATGTTGACATACTTGTCTTTTTAATTTTATTTTTCTAATTTTTAATGTTATATATATATATATATTAAGGGAAATTCTATTGGGACACAAAATTTAGACACAATTGGTGACACAACTAATCTCCACCATTGGATCACCCCATGAATTACACCTCTCCACATAAAGACAAAAATATCCAACGGTTGAGGCTTTGTGTCTCCAAGTTTGTGTCTAATTTTGTGTCCCAATAGCCGGCCCCATATATTAATATATTTAATTATTCTAACTCACTTAGTGAACAAATTCCTAGTTCTCTTCTAAATTTAGTAGATGTTGCTTCATTTAATGGTTTTGTTAATATATTTGCTATTTGTTTATTTGTTTCTATAAATTCGAGTGAAATTTTCTCTTTACGTACGTTATCTCTTAGAAAATGATATTGTATATCGACATGTTTAGTTCTTGAATGATCAGTTGGATTTTTAGAAATATTTATAGCACTCATATTATCGCAGTATATCAGTGATTTAATTATATTTAATCCAAAATCATTTAGAGTTTGTTGCATATATATTACTTTTGAACAAGCCAAAGCAACATAGATATATTATGCTTCAGTTGTTAACAATGATACAATATTTTTCTTTTTACTGAACCACGATACTAGTGAATGTCCTAAGAAGTGAGATGTTCCACTAGTACTTTTACGATCGGATTTACATCCCGCATAGTCAACGTCACAAGAAGAAACTAAGTCGAATGAATCAACCTTAGGATAAAATAATCCAAAGTCTGAAGTATGCTTTACATACCTTAGAATACGTTTTACGGCTTTTAAATGTGTTTCCTTAGGTTGCAATTGATATCTTGCATAGAGACATACACTATTCATTATATCTGGTCTACTAGCGGTTATATATAGTAGTGATGTTATTATTCCTCTATATGATTTTTGATCAACGTCTTTAGATGGATCGTCTTTACTTTATGCTATATCAGTCGCCATTGGTGTTGGTCTTCCATTAGTTGTTATTAAATTATGTTTATTAATTAGATCTCTAGCGTATTTTTCTTGATTAATAAATATTCCATTCTCTAATTGATGAATTTGTAAGCCTAAAAAGAACGTTAGTTGTCCCATATGACTCATTTCAAATTCTTGAGTCATAATATCTGAAAATTCTTTATTCATCTTATCGTTTGTCAATCCGAAAATTATATCGTCAACGTATATTTGTACTAATAGTATATCCTTATTATTATTAATAAACAAAGTATTATCTAATTTTCCTATTTCAAAGTTGGATTGTAACAAATAATATCTTAATTTATCATACCAAGTCCTAGGTGCCTGTTTTGATCCATATAATGCTTTCTTTAACTTATATACGTGATTTGGTGATTTTTCATCTTCAAGTAGTGGTGGTTGCTCTACATATACGTCTTCTTTAACAAATCCATTTAGAAAATCATTTTGACATCCATTTGATATAATTTAAAATTATTATAGTTTGCAAAGGCTAGTAAAATCCTAATGGCTTCTAATCTTGCTACGGAGGAAAAGTTTCATCGTCATTTATTCCTTCTTCTTGTGTATAACCTTGTGCTACTAGTCGTGCCTTATTTCTAACGACTTCACCGTGCTCATTCATTTTATTTTTATAAACCCATTTAGTTTCTATTATAGTCTTATCCTCTGGTCTAGGAACAAGTTCTCATACATCATTCCTAGTAGACTGATTCGGTTCTTCTTGTATAACAAGTATCCATGAACCATTAAAAAATGCTTCCTTCGGATTCTTAGGTTCAATAGTTGAAATAAATGCAGTATTACTCATATTATTTAATTGATTACGAGTTCTAACAACGGATTCAATATCTCCTAAGATATTTTCTACATGATGATCTCTAAGTAAACTAATTCGTTTATTGGTTGATTATCTTCATGATTTATTTCATTAATTTCATTTTCACATTCATATTCATGGTTTTGAGTTATACTCTTATAATTTTCGTCGAAAGATACATTTAAGGTTTCTTCTATGGTATTGGTTCGAGTATTGAAAACTCTATATGCTTTACTTCTTTTTGAATATCCAATAAATATTCCTTTATCGGATTTCGAGTCAAATTTGTCTAAATTTTCTTTAGTATTATGTATAAAACTTTTACTTCACATATTTTAAAATAAGATACTTTTGGTTTCTTATTATACCAAAGTTCATAAGGAGTTTTATGAGTTAAAGGTCAAATTGAAATTCTATTTAAAATATAGCAAGCTGTTTGTAGCGACCTGGGAATTCCGACACTTGAATCCAGACACTAACACGTCCCGTATCTAAACTCAAGCACTGAAAACCTAGAAAGCTAATAGAAAGAAGTTAGAGGGTGAGAGAAGAAAGAAAGAAATATTAGATTAGAAGAATAAGAAGATCAGAGTCTCATAGCGGAATGAACAAAATATAATAATCAATAATTCTTTATACAAAAGAATTGTATATATATGATTATAACATCAGAGTATACATTCAGATCAATACAACACACAGCTGAAATAAACTAGTACCAGTAAATATATGGAATACGTCTCGACTTCATCTCCCTTTCTGAATCTCCAGCGAAATCTAACCTGTAAAGATACTCAGTCTAACCCGAGCACATTTGATGTTGTATATAACGGTGTTGTATACACAATTATATGATTTTTTGTTTGATGATAACAACCAAATAAATATTATTTTAATGTGTTTGTTATTGTACTGATTTATATTTACATCACAGACAGATATAATATTTATATTTAAATAAAATACGACTGTACAGAAATTCAAATATTCACAGTATTTTATTTAAATAAGAATATTTTATTTCAATATCTAAACAGTACAAAATTTACAACTCCACTATTTTCACATCACTGTTATACAATTCAGTTCATACTCACATTTGCATTTCAATACAAAACTCCTCGATACATCACTCACACTCGGTATACATTCATTTATACAATCTCTTTTACACAGACTCGCATACATTTACACTTTGACACTTATATATTTTTTTTTTTGCTGACACTCTGTTCTTCATCTTCAGTCTTCTGTCATCACAGTCAGTCCAGTCGTCATGCTTACCTGTCATTCAGAAACACACACACAGAGTATCTGATACAGAAATAATATTCTAACTACATGCGAATATAAATTTATTTTTTAAATTTTATTTGCCTCAGAATTTCGGTGTGTTTCTCATCATTTTTCTGACTCGATCTGTTTTTTTTTCCGACTGATGGCTGCATATACACACGTGTATAAATACACGTGTGCATTGCCTCGCCAATCAGTGTGCAGCTGAGGAGTAGCCACGTGGACCTGCTCGACTCAGTGCACAAGCAAGGACATGGAGCCAAAAATACAAAAAGTCAAATCAGCAAGTCCATGAATCAAACAAAATGCTAAGCAAGATGATACAAGTGCTAGTGGTCGAGCTCAGAAAGCTAAACAGCAAAGCAAAATGGATAAGCAAAAGTTCAGCAATAACAAGGCAGTACAAAATGGTGCAGCCAGGACATGAACACATCAAGGGTCGAGCTAGTATGCATTTCAACATAAACTGGTTTGCACAGTTCAAAATGGTCGAAGCATTTCAGGTGGTACAAGTACAATATCAAAACAACAAGGTATATGGGTACAGCAAATGTTTCAGCATTGTTGAAGACATGTCAACATGTGTATATGTGGATGGTTAAGCAAGGTCAAGCAACTACAAGCATAGCAGCATATGGACAGTGAAGCTCAAAAGTTAAAGCCAAGTTCATGTAAGCATACAAGTGCAAAATAGAGCAAATGGATACAGGCAAGTGTGGTCGAGCCAACATGTATACAGTGAAGCAAGACATGTCAGCCATGTTGTACACAACAAACATGAATGGCTCGACAAACACAAAACTACAAGTGAAGAGTGCCAAAGTGATCAACTCAGCAATAAACAGTAAACAACATTGTGCATGTACAAGTCAATGAATGGAGCAGTATAGATTACAACATGGAGCAAATGCATGCTCATGCAAACTAACATGAAGTTTGGTTTTACACAGCATAGTATATCAAGCAACAATGAAGACAGCAAAGCATTAGGATGTAAAAGTGCAACCTGATTTAAGCAAGTATATACAAGACTAAAGTATGAGACTAAATTCAAAATCTCAAAGTAGTCGAACCAGTTTACAAGAATGTTCACAGTTCAGGCACAATCATGGTGAAAGAAGAGATCAAACCAATATGGCAAATACACAAGCCAATGCAAGCAGCATTGAAAGGAAGTGGTTCAAGCTTATATCATGTCAAATAGTTCAAGTGTGAACGTGCAATAAATTGAAGTGATGCAGAGCTATTTACAAGCAAGTATATATGCATAACACAGCATGTACAAGTGTATAAGGCAAACTCAATTCAGGATTCACATGCAGACTAAAGCCAGAGAAACATGACAATGGTCAGTGAACAAGAAATGTGTTCAGCACATGTAACCCAGTGAACGAGACATAAGCATGAAAGCAGTTTTTTTTGGAGTAGCTAAAAATGCACAAATTCCTTTCAGATCACATGTCAAGCCAACATGTACAAGGGTCAACCAGAAGAAATAAATTAGCACAAATCACAGTGAATAGTTTTTGGCAAAAGCTTAATGGATAAACTCGAGCAAAGTTTTTTTTAAGGCAACAGAAATCAATCAGAGATTATTTCATAAGGGGTCGAAATCAATTCTTTCCTGTTTTGATAATTATGCTTTCAGAAATTTGTTCAAGACAGTTTTTTTTTAATTCAAGTAAGGTAACTTTTGGCAAGACAAGCAATTTTGTTTGGGACAATTTATTTCCAGAAAAATCGAACCAAATCTTTCTAGTTTTGGAATCAATCAAGTGTTTTTAAATCAACAAAGGATTTTCCAAGGCAACAATTCATCAATATCGCAAAGAAAATTTCAAATGTGCCACAAAGCATTTCAGGAAAGCTTTTTAAAGCCAGGGAATCATTTTCATTCGAATTTCCAGTTTTGATTCAATCAGGAATCATTCAAGATTTTTTAATCAAGGCAATACAAAGAGAAATAAACGCAAGGGAAACTACAAAATCAGCCACGCAATCAGACGAGCCATTCAGTGAAATCAGAGCTCAATTAAAGGATTTCTAAATCCTATAAACACAACCATTCATCACTGGCAAGCATCTATCGAAACCAACAAACAACCCACAAGTTTTTTCAAAGCAAGAATTTTCAGAAATACTCACAGTTTTTCGATCGAGCCAGAGAACAATTCCAAATCAGTGTCGAGCGTAAGAGAGAAGCCCCAAATCACTGACCAGAGAGAAACAACGTGAAGAAGAACATCAGAGAACCAGATTACATCAATTTGGAGCTATCGCGATTGGATTTGGGGCAAAACCCTAGCCGCCATTTATTCTTCCAGAAAACAAAAGAGGATCGGGCAGATGAATTAAAAAGGGGCCGGCCTATTTCTATTTTAACTAGGCCAAGCTTCTAAAAGGAAAAGGGGATGACCCCTTTAATATAAACTCCTCTTTTTATTTTTATTTTAAGAACTAGGGTTTACATTTTTGTTTTACATTCTGTTGTTTTTTAAATTGTGTTGTAAAATCATTTCTGAACAGTTCTAGGTCTGTAAAATCTAGGGGGATTTAGTCAAGGTGTTGACTGTCAGTTTCAGAGTCTGTAAATCTGAGTTACGAGTTACAGGGTTTGTAATTCGGGAAATCTGATCTAGGGGATTAGATCAGTCTACGGTTTTGAGCGTAGGGTTAGAATAGGAGCAGGGTTTGCGAGTGTACATGGTCTTGTATGCGGGATCTGTTCTATCACCTAGTAGAAACCTTAGAAATGCAGCAGTAGGCAGGGTTTTGCCGAAGCTGGGTATATCTGTGTGTGATTTATTTTCTGCATTTCTGTTTCTGCTATATTCTGTGATATGTTTATTTTTATTTATCTCGTTTGATTTTTAATTCAGTTAAAAACTGTGAAAAACCCTATTCACCCCCCCTCTAGGGTTATTCTAGATCCAACAGTAGTATCAGAGCCAGGTATTCTGTTAACTCTAGAGTAATGGTGATTCCTAGTTGTCAGTCAATAGAGAGTCAGTCCAGCTCATCTCCAACTATTTTTAATGGAGCTGATTTTTCAAACTGGAAATCCGAAATAGAATTTTATTTAAAATCTGTTAATATTAAATGTTGGGATACTATTATAAATGGGAGTGATATGTCTGATAATAGAAACATTGTTTTCGATTCTCGTACTATGAATATCATATTTGATTATCTCAGTACCGAACAGTTTATTCACGTATCTCATTGTTTGACTGCGCAGGATGTCTGGAGAACTCTCAACAAGCTCTATGGAAAAACTGATGACTGCTCAAAACCCCAGAATGTCAACTCAAATTCAGATCTGTGCTTGAAAGGAGAAACAGATGGATCAAACGATGGAGAATCAACAGATGCTGAAACTGAAAATCTCACATACGAAGATTTGGTTTATATGTGCACTGATTTAACTAAATCTGTTGATAAACTCCAATCTAAAAACAAATCTCTGAAATCTATGAATTCTGAGTTAATTGGCAAAATTGATGTTTTGGAATCACAACTTAAATCGTTTGAAAACTTTTCAAAGTCTGATTGTAAAAATTGTCTGAAATTGGAAACCAATCTTGTTCATCTCAGTAAAAATATTCAAAAGTTTGAAAAAGAAATTTTTATCTTAAAAGAAAACAAGATTGAGTTATCAAGTTTGAATAATTTTTTACAAAAGGAATTTGAAATTTTCAAGACTGATATATATTCCAAATTTGAAATTGCTGAAAAAGAAAATTTGTTGAAATCTGATTTGATTTTGAAAGAACTGGAAAACGAGATTGAAAAATCCAAGAAATTTGGGTTTGAAAAACAAAAACTTTTTGAATCTGAGATTGCTGAGTCCCAAACCAAAATAAAGTTACTCAATGATGAAAATTTGGTTTTGAAATCTGATTTTGAAAGATGTGAGATCACTAAAAATCGTTGTTCAGATTTATTGAAAGAAAATGGTGATCTTAAAACTGAAATTTAACAACTTGAAACAATCTTGTCTAATTTTTCAAACGGTGAAAAATCTTTGAATATGTTGTTGAAAAACCAATTTTCTGTTCAAAATAAACATGGACTTGGGTTTGGGAAAAATAATGTTTTTGAAAGACGAATTTCGAATGATTTGAAAAATCCTTCAAACAACCTTGAAAAGAATCGATTTGAAAATTTGAATTCTTATAATTTCAAAGGATTTTTGAGTCAAAATCAAAATGAGAAATTGTTTTATAATAATCCTTCTAAACAATCATGGATCCCAAAAAGAAATAAACCAAACTTCATGAAACTCAAACAGATTTGGGTTCCAAAGGGTACAAAAGTAAATTCAGAGGGTTTGTTATACAAACAGGTTTGGGTACCAAAACGAATAAATAAAACTGTGGGTGGTTTTACAAACTTTGTTAGACCACTCAATTCTATCAACTGTTAGGTATCTGAAGTGGCTGAGGAGCTGCAGTGCGAAAAGAGAGCTGAATTCAAAATGCTCAATAATTCTGTAATCACAGTTCCTTAGCCAAGCTTGATGAGTTAGAAAGTCTGTTTTTTTCGTATGTCAGGTATGATTTCTAACCTCATCCTTGTAAATATTTCTTCTTTGTTTATTTCTCCTTCTTCTACCCCTTTCTTTTTTATTTTTCTGCTGTTTGTTTTTATTTGATTTGTCACTACCATATCTCTTTGTTTATTCTATGCTTCTTAAACTTCCAATTGCAGTTCTCATGATTTTCTGGAAATTCATTTTATTTGAATAAAACTCTCTTGTTTATAATCATTTCCAGATTCTGAATTTAAGCTTGTAAATATCTGCAATTGTTTTGAAGTTTATTTTTATTTCTGAATTCATAACAGTGTTATTGTATTCTTGTCATATCTTGAACACTGTTAATTTGAATCCTAAATTTTTGAAGTTCTGAATATTCAATGAAATTTCACACACCTTTGGTGTTCTGAGTTTATTCTAATTCATTTTAGAAAAGCTCAAAATATTATACTCATTGCAGCACTCTGCTATTTATCAGTTGTGATGATTTCATTAATTTTCAGATTGACTTGTACATTTTTGGATTGGCTTGAATCTGTGATACATCTTGGAATTCATCTTATATTAATGATCATTTTATTTGGAATTTGTTTGTTTGAAATCAACTGAAATTCATGATATTTTGAGTTTCACACATCTCTTAAAATTAAAATTATCATTATTGTGTGACTGATTCATTATATCTCAAACCTTGACATTGATTCAATTGATTTCAAATAAATTATTGTTTAATTGTGTAGATCATGAATATCTCTCATTTCTGATGTAAATGATCTGAAATAACTCTTCTGTTTGTCAGAAATATTTGTGTAAATTCTTTGAGAATTAGGATTTGAATGTCATTGGTATTTCATGAATATTTGACTTGAATACTAGTTTGTTTAAAATCATTTGAATTTATTGATTTATTGAATCACACACATATTCTGAATCTAAAGTTTACAAACCGTGTGATTGATTCATTGAATCCGGATATCTTCACAATTCGTTCAAATGATTTAAAATAAACTATATTTAATCCTGAATCATGAACAATTCTTTGACTGTTTGAAATATCTTTGGAACATCTCCTTGACAACTCTGCTTTGAAAATGATTTTTCTGTGCTGCTCTGATACTGTTTTGAAAAATGTTTGTTTTTGGAATCATGCTGCTCTGATTATAAGAAATTGATTTGTATATATTTTTTTTGGACTGCTTGATTTGGTATCAAAGGTTTATCGTGCTCTGTTAAATGAAACTTGTGTGCTTGAGTTGCTTGCTTTGTAATTAAGTCTTTCTGTTGACTGAGATACCCTTGTTTAGCCACCAGTGTCTTTTTAAAAATCCTTTTTAATAGAGACTACAAGTGGTATCAGATTAGGAAGTGCTGAATTTTTTTTATTCTCATCATGTATATATTTTTCTTTTCCCTCTTGTGCATTGTATAGCTCTTCATATTCCTCTTGTAATTGATTTTCAATTTTAAAACTATTTATTTTTTATTCATTCACAAATTGAAATCAATATCCATATTGTTCTGTATTTATAATTCATCAAAATATATCAGAATTTGAAATTGTGATGAATTATGACTACAATATATTTCACAACAAGAGGAGATTTTATTTAGATTTTCATGACGGTTGAATATTTATTATAATATCTTTGAACTGGGAATTATTTCACGAACATCTTCTATGCCTCTCATCATTCTGTCATCCATTATGAGTTTATATTAATGTGGAGAGTTTATATTTTTAAAATAATCTTAAAACAGTGAAAATAGTTGTGATGGAAATGTGACTGCATTATTTTTTCAGAATTAGTGACAATTGAAAATTTTCAAGAATCCCGGTACAGTTCATGCATATCTCATAATATAATTTATTTAGAAATTTATTTCACAGTCCATCTCTGTACTTACCACATTTCTATCATCCATATTGGTTTTTTATACCGAGGAGTTTTTTTTCTTTTAAAAACTGAAATAATAAACATATATAATAAATATATAAGTGTGTCTCTAACCTCATTTAAAAATCCAAGCTCAGGTCATGCATGGTTATGAGACAACTTATAATCTAAGCTGCGACTGACCTCATTTAAAAATCCAAGCTCTGGTTATGCGTGGTCAGGGTGCTCTTAAATCAAAAGAAAAAGGAAAGAAAATAATTTGCTATAAATTGAAATAATTTTGAAATTCTCCTTTGTGTATAAAAACCAGCCTATCAATCCATCTTTCTAATCTGTGAAATGTGTTGAAATATTATGACGTATTATGATTTGTTGATTGACAGATATTGGATTTGAGATTATTTAATCTTGTCACTTAAATTGAATTATTAATTATAGTCCAAATCTATCACTGTTTTTGTGCTTTATTTTTATAAAAATCCTTTGAAAATAATTGGAAATGAATTGTTTTAAAACTCTCTCCATTTTATATAAAATTCATCGTATATCCGTCATTCTCTAAAATGTGAAATGTGCCACCTGTTCTTAGAATATTATGATTTTTGTTTGACTGATTGAAAATTATGATGACCGTTCTTCCTCTTCAGCTGAAATTATATTTTTAGTCAATTTTCATCTGTGTTTTAAAATCTGTATCCTTTTGATGATAACAAAAGGGGGAGAATGGACTGGATTTTGATTTATGAGTGAATATTTTATAAATATTTTTAATTTTGAAAATTCATTATTATTCATATCATTCATTTCACTCATGCACAGTTATAGGGGGAGGTGTCTGTTGTAGGGGGAGCTGAAAAATAGGGGGAGTTCATTTTTTTCACTATCAAACACATTTATTGTGTTCAAAATCTTGCATTTGTTTGTCATCATCAAAAGGGGGAGATTGTTGTATATAACGGTGTTGTATACACAATTATATGATTTTTTGTTTGATGATAACAACCAAATAAATATTATTTTAATGTCTTTGTTATTGTACTGATTTATATTTACATCACAGACAGGTATAATATTTATATTTAAATAAAATACGACTGTACAGAAATTCAAATATTCACAGTATTTTATTTAAATAAGAATATTTTATTTCAATATCTAAACAGTACAAAATTTACAACTCCACTATTTTCACATCACTGTTATACAATTCAGTTCATACTCACATTTGCATTTCAATACAAAACTCCTCGATACATCACTCACACTCGGTATACATTCATTTATACAATCTCTTTTACACAGACTCGCATACATTTACACTTTGACACTTATAATTTTTTTTTTTGCTGACACTCTGTTCTTCATCTTTAGTCTTCTGTCATCACAGTCAGTCCAGTCGTCATGCTTACCTGTCATTCAGAAACACACACACAGAGTATCTAATACAGAAATAATATTCTAACTACATGCGAATATAAATTTATTTTTTAAATTTTATTTGCCTCAGAATTTCGGTGTGTTTCTCATCATTTTTCTGACTCGATCTGTTTTTTTTTTCGACTGATGGCTGCATATACACACGTGTATAAATACACGTGTGCATTGCCTCGCCAATCAGTGTGCAGCTGAGGAGTAGCCACGTGGACCTGCTCGACTCAGTGCACAAGCAAGGACATGGAGCCAAAAATACAAAAAGTCAAATCAGCAAGTCCATGAATCAAACAAAATGCCAAGCAAGATGATACAAGTGCTAGTGGTCGAGCTCAGAAAGCTAAACAGCAAAGCAAAATGGATAAGCAAAAGTTCAGCAATAACAAGGCAGTACAAAATGGTGCAGCCAGGACATGAACACATCAAGGGTCGAGCTAGTATGCATTTCAACATAAACTGGTTTGCACAGTTCAAAATGGTCGAAGCATTTCAGGTGGTACAAGTACAATATCAAAACAACAAGGTATATGGGTACAGCAAATGTTTCAGCATTGTTGAAGACATGTCAACATGTGTATATGTGGATGGTTAAGCAAGGTCAAGCAGCTACAAGCATAGCAGCATATGGACAGTGAAGCTCAAAAGTTAAAGCCAAGTTCATGTAAGCATACAAGTGCAAAATAGAGCAAATGGATACAGGCAAGTGTGGTCGAGCCAGCATGTATACAGTGAAGCAAGACATGTCAGCCATGTTGTACACAACAAACATGAATGGCTCGACAAACACAAAACTACAAGTGAAGAGTGCCAAAGTGATCAACTCAGCAATAAACAGTAAACAACATTGTGCATGTACAAGTCAATGAATGGAGCAGTATAGATTACAACATGGAGCAAATGCATGCTCATGCAAACTAACATGAAGTTTGGTTTTACACAGCATAGTATATCAAGCAACAATGAAGACAGCAAAGCATTAGGATGTAAAAGTGCAACCTGATTTAAGCAAGTATATACAAGACTAAAGTATGAGACTAAATTCAAAATCTCAAAGTAGTCGAACCAGTTTACAAGAATGTTCACAGTTCAGGCACAATCATGGTGAAAGAAGAGATCAAACCAATATGGCAAATACACAAGCCAATGCAAGCAGCATTGAAAGGAAGTGGTTCAAGCTTATATCATGTCAAATAGTTCAAGTGTGAACGTGCAATAAATTGAAGTGATGCAGAGCTATTTACAAGCAAGTATATATGCATAACACAGCATGTACAAGTGTATAAGGCAAACTCAATTCAGGATTCACATGCAGACTAAAGCCAGAGAAACATGACAATGGTCAGTGAACAAGAAATGTGTTCAGCACATGTAACCCAGTGAACGAGACATAAGCATGAAAGCAGTTTTTTTTGGAGTAGCTAAAAATGCACAAATTCCTTTCAGATCACATGTCAAGCCAACATGTACAAGGGTCAACCAGAAGAAATAAATTAGCACAAATCACAGTGAATAGTTTTTGGCAAAAGCTTAATGGATAAACTCGAGCAAAGTTTTTTTTAAGGCAACAGAAATCAATCAGAGATTATTTCATAAGGGGTCGAAATCAATTCTTTCCTGTTTTGATAATTATGCTTTCAGAAATTTGTTCAAGACAGTTTTTTTTTTAATTCAAGTAAGGTAACTTTTGGCAAGACAAGCAATTTTGTTTGGGACAATTTATTTCCAGAAAAATCGAACCAAATCTTTCTAGTTTTGGAATCAATCAAGTGTTTTTAAATCAACAAAGGATTTTCCAAGGCAACAATTCATCAATATCGTAAAGAAAATTTCAAAGGTGCCACAAAGCATTTCAGGAAAGCTTTTTAAAGCCAGGGAATCATTTTCATTCGAATTTCCAGTTTTGATTCAATCAGGAATCATTCAAGATTTTTTAATCAAGGCAATACAAAGAGAAATAAACGCAAGGGAAACTACAAAATCAGCCACGCAATCAGACGAGCCATTCAGTGAAATCAGAGCTCAATTAAAGGATTTCTAAATCCTATAAACACAACCATTCATCACTGGCAAGCATCTATCGAAACCAACAAACAACCCACAAGTTTTTTCAAAGCAAGAATTTTCAGAAATACTCACAGTTTTTCGATCGAGCCAGAGAACAATTCCAAATCAGTGTCGAGCGTAAGAGAGAAGCCCCAAATCACTGACCAGAGAGAAACAACGTGAAGAAGAACATCAGAGAACCAGATTACATCAATCTGGAGCTATCGCGATTGGATTTGGGGCAAAACCCTAGCCGCCATTTATTCTTCCAGAAAACAAAAGAGGATCGGGCAGATGAATTAAAAAGGGGCCGGCCTATTTCTATTTTAACTAGGCCAAGCTTCTAAAAGGAAAAGGGGATGACCCCTTTAATATAAACTCCTCTTTTTATTTTTATTTTAAGAACTAGGGTTTACATTTTTGTTTTACATTCTGTTGTTTTTTAAATTGTGTTGTAAAATCATTTCTGAACAGTTCTAGGTCTGTAAAATCTAGGGGGATTTAGTCAAGGTGTTGACTGTCAGTTTCAGAGTCTGTAAATCTGAGTTACGAGTTACAGGGTTTGTAATTCGGGAAATCTGATCTAGGGGATTAGATCAGTCTACGGTTTTGAGCGTAGGGTTAGAATAGGAGCAGGGTTTGCGAGTGTACATGGTCTTGTATGCGGGATCTGTTCTATCACCTAGTAGAAACCATAGAAATGCAGCAGTAGGCAGGGTTTTGCCGAAGCTGGGTATATCTGTGTGTGATTTATTTTCTGCATTTCTGTTTCTGCTATATTCTGTGATCTGTTTATTTTTATTTATCTCGTTTGATTTTTAATTCAGTTAAAAACTGTGAAAAACCCTATTCACCCCCCCTCTAGGGTTATTCTAGATCCAACATTTGAAGCAAAGCAAAATTCACCCGGATCAGTCTGGAATACTTTCAGTGATAAATTCATAACAAAAACAACTTGCTTAACTTTGAAAATCCTTTTGAAAGAAAAGATAATAGTAAGACCAACCCACACATAAACACGGACGGTTTTTACCTTACTATAACCCAAAACACTTTGGAATCAATATCTTATTGTGTAGTGTCTAAATACAAGTAAATATAATCTAGCAGAATGCTTGCATCTCACGCTCCACATATATAGTATACAATCAAAACCGCAGGCGCTTATTGGAGATTGGATTCCGACTATGATAAGGTATGGATCCACCTGCCGATAGTGTATCTCTTGAGAGGAATACACTGGGTTCAACAAGAACGTCTTGCAACCCGGCCACACATGACTGACCACTCATTTCTCTTGAATGTATCGAATATATTGTCACATACGGCTGTGCAGCTACCCTTTTTCCGGAGAGATACAGAAATGAAAAGAAGTAACAAAATGAATATTTTCTAGATGATGACAATACATCTAATGGGGGCGACCCACATAGCCATGCTGCCTGCTCAATTTTTGTCATTTCCCAGTTGTGAGGCTTGAGGTTATAATCGACTTTTGAAACATTTGGCCACCGTTCACATCGTCCATACACGTCATCCAAGAACAGGATGAACCAAAGGTACTCTCCTACTGCACCCAATATAGGAATCACCCCATGGATCAGCGGCGAGAAGTCCTTGGAACCCATAGATCCCAACCACGACAGAATCACATTATATCTCTAGGGATCAGCCAGAGAATATAAGTAACTCTTCCGTTTCATAAAGATCCGCGGTCTTCACTTGCTCCATCTCGATCAGCTCCTTCCACGTTTTCGTATTCATTGGTCGGAATGGTTTTCAAATAGAAATTCGATCCCGGTCTTTTCGTACCAATAACGTTGGGTTAGATTTTGATAGTTAGTTATTTACTATCAAAATAATCAACTATAAAAATAAACAGATCCATTGGTTTATAAACAGCATCACTTGGCCATTTAAAAACAATATATCAGTTAATATACCCAAAAATAATATGCTGGTTCAAATATGTTAACGTTCTCAAATCCCTTTACTTATATACTTAGAAAATATCTTAAAATCATATCTAATTTAACCTTCAACTAATATTCCAAAACATTGCTATAACATTTCTTATTATCCTATTGATTCAACCTATCATTCGTAAATAATCATTACGATCTCTTCTTTGGCTTTGTTATTTGAACAACAAAATCACCAACCATCCATTTAGAATAAACCCATTTAAATTTCATTTCTTAACTTTCAAAATACCATTATATTCCCACCAATCTCCTTTTTATTTCTTTTATTATGGGGATATTATTTCATACCATCAAGTCCCTTTTTATTTCCTTTATCTCGGAATCTCATTATATATATATATATATATATATATATATATATATCCAAATCCTTCAATTTATGTTACACTGTTATTTTCTCAAAATAATTTATTTTAACATCTTCACCATTACGACTACTATCATCCTTTGATAATCCTGAAGTTGTTCAAGTTGGGGTATTTTAATTACCTCTCAGACCATGATCTACAACGTTTTTACCTTAAGATAAATATCAGTTATAATACCAAAAACGATACTCATCCCCCATATCACAACAAATCCCATTTTAATTTCATCTTGATGAAATATCATCTCTTCTTTAAATAGCGGTTCTATATCGTATCCTGATAACTTATTTCATTTAACTGCTCTAATTCAAACTAGGGTTTATGTTTGATTTCCCATTTAATATCTCCACTAATTCCTAACCGTAAATCAATCAGAAAATAATTCTCTAAATATTGACCTCGAAGGCTGAAACCAACATCATACCAATATTCAGAAATCAGTTATCCGAACTAATTCCCAGTTAAGTTCTAATTCTTTAATTTCCAATCTTGGCTTTTCCTTTATTCAAATGTCACTTCTAATAACTCGGTCTGTTTATATATTCAAAAATATTTGGGTTTTATAACTTCGTATAACTTGGATTCATAGGATCCAATTAAATATAATTCAGTAACAGTCAAGTTAAATTTTTGATTTCACATTATAAATATTAAATCGCTTTATTAATTATAAATACGGTTTTAAACTTCACAACTTTCCATATTATACTTTACATTCCACATTATCACTTGGATTATTATTTAATGACTAATAGTCAAGTTTTCAACATTTATTAAAAATAAAACTAGGTTTCTTAACCATTAACTACACCCTTTAAACTAATGAACTAATTTAATAAACTATTCCAGTTAACGTTGTTAACTTGTTCAACTCTAAACCTGACTAACCCATTAGTAAATCATTATTGATCTTTCCATTTAAATTAATTAATAAATTTAAATAATTCTATTCACTTTGATCGATGTCAATATAAACCCATTCTAATTGTTACATTAATTTTGGCCACTTGAATTAATGAAATACAATTGTTTACAAATCACTTAATAAGCACGTGCTTCGCACACGGTAGATTTTGGTTAAACCAATCAATGTATATATGTGGTTGGTTTATTCCCTTTTTAGAAACTTCATTTAAAATAATATATTTAAAAATCTATATTTGGTTATGAAGTAAATTCCATAACTTCATTTCTAGCGATTCATCTGACGGTGAATCGATCTTTATAAAACGGTGTATATCCAGGCCATCTGCTATTTATTCTGTAATCAATATTGATTCAAAGCTCAACCAAAATCAACAAGCAATAGGGTTTTAAAGTCAACGTTTTTTAAAAAGTTCATATCAGCATACTAAATATTTGAGGAATCCGGTTTTATTCCTCCTACATGTTTTTCATGTATCACAGATCATTATAATATTTTCTAACCGCAAACAATTTAAACGATGATAACATAATTTACTTCAAGCATTAAATCAACCATCGACAGCCAAGCAACCGATTATCAACAATTAAATTAAATTCTATGAATTTAATCACATCATAGGATTCCAGAAATGTGTGAGAATTAACTCACCTTATAGTTTGACGATTTCCGGTTGTTTTGTTCAATTTTAAATGAATGTTTAAAATTATATAAAATTTCAACTGCTCCCGGTTCCGATTAATCAACTCGACTGTGTAGGCTTCGTGACCATGATTCCAATGAGTCTTATCTTAAGGTATTCTGTTTATGTATGTAGAAGTTACGCCATTTAAAACATTAACGGTGATATATATTAATTATAATTAATTATTATTATTACTACTACTACTTACCATGTTTACCATTAATCCATGTGCGCGATTTCCAACTCCAGACAACGTTCTCCACTATCTTTACTGTTGCGTCGTTATTTCCATTCATCACCTCCTGAAACAACATGTATTATGTTATCAGTAATATAGTTATTTGTTTTAATTAAGTAAATAAAAACTTAATTATAGATTACTTCCTAATAAACTCTTAACTTATCCAAGCTGGCTAATATGATCTGCTACTTTCGTTCATCCCGTGTTAAACTTTCTTTTGCCCAGGACGTGCTCACCATTGGCCAACCCCTTCATGCAATAACTTCCACCGCAACCTCTTAATCATTGCTTAAGGCCGTAATCCCACTTCTTCTAATTAATTTACTTCTTCCAGTCCATGCAAATCCCCTACCATCCATGCACACGTTTCCAATATGTCACGCCCCCACCGAAAATGTCCACAGCCATCTTTTTTTTTCTTCAAATACATTCTTACTTCGTTGATTCCCTCTTTTGTGTACGCATGCGAACTCTAATGTCTACTGCCAACGCTATGCCACTTCTAACTACAACTTCTCTTTCGCATTTCTTTCCCACTCCCTATCTGAAACCGACTACATGAAAACTCCCCCTTAACGTTTAGTGAGAGCTCCCCTCACCACGTAACAAACACTACTCCCTTGTACTCCGTCCACTACTCTCCGCATTTTACATGCCACTTCCCCATAGCCAAAATACTGTACTCAACTTTCCTTATAGTCCCGTGTCCTCCCAAAATCCACGTCATCAGTTGCGTGTAGTCTCCAATCTCCACTGACTTCAACATCATGCTCCTTCTCTAAATTTAATCCCCAAAAATCCCACGTTTCTACACATTCCCCTTGTATCACACACCTTGACCCCTGAACCTTCCTGCGAACTCGCCTGCGCCCAGCTCGACCCTTCGGTCTCCGACACAGACCACCTTCAGTCTCTGGTGAACCCTCTTCCCAACATCCCCGAGTTGAACTCGAACGTCCCCCCGGTCTAATGCAGCCCCAAGAAAAACCCAGATTCTTTGACCCCTTCCTCTCCATATTCTTGCACGCCATCATTGGTAATTCAACAGCTCAACTCCATGCACCAAAACAAGGGTCTGCTATTGGGGTTATACTTTATACAGTGAAGAGATACTCTTTGTATTTTTTTATATATATAAAAAGTAGAGTGATTTCAGTGTGAGCAAATTATGAGAGAACAGAAGGGAATTTACATTTGACATTCTGTTGTTTTGATTTCGATTACAGATGCCAGTATTTATATCAATGACGCCTTGGTCACCACGGAAGGAGTTTTTGAGGGCACGGCATTGTATGGGTAGGCCTGTGTATATAGTGGAGGTATCTGTGGAAAGTTAGGCTTGGATTATGAACTTGAAAAGAAAATACATATGCAGGTCTACAAAAAGGAAAAGTGATGGTGATAACTCAAACAGGGCATGTTTGTATATATTTACTCGATTTGTGGGTATAGGCGTATGCTGATAGAGATAGGTTGATGGAGAGTGTGCAGTTCATTTTGACGTAACAAGGAAGGAGATGTGCAGTACGAAACTTTGCGAATAGGGAAAGAAACATAACAACTAACTTCGACTTAGGCATGCAGATGAATTGGGTAGCATGTGCATCTCACTAATTTGGACAGGGACACCGTATAGGGTAGGCATTCTAGATGTAGACTTGGTATAAGAAGTTGCATTTGTGTTTCCAATCCTAGTATATAGGATGTACTGTTTTGTATTTTATATTATAAATAGGTTAGGCAAATAAACATTTGTTGGCTTCTATAATTTGATGATCATTTTACGCACTTAGACATGCCATAGAGTCCAATTTCATTGTATCCGCTTATTTTCATCTCTTTGATTTAAATTTTGGGAAGAGCAACGATATTTTAGTTACACACTTAAATGTACCTTGTTGTATAAAACTACGTCCACATACGACTTGTTATCGACAAAAATAAAAATATAGTCGCTCCCAGCATTGTGCCAGGATCACAAACATATAATAAAATAGACTAGCTAATTAATTCTATGAAATTTCAACAGTGCTAATATAGGGTGTAAAATACTCCAAATAAAAAGTTATTTATTAAATTAAAAATTATAGTAAAATTCTGAAAATTAAATTATGACTACGCCTCAGAGATCTCGTCAAAATTCGAAACCAATAATTAATTATAGTTAATAAATCGTTATGGTTTATAAACGATTCCACAACGACTATTTCAGAATTTGATTTGGACGTACAATAAAATCTACAACATGAAAATTCAATTTTTCTGCTTTACTAGAAAGTTACTATCAAATGGATTCAGACGTTTCTTATTTCACACAAATCTGACTTAAAACGGATACTGTACGATCAATTGAAGTTCAAAATCGATTTTACGAACTACTGTGCTGTTTCAAGTTCTTTTTATAATATAAATATAAATACTCAGTCGGTGTTTAGTTAACAAATTCGATATTAATAGAATTAATATTCTGAATATAATATTTAAAACAAACTTAAATATTCGAATTCAAATAGCCGAAAACTCTGGGTCGTTACACTGTTGCTACTTCCTTAACCCAAACATTTTTTGGTAAATTACTATCAGATAGCGTAGTTATCGCATACTCTTGTATCATCCTATTTTTACGTTCAACTACTCCATTTTGTTGAGGGGTTCAAGGAATAGAAAAATCATGGGTTATTCCCTTTTTATTACAATATTTTTCAAAATTTCCGTTTTTGAATTCTCCGCCATGGTCACTACATATTGTTTTGACTTTTTTTTTAGAAAAAGTTTGAAATTGATCAAAAGCATCACTGTTTTTTTTAAGAAACAAAGTCTAAGTAAATCTAGAATAATCGTCGACTATTACGTTAACATATCTATTATGATTTATAGATCGAATTTTAGATTGACCAAATAAATCCATGTGAATTAGCTCTAATGGTTTCGAGGTAGTAATGTCCTCTTTTGATTTAAATGAACTTCTCTTTAATTTCCCGAATTGACAAGCGTCGCATATGTTATTAACTTTAAATTTCATTTTGGGTAATCCTCTAACTGAATCTAATTTAGAAATCATAGAGATGTGTTTAAAATTTATATGACCAAATCTCTTATGCCAGATCCAGGGGTCACTTGTATTGGCCATAAGACATAGATTATCGTTGGAGATTTTCATACTCAATATATAGATATTTTTCTTCCTATTTCCTTCGAGTATTACTTTTGAATTCCTATCTTCTATAAAACATTTATCCTTTTCAAAGTTTATTTTATAACCCTTATCGCAAAGTTTACTTGTACTTAGCAAGTTGCACTTTAGATTCCTAACTAATAAAACATTAGAAATAGTAGGAGTTTTAGAATTACCAACATTGCTGATCCCAATAATGCATCCTTTAGAGTTATCTCTGAAGTTCATCATTCCACCATCTTTATATGTTAAATTATTGAGTAATTCAGGATTTCCTGTCATATGTCTTGAACAACAACTATCCAGTATCCATTTGTCCTTTTTAATTTCCGCTAACTGCTTTCCAGAATTAGAATTCTCAATAGCCATGTAACACACCAGTTCAGAATTTGAATTTCCAACAACCACCTTTTCAGAATTTGAATTATCAACAGCCGCCATTTCAGAATTGGAACTACCAATAGCCACTTCACCCATCTTTTCAACTTTTGAATTTTCAAATGCCATAAAACACATCTTTTCTTGTATTAAAAAATATTACTGTAGGTCACATGACTTTTCAACACAATTATATGCAGACTCTTTCAACATTGGTATAATGCATGAATTGACGCTAGTGTTAAAAATATTTCAAAATTTTCCATTTACAATTCTCCAAAATCAGATTACGAACTTTTTGAAAGACCTTGCTCTGATACCAATTGTTAAGAATTGCGGAATGGATTGTTAAGGCAAAACTAACACTAGAGGGAGGGTGAATAGTGTTTTTGAGAACTTAAACTAAATTTAAAACATATATGATCTACTACTATATGAATCACACACAACAGAAAAAATCACAGACATAGAATCAAACCCAAAAACAAAGATAAACAAAAATAAAACGCAGAAAAGGAAAGAATACATCGGATTTTATACTGGTTCGGAATTTCTCCTACGTCCAGTCCCACGCAATGCAGGATTGCATAGAGTTTTATTACTATATCAATATCCAAGTACAACCTCCTTGATTTCATGGTTACAAGCGTAACACCGATTCCACACACTTGATCAATTAGACTATCCTTGATTTCGCGGCCACGAGGGTTACACCGCTCTCGTTCCTTGATTTCACGGCTACAAGGAAAACATCGATTACCCAAACACTTCCCAAATGATTACAATAGCCATATAACTCTTCAATATAACTTTGATTCAGAGGGTAATGAGTAGAGAGTGAGAAGAGAAGAAGTTTTATATAAATAGAATTGAATTCGGCAGAGTATAAGAGTAGAAATCATAAAATAAGAAAATATATTGGTGTAAAGAAAGGGGATGAAGATGTAGAAGAAGAGTGATGAAAAGAATCGAAATCAGCCCATGTTTATAAGATTTGAATGGTTGCAATGCTTCTGCAATGTTACAAATAGTGAAAAGACACTTCCTTTCAATTTCGAAAAAATGACAGTTATATGTCGACATAGGCTAAAATGTATGTCAACATAACCTAGTTCAAAATTTATTTTTGAGTATTTTTCGAGTGTTTTGATATATATATATAATTCTGGAAATTCTTGAATTAAAACATAGTTTTATAAATGAATATTATAAAGTAGAAAATCATATGAAAACATAAATATCAGATATATGAACATATTGTAAAATTATAAAGTTTAAAACTATATAAATATAAAGTACATAAAACTTATAAAACTTGATTTTGAAATCAAAAGTAAAGTAAAGAAGGTAAAATAGAGAAGATAGGGATTGAAGATAGAATTTGAAAATAGAATTTGAAATCAGAAAATGAAAAACAAATTTTGAATTTGAATTTAAACCTAGAGTGTTGTTCAGAGTCTTACACAAACTAGACTCTATTACTATATTTGTCTTGAACTCTTGAACCTTTTGAAATCTTGAATGCTCATGAGTCTTGATTCATCTCTGAATTCTGAATCTCTAGTATCTTTAAACTATACTGTCTTCAGTAATATTTCCTGTATATAAATCCTGTGTATGTATATGTGTGTGTGCGTATATATATTCTAGATAAAAGTGTTAATATATATTTTATAACCAATTAACATTGAAATAAGGTTGTTGTCATCAAAACACCATTTTCCAAAATGGATGACTAGAGATATTGAAGGCTGAGAGATTACCATTGTCGTAGGTTCTAGCTGGCTCAAAGCAAAGGTATAATAGGGGCACCTAAAAGACTGGAGGGTTGCTAGTCGAGTACCCTGGGTATCACCGAAAGGCCTAGACACCTATTGTAGAAAGGCGTATGGAGTTTTAGCTAGAACCAAGGTTACTGTTAGTCCTTGAAGTATGGCAAGGTTGGTTGTCATACGATTAACGATGGTTACAAAGCAGGATAGGCAGTGATAGTCGGGGTCTTGGATGTTAGTTGATTCGCTTGTACCATCTCACGTAAGTTATTTGACGCTGAGGGAGATAGTTCTTGGGTGCTTGTCTGATGTTGGTTTAGGCCTTCAGGGACTGTGCTTGAGGGATGTTGATCTCGATTAAGGTGGTTTATGTGAGATATAACTAGTTTATGTGGTTACTACTGTCAGGTTGTCTGGTTACTTCTGATTGCCGGAGATGATCTATTGTTTGTAAATGCTTGTTTGTAAATGCTTGTTTGTAAAGGTTATCACTGTCAGATGTGGGGAAGACAGGTTTGGGCTCTTTTATGGAGTTTTGGTAGATCGGTTGATTAATCTGCCTATTCCCATATACTTTATTGATGATGTTAGATAGTTGTTTTATCGCTCATTAAGACTGTTTTCTGAATCAAGGTTTTATGATTCCTCTTATTACCTTGGGCTATTCATCCGGTTTTGGATGGGCAGACTGAGTAGTAGGTTACAGGTAGCAGAACTTAGTGAGGCGAGGACGCAGCGCGATGACGAGCAGGAGGCTTGCATATCATTTTTTTACTATCAAGTACTTGTTGTTTCCGCTTTTATGATCGTTGTTTTCTCTGAGTGTTGTAGTGAGGCAAATTTGTATAGATACTTATGTTGTAATCCTAGGGTGTATGGATATTCTTTCTAGTTGTTACGAAAGTTTAAGTTTTCGCTCGGAAACACTTAACTATTATATCATGTTGTATATGTTCTATTATATTTTATGTATGCGCTGTGAGTTATATGACAGGTGTCGCATTGTATTGTTCAACTCTGATGATCGTCCATAGCTGCCTAACACGCCTTTTTGCGCATTTTTCTTCTTGTTTAGTGCAGGAGTTATGTGCGGTCGTCACAAGCATACTTTTTAATAAGTTGTAGAACTTTAAAGTAAACTTTAAAATGCTTAGTTGATCAACTAAAAGCATTCATCATAGGTTGGAGAAGAGTTGCTAAGTTTAAACTTATATTTCAATTGTTACTCAAAAGTATTGTGGAAAGTGCTATTTTAGCTTAATTTATTAAAATAAACTTTTTATCATTGAAAAAAAATATCATATATTCAACCCATATCACCTTTTAAACATTTTAAAATATTTATAAAATTTATTATGTATTATTTTATTGAATTAAAAACCCCAATTTCAAAGAATTACATTTTTGAGGTTTCAAATTATAAAACTGCAATGATTTTAAAACTTGTTTTGATTATATTTCAAAACCTACTCAATAAAATCTTGAATTTTTCGATTTATTGGAAATCTATGGTTATAAGAGTCAGAGAAGTATTTTTCAAAGAATTTGGTTTCATATCTTTTCATATACAAAGTTTTGAATTTTTATACGAATAATCGCAAACTATTATTACGCTACGTACTATTTTTTTAAAGAAAATTCGTATTCCTTCAAAACTTCATATGAACTCTTTGAAATGTTTATTATTCATTTCTACAATATTTTAAACCTATATTAAGAGATTTAATCATTACATTTATGGTATTTTATTCATGAAAGGAAAGTGATTTCCTTTGTGCTTATCGCCATGCATTTAAAGCCAATTGTTAAATCATCCATTCAGTAAACATATTATTAGTCAAACATGATAAATAATCATCGTAGTAAGCATATATATATATATATCATTGCACATTACCATAGAACATGAATAGTTTGAATCATATTAAAGTTAATTTTCTCACCTTGGATTTAAGTTACTAGCTATGAAACTTCATACAACTTCTCCTAGTCTCTGAAACGTTCTGAACTCGAACACCACTCTCTAACGCAACTCGAACACCTTTCCTTCCTTTCTTTTGCTCTCTCCTGACCCTTAGAAAGAATGTTTCATAGCCTTAAACCTGTGGCATGTGATGGTGACTAATGAATTTCGGCGAGAAATGATTTAACGATTATTTCGACGTCTTTGGAAAATCGTTTGTATGGTGCGAAATTTACTTCTCTTTTCTTATTTGTTTAGGAAAACTTGGTAGCCATTAATGGAGTTTAAGAGGAGGAAGAAGAAAGAATTTTGTTGTGAAAATGAGAGAGATATTTAAGGTATCTATAAGAAAAGAAGGTGAATAAAATATATATATTGGAAAATTATCGGAAAACCCCCATCCCTCTCTCCTTTCAAAGTTTCCGCTAAGTCCCCCTCAGTTGAGTATAACAATATGGTTTTTGTTTGATGATAACATATACATATATATTATATAAATGTGTTTGTAATTGTACTGTTCTATATTAAATCTCACACAAAAATAAATATTTATTGAATAGAATACTATTGCACACATTTAAATATTAAACAATATTTTTATTCAAGTAAATATTTTATTTCAACATTTGAAATAGTACATATTTCTGACTCCACTATAGTATAGTTCACAATTATATAACACTATTGTACAAATTCACATTTACATTCATTCCTCACTACAACACTCAATTACTCAGATTCCTCTCAGTTACATATTCAATGTCATATATAGATTCATATGCACACACTAAGTCTTGACCAGCCACGGCACAATGTATAGCGGTCTGCTGATTTAACTAAAAAAATATATTTTTTGCACTTGTATTCAGTTATTTTTCATGCGAACAGAAACAAAATTCAAAGTATGCACAATGGCACAAGTGTACATGTACATAGGCATCTTCAAGTCAACCAGAACTACCAAAGAGAAGAAGTGGAAAATACAACAAAGTGAACAATACAACAAGCATGAACACATGCATATGGAGGAAGGATGCCAAAATTGGAAATCAAATGTGCAAATACACATATGCCTATGAAAATACACATGTGCAAATTCAAACGCCTCGGAAAGAGCAGCAAATGATTTAGTAACAAGAACATCCAACAAACATGTACAAAAATGGACATAAACAATGATACGCAAGGATCAAATGCATATGAATTATAATGTACATAACATGCCAGAACTGCCAAAGAAGATGAAACAAGCATGCACATGTATACACATAGTGCAACAACAATTGTGAAAAGAAATGGACATGCACATACAAAGGCAACTGAATAACTTCAGAATATATGTGCAGTAGCACAAATCTGAACTGGTCAGAAAAATAAGTAGGACAGCAGCTCATAAAGTACATATACATATATGGATACACACACACATACACATATAAATATGTATATATGTGTGAACAAGTACATGAATGAGCATTTTGAAAAGAGTGAAGTTACAAATCTTTCCAGAAATGTACAAGTACTGACTTATGTGCACAACCAAGCCTAAGTTGAACAAAATCAAGTGCAGTATCATGTTCATGCAAACCAAGGCCGAGAGTATCAATATTCAACATGCAAATATTACAGCCAATTAATACTTTCTAGAAATCATTTTTTGAATAATATAGGAAAGTTTCAAAAATATTATAATTAGCAAAGAGTAATTCAATCATTCCAGAAGTATATTTGGCAGATTTTCTTGGTACATAAATGGTAAGTCAAAATTTACATTGTTTCTTGAAATAAAATTCAAGAATATTGGAAAAAAGAATATTTTTGCAAGAATTTTTTTTAAACACACAATCTGGCATATTTAACAAGAAGACATGGTGCAACAAAACTGGCATGCATACAAGAGCACAATGGCATCACAAAATATTGTAAGGTACAAGAAACATTTTTATGTTCAACAATGAAGCAGAGGCTAACTGAACGGAGACATGACCGAATGCCAAGTACAAAGCTATACAAGAATGTGCAGTATCAAGAGAAAGAATCAAGTGCAACATTAAAATTCAAGTGGTTAAAAGAAGAAAGTTTCTTCCTTAATATTAATTGCTTGAAAATCTTAAATCAGAAAAACATGTCAAGTTTATATTTCAAGAATTTTTTTGAATATGCATGTGTAGTATCAAGAGAAAGAATCCGCATTAGTACTCGCATGGATAAAAGAAGAAAGTTTTTCCTTAATATTAAATGCTTGAAAATCTCAAATCAGAAATATATGTCAAGTTTGTTATTTTGGGAATTCTTTTGAATGACAAAATATGTAGAGAATTTCAAAGCCATAATTTTAACATCTTAAAGGGAATGGATTTTTTTTATTTTTGGCAAGGAAGAATAATTTCACCAAATAAGAAATTCAAAACTTTCCAGAAAATAGCAAGGAGTTATTTCGAGAAAGAAAGTCAATAAAATATTTCCAGAAATCAAATTCTTATTCATGGCAACTTCCTTTGAAATTAAAGAGGATAGGGTTTGGAAAACCCTATATAAACACCATTTCATCACTGGTAAAAGGATCAAAACCGAAAGCGAATCAATTTAAGCATAGAAGAAAAAAATTAGAGAACTCATAAATCAAGTTTCGATCATCTGAAGTGCCAAATCATTGACAAGGGAACATCAAGAAATTTGAGCCATCTGAGATTCATTTCAAATCAAAGTTTGAAGTCGCAATTTAGGGAAGAAAGCAAAACCCTATTTTTTTTCATTTATAGCCATTGAAATTTGAAACCGACATTTTTTAAGTGACAAAGCAAAGACAAAGGGGGTCGACATTTTTATTATGCTTATGTATTAATTTAGGACTTAAGGATTTTGTGTTTATTTTGTTTTAACCGTTTTCTTTTTGAATCATTTTCTAGTTTTTTCATTAAACTAGGGTTTATCATTAGGGAAAATCTAATCTTGGGGTTTGAGATCAGTGTAAAGTTTTAAGCATAGTATTAGAAAATAGCGAGGGGTCACGAATGTACAAGTGTTGTATGCAGGATATTGTTTTTAATACCTAATAGAAACCTTGGGGAATGCGACATTAGGTAGGGGTTTGCCGAAGCTGGTTAAATTCTATATCGCTTATTTTCTGCATTTATTTACTCTGATTATCATCTGTGTTGCTATTATTTATTACTCAGTGAAAAACTGCAATAAACCCTAGTCACTCGCCCCCTCTAGGGATAAATTAGATTCTACAAGTGGTACCAGAAAAGGTATTTTTTTTTTAAATCTAGAGTCATGGATTTTCCTAACGGTGATTTTTCTTGTTGTCAGTGTAGAGACAATTTTTCCAGTATAACCCCAACTATTTTTGATGGAACATATTTTTTAGATTGGAAATCCAAAATGGAATTTTATTAAAATCTTTTAATATTAGATATTGGGATATTATTAAAAATGGGTGGGATATGGTAAATAAGAATGATATTGTAATTAATTCTCGTGTCACACATATTTTATATTCTTATATTAATGACGAACAATTTAACCATATCTTCCATTGTTTAAGTACATAAGAAATCTAAAAAACTCTCAATGCAATGTATGAAGGAAAAGATAATAGGAACTCAAAACCCTCAATAGCCAACTCAAGTTCAGATGTGTGCTTAACAGGATTTACAGATGATGATTCACATGAATTGGATGGTGGAGACTCAACAAATGATGGGCTAAATAATTTTTCATTCAAAGATTTAATTCTTCTTTGTGATAGATTAAATGAATATGTTAATACTCTCAAAGTGAAGAATAAAATTCTAATATCAAAGAATCTTGAGTTGAGTGGAAAAATTGATGTTTGGGAGTTTAAACTTAAAAGTGTTAAAAAAATTAAACCCTAATTGCAAAAATTATTCAAATTTGGAAATCAGTTTAGTTCATCTCAATGAAAATTTTCAAAAGCTTGAAATGGAAATTATGGTTTTAAAAAGAAAAAAAGATGAATTAATTTATAAAAACAGTCTTTTGCAAAAAGAGTTGAATTTTTTTAAGATAATTAAAAATTCCAAACATGAATTTGCCGAGAAACAAAATTTGCTGAAAGATGAATCGATTTTGAATGAGCTTGAAATTGAAATAGAGCAAAACAAAAATCTCAATTACGACAATTGAGCAACTTTTCAAAATGAATTGTTTGAAATAAAAGAGAATTTCAAATTTTTTAAACAGAAAATGTGATTTTTAAAACAATAAGATTTATATTTCTAAAATAAATCACGATTTGAAAAGTGAGATTGAAAAATTCAAGGATTTTGAAATACTTCAAATTGGAAAGCACAAACAATTTGAAATTGAGATTTCTGAGTTAATTGCTAAAATCTATGCGCTTGAAAAAGAAACGTTGGAATTGAAACAAAATGATTCTAAAAAGAGGAAGATCGCTATTAATCATTGTCCAAATTAAATGAAAGCAAATAGTGTTATTAAATTTAAAATTCAACGACTGTAATCAATTTCAGCTAAATTTTCTAATGGATAAAAATAATTGAATATGTTGTTGAAAAACCAATTTTCTGTTGGAAATAGAGTGGGCTTGGTTTTGGGAAAATTGATGAAGTTGAAAAGCGAAATTCTAACGATTTCAAAGGCTCTTCAAATGGCTTGGTTTTTGATCGAACTGAGAATATGAACTCTGAAAATACCAAAGGAATTTTTGAACATAAACGTGATGAATACTTGTTTAAAAACAATCAAATTAAACAATTTTGGATCCCAAGAGGAAACAAGATGAATCTGATTAAGATAAATCGAATTTGGGTTCCTAAGGGCACTTTAGCGATGCTAATGGATATATAAACGAATTTGGGTATCAAATCATTTAAACAAAGATATGAGTTTTAAAACAGTTTTTGTTAGACCACTCGATCCTATCAACAATTAGGTACTGAAGGTGGCTATGGAACAACTTCATCAGAGATAAAATTCAAGTTGTTCCAAAAAAAATCTTGAACTAAATTTTCAGATTTCCTTAGCCATGATTGTCGAGTTAGAGAATCCACATCGTCAATGGTAAATCAAGTATGGTCTCTAAACTCGTATTTCTTTTTTATTTTATTCTTTTGGTTTGTATGGACACTGCCATAGTAATTTTGACATTTCTTGAGCTTCTTAACTTCAAATTGCAAAATTATTGATTTTCTAAAAATTAGATTCAATTGTCTACAATTTTTATGCTTTGATTTTTTACAAAATCTGAACTTAAATTGGTGAAAAACTACAATTCATTTGAAGTTTAATTTTTAGACTAGTCCCTGAATTTCTGACAATGTTGTAGTATTTTGAGCATATTTTGAACTATGTTACTCAGAATTCTAAAATTCTTAAGATTTGGAAATCTAATGAAATTTCATACATCTTTTCTGTTTTGAGTTTCTGTTAATTCTCCTTGGAAAGACTTGAAACACTGCACTCAATACAGTGCACTACTTGAAAGCTATGATTAATAAGTTGTGATAATTTCATAGTTTTAGACTTGACTTAGTTTTGAACTTGCAAATTATTTATGGTTGGTGCTAGTTTGAATCTCGTGCACTATAATAAGTGGATTTGATTTTAAAAAATAAATCATGTGTGATGAGTGTTATGTTAAATCTCTCGGGTTATTGAATTTGTATCTGAACTTTGAAATTAAATATCTCATCAAATGATTTCAAATGAATCGTTTTAGACTTGGACCATCGATTTTCTCTTGGGTTTGATGTAAATGTTGCAAAAAATTCTCTTGGGGAGTTCTATTCTGAGTTTCTGCTGCTCTGATAATGGAAATTGACTTGTTAAATTTGTTTGCTTGGACACAGTGATTGGATGATTTATTGAAAAACAGTGCCTGAACTACATTGTAATGCCATTATGGGGAATTAGGAACTACAAATGGTATCAGTCTTAAATGTATTGAAAATTTTCACATTCAACTGATTGATTTTATAAACTGATTTCCAACTTCCATAGTTCTTTCAGAATCCTTCTTGAAATTGATATTTTCAAATTTAAAATCATTTTTGATTATTTATTCAAAATTTGAAATTATTGACCAAATTTAACCATTTTGGAACTCATCAAAATTATTATTAGATTTATGAAATTATGATGAGTTGCGACTATAGTATATTTCATAGCATGAGGAGATATTATTTAAATTCTCATGATGCTTGGACATATTTTATAATATCTTTGAATTGGTGCTTATTTCACGATCTTCTTCTTTTTCTGCCATCTTTCTGTCATTCATCATGGTTTTATATAATGCAGCGGCGGAGCCAGCGCTCCAGACTAGTGGAGGCCAGCAAGACTTCTGATTCTTCCGGAAGCAACAGAGGATAGCATGAAGTTCAGTTAGCAAGTGAAGTGAAGGCCACTTCTGACTGGTGGGGGCCAGCATCACTCTTGATTCTTCCGAAAGAAATAGAGGATGGCATGAAGCTTAGTTAGGAAGTGAAGTGAAAGCCATTTCTAATGCTCTAAAAGTTAGTTCTAAGAAGTCAAAAATACTATAAAACTAAAATAAAAAGTCTATTGAGGGACAGTGACCCCGCCTAACCCCCCAAATCCTCCACTGGTATAATGTGGAGAATTTAAACCGCCTTTTGGAAATAAGGGAATATTAAAAAAAATCATTTTTATCCTTAGTATTCAGTCTCATTTAAGAGTCATGGAGGTTAAATATAGGTGAATCACCTTAATCATTATATGTGCTTCCATTCTTATTTAAAGGTCCTTGCGGTTATGCATGGTGTAACTCATACAAGAGAGGATAAAGTTAAGTATTCTTCTAATCTCATTTAAAATTCGTAGTGGTTATGCATGGTTAGAAAATACTTAACGAATTTAAGTTACTACTAACCCCATATAAAAATTCTAGCGGTAGAAAAAAAACCTTCCAATGCTTCACAAACATCGTTAATGGTGTCTTTGACAGCTCCGTCTTCTTTTTCCTCCTCCCTCGCCTACGATTCCTCTTTTCCTCCTCTTCCATCTAGCCCTCTTCCTCTTTCCTATGATCCTCCACCTCTCAGTGTCAATTCCAACTCTGCTATTCCCTCTGATGCTAACGTTGGAGTGTTCAATTCGAATATGTATCAAGATAATCTCAAATCTACTAATCCTCCTAATGTGAATCCCCCTCATGTTAATTCGAAGCAGATTCCTCCTTCTACAAACTTAATTCTTTGTTTTCGTCTTTTCCCTCTTTTACAAAATGTGATTACGTTTCTCTTTTCAAATCTCTCCCTAGTAATGCTGGAGTTTACAAGCCACAACACTTTGAAATTCCTTGGGATGGAGTACCAAAAACAATGCCAGATCTGGTTAAGCAAGCAGGTATGAACTACTGGAGTAATTACTTGGTAGGGTTTTTCTTAGATGGATCATTGAATTACCTTGTTGTGGTCAATTACTTGAGTCGGTATTGGAAATTACAAGGGGAAGTTGACATTAAATTTGATGGGGACTTTATTACTTTAAATTCTCTAATGACATAGATAAATATAGGATTTTCCACTCTGATACAATCTTTATACGAGGTAGAATGTTAATACTAACTAGGTTGGATCCTTCAATGGGAAATGCGAAAAAAAAACAGATCAAGAAGGTACCTATACGGATCCATTTTTACCAAATCTCTATCATTCTTTGGACCCTACTTGGTATTAACTGGCTAATGTGTCATAAAGGAAGATTAATTTTCTTTGATAATAGTACTGAAAGAACGAATTGATTCAGATATGCTAAAACTTTGGTAGAGGTATCCCCTGAATTCGAATTGCCTGAATCAATAAAAATTGCAGGACTAGGTGACAATTGCCCTACTGTAAAACTGTTATATGATTGGAAACTTAAGATATGTGCATTTTGTACTGTTTTAGCCATGATACATCATATTGTGAGTTAAGTAATAAGGATAATATGGTTCATGGTTATTAGTTTGATGCTAGTAATGAGGATCATCATGTTGATGCATATGTACACACTGGTAATCAAAAGCACAATGTTCATGTGAATGTTAATCGATATAAATGGAATACTGTTAATTTAAAGAAAAAACAATTTTAAAGGAGGAAAGATATTGGTAACAATAAAGTGAATGCTGAGAGAGTTGCTGAAATTGGAAATGAATGTGTAAGTCCTTTTGCAACTTTAGCTTCTGCTGGTATGGTAAATAATGGAGGTGAAACTACAGGATTTAATGCCATTATAGTTCAAGAAGCAGTAGTTAATGATAAACTAGATCCAAATATTAGAGTTAACTTCGAGGATAGGAATGATATGGGTTTGGCAAACATTGAAGGTCACGAAGATGATACTATAGTCGGGAATTTATTTGATGAAATAAATGATCGGTCATGTTCATCATCTGGTTTGAGTAACTCTAACACATCTTATTCAACTAATTCTTCTAGTTCATCTTCTATTGTTAATAATGCTACCTCATGTTCATCTACTTATGCTACTATGTCTTGCTCGTCTTCTTTCAGTTTTAGCTCACCTTCTTTTGCTAGTTCTACTGTGAATGCTACATCTGCTTTTTTTGGTGCAGATATGACATCCTTTTCTCTGTCTAAATCCCCTTATGCTAATTTGAAGCCACCTTCACATATTATATTACCATCAGTTTCTAGTTCAAGTCTAACATTTCCAAATGTGAACACCTCTTTGGCTACATTATCCTCGGCTGTACCTATAAGTGCCATCCCCTCATTTAAATCCAAGAGCAACAAACTAAAAAGAAAATTTTGGGCTGATCTAGATGAGGGTCATGAATACAATCTTGAGGAGGTTCTACTTATTGGTAGTAATTTGAAATCTATGAAAAGACATACTAGAAGAAACCCATCCCCTTTATTCGATCCTTTCTTTACTTAAGTAGGGTGATGTAGGGTTTCTCAGGTTAATTTGCGACGTAATGGTAGTACTTGTTACCGGTTTGAAACTATGTGGCTTCTATTATGTTTTGATGTTCCTACATGTGTATGGTTGTAACTACAAGTGTAATGGTGTTGTAAGTATATTACTTATAGAGATAGTGGGAGTTCAAGATGACAATAAAGAGAGTATGCTAAAGAATTACGTTTTTGCTGCTGCATGTGAGATCGAGACGAGTTTGGGGCTTGAAGCAAATTTTTTGTATGTTTGAAATTGTTGTTAGGTGTTGATAATTGTGGTGTTGATCTTTGGTGAGGTTTTGCAGTTTGTTAGTATTGTTTGTATGAGAGATTGCACATTTTGTAAAAATATTGTGAGTAATAAAATTTTAGCACTTACCGTTCAGAAAAAATATTCAAGCGGTTATGCATGGTTAGAAAGTGCTTAAATCATTTTATGCTTAATTTTTATTTGAATTTGAATTTTTTTGGAATTTATATTCATATATTTAAAGTTTTACAACTCTCTCCATTTTATAATATCCATCGTAAATACATATTTTGAAAAGTGAAATTAGCTTCTTGTTTGAAGAATATTATGATTTTTGTTTGATTAAAAGAGATTTACGATATATATTTTCCTCTTGATTTGAACTCATATGTCTATTCTATGTTCATCACTATTTTAATTTCTATTATCCTTTTGATGAAAAAAATGGGGGAGAATGGTTAGGATTTTGATTGATGGGTGAATATTTCAAGAATAGTTTAATATTGGAAATTCAATTAAATTTAAACTCACTCATATGCATATATATATATATATATATATATATATATATATATATATATATATAGGGGTTCAGTTGTAGGGGAGCACACAAACAGGAGGAGTACTACATTCACTACAATAAAATTACCTTTCAACAGTGTTTAAAAAACGCTATAAAAGGCTATTATAGTGTTTTTATAAATGTTGTATATCCACATGTTATAATAGGTTAGGATGTATAATAACAAAACAAAATGCTATAAAAAGCATGCTATCAACAAGGACCTTTTATAGCATTTTTGTAGCACTATAAAAAGTCATATTCATGGCTTAAGTAAACTACTAAAAACATTTTATCATAATGACTTGCAAACATATAGTGGCCATAAAACGCTATTATTACCTTTGATTGCATGCTATCAAAAATCATTTTTACACCATGCACATATCCATTATCACACTATAATCAACAAATTTACATAAACACAATATTTTATTTCCCAAAATCATATGAATCACATTAAGCCAAAATTAACAAACAATTCAACTTTCATGAAAACTAATACATTGTATTTAATAATATTTAATGAACATTACATTAAATGTGTATATGTTACAAGTGATAAAAGTCATACTACACATGACGTTCAGGTATGCAAACCAAAAAAAATGTTACTTCATAAGAACTTCAAATACCTAATATACGGCAACATGTTGTCATTTGTATGCACCATAGATAGGTAAGTACCTATGAAAAATATCAACAATTAGCGATTATAGAAATATGTGTGTGTGTATATATATATATATATATATATATATGTGTGTGTGTGTGTGTGTGTGTGTGTGTGTGTGTTTGTGTTTGTGTGTGTGTAATTTAATTATATAAACTTAATTCTTTTATATGAAACTTAATTAATTTACCTAATTTTTATTGTCATTTGTATGCACCATGGATGGGTAAGTACCTATGATTTTTTTTCAACAATTAGCGATTATATAAATATATATATGATTTGTGTTTATGTGTGTGTGTAATTTAATTACATAAACTTAATTAATTTATATGAAACTTAGTTAATTTAGCTAATTTTTATAAAACTTAGTTGATTCATATAAACTGATTAAATTAACTTAGTTAATTTTATAAAATTTAGTTAATTTATATAAACATACGGAAACGATATCAATAACATATGGAATTTTCTGAAATGAACGTAAATTTTGTTTTCAATATATTTATGACCATTACAAATATATATATCATTATTTATTTCACAAATCATATTCAAATTATGTTGTTATTGTGTCATTAATATTAATTAACTTATAATAATTATGAGCTAATTAAATCTTTCGATATTAAGAGAATTCATCATTTCGGTTATGTAACTTGTAGGTATAAATTGGATCAGGCGATAACACCAAACTATCCAATTGTTAACGTTCATGCATCATTTAGTAAGCGTTGTCACACTGTAGCAAAATTTTGAAAAGACTACGAAAGTAGGATCAAGTAATATGGAACTGAGTGTATATGCGGAAGTGTTGAAATTGTGATAAACTATACTTAATACAGTTATGCAAGAAAAAATTTAATGACAAAAACTATAGAAACTGATATAACAAATAAGAAAGTAAATGCGGTACATAAAAATAAACGACACCAGGAATTTTTATATTGGTATGGAGCACCATCCTATGTCCAGTCCCGGATTCCTTTAGAAATTTCACTAAACAATACACTCACTTCACCCGGACGAACAGGTTTACGAACACCCGAATAGCGGAATGGGGACCTGAGCAGCAAAACAGGATTTCGTCTCAGCATCTGAGAGGTCTTCTTGCCTAAGCAACAGAACATGACTTCACAAATACAATGATAGCTTTGACTATATATGTGTTCTGAATTACACAGATAGGTAACACATTGAATACACCCTTCCTATAATCTTATCCTCAAGTATATGAAGTGTATGTGAAGATTTTAAGGAAGTAAAAATCTTTTGAATCAAGAAGTATGAGTATGGGATCAAAGATTCAAGCAATGAAGATGGTTTTAGAACTTTTGAATGCCCAGAAATATAGAGAAATTAGGTCCATAAATTAGAGCAAGAATTGGTAATTTGGAAAGTGATATTGGAGTGTTTAAATAGTGTATGGAGAGTTTTAATCATTTGCAAAGAGACTCAATCAAAAGAGGCATCCATTTCTCTTGGGTTTGGATCGAATCTCTTCATGAAAGGAAGTGTTTTTTCGTTGAAATATGACAACTGGTTCGAATCAGTCGACTTGTAAAGTATGATCAACCAACTTTTAAAGAATATATCGTGTACATATACATGCACAAGTGTACAAACTGTGCATTTTTGTACATACCAGTCAACTGGTAGAGGTTCGACCAGTCGACTTGTCCTCTGCATTTTGCACAGTTTGCAGTTGTGCTAAAATATGTGATGTGCAATCTTTTGTGTATATTATGTAGATTTATTTGAGGATAGATTTTAAAAAAATATAACAAATCTAAAACTCAACTTCAGATATAACCCTACAGTGTGAGTTTTCATATCACATCTTCTTTGTAGGTGCTTGATCTTCATTTCTTACCATCATGAATTGAAAACTCGTTCTTTTGAGTAGATAATATTTGTCGTTGTCATATGTTTTGAGCAACCACTGTCGAATATCCATTTTTCTCTCTTCTTGAGTGGGACCTGCAAAAAATACGTAATGTCGTTGGTACCCACTTCTTTCATTAGGGTCCTAAGGGTTAGGTCTTAGGAAACCAAACCCAAGAGGATTCAATTTCCCTTTTATAATATTTTTTTTATGGACAATTTCAAAGAATGTTTTTATATAATTATTTCCAATCAAATAATTATTGTTTTAGGAACCCATATATTAACATTTTTTGAAACCTTTTTCTTTGTCAAAGGTGCTACTGGCTTGCTAGGTTTAGACTTATTTTTATTTGATTTCTTTGAAATATTAGTTTTTTTGTACATATCCTAGTCCCTTTTTGCTGGATGTTGGCTGAGAGTTTTCCATAATTCTAAATAAATTCTCTCTACCTTTATTAAAATTAGTGATATTTCTAGTGATATCATCCAATTTGATCTTGAGACTTGAATTATATAATTCTAAAATTTTAATCCTAGTTTTTAACTCATGATTCTTAGAAATAAGCAGATTATTCTTTTCTTTTTAGGTTTCAATTTCGTGACTCAATGAGGAAAGTTGAGAATTTGCATTAGAAAGAGATTCTTGAATTTTTCTAATTTCATCTTCTAATATCTCTTTTTCATCTTTTAATATATCTCTTTCGATTTCTGTCTTTTTCTAATCTTCATTAGCTTGTTTATATTTTCTTTTAAAATTATTTCTAGATTCTAATAATTCATTATTTATTTCTACCATATCTTCAAAAGTTAAATCAATAACCTCGTTTTCTTGGGCCATGAAGCACACGTTAGCTTGTTCGTTATCACTTTCACTATCACTTTCAAGAGACGAAGAATTGGAGTCATCCCAAGTAACTAAGAAAGCTCTTCTTTTGGATTTTTCTTTCTTATTTTTATTGTGATACTCCTTCTTCTATTATGCACAATCTTTTTGAAAATGTCCTTTCTTGTGACAACCGAAACATTCAATGGTTGAAGAGGAGGCTTTGTTGTTGTTAAGATTTTTCTTTCCATTTTTTATGAATCCTTTCTTATATTTCAAAAACTTTCTAAAGTTTTTGGCAATGAAAGCTAGATCTTATTCATCTGAGTCCAATTTATCCTTTTCAGCATGGAAAGTTAAATCCTTAGGTTTCCTATTAAATCCTTAGGTTTCATGGCTGAAAGATCTTTAGCTTCTTCAACAGTTAAGACCTTTCTTTCCCATTCCTCCATTAAAGAGTTTAGGATTTTGGACTATGTCAAAATCAGAGTATTTTTCTCCTAATCCCAATAATGAAGGGTAAATGTTTTGAAACTTAGAGTGCATATCATTAATAGATTCATTTTCATTCTTTTGAAATTATGAAATTGACTTTTAAGCATGGATATCTTGCTTGGTTTAACCTTGTCTATTCCTTCGTGAGTTATTTTGGGTGTTCGCCAAATCTCATATGCAATATTGTACATACAAATTTGGTTAGACTCATTTCTATCTAAGGCACAATGCAACATATTCATAGCATTAGCAGTAGCTTCTGCTTTCTCATTGGTTGACCACTCGGAATAATTAGTAACAAGAGGTGTATATTCTTTTTGGGTAATATTCCATGAATAAAAAACATTGTCTTGCATACAAATTCTCATTCGTATAACCCAGTAATTACAGTTCATGCCATTAAAAAGTGGAGGTCGTGTAGTGGATTGACCTTCTGTGAAGCTTGTGTTTGTGCCGGTATTAGTGTTATTTTTCATATTATCGAATTATTAAATAACTGTTTTAAGGTTATAAGATGCCCTGCTCTGATACCAAGTGAAAAGACTATGAAAGTAGGATCGAGTAATATGGAACTGAGTGTATATTCGAAAGTGTTGATAATGTTATATACTGCTTGATATAGTTATGCAAGTTCAATTTAATGAGAAAAACTATAGAAATTGATATCACAGATAAGCAGAGTAAATGAAGTAAATAAAAATAAATGACATCAATAATTTTTATACTGGTTCAGAGCACCGTTCTACATCCAGTCCCAGATTCCTTCTGGAACTTCACTAAACTATACCCTCACTTCACCCGGAGGAATATGTTTACAAACACCCAAACAGCGGAATGGGGACCTTGGCAGTAGAACAAGATTCGCCCCAACAGCCAAAGAGAAATTCTTGCCTGAACAGTGGAACACGATTTCACAAATACAATGATAGCTTTGACTATATATGTGTTTTGAATAACACAGATAAATCACACTTTAAGTACACCCCTCCTACAATCTTATCCTCAAGTATATGAAGTGTATGAGAAAGTAAAAAGCTTTTGAAACAAGATGTACAAGTATGGAATCAAAGATTCAAGCAAAGTGATATTGAAGTGAAAATAGTGTTTGAAGAGTTATAATCATCTGCAAAGAGATTCAATCAAAAGAGGCTTCCATTTCCCTTGGATTTGGGTCGAATCTGTTCATGAAAGGAAGTATCTCTTCGTTGAAATATGACAGTTGGTTCGAATAAGTCGACTGGTAAAAAAATGATCATCCAACTGGTAAAAAATAGATCATGTACATATATGTGCACAAGTGCACAAACTGTGCATTTTTGCACGTACCAGTCGACCGGTAGAATATCGACCAGTCAACTGGTCCTATGCATTTTGCACAATTTGCACTTATGCCAATGTATGTGATATGTGATCTTTTGTGTAAATTGTGTAGATTTATTTGAGGAAAGTTTTTAATAAAATATAACAAATCTAAGACTCAACTTAAGATATAACCATACAGTGTGAGCTTGCATATCACTTCTTTTTTGTAGATGCTTGATCTTCATATCTTATTATCATGAATCAAAAACTCATGATCTAACTAATTTATTGCTTATCATTTTTGGTAAAATCTCATTTTAATTTAATAAGTGTTTCCCGTTAATGATAATTATATACACCAGTTATCTATATTTAAACTATATTGCTTTGGACTTATAAAATTTGATAATGGTCAAATTTCCAATATCATTAACATTCAACTTTATAGTCTTGACACTAATTCTTTGGTTTAACGATAACAAATATTATTAATCAAAGTACTCTAGCCAGATACTTTAACTTTGAGCTGACTTTGATATTAACCTCATGTTACTAAGAAGGATAATTCTTTCTTGAATAGTGTTTCACTTGCAATAATCAACGTGACCCAAATACAGTCATTCAATGGACACCATTCCATGATTTTTCTATGATTAAAGCAGAGCTTTCCTATTCCAAAATATTCTTATGTTAAGAGAACAATGTAAATCAATAACATTAACATTATTTATAATAACCAACATAAAGCTATGGTGTGAGTCATTCCATATCTATATAATAACTATCAGTATGTAATCTCTAGGTACTCCCAGTAGTCATGAGTAATATACTGCCTAATGTTTGGACAACATTATGTACTCTAGTCCCAACAAATACATTGTTCTCCCGTCTGGATGTATACTGATTAACAATATTTGAAATTGTACATTTATAATCATTGTGATATGTTACCCACAGTTACAACACTTTGCAATTATAATCATAAAATATACCATTTAAAGAATTTCTATTGAATATGTATTTAATTTAATTAATTAGTTAATATAATATATTATATCAAGTATATTATAAAAAGAAATTATCTGTTATTTTGAACAATATTGATCAACGAGCTAGATATATATAACAAATTACATAATTGCCTTATTGCATACCCCTATCTCTATCAAACCTAATATTTTTTGGGCAATCCAATAACCTACATTCAATTCTTATTCCTTCCTATGCATAAACCAACTTTTAATTTTGCCATTAACAAAGCCTAATGCATTAGAATTTTGTACTAAAATCAGTTAGGGGCTAATAATTAGGCGTTGCTCTATGCTATCTGGTTTTCTTATCTCTAAGTTATCACTTCTGACTTGGTTTACCTATGTGTGATAAGAACCATAATTTCTCACAATGTACTGACCTAAATACCCTTTTAGTTTAGTTGAAAACTTAATTAATTAATAATGATTTGACCCTTGAAATCACATTTTAAAACTAGGAAAATACAGCTTTTTACTTGATTCAAAATATTATTCCAAGATATATGCTTTATAATACAATATTGATAAAAGGCGATATCACAAGGAGGTTATCACACCTCAAAATCCTAAGCTAGAACACTAAAGCCATACAACTATGTATATTAGTAAAGTGCGACACCAATAGTGCCAACAAGGTTGTCGTCCTCTATATTCAAAATCGTTATAAAGCTTGTTAGTTATAAAATAATGGACATAAGTTCGATATGAGACTATCACACTTCGATTTGATACAATAAAAAATTGATTTTCCTTTAAGACTAGGTATAGCACCCTTTATTTTATTTAGGAAATTTAATTACCTAAGGTATAAAGAATAATGTAATGTGTAGTATGATAAGAGAATCAAGATATGGAAATTAATATGGTTGAGTCATAATTATTTAACAATTGGTTATTAAGATTGATTTATAGCATAATATCATACAAGAATACATGAGAGAAGAAAAATATGTAGATCCACTTTCTCCTCCTCCTCCAAAATTTTAGATGCAACCAATGGCGGCTCTGCTCCCCACTCCTCCTCCATCCATCTCCTTAATTCCACCACGTTACCAATCCTACTTTAAGTTCGGATCCAAACCACTGCCTGTCCCACCTCCGTCAAAAACAATCCTACCTTAGCCACCACCGTCGAAACCACTCCTTCCTTAGCCCAGAACATCCAAACACCTGACCACTCCTCCCACCATCGTAACTCATCCTTCCTTCCTCTCTCATCCTAGGAAATCCATTTCTCCTCATCGTTGCTATGCTCAAGTCGACGCCATCTCCGATGGCACCTCCACCACCAAAACCAAAATTCGACATTGTACCTTACCGGAATTCAAATCATGCAAAATTACCGTTGATTTCCTAAAGAGGAACAGTCGCTGCATTAACTGTGCAGATCGAGGACACATCACAAAGGATTGGAGGAACCTAAAAATTTGCTATTATTGCAATCTCTCGGGCCACTCAAGCACGAAGTGTTCCAAGAAAATCTCTGCACATTCCCTACCGAAACATAAATCCTGCCCAATTTCTACTCATCAAAAATCTGAAGTGTGGGTCCCTAAGTAACTCAATTCAATCTCACTCAACTACTCGTCTCCTTAACCTTCCCTAAAAACCAGTGCCATATCATCACCACGTCATTCTCCTAAACCCTTCCCTTCCAAAAAAAATCATGGCAAACCAATCACTCTATATCACCGCCATCATCGCTTCTAGCTTCTGAACCCTCCAATCTCTACGCATTACTCTCACTGACCAGTTCCAACGTGATGATTGGCCAGCATGGATCCTCACAGACTAATGCTTCCTTATTTCCTGTCCAACCCATGAAGCGTATGTTCAAGCTATCCAACTAGGTATTTTGATAAAACCACTCGTTATTCTGGTGGCTCTGTAATTCTTCGCCTTTCGACTGACTTTGAAGAAAACCTGAAACCCAACCTAGACCTAGTCTTATGGGAAAGGGTCAAGGGCTTCCCCGAATTCCTCAAAGATAACTTCAAAGCAGTAAGTGAAGCACTAAAATTTATAGGTGGAGTAACAGAGCTGGATAGATGTGAACATTCTTATCTCGATCACTGCTTCTTGTTCCTAAAGATGAAATTTTACATTGGTGTGGACACTCCACGTTCCTTTGTTGCACACATTAACAATTCTGAATATCTCTTGAAGGTGAAGCGCTGGGACCATACACACCATACCAGAAAACCCAAGAATATCCTATTGGGCTTGAAAGAAGATGATCTGAATTTTCTTGACCACCTGGTCAACACTTAAGATTTGCAAGACCTTGACATGAATGGACGTTTTGATGTCATGGGTTTTGAGCCATGATCACATCCCACCCTCTCATTCTTGAGAGAAATAGTTCCAGACAATTCAATTGAGGTGGTTGGTCCAATAGGTTGGACAGAAGGGGTTGAGTCACCTTAACAACTTATGCATGACTATGACTTCCAGGAGGAGCAAATACCGTCCCCGCAACAAGATTCACCAACCACCCCCATGGCAAATACAAGTGAACCTAGGCAAACGCAGACATTGGTAAGGCGCAGCTCGAGGAACAGCAAAGCCAAATCCTTCCTTGGAACCTCAGGTGCTTTCTTTGAACCAGTTGTTTTTTCTTCTGTGAGTAAAAGTCTAAATAAAAAATAGCACGTAGCTTGGGTGTGAGTTTGCATGATAAACATTATTTGGCCATGCAAACCCTTGAATTCGAGCGCTCAAACCCTCTCCAATGAAGCTCATCACATGGAACATACGTGGGTTGGGTGACCCATCTAAAAGTCACTCTTATAACCTTATCATGTCTCCCCATGGAATAAATATACTTCTTCTCCAATAAACTAAGACCTACGAACCAGACTCAAGACTAATCAGACAGTTAAGAGGTCCTTTCTTATCAGGCTGGGCACATATCAATGCCGATGGATCTAGAGGCGGCATCATCATGACATGGAATGAATCCACCTGGTCCTACCAACAAATAGTCTACTCCCCTTCAGCCTTACATGTCTCCCTTTGTCACCTCCCTTCATATGTTATATACTTCATCATAAATATCTATGGCCCGTAAGATGTAAATGACAGATCTGCTCTATGGCATAATTGTATGGATTTTGCAACCCAGGTTAATGGTCCATGGATCATTAGTGCAGAATTTAACACCACCAGGACCACCTCAGAAAGAAACCACAGTCACCTTACCCAAGACACATTAAACTTCAATGCCTTCATCAACTCATGATCACTTATCGATGCTCCGATCAGCAACCGTCTATTCAGCTTGACAAGCCGAAGACCAGCCCCACCGCTCACCAAGCTAGATCGCTTCCTTTTCAACGCAGCCTGGGAAGATCTTCATCCCCTTTCACTACTAAATTTCCTTGCCACAACCATCTCCGACCACTGCCCCCTCCTTTTGGATTCTGGCTCCCTCTCTAACTCCAAATGTCCTTTCAGATTCGAACGCCTCTGGCTACTTGAACCTAATTTTGAAGACTTCATCAATCTGGCATGGTCTCAACCTACTCAATCTGCCACTGAATGAGTTGTCCTTAAGCTACGATCCCTAAGAAAAATCATCCGTCCATGGGCTAAGAACATCAGGGGCTCACTAAGAGCACAATTGGCAACAACAAAAGATGAAATACTAAACCTAAAAATCTTGGAAGAATCCCGCCCGCTTATAACTGACGAGACAAGTAAACTCAAAGACTTGGAGGAGGAACTAGATAGACTTATCAGACAAAAGAAAATTGGATGGAAGCAAAGCTCTAAAGCGAAATGGATTTCCGAAGTTGATATAAACACAACGTACTTTCACCGTATGCCAATGACAGATGTAGATCCGTGTTCATTTCTAAGATCCATCACAATAATGTTACCTACTCCAACCAAACAGACATCCTTCGCCTTTTCTCTTAATATTAACGCAACTTCCTTGGCAGACATTCCCCTTCTCTCCCACATATTGATTGGAAGAGGCTTTACCCTAACCCTTCTTCAATTCAGATAGTCCATTCGTTCTCAGAAAATGAAAACTGGACCGCTCTAAAATTCATGGCTGACGATAAGGCACCAGGTCCAGACGAATTTAACGAAGACCCAATGTCCATTGCAAGACTGAATTATGCAAATGTGGTTCTCCTCCCTAAATCAAGTGGCTCGACCTCTCTCTCATCCTTCCGCCCTATCAGCCTACTCAACACCACATACAAAATCATCATTAAAGTCGTCGGTAATAGACTTCAATCGGTTATTACTACTCTGGTTGATGCTGAGCAACCTTCATCATGGGCCGCAATATTCTAGACTTTGTTGCAGCCACATGGGAGGTTATTTCATTCTGTCACTCCACCTCGAAACCTGGTGTTCTTCTCAAATTAGACTTCTCCAAAACTTTTGATTTGGTCAACTAAAACTTCATTCTCGAGCTCATGGCTAATAGACGCTTCCCTCCAAAATGGTTCCTCCATCTATTTCAATGGTGAACTATAGAACCTTTTCAAATCTGCGCGTGGCCTCAGACAAATGGACCCGCTCTCCTCTCTCAGCTTTGTCCTCATTGCTGATGTCTTCAACCAGATGGTTAGATTGGCCATTACAACCATTATCTTGCAGGCATTAAATACCCAATAGCTAACCAAATGATTTCCAACCTCCAATTTGTCGATGACACTATCCTTTTCACCTCTACTGATCCTTCTCACATCCACTGCCTCAAGCTCCTCCTTTACACCTTTGAATTAGTCTCCGGTCAATCCATTAATTTCCATAAGAGCTCCATCATCATGCTTGGCAACGCTGACCATCTTAGCCCCACCATCTCCGATTTCCTTAACTGCAAACTATCCCACTTCCCTATTTCCTGTATTGGCATTACCCTTTGCACTACCAAACTTAAAAAATCTGACTAGATCCCCCTCATTAAAAAGATAAAAGCCGGATTATTTTCCTGGAAAACTAACTCCCTCTCTGCTACAGGCTGCCTAGCGCCAGTAAAATCCATCCTCTCTTTCATCCCCACATACTGGATGTTGATCCATGAAACCTCTTATTGGGTTATCAACTGTATTGATTCCATCTGAAGCTCCTTCCTCACAAATGGTTACAAGCTTAAATGTCTGCTTAACTGGTAATCTGTATGTATGCACCGTGATCAGGAAGGTTTGGATGTTCCTGACTTAAACTCCTTCAACATGGCTCTTCTTACAAAATGGATTTGGAGACTTTTCACCCTCGGAAGCTTCATTTGGAAGGATTGGATTTTATCGCTTCATTACCACTTTAACCCTAACCTAGCCCTGCACTAGCCATCTCACTCCTCTGCCTCCCCCTTCTGGTCCGACATCATATCTACCATTCCCAGAGTCAAAAAGCTCTTTCAAGACAACCTAGGTAATGGAAACAATTATTTCTTCTGGCTAGACATCTGGCATTATGTCCTCCCCCTTTCTGATTCCCTTCCTTGCATATTTTCCTTTGCCACCCTTCGTGACCATTTCGTCCTTCAAATATCCACCCTTGGCCCATCCTCTCTCTGCCCTGACTCTCTCTTTGACATTCCCACACTTTCTGATTACCTCAAAGTGTGCAACATCATCCTCTCCCCCCATCTCACTTAAGCAGCAGACTCCTTCTCCTGGGCTCTCTCTCTAACCAAAAGCTTCACTGTTTCATCATGCCATCGGTACCTGAATCATTGTAGTCGTCTCTTCTCCTTTACCGGACTTTGTAAGTACAGATTATCGCCCCGTATTATCTTCTTTTAATGGTGTCTCATCCTTGCACACATCAACACTAAAGACAGACTCTGCCAGTTCAACGTCCCTACTGATCCTACCTGTGCTTTATGCTTGTTAGAAAATGAAACTGCTCATCACCTTTTCCTAAATTGTGATTTCTCATATGTCATCTGTTAGACCCAAAAATGGTCCTAACACCCAAACGAATGATAATTCGACGAAAATAGAAAGAAAAATAATAAGAACACACGATTTATAGTGGTTTGGCATTAAAGAGCCTACGTCCACTTTATACTTTGTTGATTGATGATACGAATACAAAACAATACTGAATTTCACTCAATCTCACCTATACAATTGATAATCTCTCTTGATTTTTGTGAAACGCCCTTCAAGAGTTTGATTGTAATCTGAATAAAAAAGAAAATTCGGTGGTGTAGGAGTTTAAGTGATTAATTTGCCAAAAGATCCCTTAAAATGGTACTTTGTAGGGGTATTTATAGGCAGAAACTTGATCCGGTTTGGTACCACATGGGGCTCATCCCGTTCGTTTCGGGTTCGAATGCCTGGAGACGATGACAGCACTTTAGTGATCATGGGATGATGGAAGGAAACCGGTTTGAATCTTTAGGAGAACGTGGAGTGGACGCTGCAGTTTGATCATCGGGTCAGATCGGTGCAAGGGCTTCAGGTCGGAACGGTAGTGGCGGGCCGATCCGAACCAGAGTGAGAAGCTTGAAGCTGGATCGCTGGTTCCTTTATACACACGAAGGGATTTAGCCAGAGACTTCCGATCCGATCCAGATACTTTTCTTCTGCAATTATTGTCCTCGAATGCATTCAATTGTTAGCACCTAGGCTTTGTATAGTCCGACTGCAAAAGCGGGCTAACATTTTGCCCCATTGAAGTATGCATTTATTGAAGATAAGGCGTGCTTTGAAGTGGTCAATTTTGTAACGTCTCGTATTTTCCGAAGTCAGATATTTATTTTATTTTATTTTATTTTATTAAATATTGATTTGGAATTTTAAATAGATTTAAAATATATAATTCGTTAATAAACGAAGTTTAAAACGTTTAATTTATATATAAATATAAAACGAGTTCGTAACATCACGGTAGTTCGTAATATTGAGTTTTGAACTTCAGTTAAATATATAGAGTCCGTTTTAAGTCGGAATTCTGTGAAATAAGAACCGCCTAAATCTATTTGATAATAGTTTTCATATGAAAGTGAAAAATCGAGATTTCAGTTTGTAGATTGTCAGTTATGTCCAATTAGAATTTTAAAATACTCACTATGGAATTCGTTAATAAACGATAACGTTTGTTAAATAAAATATAAAGGATTTTTATATAATTTGAATATCGTTTAGCCCGAAAACTGTATATATTGAGTTTAAAACATATATTGTTTTATTCTGAAGTTGTGTAATATTTTACTTGGAATTGGTTATTTGATTAATTTAGTTTTAATTAATCAAGGGGAATAGTTTAATAAATAGTTGTTTAATTTTAATAAGATTTTAAAACGGAAATTTATTATTTATTATAATTAATGAAAGCAGTTAACTAATTTTACAATAGTTAGTGTGAAATAAATTATTATTTAAAATTAAAGATTACCTTTATTAAAGGGAAAATGATTTAAGTAATCGAGAGTATAATGAAATATAGTTAAAATGATTAAAAGAGTTTACAATCAGGTATATATTTAAACCCGAGTTTTGGGAATGAAGTTATAAAAAGATTTAAGCGGAAATGATAGCTTAAATGAAATGTTTACTAAACATTTGGATTAAGTAAAAGAAATCTAGATATAAAATGATTTATATCAAAATTATTTAATAAGATTATAAAAGAGACGTGGAGTTAAAATATCGATTTTAAATGGGCAATACTTAATAACGAGATTAAGTGGAATGAATAGAATTAAAACGAGATTTTCAAAGTGGAAATGGATGAATGGATTGTAAGTGAAATAAAATGGGTTGATGAGGAGTTAGGATAAGAATTTAAGGAATTTGAACCTAACTGGAGATTGGCTGAGTTAAGTGATTTTCAGAGTGTTAATCTTATGTTGATTTCGGTCTACGGGGTTGATACTTTGGAAATGATTCTCTTACCAATTTACGGTCAAGAGCTAATGAGGGTTGAAGTACAGAAATACATGGATTAGAAATAAAAAGATATTTCCAAGATAAAAAGGGAATATAAGGTTGAAGAATGTATAATGGGATTTCCAAAGTAACGGAAAGGAAAAGATTTGAGAATATAAAATAATATTTCCAATATAAAGGAAATAAAAGGGGATTGGTGAAAATATAATGATATTTTTGAAGTAAGGAGATAAGTTTTAGAATGAGTTTATTCTAAATAAATAAGTATTGATTATTGTTTTCAAGCAAAGAGAACAAAAAACGTAATGATTATATTATGAATAATAAGTTAAACTATTTCCCCAGTTTTAGATAATGAATAATGTGATGAAATGATAGTAAGTTGGATATTGTTAAGTGTTAAGATAAAATTGTTTTGAGGATGTACTTATATTAAATCAAGAAGTAAAACTCTATATTCGAATTATTAAAAGATTTTGAGATTTATTAAATGAATATTTTTAATTAAAGAAGCCAAGTGATGCTGAGTACTAAACCAGTAAATATATTTTTATTTCATGATTGAATGCCCGTTTATTTGATAGTTAAATAATCGACTATCAAATCTGGCCAATACGATTGTTGGTATGGAAAGACCGGGATCAGATTTATATTCGAATACCATTCCGACTAACTAATACGAAAATGTGGAAGATATCATATGTTGATCAAGATGAAAAATTCAAAGACCATAAATCTTCATAAAACAGAATAACCACTTAAAATCTCTGATTCGACCCGAAGATATACTGGGGTTCTGTCGTGGTTGAAATCTACTGATTTGCAAGGACTACTCGATACTGATCTTTAGGGTGATATTTAGGATGTAGTAGGAAGGTACCTTCGGTTCATCTTGTTCTTGGATGACTTGTATGGACAGACGTCTGACGGAGTATTTCTTAAGAGTCACGTATATTAATTCCTACAAACGTATCTCTGTTGGTTATGGAGAAGATTCTTCTTTTAGCTTAATTCCCAGAATAATTTTGGGGACATAAATTAGCAATTTGACGGATCTGACAATGTGACATTCAAAGTGAATGGCGATGTGATGTTCTAAAGGTAGTGTTAAACCTTATGCCCCTTCAATTAGGAAATGACAAAAATCGGGCAGGTAGCATGGCTAAGTGGGTAGCTCCCAAGTAGGTTGTATAATCACCTATCTAGAGATAACTCATTTCCTTCTTTAATTTATTTTGATGTTGTCCCTTTTCGGGAAATGGTAGGGTAGCTCCCAACCGTTGGTGATATACACTTGATACACTCAAGCGAGATGAGTGGTTGGTCATGTGTGGCCATGTTGCAAGATGTTCTTGTTGATCCTAGTGTATTCGCCTCTAGAGATACACTATCGCAAGGTGGTTCCACACCTTGTCATAATTGGAAATCCAATCTCCAATAAGAGCCTATGGTTTCGATTATGTACTATATATGTGAAATGTGAGATGAAAGCATTCCACTAGATTGAGATTTATCTGTGTTTAGACACTATTATAATATCAGAATAAGATATGATTACAAAAAAAATGGTTTGACTTAAAAACCAAGTTGGGTGATGTTTTTAAACTCAGTGAGTTTTCTCACTCTGGTTCACCAGACTGATCCGACGTTTTTTAAATGCTCGGGTCAGATCGGGTTGTGCAGGTTCAGGTTATCGGGTGCCGTGAAGTCCGAAGATAAGCTGGAGGAGTTCAGACGTATGATACATATTAGTATGTATTCTGCTATGTGTTGTATGTGAGGACGGATTATTATGACTATCCAGATGTGTTGATGTACTCTGATGATTGTAAGGTTTATTTTAAAGCTCTCAATAAAGTTTTTATTTTTATATTATATTTTATTCCGCTGCGATGTGAGACTCTGATGTTGTTGTGTTCTTCTTCTTCTTCTTCTTTTATTCTTATATTTCTTTATTTCTTATCTCACCCTCTATTTTCTTCCATTAACTATCTGGTGTTTTGATACTTAAGTTCTGGCAAGTAATACGGGTTTATGTATTATTGTTAGAAATCGGACATCGAATTCCCTGGGTCGTTACAGTGGTATCAGAGCATAAGGTTTAGTAATAACCTTGGCTACGTGGTATAACTCGATTGAGATGGGGCTAGTAATACCCTAGGTTGAGTTGCAGTATGTGTGTGTGTGTGTGTATATATATATATATATATATATATATATATATATATATATATATATATATATATATATATATATATATATATATATATATATATATATATATATATATATGAGAGCGTTTTATATAAAAATGTTTTGTATTATGTTATTTGATTGGTTCGATTTTGGACTAGCAACTGACACGATATTATTTTGTAAAGAGGGTAAATGAGATAATTTTGCCCAAATTATATTTTGTATTAAAAAGAAGTAATCTTTTCAAATTATTTAGATATTGATTTTTTGATATATTTGAATGGAATTCAAATTGGAATTTTAAATTTGAATGGTTTAATATAACCCGAAGGGAATTCACATATGGAATTTGTGAATGAGAATTTTAATTTGGAATTAAAATGAATCATAATTTAACTTAAACATAAGTTAAATAAATTTGGAAGAGAAATTGGAGTAAAAATCAGAATTTGGAATCTAAAATGGTAATGAACTAATTATGAAAATAAATTAGTCAATCGAATATGAATTCGAGTTTAACTTGGTTAAGTAAAGATAAATTCGAAATTGATTTAATAATAATGAAAGGGGAATCAATCTGATATAAATCAATTGATATTAATCCAAGTGAATATAAGTAAATATTAATATTGAATATCAATTAAAGTTAATCAAAGTTGAATGATTGGCTTATGTGATTGTGTATCTTTGTGATGGTATCACTACAACAAAAAACACTTTTCGCAACAGGCAATATCTGTTGCAGTATACCTATTGCAACAGGCCTGCGCCTGTTGGTATAGCCGAAGTTACAAAAAGTCTGCAACATTTTATGCATGTTGCAATAAGATGTTGTGGTATCCTTTTTTGCAATAGGCTTTTGCTGTTGCAACAGATCATTTTGCAACAGTATATGCCTATTGCAATAGATCCATAAATCTGTAAAAAAAATATATATATAACTTATAGATATTACATATTAAATGTATCCCTTTTAGAAATAATGTATATCACAAAAGAAAATATACAAATAAAGATTTTATTTTAACAAAGTTTTAATACTACAAACAACTACAACAAAAATTTCTACAATTTTTATACACTACTCATATATAACAATTTCTTCCACACAACACATTTTTTCTGAATAGAATATTTTCTAATCATATTTCTACTCTATCATCTAGTGTATTTCTGGGACATCAGCAAAAGGCTCACAGCTTGCTTCACCGTACTAGCTAGGTCCATACTAGTGTTTGGGATGCTCTTCAACCATCTCCATCAGCATCAACTTCAGCGAATGTCTGCTTAATAGTTATACAAGGTGAGAATTCGTATTTCAGGGAATAAAGCAAAGGTGTAATTGGAAGAAAAAAAAAGATGTCTTGTCAATTATAGCTTCAAGTAGGGCATTCGGAAGCCTTGTCCCCGACTTCTTCAGCATTGCAACCACCATTTCCTTTACCTATAAGTACAATGTCCAATGTTTAGCAGTATTTATTAGTTTGGTTGCAAAATTTAAAGTTATCAGATGATGAATTATGCTGATATAGGGGTTAGTGAATTACTCCTTCTCGCTCTATGTATCCAGTTTGTCTCAGGTCATATAATCTAAAAGCAACTGCAACAAATTCAAAGAACTGAGATTTAGCTAATGTGTACATACATGTTTGGTAAGATTAATTTCTTGCATAATCAACTTACGGTCGGTTTTGACTTCCACAGGGGTTAACGGGTGAAATACGCTAAGTGCATGAATAAACTCCTCAAATTCAATAACACCATCTTTTTTCTCGTCAAACACATCAAAAACCTACAACATCGATCAAGAAAAGAAAATTTTTGCTTCGATGAAGAATATACAGCCTTCCATACATATAGAATTGAATCTGGATAGTGCATAAAAACTGAGATTTTCATTAAATTTTTTAGTTTTAAAAAATGATATGAGGTGTAAACAATGCTAGAAGGTGAAAGTTGTAGTAACCAAGCTTGGGTGATGACATCCTTTATAGGCCAAATTTGTTTTTTCACTTTTAAACCCACACAACATTTCAACACAAAAAAACAAGCACCAACACTTTTGAATTTTTTGAATCAACTCTCTCTGAAAATTGAACATTTTTTCCCTTTCAAAAAATTGATCAATATAAGGTAAGATCCTACTTGTGAAATAGCACATAAAAACAAAACTTTACCTGGTTTTTGAACTCAACAAATCTTAATACACACAAAGTTTAAACTGTTTTTATGGAATTCAATTTTCTTTTGCATCCAAGAAATAAACTTTCTGTTTCTTTCTTCTTTTTTTGTAGGTAGGAAAACGTTGACTTCTGCAACAATAAAAGAAATGAAACTCAAATTATGTGAAATGAAAATTATTGATCAAGATGTTTAGTATACCATACTTACAATGATGGTCATAACAGTTTTGTGAATACGTGAAACCAAGGTTCTAAAATCCAGAAAGAGAGTGTATGGTCATAACATTTCTTATGTACTTATGATGCAAATTCTCGTGAAAGTGGACTATGTATATAAGAGTGGCAACAAAAAAAACTTCAAAGTTAAAATAACTTGTTTTAAAAAAATTGGAACAAGTATAAGAAACCACCAGCTTTGAAGCTGGAGAAGATGAAAAGTAACAATTCCTTTTAGATTGAATGATGTACATAGCATCATAAAAAATGTTCTAAAATGTATCATGGCTGTTCATTGGTATCTAATCTCCATATATAAGATCTATCTGCATTCCGGACTATTTAAATGGACACAACAGGATTCGTGTACAATAACAAATACCAAAGCTGATGAGTAACATAGGTGCATTCAAGAGTATTTCCATATATGATACTTCCACAAATGAACACAAGAGAACAGGGTATTATACGTTCAAAACCCATACCAGAAAACCTCAAAACAAAAGTACACACAAATAACCCAGCAAAAAATCAAAACCCATACCAGAAAATGCCAATCCCAGTTCAACTACGAACAGTCTCGATAGAGGGAGCGATGACGTTTGATTGAGAGTCCAGAAGAAAACGAGGAAGCACTGAGTGATCGCATACGAATTAATGTCTGAAGCTCATCAAAAAGGAAGAAGAGGACGGAAAATGACACTGTCATGGATCTGAGAAAGGAGGAGAAGGGTTTGTGAGGAGGGCTATAACCTTAGATCAGGAGAGAAAAAAGCAACATCAGAAGAGGGAGCGAAAGTAGAGGGCGTGACAGAAAATTGAAGAAGGAAGGAAAGGGAAGAGGAAGAATCGGAGGGGGAGTTGATGTTGTCGCCATTTCCAATCTAATGCTGCAGAACACGCTAAGTTTTTGTCAAATTGAGGGAATTAGGAAAGGCAGGTGGCGAAGCGGGCACGAAGTTTAACGAAGCGGTAATGAAATTTTGGAGATCCCGCCTTTCAATTTCCATAGCCCGCCTTTTAATTTACATTATCGGTGGGAGGTAGGTTCCAAAAATGTATCCCTTGAACTTTTGCTAAGCAATAAAAATTAAGTTTGTTATAAAATAATATTTTAAAAGAACATCTAAGGAAGTTATTAAATAAATCTAATTAATAACGAATAATAAATATTAGTTGTTAAGCGATAAACTAGCGTTAATTATAAACAATTTAACAGTATTTATTTTTTAAAATACCAAAAATAGAATATAATCATCAATTATACATATAAAGTTAAAATAATGATTATTGCAACTGGTAGGAAAAGATAGTTGTTAAAACTATGTTTATTTCATTTGATAAGAAAGGATGATTGCTAAAAATTCATTTATTGCAACTGTCATATGCCACCAGCATATAATATTACTTGTTAATAATTATATTCATAGTTATAATTAGTGGTTATAAGTCGTTTATTACTAATTATACATTGTTTATAAATTTTAAATAGTGTTTATAATTTTTTTATTAATAGTTATTGGTTAAAATTATTCATTAATTAGTAAACTATTTATTAAACTATGATAAACATCAATTGCTAATATATTAAATTACTAAAATATTAAATATTAACTTATTAAATTAAGTACATATTAATTATTATACATTAATTTTAATTATTTGTTTTTCGCAATTGGCATTACCGGTTGTAAAAAAATACTGTTATTGCAAGTGGCGAAAACAGTTGCTAAAGTTATTTATTCGCAACTGGCTTAGAAGTGCAGTTGCAAATAATATGTTTATTGCAACTATAATGGAAACATAGTTGCTAAAAGTATGTTTTTGCAATAGGAAGTGAAGCGCAATTGCTAAAAATATGTTTTTCGCAACAGAAAAAAAGGTCAGTTGCTAAATCTTATCTATTGCAACTACCATTATAGGTCTATTGCTAAATATCATTTACTACAGCTATTATTTATCACCTGTTGCAAATAGCTACTTGCAATAGGATATTTTTCTTGTAGTGTATGTTGGGTTTTGGAAATTGGTTAGTTAACGGATTGACTATTGAAATTTTATTTAAGAATTATATGTAATTGTTACTTACATGTTAAATAGAGTTGATTACAGATGCCAAAAAGTTTTGAGGTTGATTTTGGTTGAGTATATCACACATAAATTGAGCAAGTATGCCCAATAACGCTTGCATAAGGTACGCCTATGCAAAAATATGAAATTTGGCTTTTGAATTTTGTTTTCTGACCGGTTGGGTTGATGTATATATTTGTTGATCCTGCGATATCGCAGACGTCACTCCGTACAGGGGAGACTTTGCCGATTTTTTTTTAGGAATTTAATGTGTTAGAAATTTTTTAATATTTTTGAAAAGTTTTATTTACAATAGTGAATTGGTTTTCGATTTGAAAAAAATTGGAGTTTTGAAAAGTTAATGGGTTGTAACATTTCTCCTACTTAGTAATTTCGAGGACGGAATTCTTTTAAGGGGAAGGAACGTAACATCCCGAATTTTACGTAGTCATATATTTAATTTATTTTATTTTATTAAATATTGATTTGTAATTTAAACTGGATTTAAAATATATAATTCGTTAATAAACGAAGTTTAAAACATTTTATTTATATATAAATATAAAACGAGCTCGTAACATGTAACACTCCGTAATTATAACAACACTAAAGAGGTTAAATTAAAGAATAATTAATTTAATATTTAGAATTAAGGGAAACAGACTACGCCATTGTGTCTGTCTCGAAATTCTAGTCAAGATAGACATTTGGTTTGCGTAAAATGGACACTGTATGAAGAAGTTACGAAGGTTTGAAGTTTGTATACGCGCAAGAGAATTATATATATATATATATAATTCATAAAATCAAATTCTCGGTTCAAAAATCGAATTTTCGTCAGCGGGAAATCTCCCGCCCTTGGGAGTCAACCCCCCCGCGTCAGATCTGGTCTGAATTCGAATTTCTGTATCTGGACTCCTTTGTTTACTTAGTTCGTTGGCTATAGGCTATAAATAAGACCCCATTTCTCTAGTTTCTCCACACCTAAACTAATGGAGGACTAGATGTTGCCGCTGCCCAGATCAAATCAAACATTTTCCTTCTTCTGCAATCAAGTTATTCAAGTGTACATCTATGATTCAACCTCTACTATTCTTCTTCTATCTTCCTAGATCCAAACACTGTGAGTTTATGTTACTTTTGGGTTTAAATAATTAAAAAGTAAAACATGATATGACTATAATTTGGATCTATGTCTGTGACTTCTTGAATCATATCAGATCTGTAATAACTTGTGAACCTGTGATATTCTGGCATAACTATGACTTGAACCTTAACCTTTATTATGTCATACCTACCTTTGATTTAGATCTAATTCACTATTTAGATCACCTTGTACCTATCATGTTGTGGTTAAATCGGATCTGTTGTGAGGGGTCATACCGCCCAGCATATCCAGCGACCACAAGGGGCAATCTAATGTGAGGGGTCTAGGTGCACAAATACAAGACGTGCTGAGACACGAGGTTAAGCCCTACTTGTGGAAGAAGTTTGCCCGGAACCGACCGCATATCCAGCATCTACAAGTAGTAGGCTTAATGTGAGGGGTCCAACACATTATAACAATAAATGGACATGGTAATGAATTGGAATATTTAACCTAGTTGAATCCATAGGGATTGTACGAACATGAACTTGAATAGGGGTTAAGTAAACTTGGTTGAAATAGTGGGTGGGTTAAGTAAATCTGGGTAGGGTAGGTAATATTTATATATAGGCCGACAAACTTAACCGGTTGGGGTTATGTAAACATAACCTGTAGAAATGATGGGGTTATGTAACTAAAGACACCAATAAGTATACATAACCTATGAAAATCCTAGTGGGATACAGGACAAGGGGAGATCTTGTATCATCTTGTGCGTGGGACCCATTTCAGTCAGAAACCCATAGAACAGTATCGGACGAGTACTCCGCCCTAGGTCGGAGTTGGGACACACTTACTGGGATAATTGTAAGAGATCCAAACATGAAGGACGGTGTGGGCGATGCAGACCGACCATGATATGTGTGTGCATGCCCGGGCAGAAGGGGATAAGACAACCGTGACACCAGTAGATATGGTTGTGCACATCACGAAGGGTTGCCACTTTAGGAAGTGATACCTCCTACTGTGGGGTCGGCACAGGGTATCTACGAAATAGGGAGCCGATCGATTAGGGTAGTGGTTAGGGTACATCTAGACTCTGGTAAAGTTTAGGAGCATGTTAGGATTGGGATGCCTGTGGATTGTATGGGGTTAAAACCTCTCACCAGAAGTACGCCTAAGTCTACCATCTTATATCTATTGGGATCATCTTATTATGGTTGTACTAGTACTAGTGTAGGGTAATCTTTAGGGAAGCGTATACACTCAATCATGTTTACCTTGTCATACCTGCCTTTTGTGGTGTTACCTTTCTTATCCACTTTATATGCTAATCATAATACTTTTACTTATTTACTTGCTAAAAGTAACTGGACTCGCCAGACTTTATGTCTAACCCTTTTGTTTCCTCTTATTTCTTCCCCCCCAGGTTCTCAGGGAGGGAATACTCAAGCTTGACCTGGATTCTGCTATCATTTTGCTGGAGCTGCTTAGATGTATTGCTCAAGCTACTATCTTTGCTACTATGGCTATGTTTCTTTTGGGAAAACTTGCTTCTTTTATTTTGTACTCTGATATTATAAGTGCAAGACAGAAGTTTTTATGATGTACTGGTTTTTATGTAATTCAGACGTATGATGTTTTGAACCACGATGCTTTATGATTAATAAAGTTTGTTTTTATTCAGCTGCTATTTTATATCTATCTTGTAATGTTTCTGTTGACCTATAACGCTTCACGAAACTTAATGCCTTCTCTTGTCATTAACGGACATGGGGTGTCACATAACGTCACAGTAGTTCGTAATACTGAGTTTTGAACTTCAATTAAATATACTGAATCCTAACAGGATTGGGCTGCCTGTGGATTGTATGGTCTTAAAACCTCTCACCAGAAGTACGCCTAAGTCTACCATCGTATTGTTGTTGGGATCATCTTATTATGGTTGTACTTGTATCGGTGCAGAGTAATCTTTAGAGAAGCGTATATACTATATCATGTTTACCATGTCATACCTGCCTTTTGTGGTGTTACCTTTCTTATCCACTTTATATGCCTATTATGATACTTTTACTTATTTACGTGCTAAAAGTAATTGGACTCGGCAGACTTTATGTCTGTCCCTTTTTTCCCTCTTCTTTCTTCCGTTTCTCCCCCCAGGTTCGGGGGGGCGGGGGAGGGGGGGAGGGGGGAATACTCAAGCTTGACCAGAATTCTGCTGTCATTTTGCTGGAGCTGATTAGAAGTATTGCTCAAGCTCCTATCTTTGCTACTATGGCTATGTTTCTTTTGGGGAACCTTTCTTCTTTTATTTTATACTCTAATATTATAAGTGCAAGACAGAAGTTTTTATGATGTACTGGTTTTTATGTAATTCAGACATATGATGTTTTGAACCACGATGCTTTATGATTAATAAAGTTTGTTTTTATTCAGCTACTATTTTCTATTTGTCTTGTGATGTTTCTGTTTTTTACCTATAACGCTTCGCGAAACTTAATGCCTTCTCTTAATGAGTGACATTAATGAACGTATGGTGTCACACTTGGTATCAGAGCTGAAGGTTACCAGATTAGATTTTGAAAATTATTTTCAAAAAGCTTTTAAAAGAAAGCATTTTTCAAAAGAAAATTTTATTCCGAAAAACATATTCCCCAAAGCCATATGTACTATCTTTCGATCCTTTGTCTGAATCTCTTTCCTTTTCTTTTCAACATGTCTAGGGAACCTAATATTCCGGAGGACGTTATGATACCAGGCTGGTTCCGTAGGTATCTAGCGGCCACGGGGGCTGCCGGTGGTCAAGCTGACGTTCCTCCCCCAGCTGCACCCGTCGTTCCTCCTCCTCCTCCACGTGCAGACAACTTCTCTAAAGTCTGCAAAGATTTCCAGGCTATGGGAGGAAGGCCATTCCATGGAACCGAGACGTTTGTAGAGGCAAGCAATTGGCTCAAGGATACAGAGGAATTGTTTGGAATTTTCGATATGGATGATTGTAGGAAGATTCAGCTAGCCATCTGGCTATTGAAAGACGAAGCTTCGTTCTGGTGGGAAGTAACCCAAGCAGGACATCCGGTGGAGACATGGGATGATTTTAGACAGAGATTTGAAATGAAGTTTCTTTCTCAAGCTGAAAAAAGCATGCAAATGGAGAGGTTCTTGGAGTTCAAACAAGGAAACATGACTGTTAAAGAATATGTGAACAAATTCAGCCAGCTAGCAAGGTTTGGATTAGAACTGGTAGATACTCTGCATCAGAAAGCTTTGCGGTTTGCTAAAGGGCTGAATGAACCCCTTCATGGGTTAGCTGCATCCCATATTCCAATGGGAGCTACTTTTGAAAGGCTTGTTGATATGACCTTGATGCATGAGGAAGACAAAGGAGAAAAGAAGGAAGTTAAAGCTGAGGAAACAATGCAAAACAAGAAAGTATGGCTCTAGAAAGGACAACAACAGCAGCAACAACAACAGCAGCAACAACAACAGCAGCAGAAGGGCGGAAAGAATGACAAGGCTAAGGATAAGAGGAAGTGTCACAGTAGTATGGCTCTAGAAAGGACAACAACAGCAACAACAACAGAAGAAGAAGGGCGGAAAGAATGACAAGGCTAAGGATAAGAGGAAGTGTCACAGTTGTGGACAAGAGGGTCACTTGGCAAAGAACTGCAAAAGAAGAAATAATTCTTGCTTCAATTGTGGAGAGGTCAGACACTTTACTAAGGATTGACCGAGGAAACAGGGACAAGGTCAAAAGGTCAGAGCTTATGGAGGGTAGGTGCATGCTCTCGCGGCCAGTGCTCCGGATAGAGGTAGGAAAATTTCCGTGGAAGGTTTGATTTCTCTTTCCAGTCATCCTATTGGAACTCTTTTTGATTCCGGCGCTTCACATTCATTTATATCTAGTTCTGTGGTTGAATCTCTGCACCTAAATACTTGTATTGTGATGGATCCCGTAGTTGTCTCAAACCCCATTGGTGGTTCAGCTCATTTGTCTATGATTTGTCGGGGTTTGAGAATATCTGTATTAGGCGTCGAATTTGAGTGCGACGCATATGTGCTCGGTTTAATAGGCTATGGTTTGATTCTAGGAATAGATTGACCAACCATATACGGTGCCATTCTAGATTGTGAGAGGAGGGTCATTATACTTTTGACTTACCATGGGAGGACCCTTGAGATTTCTTGTGACCCACAAGGGTTTGTTATGCATAGTTTCCTAGAGTCTCTAGATGCATCTATCGATGATCTGCGATCTGTTCCTATAGTCTGAGATTATTATGATTTTTTTAATGAGGTACGGGGATTACCTCCGAGGTGCAAGATCAATTTTCGTATATATTTGGTGGACAATGCAAAGCCAGTTGCATTACCTGTACGCCATATGGCTCTAAGGGAAAGGAGAGAGCTTAGCAAGCAAGTAGGTGAGCTACTTGAGAAAGGGTTTATTAGGCGAAGCATATCTGAATGGGGTGCTCCAGTAGTATTCGCAACTAAGGCGGATGGTTCGCTTTGCTTGTGTGTGGACTATAGAGAGTTGGATAAACTCACTAAGAAGAACAGACACCCACTTCCGAGTATAAATGACTTGTTTGACCAACTTGGTTGTGCCTCGGTATTCTCTCAGTTAGACTTGGCCATGGGGTTTCATCAGTTGAAGGTGGCTGAGGACAGTATAGATAAGACTGCTTTTAGGACTCCAGATGGTTTCTTTGAATGGCTAGTTGTGCCTTTTGGGTTGGCAAATACACCTGCCTATTTTGTTGATCTGATAAGTAGGGTGTTTCGGGAGTTTCTAAATAAATTTGTCGTGGTCTTTATTGATAATATCTTGATCTTCTCAAAGAGCGAAGAAGAGCATGCCCAACATTTGAGAGAAGTTTTGAAAACTCTCCGTGCTCATCAGCTTAAGGCAAAGTTCTCCAAATGCCATTTTTAGAGAAAAGAGGTGAGATTTCTTGGGTATGTGGTTTCCAAAGATGGGATAGCAGTAGATCGCGGGATGGTAGTTGCATGTAACGAATGAGAATTTTCGACCCAGAAAATCAACATAAAATCCATGTCAATTATACAGGCATCGAACATTCCAGATCATTAATGGAAAGAAGTTAGAGGGTGAGAATAGATAAGATAGAAAATTAGAATAGATGAAGAAGAAGATCACAACAACAGAATCAGAGTAACAAGAATCTCACAGCGGAACGAATAAAATATAACATAACTTTGAAATAAAACCAGTATATTTATACAATAACAATTATCAAAGTACAACACTTACAACACAGCGGAAATAAACAACAGCTATATAATCCTGAAGCCTCCTGCTCCATCTTTCCAATTATATTTGTAAAATCCCGACTACTTGACTGTCCGTACAAAATTGGACACCCAAGAGTTTAGGGAAAACAAAAAAAATAAACTCTGGGTCAGTCATGTGACTGGTGTGAGTAAACTCTAATCACTTGGTTTAGCTTTTAAAATCCTTTTAAAAGAAATGATAATCATAAGACCGATCCACACATAAACACAGATGGTTTTTACCTTATTATAACCCAAAATATTTCTTAGGATCAATATTTTCTGATATTATAACAGTGTCTAATACAAGCACTTAGCAATCTAGCAAAACGCTTTCATCTCACGTTCTACATATCTAATATACAACTAAAAACCGAGGCACTTATTGGGTAATGGATTCCAACTATGACATGGTATGGAACCACCTTCCGATCAATGTACTCTAGAAGCGATACACTGGAGTTCAGCAAGAACATATTGTAACTCGACCACACATGACCGACCATTCATTTCACTTGAATGTTCCGAATATATTATCACCTTACGGTTGGTATACCAACATAACTGTTCCCGGGAGATACAGAATTGCAAGAAGTAACAAGTATGAATATTCTCTACATGGTGACAATATACCCTACTTGGGTGCGACTCACTTAGCCATGCTACCGGCCTGATTTCTGTCATTTCCCAGTTGATGAGGCTTGAGGTCATAACGTATCGTTTAACAGATCACTCCTTCATTTACTTTGAATCCCACATCGCCATACCCGTCAAATCACAAACTGATTTCTCCAAAAATACCACGGGTATAATCTAAGAGAAACGAATTCCTCCACCACTAACGTAAATACGTTTGAAACGATCAACTTACACGATCTACCAAATATACTCTGTCAGACATTCGTCCATTCAAGTTGTCCTGGGACTGGACAACTCGAAGGCACTATTATGTAAATCCATCTTAGGCAATTTATACCTAGGATTTACTGAACAGCCCTTGCATAACTTCGTCTTCAATTATCTTCATCATATTTGATTCGCAATGCTAATGCCATACGGGAGTGGTTTTCAATAATATATCTGATCCCGGTATCTCCGTATTGACAATGGAAATGGTCAAAATCTTTGATAGTCGGTGATTTAACTATCAAAGGAAAACATGTGTACAAACAACGATCGTATTCCCAAATGGAAATCTTACCGATCAATCATCATTTCATTTCCCATTTATCGTTTCCATATATTCATAAATTCCTTAAATTCTAAAATTAAAAAATATACGTTATTAACTTTGGAAAGCGTTTCCATTTCTGATTCACGCATCAATATCTTCCCACCTCTATCGGTCTCTAACTGTAAACTAGTAAGAGAACAACTTTCGAAGTATAAACCCCGAAGGTCGAAACCAACATCAAATCGATACCCAGAAAGCCATTCAACTCAACTAATTTCCAGTCAGTTTCTAATTTCAGTAATTCCATTTAAATTCCTAATTCAAACCCCAAATTCCTTTATAATATTTTATTTGCAAAATATTTACTTTAAATCAATATCATGTTACACCCGTGTGCAAAGCACGGGTCTAAACCTTCCAAATGTAAAATTCTCTTTTTATAAAATTCTATTCATTTCCCAAATATTTCCTTTTATATATTCATTCTATAAATATTTCTTTTTTTAATTCTATTTATTTCCTAAATAAATATTTCTTTTATAAAATCCAATTTATTTTATAAATAAATATTCCTTTTATATTTATATTTATTTCTCTAAATAAATATTTCATTTATAATATCATATTTATTTCCTATAAATATTTCATTTTCAAAATACACTTTGAAAATTCCCTTTTTACATTCCAGTATTTCTTATGGTATTTAAAATACCAATTAAACAGACCGGTGTCATCATAATCAATCATAGGTTTTATATCACATCATATATCACAATATCTGAAAACAACAGTATTATAAATATTGAGGAATCCAGTTGGATCCCTCCAACCTGTTTGCCTGCATCCACAAATGTTAAACAACATAAATAACATCGATTTCATTTTAATATGAAATATTCTGATAAACAGAATCAACATTTGATCAATGATTATATATATAACTATATTTATATTTTCAACCAATTAATTAGCAATTCGTCCAAACAATCAACACACAGCAATCAACTATCATTTATAAATTCTAAAAATATGTTATAAAAATATAACTATGCAGGGTTGGTGAGATTTACTCACATTGGTTTGCAGTTGACAAATCTTCTTTTGTTTCATTTAAAATCAAACAGATGTTTGATTTTATCATGAAATTCCACTATCTCAGTTTTCAACAACATCAGTGCCATAATGTAGATTCTATTGTTACGGTCCTAACTTGACCAGTTTCGTCAAATTCTGTTCACGTATGCAATATATATGCTTGTTACTAATTTTCTGATTCAATTTAAGTAATATAATCTTACCAATGACCATAATTAATATTAATTACCATTTTAGTATAATATATTGCGGAGTGGCCGTGCTTTACCCTCCTCGGTATCTCGTTTCTTCCCTGAATCCAAACACTGTAACCTTTAGATTGAAACTAACACATCCCGTAACCTAACTACTGACCACTATTGCCACATTATCATTCTATTCTCCCTTGTTTCAAGAATTACAATACATCAGCAAGTTTTCAAATTGCCTATTTACTCTTCTTTCTTAATCCCACCCAACGTAACTCCTTCCAGGTGAACTCAACATTGTTCTTCCCACTTTGAACAAACAGGAACCCAACTCCTGAAACATTCACAACGGCTAACCACTTGCTTCACAAATTTCTTCTTGCATCTCTGTTAAAAACTCCTGTCTTCCCCATTTATAAATTCAAAACCATCCACTATGCTTTCATTCCATCATTTATCAAATTAACATCACCGAACTGGGAGAAAATTCCTATAAAGTAAGTGTATTTATAAACTAAATTTCTAGGTAAGAAAAACGAACCGACCAAAACGTAAACAGTCTCTCCTCTTCCTCGTGCATATGCGTAGTTCGAACTTACAGTAACAATGGCCATTACCTCCATGTTTGGTCCATCTGTTCTCCCCCTTCACACCCCCATTCGCCAATCTGAATCCGGCGTCGAACTCCCCTTCAACTCTCTCGCTCCTTATACCGATCTGATCAAACTCGCACCCCCTTTCAAAACCCGTCACCAGCCTCTCATTCTCCTGTTCCAGACAATACCAAACAACATCTTCTCACCATTCAACAATACTCTAAACTGATCACACCACAAAACTCCTTTTTACATTCTCTTTATCACCATACCACAGTTGTATAACTCGACCTTTCCAATAGAAATCCGTCGAACAGGAAAAACCCGTAACTACTGAACTCGAGCGACATTGTTTCTCACTATTGACCCTCAAACTCTGCGAACACAATCCATTTCATCTCCTCAATCATATCATGAGCTCGAATTCGTGGATTAAAGCTCCTTTTCACAAATTTCGTAACCCTAGCTGACGAGGATACCTTTCAGCGAACCAATTGTATCTTGAACACAAAATTCATATGAAATTGAAGAACCAGTTGTGACGGTTGCAAATATATAAATTACGAGATTTATAGAATTTTATGTGACTTTATCTTTATTTTTCAAACATCATGTTTGCTGAAAAACAAATGGAAAAGTGACGGCTTCTTTTTCCGTTGACTGTGGGAGGAAAATGAATTAGGGTTGAGGGATGTAGGGTAGTTATACAGAGGTGGATAGTTTAAAGAGTAAGCTAAATATTTTATTTTATTAATTTATATAGTTACCATAATTCATATTTGTCTTCTAAAAATCCGTATGATTACATACGATACCCAAAAATCATAAAGATGGGTAGCAGCTACAGTTCGACATTATGGACCCAACGAAACTTGTTTCATCGAATTTCGAATCCGTTTGATCATTTTAAATTACCAAACCATTATTTAAATAAATTATTTATTATCCGTTAAAAATACGGGTCGTTACATTCTTCCTCCTTAAAATAATTTCGTCCTCGAAATTGCTGAGGTAGAAAACAAATCTATTAACTAATTAAAAATTATTTGTTTACTTCTTTAACTTCAGTTTCAACTGAACCGATTTATTTCAACTAAAATATTAATTTATTTCTACTAACGAAAATTTTCAAATATTCCAAAAAAAATTAACACCTTAAATTTTCGAAAATTTCGCGAGCACCTCCTTTGTACGGGTCAATCGGTACAACTCGCCTCTCTAAGCCTTCTCCAACCCAGCCTTGCCAAATCGGCTCATAAAAATCTCATACAATGTGAAATATAAACTTGTACCATTTAGTCGTGCATATCATTATATTTCCCTCATTTTCTTCCATTCAATTTCTGCTCAACATATATTCAATCATTCCAATTGATTTCCAACCAGTTTTATCCTCAATTCCAATCATTCGCTTATAACTAAGCCAATTTCCATTGTGGACTCGAAGTCCGTTATCCATTCCAAATTCAATCCAACTTACTCGAATTCTAATTCAATTCAATTTCCACTTAATTGACTTCAATTTAATTCCAATTTGCTTTCACAAATTTCCATTTAATTTATTTTTATTTTAAAACAATCTCTTTTGGGAGTTTTAAACAGTTTACCCTATCAAAAATCAAATATTCCCTCTCGGAATTAAAACAACTTGTTTTCTCAAAACATTTCCAAAAACAATATCTTTGGTAGTAATCCGTCACTTAGAACTCGAAAATGAACACTAATGATGTGGCCAGCATCATCAGGGTTATTTCCCAACGACCGAAGTGAGTTTAATACTATATCACTTTTCAAAACCATATTTAAACATTTCCATTTTGAAATTCATTTCAAAATATCCTGCTCAATGCTTGCCAAACAATTTAAAATCTCCCAGGATTTTAAAATTCTCATATATTTAATCCAAATCCATTTACAAACACCTTTCCAAATTTCCAGAGTTTTAATTCCAATTCTGGTTTAAATTAAGATTTAATTTATCTGATTCCAAATACTACACTTATATGGATACTGATTGGTTATTTACATAACCATTTAATTTATAATCTTACCCGATTATAATAACAACCAATATATCCAATATATTATAATCATTCCATTATAAATCCTTTATATCAAAATATAATTTGGGTAAAAAAAATTCGCTTACCCTCTTGTCAAAACATACTGTGTCAAGTGTTTAGAAACTCCTACCGATAAAGTGGATCAAACAGACTGATCAGAACTCATAAACAACTCAACCGATAAATCTCCACACTACAAAACCATTTTTATAAAATCTACAATTACTCTCTCTTGTATGTATACACTCATACTCAATCTAGGGTATTACTAACCCCATATCTACTGAGTCACGCCACAGAGCCAAGGTAATTACTTAACCTTCAGCTCTAATACCATTGTAACGAACGAGAATTTTCGACCAAGAAAATCATCATAAAATCCATGTCGACTATACAGGCATTGAACATTCCAGATCATTAATAGAAAGAAGTTAGAGGGTGAGAATAGATAAGATAGAAAATTAGAATTGAAGAAGAAGAAGATCAAAACAACAGAATCAGAGTAACACGAATCTCACAGCAGAACGAATAAAATATAACATACTTTGAAATAAAACCAGTATATGTATACAATAACATTTATCACAGTACAACACTTACAACACAGCGGAAATAAACAATAGCTATATGATCCTGAAGCCTCTTGCTCCAGCTTTCCAATTATATCTGTGAAATTCCGACTGCTTGACTGCCCACACAAAATTGGGCACCCAAGAGTTTAGGGAAAACAAAACAAAATAAACTATGGGTCAGTCATGTGACTGGTGTGAGTAAACTCTAATCACTTGGTTTAACTTTTAAAATCCTTTTAAAAGAAATGATAATCATAAGACCGATCCTCACATAAACACAGATGGGTTTTACCATATTGTAACCCAAAATATTTCTTAAGATCAATATTTTCTAATACAAGTACTAAGCAATCTAGCAAAACGCTTTCATCTCACGTTCTACATATAAAATATATAGTATAACCCTTAGGCACTTATTGGGTAATGGATTCCAACTATGACAAGGTATGGAACCACCTGCCGATCAGTATACTCTATAAGCGATACACCGGATTTCAGCAAGAACATCTTGTAACTTGGCCACACATGACCGACCATTCATTTCGCTTGAATGTTCTGAACATATTGTCACCTTACGGTTGGTATACCAACATAACCATTTCCGAGAGAAACAGAATTGAAAGAAGTAACAAATATGAATATTCTCTAGATGGTGACAATATACCCTACTTGGGTGCGACCCACTTAGCCAAGCTGCCTGCCGGATTTCTGCCATTTCCCAGTTGATGAAGCTTGAGGTCATAACGTATCATTTAATAGATTAATCCTTCATTTGCTTTGAATGCCACATCATCATACCCGTCAAATCATAAATTTATTTCCCAAAAAATACCACGGGTATAAGCTAAGAGAAACAAGTTCCTCCGTTATCAACGTAAATACGTTTGAAACGATCAACTTACGCTATTTACCAGATATACTCTGTCAGACATTCGTCCATTCAAGTTGTCCTGGGACTGGACAACTCGAAGGCACTATTGTGTAAATCCATCTTAGGCAATTTTTACCTAGGATTTACGGAACAGCCCTTGCATAACTCCGTCTTCAATTATCTTCATCATATTTGATTCGCAATGCTAATGACATACGGAGTGGTTTTCAGATAATATATCTGATCCCGGTCTCTCCGTATTTACAGCGAAAATGGTCAAAATCTTTGATAGTCGGTGATTTAACTATCAAAGGAAAACATGTGTACCAACGACGATCGTATTCCCAAATGGAAATCTTACCGATCAATCATCATTTCATTTCCCAATTTCCCATTTATCGTTTCCATATATTCATAAATTCCTTAATTTCTAAAATTAGAAAATATACGATATTAACTTTGGAAAATGTTTCCATTTCTGATTCACGCATCAATATCTTCCCACCTCTATTAGTCTCTTACTGTAAACTAGTAAGAGAACAACTTCCCAAGCATAAACCCCGAGGGCTGAAACCAACATCAGATCGTTACCCAGAAAGCCATTCAACTCAACTAATTTCCAGTCAGTTTCTAATTTCGGTAATTCCAATTAAATTCCTAATTCAAACCCCAAATTCCTTTATAATATTTTATTTGCAAAATATTTACTTTAAATTAATATCATGTTACACCCGTGTGTGAAGCACGGGTCTAAACCTTCCTAATGTAAAATTCTTTTTTTATGAAATTCTGTTCATTTCCCAAATATTTCCTTTTATAAAATTCTATTCATTTTATAAATATTTCTTTTTTTAATTCTATTTATTTCCTAAATAAATATTCCTTTTGTAAAATCCTATTTATTTTCTAAATAAATATTCCTTTTATAATTATATTTATTTCTCTAAATAAATATTTCATTTATAATATCACATTTATTTCTTATAAATATTTCATTTTCAAAATACACTTTGAAAATTCCCTTTTTACATTCCAGTATTTCTTATGGTATTTAAAATACCAATTAAACAGACCAATGACATCATAATCAATCACAGGTTTTATATCACATCATATATCACAGTATCTGAAAACAGCAGTATTATAAATATGGAGTAATCCAGTTGGATCCCTCCAACAAGTTTGCCTGCATCCACAGATGTATATTATATTGTTACGGTCCCAACTTGACCAGTTTCGTCAAATTCCGCTCACATATGCAATATATATGCTTGTTACAAATTTTTGATTCAATTTAAGTAATATAATTTTACCAACGACCATAATTAATATTAAATACCATTTTAGTATAATAGATTGCGGAGTAGTCGTGCTTTACCCTCCTCGGTATCTCGTTTCTTCCCTGAATCCAAACACTGTAACCTTTAGTTGAAGCTAACACATCCCGTAACCCAACTACTGACCACTATTGCCACATTATCATTCCATTCTTCCTTGTTTAAAATATGTCAGCAAGTTTTCAAACAGCCCACTTACTCTTCTTTCTTAATCCTACCCAACATAACTCCTTCCAGGTTGAACTCAACATTGTTCTTCCCACTTCAAACAAAGAGGAACCCAACTCCTGAGACATTCACAACGGCTAACTAATTGCTTCACAAATTTCTTCTTGCATCTCTGTTAAAAACTCTCATCTTCCCCATTTGTAAATTCGAAACCATCCACTATCCTTTCAATCCATCATTTATCAAATTAACATCATCGAACTGGGAGAAAATTCCTATAAAGTAAGCGTATTTGTAAACTAAATTTCTGGGTAAGAAAAATGAACCAACCAAAATGTAAACAGTCCTCCTCTTCCTCCTGCATATGCGCAATTCGAACTTACAGTAACAATGGCTATTATCTCCACGTTTGGTCCATCTGTTCTCCCCCTCCACACCCCCGTTCGCCAAACCGAAACCGGCATCGAACTCCCCTTCAACTCCTCTCGCTCCTTATACCGATCTGATCAAACTCGCACCCGCTTTATAAAACCCGACACCTCATTCACCTATTCCAGACAATACCGAACAACATCTTCTCATCATTCAACAATACTCCAAACTGACCACACCACAAAACTCCTCTTTACATTCTCTTCATCACCATACCACAGTTGCACAACTCGACCTTTCCAATTGAAATCCGTCGAATAGGAAAAACCTACAACTACTGAACTCGAGCGACATTGTTTCTCACCATTAACCCTCAAACTCTGCACACACAATCCATTTCATCTCCTCAATCCTATCATGAGCTCGGATTTGTGGATTAAAGCTCCTTTTCTTAAATTTTGTGAACCCTAGCTGACATGGATACTTTTCAGCGAACTAGTAGTATCTCAAAAATCCCAAAATTCATATGAAATTAAAGAACCAGTTGTGACGGTTGCAAATATGTAAATTACGAGATTTGTAGAATTTTCTATGATTTTATCTTTATTTTTCAAACTTCATGTTTGCTGAAAAACAAATGGAAAGTGACGGCTTGTTTTTCTGTTGACCGTGGGAGGAAAATGAATTAGGTTGAGGGATGTAGATTATTTATACAGAGGTGGATACCATATTGAGTAAGCTACATATTTTATTTTATTAATTTATATAGTTACCATATTTCGTATTTGTCTTCTAAAAATCCGTATGATTACATACGATACCCAAAAATTATGAAAATGGGCATGCAGCTACAGTTCGACATTACGGACCCAATAAAACTTGTTTCGTCGAATTCCGAATCCGTTTTCTCACACAACATATTTTTAAAGTTAGAGTATTGACTGTTTTTCACATTAAAATCCCGTACGGCCACATACTGACTCCAAAAATCACGAAAACTGAAATCTAACAATAATTTATTATTTCGGATCCAACAAAATTAGTTTCGTCGAAAAAGGAGGTCGTTTACAAAAATGGCTATTTTTAAAGCTCTAAATAAATCAATTTAAATATTAAATATGTTTAAAAATAATAAAATTTAATTTTAATAAATTAATATTATCATATATATTCACATAAAATATTATATAAAATGGAAATCTTGTCAACGGCAACAGGCTAATCGCCTGCTTTCGTTTCATGTGTGAGATTTCCTTTCTCCTCGTTTTTACCTAATTTCTATTTGTTTTCCATCTGTTTTATATCTGAATTCCATCTGCGCTATATCTAATTTCTATTTTTCAAATCAAAAGTCGGATCTAGATCTAAGATCTGAAGAGCGCTCGCTTCTGAATCGCGTTTCAACTTCAAGCAAAGTTTCATTTTGTCTTTGAATAATCACCTGTTTTTCATGTTTTTTTCAAACAAACCCTAGATCCAGGCTGCTGCGGATCTAAGTGCATTGGAATGAAATCAGTAGGCACTCAGATCTGTTTTCTCAAGCACCCTAGATACAAGCTGCTGCGGATCTAAGTGGTTTTGGTTGAAATCTTAAGGCGCTCAAGATTTATTATTGAATCGCGATCTAGTTCTTTATGCTGGTTGTTGTTGGAGTCGATTGGTGATTTCGGTTTCTTTTTGCACTCAGATCTGGTTTGAGATTTTTTCACCGTTTAACCCTAGTTTCCTATCTGTAAATTTCAATGATTTTCAATCGTTGATAAGCTATTTGTTTTCTTTCAACTTACTTCCACAATTCGTTAGATTGGTTTTCTCCTCAACGAGACCTTATCACCAACTCTAAACTACAATAGTCAGATACGAAGTTTCAAAAACTATTGAATATGCTTTAGTATATGAGTTTCATCTCTATCCCAATAATTTTACGCTCCTAGTATGATGCAGTCTGCATTAATCCATAAACTCTCCTTTTTCAGCTTCCAGAACGCCATTACAAGATGGTCATGGCTTGGATATCATACATAAATGCATGTGACTGATTCATTATTCACAGTATGCATAACTTTTTGTTACAGTTCTTTGTATAGTGGCTTTTGGTTATATGAAATCTGCAGGGTTTAATATCATTTTTAGAACTAAGATTGATTCACAGATGTCTGTGAATCATCAACCAGACTTAGTTTTTGGATTTGAATTTTTGGGGTTTAATTTAGCATGTTGCTGTAAGTGTAAGGACTGTTATGGGGCGGTTGTATATGTTGCGTTGGATGATGAACTGATTGCTGAGGGTAGCAATTATGGATGATTAGTATCAACAGTTTACAGGTCATGGGATTTATTATCTTTAAATGGAGAAGATGCTATCCATTTATATACATGGTGAAGTTTAAACTGCAGTTTGTATACATAAAGAAGCTAATTGGAATGTATGGGGAAATAGTTTATTTGGATATGCTTTATAGGTTTATGATGTTCTAGTCATCCAGACTTCTACGTGGAGCTGATTTGTTGGGGAATTCTATTTAGATAGATGACCGATGAAGGTCACATGCAAGAGGATTGTTTGGCTTTCGTATGGTGCTGATGCACTGTTTTTGGCTCAAGAGGAGTCGTGAGAGATGCATACAATGCACGGAAGCGGGAAGAAGGCTTCATCATAGGCTGTTTATTACTAGTTAAGTTTTTTTCTCCATGTATTTTCAGTTTTTTCTTTCTGTTTTGCTTAGTTAAGGTTAGTATGCTAACCTCTTTCTTGTATGTCTTTTTTGGTAGAAATAAAGTGAACCAATTTTCAATATATATATATATATATTCACATAGAATATAATAAAGCTCCAAAATATCTATATCCGGATTTATAACTCGATATTTCAACATCCCAGATTATATCGATATTCAATTTATATTAAAAATCTATTTATAATATAAATAAATCGTTATAAATTATAACGGAATTCCATAGTGACTTTTCGAAAATTTGATTTGATCATAAATCAAAATCTACTTGACGAAATCTCGATTTTTTTCTTCCATTAGAAAAATATAGTTCACCAGCTCCGAACATTTCTTGTTTCACAGAAATCCAGCTTAAAACGGATTCTGTATATTCAATTAAAGTTCAAATCGCCAAATTACGAACTACCACGCTGTTTCGAGCTCGATTATAATTATAATATAATTTCTACGTTCAAATGACATTTATAAATAAATTCATCATTATAATCCAATTTTAAACTGAATTAAATCTCTTATAAATAATTCAATTCACATAATATTGTGAATTCTACTATTTACGACTATTTCGGAAATAAATATATTATTCTATTATTTATATTAATTGAATATTCAATATGATTTAATTCTGGTTATTTTAAATTACCAAACCATTATTTAAATAATTAAATAAATTATTTATTATCTGTTAAAAATACGGGTCGTTACATTGCAGTTCAAGATTGGGAAATTCTGAAGAATGCAATGGAGGTGAGAAGCTTTCTTGGATTGGCGGGTTATTATGGGAAGTTCATTAAGGACTTCGCAAAGTTACCAGCTCCACTCACCAGGCTAACGAAGAAAAATTTGGTGTTTTCATAGGATATAGATTGTGATGTTGCTTTCCAACGATTGAAAAGGGCTCTGACAACAGCCCCGGTCTTGACCTTGCCTGATGGGAACAAAGTGTTTATAGTATACCCTGATGCATATGGTATGGGGTTTGGTGCGGTTCTGATGCAAGAAGGAATGGTGGTATGTTATGGGGGTAGACAACTAAGAGTTCATGAGAAGAACTACCCTACTCATGATTTCGAGCTAGCTGCCATAGTATTCACGCTTAAGATATGGCACCATTATTTGCTTGGAGAGAAGTTCGAGTTGTACACTGATCATAAATCTCTCAAGTACTTATTTTCGCAGAAGGATCTTAATTTAAGGCAATAAATGTGGATGGAGTTCCTAGCTTCTGATGATTTTGAGATTTCTTATATGCCTGGCAAGGGTAATGTGGTGGCAGATGCACTGAGTATGCAGAGGATGGCCTTAAGTCCTCTGTTTGTAAAGAGGAAAAGCTTGGAGTTCATAACAACTTTTGATTTTAGACCCTCCACTGAGCTTTTGCCTAGTTTGTTTGCATCGCTAGAGATACGACCTGCTCTTATGGATCTAATCGGAGCTTCGCAGCGAGATGATCCACTGATTTTAGACATCTTGGATAGGCTTAGTAAAGGGGAGACTTCTAGTCACCTTAATAGATATTCCATTGACGATAAAGGTTGGTTGCGACGAGATGGAAGGCGTTGTGTTCCCCAAACTGGAAGTTTGTTAAAGACAGTTCTAGAAGAAGCCCATCATTCTAAGATGACTATTCATCCAGGTGGTGATAAGATGTATAGGGATATGAAGAGGGTTTTCTTTTGGGCTAGGATGAAGAAGAATGTGGCAGAGTTTGTTTTTCAATGTTTAGTTTGTCAGCAAGTCAAAGCTGAGCAAAAGAAGCCAGGTGGTTTGCTTCATCCTTTGGAGGTTCCACAATGGAAGTGGGAGAGTGTCTCTATGGATTTCATAGATGGTTTGCTTAGATCGAAGAAAGGAAATACCATTATTTGGGTCATAGTAGATAAACTTATTAAGAATGCTTATTTCATTCCAATTAAAAGTAAGAGGACGACGGCTTGGTTAGCAGTAATTTATGTTCGTGAGATAGTCCGTATTCATAGGGTACCTTCCAGCATCGTAAGCGATCGTGACCTAATCTTCACTAGTGAATTTTGGAGGAGCTTACAAGAAGCATTAGGTACACAGTTATGTTTGAGCACCGCTTATCATCCTCAGACTGGTGGAAAGACGGAGAGGGTGAATAGAATTCTTGAGGATCATTTGAGGCTATGTATCCTAGACTTGACTTGGGAAGAGCATCTTCCTTTAGAAGAGTTTGCCTAGAACAATAGTTATCAAGCTAGCATTGGCATGGCACCCTTTGAAGCATTATACGGACGACCCTGTAGGTCACCAACTTGTTGGTGGGAATCTACAAAAAGCCTATTACTTGGACCAGATATGGTTAGAGAAACATCCCAGGAGAATGATCTTATTAGAAGACGAATGAAGACCATTCAAGATAGGTAGAAATCCTGAGTAGACAAGAGAAGGACTGACATTGAATTTGAAGTAGGAGACATGGTTTTCGTTAAAGTGTCACCTTTGAGGAATGTGGTTCACTTCGGATTTGTAGGGAAATTGGCACCAAGATTTGTAGGGCCATTTCCCATAACAGAAAGGATTTGCCAAATGGCCTATAGAGTAAAGCTACCAAAGAGATTATCCAACGTTCATGATGTTTTCCCCATTTCTCATTTACGAAAGTGCTTGCATGATACCGCGGAAGTAATTGAGCTGAGTATATTGGAAGAAGTAGAGGTGGAACGGGGGGCGACAGTCAGAAGAGTTCCTTCCGTATTCTTGGATCATAAGTTAGTAAGCTACGCAATAGAGAAGTCAAGTTGATGAATGTTCAGTGGGGTGATAACCCAGAGGATACGACTTGGGAGACCAAAGACAAGATTCGTGCTTCGTACCCTTTTCTTTTCGAGGGTATGTTCTTAACTCCTTTTCCAAAGCTTTTATTTATGTCTGTTTCTATCATTTAAAGTATGCCCTATCGATCGAATCTTCGACCTTTAGGTAGGAGTCCCATGGATGTGTGTTCACACACATTGGCACTAGATCAACTCAATCACTCACATACTGCATATGGATGTGTGTTGTAACGTCCCGCATTTTTATCGGTTTGTATTTGAATATTTAAATCAGTTTAAATATTGAATTCGTAATATAAGTGGATTTATATATTAATTAAAATGAAGCTGAACGTATAAAAATATATATTAAATATAATCGAGCCCGTAATATCACGGCGGTTCGTAATTTAATGTTCTGAACTTCAACTGAGTGTACAGGATCCGTTAATAATCGGATTTCTTCGAAATAAGAAATGTTCGAATCCATTGGACTGTATTTTTCTAATAGAAGTGAAAAATCGAGATTCCAGACTGTAAATGGTAAGTTATGTCCAAATTAAATATTCAGAAAAGCAGCGGCATAATCGTTTTTGGCCATAATGTTTATTTAAATATATTTAAATATCGGTTTTGAATTTAGACAAGATTCTTTTGAGACGCAGTGATAATTTAATTTTTAGAATTTTACTGTAATTTTTAATTAATTAAATACACAACTTTTTATTTGGAGTATTTTGCACCCTATATCAATATTTTGGGGTTTCACAATATGAGTTTACCTACTGATATTATTATATTTTTGGGATAGTGACACTTCGTTGGATACGACTGTATTTTTATTTTTGTCCGAAACGGTCCGCAAATAAATAAAATTCTATATATCGGATATCGCATAAACTTCAAAATTTGAAGGTCAGTATACATGAGTACAACAGTTTACATTTGACCGACCTATACCATGTCACTTTCAAAGTATTCGTCAAAATTAATGGATTGCACAGAGACGTGCCATCCACAAGCCTATGATTTGAAAAATCATAGCATTCGACCTTTTTTTATATAAAAGAATATATAGAATATAATAAGCCCCCATACATTTCTTCTTTCAGAAAAGAACAAACAAACAATGCATTACTCTAGGAACAAACTCACATAGCTAGTTTGAAAATTAACCTCACCTGTCTATACCTTTTGAAGACATGTGCACCATACCCTGTTTTAGCTAACCTACCTTCCCTATTCCTTGCGCGTGAAGGAAAAATGGTTGTATAAATAGACAAACTCTCCCATTCCTGAAAGCAACAAAGCCAAAACATAACCAAATGCTTCAGAAACCAAAACGCAGCATTCCTCAACTAAATCGCCATTCTTAAATCATCACAAAAAACGAAAAGCATACCCTTAAAAGAATCCGTAACTAATATATACATATATAGAAATCTCGAGTATTTCAATATGGTGGTGTCGGGTTTGCTTTGTTGAAGAAATGACTCCATGTACCAAAATGAAATAACTGCTGAAAGCAGGAGAAGGTGTGGAGGGATTTATGATCAGAAAGGTGGGAGAAGGTAGCAAGTTTCATTCAAACAGGGTATCAAAGCATGGTCAGATGTTGGTGAATGGGAGACTTTTGTGTAGTAGCTGTACGCAAGGTGAGGTGAACGGTGAGGTCTGCGCTGTGTTTGGGGCGGAAACGAAATGAGTAGAGGGTGCTTACTGGAGTGAAATTATTAACGGTGATGCGAGTGGGTCCAAAGGTGTTGGATGGCATTAGTGTTTAGATGAAATGGGTGTGGTGCAACCATGTTCAGAAGCATGAAGAAAGGAGCTGACGTAAGGGTATGGGAATTTTTTATGCATTGTGAAGGAGTTTGTGGACTAGTTCGTGAAGTAGTTACTGTGTGTAGAAGGGACGTGGCGGTGAAGTCAGTTTTATGGAAGGGTAGGAATGGATACGCCAGTACTTAAAGAAAGGAAGGCAGAGAAAATCAAAATGTGAAGGGATTAGTAGTTTGGTAGAAAGTACAGGCAGGTTATATAAAAGCACGCCTCATCTTACTTTGCATTTGATGCACTTGTACAATGACAGTACACTATCGAAAATGGAAAATGCTTCTTGTTAGAGTAGATAAACTTGGTTGTACTTCCCGTCACCATACTTCCATATGCTTGGGTAGCAAGGTAGTCCGAGGTTTTTTGCTAGTTGTCGAGACCATGAAAAGGATAAGTAATCAATGAGAGATAAGGGTATGTCTAGTCCGAGGAGGGATGATAAGATGATTTATATGCTATAGGTGGATGAAATAAATTTGGATCAAATAATGCATCATTGGAAACAAAAGCTGGAGCATATACTAGCATAAAGGAGACAAGTTGAGCATGGGTTGAAGCTGCGAAACATTTTGAGAAGGAGGGAGATATGGCGTGCTTTGTATTGCGGGTACTGGAATTAGTTCAATATTTGATTTAAGGATCCGATGGCTACGTATCATCGATGGCTACGCTACTGGAGTTGATCTGCAGTGATTTGGAGCACGTTACAGTTTAGGCAATTAGAGCGCTGGGTATAATCAACTGACACAAATCGTATTTAACGGTTAATGCGCCAAGGTGAGTAAATTCACTAACTCTGATCTATTTTAAAATATTACAATTATATTTTATTGTTATTTGAATGTTGTGTGATGGTCGTTTAGGTAGATTACAATTAAATTGGTTGAAATGTATATATCGTCGTACATATACCCATCATTGGTTGGATACTGATTCCATCGATTATAATATTCCATAATATGGAATTAGTGTTATCTGTGTTGGCTAACATCTGTGGATGCAGGAAACTGGTTGGAGGAACCCAACCGGATTCCTCAATATTTATATATACTGCTTGTTTTATATATGCACTGTTTGAACCATGCTGAATGGAAATTCAACGTTATGTTGATTTAATAAATAAACCATAACGATAAAATAACGTTGTTAACTAGGTTTAAGCATGACTGTTACGTCGAGATTTGTTATAAAGGGAATATTACAACGCATTGCAAGTTTTTACTATAACGTTAAATTAACGTTGTTAACCAAGCTTAAATGTGATTATTATATATAACACTATTCCGTAGAAAGGTTGGAAATTCACTATGTTTTTCCCCGAAGAAGTGTAGATGAATTATAATGAAATTGGAAATATTTTTCCAATGTAGATAGGGTATAATATCCAAGTGTAGAAAATGAAGAAGTGTGAAAAGGCTAATAACGGGTTTGAGAAATATCTGGTAAGATATAGAAACTTGAATAATAAGAATGAATGTTAAATAAAAAGGGTCGTGGTTGTGTGATGTTTAGTTATACATTTAAATAATGTTTTTTTTTACTTCGATAGTTAAATAACCGACCATCGAAGTGTTTTGACCATCATTGTCAATACGGAGAGACCGGTTGGATATATTATCTGAAAACCACTCCGTATAGGCATAAGCGCTGCGAATTATATTATGCTAGAGAAAATTGAAGACGGAGTGAAATGCAAGGGTCATCCTGTTCCAGAATGGTGCTTTCTGTTTGTCCAGTCCCAGGACAACTTGTATGGATGAGTGTCTGACAGAGTATACCTAACAAATCACGTATAGTTGATCTCTTAAAGGTATTACGTCTGGCGGTGGAGGAATTCGTTCCTCTTAGCTTTTTATACCCGTGTTATGTTTGGGAATCGATTAGTGAATTGACGGGTTTGACGATGTGGCATTCAAAGTGAATGGTGATCAGAAGTTCTTAAGATAGACGTAGCCTCTAGCCTCACAACCAGGAAGTAACAAAAGTTGTGCTAGGAAGCATGGCTAGTTGGGTCATTCCCAAGCAGGGTGTATTGTCACCAATCTAGAGAAAATTCATATTTTGTTCTTCTTTTTCGATTCTGTATCTTAGGATTACAGTTGGATGGCCAAATACCGTGGGTGGCAATATATTCGATACACTCAAGCTAAATGAGTGGTCAGTCACGTATGGCCGGATTGCAAGACGTTCTTGTTGAACCCTAGTGTATACTCTCTAGATTACACTGATTGGAAGGTGCTCCCATACCTTGTTTGTTGGAATCCAATCTCCAATAAGCGCTCTGCATTTTTTTGATTTTATACTATATATGTGGAGCGTGAGATGCAAGCGTTCTGCTATTTGGATATTTATTTGATTAGACATTATTATAATATCACTGGATTTTGATATCAAAATATGTTGGGTTATAGTAAGGTAAAACCCATCCATGTTTATTTGTGGGCTGGTCTTACTATTATCCTTTTGTTTCAAAAAGGATTTTCAAAGTTAAACAGTATGGTTGGAATTTACTCACACCAGTCCCGTGACTGACCCAAAGTTTATTTTGTTTGTTTTCCCTAAACTCTTGGGTGCCCAAATTTATACGGGCAGTCAAGTGTTTTAGGATTTTACAAATATACTTGGAGGAGCTAAAAGCAGAAGGCTTCACCGTTAGTATTTAGAGATTATTTCCGCTGTGATATGATGCATTGTACTCTTATAATGGTACATATATACAATATAGTTTTGTATTTCAAAGTTATGTTATATAATACATTTTATTCGTTCTGCTGTGAGTTTCGTGTTTACTCTGATTTAGTAGCAGTTGCGACCTTCTTCTTCTATTCTATTAGTTCTATCTTTCCTATCTCATCCTCTAACTTCTTTATATTAATGATCTGAATTTTCGTGCACTTTGAGTTGAATGTGTAGGATATTAATCTGCTCAAATTGGTATGGATATTCGGGCTATTACAGTCGGTATCATAGCTGAAGGTTAAGTGATTATCTTGGCTCTGTAGCGTGACTCGGTAAAGATAGGGTTAATAATACCCTAGATTGAGTATGAGTGTATATATATGAGCGTGTATTTGTAAACTAATATAAAAACTATTTTATATTGTGTTGACTGGTCAGTCGAGTGGTTTATGAATTCTGGTCGAAACAGTAATGCAAACTGTGTCGATAAGTGTTTCTAAACTCTTGAACAGAATAATTCAACACGGTATTTTTTGAAAAGAGGGTAAATGAAATAATTTTACCCAATAATATATTTTGATATGGAAAAATTATTTATATTGAAGTTATTACAATATATAGTATATTGGATGTGTTGATCGTTATTATATGATTATATAAATAACCAATCGAAATATTATATAAGTATAATATGCAAAATCAGACGAACTATATCTGAATTTAAAACCAGAATAGAAATAAAACTCTAGAAAGTTGGAAAGGCGTTGAAATTGAATTTGAATTAAATATATGGAATTTTAAGATCCTGGGTGTATTCAGAAATATTTTCCAGGCATTTGAAAAGAATATTTTGATGTAATTTCAAAATAAAGTGTTTGAAAATGAGTTTTGAAAATGATATAGTATTGAACTCACTTTGATGGCTGGGAAATAATTTCGATGATGAAACGCGGCTTTATGGGTGTTCATTTTCGAGGTTCTAAGTGACGGATTACTACCAAAGATTTTGCTTTTGAATTATTTGAGGAAACAAGTTGTCAAAAATTCAAATGTATTAAATTATATATGATTTCAAACAGATTTGAAATAAATCCCAGGAATTTGAATTTTGAAATAAAAATTCAACTTATGGAGTTAAAATGGTAAAAGTGGAACTTAAACTAAGATAAACAAATTTGGACTGAATTTGGAACAATCCAGAATGAAAATTGTAAAAGAAAAATATTGGAGATTCGAGTTATTAAAATGGATTGGTTCTTGGAAAATAAGAATCGAATTTTGAAATAAGAGATGGAGATAACTGATTTGAGAAATAAATCAGTAAATGGAAAGTCATAATAGAACTTAACAAGTTTAAGAGTTGGAATTGAGAATGGAATTGGAGTTGAAATAGAATTTGGCTTGGGTATATAAAAGGATTATGGGTTTAATGATTAATGGATTTAGATCAATTGGAATGATGGAGTATAGATTGGATTAGTAGCCAATGGGAGAAGCAGAGTGGAATGCCAGACAAAAAGGTACATATTCATATTTTATGTTGGATATGAGATTTCTATGCGTATATTGGGATAGCCACCTAGCTTGAATTTCTTTTGGATTGGAGAAGGCCCAGAGAGGAAAGTGGTAGTAGTACAAAATGAGCCGTGCAGAGGAGATGCTGGTGAAATTCTTCGGAAATTTAAGGCGTTAGAAAATTTTCAGAATTTTGAAGATGTTCGTTAATAAGAAATTAATATTTTAATTGAAATAAATCTGCTCAGTTGAAACTGAGTCAAGAAGTAAACAAAGTATTTTAATCTAGTTGAAAGGGTTCATTGCATTTCACTATCTTAGTAATTTCGGGGACGAAATTCTTTTAAGAGGGAAGGAATGTAACGTCCCACATTTTTATCGGTTTGTATTTGAATATTTAAATCATTTTAAATATTGAATTCGTAATATAAGTGGATTTATATATTAATTTAAATGAATTTGAATGTATAAATATATATATTAAATATAATCGAGCCCGTAATATCGCGGCGGTTCATAATTTAACGTTCTGAACTTCAACTAAGTGTACAGGATCCGTTAATAATCGGATTTCTTTGAAACAAGAAATGTTCGAATCCATTGGACTGTATTTTTCTAATAGAAGTGAAAAATCGAGATTCCATATTATATATGGTAAGTTATGTCCAAATTAAATATTCAAAAACGTAGCGGCATAATTGTTTTTGGCTATAACAGTTATTTAAATATCGGTTTCGAATTTAGATAAGATTCTTTAGAGACATAATGATAATTTAATTTTTAGAATTTTACTGTAATTTTTAATTAATTAAATACACAACTTTTTATTGGGAGTATTTTGCACCTTATATCAATATTTTGGGGTTTCACAATATAAGTGAACCTACCGATATTATTATATTTTTGGGATCGTGACACTTCATTGGATACGACTGTATTTTTATTTTTTTCCGAAACGGTCCGCAAATAAATAAAATTCAATATATCATATATCTCATAAACTTCAAAATTTAAAGGTCAGTATACATGCGTACAACAGTTTACATTTGACTGACCTATACCATGTCACTTTTAAAGTATTCGTCAAAATTAATGGATTGCACAGAGACGTGCCACCCATAAGTCTATGATTTGAAAAATCATAGCATTCGGCCTTTTTTTATATAAAAGAATATATATAATATAATAAACCCCCATACATTTCTTTTTTCAGAAAAGAACAAACAAACAATACATTACTCTAGGAACAAACTCACGTAGCTAGTTTGAAAATTAACCTCACCTATCTGTACGTTTTGAAGACATGCGAACCATACCCTATTTTAGCTATCCTACCTTTCCTATTCCTTGCGCGTGAAGGAAAAATGGTTGTATAAATAGAAAAACCCTCCCATTTCTGAAAGCAACAAAGCCAAAACATAACCAAATGCTTCGGAAACCAAAACGCAGCATTCCTCAACTAAATCGCCATTCTTAAATCATAAAAAAACCGAAAATCATACCCTTAAAAGAATCTGTAACCAAAATATACATATATAGAAATCTCGAATATTTCAATATGGTGCTGTCGGGTTTGCTTTGTTGAAGAAATGACTCCATGTACCAAAACGAAATGACTGCTGAAAGCAGGAGAAGGTGTGGAGGGGTTTTATGATCAGAAAGGTGGGAGAAGGTAGCAAGTTTCATTCGAACAGGGTATCAAAGCATGGTCAGTTGTTGGTGAAAAGGAGACTTTTGTGTAGAAGCTATACGCAAGGTGAGCTGAACGGTGCGGTCTGTGCTGGGTTTGGGGCGGAAACGAAATGAGTGAAGGGTGTTTACTGCAGTGAAATTATTAAAGATGATGCGAGTGGGTCCAAAGGTGTTGGATGGCAGTAGAGTTTAGATGAAATGGGTGCGGTGCAATCATGTTCAGTAGCATGAAGAAAGGAGCTGACGTAAGGGTATGGGAATTTGTGATGCATGGTGAAGGAGTTTGTGGACTGGTTCGTGAAGTAGTTGCTGTGTGTAGAAGGGACGTGGCGTTGAAGTCAGTTTTGTGGAAGGGTAGGAGTGGATACGCCAGTACTTAAAGAAAGAAAGACAGAGAAAATCAAAATGTGAATGGATAAGTAGCTAGGTAGAAAGTGCAGGCAGGTTGTATAAAAGCACGCCTCATCTTACTTTGCATTTGATGCACTTGTACAATGACAGTACACTATCGAAAATGGAAAATGCTTCTTGTTAGAGTAGGTAAACTTGGATGTACTTTCCGTCACCATACTCCCATATGCTTGGGTAGCAAGGTAGTCCGAGGTGTTTTACTAGTTGTCGAGACCATGAAAAGGATAAGTAATCAATGAGAGATAAGGGTATGTCTAGTCCGAGGAGGGATGATAAGATGATTTATATGCTATACGTGGATGTACTAAATTTGGATCAAATGATGTATCATTGGAAACAAAAGCTGGAGCATATACTAGCGGAAAGGAGACAAGTTGAGTATAGGTTGAAGCTGCGAAACGTTTTGAGAAGGAGGGAGATATGGCATGCTTTGTCATTGCGGGTTCTGGAATTGGTTCAAGATTTGATTGAAGGATCCGATGGGTTCGTATCGTCGATGGCTACGCTACTAGAGTTGATTTGTAGTGATTTGGAGCACCTTATAGTTTAGGCAATTAGAGCGTTGGATATAATCAACTGACACAAATCGTATTTAACGGTTAATGCGCCAAGGTGAGTAAATTCACTAACTTTGATCTATTTTAAAATATAATAATTATATTTTATTGTTGTTTGAATGTTGTGTGATGGTCATTTAGGTAGATTACAATTAAATTGGTTGAAATATATATATTATAATTCATGTACCCATCATTGGTTGGATACTGATTCCATCGATTATTATATTCCATAATATGGAATAAGTGTTATCTGTATTGACTAACATCTGTGGATGTAGGAAACCGGTTGGAGGAACCCAACCGTATTCCTCAATATTTATATGTACTGCTTGTTTTATATATGCACTATTTGAACCATGTTGAATGGAAATTCAACGTTATGTTGATTCAATAAATAAACAATAATGATAAAATAACGTTGTTAACCAGGTTTAAGCGTGACTGTTATGTCGAGATTTGTTATAAGGGGAATATTACAGCGCATTGCAAGTTTTTACTCTAACGATAAATTAACGCTGTTAACCAAGCTTAAACGTGATTATTATACATAACACTATTCCGTAGAAAGGTTGGAAATTCACTATATTTTTCCCCGAAGAAGTGTAAATGAATTATAATGAAATTGGAAATACTTTTCCAATGTAGATAGGGTATAATATCCAAGTGTAGAAAATAAAGAAGTGTGAAAAGGCTAATAACCGGTTTGAGAAATATCTGGTAAGATATAGAAACTTGAATAATAAGAATGAATGTTAAATAAAAAGGGCCATGGTTGTGTGATGTTTAGTTGTACATTTAAATGAATGTTTGTTTTTACTTCGATAGTTAAATAACCGACTATTGAAGTGTTTTGACCATCGTTGTCAATACGGAGAGACCGGTTGGATATATTATCTGAAAACCACTCCGTATAGGCATAAGCGCTGCAAATTATGTTATGCTGGAGAAAATTGAAGGCGGAGTGAAATGCAAGGGTCGTCCTATTCCAGAATGTTGCTTTCTGTTTGTCCAGTCCCAGGACAACTTGTATGGACGAGTGTCTGACAGAGTACACCTAACAATCACGTATAGTTGATCTCTTAAAGGTATTACGTATGGTGGCGGAGGAACTCGTTCCTCTTAGCTTTTTATACCCGTGATATGTTTGGGAATCGATTAGTGAATTAACGGGTTTGACGATGTGGCATTCAAAGTGAATGGTGATCAGATGTTATGAAGATAGACGTAGCCTCTAGCCTCACAACCAGGAAGTAACAAAAGTTGGGCTAGGCAGTATGGCTAGTTAGGTCATTCCCAAGCAGGGTGTATTGTCACCGATCTAGAGAAAAATCATATTTTGTTCTTCTTTTTCGATTCTGTATCTTCGGATTACGGTTGGATGGCCAACAACCATGGGTGGCAATATATTCGATACACTCAAGCTAAATGAGTGGTCGGTCATGTGTGGCCGGGTTGCAAGACGTTCTTGTTGAACCCCAGTGTATACCCTCTAGAGTACACTGACTGGAAGGTGCTCCCATACCTTGTCTGTTGGAATCCAACATCCAATAAGCGCTCTGCATTTTTTTGATTTTATACTATATATGTGGAGCGTGAGATGCAAGCGTTCTGCTATTTGGATATTTATTTGATTAGACATTATTATAATAACATTGGATTTTGATATTAAAATATGTTGGGTTATAGTAAGGTAAAAACCATCCATATTTATGTGTGGGCTGGTCTTACTATTATCCTTTTGTTTCAAAAAGGATTTTCAAAGTTAAACGGTATGGCTGGAATTTACTCACACCAGCCCATGACCGACCCAGATTTTATTTTGTTTGTTTTCCTTAAACTCTTGTGTGCCCAAATTTATACGGGCAGTCAAGTGTTTCACGATTTTAAAGATACACTTGGAGGAGCTAAAAGCAGAAGGCTTTACCGTTAGTATTTAGATATTATTTCCACTGTGATATGATGTATTGTAGTCTGATAATGGTATGCTTGTACGATACATTTTTGTATTTCAAAGTTATGTTATATAATACACTTTATTCGTTCCGCTGTGAGTTTCGTATTTACTCTGATTTAGTAGCAGTTATGACCTTTTTCTTCTTCTATTCTATTAGTTCTATCTTTCCTATCTCATCCTCGAACTTCTTTCTATTAATGATCTAAATTTTCATGCACTTTGAGTTGAATGTGTAAGATATTAGTCAGCTCAAATTGGTACGAATTTTCGGGCTATTACATGTGTGCATTTTTCTTCTTTTAATGGATGGAAGTGGATGTATCATCATATGGGTGTTGCATTTGGATGGATGATTGTGCACCCAATAGAACTTACATGTTATAAAAGGATTATTGCATACATGTTGGATTCACGACACTAACATACATTGCATTAAGGAGGTCGACTGAATCAGTAGACCGCCTGATCTTCGCATTAGTATTAGGACATATACACACATATTTGCATATGTTCATATAAGCATTAGAAGTCTTTTAAGGACAATGGATGCCTATGATTAGTGGATGAGTAGATGGGTGATGGATGGTAGGACATACATTCTTCTTAACTTGGAGATTTCGGGGATGAAATCCTTTGAGCAGGGGAGAATGTAATACCCCATAATTTTAACAACACTAAAGAGGACAAATTAAAGAATAATCAATTTAATATTCGGAATTAAGGGAAACGAACTGCGCCATTACTTCCGCCTCAAAATTCTAGTCAAGATAGACATTTGGTTTACGTAAAACGGACACCATATGAAGAAGTTATGAAAGTTTGAAGATCGTATACATGCAAGAAAATTATATATATATATATATATATAATTCAACAATCAAAATCTCGGTTCAAAAATCGAATTTCCGTGAGCGGGAAATCTCCCGCCCTGGGGAGTCGACCCCTCAAGGGGGCGTCAACCCATGGGTCGACGCCTCAAAGGGGGGTCGACTCCCCCCCCCCCCCCACACCCCACGTCAGATCTGGGCTGAGTTTGAATTTATGTATCTAGACTCTTTTGTTTACTTGGTTCGTTAGCTCTAGGTTATAAATAAGACCCCATTTCTCTAGTCTCACCACACCTAAACTAATGGAGGACTAGATGCTGCCGCTGCCCAGATCAAATCAAACCTATTCCTTCTTTTGCAATCAAGTTATTCAAGTGTAGATCTATGATTCAACCTCTGCTATTCTTCTTCTATCTTTCTAGATCCAAATACTGTGAGTTTAAGTTACTTTTAGATTTAAATAATTAAAAAGTAAAACATGATATGACTATAATTTGGATCTACGCCTGTGGCTGGTTGAATAATATCAGATCTGTAATAACTTGTGAACCTATGATATTCTCGCATAACTATAACTTGAACCTTAACCTTTATTATGTCTGATCTACCTTTGATTTTAGATCTAATTCACTATTTAGATCACTTTGTACTTATCATGTTGTGATTAAATTAGATATGTTGTTAGTTGGACATATAAATTATTGTTTAGATCTTATCATGCCTATTATGACATCCCTATTATTTTAGAATCAGTTCTATCATTTCATGTTCACCATATCTGTTCTTATAAGCCCATCTTGCCAATATGCCACTATATGTTTACGTAAATTTTGTTAGTATAATCATTTCTATCATCTTCCCTTCACCCTTTCCCTTTTATTTTATATAGCTAGGCTACTTTCGAGCCTAGGCATGCCGCTGAAATACGCGAACACGTTAAACGGGGAATGAGGGGAAAAACATTGAAATTGGGCATAACTTGTAAAGGGGAAATTTGGCATAACTTGAATAATGTTTATGAATATGAATTTATGGCATATAATTCATTATGAACATAATTGGGAAAAAGGGGCATGAAACCTATAACGACATAGGTAAAATTGGCTAATAATGGAATGCCTAGGATTACAATAATTAGAAATTGTAACTGTGCATAGATATGAGGTTCGATTACACTTATGGTGGAAATCTACCCGGAACCGCCCGACATATCCAGCGACCACAAGCCCGACTTATGGAAGAAGTCTGCCCGGAACCGACCGATATTTCCAGCATCCACAATTGGTAGGCTTAATGTGAGGGGTCCATCATATTATAACCATAAATGGACATGGTAATGAATTGGAATAGTTAACCTAGTTGAATCCATAGGGATTGTATGAACATGAACTTGAATAGGGGTTATGTAAACTTGGTTGAAACAGTGGGTAGCTTAAGTAAATCTGGGTAGGGTGGGTAATATTTATATATAGGCCCACAAACTTAACCAGTTGGGATTATGTAATTAAAGACACCGTTAGGTAAGCAAAACCGGTAGAAATGATGGGGTTATGTAATTAAAGACACCAATAGGTATACATAACCTGTGGAAATCCTAGTGGGGATACAAGACAAGGGGGAGCTTGTATCATCTTGTGTGTGGGACTCGTTTCAGTCAGTAACCCATAGAACAATATAATACGAGTACTCCGCCCTAGGTCGGAGTTGGGACACGCTTACTAGACTGGTTGTAAGAGATCCAAATGTGAAGGACGGTGCGGGCGGTGTAAACTGACCAAGGCATGTGCATGCATGTCCGGGCAGAAGGGGATAAGACGACCGTGACACCAGTAGATATGGTTGTGTACATCACGAAGGGTTGCCACTTTAGGAAGTGAAACCTCCTACCTTGGGGCCGGCACAGGGTATCTATGGAGTTGGGAGCCGATCGATTAGGGTAGTGGTTAGGGTACATCTAGACTCTGGTAAAGTTTATGAGCCTGTTAGGATTGGGATGCCTGTGGATTGTATGGGGTTAAAACCTCTCACCAGAAGTACGCCTAAGTCTACCATCTTATATCTGTTGGGATCATCTTATTATGGTTGTACTAGTACTAGTGTAGGGTAATCTTTAGGGAAGCGTATACACTCTATCATGTTTACCTTGTCATACCTGCCTTTTGTGGTGTTACCTTTCTTATCCGCTTTATATGCCGATCATAATACTTTTACTTATTTACTTGCTAAAAGTAACTGGACTCGCCAGACTTTATGTCTGACCCTTTTGTTTCCTCTTATTTCTTCCCCCCCAGGTTCTCAGGGAGGGAATACTCACGCTTGACCTGGATTCTGCTATCATTTTGCTGGAGCTGCTTAGATGTATTGCTCAAGCTCTTATCTTTGCTACTATGGCTATGTTTCTTTTGTGAAACCTTGCTTCTTTTATTTTGTACTCTGATATTATAAGTGCAAGACAGACGTTTTTATGATGTACTGGTTTTTATGTAATTCAGACGTATGATGTTTTGAACCACGATGCTTTATGATTAATAAAGTTTGTTTTTATTCAGCTGCTATTTTATATCTATCTTGTAATGTTTCTGTTTACCTATAACGCTTCACGAAACTTAATGCCTTCTCTTGTCATTAACGGACATGGGGTGTCACATAACGTCACAGTAGTTCGTAATACTGAGTTTTGAACTTCAATTAAATATACTGAATCCGTTTTAAGTCGGAATTCTTTGAAACAAGAACTGTTCGAATCTATTTGATAATAGTTTTCATATCAAAGAGAACAATCAAGATTTCAGTTTATAGATTGTTAGTTATGTCCAATTCAAATTTTAAAATAGTCATTATGAAATTCGTTAACAGACAATAACATTTATTAAATAAAACATAAAGGATTTTTATATAATTTGAGTATCGTTAGCCCAAAAACTGTATATATTGAGTTTAAAATATATATTGTTTTATTTTGAAGCTATGTATTATTTTATTTGGATTTGGTTATTTGATTAATCTAGTTTTAATTAATCAAAGGGAATAGTTTAACGAATAGTTGTTTAATTTAAATAAGATTTTAAAAAAGAAATTTATTATTTATTTTAGTTAATAAAAGCAGTTAACTAATTTTACGATAGTTAGTGTGAAATAAATTATTATTTAAAATTAGAGATTACTTTTATTGAAGAGAAAATGATTTAAGTAACCGAGAGTATAATGAAATATAGTTAAAATGATTAAAAGAGTTTACAATCGGGTATATATTAAACCCGAGTTTTGGGAATGAAGTTATAAAGATTTAAGCCGAAACGATAGCTTAAATGAAATGTTTACTTAACATTTGGACTAAGTAAAAAAATCAAGATATAAAAAGGATTAATATTAATATTGTTTAATAGGATTATGAAAGAGATGTGCAGTTAAAATGTCAATTTTAAATGGGAAATACTTAATAACGAGATTAACTGGAACGAATAGAATTGAAATGAGATTTTCAAAGTGGTAAATGGTCGAATGGATTATAAGTGAAATAAAATGGGTTGATGAGGAGTTAGGATAAGAAAGGAATTTGAACCTAACTGGAGATTGGCTGAGTTGAGTGATTTTCAAAGTGTTAATCTGATGTTGATTTCGGTCTTTGGGGTTTATTGTTAGGAAATGATTCTCTTACCAATTTACGGTTAGGAGCTAATGAGGGTTGAAGTACAGAAATACATGGATTAGAAATAAAAAGATATTTCCAAGGTAAAAGGGAATATAAGGTTGAAGAATGTATACTGCGATTTCCAAGTAATGGAAAGGAAAAGATTTGAGAATATAAAATAATATTTCCAATATAAAGGAAATAAAAGGAGATTGGTGAAAATATAATGATATTTTCGAAGTAAGGAGATAAGTTTTAGAATGAGTTTATTCTAAATAAATAAGTAATGATTATTGTTTTCAAACAAAGAGAACGAAAGATATTTTCGTAATGATTATATTATGAATAATAAGTTAAACTAATTTCCCAGTTTTAGATAATGAATAATGTGATGAAATGATAGTAAGTTGGATACTGTTAAGTGGTAAGATAAAAATGTTTTGAGGATATACTTATATTAATTAAGAAGTGAAAAGCTATATTCGAATTATTAAAAGATTTTGAGATTTATTAAACGAATATTTTTAATTAAAGAAGCCAAGTGATGCTGAGTAATGAACCAATAAATATATTTATATTTCATGATTGAATGTTTGTTTATTAGATAACCGACTATCAAATCTGGTCAATACGATTATTGGTACGGAAAGACCGGGATCAGATTTATATTCGAATACCATTCCGACTAGCTAATACGAAAATGTGGAAGATATCAGATGCCGATCGGACGAAAAAATCAAAGACCATAGATCTTCATAAAACAGAATAACCACTTAAAATCTCTGATTCGACCTGGAGATATACCTGGGTTCTGTCATGGTTGAAATCTGCGGATTTGCAAGGACTACTCGCTACTGATCTCTAGGGTGATACTTAGGATGTAGTAGGAGGGTACCTTCGGCTCATCCTATTCCTGGATGACTTGTATGGACAGTTGTCTAACAAAGTATTTCTTAAGAGTCACGTATATTGATTTCTACAAACATATCTCTGTTGGTTGCGAAGAAGATTCTTCTCTTAGCTTAATTCCCAGAATATTTTTGGGGACGTCAATTAGTGATTTCATGGATCTGACAATGTGGCATTCAAAATGAATGGCGATGTGATGTTCTAAAGGTGTTGTTAAACCTCCAGCCTCTTCAACTGGGAAATGACAAAAATCAGGCAAGTAGCATGGCTAAGTGGGTAGCTCCCAAGTAGGGTGTATAATCACCTATCTAGAGATAATTCATTTCCTTTTTCAATCTATTTTGATGCTGTCCCTTTTCGGAAAACGGTAGGGTAGCTCCCAACCATTGGTGATATACATTTGATATACTTAAGAGAAATGAGTGGTTAGTCATGTGTGGTCGGATTGCAAGATGTTCTTGTTGAACCCAGTGTATTCGCCTCTAGAGATACACTATCAGAAGGTGGTTCCATACCTTGTCATAGTTGGAAATCCAATCTGCAATAAGAGCCCGCGGTTTTGATTATATACTATATATGTGGAACGTGAGATGAAAGCGTTCCCCTCAATAGATATTTACCTGTGTTTAGACATTATTATAATATCAGAATAAGATATGATTTCAAAAAGAAATGGGTTGACTAAAAAATCTAGTTAGGTGATGTTTTCAAACTTAGCGAGTTTTCTCCCTTTGGTTCACCAGACTGACCCGGCGTTTTGTAAATGCTCGGGTTAGACCGGGTTGTGCAGGTTCAGGTTATCGGGTGCTGTGAAGTTCGAAGATAAGCTGGAGGAGTTCAGACGTACGATACGGATTAGTATGTATTCTGGTGTGTGTTATATATGTGGACAGATTATTATAACTATCCAGATGTGTTGATGTACTCTGATGATTGTAAGGTTTATTCTAAAGCTCTCAATAAATTTTTTCTTTCTATATTATATTTTATTCCACTGTAATGTGAGAATCTGATGTTGTTGTGTTCTTCTTCTTCTATTATAATATTTCTTTCTTTCTTATCTCACCCTCTATTTTCTTTCATTAACTATATGGTGTTTTGATACTTGAGTTCTAGCAAGTATTACGGGTTTATGTAATTCGGGCGTCGAATTCCCTGGGTCATTACATTTTTTTTTACTTCTGAATCAGTGCCATTCAATAGTTGCTTATATCCATCCATAGAGCCGCGACACTTTATGAAGCCGTATCTTCTGGTATTTGTTGAACCTATAAATATACCATAAGCTGGAGGAATTTCCGTTGTCGCTCTTGATCACTTCGAGGCTTTTCTTGGGATCCACGTAGTTCATCTAAGTAATTTCCAATATCATATAAAGATTTTAGCATTCTTCCTTGAATTTTATCCCTCACGTGTTTAGTGGCATTTTTAATTTAGCATTTACGCTTGGGTTCGGATTGATGTAGTTTGACCTGTATTGGGATTGGAGGTTTATCACATCTTGGGGCCAAAAGGGCCTTGGGCTCGCCTGGCTTTTCTCCCGATTGGGTCGGGTTGAGCTGTATAGACCAGGGGAGCACGAATGGTCCTTTCTCTAACATATAAATTCTCACTCACCTTCTTTATTCTTCATTTTCTTGTCGTCGCCCTTCTCATTAACCAAAAACCTAATTTTTAAATCACGAAGGAAACTTCCCAACTCTTCCCAGTTCATGAAACAAGCTCATAGGTAGGGTTTTGATCCTTATGTTATTCAGTTTTGATAAATTTGAATCCGAATTTAGTGACAATTTAAGTGATTTTGACCGATGTCATATCAAATCTGACTTCGCGCCTGTCGCTCCATCGCCATCGTCATTGGTGGCCTTGTCACCACCTCGAGGTGGTGGTGGAGGAGGTCTGAGATGGCACCAAGAACACTACTTTGCAAGCATCTCATCGAAGATGAGCACATGTGAGTCTTGAGTTTGTTGCTCTTAGGGCAACAGTTGAGAAGAAGAAGGAGGTGTATTCAGGAGCGGGATCGATCCAAAGTAGTATTGTGAGCATGGAAGCGGTTAGGGTGGAGAAGAAGGCATCGGTTCGGGTCAGAAAAGTTGAAATGGAATGAACACTTGAAAAATTATTAAGTGAAGGAAGTTGGATTTCAAGAAATTGATGTGGTTCTATTTGGTGCTGACCGATCCGGATGAATCTTCCTTTCTATAGTTCTATCTGATCCGCTTCCTTCTGTCCTTGAACTCCAAACCGATCTGTTAGCAATAAATACCCCGACCCAATCGCTTATGACATAGGCATCCGATCCGATCCGCTTATGACATAAACATCCGAACCGATCCGCTAATGACATAAACATCGGAACCGATCAGCTTATGACATAAACATCCAAACCGATGAAATGCAAGCATGTTTTAACCAACTTAACCAAAACTAAATATGGATTATGACTTTATGAACAGTTAGGGTAGAGCCTTCTGAACTGAGTTGTCTGGACTTGACGAGCACATGACTACTTTCCATATTGCCTTACTTCCCGTTGATTTTACATTTTCTGATTTCAGTACTGTTCACATTCGCACAATTTAGCACACACACACACGAGGCACGGGCAACTATACTCTAATTCTGTTATCTCTTGGATAGTACAACAATTATGGCCATAAGACGTTCAACCAGGCTAGCAGAGAGGAAGGAAGCCGTAGGATCATCTGAAAATATTGTTATCGAAAACATATCTTCCACTTCAGACCCGGAATAAGATAGTGAGGGTCCGGACTATGACATGGAAACTCATGAAAGTGGAGCATCATCCGAAGGTGATGTCTCTGTGGACGAAGAAGAGGAAGGAGGGGTTGGAGACAGTCGTGCTCCGGACTAGTTTGAGAATGTCAATGTTTTGGAATCGCCTGATGACTCCATTGAATCGACAGTTGATGATGCCAAACTTGCGCGAATATGTTTGAAGCATGGAATTCTTCGTAGAGACACTGAGTTGCCTGCTAGCACCGACCGACCTCATAATCCGCCTGAAGGATATAGGGCCATTAGTAGGTTGATGTGCCTTGTTGGGGGTGATACCTCCATTCTCGCCATTCGTCATCGACTTACTGAGACAAATGCGAATTGCTCCAATGCAGCTTCAGCCCAACTCCTACGCTTACCTGTACACCTTATATATTGCTTATAGGGAAATTTTGGGTACAAAGCTCACCTTCGAAGTTGTTTATTTCTTCTATAATTTCAAGCACCGGACCCAGGGCACGCCGTCCTTTGCATATTTTGAATCAGTGCCAAAAAGGAAAATCATTACCGTGTCGTTTAGTAGCAAGGTTGGTGATCCAAGACTCGATGGTTCTATATCAAACAACAGCCAAGGTGTGCCAGAAGAATGCTTAAATCAAGTAAAGATTTCGGATTTCGATTTCTAATTTCATTCACTAATGTAATTTTATTGACTGTCGTTAACTTTCAGTTACAGTTCCCAATCTGAAACAGGAAACACATTAGGTATACTTTGACCGTTTGAACCAACTACTTAATGGTGATCAAAAGTTCTTGACCATCAGAGACTGCCTAATGGATGAATACCTTCACCGCCATTGCTTAGTTGCTATTACTTGTAGCATAGACCATGGAGAAGGTCCCTATGTATATATACCCCCAGTCGAGGGGCCAATTGAAATTTTACCCGAGAAGGGAGAGAGTTCTAAAGATCCAACGATGCTTCAAAAGAGTCCTTCTCCCACTTTGACTCAAGATGATATATTAGCCAACATAACTGCCAAGGATAGAGATAAATACATCACTCTCGAGGACGCGGCTACTCCTGAAAAACTGATTTCTCCAACAGGGATATCATCAACCAAGTCCTAAGGTGACGACTCTCTTATGGATTATTCCATATATCAAGGTTTGGGGAGACTTCCCTTGCACGACACTATATATACTTCTGAAGACTTCAGAACAAATCCTCTTACTCTTACCTCAGAAGAAAACTTTACTCCCGTGAAGGCCGGTGAAACCGCACGTACAAGCCTAACTCCAGGCTCCGGTCCGTTGGGGGGAATCACCTAGGACATATGCGCTACACTTGCACTACACGTCACAACACTTGTGTTTTATACCAACATTTGATTCTAATATGTACTTATATTGTTTTCCAGGACAAATGACACATCCACGCTAAGATGTCAGGAAATTCCGCTTCAGCATGCCCAGGTTTGACTCCGATACCAAACATGATCGACATGAAAGCCGTGGCAGAGATGACATGAGACACTATGATTCCGGTCTTCCTTATTCTTCGCGCTTTCGGTCTCCCCATCGATCAAATGCTAACAAGTACAAGAGCCATCAAGATCATCGTGAAGGAGACAAACCACATCCCAAAGTTCCGACTCCTCCTAAAGAAAAACATCCTTAAGAGAAACCACCGTCGAAGAATAGTGATTCACAGGATAAACATAAAGTTTGAGAAAAGGCCGGAGAAAGGCAAAACATCCATTGTTCCTGCAAAGCGACGAAATGTTGAATTATCTTTGGCCAAGCCCGTTTCACTTAATTCCGAGAATAAGGCGAAGTTGGCTTATTTGAAGAAACAATTTCCAGATCATTATTTTGACCACATGCAATTTGTTCCTGCTCTCGAGTTGATGCCTTCGAAATGGGCGGATGATGCTAAAGCAAAAAAAGATTTAGCAGATAAGCAGTATAAGGAGATGTATAAGTATTTGCGTAATCACTCCAAGATCATTCGAGACCTGATCACTGATATAGATAATATGAAGGAAATTGCCAATTACAATGAAAGTATTTTGAAAGATACAGAGAAAGAAGTGGAGGATGCTCAGGCTTAGCTTGCTCTTGCTTGTGGAATGACAATAACTACAAAAAGCAACACGAGGAGCTACAAAAGTGTTATCACACTGTACTAGAATCTCATAGCCAGGAACACTTAGATTTGAAAAAGTAGGCTGAGGATGCAAAGTCTGAATGCGCTAAGGCGAAATCAGCTTGTGCCAGTCTTGAGCATGAGAAGGCTGAGATGGCGAAGAAAAATGCTGAGTTGGTAGCCAAGCTGATGTAGGTCGAGTCGAGGGTAGTCCTAGTTGAAGTAAATACAAATATTGCTATTAAATCTGCCGACGAGGCCCATGCATATGTATTTGCTACTAAAAAAGAATTGGATGGGTACAGCGAGCTTATGATATAATTTTTTTCCCAAGTGATCCACCATCGGGACATCGCTTGGATCGAAGACTACCCAACAACTTTGGTTTACGTATGGGATCAAATTGTTGAATGGGAGATGAAAGAGCAAAAAGTGGATTCCATTGATGAAGATAAACTTATGGAAAAATTTCTAAGGGTTGAAGGGCCGGCACGTCTGGCCGAAGGACGCAAACTCATTGCTGCTGTTACGGAAGAAGAGAAGTGCCAGGCCAAAGGAAAAGATACTATCGATGTCGGTTCCTCTTCTACTGCCCCCGAGGTTACTGAGGCGGAGGGATATGATCCTGAGAACCCAAGAATTCCCAAAACATCCTTCCTGTCCCCTATTATCGAAGAGACTTCAGAGACTCCTGCCGCTCATGTTGAGAAATCATCTGAAGGTATCTCCACTTTTTCACCTCAGGTTATTAGGGCTATCTCAACCTTCCGTCATATCGTCGGACAATCAATTGAGGAGCATCTTTTATCTCTTGAGCTAATAACCGTTACTTCTCGCCCTGTAGGTGCGAAGACAGCTGAGAAGACTGATGAGCAGCCAGAAGCAATTACTAAAGCAAAGTCTGCTGAGAAGGCGCTGGAGAAAAAGGATGAGGTTACTGGCTATGAACCTGCGGAGAAGATTGAGGGAAAAAAGGGAGATGTCACTGACAAGACTTTCCATCCATCTAGCACCGAGACTCCCAAAGATGGGGATATAATAGATGTCTTAAAAGATGATGGTGGCAATGATGGCAATGAGGGAGATGACGATGTAGTTATGACTGGAGGCTCAGGTGATGCCGATAACATGACTTTGGCTAATATGAAAGCAGAGCAAGATAAGCTCTTAAAGGCCAAAGTTGAGAAAGAAGACCCCGAAACTCTTGAACCCCTTGCGGTAGTCCCTCCTGGGTCAAAGCTAGTTGTCAAGCTTTCAAGCCGGTCTATTACTGAAGAGCTTGTTCAGAAGTCTTCTACCGATCGCATTACTTCGGTTTCAGGGAGAAAGAAGCCAAAACATATCATTTCCAAAGCTGAAAAAGAAGAAATGGATAAGCTCAAAGCTGCCAAGAAAGTAAGTCTGCTCTGAAGCCCAAATGAAAGTCGGTTTTTGATTTTCCATTGGTGCACTGTTGTTGTAGCGAGAGTGGCCCTCACATCTTTTTGTTTAATCTTCTTATATAAACATGCACTCACGTAAATGAAATAGTTTGTTTCCCACTATGCCAAACACTTGCAAGTTTGTCATTTATTTTAGTTAAGTTTGTCAACAGTCAAGGTGTTAAACACATAAGTAGCAAATAACAATCCACATCGTGATTGAGCTTTCCCCTCAGTGTATAATCCATAAACTATAATACACAGAAATCATTGCTTAAATAGACAATCGATAATAGGGGATGAAGTGTGTATGCCCCCAATCAATCTTGGATAAAGTGCCTGGCCAAGGCTTGCTTGAGATTGATTAGGTTTGACATCGGATTGCCCCCTTCCTTTCAGTGGGGCCGAGGTTTTTTCTTATTGGCGCTTATTCTAAGCACCTTTATACTCTCCTATCATACTATCAGGTTAGAGTAATTCAAGGCGGTCTCTTGTCATGGTGCACCTTCATGCCTTAGGAACGTCATCTTCCCGTCGTTTCATTTTGTCAAGCAAACGATTGTCTCGTTTGCTCCAGTTTTGATTCAACTTTCTAGTGTCTCATACTTAGATCACAATGATCACAGAGTATATAAAAAAATTATGTAGAAAAGTAAATTGCACACGAAATTTTATAGTGGTTCGGCCAAGTCGTGGCCTACGTCCACTTTATAATCTTTTGTTTATGTCAACCATACTTTTCTAGGCAAGCCGTGCATTTTTACATGGTTCATAAAACAAAAGAAAACAATTACAAATCTAAGTCAAGTATTGCCGCAAGTGTTGGGCATTCCAAGCTCTGGGAATCTCTTCACCATCCACGGTCGTTAACTTGAAAGCTCTTATATCAAGCTTCCGCTAGATGGTATATGGTCCTTCCCACTTCAAACCTAAATGAACCGGGGGTGGAAAGACATGCTTCAATACTAAGTCTCCAGGTTCAAAGGTCCAAGGACGAACCTTTCGGTCATAGCGACATGCCACTTTACGCCTGTGCCTTGAGGCACGCAAGTCCGCTCCATCTCTCTTCTCTTTGACCATATCCAAGGATTTAAGAAGAAGTGCATTATTTGTCATCGGATCGTAATACGTCACCATGCGAGAAGGAACTTTAAGCTCCATCGAAATTACCGCTTATGATCCAAAGGAGAGTGAAAAGGGGTATGACCCGTTGCCGTCTTGTAGGCTGTTCGATAAGCCCATAATGCTAATGGTAATTCGTCGACCCACATGGATTTTGCTTGTTCCAATCGTTTTTTGAGGATGGACTTCATAGTTTTGTTTATCGCCTCAACTTGACCATTTGATTGCAAGTGAGCCTTGCAGTGTACCTGTTGTCAATCTTATACTTCTGACAGAAATTTTTGAATTCTGTGCTATCGAACTGGGTTCCATTTTCAGTTATGATGGTTCTTGGTATCCCAAATCGATAGATGACATTCTTGACCACAAAGTTTATCCTCGCTTTGTCATGATCGTAGTTAGGGGTTCGGCTTCCGCCCATTTTGTGAAATAATCCACGACCACAATTGCATATTTAGCTCCTCCTTTGGCGATCGACAGGGTCCCAATGATGTCTATCCCCCACATAGTGAACGTCCATGGGCTCACCATTGATTTAAGCTGACTTGAAGGTACCTTAGGAACTTTTGCAAATTTCTGGCACTTATCGTAGCGTCATGAATAATCAGCCGCATCTTTATTTATGGTAGGCCAGAAATAGCCATATCGTAATACTTTCTTGGCCATAGTTGGGCCTCCGGTGTGGTCTCCACATTCACCCTCATGTACTTCTCTCAGTACATGTTCGATGTCGTCATGTGCTATACATCGGAGTAGGGGCATAGAAAATTCCTAGCGATAAAGAAACTCGTCTTGTAAGACATATCTTGCAGCTTTACGTATCACAACTCGTCTTTCGCTCTTTTTTGATGGGAGCATTCCGCTTTTAAGGAAGTTCTTAATTGGCGCCATCCATGACTCCCTTTCTGGTTCAGCTTCCAGTATTAGATCGACTTCCATTTGATCGAAGCTTGGTGATTCCAGTACCTCTATTGGAACCATTTCCATCTCTTCTGGATTGCAAGAGCTCGCTAACTTATCTACTCTGTCTGCTTTCTGGTTTTATATCCGTGGAATATGAGTTATGCTATAATGCTCCAAATTATCGAGTAACTCCTCTACTTTTTCAAGATAAGTGACTGGTCGAGGTCTCCTAGCTTCGAATTCCTTTCGAACTAGGCAAACAATTATTTTGGAATCACAGAAGATGTCTAACACGGTCACCCCTAATTCCTTGACAAGTTTTAGCCCGGCGATCAGGGCCTCATATTCGGAATCATTATTAGTAGCGAAGAATTCCAACTGCACGGCATAGTAAATTGATCGCTCTTCAGGAGTTATTAGAATGACTACGGTGCCAGACCTTCGATCATTTTTGGCCCCATCCGTATACAGTTTCCAAGGGCTAAGTTCTAGACTTGGCTTTGAGGAGTTAGCCTTATCATCTAACACGTCCCCTTCAAAAATGGTGAACTCTACGATGAAGTCATCGAAGGCTTGTCACCTTATCGATCTCCTTGGCTGGAAGATTAGGTCGAATTGGCTTAATTCAATGTTCCATTTAAGCAGTCTCCCAGATGCTTCAGGTCGTTGTAGAACCCGGTGGAGCAACTGATCGGTATATACCACAACTGGATGAGCTTGGAAATAATGATGGAGTTTGCGAGACGTAATCAGGGGGCTATAGGCAAGTTTTTCTATCCTTGGATAGTTACGTTCTGCTGCTACTAATTTCTTACTTACGTAATATACCATCCTCTGGATTTTGTCTTCCTCTCGAACCAAAGCTGAGCTGATGGCATGGGATGATACTGCCAAATAGATGAACAGGTTCCCATGGTCTATTGGCTTAGACAAAGCAAATCCAACAAGTTTTTGAAGGCCTCTACACAGATGGGGGTCGACTTGAAATTACCTTTCCCTTGTTTTGATTAAATCGAAGAATGGAACGCATTTGTCTGTGGCTTTAGATATGAACCTGCTTAACGCTGTAACCTTCCTTGCCAGGCTCTGAACATCTCTGATCTTTCGTGGCTCTTCAGTGTTTCTGATTGCTTCGATTTGGCTAGGATTAATCTCGATACCCCGGGAACTAACTATGAATCCAAGGAATTTTCCTGATGCAACCCCGAATGAACATTTCAAGGGGTTCAATTTCATCTCGTACCACTGTAGAATGTCGAACATCTCCTCCAAGTCTCTCGTGTGATTGGAAGATTGCTTGGACTTTACAAGCATTCCATCTACATAAACTTCCATTGTTTTCCCGATCTGATTGTAGAACATCCGGGTCGCCAAACGCTGATACGTGGCTCTGGCGTTTTTTAGTCGGAATGGCATCACCACATAACAGTACAACCCTAAGTCTGTAATGAAACTAGTGTGTTCCTGATCCGGTACATGCATAGGGATCTGGTTGTATATGAATATGCGTCCATGAAGGAGACAAGTTCGTGCCTTGCCGTTAAGTCTATCAATTGATAAATCCTAGGGAGTGGAAAACTGTCCTTTGGGCATGCTTTGTTCAAACCTGAAAAGTCGATACATGTCCGCCACTTCCCATTTGACTTCTTGACTAAGACGGGATTTGATATCCAGTCGGGATATTTTGAGTCTGCAATGAACTCGTTATTCCTTAACCTCTCTACCTCTTCTTTTAAGGCTGCTGACCTCTCCGGGCCCAACATACGCCTCTTTTGCTTCACCGGAGGATGCTTTAGGTTTAGTCTTAGTGAATGGCTCATAATCACAGGAAAGATTCCACACATGTCTGCATGGGTCCAAGCAAACACATCAAGGTTTACTTTCATAAAATCAGTTAATTCTTTCGTCCAGAAAGAATCCAAATGAGATCCAATCTTCAAGACCTTTGTCAAGTCATCACTATCGATTGGGATATCAACAGTTGCCTCGTTGGGTGTCGCCTTTCTACTTCCTCGTCCTCTCTAGGATCGATATCTTCAGGAATTTCGTTAGGCGATTTCCTAGGCGGTATTGTCTTTAGCTGCTATGCTGAGTTCTCCTCGGTAAGAGATGAAGTGTTCTTAGGTTCTGAACTCTTTCTGTTACGCAACGTTTTTAACTCTACCATATAGCAAGCCCTTCCGGTAACTTGATTGCCTCGAATCATTCCCACTCCAGCATCTGTTGGGAATTTCATTAGCAAGCACCATGGAGCGATGCAAGCCCTGAACTCCGAAAGTGTTGTCCGTACCAGGAAAGCGTTGTAAGGTGAGTGGATGTCCGTGATGACGAACTAGAGAATCCTCACTCTTCTACGCTCTCCTTCGCCTAACTCTACAGGTAGGTCTATTACTCCAATCGGGGCAGTTGAGGCTCCATTAAAGCCACGAATCCAACCTTCATATGGCTTTAAGTCCTCCATTTCCAATTTCATCTAATCGAAAGCCTTTTTCAATAGGATGTTAACAGAACTTCCATTATCCACAAGAACTTTCTTGACAATTGCAGGTCCAATAGCGGTAGTTATTACTAATGGATCAGTGCTCGGTGCTTCAACCCCAATACTTTCTCTGTCTCGTAAGACAATATCATCAGTAGTTGTCTTTTGCTTTTTTATTGATGCGGCTTCTTCAAGTTGCTACATTCCCCTGTTTCGGGATGCTTGGCTGCATTAACATACTATTCCATCGCCCTGTTACTGGACCCAGCTGGGTATGGTCCTCCAACTATGGTGTTTATAACAATACATTTTCCCTTCTGTTGAGCTGTGGGTTTAGAAGCATGTTGGTTTTGATTCGGGGCTTGTCCCCTTTGCCCCCTGTCTCTTTGAGTGACCTTGTACTCATCTAACTTTCCTTCCCGAAGCATTTTTTCAATAACGTCTCTTAAATGATGACACTCGGTAGTAGAGTGTCCGTGAGTTCCATGAACAAACAAAAGTTTCCATTTGCGAGCTCCTTCTCAGTGGAGTCTCTGGGCGGAGGCTTCATGTACTGTAAGACGTTATAAGTATCTAGATAGATGTTTTCTAGAGTGTCATTCAACGACGTGTAGCTTTCGAAAGTCTGAAATCGAGGCCTTTTTTCGGAGTTATTTGCTCGATTCTTATTCCTTTTTCCACCATTTCTATTCCGACTGTTATTTCCTTCATTTTAATTGCTGACATTTACCTCGACCTTCCCTGAATTATCATCGGACTGTTTCACTGCGACATTACTTTGAATGTCTTCTCTGGATGCTCCATCAGATTTTCTCTTTCGATTGGCGTAAATTTCCTCCCGACGCAAGTGAATATTGGCCTTTTAATTGAACGATCCCCTTGTCAACGACAGCTTTCTCGCCAAATATCCACCTAACTCCGTGTCTGGATCGACCCCATCTAGTAACGCCATCAAAATGGTTGGCTCGTGTGGGTCACTCACTTCAGTGACCGCTAGGTTAAAGCGATCTAAATGCGACTTCAGAGATTCACCAGAGGCCTACTTGATTCTAGATAATTCTTTGACACTTTTAGATTTCCAGGCGTGGAGTCGGAACTGGTTCATAAAACGTTTGCTTAGTTCTTTAAAGCTTGACACTGATCGAGGAGGAAGTCGTGTGAACCATATCAACGCAATATCCTCTAGATATATCGGGAAGGCTTTGCATTTCACTACATCAGGGGCTGCTGCAGCGTTCATATACTAGACATATCTCATCAAATGTTGTCTTGGATCAGTTCTTCCTGCTTATCGATCCATTTGTGGCAGATTGAATCGTCGGGGAATTGGAAGTCCAGGATGTCATCGGTGAATGGGGGTGTGACTACGCTCAATACCTCAGTCCTTATTAGTGTAGCGTCGACTATCGGCCATGATCTGACGCACCATCGCTTCTACCTCAGAGTTAGTCAGAGTAGGTTCGAGATCCATACTTCTATTTCTTCTAACATTTCTGGTCCCTACATCGGGTAAACTACTTTGGTTCAGAGCTGCAACTGAACTCCCCTTCCCTCTACGATCCCAGTCATTCACATGACGAGTGGGTTAGAGAAGTTGCCCTTGAGTAGGATTAATGATGTTTGGATCTCTAGGAAGGACATGAGATCCTTGCATCGGTAGTAGCATTGGTTCTCTCAAACTCGGGTCATTCGATCCCAAAACACGGGTTGCATCTTCACAGAATCCCAACGATCCAAATATTAACTGGTCCAGATTTTCGGGCCTCTCATATGGCCTTCCTTAACGCGGACGTTCTTCGTTTGAAGAGGATGAATGATCTACAGCGAGTCGATGAGCCAGGGAGAACGTTCTTTGTCTTCGAAGTTCACTTATTTCCCTGCTCATAGTTTTCATGTTTTCTCGCATAAGAACACTATCTTGTTTATGGGCCTCTAAAGCATCTCTGGTGCTGTCTAGCATATCCAAAAAGCGTGAATATTCCATGTGTGTGACGGGTGCAAAAGGAGTGGGCTGATCACTAGTCGCCGTGGCCGGCATCGGACCATCTATAGGGGCTCGAGTAGAAGTTCCAGCTTCAGCCACGTTCGGTTCGGATCAAGTCACAGCTGCACTTTCAGTTCGGATCGGAGGGGAAATATCAGTAATGCCCAGGGTCTCGGTTCGGTTCGTGGTTGCATTCTCCGTTCGGCTCGGATCGGGGATGCTCCTCCGGATTGGTTTGGTCCTGAACTCTGTCCCCGCGACCTGGTTACAACCATAACTTGTTGATCTTCATTCGCCTCGTTTTCCTGTAACACCCCACACCCGCTATGGTCACTCTCTAAGGGAATGCCATAACATCGGTGGAGTATTTTAAGTGAATATAGAACAGAAAAATTACAACAAGACAGATATAAGTAATACTTGAAAATTTCAAAACATCATTTCATTGCAGCGGAAAGTAAAACATGTTTGGTTACATCACAAAACCAAATAAGAGTCAAGTACAAAATATCCATCCTGATAAACAAAAGTACATAATCCCAATACATGAACTGATAGCCATAAAAGAAAGGGTAAGCTGAGCTCTACACCTATGGTCCAAGCTCCAAAAGAGAATAAAGCAGCCTGATCAAAGCCCACTCGTACTGGGCCCACTCTGATAACCTGAGGGTTGGGAAAAAGATAAAAACAACGGGGTCAGACATAAGTCTGAGTGAGTCCTATAACTTTAACAATACAATCGTTAAAGTAACCAGAGAAGACATAAGCTTGATATACGGTAACGTCTGGGGATGAATGGCTACACTAAGCAGCTTGGTAGGCTTAGGATAAACTAAGATAACCGTAAAGACGCATTCACCCACCCAAGGATAATTACTACACTGCACCACACCAGTCATTCCTACTTAAAGGTTGATCCCACTAAGTGTACTTAGTAATTTAGTAGTTTCGTGTACCCCTATCTGACTACATAGGTGTACCCACTACTCCCCAAGCGATCGGGTCCCCTACGTAGATACCCGTGCTGGTCCCACGATTGGGGTGTATCATTCCCCAAAGTGGCCACCTGATAATATCAACGGTGCACGGCTTTATATCTACACGATGCAACAACGACTTACCAACCAGCCCGGGTCCACACACGCATATGAAACCCGTTGGTCCTGCGTTGCCACCGCTAACCCGGTTTGGCCTCTTATAGTCAAGCCCAATATGCGTGTCCCGTCACTCGACTAGAGTCGAGCCCACAAAGATACGTTTGGGATATTGGTTGAAACGGGCCCCCACAAGCTACCACCTAAGCTTGTTATTTCTAGTGAGTCCCACTTAACCCTTTAACCATGCCCCCTTACATGTTATAAATTTTGGTTAAGTCCTTTAACCATATTCTACTTGTCATACAAGGTACCCACTAGATTTTCACATGCCACCCATGGCACTTACTTAACCCTTTAATCATGTTTAATTACATGTTCCACTTTGGTTAAGTATTCTAATCGTATTTTTCTATTGCCACCCAAGGCAACCCACTAGTCTCCTCATGCCACCCAAGGCACCCACTTAACCCCTCATGTCCCACTACATGTTAATATGGTTAAGTGTTTCTTAATTAATTAAGACCGTGATCTCCCATAAAGACCTCCCACATTAGACTGGCTTTTATGACAACTGGTTAAGCCGGTAGGGTCCGGGCAGTCTTACGTCATAACAGAGTCTAACCTCGTGTCTTTACTTTAATCACGTATTTAATTTATGGCTAAGACCTCTCACATTGGGCTGACATTTGTAGCAACTGGTTAAGCCGGTAGGGTCCGGGCAGTTTTACACTACAAATGAGTCCAACCTCGTGTCTTAGTCGATTAATTACACCTAATTAATCACCCCCATATTAATTATCCCTAATTAATATCAAGTTTTCCATAACATGGGTAGACCTAACTCAATAGGTAAATTCCCATTGGGTAGACCTAACTCAATAGGTAAATTCCCACTTATGCTTATTCAATTTATGGTATGCTTAATCATAACCATTTCACACCATTTCATTAACATGTCTATTAACCCCATCGTTTCCCCACGTACTTATGCTAACACGACATATTTCCAAGAGAAGATTCTTTCACAATTAACATGGGTTTCACTTAGCATACATTAGCATTAACATGGGTTAAAAGGTGTCCACTTACATCATGACATTAACCCAACTAGCATTACTAAATAACCCAACTTGCATGAACATACATATGTCATGTATAAAGGCAACTTGCATAAGTGTTCATAGGTTATACAAAGGTGAACTTGCATGTGTCTTAAAGGTGTAAACTTGCACAACATGTTACATGTTAACTTGCATAACATCATACACATAACTTGCATAATATTATAACATAACTTGCATATCAACATACACATAACTTACATAACATCATGCGCATAACTTGCATAACATCATACACATAACTTGCATATGAACTTGCATAACAACATGCACATAAGTTACATAACATCATACACATAAACTTGCATAACATGTTGAGCTTGCATATAAGCATACACATAACTTGCATATGAACTTGCATAACAACATGCACATAAGTTACATAACATCATATCATATGACTTGAAAACCCATTAATCCTCATGCAAAACCATAGATCTCATCATATCTCATCTACTTAATTTAGCAATTGATCATCAAAGTGATAGAAACTCACCAAAACCAAGATTAGCAAACTTATGAAGTGGAATTAGTTGCTTATGTTGAAGAAGATGTTGATTAGAGGTTGATTAGCTTGCAACTCTCTTCATTGATTTGTGGAGGCCATGATCAAGTTTCATTTTGCCATAGTTTAGTTACAAGATCTAATTATGAATGAATTAGGGTAGGGTTGGGGTCTTATTTATAGGATTAGGTAGTGTTTTAGGCCCTTAGATTAACCCTAGGTTAGATTAGGACCCTTAGATTTAGGAAATCTCTAGAACCCAGCCCTCCAAGCCAGCCTAAAACCCAACCTGGTGCACCCAGGTTCTCTGGACGCCGCGCCTATGTCGACAGGCAAGTCGACAGGCAAGTCGACACCCCTGTCGACAGGCCTGTCGACACCCCTGTCGACATGGTTAGGGCGGGAACTTTCCCGCCTGACCCCGCTTGTTCCATTCCAAAATCTAAATTTTAAATTTTTAAATCTTTTTTTAGCTTTGAATTTTCTGCAAACTTCTTTGGGCCATAACCGGGCCATACGGACTCCGATTCTCGAAAACCCGGACTCTATTTCGCGTATTTTTCCCAGACGAACGAAATGACGCAGCCCGTTTCCCCCAATTCTCACATTTGAGATTATTTATTCTGTAATTAGTGAATTTTAGCATTAACTAAAATTCGGGGTGTTACCTTCTCCCCTCCTTAAAGGATTTCGTCCCCGAAATCTCTAAGCTAAGGAGAATGCATATCCTACCATCCAAACAACCATCTACTCAATCCATCAAACACGGGCATCCATTGTCCTTAAAACAATTTCTAATGATGTATGAGCATATGCAAAAAGTGTGTGTATATGTTCCCTATCTAATGTATGAACATATGCAAACCATGATAGTGCCATGCATCCATTATGTATGCGAGAGAACCCTATCGACACATACAATATCTACATGAGTGCACAATCATTCACCAAAATGCATCATCCATATGATAACACAATCATTATACATCCATAAACATAGCTTCCTACATACAATTTTATGCAATATGCAATATGAAGTGATTGAGCCGATCTAGTGCCTAGAGTGTGTGTATATGCATCCACGAGCAACCACTAGCAAACACTTGCATCCACTTGCATCCATCAACCATAACATGTCTCAAACACATGTTTCAACCATAGGTTTACCCTATCTAAAGGTCAAAGGTACTAACGAGAGGACATACTAAGGATAAGATAAGCACAAGATATGCGATGAAGGAGAAGCAAAAGGACATACCCTCCGAAAGAAAAGGGTACCTCGAACGCATCTTTGCTTCCGTCTCCCAGGTAGCGTCGCTCTCTTCATCTCCCCATTGTACTTTGACTAGTTGAACCTCTCTGTTTCTCAACTCCCTAATCTCTGACCCAAGGATGCGGGTAGGAGCTCATCGAATAATCACATCACGCTCTACCTTACTTCTTTAAGCAAGCTTGGCTCTATCGCCTCTACGATCTTATGTAGGCCCTTCCTCACATGGAATACATCATGTACACTACTAAGTCTGTCGGGCAACCCCACCAATGGAAGTTGCTCTTCCCATGTACCTCCTAAATCCAAGATACATAGCCTCAAAAGGTCTTCTAAAATACAATTCACCCTCTCGGTCTGGCCGTCTATCTGAGGATGTTATGCGGTACTCAAACACAACTGAGTCCCTACCGCCTCTTGCAAACTTTTCCAAAACTCTTTAGTGAAGATAGGATCTCGATCGCTCACTATACTGGAAGGTACATCATGCAATCTAATAATCTCTCGAATGTAAACTGAAGCTAGCCATGGAGCAGTTCTCTTACTCTTCACGGGTATACAATGGGCGCTCTTAGTAAGCCTGTCTACTACCACCCAAATTCCCGTATTACCCTTCCTTGATTTTGGTAATCCTTCGAGACACTATCCCACTTCCTTAGCGGAACTTCCAATGGGTGAAGCAACCCACTTGGTTTCTTTTGCTCCGCTTTCATCAAGCATCTAGCGACATACTCGGCCATGCCTTCCTTCATACCGGCCAAAAAGAAAACTCGCTTCATGTCTTGGTACATCTCGTCCCCACCGGGATGAATGGTCATCCTAGAACGGTGTGCATCATCAAGAATAGTCTTCTTCAAACCCTCGTCTTGCGGTACACAAAGTCTACCGTCTCTATGCAACCACCCCTTACCACTTAGGGTGTACCTACTCAAATGGATGGACGACCCCCTCCTCATGAGCTTCTCTACTAACTCATCCAACTGTGGGTCGTCTCGCTGTGCCTCGCTAATTCGTCCCAAAAGAGTAGGCCTAACCTCCAAGGAGGCTAGCAAACCGGGTATAAAGTCAACGGAAGGTCTAAAGTCAAACATAGAAATAAACTCTAAGCTCCGTCGTTCAACGAACCATGAACTCGAGGACAACCTTTTTCTACTTAAGGCGTCCGCTACCATGTTACCCTTGCCGTGGGTGTACGCTATCTCAAACTCATAGGACGCTAAGAATCCTATTCACTTTTGCTGTCTTAAGACTATGCGCCTGGAGAGTCTCCAATACTTCTCCGAGATGTAAGGCATGCTTTTCTCCACTTCTAGAGAAATCAGGATATTCTCCCATGCAAAATCGTCACAACTATCCATCCCTCACGCAGACCACCTTAGTCGAACTCGACATCCCCCAAATGCAAGCCCCAAAGGCCTAAACCAATATCAGACAAACACCCAAGGGATACCTCCTTCGAATTCAGACGACCTACGTGAGATGATACTAGTAAAAACGGCTAAATAATTAAGCCCTTGTCCACTCTAGATATCCTCGCCAGTCTCGCTCCAAAACCACCGTTTATCCCATAACTGGCTTTGCTCATCCTATTGAGCACATACGAAAACTTATTTCGCTCCTAGAAAAGACCAAGATGTCATTTACAAAGACCATCACGAACTTATTTAGGTACTCCCTGAACACCCTTTTCATCATATGCGGGGGCATTCGTCAAACCAAATGGCATCTCCAGCCACTCATAAAAACCATCCGGAGTCCTAAAAGTAGTCTTCTCTATACTATCCTCAGTCACTCTCAACTGACGAAACCTCGTGGCTAAGTCCAACTGTGAAAATACTGAGGCGCCCACTAACTGATCAAAGAGATCATCAATCCTCGACAATGGGTGTCTATTCTTCTTTGTGAGTTTATTTAGCTCTCTTTAGCCTACACAAAGTCTGAGGGACCCATCCGCCTTTGTGGCAAAAATTACCGGAGCACCCCACTCCGATATACTTCGTCTTCTAAACCCCTTCTCAAGCAAATTGCCTACTTGCTTATGGAGTTCCCTCCTCTCACGAGGAGCTACGTGGCACACTGGCCAAGACACTGGTTTGGCATTGCCTACCAGATATATTTGGAAGTCAATCTCCCGCTCCGGAGGTAAGCCCTTCACCTCCTCAAAACACATCCGAGTATTCCCGGACCACTCATATAGATTGCAAACTCTCGACCGACGTGTCAAGCAATTCTAGATAACTTAGCATAACAGATTCCATGGGATTACAAGAGATCTCGAGAGTGTTACCCTAGCGGGTCATAAGCCTAACAACTCTCCTTCCACAATAAGAACGGCACCATTACTGGATAACCAGTCCATGCCCAAAACTAACCCATAGCCCGTGAAGCCCAAAAAGCATCACATCTAAACTCAACGCTAAGTATAGCAACTTTCAAACCCAAACACATCATGGAGCCCCAATTGGGTTTGAAACAACTAAGGGATCATCTACTAACTGGTGTCTCAGTGCAGTGACTCAACTAACAATAATGAAATAAACGAACTCGATGCGTCAAAATCAAATAACGTTTGACCCGGATAATCAAACAGAAAAACTAGACTTTCAATGGAAATAGTTCTACCTCTTTCCTGAATCGGTGAAACCGCGAGAGCCTGAGCTTGCCCCCTTGCCTGAGTTGGTGCCAAAAGAACTTGCACCTGTCCTCCTGAGGTAGATCCCGTTCTTTCCCCTTTCTTAGGGCAGTCCTTCACTAGATGTCCTGCTTCGTCACAGTGGAAGCAGCCAGCCTTCCTCTTCTTGCGACAATCCTTGCTTAGGTGACCTAGTGTCCCACAATTGAAGCACTTCTTCTTTCCCTTGCCACCGTTACCTTTCCCACCCTTGTTTTGTTGTTTCTGTAGAGGTCTCTTCTGATCTCCTTCCTTCTCGGGTGCTTTACTAGCATTGGGACCCTTCTCTTCCTCATGCATAAGTGCCATGTCCACTAGTTTCTCGAAAGTGGCCCCCATAGGGATGTGAGACATAGCCAATCCGTGCATCGGTTCGTTTAAGCCTTTAACGAACCTCAGAGCTTTCTCTTCTGGTGTGTTTACCAAGTCCATGTTGAATCTCTCTAACTGATTAAACTTGTTAACATATTCTTTCACCGACAAGTTCCCTTGCTTTAAGTTCAAGAACCTATCCACGTGCATATTTTCTTCCGCTTTTGAGAGAAACTTTGCCTCAAACCTTTGCCTGAAATCCATCCAAGAATCAATCGGGCGTTCTCCATTAGTGACCTCCCACCAGAACGAGGCCTCTCCTTCCATTAACCAAGCGGCTAACCTGACTTTCTTTCCCTCTTCCACTTCCAAGATTTCCATTAATTCTTCCGTCTCACTAAGCCAATCCCTAGCTCCCACAAAAGGTTTTCCTCCCATAGCCTTAAACTTCCTACAAGTCATAGCAAAAGTATCCGCGCGAGGAGGAGCGAGTGCAACGGGTGGAGGAGGAACATTTGCTGGACCTGCAGTGGCGGCCCTAGCCTCTAACAACCTCCTATACCATACTGGTACCGCTACACCGTCCGGAAGATAAAGATCTTCAGCCATGCTGAGACGGAAAAAGGAAAGATTCAAAACGGAGAATTCGAAAGATAAAGATATGGCTATCGGAGATTATGCTTTTCTTTCAAAAACTTTTCTCTTTAAAGACATGTTTTTGAAAATATTTCTTCCAAAAATGTTTTTAGAAAAATAGTTTTCTAAAATTTTTATCTGTTCCGGTAACCTTTGCTCTGATACCACGTGTAACACCCCACACCCGCTATGGTCACTCTCTAAGGGAATGCCATAACATCAGTGGAGTATTTTAAGTGAATATAGAACAGAAAAATTACAACAAGACAGATATAAGTAATACTTGAAAATTTCAAAACATCATTTCATTGCAGCGGAAAGTAAAACATGTTTGGTTACATCACAAAACCAAATAAGAGTCAAGTACAAAATATCCATCCTGATAAACAAAAGTACATAATCCCAATACATGAACTGATAGCCATAAAAGAAAGGGTAAGCTGAGCTCTACACCTATGGTCCAAGCTCCAAAAGAGAATAAAGCAGCCTGATCAAAGCCCACTCGTACTGGGCCCACTCTGATAACCTGAGGGTTGGGAAAAAGATAAAAACAACGGGGTCAGACATAAGTCTGAGTGAGTCCTATAACTTTAACAATACAATCGTTAAAGTAACCAGAGAAGACATAAGCTTGATATACGGTAACGTCTGGGGATGAATGGCTACACTAAGCAGCTTGGTAGGCTTAGGATAAACTAAGATAACCGTAAAGACGCATTCACCCACCCAAGGATAATTACTACACTGCACCACACCAGTCATTCCTACTTAAAGGTTGATCCCACTAAGTGTACTTAGTAATTTAGTAGTTTCGTGTACCCCTATCTGACTACATAGGTGTACCCACTACTCCCCAAGCGATCGGCTCCCCTACGTAGATACCCGTGCTGGTCCCACGATTGGGGTGTATCATTCCCCAAAGTGGCCACCTGATAATATCAACGGTGCACGGCTTTATATCTACACGATGCAACAACGACTTACCAACCAGCCCGGGTCCACACACGCATATGAAACCCGTTGGTCCCGCGTTGCCACCGCTAACCCGGTTTGGCCTCTTATAGTCAAGCCCAATATGCGTGTCCCGTCACTCGACTAGAGTCGAGCCCACAAAGATACGTTTGGGATATTGGTTGAAACGGGCCCCCACAAGCTACCACCTAAGCTTGTTATTTCTAGTGAGTCCCACTTAACCCTTTAACCATGCCCCCTTACATGTTATAAATTTTGGTTAAGTCCTTTAACCATATTCTACTTGTCATACAAGGTACCCACTAGATTTTCACATGCCACCCATGGCACTTACTTAACCCTTTAATCATGTTTAATTACATGTTCCACTTTGGTTAAGTATTCTAATCGTATTTTTCTATTGCCACCCAAGGCAACCCACTAGTCTCCTCATGCCACCCAAGGCACCCACTTAACCCCTCATGTCCCACTACATGCTAATATGGTTAAGTGTTTCTTAATTAATTAAGACCGTGATCTCCCATAAAGACCTCCCACATTAGACTGGCTTTTATGACAACTGGTTAAGCCGGTAGGGTCCGGGCAGTCTTACGTCATAACAGAGTCTAACCTCGTGTCTTTACTTTAATCACGTATTTAATTTATGGCTAAGACCTCTCACATTGGGCTGACATTTGTAGCAACTGGTTAAGCCGGTAGGGTCCGGGCAGTTTTACACTACAAATGAGTCCAACCTCGTGTCTTAGTCGATTAATTACACCTAATTAATCACCCCCATATTAATTATCCCTAATTAATATCAAGTTTTCCATAACATGGGTAGACCTAACTCAATAGGTAAATTCCTATGGGGTAGACCTAACTCAATAGGTAAATTCCCACTTATGCTTATTCAATTTATGGTATGCTTAATCATAACCATTTCACACCATTTCATTAACATGTCTATTAACCCCATCGTTTCCCCACGTACTTATGCTAACACGACATATTTCCAAGAGAAGATTCTTTCACAATTAACATGGGTTTCACTTAGCATACATTAGCATTAACATGGGTTAAAAGGTGTCCACTTACATCATGACATTAACCCAACTAGCATTACTAAATAACCCAACTTGCATGAACATACATATGTCATGTATAAAGGCAACTTGCATAAGTGTTCATAGGTTATACAAAGGTGAACTTGCATGTGTCTTAAAGGTGTGAACTTGCACAACATGTTACATGTTAACTTGCATAACATCATACACATAACTTGCATAATATTATAACATAACTTGCATATCAACATACACATAACTTACATAACATCATGCACATAACTTGCATAACATCATACACATAACTTGCATATGAACTTGCATAACAACATGCACATAAGTTACATAACATCATACACATAAACTTGCATAACATGTTGAGCTTGCATATAAGCATACACATAACTTGCATATGAACTTGCATAACAACATGCACATAAGTTACATAACATCATATCATATGACTTGAAAACCCATTAATCCTCATGCAAAACCATAGATCTCATCATATCTCATCTACTTAATTTAGCAATTGATCATCAAAGTGATAGAAACTCACCAAAACCAAGATTAGCAAACTTATGAAGTGGAATTAGTTGCTTATGTTGAAGAAGATGTTGATTAGAGGTTGATTAGCTTGCAACTCTCTTCATTGATTTGTGGAGGCCATGATCAAGTTTTATTTTGCCATAGTTTAGTTACAAGATCTAATTATGAATGAATTAGGGTAGGGTTGGGGTCTTATTTATAGGATTAGGTAGTGTTTTAGGCCCTTAGATTAACCCTATGTTAGATTAGGACCCTTAGATTTAGGAAATCTCTAGAACCCAGCCCTCCAAGCCAGCCTAAAACCCAACCTGGTGCACCCAGGTTCTCTGGACGCCGCGCCTATGTCGACAGGCAAGTCGACAGGCAAGTCGACACCCCTGTCGACAGGCCTGTCGACAGGCCTGTCGACAGCCCTGTCGACATGGTTAGGGCGGGAACTTTCCCGCCTGACCCCGCTTGTTCCATTCCAAAATCTGAATTTTAAATTTTTAAATCTGTTTTTAGCTTTGAATTTTCTGCAAACTTCTTTGGGCCATAACCGGGCCATACGGACTCCGATTCTCGAAAACCCGGACTCTATTTCGCGTATTTTTCCCAGACGAACGAAATGACGCAGCCCGTTTCCCCCAATTCTCACATCTGAGATTATTTATTCTGTAATTAGTGAATTTTAGCATTAACTAAAATTCGGGGTGTTACATTTCCCGTGCAACTTGCTACTCTTTTCCTTTTCCTTTGGTCATGATATCCAATCTTTTCGAGAGTTCACCAAGGAAAACTTCAGAAATACTGAAAAAAGTGGATTAGCTTCTTCGGATTTGAGAATCCAAATAGTAGAACGATAGCCCAAATACGGAGAATTCGACGATTCTCAGTGAAAGTAACAAAATGTTAGACCCAAAAATGGTCCTAACACCCAAACGAATGATATTTCGAAGAAAATTAGAAAGAAAAACAATAAGAACACACGATTTATAGTGGTTGCGCGTTAAAGAGCCTACGTCCACTTTATACTTTGTTGATTGATGATACGAATACAAATACAATACTGAAATTCACTCAATCTCCCTTATACAATTGATAATCTCTCTTGATTTTTGTGAAATGCCCTTCAAGAGTTTGATTGTAATCCGAATAAACAAGAAAATTCGGTAGTGTAGGAGTTTGAGTGATTAATTTGCCAAAAGATCCCTTCAAATGGTGCTTTGTGGGGGTATTTATAGGTAGAAACTTAATCCGGTTTGGTGCCACGTGGAGTTCATCTCGTTCGTTTCGGGTTCGGATGCCTGGAGATGATGACAACACATCAGAGATCGTGGGATGATGGAAAGGAAACCGCTCCGAATCTTCAGGAGAACATGGAGTGGACGCTGCAGTTTGGTCATTGGGTCAGACCGGTTAGGTCGGAACGGTATTGGCGGGCCGATATGAACCGAAGTGAGAAGCTTGAAGCTGAATCGCTGGTTCCTTTATATACACGAAGAGGTTTGGCCAGAGACTTCCGATCCAATCCGAATACTTTTTTCTGCAATCCCTGTCCTCGAATGCATTCAATTGTTAGCACTTAGGCTTTGTATAGTCCGATCGCAAAAGCCAGCTAACGCCATCTTTGCAGCTACTAGTTCCCCATCTCCTAGGCTTTATCCCTATGATCACATCCATCTTCGACCATTGGCAATATAATCCCCCAAATCATTCCGTTGACATCTTCATAGCTATTTGTTGTTGGTATATATGGAAAGAGCGCAACGCAGTAGTTTTTGGCAATCCTTGGAGCTTTTACACGGGCCTCTGTAGACACATCACACACTTGTTTTATGCTTATTCAGGTACGACAAACTCGACCCCATTCAGACTCACCCTCCCTGGAGGGACGCATCATGAGGAATCGCAAGGAAGCACAAATGTTGATTGGTTCACTAGAAGGCACTTCTGATCGTCTTTAGGTTTGCTGGGTTATTTCTGTCTCTTTTATGTATATATTTATGTACTTTAATCCTGAACTACTTATTTTGGCTACCAATCAAGCTTGTTGATCGGATATGTTTATTATCTATGCTTTATACTCGGCTGTGCAGTGCAACGCTGCATATCCGTTTCCTTTTAAAAAAAACAACATAAAATGGTTTGTTATTTCATTTTCTAGGATGCTGGAAATGGCAAATGAACCGCAGAAGGTATGGGTGGGCATAAACTGAACCGCAATGCGGAAACCACCAGGACCGGACCGCAAAACGGTGCGGAAAACCGCACCAGATTCTCTCTCTAACGCAAACAGCCCAAACCGAACCGACTCACAACGATACAGTTCGGTTGAGGTTTGAACTGTTACCAAACCATATTAAACCGAACCGAACCGAATAGTTACTCCGGTAATGTTATGATAAAAAATAAACAAATTTCTATCTAACTTTTTATTTTAACGATATATATTCTATTTTCAGCGTATGTTGTAGTTATATCAATTCAAGATAACACTATGTGTTTTAACCTTTGGGTGATATAAATAACATCATACAATCGTAAATTGATTGTTGATGGAAGTAATTCTCTTGTTTCATATTTAATACGGACTCAAACCGAACCGAACCAAAACCAGACCGTATTACATCGAAATCGAACCGAAACCAAACCGTTTGAACAATTACTATAATGACTTGTATTTTTGAAATACCGTTTGATGTGGTGCGAAAGCGGTTTGAACTCCAAATCGCACCGCACCGAATCGAACCGCGCACACCCGTATTAGAAGGGCCAAAATTCGTTTTGTGAACCCAAATGGTGCGAGACGCTTGCAAATTTTTTTATTCTTTAATAATTAGACAAAGACCATCTACTCGAAGTGACGTTATACAGTTATTCATCGTGCCCAGAATTAAAGATACTGTAATGAACGCAGTACAACATTTGCGGCTCCATTTATTAATGAAAAATATTAAAATTATTACCAAGCAGGCAAGCAATTCTTAATTGGACTATGCTAGAGGGCCCGAAGGATTTTTTGTCAAAATATGCGGATCTTTGTTTGAAGGGCTAAAAATAAGGGAGGACTCCTGAAAAATAGGGGAGAGTGCAAATCATGCGGTGGAAAATGTTTTTGTCACTTTCCCTGACCTATTTTTCGGGCCTTCAAGCATTTTCGTTCTTAATTCCTCCTTTCGAATCTTCAAGTAACTACACACGCTTAAAACCCACTGCACATACCAGACTTTCTTTAAAAACTTCAATAAACTATTCCTTTCTCCTTTGATCCCAAATCCAAATCTTATCGGATCCAAAAAAAAAAATGCTTCAATGCATTGCCTGCTCCAAAGAGCTATCCACCAACCGCTCTTCAGCCGTCATGTGTACTCCCGACGACGACGATGCCGCCGCCGTTACCCCTAACACCCGTCAAGCCCTCAAATCCCTGACCTCCCAAGTAATTGGCTACTAATCACTTTCCAGTAATCTGATTATCGTCCTAACGCATTATCTCAGTCGCTTAAAAATGTTGTGCAGATAAAAGACATGGCAGTGAAGGCATCCGGAGCTTACAAGCATTGCGGCAAGCCATGCGCAAGATCCGATACCAAGTACGCCAATACCGACTCGCCTGTATCGAAGTCCGATCGGTTTCAGTATTCTTACAAGAGAGCAGGAGATTACAGTTTGTGCTCGACGCCTAGGTTTTTACTGAGAGGTCTATCGAGCGGTGACGCTACTCCGGTCTCGACGAGCGAGGTGATCGAGGAGGAAATGGGGGGATGCGATGGTAAGGAATGGGTTGCGCAGGTGGAGCCGGGTGTTCTGATTACGTTCGTTTCGGTATCGGATGGTGGGAATGAGTTAAAGAGGATCCGGTTCAGGTAGCATTCTGAATTCGGTTAGTTTTTTTCTGGTTTCTGTCAACTATTTGCTAGGCACCATTTTGAATTCAGTTAGAATTTTGTGCTCTGTCGTCTCTTTTGCTAGGAGCGGTAACCTTACCTGCTGGCAGTGGCCTTACTTTTCAAAATTGAAAATCTACACGGTAAGAACAAATTATTTGAATCCCCGTTAACAGGAAAAGTAGCCCTTTAACCATTATTTTTTTCGAAGTTTGTGTTTGTTATTCTCCATAGTTACCTCAAATATAATTTGGTTTTAATTTCCAAGCGTAATTTCTGGAAAGTTGAAGGGGTTAGCGTTAAGTTGCACTTAAGTGGGGTCATTTTGTACACTCGAAGTTTGTATCAGCAATTAAAGAAATTAATGGCTGCATAGCAAGTTGGCTAAAAATAGGGAGGCACGGATCTCAGTAATATCCCATGCGATTGATTTTTCACAGCTCGAAAGGTTCATCTCGTCTTTTCTTTCATTGCTTTCGAGAAAATTTTCATTTGATGAAGCAAGAATCGTACCACTTGTTTTATGTTTGTCTCGAGGACAACAGCGCTCGAAAAAACATAAATTCAGCCTGTCCAACAGAATAATGTTCTTTGAAAGTCACTGGAATAGTAGTTGCCTTGCTATTTTTATTTGGTATGAATAACAAATACTGGATAAATGCAATACAGTGAAGTTGTATTATGTCATTACTCATTTTCCACCATAAAGGTGTTGTTTATACCATGAACATAATTACTTCGTGCTCTCTTAATGGTGCAATTTTATTGCAATGCTAAATTAATTTTTATAATTTCTAGTACAAACTAAAAGCCCTGCGTGAACAACAGAAAATAATTAGTACAGAGGACACGCCATGCATAAAAGACAAAATTACCAGTACAATCAATATGTGATCTATACATGATAGGCAACTTTAGAAGTGAAACACGCTTTAGTTACTGACACAACGGTATTAACTCTATAGTTGCTTTGCGTATGGAATGCAAGAGCGTGCAGAATTTTTTTTGGCAAATTCTATTGCAACCCACATTTTTAGGTAGTAGCCCCCCAAAAAAAGAAAAAAACCGTATACCCCTAAAATTAGTAAGTAGCCCCCCATTTTTTCCAAAGTTGCCCCTCTTCTCACATTTCTTTCATTTCTCGTTCCAAAAAGAAAAAAGAAAAAGAAAAAAAGCCGAATACCATTTCAATGCAAATCATAGGATCCATCGCACATCATTTCCGAATTACAAGATCGGATTCAACAGAGAAGTAGAGAGAGAAGGTATGCTCCATTTTTGCAAATCAGCGTGGAATTCATGAAGATCACGTACAGAGAGTACGTCGTTTAATTCATAACCACGTTAACAGTACTCGTGGTTTACACATTTTCCACGCGATTTCCTTACGTGGTTCATATTGTTTCCTAGGACTTTGCATACGTGGTTTCATTCAAATTCACTCAAATCGTACTGCATCGACTGTACTTGAAAAAAAAACTCAAATCTAATTTTTTTTCTTCATTTACCTGCTGTGATTGTGATGAAGAATCATCTTCTCCTTCAAAATCTATTATATTCTTGTTTGCAAATCAATTTTTCCTTGAGTGATTTGAAATCTAGGGTTTTGAAGCTAAGGTGTTTTAACTGACAGAAATTATTACGTTGTACTGAGTTTAGGTGAGAAGATAACTCCTTAAGGGCACTTTAGTTATTAAAACTTCAATTTTTTAAGGGGGGCTACTAACTAAAAACAAGGATTGAAATAGAATTTGCCGTTTTTTTTTCAATAAAAATATTATTGGTTCAAATAATCAGTAACTAAATTTGCATATTGTATTGATCATTTTAATTTGATAAAATACCTTTATGTGACCCATGTGTGGGTAAAAAAGATATTGAAAATATTGCGTTTCAAACAACCAACAACAACAAAACCATTATTCCAAAACAAGTTGAGGTTGAATAGAGATAAATCCAAAACCAAATGACAAAGTCAATTTAAGATAACAATAGTAATTAAAAATTTAGAAGTGAAAATAGAAATAAAGATAAAAATAAATAAAGTAAAATAATTAAACAAGTAATGATAGTAATAATAGTAAATAAGTAACCAAGATACTACTACTACTACTAATAGTGGTACCAATAGTAATAGATCCTGAACACCAACATTATACGTTATGCCCCTGTTCACTAGTCTTATAATCAACTTATAACACTCTCTTTAAACTAATCTGAAGCTCATATTTCTGGTACATAGATCGTTAACTTTCACGCGCTTCTATCTGACACCAGCTCTTCGAATATATTTCAATTTCACAGGTTCCTTTTTGCTACATCATATGTCATTTTTGGTCGATCTCTACACTTTTCTTTTACCATTTCAGATATCTATAAGTCCAACGCGTATAGATGCATCGAGAGACCTCCATTCGGGATATCCAAATCATCGTAAACGATGTTGGACTAGCTTCTCTTCAATTATTGCAACTCCAAGTTTGTCACTTATATCATCATTTCTAATTAGGTCTCGTCTTGTATGCCACAACTCCATTGCGACAAACAACAAAATTTTAAACCAAAATTATGTTTCAGATATAACTACTAATTGTATTTATACAAGTGCATCATTAAATTACTCTGAATGGAAATATAAGCTACAAATAAAGTCTTTTTAATATTTTGGTAGATTAAGCATTATCTATAAGTTTCCAACGGAAATTTGTATTAAATCACAAAAAATGATCGAGTCAGAAAAACTATTATTTATGAGACTAATTAGAGTCATGGTTGTTTTTAAAATTAAGAGAAAAGAATCTAAAATATTTTAGATATGCTTATGATGATGAACAATCAAAATCATTTTCTGCAGGATTCAGTATTTGTTATTTTTATTTTGTGAAATACTGATATACAAAATGTCCAATTTGAAGCAACTCCAAATTTTTTAAACTCATTATTATAAAAATATATGCAATTAAAGTTAAAACTGGTAGAATGCAAGATTATAAAGGAAACATAATTGTTTTATAAACTATCTCAACATTTTAGAATCTATTTCATGAAATATCTATCAAGATGTAATGATGAACTGCGAACATATAGTTTAGAAGCTTTTGAAATTTCTATTTTCAAGTACTAAAAAGCATGCATATCATTTAAATTTAAAACATCATGGACAAAGCTCAAAAAATGCTGTAAAAAATAGTTTCGTGTAAGGCAATCATTGTTCATGAAGATATAGACCTAAATAACTAGAGTATTAAAATATACATAGACAAAAACCATAAGGAATATATATTTTACAAAAAGTGTCTAAAAGTGTTTATGGGATTGGGAACTAAAAATAATAATTGAAAATATAGAAAAAGAAAACATATAGTTATTTTTGTAAAACGAGATTTGATTTGAAATTCGATTTTATTCTAACACCAATGTTTAAGGCAAACTACAAAGAAACTTTTTTTGTTAAGATCCGAATTTGAACAAACGACCTTCTATGTATATCAAGTTTTTACACAAAAGCATAAGGCCATTTTGAGAATGTTAGAATTCACATACAATAAAAGTAGGATATCATTACTATCATGAGAGATATCTTTTATATGTAAGATTGATGTATAGTTTCTTTTGTTTTACTTCTTTTACTAATGGAAAAACAAAAATAATGGCATAATTTCTTATTTCAAATGTTATTGTATTAGAAACCCATCATTTAGCATATTTGTAAAGTATCATACTTGGCCAATAATGTGTTGGTCTTTTTTTTTTTTTTCTTCCTTTATTGTTCTCTTTCCACCCGAAAGTATTTTCGTCCATTTCCAAACCAACATGTCTTCATCCATTGCTTTTCCACTGTTTTACCCCTTCCTACATGTCTTTTCTGCTATCTGATACAATCCGTTAGGTATAACTTACCCCTAAAAGCTAGTTTGCAAGAGAAGAATGTGTAATGAGTTATATACAAGTTCATACATTTATATCGTATGACATGAGCATAATATTCTGCCATTCTTCGAAAGCCCAACGTCCAAGTCAACCCACTCTATCGAAACTAATCCGACGGTTGCACTATATGAATGACGTCACTCATCTATCAGTATTTCAATCTAGCCTATATGTTGTTCCTCTCGTGACTTGGACTTTCATCGCTGGTTCTGAATGAAAGTATTAAATGATACGATTATTAAGTAAATTTTATCTTTAAAAGCTAGCTTGTAAAGGGAGGGTGTCTAATAAGTTATATACGAGTATATATATCCCATATCAATTGATGTGTGACATATCACTATCCCATCCCTCTTCATTGCATCTTCATCGTTTGATTCCTCTCCTTCCATCACATTTTAGCCCTATGATCACTCTTAGGGGCAAATCTATATTTAGTCCTCAAGGAGCAGCTGACCCTATATCGAAAGTATTAATAGTATTTTGCATATAGTTAGTAAAATTATGCTTAGCAAGTATGTTTATTTACATTATATCCCCTCGTCAAGTTTTGATCCTCGTTGACTTGATGGCTAGATCTGCCCCTGACCACTCTTCTTCCATTGAATGTTCACGGCCTAACGTCCGATCATTGCTGCTTATCGTGCAAAGGATTATTATGGGAGGACCGATGATGTTGTCATTTTGGGGGACCAGACTGTAAATAATAGATTTATGTGTGAGGTTTGGAAACTAGAGGTCATACGAAGGATTTGAGTGGTAAGGGAATTGTAGAGAAAATGGAAAGTGAGTTGATGGAGGGAGAATGGTCGTGTAAGATGAGATGATCAGTGTACAGTTAGGAGGCTTGATTGCTGAAAGTGTTGTGGACAAAGGGTTGTCTTGTGTGTTTTTTAAGAGGTTGGTTAAACAGATTTGATCTTCAAATTTTCAAGTTGCATTTTGGATGACATATAAATTAGGGTAAATTGACACGATTAATCCAAAGTTTCATATGTCTTCCTATATTAATTCAGAATTTGGATTATTTTTAGTTAATCCCAAGTTTGGGGGTCCCCTCTCATATTGATTCCATTAATCTTTTAAACTCTTTAGCCGGTAATATCTTCAACTGTTCCTTCTTCCCATTTCTGCTTTAAAAACACCGCAAAAACTTTTAATTCCATTTTTATATCCATTTTTTCAATTTAATTCCACTCCATCCCCTTCCTTACCTTCTTGTACGATGCCTTCAACTAACTACACAAAAATCAATCATCCACAAAAAACTCACCACCTCTTTTCTTCCTTTCTAACAATCTAAACAAAAGATAAAGAAAATCAAACATTCGCGATTTGGACAGCTTCAATCTCGGCGATTCACTCAATTTTCTCTTTCTTTACTTAAGCCCAGTATCCTTAGATCCAAATTAAAAATCAAGACATCGAATTCATGAATCTTTGCACTATCTTCTCCTATCCTCAGCATCACCACGTTCATAAAGCTCTCATTTTAGTAGGAAGAAATCCGAAAAAGTAGAAAGATGTTTCGTCAAGTATTTTGTCTAAAAACAACGGGATTAAAGTCGAGACTGTAATTGTGGACATTTCAGGCGATTTGGTGGAAGGTGTCGAAAGGATTAAGGATGCTATCAAAGGAAAATATGTGGGTATTTTGGTTAATAATGGGAATAGATGTCAGTGCCAGGTACCCTTGTATGTAGCCACAAAAATGGCATCAATCAGAAGATTGTCACTCATGGTAGTATGGTACCATCATCGGACACCTACGCCAAAGCCACCTTTAGATGGATGGGCTATGAACCCATATGCATTCCTTATTGGCGACACTCTGCTGTTTGGTGCCTGCTCTCCCTTCTCCCCAAATCAGCTATTGATAGTTGGCGCATCGGTTTCTGCCTTGGTATCCGCAAAAAGGGGCAGCTCAAGGATGCCAAGAAGAAGGATCTGTAGATTTGCTCTCGATTCCAAGAGTATTGTGCAAGAATAGAAGATACAAATTAAATGGAAACTAATAGTTGTGCTGATTTGACTGTGTTATGGTTTGTGTAATCGTAGAGGAGGTGATAGAATTTGTGAACTGCAGAAATGGAAAGAAGAATGATTGATTTGGGAAAGTTTACCTGCTAAACAAGTTAATAGGTAGACGAGATCAATATGGGAAGAGACCCCAATACTTGGGATTAACCAAAAGTAACTCAAACTTGAGATTAACATTGAAAGACACGTGAAACTTGGATTAATCGTGTCAATTTATCCTTTAAATTAAGGTGCAACATATGTTATTTTCGATTGTAATCCAGTGTATTTCAGTATGGTTTGAGACGTTAGTTCATATATGTTTTATAATGCAAAACCAATCGTGTAACTTTGTGAGATGAAGTATTTACAAGGTTGTTTCAAGTTATTGATCTTCTTTTTAATCTTATAAAAGTTCAATGTCATATTAGATGTTGGATTTGGTATGAGGTTTGGCATAGGGCTGTCAATGGATGCTTTCAGATACGGATAGTGTCATATCCTTATTCGTATCCGAAATTATTTTCGGATATCGGATATCCGTATCCGTTTAATTTTCAGATATGGACGGATATCGGATATTTATCCGCTCTGCCTGTAATTAATAAATTTAAGAGTATAAAAAAAAAAGTTTGGATCAACATAAAATAATTTTTATATTAATGTTTATAAAAAAACAAATAAATAAAGAAGTATAATGAGGAAACATTGTTTTATACTAATATTCTTAAGCATATCCAAAATTATTCCAAAATTAAACACTAAAACTACCATTTTTCACTAAAAGTAGACAAAAAAATATATCATAGTAACATTCAACAGTTACAAAATAATTATTAACTCTATTTTTCTGTTTTAACTTATATATATTACATCAATCAGCCGGACGGATATTTTTCGAATACGGATATCACTATAACTATATCCGTGTCCGCTTTTCGGATAATGCCCGATAACAAATATTTCTGATACGGGTTCGGACGGATATCAAATTTTCCTGGTATTCATTAACAATCCTAGGTTGGCAAATTAGGCGATGAACCGAATCATATAATCCAAATCATATGGAAAGGAATTAAACAAACGTAGTTAAACTCGTAACCAAAATATTAGGATGATGCGATTCTGATAAAAGAAGGGCAAATGTCTTAGTGAGTGGAGCTAGTTTAAGAATGTTTTCAACCGCTTGATGTCTGGTTGATTTTGAGAATGGCCCCACTTATGTCATTCTTCTTCTTTGAATTTGAATTAGAGTTTGTTGTTGAGATTCTTCATTTGAATTGTCTAAAGACCATAATAAGATCTATAATCAATCTTGGTTACTTTTGGGAACTGTATTTGGACAACTTAGAAAATTAAGTACAAACATAATCCACTTTCCGTCAAATATTAATGTTGTTGAAAGTAGCTATGTTGCTATTTAAAATGGCCAAATCTATTTGCACCTCATATTTTGCCTTTCACACTCCGTTGTTTACACAAAAAACATTTCATCCCACCTTTTGTTTTTCACACCCCAAAAGTTACCATGACATCCCTTCAATTTATATTTTTACAAACAAATAACTGTACGTTATCAGTGAAAAACAGTAAAAAAGATAGATCCAGAAACAACAAAGCAATAGTCCATATTTATTTATTTAATTCGTTTTGCAATTTAAAAAAAGTTATATTTTAGTTGAATTTAAAAATAATTGAAATATATATTACACTAGAAATCATAAAATCAAACAAAGTTAAGAAAAAACATAGAAGTTGAAAAGGAGTAAATTTAAAATAAAGCACCATTTTCTTGTAAAATACATTACTTTCTTCATCGAAATCATTTGTCTTTTCAAAATATATTAGTATCATTGTATTTTTTTATAATTAAAGTAACGGAATGGAAAAGTAATTAAGATAACTTGAATAATATACAAAGGTGCATTTGTCACTCTATTTTTTTTAGTTTTTAACATGGTGTCAAAGGCAAAAATAGGGTGTGAATAAAATTTGCCGTTTAAAATAGCACAGTACAATTTTTTTAGAAAAGTTTGCGCAAACTTGCTTCAAATAAATCTAAAGTTTTCTTTCAAATACACGCGCACGCGCGCACACTCACACACATACACACACACAGACACACACACACACATATATATATACACACACACACACATATATATATGGATAAATTTTTAGAGTAGGCTAGTTTTTGAAACAATTTCGCGATTGGAGCTATTTTGGAAACTTATTACCAAACAAGGCTAGTTTCTGTCCAGTCAGCAACCACATCACCAATTTTATATCTGAATTTTTTTTATATGGGCGCAACTTTGAGTTTCGCCCATATAATAAGAAAAAAAACCAAGGCAGTTGTATTGTAAATTTTGCAAGTCATGGGCGCAACTCAAAGTTGCGCCCATTAAAAATACTGAAAAAATGCGCAACTATGAGTTGTGCCTTATTCTGGCAGTTACAAAATTTGATGACTGGACAGAAATCAGCCTTGTTTGATAATAAGTTTCTAAACCAGTTCCGATCGCGAAATTGTTTCAAAAACTAGTCTATTTCGAAAATTTGTCATATATTTAGTGAAAAGATCAAGAGTACCCTTTTAGCCCCGTGATTTCCACCGCATTCCCTTTTCTCTCTCCTCTCACCAACTCTTTCTTTCTTCCCACTAAATTAATTAATTGTAAACTTATGGCTATAAATTGGGTGCAACCGTGCAAATGAGGTGCTAGGAATTTGAGGTGCCATGGAGCGTGCCTCATATATATACACACACACACATACACACACAAAAGTCCGCGACAATAGCTCAGTGGAAAGGCATGCTCCTACTTGGTAAGAGGTTAGGAGTTCGAGATTTTCCCTGAGCAACCATCCCTTGAGTAAATTATACCCGGTATAGTGGAGGTCTAAGGGAAACTGCAATAAGCTGTATAAGCTTGTGGTTGCGGACTGGGTAACCCTATACATTCTAAGATGAACGACTTTTCGTAGTCTTCGGTGACCGTTCATATATATATATATACACACACACACACACACTAGTGAAATTTTTAATAGAGCCAGTGCAACTTTGGCAGAAAATTTCCTTATATTGTGCTAATTGCTCTGATACAAATAAATCTAACGAGATTTTTTATAGAGCCAGTGCAACTGCTAATAGCTCTGGTACAATAATCACTTTTTACACTTTGATGAAAATAGATTATGTTTGCAATATATTTTGAAACATGAATAAACTTGTAATAACTTCGGAAAAGTGGACTAGAATGTGGAAAACGACCATCATAATACTGCTTTATATCAATTAAATTGAACGTGGGTAAGGTTCCAAAACACGATTAGAATCAAATCATAAATGTCGACTGGGTATCCACCTTTTATATATTTCTATGCTAGAAATTTTGCTGTATGTAAGGCTTGTAGGTTATTGAATACTCTCTCCGTTTTTAAATATAAGATGTTTTATTTGTTTGCACAAGAATTATAATTATTAAGGCGCGCGCTTAGGCTCGCCTAAGCGCAGAAAAGCCCAAGGCTCAACGTTTGCGCCTTTTTACAGTTTGAGTGCGCCTTTTTGTAGTTTGAGACGTTTTTTGCTAAATTCAATATTTTGTTTATAAATAGTTAAATACAAAATTTAATTGTCCAGTAAATCATAAAATATGGTTTAAAATTTAAATCTTGTTAATAAAATGTAGATAATTGAATGAAATTTGTTTTTAGTAAAATAACAGATCAAACTCATATAAAAGGCACACAAAAAAGCCTAAGACTCAAAAAAGCCTCAGGCTCAATGCTTGCGCTTTTTTGCGCCTTAGAGCCTTGGCTATTATGACAAGAATTAAAAAAATCAATTAATGGTGTTTTAATTCATACTCAAATTAAGTCTATCTCTCTTAAATCAGCTTCTTTTCATGCACAACTAGTGGTTGAAATATAAATAAATTCATAAAAAGTCTCATCATTTACTATAAATCACGGATAAAAAAGGCATTAAAACTGCAAACATCTATATTTGAAACACATCAAACTTCTTAAAACATCTTATATTTAGAAATGGAGAGAGTAACATTTATGTGAATTCTTTGATACTTACTTTTCTAGTAATATTTTGTATTGTTAAAATAATTTTGATTTTGATTTTTGAGCTAAGGATGACAATTAGAACGGAGATCCACAATGAACCGATGCTAGAAAACTTGATCCCAACCCGACTTAAGCGGATGGAAAACCATAAAGACCCGATCAAACCTGGTCAATATATGAATATCTTATATTTGAAACACATCAAACTTCTTAAAACATCTTATATTTAGAAACGGAGAGTGTAGTAACATTTATGTGAATTCTTTGATACTTACTTTTCTAGTAATATTTTGTATTGGTAAAATGATCTTGATTTTGATTGTTGAGCTAAGGATGACAATTAGAACGGAGATCCGCAATGAATCGATGCTATGAAACCTGATCCCAACCTGACCTAAGCGGACGGAAAACCATAAAGACCTGATAGAACCTGGTCAGCAATACCCAAAGGATCTGACCAAAAAATAAAAAAATGCATGCACTTTTAGCTTCATTTTCTAATTGAACTTGAATCGGCATGATGTGACCAAGCCTCGGGTCGGGTGCGGTTTAGGTTTTAAAACATTAGTTCGGTTTTCCAGAAATAGTAAATTTTGAATTGTAGAATCATATCGCTCCTATGGTTTTCTTCCTGCAACATGAGCCATTTTTGTTCTTTCTTTCGGTCACGGTTTCAGTAAGTTTCGAATCACAAGAGATCCGAATCATTTGTGAAAAGATTCAATTTGAACCGTGGGATTCAAATCATATATTTTTTTGGTAACAATGAATGTGAAATGCATATTTGTTTTTGTTGTTTGAGAAATAGTTAGAAGAAGCTATGGTCTTAGTTTGCTATCTCCATTTATTATCAAGCCGAAGGTGACGTTGGGCTTTAAAACCTAGGTTGTATAATGTATTGGAACCTAGCTCCCTTTAAGCTCTATTTGCATTAGAACCAGATTAGCATTAGAGCTAGATTGCACTAAACACATTTTTTTTAAAGCTAGATAACCATGCTGTCACCTGCAAACTCTAGGGAATTATGCATCTTCCCCAGTATACACCAAGGTAAATAATATGAATAATACAGCCAGTGTTGATGGAATTTTCATTCTCTTGTATCAATCTACAGCACTATGCATGGGGAAGTGCATAGGTGCGCTAGAGACAAATTCACTTCAATTTTATTTTTAATTCTGAAAATATTTGGATGAATAATTTTGAAAAAAAATGCTGGAATACACAATTTGAAGAAATAGAAAATATTGAAAATAATAATAATACTAAATTGTAATATTATCTTAGTTAATGCCAAATATTCTTGAAATTTGTACATAAACAGGGTAGAATAGATTGATATGTTGGTTCTGATAATTTTTTAAAACAGGAGGATAATTTAGCAGAAAAGTATAATAGAGCAGCCATCCTACATTTCCAATAAGCAGTCCAGCAAGTGGTTACCTGTTATTGATTACTAAAATTAAGATTTATTTTAGCAACCAATTGCAACATTCCAACTGTCCTGTTTCTTATAATTGCGAAAAGCTACATCAAGAACTCTATTCTTACAATCTACATCTTGTGCAGTATTTTTGTGATCTCCACTATTAATAAAGAGAACTGAACGAATATGTTATCCACGGTGTTCTTTTGAAATTGCGAAAATACCTAGCACCCATCAACAAAATCTTATCATCGGTTTACAACGTCAAAGCCATCTTCTTACCAACCATACTTCAGCGGAATTTTACTACCAATTTGCAGACGATATCACCAACAAAACTGCTTGAAATAAAAGTGATGTGAACACGAATGCTTTTCACGTATGGCACACATTCGCCCATCAACTTTTTGTTAAGTAAAAGTAACTTGGCTAGTAGATGCACGTGAACCAGATTGTACTATTGCTCAAATCTAATGATGCTTAGTAGAAATGAGTGCAATTAAGGGTCCCCCATTTATTTGTATGGAAATAAAAAGGGATACCTTCCTTGCACTTGTTTGCATTTTGTTTGATGTATTGGTCCATTTGGAATAATAGGGACCACTCATATAAGTTAAATTTGCTCTACTGAAGGGGCGGTATCAAGGACGAGCTGTGATTAAGATTGTGTGGAGTGTTTTTCTCCATTTGGTTAATAAAGCGTGAAAGAGGCTATGTTATGGGCTTGACATCACCACTTTATACATGTTTGGTACATAGTAAGGCCAAGCCAACATAGATTTGTTTGTTTTCAAGTTGATAAATTTTGTTTATTGTATGATGAGGGTGCACCATTGCCTTGCAAATAAAAGATTGTACAATTAGTTTAGAATAACTATTTGACTCTTGCTTTTATGTCAGTTAACATGGTCTGCCTTGGAAATTAGTGAACAATTATGTGTTGCCATTGTGTTACACAATGATAAATTTAGGCAGTATCGATTAACATCCTGCAGACTGCCATCATTTTCTATAAACAAAACCACACATCACAATCACATAATCCTTTTCACCTCCCAATAATTCTACAAAATAAGATTCTTCCTCTTTATTGTTTTCCCAAATCCAAGAGTAAGCTCTTCATCTTCCCTTAGTTCCACTCTCTTATGCGATAAATATAATTTTGTTAGGAGAACATGAATAAATAAATCATATTTCATGTTATTCAAACTAGAACTGATGTTGAGGGAAAAGAAATCCAAATGGAAATATGTTAAATTTTTGTTTGTTTCACAATTTTTCTAATCCAGTATACTTGATCTTCATGTCTGATACTAATTCAGAATTAAAGTAGATTAAATTTGTTTTTAGATATAAATGGACATATGTAATGATATTCCTGAGTTTTATATTTGTAACTCATAAGTTCATTTCTTTGTTTTTTATTTTAGGATTACGGTTTTTATTTTAATTGTTTAAATTTGAATCCTTTAAATATACGGCGAGGCAAAAAATGTAACAAAATGATTATTCTTTAAGTGGGGTGGGTAAGGCCATTTTTGGGGTGTTAAGAACCAAACATAAATTTAATATTAGCGCGAAACTTTAAAAAATTTATTGTTTCCTCTCTCAATTTTTGAAAGTTTTTCAGACGTATGAGTTTCAAGAGGTTGAGAAATTTAGTGGAGGCGAAAGATTTGATTTGTAAAAGAGAAGTACCTGCAGGGCTAGTTTACAAATATGCTCCACATTTCAATGGTACACATTGTAAGATGGACCTGTAATTTATGAATGTTCAAGGATATTTCTATAATCATCAAACCTTTCCTAAGCATATCCAGCGGCCTCTAGCAATTATATGATGGTATACATGTTGGCTCTTCCCATGATTGGGACATCTGATTGGTTGAAATAGTAAGATTTCATTATATAAATTTCACTATCCCCACCATATAAATGTTTCATAAATGTAAACAGATAGCAATTATGACATTTATAGATAGTAAAAGTTGACTTTAGAATTTATTCATACCTCAAGCCTGTGTTATGTTTCTAGTAAAAGCTTGCAAACTGGATTTTGCATAGCTTATCTAAGTTTTAGATATTTTTACTGTTATATATAGAATTTGTTCTATCCCCAAATTGGACAAATAGCCGGTAATTTACTGTATGTTCGCTAAAATAATGCATTTATTTATGATTTGTTTTGTCAAAGTGAAAGGAAAAGTGTGTGCAGTCAGTTACATTAGTCTGCCACAGTGCCACAAATGGATGATGGTTCTTTGCAAAAAATCATAATCATATGTTCACAATGCGAATTTAAGAGGTTTCATTAGACTTGGTATTGTCAAGATAAGTATAAGTTTGTATACCTTTTCAATGGTAAGAGTTTACTTGGCACTTCCTGTTCCAAAAGGCGTTCATAATTTTAACTTTCAAATTGGGCAACAGTGGCCTTTTCTAGTTAGGTTACAAGATCAAGGAAAAGCTCATAATGCACGTGAGTTATGAAATATAAAATTTTAGAAATACATTTTTCTTTGTATATCAATGATCGTTGGTTGAGCGATGATCGTTGGTTGATCTCAATTTATCAACGTTATTTTACACAAACAAATCAGAATTTATGTTGATTAAAATTCATGTAATCAACACGTTCGAATTAAGTTTTTTTTTCACTGATAATAAATGCGGAAATGATTAGAAATGTCGTTAAAGGGAATTTATCAACTCCTTCAAAGAAGGTTCAACTTCTTTACATGAAATTACACTATGGATAGTCCGTTATTTGTTATTTGGAAACTTTCGTTGTGTACGATTAGATTGTGTGATAGGACCTTCAATATGATTCTTTATGGGAAAGTGTTCAATTTGAAGATTTTGACTTTAATTTTTGTTTTTGTATGTTTTTTAAAATAAGAATTAATTATTTGCAGGTATTATGAAATAATACTCGCTTCAAATTTCCACTATTGTTGTTTGTTCAGGCTGGAGAAGTCTATAAAAGCATACGCTTGTTTTTAAGGGTTTTGAGGTGTGCATAGAATGTTCACTCATTTTGTACTCAATTCTTGTTTTATTCAACTTGTAAGGAAGATCCATGAGAATTAGAAGTCAAGATGAAGTTAGATTTACTTCAAACTTGCCTGGCGGACTCAAAAGAAGACAAGGGGCAAACTAAAATTTGGCTCAAAATAGGCAAGTATATGGATCGACATCGATCTATACCCTATGGGTTAGTAGCCATCCATATATATAATGGGTGAGCCAACATGAAACATATTATGGTAATACTTGACCTCGTATTAGCCTATGCATCAAGTTTGGCAGTAATCCGATGTTTCAAATTCAAGATACTCGATGTACCATACACTTTGAGGACAGTTCAGCATGGCTTGACGACAAAGTATATACAAAAGAAGTCTAAATCATATGAAACTTGACATGAAGCATAACAAGAACATTGGAAGACCAGAAAAGCAGACAAGACCCAAAAATATACCAAGTTTATAGATCGATACCAATCAAAGTTATTGGTCAGATCGAGTCAAGATTTTAGGGGAGATATTCTACTTTTTAGATTGACCTATTGGTACAATATTTCGGCCTACATCATCTTCGAACTCCTATAAATACCTACCTATCTCCTACATGAAAATTATTTTGATTATCCCTAACTATACCCTGCCAAAGCATTTTCACAGCACCAATCTTCTTCAGAGACAACGAAAAGTGGGATCGACGTGGCTCGGGGATGCAAAATCCTGTGTTCGCATCGTGGATCACAACTCGAAAACTGACAAGGCAGAGGGATACGAAAGTGTGCAACTTAAAATCACTGGAGCGGTGCGTGTATGTCCAAGTTTTTCTCGTCTTCGCATCATGGTTTCGGGAGTCGAAAATTGGTTAATTGGCTGGGATGCCAAAAAAAAATGGAAAATGGCAAATACTTTGGTATGGTAGATTCGACGTGCGGATCACCTTTTTTTGCTTGATCCGCACGTGCTGTTCACTTATTTTGGGATTCGAAATTTCTCGGACTTGGGATTCAAATTTTGACAATGGCTTGGTTTTTCGGCAATATTTTTGGGATGTGAATTTTGCATTCTCTAGAGATACGAAATTCGGGCTATTGGTCTCATAACTCACATATAAAACCCCCCAACCTAGACATTCAAAGGGGTTGGTTCTCATTTAGTATTTTGGCCTTCTTGTAGCTCGCAGGCATCATTTATGGTCTCCATCTTCTTTTTTACGGCTATTGAACATAGCTTGGACATCTAAACGTTGCATAATCGTTTTTCTTCAACTTTTGAACATTTAATTGGGTACTTGACATGCTTTTGAACATATTTTCACACTCTCGGACATTGGAGCTATTTCCTGGACATATTTGCGTGGTTTGGCTCAACGAAGAAGACGAAGGACATTTTGGTTAAAGTTTAAAATTAACAAACATTTTGTTGTTCTATTATGCAACTTTGTACACATAAATTGTCTGAACTTGTACCACATTTGTAATCGACAATTATATAATGAATGTTTACTATGAAGTGGACGTAGATGTTAGTGTCAAACCACTATAAAAGCTTTGTTCTCCCTTTACATTTCAGTACTCTTTGGATTTGGACTATTATTTTGCTATAAAACACACACTGGGACGTTGGCGTGTGCAAATAGCCATTACCCCATGTCAACACTAATCTGTGTAAACCATAATGCATGTGAAACATTTATTCGAAAGTGTGTTGTGTAGACATTCTGGATAGATGCAACCGTTTTATTTTGCTACTGCCATATGAATCAGCTTTTATAGGAACAATGACAGTACCGTTGTCCCTAACAAATTTGTTATATTATATAACATTCAGACAGTTTGCTACCTAATTATTTTGCGTTATATGTTAGCTATATCTGAGACAAAGTGCATTTCAGTTGCAAGATCTTTACATTAGAAGCAAGAAAATACAATATTTTATTGGACATTCACACTTGATTGGTATTTAGTCGATATCGACTTTATATTATGTATTTTGCTGATGAGAACATCGATTTTGATATTGTTATTATTTTGGTGTCCTATATCACTACTAGACTAATATGTTGGTCGATACCAATATTATTATTCGGTATGGAAGTAACCTTAATTTAATCTATTTAAACAGGATATGCTTAGCGATATCTGAGACAAAGTGCATTTCAGTTACAAAATCTTTATGTTAGAAGCATGAAAATACAATATCTTATTGGAGATCCACACTTGGCCGGTATTTAGTCAATATCGACTTTATAATATGTATTTTGTTAATGAGGATATTGATCTTGAGATTTTTTTTTCTTGGTATCTTATAGTGTTATGGAAACTGCGCCTTTGCGAAAACGACCAGGATTTTATTCACCAAATTATTTAAAGATGATTTCTATGAAAAAACAACATACATATGAAATTACACTCACAAATACAAGATATTCACCCAACCACTCTCTTTATTGAGTCAACAAAACAAATTTTGTTTACATACAATGGATAAAAACCAAACAACAACAATAGCAAAGCCATATATTCCAAGCAAGTTGGAGTTGGCTGGATATGGAACCCAAAATTAAATTAAAATAAAAATTAATAATGATGATAACAATATATATATATATATATATAAGGTTTAAAATAACCAAACAGACAAAATAAACAAAATACAATGAATTAATAACCTTATTGAGAAAGAAAAAGAATATCTAGATGACTACAACTCTTGTTGAAGAAGGAGAACAATGAAGAACAACGGTAAACCCTTGGATTAATTATCTCAGTCTCAATCTCATGTTTTTAATCCAACCCTAGATGCTACTTTTATAGGAGAATCGAAGGCCTGGACAAATATCCAATTTGCCCCTCAGAAATATATCCAGAATATAATTATTCATTTCTTTCCTTCTATAATAAAATCAATCAACCAAGTAGTCAATTAGTTAATCAATTTATTAATCAATTAAATTAACAAATCAATTAATTGATTACGTTCTCTTCATTAACATATGTGATTTCATGTCACAAATCACAATACTTCACCTTGATATGAAATCACATCATCAAGCAAACTTCCAACACACAAGTCATCTAGCTCTTTTAACGACACATACTCTCAATTAAACCATTACAAACACAACTCACCGCCTGGAAAATATGCATTTTACCCTTGAGATGCACCACGCAACACTAACGGTTTAAAGTGCTTATAATACTACAAGGATCTCCTCCTTATGTATTTTCCACATCGACACCCGTCTACCACTTGATCTGAGCTCCTTCTTTGATCACCCCGGATTCCTCGAACATCATGAACGTGAATACCCGTCTATTACATCAGCAGTGACCTCCACCTTGCTGCAGAGTAGGTTCTTCAACCTTTACTAGTCTTTCATAGTCGACTACAAAACCAACCAATCTATACAAGTTTTCCATTTCCAAGACACCTCTCATCATAATATGATTATCCTTCTTCACTCTCAAAACTCCACCTTGAGTATCATAAGTGCAACCACGGCGATCTTGCTGACCGATAGAAATGAGTTTTTGCGAACTAGCGGGTACATGTCTAACTCCAAAGACTTCCTTTACCATGACATCATGCATACGAAACCTGATAGATCCTATACCACAAACCGGTAGCTCTACTCTATTGGTTGTTCTAATCGATCAACATTCTTCTCATAAGAAGAAAAATATTTCACATCCTTACAAATATGAAAACTGGCTTTCAAATCCATCTTACAAGGATTAACTTCGCTAAACATGACATCATAAGAAACATCACTAATAGAACCTGCAGCAAGACTTGTATTTGCCTCATCATTACTACTATCACCATCCGCAAACTTCTTATCTCAAGTATAACATTCTTTGCGTATGTGATCTTGTTTACCACAATAATGACAAGTGATAACGCCTCTACCATTAGCCCCTTTCTTTTTCCTTCTTATATCTTTCCCGAGTCCTTTGCTACCATAGCCTCACCTTGAACTGATTTCAAACCCGATCATTTTCTCATTAGTTCCTCATTCAGAAGGCTGCTTCGAACAGTTTCCAAAGACGTACTTCCATTAGCATTGGAATTATTCAATGAAACAACCAGTCTTCCAACTTTCTGAAAGCGAACTCATTAACAAAAGAGCCTACAACTCATAATCAAAATTGACCTTCAGATTTGCCAAATTATTTGATCACATCTTGAAATTCATTCAGGTGCCCTGCAATGGACTTCTCCTCATCCAATCTCAGCTGAACAAGCTTTTGAACCTAAAAAAGTCTTACTTGTAACACTTTTCGACTCATACAAAGATACCAACTTGTCCCACAAATCCTTCGCGTATTCACAGCTATCCACATGATGGAATATCGGATCATCAAGGTACTGTCGAATCAAGGCGATCGCCTTCTTATCCATCTTGTTCCATGTTTCCTCATCCACATTTGAGGGCTTCATCCCACCTCCATCAATCGAATCATGAATATCACTAAGGTAAAGCACATCCTCCATCTTAGGCTTCCAAATCCTCCAATTTCTTCCATCAAAAATTGTCATCTTTTAAAACGTCATCATATCCGACATTAAAAAAAAAAACGAATTTTCCAATTCAAAATCACTCTAAGCTTTGCGATGATTTATCTCTTATACCAACTGTTATGGAAACTGCGCCTTTGCGGGGCAATCAGGATTTTATTCACCCAATAACTTAAAGATGATTTCTATGGAAAAAATGACACATATAGTAAATTACACACACATATACAAGATATTAGACCCAATCACCTTCTTTATTGATTCAACAAAACAAATTTTGTTTACGTACAATGGATCAACAACAAAAAATAATCAAAATACAATGAATCAATAATCTTATTGAGAAAGGAAAAGAATATCTAGATGTACAACTTTTGTTGGAGAAGGAGAACAATGAAGAAAAACGGCAAACCATTGGCTTAATGATCTCGGTCTCAATCCCATGTTTTTAATCCAACCCTAGATGTTGCTTTTATAGGAGAATAGAAGCCTAGGCAAATATTCAATTTGCCCCTCGGAAATATATTCAAAATATAATTATTCATTTCTTCCTTCTATAATAAAATCAATCAATCAAACAAAGTCAATTAATTAATTAGTTAATTAATCAATCATTTAATTAATCAAATCAATCAATCAATTAATCAAATCAATTAATCAAATCAATTAATTGATTACATTCTCTTCATTAACATATGTGATTTTATGTCATAAATCACAACTATATCACTATTGGACTGATATGTTAGTCGATAGCAATATTAATTATTTGGTATGTAGTAACCTTAATTTAATCTGTTTAGACGGGGCTACTCAGCTTAATCTATCCCATTCAAATGTTAGCTTTAATGACCACCACAAACTTTGGTATATTTTCTTGGCACCATGATGTGAATGTAATCCTCAAGCTGTAATCCCTTCAATTCATTTTACATATAATTTTAAATCATAATCAGACTACAATGAATATTCTAAAACCAAACATAGTTTATTGTATTTATTTAATTATATGTTTTATTTATATAATCAGCATTCAAGATTTATATTTTAAAATCACAGAGATGTGTAATACTTGGGATCTTTCCATCTTTAAAACATTGGTTCAGTCTTTGATGTTTTGTGAAGTTTTTCATTGTTCTGACAAAATTCTCACAAGGCATGACACATTTAATCAATTTTTGAACACCTTGCTAACTTGGGCACTCTCCGTGAATTTTATTGAATGTCAAGAACCCTGGTACTTTGAGCCATTAATAAATGAATTTAACACCCCCCACAACCTTGCACTGTTCTGTTGTCATCTCAATGCCTTGACCCGACGAGACACCCCCCCACAACCTTGCACTGTTCTGTTGTCATCTCTGCTATTCACAGATAAAATCTTTCTGATTTTCTGTCTTTGTGTTTTGTTTGCTTTTGTGTTTCCAGTCTGATCCGTAGATAATACCAAGTGCTCACTTTACTCAAAATGAAGCTAATTTCTTTGGCACTAAAGTCTAAACACATAAATCATGAATATTATGAATTTCGTAACGCATTTGATATGTCTATGTCTTTACACTGATCGTGATTGATCATCAACCTTAATTACTGCATCCTACCTTTTAAAAACCTATTCCCTGTTAAACAGCTTTTAAAAAATCTTTTATTTGTTTGGTTTCCTCGCATTTCTCTAGGCTTAAATATGCTTATGCGGTGTATATCAACCTGAGTTTGATGTAATACATACAGCCGGGAGATGTTTAACAAGTGGCAAGCTCAGAGATGGTGGGCAGAGAACTATGACAAAGTTATGGAGCTCTACAACGTTCAAAAATTAAATCGACAGTCTGCACCTCTCCCAACTCCTCTCAGATCTGAAGATGAGGTAAAATTGTCTTAATTAATTGCTGTAAACTTACAGAGTCTAACTTTGAAGTCCATCGAACAATTTCTATATCGACCGCTGCAATATTTACAATTATCATGCATTTTGTGGTGAAAATCTGATCGTAATCGTCCCTTTAGACTATTTTTTTGTTCATATTCTCATGTTTTATAATATAACATGATTTTCTCAACCAACCAAATCAGTTTTTACCCCCTGGATTAATTTGTGCGCTATTTCCGCTTATTTTGTCGATTCAGGTTTTTATCCTGGTTTTTACTAGTTTTATTGATCTTTAAACTTTAAGCAGAGTTCAAAAATGGAGTCAGCAGAAGGCAGTCCAATCACACCTCCATTAAGAAAAGAGAGGCTGGCTCGTAACTTCAACCATCCAATAACAGCAAGCAAAGACAGCAAGTGTGGAAAACATTACTACGACTCAGGATACCTAACATCAACGCCGAAGTTATCAAGCATTAGTGGTGGTGCAAAAACAGAGACATCATCAGCAGATGCAGGATCGATGGGAAGCAGTTCAGAAGCGGATAGGTCAGGCGAGCTGTCTGTTTCTGCTGCAAGCGTAGCAAGTGATCAGGAAACGGAGTGGATTGAGCAGGATGAACCTGGAGTTTACATTACTATCCGTTCATTGCCTGGAGGTGTCAGAGAGCTTCGTCGTGTCCGTTTCAGGTACATGTTACAACTTCAAAACTTAGTCTAATACATCATTGGGAAAGTTTGCCAACATCCTTTAACGTTTCGAAATAGGTCAAAAGTTCCTCCTGTAAGCATTGTTATTAATGCCACACAGCGCGAAAGCATGAATCCTCAAGCACCTTTTTGATTTACTGTGCACATTTAGATTTTTTGGTAATTTAATATATACAACAACAACAAAGCCATATATCCCAAACTGGTAATTTAATATATAGGACAATAAATTTAGAAGTTTAATATTTCTGTTAAACATATGCAACAAATTTTTTTAAAGCATTTTGCTGAGAAGAAAATCATCAAATCTAATATCATGAACGTATAATTTCTAACATAATAGTTTTTTAAAGCCAAAATCCATTAGAATTATAAACATTAATGGTATATTAGAAATTTAAATATGTTCTAGCAATTACATTTTACAAATCAATGTCTGCATCATTAGATTTATCAGCTTCAACATCTTCCTTATCCATCACATTTAAATTTATTTTATTTCCTGAAGATGTAAAAGAGTTGAAACGGTGCTGAAAACTTCTTGATGTGGATGTTCTTTTAATTGAAAATTTAGATTCCTCCAATCAAGTTACTCTAGCAGCAAAACTGTTAGTTAGGTCGTCATTATCATCATCAAACACAAGCTCATTTTCAACATTGGATGCATCTTCCATCTCTTATTAACCGTTTATTACAATTGTCAATATCCTTAATGGATATTGGATCAATGGTGTCACATATATTGCACCTTTTTTATGTTCCATAATATAATGGATACTAATTTTTATGTGGTTTGGATTATATAGAAAAAAATATGAAAAATAAAAATGTAGTGAAAAGCACGCTATTTTTGCGTCATGCGCTATTTTCCGTGTCTTTTCATGTGGGCTACGCCATAAGAAGAAAGACGCAAACGCAGCGCCATGCACCATGGTGTGCCTTTCGTAGCTATGCACATATGCATGTTCCGTGAAACATACCTAGATTTATTTTTGCTAATTTCATTTTTCACAATTTGCATTTGCACTGAATTGCAACTTAATATGAGCAATATCGAACACACATATACATACATATAAATGAAGGTTCTATGCCACACTTTTTGGATCATCCCTTTAGCACACCTATCGTGTCTTGAGCTACACTTCAAATGCTGTGAAATTTTGTGGATATGTTCATATCATACTATTTTCATTAAATTTGAGGTCATTTGAAAATATGTAGCATTATATTTTAGATGTTTAGATTTAATGGCTAAAATAATTGTTTAAACAATGAATGGTTTGACTTGTGCTTTTGAGAAGTTTACAAATATCAAAATAGTCTCATGTTTTGTAGAGATTATCTTTTATATTTGGATCAACTGCAAAATTTTATAGCATTTGAAATAACCTCAAGACATGATAAAGATGCTCCTAAATAGATGTACAGTGAACCTTCATCACACAAACTTTCATACACACATAAATACCGATATGGCGATATACACATGCACGCACGCACCCATATACACTCTCACTCTCTTCTGTTTCTTCCAACGAACTCTATTATTTAAATGAAGAGATGTGTGGTGGAAATCAAGGGGAAAGAGTGGTGCAAAACAGGGGTGTCATAGAGCACTCCTCATACACATGTAGATTAATAGGTTTTTGGGTGTCTCCCTGATTTTATATGCATGCATGCATGTACCTCATACATCTCTGAAAATTTTAAGCTCGAAATCATTTAAGTTCAAGTTTGATAGAACATGTGTTAAAAATGGGCATGAGAATGATATCTATATTTATATTGTGACTAGAAAAGGCAACCAAAATAGTATAGTCTCTAATTAAATTTGAATATCACTCTGGTTAAAATTAGATAGTACATAGGGGTCTCCATATTATTCTTTTCAATACCTTGGTAAATTAGACAGTATCTGTAAATTTAGGGAACCAACATATAAGATACTCGACATATTAGATTAGATTCAATTTTTTTTGTTGAATTGCTCATTCAACGAGCATTCTTAGTATTATGCCTTCAAGATGACTCAGATCTCCACGCTGTTTTGCAGGAATATGAACTGCCCTCATAATGCACATTCCAAACTATTAAAGAGACCAATCATTGTACCCTTAGTTTTATGACAATACGATCCAGTTAAGGTCATATTTAAAATGATTGTGCAATTATATTCATGCATTATTAGTTGGGCGAAACTATCTAAGATGTATCCTTTAGTATATTTAACTTTTTTTTTTTTTTAAATACCTTCGATAACACAAAATGGTTCTCATAAATTTTGGCAAAATATGCACTGATCTCAGTGCATTGGAGACTTTTTCGTTTGGTAGCTTAGTGTTTTAACCAGATGAGCTATGTTAAGGTTATATATTTAATGCGACTGCCTCCATATAACATGTTTTTGTTCTGCTCCTAACATCATTTGTCTTTTTTCTTTGTTCAGTCGGGAAAGATTTGGGGAAATGCACGCTAGATTATGGTGGGAAGAGAATCGATCGAGGATCCATGAACAGTATCTCTGATCAACGTTCCATGCACTAACCATCAATCAGTGGCCACGTTTGGGTACATAAAGCATACATATTCCGCAGACTAACTTGAGAAAACTGAGTGTTTGTTCTACTGCAATTTGAGCCATCTAACTTCTTTGTTGGTCCTAGTCCATCTATAATAGTTTTTAAACCAAATTTGTTGTCTTTTGCGAGTAAATTAGATTGTCTGTATGGTTTGAGTTTGTCTGAGCTTTGTAAAAGACAGCTTTGATTGTGCAGGGATGGCTGTTTCTGTTGATATTTGAGGATGCTTTATTTCTACTTTACGAAAGATGCTTTGATAAATATCTTCCATTATAAAAAATTCAAGATAATTTTGTTTTCTTGAGATTACGTTAATTCTTATGACTCATATTTCAATTATCTTGTGCATGTAAACCATTGATGCTTTATAGCAAACCTCAGTCGTATTCTGTGCTCTAAGGTCCGTCCGGATCAGTGCGGGGTGCGTGTACTGTGTTGAGATATGGAGGTCAGAACTGAAAATCCAAGGACCCCCAAATCGTGTGCGTGTACTGTACGTTGCCTTTCGATGATCTGCTAGCAGGTAGTCCAGGGCTTTAATATATTGTACTCTGAAAATTCATTTACCCAATCCAAATACTCTGAAAATTCAGTGGGTTGAGTTGGGTCAAAACCGATAAAATAAATGGGTCGTTTAGATTAATCTAGTTAAACCACTTAATTAATTGGTTTATGCGGTTGTAGCTCATTTATTTTAGTTGAACCAAATCTGCATTTTATCCTCTTCTCTCACATTTGCAATGTAAATTTTGAAACAAAACTAGATTTCTATCCAATCTTATAAAAATTTAACTTTTTGTCTGAAACGCCTTGCAAATTCGAAGGTTTAAAATTATATAGTTAACCGAAATTTAACTTAAATTTTGAATTGATGATTAAATATGATAAATAGTTGAAGAGAATGATACTTTTCCATTCACCAATCACAAATTTATACTTACAAGATGCATGCAATTATATAATTATGGAATAATATCATTAATGATATTTATTTTTCATATTATAGCATACCATTTATAAGTACTGCTGCAGTTATGGAATTAATATCATTAATGATATTTATATTATTCTCTCTTATTATGACATATCATTAATGATATTTATTCCTCAAATTATGGCGTATATATGTAGGGATTGACATAGAATATGTCAATTCTTATCACGTCCCCTCAAAACGGATGACCAAGATGAGAGATCGATTTTGCTAACCAATGTTGTGAAGGAGGTACGTGGTAGTGGCTTGGTGAAGGCATTCGCAAGCTGATCATTAGTGGATATGTAAGAGACCCTCAAGTTTCTATTTTGCATGTTCTCTCTGACAAAATGGTAATCCAATCCCAGTCCCAGATGCTTCATTTTAGAATGAAAAACCGGATTAGCACTCACATATGTAGCTCCAGCATTATCATAATAGATGACTGGCGCGAGAGTGATGTTATGACCAGCTCTTTGAATAAATTTCCTACCCAAAGAATTTCAGCAGTAGCATTTGCCACTGCCCTATACTCGGCCTTGGTAGATGATCTACCTTTTGTACGCTGCTTCTTTGACGTCCAAGAAATAGGATTCTTGCCTAAATAGACTATATATGCTGTTGTAGAAATGTAATCATATTTGTCATGAGCCCAATCTGCATCAGAGTAAACATGGAGAGTGAAAGGTGAATCCTTGTGTATAATTAAACCCATATTAGATGTTCCACTTAAATATCGAAGAACACGATGTAGAGATTGCATGTGTTCCTCAGTTGGACGCTGCATGTATTGAGCTAACTTGTTCACTGCGAATGCCACATCAGGTCTTGTGAGACTTAAATATTGTAAACTACCTATTAGAGTACGATACTCAGTAGGATTCTTGAGAAGTTTTCCATGTATAGTTAACGGAGGATGAGTTGCTAATGGTGTTACAACTGGTTTTGCATCGTCCATATTAGCTTTGCACAAAATATCAGTATTATACCTCTTTTGACTCAAGAAAATACCTTTTGGATGAGGCACTACTTCCACTCCCAGAAAGTAAGACAACTCTCCAAGGTCTTTGAGTGAGAAACGTGCTGTCAAATTTTTTTTATAAAAGCTTCCAAAGCATGAGTTGCATTACTTGTAACAATAATATCATCCACATAAACCAGCGGATAAATGATGTCACCATTTTTGTGCAATGTAAACAAGGATGAATCAGAGGCCGTATTAAATATTGCCGTAATTCTTTATCCCAAGCTCTTGGAACTTGTTTAAACCCATACAGTGCCTTGTTTAATTTGCATACATGTGTTGGATGTATAGGATCTGTGTAGCCAGGGGGTTGTATGGTATATACATCATCAGTGAGTGTGCCATGTAGAAAACATTGTTTATGTCAAGTTGGCGCAATGACCAACGTTGACTAACTGCATGTGAGAGCACAAGCTGAACCGTGGCTGTAGTGACCCGAAAATCCGGTCCAATTTGAGTTGGCAAAATAACACAAGTCTAACCCAAATTGTGTAGGAAAACAGGAAACAAATAGAAAGAAAACAAAGGGTGAGGAAAGATAAGATAGAAACTTAGAATAGAAGAAGAAGAACACAACATCAGAGTAACACGAACCTCACAGCGGAACGAATAACATATAATAGATAACATATCCTTGAAATAAAATTAGTATATGTATACAATAACATTATCAGAGTACAATACTTACAACACAGCGGAAATAAACTATAGTTATATGATCCTGAAGCCTCCTGCTCCAGCTCTTCAAGTGTATGTAAATTCCTGGCTACTTGACTGCCCGTACAAAATTGGGCACCCAAGAGTTTAGGGAAAACAAAACAAAATAAACTCCGGGTCAGTCATGGGACTGATATGAGTAAAACAATTTAAAATGGTTTGAACAGGTAAACGATATCTCATAAGACCACGCCGTATAACGGAACGGGTTTTCCCTTATGAGAATCCAAAATATCTTTATATCAAAAACCTTTTGATATTATAATAATGTCGATCAACCACAATATAATAATCATCTAGTAGAAACACTTTCATCTCACGTTCTGCATATATAATATACAATCAAAACCGCAAACGCGTATTGGGTAGTGGATTTCCAACTATGACAAGGTATGGAACCACCTTCTGATCAGTGTACTCTAGGAACGATACACTGGAGTTCAACAAGAACATCTTGCAACTCAGCCACACATGACCGACCACTCATTTCGCTTGAGTGTATCGAATGCATATCACCAACAGTTGGGATCAGCAACCGTTTCCCGTACATATATATGGGACATCATTGATAGATTAAAGATGCAAATGAATATTCTCTAGATCAGGTGATTATACACCCTAATAGGTGCGACCTACATAGCCATGCTGCCTGCCCGATTTCTGTCATTTACCGGATGTGAGGCTAGAAGCTACGCTTTATCATCACACCAGATTCACTTCGAATGCCACATCGTCAAATCCATTAAATCACCGATTGACATCCTCAACAATACATTATGTGTTAGCTAAAAGAAGTTTCCTTCTCCGCTTCCACTTTTGGTACGGTTGGAGGAATCAATATACGTGATCGTCTGGAAATACTCTGTCAGACATCCGTCCATACAAATCATCCAGGAACAAGATGAACCGAAGGTACTATTCAGTATATCCATCTTAGGCACTGTTATCTAAGACTTATACAACAGCCCTTGCATAAAATCCGTCTTCACTGTATTCGGCATACTTGATTCGCAACGCTTATGCCGATACGGAGTGGTTCTTTGGATAATAATCCAATCGGTCTCTCCATATTAACAACGTTAAAATGGTCAAAACTTCGATAGTCTGTGATTTAACCATCAAAGAAAAAAACGGGTGTGCAAACAACGATATTATTTCCAGATGGAAATTCTATCAATCAATCATCAATCATATATATATATATATATATTCATATTTTCCTTATTTTCTATGTTTAGAAAATATACGTTAACACTTGAAAACATTTCCATAACTTATTTACATTTCCATATTCTTCTACAACTATCAGTCTCTGATTGTAAACCAGTATAAGAATAATTCCCTAAGTACCAATCCCGAAGGTCGAAACCAACATCAGATAGACACTTAGGAAACCATTCAACTTAACAAGTCTCCAGTCAAATTCTGATTTAGCTTAACTCAATTTCTTAATTCCTTATACATGAACATTTCCTTTTCTAATTCATATTTCAAATTTCAATATTTGATTACGTTTCTGATTCTATTTGGAAAACATTTCCAAATCTTCTTTACTTGGATTTAACCAGATGTTTAAATCAACATCGCGACGACAACTCAAACCACTATACTTACTTACTAAATTCACTTAACCACTTTCACTCTCGAACCTTAACCGTTTCTAAATTAAAAACGAAGTCAATCAAGTTGGGGTATAACTACCTCTCAGACCTTAACTGAACAACATTTCAAATCTCGAAACAGGGTAAGTTCATCCTTTAACTCTAATCGATTAACTCTTTTCACTTAACTCCTTACTTAACTCCTTTCGAACAAACTATATTCGATTACTCCTTTAACTCCATTCGAACAAACTATATTCGATTAATTCTTTTGATTCTATTTGAATAAACTATATTCGATTAACTCTTTTGATTCTATTCGAATAAACTATATTCGATTACTCCTCTTCGATTAACTCCATTTGAATAACTCTAACCGATTAACTCTAACTGGTCAACCCTAACTGATTAACTCAAATTAATTTACTCTATTCGATTAACTCAAATCGAATAACTAATATTCGATTAACTCATTTGATTAACTCAAATCGATTAACTCATCTCGAATATTTCTGATTCGATTAACTCACTTCTTCGAATAAACTAATATTCGATAACTAATACTCGACTAACTCTAACTCGATTAACTCTGCCGATTAATTCTAACTGATTACCTCTAACTGGATAACCCTAACTGGTTAACTCTTTATCCTTATTCAGTTTCAAACATCGATGTTGAAATCGATTCTTACTCCTTTATATAGGTCCTTACTTATATATTCCATTTATCCAAATGATAATATTTAACTAAATTTATAAATCTCATTTATAAATCAATCTGCTCCTTTTATCTGTTTACTTCTTCATATATAAGTTCAGACTTATATATATATATATATATATATATATATATCTATTTATCCAAGGATAAATATTTTCTTTATAATCTATTTGTTTTCTAAACAAATATTTCCTTTATAACCCTATTTGTTTTCTAAATGCCTTTACCCATATTTCCTTTTTAAACCTTTATTTGTAAATGGTTTATAAATATCCCTTTTAAGGTTCTATTTCTAAGTATATCCTTTATTAACCTTATTTATTTATCCTAAGTATTTCCTTTAACAATTTCTTATTCGTTTTCTAAATAAATATGTCCTTATTTTACTCTATTTATTTAATCAAATAAATATCTCATTACTTTATCCTATTTATTTATCAAATAAATATCTCAGTATTTTATCCTATTTATTTATCAAATAAATATCTCCGTTAATTTCTCCTATTTATTTCTAAGTGAATAATCCCTATTTCATATTTTATTTATTTAACAAATAAATAATCCATTTTATAGTTTCTTATCTATTTATTCTAAATAAATAATTCACTTTATAAATGTTCCATTTATAAAGATTTCCCTTAATTTATAATTCCACTTAAACATATTTCCTATTTTTAAATATTCCATATATAAATATTTCTATTTATAAATATTCTATTTATAAATATTCTCTTTTATAAAATCCTCTGATTTTATAAATATTATTTCTTTTATAAAACCCCTTTTGGTTTTATAAATAATCTAATTTCAATATTCATTTTGAAAATCCCCTTTTCTCCTACTTCCGGCGTGTTATGATGTTTAACATATCAAATTACGTTGCCCAATATTGTCCATACACATATAATCAACAACAGATTATATATCACATCACATATCACATATATTAAACAAAACAGAGTTTTATATATTGAGAAACTCAGTAGGGTCCCTCCAACCTGTTCCCCTGCATCACAGATGTTAAACCATATAATTAACATCAAACTTCATTTCAGTATGAAATGTTTTGATAAGCAACATCAATATATATATATATATATATATATATATTTAATGGTATATATATATATATATATAATTTCAACTAACTGACTAGCATTTCAATCAACCAAATCAACACACAGCAATCAACAGATAATTATCAGTTCTAAGAATACGTTATAAAAATATAACTGTTCAGAGTTGGTGAGTTTTACTCACATTGTCCGTTTTTTTGTTAAATAATGATAACGGATGTTGATTCGGATCGGACGTTCTATTTCGTCGTCAATCCAGAAAATCTCCAAATCATTCCAAGTTGATCTCATGTTGTAGCCCCCGTCCGTGTGATCCTAACAGATCCAGTTTTTCGCTGAGTTTTGACCACATGTGACGAATGTTATTTATTCTACAAGTTACACAAAATATTGAATTTAATCAAACTAGTTTTAAATAAAGGAATGGGCCTTTAACCTACGAAATAGCTCGGCCCATCTTCATTTTGATTTCAGCCCATTCAAAAACCACCCCACATCACAAATATCCTGATCCGCCAATCCCATGGCCCAAACCCGCATTTACTTCCTCCTTAGAAAATATCTGCACTACCCCTATTCTCCTTCAACACCTCGCATGTCAGAGAGCTCCATCTACTTCAACAAAACTTCGCTAACCCCCAACCATACCAGTTCGCACAAAACAAAGGCCATCCCCGCGCCTTAAATCCCCAAACTGGAACCAATATCTCGTCCCCTACAAATCCCCTACTCCTTGCACAGAAACATACAACTCCAGACTTCCAGAGGCCCACAATAGCTTCAGGCAACCTTCGAACGCCATCTTCACCCCAACACACAAATTCCAGTATCCATTCAAACTTCCCAAACGCTCACAGCTCCTCCCTCTCCTACCAATTTCATCATGCTTGCATCTACCATCCCATTCGCGTTCAAACCATCCTCTTTAGCACCACGAGAAATCACCGAACTCAAATATCACGCAATCTTCCCAAACTCCCTCAACCGCAGCGAGACTCCACCACAAACTCAAAAATCAGTGTCGAATTGAAGTACTGACGCCTCTATCGATCCCGACTTTGAACCCTAGCCACCGCGTTTCCATTTTCCAGCAGACGGATCAACATCAAACTCAATAGAAATTATATCAAGAGGAAGAGAATGGGCGCAGTAATTCAAAGATATATATTTTGGAATCTATAGGCTTTCGAATGAATTGGTTTTGATTTTCGAAAGTTAATTTCTCACATCCTGGAGAGTTTTTCGGTGGCAGCACAATGTTTGACTTTGAGAGGAATGAGAATAGGTTTTAAAAGTGAGGAGTTAAATGCCTATTTATAAGGTGACTTAAAAGATATTTTCTTCTTGCTGGAGACGTGGCCGTGATTATAGTCTTTCATTTTTTTGTGTTACTTTCATGTTACATGCTACGACAAGTTTTGGTCGAGAATACGAAATGTGTTGTTGCACATACAACTCATGCGGACACCTTCCATTTCCATTCAAAAGCAAATTGGTCAAGTGCATCCGTCCATGAATAAATGATTTAGTTTTTGTTTTAAGTTATACGTTCAATCCCGTTCACATATGGACGGTCTTGGACAAAAATAAAAATATCAGTGTGACGAGCAATGTTCCACGATTCCAAAAATATAATAATATCGGTAGGTTCTCTCATATTGTGAAACCCCACAATTTCTGATACAGGGTGCAAAACACTCCAAATAAAAAGTTGCTTATTTAATTAATTAAAAATTACAGTAAAATTCTAAAAATTTAATTATCACTATGTCTCAAAAGAACCTTGTCTAAATTCAAACCCGATATCTAGTTATATCGAATAAACCGTTACGGTCGATAAACGATTCTATAGCGACTATTTTAAAATTTGATTTGGACACAAATCAAAATCTACACGATGAAATCCTGATTTTTTTCTCTTCCACTAGAAAGATATACTCCACCAGCTCCACACGTTTCTTGTTTCACAGAAATCCGATTTAAAACGAATCCTGTACATTCAGTTGAAGTTCGAATCGCCAAATTACGAACTGCAGCGCCATTTCAAGCTCGATTTTAATTATAATATATAATTTACGTTCAACTGTCGTTATTTAATATACTCCTCAATATATTTCAATATATATATATTGAATTATATATTTTAACTTGTCCTGTTCACACAAGATCGTGAAATCCTGATATTTCCGACTATTCCGGAAATATATTATCCTGTTATTTATATTAATTAAATAAAAATATTATTTAATTCGGGTTATCGATATCGCCAAGTGATATTTAACAATTAAATTAATTAATTATTATCCTACCAAATTGCGGGTCATTACAATCTTTCCCCCTTAAAATAATTTCGTCCTCGAAATTGCTAAGGTAGTGGACGACCCTATCTATTGGGTAAAAATTTATCTGTTTACCTCTTAACTCCGGTTTCACTGAACCACTTAAATTCTGATTAAAATATTAATTTATTCCGACTTACTAAATTTTCAAAAATTTTGAAAATTTTCTAACACTCGGAATTTCTGGAAAATTTTGCCATGACCTCCTTTGTACAGCCTATCTGTAAAACCACAACTCGCCTCTCTAGGCTATCTCCAACCCAAAAGAAAATCAAACAGCCAAGCGGCTTGCCAATTTGGATCATAAATTCCAAACTCATATCAATTATAAACTTGTACCATTTTGTCAGGTATATCATTATATCCCTACCATCTGCTAACAATTTTGCATATATCACGCCATCCAAATCAACCCCAATCTGTCTTTATTCTCAACACAATTATTGGCTTGTACTCATGTAAAATTCCATTCAAACTCTAATCTCAAATTTCAATCTCTCAACTTACCAACTCAATTTCATATTTACTTATTTCAAGTTAAATCCCAATTTATAAATCACTTTTACCAGTTCATCTATTTAACTCATAAGTTAATTTAATTTCCGAATTTAAATTCCTGGGTTTATTCAAATCACTTGAAATCATAATAACAATTCAAAATCCTTTGAATTCCTGAATAACTTGTTTTTGCAAAACAATTTCAAAACAAAATCTTTGGTAGTAATCCGTCACTTAGCAACTCGAAAATTACACCGATGATGTATCGATCCATCATCGGAATTATTTCCCAGCGTTCAAAGTGAGTTCAATACTATATTCCTTTCAAAACCACTTTTAAACACTTCCTATTTTGAAATAAATCCCATATATCCTTATCAAAACAAATTTAAAACCTCCCAGGATTTTAAAATTCACGTATAATTAATCCTGATTCAATTACAAACACTGGTCTGAATTTCCAGTTTTAAATTTCAATTCTAACTTTAATTTCAGATTTAATTCATTCGTAACACTTATACGAATTCTGATTGGTTATAAATAACCATTCCACTTTCATAATCTTATTCGATTATAATAACAACAAACACATTATAATATTTCCAATATATATACTTGGGTAAAATTATTTCATTTACCCTCTTTTCAAAACATACCATGTCGGTTCATCGTATCCAAGTGTTTAGTAACTCCTATCAATACAGTTTGCATTACTGTATCGACCAGAATTCATAAACTACTCGACTAATAATTCTCCACAATATAAAACAAATTTGTATATCAAATAACAAATATGCGCTCATATATATACACTCAATCTCAGTCTAGGGTATTACTAACCCTATCTCTACCGAGTCACGCCACAGAGCCAAGGTAATAACTTAACCTTAAGCTCTGATACCAACTGTAGTGACCTGAAAATCCGGTCCAATTTGAGCTGACTAAATAACACAAGTCTAACACAAATTGTACAGGAAAACAGGAAACTAATAGAAAGAAAACAGAGGGTGAGGAAAGATAAGATAGAAACTTAGAATAAAAGAAGAAGAAGAACACAACATAAGAGTAACACGAACCTCACAACGGAACGAATAACATATAATAGATAACATATCCTTGAAATAAAATCAGTATATGTATACAATAACATTATCAGAGTACAATACTTACAACACAGCGGAAATAAACTATAGTTATATGATCCTGAAGCCTCCTGCTCCAGCTCTTCAAGTATCTGTAAATTCCTGGCTACTTGACTGCCCGTACAAAATTGGGCACCCAAGAGTTTAGGGAAAACAAAATAAACTCCGGGTCAGTCATGGGACTGCTATGAGTAAAACAATTTAAAACGGTTTGAACAGGTAAACGATATCTCATAAGACCACGCCGTATAACGGAACGGGTTTTCCCTTATGAGAATCCAAAATATCTTTATATCAAAAACCTTTTGATATTATAATAATGTCTATCAACCACAATATAATAATCATCTAGCAGAAACACTTTCATCTCACGTTCTGCATATGTAGTATACAATCAAAACCGCAAGCGCGTATTGGGTAATGGATTTCCAACTATGACAAGGTATGGAACCAACTTCCGATCAGTGTACTCTAGGAACGATACACTGGAGTTCAACAAGAACATCTTGCAACTCAGCCACACATGACCGACCACTCATTTCGCTTGAGTGTATCGAATGTATATCACCAACGGTTGGGATCAGCAACCGTTTCCCGTATATATATATGGGACAACATTGATAGATTAAAGAAGCAAATGAATATTCTCTAGATCAGTGATTATACACCCTAATAGGTGCGACCTATTTAGCCATGTTGCCTGCCCGATTTCTGTCATTTACCGGATGTGAGGCTAGAAGCTAGCTTTATCATCACACCAGATTCACTTCGAATGCCACATCGTCAAATCCATCAAATCACCGATTGACATCCTCAACAATACATTATGTGTTAGCTAAAAGAAGTTTCCTTCTCTGCTTCCACTCTTGGTACGGTTGGAGGAATCAATATACAAGATCGTCTGGAAATTCTCTGTCAGACATCCGCCATACAAATCATCCAGGAACAGGATGAACCGAAGGTACTATTCACTATATCCATCTTAGGCACTGTTATCTAAGACTTATACAACAGCCCTTGCATAAACCCCGTCTTTACTGCATTCAGCATACTTGATTCGTAACGCTTATGCCAATACGGAGTGGTTCTTTGGATAATAATCCAACCGGTCTCTCCATATTAGCAACGTTAAAATGGTCAAAACTTCGATAGTCTGTGATTTAACCATCAAAGAAAAAAACAGGTGTGCAAACAACGATATTATTTCCAGATGGAAATTCTATCAATCAATCATCAATCACATATATATATATATATTCATATTTTCCTTATTTTCTATGTTTAGAAAATATACGTAAACACTGGAAAACATTTCCATAACTTATTTACGTATCCCTATTATTCTACAACTATCAGTCTCTGATTGTAAACCAGTATAAGAACAATTCCCTAAGTACCAATCCCGAAGGTCGAAACTAACATCAGATAGACACTTAGGAAACCATTCAACTTAACAAGTCTCCGGTCAATTTCTGATTTAGCTTAACTCCATTTCTTAATTCCTTATACATGAACATTTCCTTTTCTAATTCATATTTCAAATTTCAATATTTGATTATGTTTCTGATTCTATTTGGAAAACATTTCCAAATCTTCTTTACTTGGATTACCAGATGTTTAAATCAACATCGCGATGACAACTCAAACCACTATACTTATTTACTAAATTCACTTAACCACTTCAACCCTCGAACCTTAACCATTTCTAAATTAAAAACAAAGTCAATCAAGTTGGGGTATAACTACCTCTCAGACCTTAACTGAACAACATTTCAAATCTCGAAACAGGGTAAGTTCATCCTATAACTCTAATCAATTAACTCTTTTCACTTAACTCCTTACTTAACTCCTTTCGAACAAACTATATTCGATTACTCCTTTAACTCCATTCGAACAAACTATATTCGATTAACTCTTTTGATTCTATTTGAATAAACTATATTCGATTAACTCTTTTGATTCTATTCGAATAAACTATATTCGATTACTCCTCTTCGATTAACTCCATTTGAATAACTCTAACTGGTCAACCCTAACTGATTAACTCAAATTAATTTACTCTATTCGATTAACTCTAATCGAATAACTAATATTCGATTAACTCAACCCGATTAACTCATCTCGAATATTTCTGGTTCGATTAACTCACTTCTTCGAATAAACTAATATTCGATAACTAATACTTGACTAACTCTAACTCAATTAACTCTACCGATTAATTCTAACTGATTACCTCTAACTGGATAACCCTAACTGGATAACCCTAACTGGTTAACTCTTTATCCTTATTCAGTTTCAAACATCGATGTTGAAATCGATTCTTACTCCTTTATATAGGTCTTGACTTATATATTCCATTTATCCAAATGATTATATTTAACTAAATTTATAAATCTCATTTATAAATCAATCTGCTCCTTTTATCTGTTTACTTCTTCATATATAAGTTCAGACTTATATATATATATATATATATATATCTATTTATCCAAGGATAAATATTTTCTTTATAATCTATTTGTTTTCTAAACAAATATTTCCTTTATAACCCTATTCATTTTCTAAATGCCTTTACCCATATTTCCTTTTTAAACCTTTATTTGTAAATGGTTTACAAATATCCCTTTTAAGGTTCTATTTCTAAGTATATCCTTTATTAACCTTATTTATTTATCCTAAGTATTTCCTTTAACAATTTCTTATTCATTTTCTAAATAAATATGTCCTTATCTTACTTTATTTATTTAATCAAATAATTATCTCATTATCTTATCCTATTTATGTATCAAATAAATATCTCCGTTAAGTTCTCTTATTTATTTCTAAGTGAATAATCCCTATTTCGTATTTTATTTATTTAACAAATAAATTATCCATTTTATAGTATCTTATATATTTATTCTAAATAAATAATTCACTTTATAAATATTCCATTTATAAAGATTTCCCTTCATTTATAATTCCACTTAAACGTATTTCCTATTTATAAATATTCCATTTATAAATATTCTATTTATAAATATTCACTTTTATAGAATCCTCTGATTTCATAAATATTATTTCTTTTATAAAACCCCTTTTGATTTTATAAATAATCTAATTTCAATATTCATTTTGAAAATCCCCTTTTCTCCTAATTATACTGTGTTATGGTGTTTAACATATCAAATTACGATGTCCAATATTGTCCATACACATATAATCAATAACAGATTATATATCACATCACATATCACAATATATGAAACAAAACAGTATTTTATATATTGAGGAACCCAGTTGAGTCCCTCCAACCTGTTCCCCTGCATCACATATGTTAAACCATATAATTAACATCAACTTCATTTCAGTACGAAATGTTTTGATAAGCAACATCAATATATATATATTTAATGGTTTATATATATATATATAATTTCAACTAACTGACTAGCAGTTCAATCAACCAAATCAACACACAGCAATCAACAGATAATTATCAGTTCTAAGAATACGTTATAAAAATATAACTGTTCGGAGTTGGTGAGTTTTACTCACATTGTCCGTTTTTTTGTTAAATAATGATAGCGGATGTTGATTCGGATCGGACGTTCTATTTCGTTGTTAATACAGAAAATCTCCAAATCATTCCAAGTTGATCTCATGTTGTAGCCCCCGTCCGTGTGATCCTAACAGATCCAGTTTTTCGCTGAGTTTTGACCACGTGTGACGAATGTAATTTATTCTACAAGTTACACAAAATATTGAATTTAATCAAACTAGTTTTAAATAAAGGAATGGGCCTTTAACCTACGAAATAGCTCGGCCCATCTTCATTTTGATTTCAGCCCATTCAAAAACCACCCCACATCACAAATATCCTGATCCGCCAATCCCATGACCCAAACCCGCATTTACTTCCTCCTTAGAAAATATCTGCACTACCCCTATTCTCCTTCAACACCTCGCATGTCAGAGAGCTCCATCTACTTCAACAAAACTTCGCTGACCCCCAACCATACCAGTTCGCACAAAACAAAGGCCATCCCCGCGCCTTGAATCCCCAAACTGGAACCAATATCCTGTCCCCTACAAATCCCCTACTCCTTGCACAGAAACATTCAACTCCAGACTTCCATAGGCCCACAACCGCTTCAGGCAACCTTCGAACACCATCTTCACCCCAACACACAAATTCCAGTATCCATTCAAACTTCCCAAACGCTCGCAGCTCCTCCCTCTCCTACCAATTTCATCATGCTTGCATCTATCATCCCATTCGCGTTCAAACCGTCCTCTTCAGCACCACGAGAAATCACCGAACTCAAATATCACGCAATCTTCCCAAACTCCCTCAACCGCAGCAAGACTCCACCACAAACTCAAAAATCAATGTCGAATTGAAGTACTGACGCCTCTATCGATCCCGACTTTGAACCCTAGCCACCGTGTTTCCATTTTCCAGCGGACGGATCAACATCGAACTCAATAGAAATTATATCAAGAGGAAGAGAATGCGCGCAGTAATTCGAAGATATATATTTTGGAATCTATAGGCTTTCGAATGAATTGGTTTTGATTTTCGAAAGTTAATTTCTCACATCCTGGAGAATTTTTCTGTGGCGGCACAATGTTTGACCGTGAGAGGAATAAGAATAGGTTTTAAGAGTGAGGAGTTAAATGCCTATTTATAAGGTGACTTAAAAGATATTTTCTTCTTGCCGGAGACGTAGCCGTGATTATAGTCTTTCATTTTTTTGTGTTACTTTCATGTTACATGCTACGGCATGTTTTGGTCGAAAATACGAAATGTGTTGTTGCACATACAACTCATGCGGGCACCTTCCATTTCCATTCAAAAGCAAATTGGTCAAGTGCATCCGTCCATGAATAAATGATTTAGTTTTTGTTTTGAGTTATACGTTCAATCCCGTTCACATATGGACGGTCTTGGACAAAAATAAAAATATCAGTGTGACAAGCAATGTCCCACGATTCCAAAAATATAATAATATCGGTAGGTTCTCTCATATTGTGAAACCCCACAATTTCTGATGTAGGGTGCAAAACACTCCAAGTAAAAAGTTGCTTATTTAATTAATTAAAAATTACAGTAAAATTATAAAAATTTAATTATCACTACGTCTCAAAGGAACCTTGTCTAAATTCAAACCCGATATCTAGTTATATCGAATAAACCGTTACGGCCGATAAACGATTCTATAACGACTATTTTAAAATTTGATTTGGACACAAATCAAAATCTACACGATGAAATCCTGATTTTTCTCTTCCACTAGAAAGATATACTCCACCAGCTCCACATGTTTCTTGTTTCACAGAAATCCGATTTAAAACGAATCATGTACATTCAGTTGAAGTTCGAATCGCCAAATTACGAACTGCAGCGCCATTTCAAGCTCGATTTTAATTATAATATATAATTTACGTTCTACTGTCGTTATTTAATATACTCGTTAATATATTTCAATATATTTATTGAATTATATATTTTAACTTGTCCTGTTCACACAAGATCGTGAAATCCTGATATTTCCGACTATTCCGGAAATATATTGTAACGACCCAGAAAATCTGAACCAATTTAAAAATTTTAAATTGGCTAAAATAATGGATTTTAAATATTTAAAATAAATATTTTAAATAATAAAGATGAAAACTGAGTTGAAATCGACATTTGAAAACCAATATAATTAATTATAATTATATATAGAATTGAAAATGGCGCGGTAGTTCGATAATTCGATTTCAAACTTCAATTGAATATACCGGGTGCAAAACAATCCGGATTTTAGTGAGACCAAAAACATTAGTATCTAATTGATGATATCTTTCTAACGAATCTGACCAATCGAAATTTGATAGCGGGAATCAAAAGGTATGTCCAGTTGAAAATTCTGAATAGTCGCTATGGAATTCAGGCCCTTAAAAATGGACATTTTGCAAACGACCTCAGATTTCGACGAAACCACTTTTGTTGGATCCGCAGTGTCAAGTCATTGTTAGGTTTCAAATTTCATAATTTTTCGAATCAATATGTGAGCGTGGCAAAGGAAAACGCGTTTGACCAGTTTCTGTTGATTTTAATCTAATGGAAATTGGCCATTTTTCAAACGGTCTCAGAATTCGACGAAACTAGTTTTGTTAGGACCGTATCGTCAATACGAAGCTAGAAAATATTTTTCTGGAATTTTTAGTGTTAGTATGTGACCCCGGTAATTTGAAATGTGCGTTTAAAACTCAATATAGTGATTTAAATGAAAATTCAAAAGGAAACTGATTATAACGATCAAACCAGCTTGCGATACATAACCCATTGTGTTCGGAATGGGGGTTAAACGCTATGGACGGCAAGCGGTGGGCCTCGTTTAGAGGTCGTATGTAAAAGTCAACCTTTTTGCGAAATTAAATAATAAAATAATAAAATAATTTTTAATTCCCTCCCTTCCTCTTATCTTCTGCTTGGCCCCCCCCGTTCGTTATAAAACATAAAAGAAAAAAAAAAGAAAAAGAAAAAAAAAACAAACCCTAAATCGATTCGACGAAGCGCCCCCCCTTGAAGCCCTCGACGCCGACGAAGAAGCCGCGCCCCCCCCCCCCTTGAAGCCCTCGACGCCGACGAAGAAGCCGCCCCCCCCCCCTTGAAGCCCTCGACGCCGACGAGGAAGCCAGCGCCTCCTGCCACGACCGTTCGAACGCCACCGCGAGCCCCTGGAAGCCGCCGACGACCTCTTCTTTCCCCTCCCCTTCTTCGCAGTTCGGTAAGCGTTTCCTTTTTTTTATATATGTATTTTATTTTCTTTTTTATTTTATTTTATTTTAATCAGTAAAACTGTTTTAAAAATAAAATAAAAACTGTTTTAAAAATAAAGTAAAAACTGTTTTCTAAATAAAGATAAAAACTGATTTAGGTTTTAAAAATTTAAAACTGATTTTTAATAAAAGAAAAACTGATTTTTTTTAGTAAAAGAAAAACTGAAATTTTTATTAACTAAAAACTGCATTTTTATAAAAAGATAAAAACAGGAATTTTTAAGAGTTAAAACTGGTTTCTTTAAAAATAGAAAAAAAATATTTTTATATATATTGATAGTCGAAGTAAAAATCATATTTTTATATGTTGAAAGTCGAAGTAAAAATCATATTTTTATATGTTGAAAGTCGAAGTAAAAATCATATTTTTATATATTGAATAGCGAAGTCAAAATTCGATTTTTATATATTGAATAGCGTAGTAAAAATTCTATTTTTACATATGCAGAGAATACGGGTGAAAGCGACAAATAGGCGAAGATTTCTATTAAGAAGAGTCTTGGTATTGGATAGCTATTGGTGAGATTTCTGATTTAAAATATAATTATATATGTGGTGAGATTTCTGATTTAAAATATAATTATATATGTGGTGAGATTTCTGATTTAAAATATAATTATATATGTGGTGAGATTTCTGATTTAAAATTTATATCTATACGTGTGAAGTGAAAGTGTATAGCTATATATAAATATATATATATATATATATATATATACGCCCCTCGTCCACAAACCATGGACGATATTTATTGGTTGAAATTGTTGTGGAAATTTGATTGATAGCGATTGATTGTTTGGGATTGTTTGTGATTGATATTGGTTGATTGTGGTTGAAAAATACCCATTTGTGGTTGTGAAATATTTGGTTGAAACCACATAGGGTTAGTTTGTGGAAATGAAATAAATATATACATGCCGCCTGCGTGCGAACTAGATGCATGTTTCCCATTGTCAAAAACCGCGAGGTTTTAAGGTAGAGCGAGGAGCCGTACTAGGGACGGTGCCGGTGTAACTACCCTGCCGTTATGCTGCCGAAATTTTGAATAATATTTGTGTGTTTGAATTATTTTCATATGCTTAAATTATATTTATTCATTGTATAGAAAACATTCATGTGTTGAATTGATATTCATTCGTTGTTTAGAAATTCATGTGTTGAATGGTATTCATATTTTGAAATAAATTGTTCGATAACAAAAATCACATTTTTATCTATATATAAAAACTATTGAAAACATTCATGTGTTGAATTGATACTCATCCGTTGTTTAGAAATTCATGTGTTGAATGGTATTCATATTTTGAAATAAATTGTTCGATAATAAAAATCACATTTTTATCTATATATAAAAACTATTGAAAACATTCATGTGTTGAATTGATATTCATCCGTTGTTTAGAAATTCATGTGTTGAATGGTATTCATATTTTGAAATAAATTGTTCGATAATAAAAATCACATTTTTATCTATATATAAAAACTATTGAAAACATTCATGTGTTGAATTGATATTCATTCGTTGTTTAGAAATTCATGTGTTGAATGGTATTCATATTTTGAAATAAATTGTTCGATAACAAAAATCACATTTTTATCCATATATAAAAACTATTGAAAACATTCATGTGTTGAATTGATATTCATTCGTTGTTTAGAAATTCATGTGTTGAATGGTATTCATATTTTGAAATAAATTGTTCGATAATAAAAATCACATTTTTATCTATATATAAAAACTATTGAAAACATTCATGTGTTGAATTGATATTCATTCGTTGTTTAGAAATTCATGTGTTGAATGGTATCCATATTTTGAAATAAATTGTTCGATAATAAAAATCACATTTTTATCTATATATAAAAACTATTGAAAACATTCATGTGTTGAATTGATATTCATTCGTTGTTTAGAAATTCATGTGTTGAATGGTATTCATATTTTCAAATAAATTGTTTGATGGTAAAAATCGCCTTTTATCGACTATCTGAAACGTGTAAAATAATCTGGTTTTAAAAGAAATGGTTTTATGATAAAAATCCTATTTTTATCACTTATATGAACGATATAGAAAAATAGTGTCTTTGAAATGAATTGTTTTACAATAAAAATCACATTTTTATTGTATGCATAAATCATTGAAATGTGAAGTGTTAAAAATAGCCACTTGTTCAAAATAAACATATACGAGTTGAAATATTCATTAATTAACTAATGAAATGATTTACGCCTAATTATGTAACGTTAGAATGAATGGTGTTTTTAAACCAAATAGAAATCAAATATGAAGTTGAATAGAAAATGAAAAATGATATGAACTGTATATATATGTACATGCATATTCATTGAACAGGTTATAGCAAAGGGGCTAGAGAAGAGGAATAAAATTTGTGCCCGACAAATAGGTACACATTTACTGATTTGTTTGGGTGATGATTTTGAGCCTGTTGGCTAACCGCTTGGCTTTTTCTTTTCCTTTTTGAGATTAGAAGGACCGGGACGCTATTTGCGATTTCCCGACGCTCCCGGTGCAGGGGAGGTTATGGCGAAATTTTTCCAAAATTTAAGGTGTTAGAAATTTTTTTGAAGTGAAAACGATATGGAAATCATTGAATGAACTATATTTATATAACTATATAAATATAAATAAAATTAAAACGAAACGAGGCCGTGCAGTTCGTATTTTGAAACCGTGATTTCAAACGACTAGTACGGGAAATCCGACCATTGGATTTTCCCGAAACCTCAACCGTCGGGTTCGCCTTGGGAATATCTTCCCAACGGCACCAACTTTGTAGAAATCCAACGGTTGGATTGTCTGGAATGTTTAATTCAAATCTGAAGAAAAACAGCGCCAGAAACGATTATATTTATTTATATATATAAATATAATTATATTTAATCGAATAACGACGCTGCAGTTCGTATTTTGAAATCGAAACTTCAAACGATTGTACCGGGAGATCCGACCGTCGGATTTTCCCGAAACTGGAACCGTTGGATTCGTTTTGAAAAGACCTTTCTAATGATGTAAATTTTGTGAAGATCCAACGGTTAGATTTTCAGATATGTGTAAATCAAATCTGAAGAAAAACAGCGCCACGGCCGCCTTATGACCCGAAGCGTCGTTTTGAATAAAATGGCTATTTTAAAATAAATAAAAATAGCGATAAATAGTTATAAAATATCGTAAGCGATATGGAATGGAAATAAACTGAATTTGCTTGATTTATGTGATGTTTGATGGTTGAATGTGTTTGGTGTGAAAACTCTATTAAAGAACACAATTGGTGTTGTCGAATAATTTAACCATTGAAATAAATCGATTTGAAATTCTAAATATACGTGAATTATTTGAAAAGGCCGAGTTAATTCTCATTTCGAATAATCGACCGACGATTGAAATTCGAAGATGAAGACGATGGTCGAAGACCGGAGATCTTCACCTTGTTTGGATGGTAACCGAGGTCCTGATTGGGAGGCATCCCGAAATATGGATAATGAGTGGTGATCGTTCAGACGTACGTGTTGATCGAAGGGTTTGCGAGGTATTTAGTGCCTCCGGTTTCGTTCAGACCCAGAACGGACTTGTAAATGGACTGTGTGTCCGACATTGGAATTTGTTCTGTGTGATTGATAGCCATCAGTTGCACGGGGTGAATTGCCTGTGTGGCATGCTAAGATGCAGTGATCAGGACTTCTGTTGAAAAGCAAAGTCTTGTGGTGATGATCAAAGCACCGCCTGTGTGGCGCAGCTTTGTGTATAACGTAAATTCGCGAGCCTCACACCCCGGTATGAACCTAAAACGGGAGGAAGGACCTCAGGGAGGGCATGCGTTTCTTTCTAGCTAGGGTGGTGTCAGTGACCTACCAGCCCTGACATTTATATACTTTTCACCTATGTGGTTGTTGCTGTTGCGAGGCGCCTCGGTTTGATCGGACGATCCGGGTCCGATGGAGTCATTCGTTGGCTCGTTTACGCCCCAAAGGGCGGGGAAACGTATTGTTCAGGCATAATAATCCACATCGGTGGACCGGCCCTGACGATCCAGGGGGCAGTTGCGGCTGTTCCTGAGGGGCGGGCTAGAGCGTCTCGAATTCGGTAAGGACTATCTTTTGCCTTGGTTCATGACGGAAATCCAATTTCCAAATACGACATCGTGCGGTTTTGATTGTATACCTATATATGGCGACATAGTGGTATGGGGCATTAATGCCGTCTATGATTGATAGTTATGATTTGAAATTGTTTTCAAAACATATAAACACTAGCAATAATATCAAATGCCTTTGTTTTATTCGTATCAAGCATATCTTGGCCGTTATAAGGTAAAAACTCTATCCTCCGGTTTGCGTTGCATTGTGTGATGGGAACTGAGTCTTATAACGGCTTCATTTTTATAAAAAGCATAGCGATGTTTAAAAGAAAGATTTGTTTTAAAGCACTGGCAATCCAATGGAGTAAACCCGTTCCACGAAAGTGGCGTGGTCCTGTGATTAGCCATATTATATATGTGTTGAGTAGATTTCTCATACCAGTCCCATGACTGACTCGTAGTTTGTTTCACTCTCAAACTCGGGTGCCCCTTTTTCTACACGGGCAGCCTTGTATTCAGGTTTAGCTGGTTCTTTCTGGATAGTTGGAGCTGAAGATGGATTCTATCATTTATTTCTTTTTATGCTGTTCAGCTCCTATTGTACATATTTTGTTTATTTCCGCTGTAGACATTTATGTATAGCTGAACTGTACTTGTACTAAGTAAGATCCTGTATACTGTGTAACTCTGATGATTACTTTTATCCAGTATATTTTGTTGTTCATTCTGGTGTATTTATTTAATTCTGTTCTGCTATTTTATGTTTCTGTGTTATATTCCAAAAGATAACCTTGTTTCCGTGAGAACGGGAATTCGGGTCGTCTCATATATTATCCTGTTATTTATATTAATTAAATAAAAATATTATTTAATTCGGGCTATCGATATCACCAAGCGATATTTAACAATTAAATTAATTAATTATTATCCTACCAAATTGCGGGTCATTACAGTGGCGGGTTTAACTAAGGGACTAAAAGTTTCACCATAGTCGGTGTCAGCTCTCTGATTAAAATCTCTTGCCACATAGCGAGCCTTGACTAAATGATGTTACCATCCTTATTTCTTTTAATTTGGAAAATCCGTTTGCATCCCACTACATTTTGTGACATAGATGAAGGTACAAGATCCCAAGTTCTATTTTTCACCAATGCATTGATCTCTTCATCCATAGCTTTACGCCAAACGGGGCTTTTTAATGCTTGGGTGATATTTTTTAGGATCTCCATATCATGGACCTCCGCATTTAAATTCAGTTCATTGATTGGTTTCCTAATGCCATGTTGTAGTCTTATGGTCATTTGAGGAGAATGTACAGGATTGCTGGGTGTTGAATTTGTAGATGTGGATATATCAAGGTTTGACTGAGATGGAGTAGAGGAAAGCTCAACATTGGTATTTGGAGGTTGAGATAGTTTGTTGTGGATATAGGAGATGAAACTGGTGAAGTGGGGAATAAGGTAGGAGGTGTGCTGGAAGATGAGTTAGTTTGCAGTGAATGAGAAGAGAAAGATTGAGTATTTGATAATATAGATAATGTGAGAGGTGGTGCCCATTGTTCCACTAGGTCAGATGAGGATTTAGTTGAATTATTAAGTTCAAAAAAAGGAAAAATATTTTCTTTGAAATGAACATGACGAGAAACATAAATACGACTAGTGTTTAATTAGAGACAATAATATGCACATTGAGTAGGTGAATAACCAACAAAAATATATGGTTGAGATTTGATTTCAAGTTCGTGAGAATTGGAGGGTTTAAGCCATGGGTAGCAAAGACACCCAAAACTTCGAAGCTTGGAATAATTAGGATGTTGGCCGAATAATTTATTGTAGGGTGACACATTGTTTAGAGTTGGCGTAGGAAGTCGATTAATCAAGTAAACAGTTGTTGAGCAAGCATTTGTCCAATATTCAAGGGGCATTTTAGCATGAGTTAAGAGTAATAGAAATGTCTCAACAATATGTCGATGTCGTCACTCCGAATAGTCATTGTGTTGAGGGGTATGGGGTGGAGTTGTGAGATGCGAAATTCCATCGATGGACATGTAGCTACGTAGGCTTTCATATTCACCACCGTTGTCCGGGTAGAAAGTTTTGAGAGGCAGTTGAAAGTATTTTTCAGTTAGAGCTTTATAGCGAATGAATACATGTTTTGCATCTGATTTTCTTTTCAAATTATACAACCAAACGTATTTAGAAAAATGATCAACGAAAATAAGATAATATTTAAAGCCATCATGAGAGTAAATTGGTGATGTCCAAAGATCAGAATAGACATACTCAAGTGGGGCAGTAGACACAATAGAGGAAGTAGAAAAAGGAAGTTTATGACTTTTATTGCAAGCACATGAATTGCAATCTAAAGTGGAGATACTAGGAACACGAAGTTTATTTTTGGAAACAATTTGCCTAAAGACATTCCAAGACAATGCCCCAAACGATGATGCCAACCAAGCGAGCTAGTTATGCTTGCATAGACTGTAGGGGTTGTGGATTTGAGCTGATAAATGCCTGCTGTAACCAGCCCTTGGAATAGAGATTCCCCGGTTTTGAGATCCTTCATATGAAAAGTGGTGGAAGAAAAGACAATTGAGATATTGTTATCATGACATAGTTGAGAAACGAAAATTATATTTTTTGATGTGGCAGGAAAAACCAACACTACTACAAAACAGGTCATTTGCCCCATGTTGCTTCAGTTCAATAACCGAAGCAAATGAAGGCGACGCAATAGATCAAAATTTGTTGCTTCGGTTGTTAAATAGAAGCAACAATTGTCTTTTGCTTCAGCCATTCATCTCGTATTGCTTCAGTTCGACAACCGAAGCAAATGCCAATATTTCTGTTTAAAAAAAATTGATACCGCTTTAGGATTATAAAACCCAAAACAGTAATAATTTAAAAAACTCACATTTACATTGAATTTAATACAAATACACGCACATATATATCATAATCCAAGTACAAAGTGACGTTAACAGCAAGATACACCGTTCTAGGAGATTCACTCCAAATGCCAGTTAATTGCGTAGGTCCTTGGTCTGCATCCTAAATACAATTATTAATAAAGTCACTCGTATAACTAATTAAATCAGCTCCACTAACTACCGACATCAAATGATCTCTGATTTTCACATAAAGGGGCAAGTGCATGCTATGCACATCATTGCTTGCTTCATACCTTTTTTGGAAATTCAAATCGAACATCTCCAGCTTCTATTCATATTGTCACCAGACCTGCTGCAGCTAGTGCCACTAACCATCTGGTGCATCTTTGATGTACAAAGGATGACTTTTTCCCCATATAACTTAGTCTCCTTATCTTTATCCTTTTTAAGACACATTCCTACCTGATGGAAAAATAATAATTAAAGTATCATAGCAGAATTGAATACATGCATATTTTTATACATTCATCTACTAATATGAATGTATGAAAAACTATTTTTCTATATTCAAATGCATATGGAACTTAGAAATAGATATAGAAGCTAAGCAAAATATGATACCAGACTATGCAAAATGAGATTGCAAACTCAATTACAAATACAAATTAAGTTCAGGCTTAGTTTAGCAACTGAGTTTGCATGATCCATTTGCAAATAGGGTCAGCATGCTCAATTTGCAAAACAAAGTCAACAAGAGTTCAAACTCTATCATGTTGGTTCAGTTTTTAAACTGAGCGTGAATGTTGAGTTTGAAAAAATTGAGCCTGCTTGACTCGGCTTTACAAATTGAGCTTGCATGGCTCAGTTTAGATACTACAATGAGTTCTAGGATGTTTCAGAATAATATCACTGTGGGTCCACAAAGGTAGAGAATAATAGATATTCCATAAAAATATTTTGAAATCTGGAGGCATAAACATCTTGAAGCTTTTTTTAAGTTTTGGGTTTATGACGTATGATATCTAGTAGGCATAACATCATTGATTTGATCATGTGGTTTGCTTTTTGATAGTTTCAGGAATGTGAAACAAAAATAGTTGAAATACTAATGATAGATCCTACAAACCAATAGGATACTATTGGGAGTTAATTTGATGTTCCACTACAAACCAATTGGTTGAAAAAAGAAGCCAACCACTAATTTCAGGCAGAAAATAAAAATCAAATCCCAGCTTGTGGGAATTTGTGTAAAGAAAATTATGCGTTTATAGAAGTAACAAAACATGGTTATCCAAGAATAGTGCACATATTGCATGGTTAAACAGTGGATTGCTTCCTATATTCATGCTTATTGCACAGTGAAACAATACCGATGAGATCATATTTTTTAAATATATAGACCAGACACATTAATCTTTAAACTTGTATTTAGTTTAATATAACTAAAATAAGAAAAACAAAATATAAAAATGTAATTTCAGTGCTAACAGAAATAGAATCTAACAAAAAGAACTAAAACCCTGGTGAAGAGGAGCAAAAAGAATCTACAAACAATTTAGAGTGCTCTAACAAAAAGAGTTAAAAACCTGGTGAAGAGGAGCAAGTGATCATATTCATAAAAGAATCTACAAAAGAAATTATTTTCATTAACAGACATTTAAACGTTTTAAGTTTTGTTAAAAGATTCCTAACTCAGCCTCCATATTTTTATACACTGTTAGATGACAGCCGGATATGTTTACCTCTCCTTCCTACTTCCAATGAACATAAAACAATCACTGCTAACAAATTTGACTGGAGATCGAAGAATATTTTTTCCACAAGGGAACTTCTGTTGGATTTTATGATGGGTCAGCATACAATGAACCATTATTTATTTATCTCTATGATAATGGTTGTTGCTGACTTAATTTCACAAATTATAATGAATATAAATGTTCTAAGAAGGAATACAACAGTACCCATAGAAAGCAGGCTAACATTTTTGGTACTAAATTAAACAATCCAGACGATATGAGAAGGAGTTTTCAAAAACATAAGAAAATTAACTTACGGGAATAACTTATCATCCTTACGCCTACTTCAAGCGGGTTGGGGTGGGATGATGGTAGGCAGGTGCATCCTTATCCCAGTCTCGCCTCATTTTTTACAGGAACACAACTACCTAATTAAACTTCCCTGTCAACCTACTCAAATCAAATCCGCCACTTCAAACAGCATCACCACAACTTACAACCACTACTGTGAACGCTTCCTGACTCAATTGCCTAGACGAATCCATACTCCCAACTTTTCATCGCCTCTGCCTTGGCCGTTTCGTTGATGACGTGATAAATCTGATCCCCATATCTAATGCATCAAAGTTGATAGGTTTAGAATCGGTCGCGAAGCAAAGGGTAGGTCTAAAGGAAGAATTTCTATGGAGAAGAGAGAAGAGGATGATATACGTAGTCGGCCATGGTTTCTTCAATCCTATACGGTTAGGGTTATGAAATAGAAGGTAGTCTTGCGGCTGGGTAGGAATTGTTCGGGTTAGGTTTGTATATATTGGATGTGGGCTGGTACATTTGAACTTTACTTTTTTAGGCTAGTTTTAAAAGTACACGTACTTAGCATATCCATGGCTCATTATATTATTTTTAGTCATTCTGAAAAAAGAAAGTAAACATACTACAGAACCATCTCTAAAAAGAAATTATGATACATTATAAGAATAGACTAGACCATTGATAACTCAAAAGAAATTACGATACATTTTTAGTTTTTATACAAGTGTAAACTAGACCACTTATAACTCGGATTATTGTTAGTTGCTAACTGTAAATTATTATTTATTATCATTTACAAATTTATGGATTATAAATCATTATAGAATACAAATTAATTTAAGTTATCATTATTCCTGAATTAATATTAATAATTAATTAAGCGTAAATTGTCAATATTAAGTATATATTATTGTTTATACATTAGTTTTTGAAATTACTTATATGATATATGTAGAAATTATTTTTAGAAATTATCTAAAGTTAGTTTTAGAATTTGGATATTTTGTTAACTTTTAATTCATACAAAATTTTATGATGATTATAATTATTTGAACTTACTTTTCCCTTTTAAATTTTGTTAACTTTTAATTCATACAAAGTTAGTTTTAGAATTTGGATACCTTTTCCCTTTTAAATTTTATGATGATTATAATTTTTTTTTTAATTTTATAAATATTTTTGAACTTACTTTGTATTTCATTAATAACTAATACATGTCAATTATAACTATATATTAAATATTATTTTTAATTTAGATATTTTATTATTTTATTAAGTGTTAAATTAACAAAATAAAATATTTTTTACTTTTAAGTATCATGGAAATCATACAATTTTATGAATATTATTAATTTTATTTCGTATTACATAATAAATAATACATATGAATTAAAATTATATATTAAATTGAAAATATCAAATATTATTATTAATTTTTAACTATTAGTTATTAGTTAGTCATTATCTTATACTACTAAATAATTATTTGATAGTATCATTAAAAGGAATTATCTATTATTAATTATTAATTCTTTAATGGTAGATGTTTAAAATAATTTTTAATTTTCAATTATTATTTATCGAATATTTTTTCATTAAAAATTAATTATTAAGTAGAGTAAGTATTAAATATTGATTATTAACGTTAGTTATTTATTAGTATTATTTAACTACCAAATAATCAACATTAAATAGTAATTATTTATTCAATTTTTATTAAAATAATTAAGTAAAAATAATTATTAATTTCTAATAATCAATATTAATTATTTATTACTATTTATAAGTTTTTAATTGTCAATACCAATTATTTAATAATTATTAGTTTTCTTTATATTATTACTATTTATTTATTTATTAAAAATTAATTACTACTCATTGACTATAAAAATTTAGTTATTAAATTTTAGTATAAGACCAATTATTAATTATAATTTACTATTTAATAATTATTAATAAATACTAATTGTTTGTTGTTAATTACATGTTACAATTATTAATATTATTGCCATTTATAAAAAGCCAAATATAAATAATACTACTTGCTTCGTTGTACGGACAACCGGAACAAATAACACTATATTGTTTCAGTGCATTTTCTTCGATTATATGGATAACCGTGGCAAATAATGTTATTTGCTTCGGTTGTATGGACAACCGGAGCAAATAAAACTATTTGCTTTGACAAATTTACTTCAGTTGTATGAACAACCAAAGCAAGTGCCCTATTTGCTTCTGTTGTATGGATAACCGAAGCAAATAATACAATTTTCTTCTGTACACTTGCTTCGATTGTAAGGAGAACCGGAGCAAATAAAACTATTTTTTTCTGTTGTATGAACAACTGAAGCAAATGAGGCGGACCAAAAGACCTATTTTGTAGTAGTGTAAGACATTATTTAGTTTGAGTGATGATAAAGAAAAAGAACCAACATGAGTGATTTTTAGGCCTTTGCCGTCATCGACAATCAATTCTTCGGTTCCATCATAAGGAGAATGGAGGGGTAGATTGTTCAGATCTATCGTGACGTGGTGGGAAGCACCACTGTCGAGAAGCCATGTTGAAGAGGATGAAGAGGCAGAGGGATTTGCGATATTTGCTTGAGGTTTTGGTGTGAATTGGTTTGGCGGAGTTTGGGAATTTGTAGAAGGAGGAATGACATTAGGAAACTTTTGCTTAAATAAAGGACAATGAGCAATCACATGTCCTTGTTCTCGGCACCACTGACATTTTCCTAGAAAGACGTAGGGCTTTGTGGGATCACTGCCATTAAGAATTTGATATGATGAAGTTAATGAGAGACATTTTAGAAGAGGAAGTTGAACTAATTTGGATCAGAGCTCTGATACCATGATAAAGAGTCGAAGAGAAGGATACTTTTCCATTCAACAATCACAAATTTATATTCACAAGATACATGCATTCATATAATTAAAGTATAATATCATTAATGATATTTATTCCTCATATTATAGCATACCATTTATAAGTACTGCTGCAGTTATGGAATTAATATCATTAATGATATTTATGTTATTCTCTCTTATTATGGCATATCATTGATGATATTTATTCCTCAAATTATGGCGTATCATATGCAGGGATTGACATAGAAATCCTTATCAAAATATTAATTGAAAACTGATTTAATAATCTCAACTAGTCTCGTTTAGTTAATCGGTATTGATTATAAATCTATTTGGTAAATTGTAAACAACAATTAATAGTTTAGAATTGAATCAATAATTGAATTGTAATACAAAATAGTATTCTAATATGGAAATTGGTCATTTTACAAATAATCTCAAAATTTGTTGAAACCAGCTTAATTGGATCCTAAATTGTAAATTATTGTACATTACCAAGTTTTGTAGCAGTCAGATTTTAAACGAGATTGTACAAGCCTGGAACACCCAACGAAATCTAATGGACATATGTAAATTATACATTGAAAAAAAAAACACGTGTTCAAAGTCTTGAACACACGTATCCTTCCCCTTCGTTCTTTTCTTTCTTCTCGTTTCGTTTCCCTTTGCCAATCTTTTTTTTTTTGGGGTGGGGGGAGGTGGGAGGACATGGCAATAGAAAAGAAATCAAAGTCTACTTTCCTGTTTAATCACGTAACCATCTCCTTCCTCCAATTTTCCTCAAATTAAAACATGGTGATTCCCTACTTCCCTAATCGCAGTGTCTTCCCCTAGTTCCACAGCCTTGCCGACTTGTGCTTCCCACCAGCGATAATCTAGGCCAATGAGATCCACCATTAACCTCCCACTTGAAAACCGCATCGGTTCCAAAATCTTCATCGCAAGCCTCCACAACCCGAGCACCTCCGTTCCCCATCACTAGCGACGTCGTACACACAATCGCCTCCCTCTACGTCGAGACATAAATATGCTTCCATCGAAACCCGCAACTACCTTTCTCCATGCATGCAGTTATCACTGATCAGTTGGCTGTAAGTCTTCCCATCTGTCTTTTTTTGTAAAATGTGCCACTGATAGTGTTCAGGACTATCGGGTTGGTGTGTTGACAATGCTTGCCAACGAGAATGAGTTATCTATCGGTATGGAGAGGCGTGTGTATCTTGAAGAGAAGGAGCTTGTTGTGGATTATTAGTTAACTAATTCCTTTTTTATTGAGTGATTGCTCATCTTAAGTTAAATTGATAGCTTATAAAATTGATATCTCACTTATATTAGATATAAATCAAATGTCGTTCATTGTATTGGACTCATATGAGGGAAATTTGCATTATGGAGTTGAATCGATGAAGTCTTGAGCCGATTGGAATTTTAAACTAAAATCAAATGCTCGTTTGGTTTTAGTTTAAATCCAATCTCTTCGACAATCAAGGTGAGTTTGCTCACTCACGATTAGCATTTTTTTATTAAGTGAATTAAACATTTGAAATGACGCATGGAATGCTAGGATGCATTAGAAAATCCATGTTTGTTTGCTATATGACATGTGCATCTGTGACACACACCCGTTTGACATAATTGATACGACATATATTGCTATAGGGTTGGTTGTTATGATTTGATTGTTTTTTATCCTCGATATTATATCTATTTTATTTTGTTCTCACACTGCAGCTTCACTGTAGATATAGGAAAAATCACTATGAGTTGAAAGGATACATAGCGAATGATTGTATATATTTGAGAAATAAATTCGAATCGATTTGGGATGCGGGTTGAAATGATATAGACCCAGGATTCGAATACTTTTAATGAACTAAAATGATATATATCTGTATCACTTGACCATAGGATATAAATTTATGTACGGATACCATGGTCTATAAATAAAAAGTTTATTTTATAAATTTTATAAATATGAATCTATTTTGAAATTAATGTAAATACCTTAGTTTAAATTTAAGATTTGAAATAATGTTAACTTAAATGTATGTATCTAAGTAAAATTGATTTAATGTAAAGATTTAACACGATTTTCTAAATTGGATCTATTATTTGGAGCTAATACTAATTCAGAAATCTTATAAGTATGTTTGGTTTACTAAATTTATTTTTGATAGATAATTTATATTTTAAGCTTAAATAATCTTTTAGCATATTTGAATTTGAATGTATAAGTTAAATTTAACGAGTTTTATGAATGGCTTAATCAAATTGATGAAGGATTTTAAATTGAAGTAAAAATTTGATTTTGTTCTGAAAGTTAAAAACAAATTTGATTAAGGATTTTTGAAGGTTTATAAATTTAAAGCGCGTTCAAATTTATATTAAAAAAAGAAGTTTTTTAACATAAGAATTCATTAAATTCAATGGTTTAATGGATTCAGATGATGAAGCAAATTATTAGAGAATCGATTTTCATAATAAAACTTAATACTTGAAAATTTGAATTCTGGTTTAAACCAATAAAATGAATCCAAGAGTCAAGCTCATACCAATTGAAATTAAAGATTTAAAAGTGGAATTCGGGTTGTAAATCCAACTTGAACATTTCGTTTTAAAGTCAAATCTTTTTCCCGGTTAAGTACCAAGTTAACTCAAATCGAAATACGGAATCTGAATTAATATTAAGTCGAATTTTGAGAATATGAATAATTCAATCACACTGGATTATTGCTTGGAAATGTGTATTATTTTACTTTGCAACTATATATATATTTTATCATTATTCTAATTAATCTCTTTTATCTTAGAACTTATCTATTTTGTTCAAACTATTTTTATATCAAGCCTAACTATTTATTTAAACTACTTTATATTAAATCTATCTATTTTATTTAAGAAACTTTACACCAGAACCTATTTTATATCAAACTTAGAATTTTACTTAAACTATTTTGTATTTAACTATTTTTAAATAAAAGCATATATATTCCATCCAAGATTTGAAGCCGATTGAATATAAAGATTCAATTGAATATAGACATTTGTGACTCGAAATCTAAAATCGAATGTGAAGTTTTGACAATGAATAGTTTTATGGGTATGAAACTTGAAATTTGAAACGACATCCAATGAACTGAATCGATTTGAGAAATTGATAATTAAAATCTATATTTAAAGTAAATTGATTTGTGATATTGTAATATGATTTCAAATTTAATGACAATGGTGTGTAATAAGCGTATGAGTTGTTAAAGAGACTGAGTCGATAATGTCATACTCTTTGCTAATATCGATACTACTTTAACATATGTGCACGTCGTGAGGAATCCAGAATGAAGTAGGATGGTTTGGAGGCGATTACTGGATTTGAAGAAAGAGAACGATATTGGATAGCCTTGACATTTGGGTCGTAATTAAAATGACTAAAACAAAAGTTATACTTTGACTGAGTGAGGTCGCTCTTCTTGTCGAACATGCTTTTTCGATATCATCTATATTACTTTGTGATTGATTATGGCATGCCTTTAGTTATATAAGTATGTTTCGAGATGAGCAGTAGTTGCGGCTATGCGTTACTATCGGTCCGGGAGTGCAACTGGTAGAATCCTACCTTGGGTATCGTTTCACTTGCCTTTTCATATTTATCCTGATCGATCCCCCTACGATTTTTGTTTGCATTGTACCTATGGAGTGTCCTCTAATAACCACTAGTTTATGGTGGACTTTACTGTATCTGTATAGAGTGTAATACTTATAAACATTGTAAGTATAAAAATATAAAATATAATCCCGCTTATGCTATTTTAATATTTTACTTTACTGAATATACACTATTATCATTGCGTATTATACTATATGTATTAGTTCCACGGATTCTTAGAGAATGGTAATCCCAAATACCCTCTAAGTTATCGATGTATTTCATTTGCTCATTTCACTTGAGTTGATTCACTTATATGAGAGTGTTAGCCCTGACTTGAGTGTTTTGTATTCTTGCATTATGTTTGGTTCAGACCGAGCATTAGAGCATTGAGATCTCACCTTTCAGAGCTAGAGATTTTATGAAGACTCATTTATTTATTTCCCACTTTTGTTAATTCCTTGGGTATTAGAAAACCATATGTTTTAAACTTCGGCTGTATTTATTTATGTAAACTTTGAAATATTATATAAATTTATTCCGTCGTGAGATGTTGTATTATTCTGTGTTTATGGTTCTATGATTTGATTCTTATTAAATCCTATGGTAATAATGATCTTCTGTTTCGGACGATTTGAATTGATTTAATTATCGACTTAAATCGTTGGAAATACCAGGTCATTATAATTGGTATTAGAGCTTGGATTTGATTAAAATCTTAACTTTTGGGATTTAGACTCATTAGAAATAGGGTAGTAATACCCTAGAATGAGTAGAATCGCCACTATAATCACTTTTGAGATAGTGTATTTTGAAAATATAGTTTATTTTAGAATTTTAAAACTTTTTCGAAGTGCCCACTCTTTAGAATCCATCCTCCTTTATAGGCTTCTCTTTGATAGGATTTCCTTAATTCTAAATTTCGAGCTTGTTCTAAATCCACCTTTAAAGCTTCTAAGTTTAATCGAAGAAATCTGAATATAAGCTTAGAAGTGAATTAGTAGTTATTAACTATTGTATTGAAATAGGTATTTTGAAATTAACATAATATAAATGAACTTAAAAGGAAATTTTGACATTAATAAATAAATTCCAATGATTTGTAAAAGATTTTGTGTTCGGGACATGAAATTATTATAATAAGAAATCAGAGATAAACAAGACTTTTAAAATAATAATTTGTAAATAGATGGCTTTATATAAAATGAAAAGGGTATAAGAATAATATTATAATTGATAAGAATATTTTGGAATTATGATAAATCTTAATCAAATTGGCAAGAGGTATAAATTTGACTCTTGAATAAACATAATTAGAGAATTAATTTGATTTTAAAATGGGATACTTATAAATAAATTCATAAGGAATAAGAATTAGATATATATATGTGTATATATAAATTAAACTTATGAGTGTAAGGATTTATATAATTTTTATATGTATGGATCAAAATTAATAAACTAATATGTTTCATTTGAATTAGAAAATTTGGTTATTTAAAATAATTTTGAGCTTAGATTATTTTAGAATAATATGAATAATAAGGTTTAGAATATAACGTGATAAGATTTAACTGAATATGAATTAAATTAGTATGTACCATATTGACAAATGAAAACTTAATTGAATATATTCTTAAACATAAATTTAGGCAAACATAAAATTTTAAGACATGTTAGCTAGGATAATAATATTGATTAGTATTACTTTAAATTGAGTATGGTTATTTGAAAATAAATATCGAAGACGATTTAAACTATGGTAATATTAAGAATGGGAAGGAATAATAACGATTTGAATCTAATTTATTAGGATTGAATTTAAAATAGACCCAAGGGTATATTTAATTTGTTAATAAGATTTAATACTTATTAAAGGTGAATCTAAGTACATGCTTAAAATGATCCAAGATATGGGTTGAAGAAAAAAGATTTGTAACTTAAACGAAATACTGAAAATGTTAAGTAATTATTAATACATTGTTTGAGAATATAAATTTATATGACTTCCACTGTTAAGTTAGAAGACAGTATATTTGGAAATAAAATTAATTCAAGTGTAACAACTAAACAAGTGGGGAAGATACAAATTCTCCTTATTTAAAATCTTATAATAGGAATGTTTAAAATATGTTATTTTGATATATATACATTTTGGAAATGAGCATATATCCTTGTTTTAAACATAATAAGAGCTTTAAGTATTTATTTGACATTAAGACTGGACTATTAGACAAGTAAGATTTTGGATATACACCTAGCTAACGTTTATGTTAAACCCTATATGTATTAGATAGATATAGAATCACACCCTAGTCGCTTGAAAATAATTCTGTGGATGATCACGACATCACCAGTATCCATTTTCAAGTTTCGAAAGTGAGATAAACATATAGTTCTAGTTAAGAAGTCTAGTTTATACTTCAAAATTATTATGGCAAATGTTAAAAAAAAATGTTTAGTGAGCCACATTTGAATAATAAATGAGAATGTTCTTTAGTACATTGAAAGGAACTTAAGAAATAAACAAACAATGTAACGACCCGTATTTTACATATCGATCGATCGTAAAATAACTATATATTATTCCCTAGTGGTCCGATCATTCTCAGATTTTAATATGTTGTTTATGGGAGATGTGGGACATGTCCATGATTTTTACTGAATTCAAGTTTGACCATTTTGCCGTTTAGTTTATTTTTTAGGCTATAACTTTTGATAGGAATCGAATTAGGTGCTAAGATTGGTCCTATTGGATCGAAATGGTGGTTTACATTTCGTAGAGTGGTCACATGAAGAGTTTGGTTCAACAGTTTAGAGGAATCGCCGTTTTAAGTTTTAGCTGCTGTTTAGGTGGACTGCTTAACAACTAATAGGCTGATTAGGCAAGCCCATTAGACAATTGACATGCAAATATAAACAGGTGGTTTGGGGAGAGAACTAGGGTTACTCTCTTTATTCTAACTTTAGGTTGGGCATTTGTGACTATCCGGTTCAACCTAAAACCCTAATTCTCTATTATTTGCATTCATATTCATCGTAGATCGCATCTAGAAGATGAATCATCAGTGAAAGAAGTTAGATCACATCATATTGCATCAAATTCGAAGATTATCAGCGCTGTCCAGATCTAATCTTATCGGATTTACATTGAATTGAGGATAAGGTGAGTGATATATATCTCCCACATGGAAACTACATATGGTATAGGTAAATTAGGAGCATACTCATATGTTATAATAACCAAAGATCCGATCATATATGTTTAATTCTGATTTAGTTACCCTAGAAAAACCTAAATTGATCATATTGACCAGATAAATGTTAGATCAATCATGTTTATGCATATGTTTAGATCCAAATCATGCTAGATCTCATGTTTATGATAGGTTTATGCCATAATTGTGATTTGTTTCAAGTTTGTGTAATCAGTATTGTATGAATCGATGTATGTTTCGATTGAATTGATTGCATTATTTTAGTTGTTTGTTAGAAATGGTTGTCGAAGATCTTAGGATTGAAGAACAGAGCAAATCGAGGGTTCAGATGATCAGATTCTGATGAAACTTGGCAGAGGAGCTCTGGAGGATATCAGGATGGTGCTTGGAAATTTTCATCTTGAAATTCTCTAAGTACATGGACTGATACCAGTCCATCATGGACTGGTACCGATCCGTAACGGTGGATCGAACGGAAGTGAAATTTAATATGATGCATTGTGATAATGAATCGAGGCTGTTTGCAAACTAATGTCATTCAGAGTTATTTCGGGATGGGTCGAAGGTTGATTACTCGAGACATGAATGAACTGGCAGGATTTTCTATAGGAATGTCGAATGAATTGGAAAATGGTCCGGTAGGAAAATCTCGAGAAAAGGATGGACCGGGCCAAGTAATTAGCAGAAAATTGCTAAGTAGATGGATCGGTACATGGATTGTACCAATCCAATAAGAATAATTTGTTGGTGTTGAGTTTTGGTGTGGAGGATTTTGGTGGCTCCTGTGGGTTGCTGGTGAAGTTGGTAATGAAAGGACTTTGGATGAATGACGTGCAATTTAATGATGATTGGTGCTTTGATTGTGAACTCATGTTGGAGTGGTCAGGGCTGGATTGATGTGATACTGGTCGTGATGCGATATACGATATAGTAAGATGATGGATTGTCTCTAGTGAGAGTTGATCATGGATGATAATGAAATTGGTTTGAGAGGCCATTCAAACTAAAGATGTGATCGCCAAGAAGAAAGGCTCAACATATGCGAAGCGCCAAGGAATCATCAATAATCAGAATGTTCTAGCGAACTAAACGTAAAGGTATCGTGGTGATGCCCTTGGATCAAGTGGTATCGTGTACCCTGGGCAGTCATGATGGGCCTAACTTGAAAAGAGTGCTAGAGTAGGATCGATTAAAATGGATTGATATGCGGAAGTGGTGATATATATTATGTTTATACAATAGTTATGCAAGTAAAACTTGATGAACTAAATATATCAATATCAAGGATAACCAATATGTAAATGTTGTAAAGTAAAGTAAATAACACTAGGAATTTTTATACTGGTTCGGAGCACTGTCCTACATCCAGTCCTAGACTTCTTCTGGCTTTTCGCTAGCAACACCCTCACTTCACCCAGAGGAATAGGTTTACAAAAAACCCGCGCACCAACAACGGGATTTCACGCCTGAGCAACCGAACAAGACTTCAACAGTAAATAAAAGTTTTGACTTCTAATTGTGTTCTAACAAATACTGATTAGCCAGTAGTTTGAGTACATCCGTCCTATAATCTTATCCTTAAATATTGAATATGTTTGTGAAGATTTAAAGGAAGTAGAATGCTTATTGAATCAAGAGATATGAATTCAATTCAGTGATTCAAAAGCAATTAGAATGTATAAAGAGCTTTTTAGAGTGCAAGAATATTTAGAAATAAAGATCAGAAAAATAAAAGAAGAATCGGTGATTTGGAAATCAAGTTTTTGATGTATATATAATAGCTGAATAGTAGTATCCTTCCATCAAGAATTATAGTGAAAAAAGCAGCCATTTCTATTTAGAAATGGATAGAAATGTATTCACGAAAGGAGATGTCCTTTCAGGAAAATGACTGTTATTGTCGGGTCAGTCGACCGGTTAAAAAGTCACCAGTCAACCGGTTAATATATTTTTATATATATATATACACACACACAAAAGTAGGCAAAACTGGGCAGATTTTGCTTTACTAGTCGACTGGCTGGTAGGTTTTGAACCAGTCGACTGGTTAAGGTAAAAACCTCCAGTTTTGTCACTTGTGTGACATTAACACATTTTTTTGTGTTATAATATGTGAGGATAGATTTTGACAGATTATAACACTATTAAAAACACACATGAAGGTACTAACTCTTCACTCGGTCTTCATTTCTTCGTTGTCGTGTATAAAAAGTCTCATGAATCAACATTCTCCCCCTTTTTTTGATTGATGACAACTTCTTGCAATCCTGTAGAAAATTTTATTTTCTCCCCCTGGGTGTATGCTTGTATAATCTTATCTCCCCGAATATATGAGTGTAACTTTCCTGCAGCAATTTGTTAGTGCAAACTTACCATTTTATCCCCCTTTGTCATCGATTTAAAAGAACATATAACATGATAAATAAAAATCGATCATAGTATAAAAAACATAATCAAATAATACATAGAGTTCACAGAGCATAGTAATAGTATGCAAAGACAAGTACAAAGATAATTTAGAGTACGTTGTGCAAGTGCGACCATTTAGTACAAGTCTCTTTAATGTTCGTAGAATAAAGTTTAAAAGCAGGATAACTTACTATCGTAATCATCATCAAATAGTATCCAAACTCATGCTTTCTGAGGTAGTCTAATTAAATGGAGACATGGACCTTTTTCCAGTTTCTTACGCCTGAGTGGATGAAGAAGTTGTGCAACAATTGCATTCCACATATTACCAAGAAAGGTCTTGATTTTGTCAAACTTCTTGTCCATTTTCTTATCCATGCGTTTAAGGCGTGCTTCTAACAAGGGTTGATTCTGTGCTACAACGTCAATGGCCTCACGAGTAGTTTGAGATTGAGTAGTAAGTCGGACCTCTTCTGGATTTGCACGAATAGGAGCTGTAGATGATTGTCCTGTATCTCTTTGCTTCCACTCTTATATGCTCATGATGTTTAAGGTAGGTGGAGGTAATTTCATCATTTTTAAATTCTTGCTATCTAGAATTTTTGGTTCTATCTTATCGGATGCCAGTTCTGGAATTTCTTCATGAGCAAAAAGTCACATGAGATATTCTCCATATTAGAAGTAGTTCGACGTTCCGGTAGTAAATAGAAGTAGATGGTTCATGATGGTTTGCATCCAACTGATTCTTATATCACTGTAAATTCCATAGTAAATTGCATATAGGACTCGGAAAGTTTCTGCATATACTAAGTCAAAAGTGGTCGTACGAGGTAAGATAGTGCGTGTTAACGCATGGTGTAGCAATCGAGCATTTGGATGTAATCCTTTGGTTCTTGAACTATCCGAGTCATCATCGATGAAGAAGTGACTTATCTCATCTCTCACATGAAGTTCACAATTTAACTCATCAAGATTAATGTCGCCGGTAAGAGAATTTAAAATGTGTCTCATACTTGGGATATAGAGGAAAATTGGTTTACCACAAACTAGACTCCATACACAGTTGTTAGGATTTCTATAGTGTAATGATCAAGACTTAAATTGGCAAGGAATAATTTGACCATAACCATGTTGATTTTCAACTTATTTTGATAATAATCCAATAAAGACTCTAGATTACCTCTTCTTGCCAAAGATTGCAAACCGTATGATTCGAAGTCCGGAAACTTTGCGCAAACACCTTCTATGAACGTAAGCCTTTTCATCTTATGCCACCTTTCTTTAGTAATATCATTGTAGAGATATTTAGCAATATAGGGATCTATGGGTTCTTCTTACGATGAAGAAGAACCTCTTCTTGTTCTTTTGGTTGGAGGAGCCACATATTTGATAATTTATGGGGTAAAAATTGATTTTTGTTCCTACTTGAAGGCTAGAGTTTTTGGTTAGAAAGCTAGACAGTTTGAACTGAAGTAGAAATGGGTTTGGGGGCTTGAAATAGGGGTTTCGGGTAGAAGTAGTTTTTTGCCTGCTACGTAGTACTAGTCGACTGGTGACTGGTAAACTGGTTTTCCATTTTCACTTTTTGCACCAGTTATATATATATATATGTTATAATATATATATATATATGTGTATATATATACATAAGTTGTAAAAATTGGTTATTTCAATTATATATTTTGTTCTTTTCGAGTTTATACTGATTTATGATCATAGCATACTAGTTTTATTATTAAACTAATGTACATATATGGACATATTCGTAATTAGCATCGTATTCAAATTTTTTTATAACGTTGATTTCAGTTATTTAATCTTTTTACTGTGTTCCAAACAATGTGATTTATAAAAAACAAATTTATTTAATTATGAAACTTGAGAAAAACAAATACATTTATGTTACATCATAACAATGCACTCGTTATTAAATGCAAGGAAAACATAACTAACAAAGGAAAGAATATTTATTCGGATTCCGATGACGTCGATTTCTTCTTTGGGGAGTCCTTCTTTGATTCTTCATTTGTGGCATAGTTTTTATTCCTCAAGTTAGGACTATATTTAGGTGCAGTGGGGGTATTTTTCCACGGACTCCAAGACGTCGACGATCGTTCTGGAGTTGTCGATAACGGGTAGTGATATCAGGTAGTGACCAGGCTCTAGTACAACAGACTTGGCGCATACTCAAATAACAAGCTGTTCAAGAAAGCTTAGCCATCGTGCAGTAGTTTTCTATTCAAAATATAAGTCACATTGTAACTCCATCTGCTATTGTTGGTAGTGGTGGATTTCGTCTATTTTATACTTGGTAGAAGGTGAAACAAAGAGTTGTCTTTTGTTTTTCTTAGCGTCCGGAGAATATCCAGTATGGTAGTCTTTCCTTCTTAATTCCGGTTCTCTATTAGCAGTGGGAGAAGCTAAGATATTAATTTATTCAGATGAATGTTTCTCGGCTAATTTTGTTGATGTTGATAACATGATTTATAACTTCTTTAGTGTAAGAGAATTAAGTTATTTGTAAAAATAAGAACTTAAGTGTCTATATAAGAAATCTAACCTTGATAACAATAGCTGAAAATGTTAAACGAGGGGTAGTTTCAATTTCAGCCTCTAGTTTATTTAGAGTGTTAGTTATGCTGTTAGTTAATTAAGTTAAAATAAGATTCTGAAATGTGTGACATAATACAATGTTGTTTTGTATGTTCAACATGAAAAATAACGTAGCCCATTTGGTAGGTACATTCAACTGAGTAACAAGTAACCTGAGTTCGAGACCCGTTGAGGTCATAATTTTTTATTTTTCATGAAGAGTTAAATTTTGTTTTTATAAGCTTATATTTTACAAATCTTTATATGAAACGATACCTAGTTCTCATTGAAGCTTAATGAATGTATTTCCAAGTAGTGGTTTAGTAAATATGTCAGCGATTTGATTTTCGGAATTTACAAATTCTAAATTTATAATTTGTTTTTCGAAGTTATCTCATAAGTAGTGATGTCTTATATCTATATGTTTAGTTTTTGAATGGTTTACCGGATTTTTAGATCAATTTATCGCACTAGTGTTATCATAATAAATAGTTGAATTATTTAAATTGATGTTAAAATCTTTAAGTGTTTGTTGCATATAAGTTACTTGTGCACAAGCCAATGTTGCTGATATATATCCAGCTTCACACGTAAATAGTGAAACGCAATTTTGTTTCTTGTTAAACCAAGATATTAATGATTTGCCAATAAAATGACAAGTATCACTTGTGCTTTATCGATCTGTTTGTGATCCTCCAAAATCAGCATCGCTATATGACACTAAATCGAAGGAACAATCTTTTGGATAGAATAGTCCAAAATTTTTGGTGTTGCTTAGATAACGCAATATACATTTAACTGCCTAAAGTGTGATTCTTTGGGATTGGCTTGGAAACGAGCACATAAACAAACACTCATCATTATATCTGGTCGACTTGCTACTACAGTATAATTTTTGATCGACGCTTTTACCATTTTCATCTTTTATAAGTGTGTTATTGTACTCATAGGTGTTGGTTTACTTGACGTATTTTCCATACCAAAACGTTTTATTAGATTATTACAGTATTTTTCTTGATTTATGAAAATATAGTTTGGTAGTTGTTTAATTTGTAAACCTAGAAAATATGATAATTTACCCATATATGACATTTCAAATTCACTCGTCAATATTTTTGAAAATTCTTGGCATAGCTTTTCATTCATGGAACCAAAAATAAGGTCATTGACATATATTTGAACAATTAAAATATCTTTCTTATCTCGTTTTATAAATCGTTTGATCAACATTTCCAATTTGAAATCCTGAATCAATTAAATAATTCTCAAGACGTTCATACCAAGCACGAGGTGCTTGTTTTAAGCCATATAATGCTTTTTTGAACTTATAATCATGAATAGGATATTTTTTATATGCAAATAAAGGTGGTTGTTCAAAGTATACTCTTTCTTTCATACAACCATTTAAGAAGATCCATTTGATATAATTTAAAATTGTGATAACAGACATAAGCTAATAAGATACGAATTGCCTCTAGTCTGGCGATTGGTGCAGACGTTTCTTCATAGTCTATTCCTTCTTCTTGGTTATATCCTAGTGCAACGAGTCTAGATTCCTAGTTATATTTCCTAACTCGGCTGCTTTAATTTTATAAATTTTGTTCCTATAGCAGCTTGATTATTCGATCTGGGAACTAATTCCCAGACTTCATTACATTCAAACTGATTTAATTCTTCTTGCATTGTTATAATCCAATTTTCATCAATGGATGCTTTTTTTTTGGATTCTTAGGTTCAATGTTAGATAAGAAACCAATGTGACTTACCAGGTTTAGCTAATTTCTAGTTCTAACACTTGAATTTATTTCACCAATAATATTCTGAGTTGGATGATCTCGTAATATTCTTGGTGATGATCTTATTTCATTATTAGTTTGAAATAATTTTTCATTATTATTATTTTCTACAATAATATTTTCAGGTTGATTATTATCTCCATAAATTTCTTGTATTTCAGTGATATTTTCATTTATATGAATAATGTTTTCATCTTGTCTATAATTATAAATTATATTATCTTCATCTTGATAAGATCTATTTTTCAAAATTTCAGAATTATTAGAATTTTGAATATAATATTCATCGAAAGAAACGTGAAGCGATTCTTCTATTTTATTTATCCTTTTATTAAAAATACAATAGGCTTTGCTTCGATCTGAATATCCTAGAAATATACCTTCATTGGATTTTGAGTCAAATTTGCCAAGATGATCTTTAGTATTTGAAATAAAGCATTTTAAATCGAAAACCTTAAAATATGAAATATTTGGTTTTCTTCCATTCAAAAGTTCATATGGAGTATTTTTTGTAAGTGGTCGAATGGAAACACGATTCCAAACATAACAGGCTGTTGCGACTGCTTTTGCCCAGAAATGTTTTGGTAACGAACTTCCATTCAACAACTTTCTAGGACATTCTTGTAGCGTTCTATTTTTTTCTTCTACAACTCCATTTTGTTGTGGAGTTCTAGGATCACTTCGTTTTCGAACTCCCCTTGTTGACCACTTTGTTTTTATACCTTTAAATCTATTAAAATTTGAATTCATCTTGCAAATATTTTAAAATGATCAAAAGTATCACTTTTATTTTTCAAAAATATCGTCCAAATGTATCTAGAAAAATCATCAACTATTACAAATACACATCGACTATGATTAATGGATTGAATTTTAGTTGACCCAAATAGACCCATATGCAGTAATTCCAATGGTTGTAAAGTTGAAATAATCTTTTTCGATTTGAATGATGATTTAGTTAATTTTCTTAATTGACATGCATTGTATAGATTTTTAGGTTTAAAATTAATTTTTGGTAAACATCCAATGATTTCATTTTTCAAAATCTTATTAATGGTTTCGAAATATATGTGACAAAATATTTTGTTCCATAACCAAGGATCGTTATCATTGGCTAGTAAACACATATCTGGATTATAATTAACTTTCATATTTAGAATATAAATATTTTTATCTCTATTTCATTCGAAAACAAGATTTTGATATTTATCGAAAATATTATACCTATTTCAGAAAATGATATTTTAAATCCTTTATCGCATAACTGACTAATACTTAATAGATTATGTTCCAAATTTTTAATCAATAAAACATCATAAATAAGAGGTAAATAAGATATAATGTAATTGCTCACATTGCCTTTGCCGGTGATATATCCTTTGGAATTATCTCCAAATGTGACAGTTCCTCCTTTTGAATAAATAATATTTGTTAGCATATCTTTGTCTTATGTCATATCTTTCGAACAACCACTGTCGAGTATTCATTTTCCTCTCTTCTTTAGTGGGACCTACAAAAAACATGCAATGATGTCGGTACCCACTTCCTCCGTTATGGTCCTAAGAGTTAGGTCTTAGGAAACCAAACCCAAGAGGGTTCGGTGTCCCTTTTAAAAATATAATTCTTATTATTATGAACAGTTTCTAAGAATGTTGTGATATATTTCTTCCTAATTAAATGATTATTCGTTTTAGGAACTCATCTACAAATATTCTTAGAAGGCTTTTTCTTACTAGAAAATGTTTCTGGTTTCTTTGTAGAAGGTGCTATCAGTTTACTAGTTCAGGTTTTTTTTATTGAATTTCTTAGAACTATTTGTTTTCTGTACATATCCTAGTCCTTTTTTGCTAGATGTAGGTTCAGAATTCTCTATAATTTTAGATAAATTCTCTCTACCTTTACTAAAATTAGTCATATTTCTAGTGATATCATCCAACTTGATTTTAAGACTAGTGATATCTAATTCTATAATTTTAATCTTAGTATTTAGATCATGATTTTTAGAAGCAAGCAGATTGTTCTTTCTTTTAAGTTTCAATTTCTTGACTCAATAATGAAAGTTGAGAGTTTCATTAGATAGAGATTATTGAAGTTTTCTAATTTCATCATCCAATATCTCCTTTTCATCTTTGAGCAAATCCCTTTCAAATTCTGCTTCTTCTTATCTTCATTTGCTTGTTTAAACTTTATTTTAATTTTTTTTCTAGATTCTATTATTTATGTATTAATTTCTACCACATCTTCGAAAGTAAAATCACTATTCTCAGTTTCTCTAGCCATGAAGCATACATTAGCTTGTTCGTTGTCGCTTTCACTATCACTATCAGAAGATGAAGAGTCCAAATTATCCCAAGTTACTGAGATAGCTCGTTTCATTTTCTCCTTCTTGTTTTTGTTGCACTGTTCTTTCTTTTTGTAACAACCCGAATTTTAACAACATGTGAAAACAAGAAATCAAGGTATAATTAAAAATGAAATAAAATATACAAAAATATGTTTAGATAGGTAAATAATGGCGATGCATAAGAAGAATTAATTAATATTTGGAAGAGAAGAAAAATTAGTTCGGTAACGGTGTGTGTAACGGAAAAGATAGTAAAATAAGGATAATTAATTTAAGAATCAGGAATTAGGTAAAATGGACTTCACCATTGCGTTCCTCTCGAAAAAATACGTGAAATAGAGTCCGAGTTTTCGAAAATCGGAGTCCGTATGACCAAGATATGGCCAAAACAAGTTTCAGCAGACTTTCTGGCAGACAGAACCGAGTCAACCCTAGAGTCGACCCTAGAGTCGACCTCCCCAGGCCAGGTCGACCCTAGAGTCGACCCCCCCTGTACTGGTCGACCTGGTAGGCCTGGTTTGGTCCAGAACCCATTTTTGAAGCCCGGTATGTGTTTTGATGGTCCGGATTGACTTTGGGGTTGATCTAATGGCCTAAATGAGTTTCCTACAACTATAAAAAGACCCTAAGACCTAGCCTAAATCATACTATTTCATTTTAGCACTCATGCAACCGCCATTAAACCTAGAACTCTAAATTAAAAATACAAAGAACAAAATTAAAGAAGACGAAGGATGATTCTTGAAGGCTACAACTAGAAGCTACAACAACTACGACGCTTTAGACAACGGATTTGGGGCTATTTGATTTAAAGTTTTGATTTGGATTGCTTGCTTCATATTGTAAGTTCTATGTCACTTTTTAGGCAAAAACGCTAAAATAACATGGACATGCTATGAATTGAAACCGGATTTAAGAACTATTATTAATCCATGTTTATATTGTTTAACTTTGAATCAAAATTTGGGAATATTGCTATGTTAATGTTGCAAGTTAAACTTATCATGATGTTGATGTTGTTATGAATCACTTGGGCTTAATTTTATTGCAAGTTGAACAAATACATGTCCATGGAATCATTATGTTCATTGAAATCTTTATGTTGATTAAACCATGCCTATGATGCTAATTAAACCATGTCTATGATATTAATGAAACTATGCATGTGATGTTAATATACCTATCATGCTAATGACAAATTGGGAATTGCTAGGTCATGATGAAAAGTTGGAATCATTATATTTATAATGCTAGATGAGAATCACTATGTTAAAAATACTAAATTGGAATCCACTATGCCTATTAGAATTTCCATGCCTTTAATGTTTCATGTTTGTAATAAAATTATTATTATGCCCGCAATGATTATTATGCCTAGGATGTAAAGTTGAATTCATCATGTTGAACAAAGTTGGAACCATTACTATGCCAAGTTATCATCATGCTAGTATTGAAACCATGTGATATGTTATAGCCTGTTTATTATGCAAGTGATGTTGGAATTGTCACGTATGCCTATCACATGTTTGGTGTTATTCCCCTTTATCTCTTGAATTGTTTATGCTTGTGAACGAAGTACGTTTATATACGTTGGGGATACGATTGGGTAGAATAGGCAAAACTTGAATTGATTATAATCATAAACCGTGAAATTTGGCATAAGTAGAACATGAAATATGGCACGAAAACTCGACTTGAACATGCCATAACTTGACTTGAAACATGCCTTAGTTGGGCACGAAATTGACATATGAACATGCTATGAAAATAGCACGAATCTGATAAGAACATGGGCATGACTTTAGAAAACAAGAAAGTGGCTAACTCGAGGTTGGGTTGAGTTTGTAGTGTAAACCTGCCCGGAACCGCCCGGCAAATCCAGTTGCTACAAACAATAGGATCCAATGTGGGTAGTTGGTCACATCGCGCTTGAAACCCGAGGTTGGGTTGAGTTCGTAGCGTAAACCTGCCCAGAACCGCCCGGCAAATCCAGTGGCTACGAACAATAGGATCCAATGTGAGTGGTTCAGTGCATTAACGAATCAATTAATGCCAATTAGGGTTAAGTCATGAACATGAAAAGACAGCCTAACCAACTTGAACACGATTTGTAGGGCTAAGTCATGAACTTGAAACGACAACACTTAGCCAACTTGACATGACACGTAAGCGGGTTAAGTCACGAATTTAAATGACATACTTAACCATCTTGACATGATTAGACTGGAAAAGGATTAAATCACGAATTACATGACTTAATCGGTTAGGCGGGTTAGGTCACGAATTACATGACCTAATCTGTAGGCGAAACCCTAGACACGACCCTTTTCAGCAGTAACCCTCTAGATGTATCAAGGTACCCTGGGGCTAGGCCGGGTGGGGCACGATTACTGGGCTGATTGTAAGAGGTGAACGACGACAGTGGGGTATGCCAGTGTAGGTTCGGTGGACTACGGTCGTGCACGTATTCCGGGGCAGGCACTGGGTATCCGTAGATTTATCTGTGCATCTTGAATCGTGTCAGGGGTTGACACCCTAGGGCTGATACACCCGAAGGTGGACCCAGCACAGGTGACTACATTCGTGATTAGCCGTATGACATGGACACTTGACGAGCTAGAACTTGTAGGGAGCCGATCGACTAGATAATCGCTCCGTAGGACCCCGTACTTGTGTCAGACCCCGTTTCAGGGTCATTTCATGATATTGGGCCGTGGGATTTATTTCGTGATTAACTTGTGACATGGACTTAGTATACTAGTACAGTCGATGCAACGAATCTCGAACATGTGATGCTTTACTTGACTTGTCTTGACTTATCCTGATCACCTTAGTCTATCTTGTTCACCTTGACACCATTCTTAAGTTTAGTTCCAGTTCATACATGACAGGTTGTTTTAACCATTTTTACACTGAAAGTCACTAGGACTTACTCAGTCTTTATGACTGACCCTTTTCCTTTCGCCTCTTTTTCTTTCGTTTCCCCCTAGGTTCTCAGGGAGGAAACACTAGCTCTTAGCTTGGATATCACTTGCTTTGGCTCAGCATGTACGGTTTGCTATGGCTGCTTCATTTTACTGCACTTGGGGAATAAGCTGTTTTTCTGTTTTTAAGTTATTGCTTCTTTGGCTATTATTACAAGACAGTTGTAATGAAGTTATTTGAAATGTTTGTAAAAGACATGGTTTATTTTGGAATGAAATGAAGTTCTGTTTTGCTCATAAATTCTTCCGCTGTTTACTTAATTATTTATTTATGTTCTGTCTTGTGATAATTCTGTGATGTTATCTCGATAATACCTCTCCAAAACTAGTGCATTCCCTTTGTGAGTGACCCTAGCCGAGGTGGGGTGTTACACTTTTGTTCCAAACAACATTTTTGATAATGTCTTATTTTGTGACAACCAAGACATCCAACTGTAGATGAAGATGCTTTATTGTTATTACTCTTGAGATTCTTCTTTCCGTTGTTCTGAAATCCCTTTTTGTATTTCACTAAATTTCGGCAATGAAAGCTAAGTCTTCTTCTTCATCTGAATCTGATTCATCCTTTTCAGCATGGAAAGCTAAATTCTTTTCGTGTTGTGCATGATCCTTTTTAGTCTGCAAATTTACTTTATACGACATTAGATTATTTATTAACTCTTCGAGATCCATGGCTGAAAGATCATTAGCTTCTTCGATAGCCAAAACCTTTCTTTCTTAGTCGTCTGTCAAAGAGTTTAGGATCTTTGATACTATATCAAAATCAGAATATTTTTCACCTAAGCCCAATAATGAATGATAAATGTTTTGAAACCTTGAATACATATCATTAATCGACTCATTTTCATTAATTCTAAAATTATGAAATTGATTTTTAAGCATGGATATCTTGCTTTGTTAACCTTGTTTCTTCCTTAGTGTGTAACTTTGAGTGTTCACCAAATTTCATATGCAGTACTACACATGCAAATTTGGTCAAATTCATTTCTATCAAAGGCAAAATGCAACATATTCATGGCTTTAGCATTAGCAGTAGCTTCTGCTATTTTGGTTGACCACTCGGAATAATTTGTAGTAGGGTGTGTGTATTCTTTTTGAGTAATATTCCAAGAGTTGAAACCATTTGCCTGCATATAAATTCTCATACATGTAGCCCAATAATTATAGTTCATGCCATTGAAAAATGGAGGTCGTGCAGTAGATTGATCTTCTGTGTGACTTGCGTTAGTACGGGTGTTAGTGTTTGTGTTGTTATCCATATTATCGAGTATCAAATAACTTTTCAACAGATATAAGATGCCTTGCTCTGATACCAAATGAAAAGAGTGCTAGAGTAGGATTGACTAATATGGATTGATATGCAGAAGTTGTGATATATATTATGTTTATACAATAGTTATAGAAGTAAAACTTAATGAACTTAATATGTCAATATCAAGGATAAGCAATATGTAAATGTTGTAAAGTAAATGACATCAGGAATTTTTATACTGGTTCGGAGCACTGTCTTATGTCCAGTCCCAGACTTTTTCTAGCTTTTAGCTAGCAACACCCTCACTTCACCTGAAGGAATAGGTTTACAAAACACCCACGCACCAACAATGGACCCGTGCACCAACAACGAGATTTCACGTCTGAACAACCGAACAAGACTTCAATAATACAATAAAAGTTTTGACTTCTGATTTTGTTCCAATGAAAATTGATTAGCCAATAGTCTGAGTACACCCTTCCTATAATCTTATACTCAAATATTGAATGTGTTTGTGAAGATTTAAAGGAAGTAGAATGCTTATTGAATCAAGAGATATGAATTCAATTCAATGATTCAAAAGCAATTTGAATGTATAGGGAGCTTTTTAGAGTGCAAGAATATCAGAAATAAAGATCAGAAAAATAGAAGAAGAATCAATGATTTGGAAATCAAGTTTTTGATGTATATATAATAGTTGAAGAGTAGTTACCTTCCATGAAGAATTATAGTGAAAAAAGAAGCCATTTCTATTCAGAAATGGATAGAAATATCTTCACGAAAGGAGATGTCCTTTTAGGAAAGTGACTGTTATTGTCGGGTCAGTCGACTGGTTGAAAAATCACCAGTCAATTGGTCAAAATATGAAAATGTGTATATATATATATATGAAATGTACACAAGTAGGCAAAACTAGGCAGATTTTGCCTTACCAGTCGATTGGTAGGTTTTGAACCAATCGACTGGTTGAGGTAAAAACCTCCAGTTTTGTCACTTGTGTGACATTAACACACACACATATATTTTTTGTGTTATAATATGCGAGGATATATTTTAACAAATTCTATCACTTTTAAAACAAACACGAATATACTAAATCTTCATTCGATCTTCATTTCTTCGTTATCGCGAGTCAAAAAATTGTTAAGGATGCGGATTAAGGATCTTAAGGCGGAATTAGCACTAGAGTAGGGGGGACAAATAGTGTTTATAAAGAATTTATAGAAATCTTTAAAAAACTTGAATAATTATATGAATCACACAATGATTATCACACCAAAAATGATCACAAATACAGAAACAATCACAGATTTAAGTAGATATAAAATGCAGAAAAGGAAAGAACACACTGGATTTTATACTGGTTCGGATTACTCCTACATCCAGTCTCATACAACGCTGGATTGCATAGAGTTTTATCAGGATCCAATTACAACACCTTGATTTCACGGCTACAAGGTTAACATCGATTCCACCACCCTTGATTTCATGGCTACAAGGTTAACACCGCTTCCTTTCCTTGATTTTTGAGCTACAAGGAACACACCCTTTCCTAAACAATTCCCATACAATTACAATAGCCTTAGAACTCTTGAATAACACTCTCTATCAGAGAGTACTAGATAGAGATTGAGAAAAGAAAAAATTTGATATAATTTGAGTAGAAATCGGCAGAGTATAAGTGTAGAAATCAAGAAATTAAAGTATGATAACGGTGGTAAGAGAAGGGGTGAAGAAGGAGATGAAAAAGTAATAAAAAATTCGAAATTAACCCTTATTTATAGCATTTGAAAGGTTGCAACGTTATTGAAGCGTTTCAAAATATGAAAAGACACTTCCTTTGAAATTTGAAAAAAATGATAGTTATATGTCGACATGTCCAAATATGTATGTCGATATATACTCGTTTTTTGAATTTTTAAAATAATTTTTCAAGTGTTAAAGCAAGTGTTTCAAATGAATTTTCTAAAGTGTAAAAACATATAAAAACATAGTAATATATAATATAAACATATTTATAAATTTCTATGATATAAGACTACAAAACATATTATATATATATATATATATGTATATTATAAAACTTTATAAACTATAAACCTATACGTATATTTGAAATCATAAGTAAAAAACTTAACAATTTGAAATCATTTAGAAAAGGAGTTTGAAAATAATTTTGAAATCAATTTGAAAAGGAATTTGATAATAGAATGTGAAAGTGCTAACCAGAATTTTACATATAAACTAGACTCTATTACTTTGATAATCTTGAGCTCTTGAAATCTTGATATCTTGATACTCATGAGTCTTAAATTTCTTGATGTCTTGAATCTCTAATACTGTACAGTCTTCAGTATTTATATCCTGCATATATATCATGCATCTACATATATTCTGGACAAGGATGTTAGTATAGATTATAATTAATAATGTTATTAATTGAAACAAGGTTGTTGTCATAAAAATTCCATTCTCCAACAATCTCCCCCACTACTAGAAATGTGGGCATGCTCGGCACTAATATGTGAGCGTTGCAGGAAAAGTGTGGCGAAAGCTATGCTTTCTTTGATCTTCTGCAACAATATTCATATGTTGTTTCACTAGATGTGATGCATTGTTGTGGTTGGAATTCTAGTGCTATGACATGCAATACCAGTTAAAAGCATTGCATTACACCAGTTAAAAGTACAGCTCATCAATCCATGCCATCATAAATGAAAATTCGCAACCGTCAATCCATGTTGATTAATCCATGCTACCCTTCCTCTATTTCCCGCTAAGATTTTCATTCCCGCGGTAATTCTTTTCATTTCTCCAATCCAGATCCCTAATACCTTTTTCATTTTGCGAATAATCAACCTTTGCTCTAAAATAAATAATAATGTTATAAGAAAGGGGAAAAAATGGCTTCTTCTAGTTCTCCAAAATCCCAAACCCTAAATTTAATTTCACTAATAGCACGGATTCCGATAAACGCTTGACGGTTCCTCCAGATCGATGTTCTTTTGGGAGGCATGCGGAGCAAGGGAGCTTTCAATTTCATGGTATTAGTTCAAGTCCTGATTTAAATTCAAGAAAGGAATTCCCAGATTTGCACTCAAAAGAGTTGAATATTGTTAATCTGGTCCTTCGCAAATAATCAAAAGCATAGAAAGCTATCCCCCTTCCTTTTTTACTGAACTCATTCTCACTCATTTTATGCAGATGATATTTAGATATTCTTCAGAGCTAATATGTTTAATGGTTTAAGTAGGGAATCATTGACAAAATAGTGGATTTGGAAATAAACGAGGAGAAATACACTTTAATTTTCAAAAAGGGTCAAAATTTTAAAGTCAAATTAAGAATTTTATAAAGGCCAAAATCAAGAACTATTTTAATCACTTATTTGGGGTTCCACTATATATATATATATATGTGTGTGTGTGTGTGTGTGTGTGTATATATATATATATATATGTGAGGGTTCCACTTTCTTATTTAAGTTAAAATCTGGAGATTTTGAAGTGCTATTGGGAAAAAAAGAAGAACAAGATGTTCAATATAGTGGGAAGATTAATTAAACTAATTAAAACAGTGATTTGTGGAGGGTTCAATTCTGTCAGTTACCAACTTCCATCATTCACAGTTTAACTTCTATATGTTCCAACTTCATATATAGAAGGAGATGACACAATATGACCTAGAAAGATCTGTGCAAAAATAAAATGGAAGGAGGGTTAGGCTTAAGAAAGTCGGCGGGCGTGATGTAAGTGGTAACTTTAAAGCGACAGAATTGTTGTATGTCAAAAAAAAAGAACGAGAGAGAAGAAACAGCTCCAAATAGCATGCATATCGGCTACCCGATTCTTTGTCAGTGAGCAAGCAGTGGCCATTTACCAACATCAATTGCACTGGTGTGGAGGAGTTAAAAAAACTGCAGATTTTCTTTGATTTTGAAATTTAGTTCTAAGTTTTTTTTATTTTGGTTTATCTTCGATATATTCGTTGATTTGCAATAGAATAGAACACTTGGTAATTGAAATAGCATTTCATATGAATACGATACTCATACAGTTTATTTCTTTTAATTGTTATATGTCAAAATGCAATTTTGTATGAGTATGATATTTATCTAGCTATCAATTTCAAAACTTTAAACTGTAGATTTATTCTTGCTGGCATTAACGTGCATTTTTAGGAATTGGTTCAGACAAACTTCATGTTTGTTCAGACGAACTTCATGTTTGTTTGCTATTAGACAACAAAGATGCAGGCCGCTAGATGGTGGTTGTTTTGCTTTTGAATGGTCCAGAATACAAAAATATGTGATGAAGTTTATAGGAAGTTTCTTGGAAAAAGAAACAGTAAAAGCACTTGCTAGCAAGCAAAACTGGACAATAAGTAGTTGCTGAATATAATTTCCAATACTTATAACTCCTGGATAATAGCCATCTAATATGCAGTAAAACCATCGTTATACATGAATATTTTGGCTGTATAAGAACACATATTTAAGCTTGTGTGGTCTAATAAACACGTATTTTTAATACAAATGCAGGAAATATGTAATGATACGGATTTCGCTCGGGCCTAATCGATCGCTAAATTGATCAAGACCGTTCAAAACCCGGATACGCTAACTCTGGCCATACAACACATTAGAACAAACAACAGAATACTTTTATAAACAACATGATATTGTTACATAAGAGTATAGAATATCAGAGTATCGAAAATAATACAGCGGAAAATAAATTTACAATATATGTAATATAATGCAGCGGAAACAAATAAACCAACACAGCGAAAGACTATCAATGCTCTAGACACAACTTTAAGCTTCAATCCAGAATCCTGCTTATATATCTGCAAAATAAACTACTCGGTTGCCCGTGTGGAAAATAGGGGCACCCAAAGTGTAGGTTAAAACAATAAGCTCCGAGTCAGTCATGGGACTGGTGTGAGAACTCAAAAACTGTTATTAAAACTTTACTTTAAAATATGGTAAATCATGGAACCACGTCGCATAACATAGAACGGGTTTACCCCCCTCAATACCAGTGCATAAACAATAACCAATAATAACCATATGTATCTACAATGCATCAATCAACATGCAATATCCCAATCTACCCATTTAGATTAATCACCACTCTTAGATTTTCCAAATCCAATTCAATTTACAGAAATTATTCCTTTGGACTTTATTTCCCGATTTCTATTCCAAATCATTTGAAATACATATCTAGCTTTTATATCAAAGTGGATTTCACTTCGGGATCTCAAACCAAATCGTTTGGAAATATGAATTCCAAAACATAATAATGCATACAAAAAGGTATACAACCAAATATCGACCACGACCCTCAGACGAGGCTGTATGCCCCCTCCAACTCGATATATATATGTATATATATGTGTGTATATATATATATATGCACCTCCCACGATAGAGCAGGCTACAATGACGATGCACCTCCCGCGCATGGAAGCATACACCGCCCAAAGCTATTTAGGGCTATAACACCCATACTTTTAGTCACTCTCGGGTTACCCGAATCTTTAGCCACATACTTGCTAAATCATTTTATATCCCGAGGTGGGGAAAAATCATTTCACAACATAATAATCACAAGTACTTTCAAACTATAGTACTTCACATCAGCAATTCACACATATGATTAGTCATTATTAATCACATAAACTTTGAGCTCGTACGTCTCAAAGAAGGGTGTTAAGCAAGAGAATAAATTCTCCGCCACCAAAAGATACGTTATCAATAGCAACTAATCGGATACGTGATGAACCACAATGTAAAACCATAATACACTTCCAAATCATTTCGAAATCATCGGGTTTAGCCATCGAAATCCATTCTGTTTTATAAAACATTTTTATAAAACGTTCCCTGTCCAAAATAGGGAATACTATTCTTTTCATTTAAGAAATCTCATTTCAAAATCATTGAAAACATTCCCTGTCCAAAATCGGGAATAACACTTCTTTCCATTTAGGAAATCCCATTTCAAAATCATTCATTAAATTTTTAAATAAACGACATCGCTAAACACCATATAGTCAAATCGGGAAGTGTTTCACAAGGTGTTAGCACACAGATATTTTTACCCAACCCAATGCTAAATGCAAAAGTATATTCTGCTCATAAACTGGTCGAGCACCATCCAAACAATCAATATCGACAACCAGGTAAATTTGGTTTAATCACATCACGTGTTTTGGTAAATTCAATTACCATTTATACATTTAGAATCTAATTAAAGATTTATTCAAACTCCAATTGGTTTCAATATCTAGATTCATTACTGAATGATTATTCAACTTTCTGGAAATTAATCCTACTTTAACTGGTTTAAAGAACCAATGTCATTTAAACACAGTTCACGACAAACCCAAAATCCAATTTGATATTAAATATAAGGCTCTGAATAAAAATAGTATCGGCATATATTCAACATCAAATTCTAAAACCAATAAATATCATATTGGAATAACAATATATATATATATCTTCCAAATTCCTCAACGATAACCGTGCAATGACGGAATCCAATATCGAAATATTCCGAAGATTATTTCCACTCAAATCCATTCTAATTTATTCATTGAAAAGTTCTGGTTAATTCAAAACCCATTTTCAATCCAATTTATTATTTCTAGAAATAATTGGATTATTATTCTAGTTATAACTAGTCCATTCAGATAAAAATATCATTTATCTTTTCAAATATGAAATTTTTCATCCAAAAATCTTTACAAATAATTTATTATGATTTTACATAATTTTTCCATATTTTTAATAATTTTAATATCGCCATTTCGGTCGGTTTCCAATATTGGCCACCGACCTGCATCTATAGCGACCTTTTCTGAAATTGATTTGTACATAATTCCAAATCCGACCATTAGATTTCAAATCTCTTATATCCATTGGAAATCACTTTTTGATATGAACCCAACAGTTTCGGTTTTAGGAGAATCCGACGGTCGGATCTCCCGTTACATCAATTTGAAGTTAATGGTTGAAATTCGCGAACAGCCGCTGCGCGGCGCGTTCTATTCAAGCGATCATGTGTGTGTGTGTGTATATATATATAATATCCTCGATTTCCATTTAAAACGTATTTATATATCATTTATAAATTCATTTTGAAACGATTCCAACTTCCATTTCAATTTTTAATCAAAATTGAATATTCCATTACATGACAATTTTATACAGTGCGTATATATGTTAAAAATTATATTTATCATAATCCAATAATTATTTCAATACATGGCCATTTTATTCACTTCATATATATGTTAAAAATAATATTTTTAACTATCAAATAATTGTTCCATAACATGTCCATTTTATATATCGCATATATAAGCTAAAAATAATATTTTTTGCCAACCAATATTTATTTCAATAAATGACCATTTTATATATCGATATATACGTCAAAAATTATATTTTTAACTAACAAATATTTATTTCATTTCATATATATTTTATTCACAGTTCATATATATATTTTATTCACATCGCGTATATGTTTTATTCACAGTTCATATATATATTATTCACATTACATATATATAATATTTACACATCGCATACATATTTTATTCACACTTCATATATATATATATATATATATTTTATTCACACTTTTTATATATATTTTTCACGTTCGTTAGTAAGATATAACTAAACAGATTCAATTATTTCTTGTTTTATTGAAACCCGATTTATTTTGAATTCTGTACATTCATTTGAAATTTAAAATCAAATTTTCAAACTACTGAGCCATTTCAGGGTCGTTTTATAATTAAAAAAAAAATTATATGTTCTAACTTTGATTTAAATAAATTTTTAGTCATTATTATTCAAAATAAATCATTTTAAATATTCAAAATCCATTAAAATAATTAAAATAAAAAAATTTAAATTGGTTCTAAAAATCCGGGTTGTTACAGAAATCGTATGGATATGATTACATACATACCTGGAGTAGATGAAATTGCACCATCCGATCTTATGTCATATCTGGAAGACACAGACAGAATCAAACCTTCCCTGATGAACCAAGTCATCTTCAAAAAACTTGACGAAGCAATGCACATGTTAGCAAAGTAGAACTAGAAGAGCTTGTGATGTTCAAACCTCTAGCTCTTTGTGTGGATCTTCAAGCACCCTTGTTTTTGGTAATAGGTACTACACGTCAGCTTTTAAGAATTCAACTTAGTTAGCACCTGCATTTAGTGGTAAGTGCCATTTCAAAGTTTTCAGTTCTTAATTGATGTTTCTGTGTCATGTTAGAGTGGGAAGTGGTGTAATATAAATTATACTAGTGTGGACAGATGGTAAGGCTAACACATTAACTTAAATAGAACTTTTTAGTCAATTTTATATGTTAAATCAGAACTCAAATAATCAACATAGGTATACATACACCCGCGCATGCATGTGGAAAATTAGGAGGGATGACACCAGGGGTTTTACAGTAGTTTAAATTAATCAATCCTACATCCAGTCCTTTCAACATCTACTTTAATCAGGTATAAGACAAAGCATAATGCAATCTTAATTTCTAAACAACAATTTACACTTTTTTGTTATTTCAAGCTTAATGTAGACTTTCTTGATTTAACCGGGCAACAAGATTACCCACTTGATTTATCCGGCCCACAAGATCACCCATTTGATTTGAATGTGCAACAAGCACATCCACTTGATTTGAACGAGTAAAAAAACAAACCTATACAAAATAGTAGTAGAGAAATTCATTCCAAATACAAACAATTGTAACTTGAAAACATAAAGAGCTATAGCTCTTTTATTGCCCTTCGATCTGTGAATGAGTTGAAGAATACTTGCCAAACAGTGAGTTGATTATAGAGAACGAATGCTATGAAATAGATTTTGAATTTGATTGGATCTAGATATCATAGGAAATGAATTTTTTTAAATAAATAATGCAAAATTAGAGTAAGAATAGGGAGAAAATAGTTATTAAAATTCATTTTCCAATCCCCTTCATGTAGTGTTTGAATGAACGTTTCTGTTCACAATGAGATGAAGTTAAAAATCACGACTGTTCAAAATTTAATAAAATTTTCAAAGGTACGTACATCTGTATACTTAGGTCAGATATATCGACATACTTCGATAGGATATGTCGATGTATCCTTGTATGTTGGGGAAAAAAACAACACTATTAAAGTGTTACAAAATTTTGAAATTTTGTAAAATCGTCTGAAATTAGTTTATAAATACTTCTATGTAAAACTTTCGTTAAATATTTGCAGAAACATATTTTGCAAATAATAGTTATTTTTTGGTGATTGAATGAAAAAAAAGTTGTTATTTAAGGAATTTATCAAATATTTTTAATGTTTGTTGACTATATCATCTGATGCCTTCAAACTCATGAGTCTTCAATTGTCTTGATGATCTTTGAATCTTAAGCTCTAACCTTTTTACTGATCAGTCTTCAATCTTGATTATCGTATTCTTGTATAAACCCATATAATATCCTGTAAAATATTTTACACAACTTGAGAAAAAATTGGTACATATACTTATATGGTTGTTGTCATTAAAATCAACAACTGCGGTATTAACAGTTAGAATTTCTAATATTACGATCCCAGGGGTATAAACTAATTGAATAAACTGGAAAATTGTGTTGCTGCACTATTTGGGGAATCAAAAATGCTATTATTTTATTTATTGTTGTTGCTACATATTTCAGTGTTTTCAGATAACCTCAATAAAGAAAGTGAAATTCAGCCACACCAAAATTTATTGTTGTTGCTACATATTTCAGTGCCATTTCAAACTTTTCAGTTCTTAATTACTGTTCAGAGAATTTTAATGCAGTTGTATATTTATAATGCAATGTCTCAGGATCATAGGTTACTTGCATTTAGTTTCTCTGTGTGGTTATTGCATGTCTTAGGATCATCGGTTACTTGTTTATGAGTATCTTCCCACTAACATGCTTGAGTATCATTTACATAGTAAGTTAATTCAACTGGATGACTATGTTAGTTAATCTTATTGGATATTTGTTGTTGAATATTAAATGCAATGTCTTGGCTATTGGATAGATAAGAACTTGCCGCCTATGGTTTAGGCTAACAGATTGAAAATCAAAATCGGTTCCGTGAAGGATTTGGCTTATTTACATGAAGATTGTAATTTTTTATTTGTTTATTTGTTCCTTCTTCATTTAATTTGAGGTGCCCACTGTTATCTGCTCTTATATATACAGGCCACCCTAAAATTATCCATAGGGATATCAAATCTGCAAACAAACTTCCGGAAGAATCTTTTGAACCTCGGGCATGCTTTCTTGATCTAACTAAAAGTTTTTTTTCCAATATATTTCATTACAAATGCCAAATTAAAACAAATATATATCAACATGATAATATTACAGGTTGCAGATTTTAGCCTTGCTAAACTATCAAACAATACCCATACGCATGTGTCTACTCGCATTATGGGAACATTCAGTAGGTCTTCTATCAAAATATAACTCTAAAACTTGATTTGATACTGATAAAAGCAGCATTGTGGACTACTTGAAATGTAATGTATCCTCTTTAACAACAATACTGGTCTGTATTGCTTGCTGTCTTAACTCCAACAAGTATTACTTGTAATATATAATGTGGCTGCCTAGCATCACGGATAAGTCTAGTGGGTACTAGCTTCAAGTTAGGATGCACTGTGTGTTATATAAAACTCCAATAACAATGGAGGTTTTAACTTGTTTATTTCCAATTAAATCAAAACATGTTATTTTAAATTATCTACCAGTATCACGATGACTGAGAAGACATGCAGGCAAACTGATGTGATTACTCAAGCTTGGATTACTTGCAGAAATCTTTTTATAAGTGTAACAAGATATTGGTAATAGGAGGGGCATCGGATTAAAAATAATAATCGTGTTGCTTTCTTTTGTTCTTCAATTCTTGAAGTTTACCTTTGTGTTTACTAAACAACTTTCTGTTGCACCTAGAGGAAAAATTGGAGGAAAGAATCCAAAAAGCAAAGAAAGATATTGAAATTCAAAATCAGTCCAAACAATTTTGTTACCTTCCTTTTCTTTTTTTAAGTCTACTACAGGTTCATGTAAAAACAAAGAGGAACTGGCATCTCTCCACAGAATATTGCTAATAGAGTACTTGCCTGAGCATATTATCTAAATCGTACTTTAAATTATGTACTTTATCGTATGTATTGACATTTGTGGTATATTTGAATAATTGGTATTGTATGTAGAGTGTTTTTGATGGTTTGAATATGATGATGAATGTTTTGGATGAGTTTCTTCTATGTAAAAAACTGGCATTGCAATTTTTTTAATTAAAGTGTTGTATTTTCTTTTTTCTGTTGCAATTTTTAACTCAAGATAATAAAATAAGGATAACTTAATTGAATATTCAAAATTAAGTAAAATGGACTGCGCCGTTGCGTCCGTCTCGAAATTCTGGTCAAGAAAGACAACTGGTTTGCGTAAATCGGACAACATATGAAGAAGTTATGAGCATTAGAAGTTTGTATACATATAAGAAGCTTATATGTATATATATTAGATAAATATAACCAGAAAATTTGAAAATCAGTTCAATATTCATGAGCGGGAAAATCTGGAGGGAAATTAGACTGTTGGGGGTCGACCTAAGTGTCGACCCACCAATAGGAGGGTCGACCTAGGGGTCAACCCACCAATAGGGGGGTTGACCTAGGAGTCGACCCACCCGCGGATCTAGAAAGTTCTTTTCTGACGTGGACGATTCTGATGTTTTTAAATTAAATTCGAGGGTCCTGGTTCCACTACTACACCTATAAATAAGACCTTAGACCTAACACTAAACCTCATAATTTGGCGGCTACGCTGGAGCTCTGCCAATACTCTCTCTCTCTTCTCAAATCTATTCCGAAAATTAAAATATTAGCCTAGGAAAATTATGAATCCAGATCTGGAAGAGAGAATTGACAGTAACAAAAAGAATATCCAGAATCATGAAAGCAGTGTGAAATTCTATATCCATTCCATTCTAATTCTTACACTTCCTTTCCCTTCTCTCTTTTAATGAAAATAATAGATCCATGGTCGTTAGGTTGTGAATCCGACTAACTGGGAAAAACCATGGATGTTAAAACTGGATCAGATCTAGAATTGGGGAAAGCGTAAAAGGTGAGTGGGTTTAAGATACAACCTTTAGATAATATTATGATTATCATTTAGCATTCCCCTTTTTATAAATTGTGCAATTGCGAAATTAATTATAAAATATTGTTATAACAAGTTGAGATGTTAATATGTATAGTTCATACGTTGAATCGGTTAAAGTATTGGAATGATTACATGTTGAGTAAACTTGTTAGAATATGGGCAATGATTACTATTGTTATAATTATACGATTCACTTGGGGCATATTATTGATTGAATGACATGTTTAACTTGTTGGATTTAAATAATTACCCGATTGAATGTTTACATGTCAAAATAGATTTAAACATATGTTGAAAAGGACATGCAACAAAATATAGGCAAAAATTGGATGACATGTAAACTAGATTACAGTAAAATGGATAATATGCCTAAAATTTTCATGAAATGGGAATAATTGTTAAAGAACGAACATGCCTAGACTCACAGTAATTTGACATTGTAATACTCTTAGACACGAGGTTAGATTGCACTTGTGATAGAAGTCTGCCCGGAACCTCCCGGCATATCCAGCATTCACAAGTGGTAAATCTAATGTGAGGGGTCTAAGTGTCAAATTAAAAACATGTAATGGTGCTAAGACACGAGGTTAAGTCAACTTGTGGTAGAAGCCTGTCCGGACTTGCCCGGCGAATCCAGCTTCCACAAGTGTAGGCTTAATGTGAGAGGTCTAGTGCCTATATATATAAATATATGTATATAATAAGATATGAATAAATGGCAATAATGGTAATTTAAATGTCTAACTCAGAAAATAAGAAAGGAAGGGATGTAATGAACCGAGTTAGTGTGATGAGAAGGAAAAGTGATGTATTTCCCTAGATGACCTATTTCTGAGAACGTTATTGCAAGTAAGCCATAGTAAATAACGAAAAGTAAAGAAATTACTTACTACCACAGATTTAGATGGGAATACGTTGTGAAAATAAATCATTGATTCCTTCTATCAAACTGATAAGGTGCATGAAGTGTTTTCCTTAATATAACAAGGAATATATATTACGATGAATAAAGAATAATGGTTTACATCAGTAAATGGTTTAAAAGGGGAATGATAATAACCTATTATAAATTAATAACATTAATGAAAATGTTGTATAATACGTAGACTTGTCCTAGGGAAAAGTGAATATTATAACTTAGGTTATAATAAACTAGTAAGGGATGGGATAACTGGTGAGTTGAGCTAATGGATATTTAATTATAAATTAAGTAATCAGTAAAGGAGAAAACCTAAAACCAGTTAAGAAAAGGGGAAAATATAATGTACTTAATTGTAAATTAAGTAATCCATAAACTTGGAGGTCTGAAACCCGCTGATAAGAATAACATGTTCAAACTTGTCCTGAGGACAAAGTGAAATTATAACCTAGGTTATAATAAATGGGTAGAGAAACTTATTAATAGGCCTCAGTTAATAGAACTAATTTACTAAGTAAACAACGATAAGTTGTATTGACGATGTAAAGTGGAATTATGATTAAATGAGAAAGGATGAGGAAAACTTATGAAATGAAATAAGTTATATTTAATCATAACTGGAAAGTGACATGTTAATTGGAAAACTTGTGAATTGAGATATACTTAATTACATATTAAGTAAAACATGTTAGTGTAATGATGAAATCAAACAAGAATATAAAAGAGATTTTGGATTACAGACCTTGGGCCACAATCTGGAGAATAACATGTTGTGGGCTTATTAATAAACTTAAATGGGTTAAGTTATTACTGAAATTAATAAGCAAGAGGAACTTGGTAACTGATGAAGAATTCAATGTGAATGAGAATAATCAAGTTAAAAGGAAACCTGGTAAGGATAAGAAAGCGTGTAAATAATGTTTAGACATAAGGTTTAACAACATATTAAAGTGAGGTGCTTGGACTAGTCCGTACGTTTGATGGTGAATAACCTAACGGGGTAGATCATCAAGGTGTTATAAGGTACGAGGGGAGAGCACGTTCATCTGATTGTTCTGACGGATCCAAAGTACTGGAAGGGGAAGCACGCAACTTCTTGAGGTACTTAAGGTGCTCCTAGTAGTCCTCTGTGTGGTGACAGATGTCTTTGGCTGTGCTCATAGAGGTTGGGTCTGTGCGTAACTACTAGGTGGGTGGGCCTTGACTGCAGAAGTAGCTATGTAGTCAGAAAGCTATGACGCGGTGACACCAGGGTGATTCAGCGGTTTCCTCAATGGGGAGGCAGATGGTCACGACCAACAAGGATAGTATATCGTCGGATTCCCGTCATCGACAGCCAGTGGGATGCGAAAAGACTAGAGCTAAACCCAAGATACCATTCACCCTTCACTATCAGGGTAGGGGGTTGAGGGGAGATGCCAAATGGATGTTTAGATTGTTTTTGTTAGTGGCATGTCGCTTAGCTCTTGTAGTCTTACTAGTTGACGGAGGGGCCTAGGTGGGGCCATAGCCACCGTGAAAATAGACCCTAGGAATATCTGTAGAGGCTCATAAAGACGGACCTGTACAGATATGGAAAAGCTCCAGACCAAGTTCCAAGTTTCTTGTATCGCCCTGCCATGGAACTCGGTGCACATTAGAGGACGTGCGATTGAGGCATCGAGCTACAATTGAAGATACATATGGTGGATAGTCTAGATACATGCATGTCGGCTCTGGGTGGTGTATCATAGACTTGAGGGCATTACTCCGGTATGAATTCTGATTCGAGCAAAGGCGGCAGTCCGTACGTTTGCGTAATGTAACAATCCGGAAATTCTGAGCCAATTTAAAATTTTTATTTGGCTATTTTAATGAATTTTGATTATTTAAAAAGGTTTATTTTAAATAATAATGACAATAAATTTATTTTCGACGAAGTTAAAACGAATAAATTTATTTTAATTATATAACGAGCCTGAAATGGCGCGGCAGTTTGAAAATTCGATTTCGAATTTCAAATGAATATACAGAATTCGTTTTAGGTCGGAATTGGACGAAACAAAAAATATTTGAATCTGTTTGATCATATCTTTCTAATGAAGTTATGGAACTGAGATTTCACTTTATAGAGTGAAAGATACGTCCAGTTTAAAATTCAAAAAAGTCGCTGTGGAATTTATATATATTTTAATATATATAAAGGCCTTGAAAATAGCCATTTTGCAAACGACCTCTGTTTTCGACGAAACCACTTTTGTTGGAACCGAAATGTCAAATTATTGCTAGATTCCAAAATTCAGAATTTTTGGGATTAATATGTGAGCATGGCAAAGGAAAACGTGTTTGGTTAATTTCAGTCAATTTTGATCGACCAGAAAATGGCCATTTTTCAAACGGTCTCAGAATTTGAAGAAATTAGTTTTGTTAGGACCGTATCGTCAATACGAAGCTAGAAATAATTTTTCTGGAATTTTTAAGGTCCGTAAGTGGCCCCGGTAAATTGAAATGTACATTTAAAATTCAATATAATGATTTATGTTTTAATTTCAACGAAAACTGATCGTAACAAGCTAATTGGGTTATGAAACATATCTCATTGTGTTCGGAATGGGGGTAATTAGCTAGAGGCGACAGTCGGTGGGTTTCGTTTTGAGGTCGAAATAAAAAGTTACTTTTTAGAGAAATAAAATAATTAAATAATTAAATAAACCCCCATCCTCTCTTCAAAGTCAACCCTACCCCCCTCTGTTTAAATCATTTCAGAAAGAATAAAAGAAAAAAAATGAAACGAAAAACCGCTCAGCACCCCCCCTCGATTTCCGTCGGCTTCCCCTCCCTCGCCAGCGCCGCCCGCCCGCCCGGGCGCCTCTTCCGGCCTCGCGCTACCCCCCTCCACCTCTAGGTGACCTCTGCTACCCTCTGCCAAACCCGAAGCCACCCGAAGAACCGTATACCCCCTCAAATCGAACGGAAAACCGTTCGCCCCCAAATCCTCGTCGCCCGCCACCGTCAGGCCACGCAGACCGCCTCCGCCCACCAAACCGGACCCCCTTCGACCACTGCAGACGCGCAGCACCCCCCCTTCGGTCCAGAGTTTCTTTTTACTGTAAGTTCTATTTTTTTTCTCCTTTGCCTTTCTTCGATTAATTCTAAAAGAATATATATAATATCAGTTTATAGGAAAATATAATTTATAGAGAAAGAAAATATTATTTTTAAAACAAGTAAAGATTAGATTTTGTTTTGAAAAGCTAGGATCTTTATTCTAGAAAAGCTAGGATCTTTAATTTAGAAAAGCTAGGATTTTTAGTTTTGAAAAGATCGGGTTTTTTTAATATGAAAAGGCGAGATTTTTACATTAGAAGAGGCGAGATTTTTACATTAGAAAAGTTATGATTTTTATAAAAGAAAAGTTATGATTTTTATATAAGAAAAGATTCGATTTTTATAAATTAAAAAGATTTGATTTTGTTCATGAAAAAGTTAGATTTTTCATTGTAGAAATATTAGATTTTCATTTCGAAAGTAGAGAGAAAAATTCTATTTATATATATATGAAGTAGCGATAAAAATTCGATTTTTATATATATGAAGTAGCGATGAAAATTTGATATTTATATATATGAAGTAGCGATAAAAATTCGATTTTTATATATATGAAGTAGCAATAAAAATTCAATTTTTATATATCTGAAGTAGCGATAAAAATTCGATTTTTATATATGTGAAGTGGAAATAAAAATATGATTTTTATGTACATGTAGCGTTATTTAAAATGTGATTTTTTATATATGAACAGCGTGAAAGGAATGTGTTGGAATTTTGAACAAATTCAAACCGTTTAGAAAGAAAGACCGATGGAGTGGAACCCCAAGGTGAGAACTTCTCACTTTAATTCTTGTTTTCTAGTTAAAATTATATACTAGGATGCAGACGGTGCTTAGCAGCACCCTACACCCATTGTCCACAGACCATGGACGACTTGTTTGATTTTGTTGTGTGGTGAAAATTGATTGTGATGTGGAATGAAGGAAAATAAATATTCATGTGTTGAAATAAATTATATAGTTAAAAATATAAATTTAACGTGAAGGTGAATAAATAAATAATTATAAACAAATCGGACGATTTGTTTATGTACACCCATTTGAAGGATATTGATTGGGACAATAAATTTTACACATCGCCCAACTGCACAAATAAAAATATGTGTTTGTTGACTGAAAACCCATACGGGTATAAGGATAATATTTGACGTATACTAATCCCGATTGTTTAGTTGTATGTCAATCGATGGGTTGACAGACTGTGTAAGCGTTAATTATTTATGTTTAATGCTTCGCTAGTTTGGACGGTAAATTAGCTACTCATGGATGACAGGCATGTGGAATTTTTTGGTTGCTTGGAATTTCGGGGGTGAAATTCCTAAAGGGGGAGGGGGATGTAACAGCCCGCATTTTGCATATCGGAGAATCATAAAATATTTTAATTTTATTTCCTGAGGGTTGGATCATTCTTATATTTTTATACGTTGGTTATGGAGATGTGAGACATGTCCATAATTTTTACCAATTTTATTTGTGACCATTTTGCCCCTGTCATTCTTGTATAGGGCATAACTTTTGACTGGGATCGAATCAGGTGCTGAGATCGGTCTATTGAAAAGGAAATGGTATTGCCAATTACGTAGAGTGGCCACATTAAAGATTGGATTCCACGGTTTGGGAGGAATCGCTATTTTAGTGTTTCACAGTTTATATTCAGGTTTTTAAGATATTAATGGGCTGATTTGAGGAGGCCCGTTAGTGGGCTGGTGGGAGGTTAAAAATAGGGGGTTAGAGGCATGTCGAATAATTTACTTTCTTCATTTTCTCATTTGGTTGAGCTTGTGATCCTCCTTGCTCAATCATATACACCTTTCCACCATTAAAATTCTAGATTTACATTGGAAAATCGAAGATCTATATCGTTTGAAGCTAGATCTATGTCAAGCGAAGAGAGATCGCATCAAATCAAGAGGTTTGAAGCATATTCTTTGCTGTCCAGATTGAGAATTTAGCGATTTTGAGTCAATTCGAAGAATTGGTGAGTGGTATGCATCTCTCACACGGATTCAATTTGGTATATGAGTGTTTGATCTTATTTTCATCATTTTCGAGTTGTTTTCACCTAGATCTACATCATGATAAGTACATTTTCATTCGAATCACCATATGATCTAATCTAGCAACTTATAAACGGTAATTTCATGTGTTAATTCTATGTTTAGATCCATATATATTGATTTAATCATTGGTGAATTGTCGTTTTGAAGTTGATGATTTATTGGATGAAATTGATTGATTTTGAGTTGAGATGGATTTGAGAGTTTGGGCGTGTTTGACAACATGTTTGGCAAGTTGAAAAATCATGGTTCGTCAAGAAAAATCAAGCGGATTGGGTGAATTTTCAAGAATCAGGAAAAAATCAAGTTCTGGAAATTTACAGCGTTTAAAAACACCGTGGAAAATCCTGGACCAAGCATGACCTAAGGGCATAGATCACATATGGCATAGGTCATAGGTCGTGCCAGGTTTGACAGCATTTGGCAAACGCTGTTAAAAACTATAGGTCGCGCATGAGTTTCCTTAGGTCGTGCATCATAGATAGCGCATGGGGTGGATCGAGCCTGAGCTATGATAGAATTTCTGAAATGCTATAAAAGGCAGAAACGTTGTGAAAGGTATATTGATGGACTAGAAGGCATAATGATGGTCATGAAGCATTGACAACATTTCTGAAACGCTATAAAAAGGCAGAAATGTCATGAAAGCTCGTTTTGATGTTTTATTTAGTTTTTCACACCAAATTGATGAAAAATTGAACCAAGAGATATAATAACATTTCAGAAATGCTTACAAAGGCTGTTTTGACATTATGGCCAATTTTTCATAGCAAAAAAGCTGGAAAAGCTATGAAATGCAGTATTAAGCAAATGAAGCTTGATTTTGGAGTTTAGTCATGTGTCGTTTTCTCCAAGGAAAGGGCCTGGATCGTGTATGACATGGTCAATGCTAAGAAGAAGCAAGTCGTTGGGAAGCTTGAAGGATCAGGTCGGGTCTTGATGCACTTTCAGGTCGCAGGTCATTCATAGAGAGCTTGGTCGGTCTGTTTTGTGTTGATGGATTTGCGAGGGTGTAACGACCTAGTCAGGTCGTTGAATCGGAACGATCTGGTCAGATCATTAGGTTGGGTCGGGTTGTATGGTAATGCTAATAACCTAGGACGGATCATAGGGCAAAGGTCGTTGGACATCCTGAGGGGGACGACCTGGTGTTGAAGGACCAAATATTGATGGATTTTGGTTCGTGAATGATTATGGCTTCGAAGTATATTCAGACAGAAATGTTCGAAGTGTTCTGATGCGTTTGTTGGTCGTTGGAATGCAACAAATGTGAAGATGACTTAAAGTGATGAGTTGGTGGATAATGGTCACTCAAAGGGGTTGTTTGAGCTATGAATGGTCATAATGTTGAATGACTAGAGATATTGAAGGCCGAGAGATTATCGTTGTCGTAGTTTCTATCGGGATCAAAGCAAGGGTATAATAGAGACATCTAAAGGACCGGTTGTATGGTCGAGTACCCCGGGTATCATTGAAAGGCCTAGACACGTATCGTTGAAGGGCATATGGAGTTTTTGCTAGAACTGAGGTTTACCATTAGCCATTGACAGAGGATGGAAAGGTGTTTAGTCGATCATACGAATAACGATGGTTTCAAAGCAGAATTGGCGATGATAGCCAGAGTCTTCGATGATTGGTTGCTTTGTTTGTACCATCACACTTACGTTGTCCGATGTCGAAGAAGCTGTTTCTTGGGTGCTTGTCTGATATTGGCTTAGGTCTCTAGGGCATGTGCTTGGGGAATATCGATCTTGACTAAGATGATCTATGTGAGATATAACTAGCTGCTCTGATTGTTATCGGTTGGTTAATTCTGATTTCCATGAATGAATAGTTGTTCTGATTGCCATGGATGTATGGTTGAAATTCTTGCTTGTAAAGGCTATCACTATCCGATGTTAGGAAGATGAGGTTGAGTTCTTCTCTGATGTTTTGGTAGATTGGTTTCTTAATCTACCTTTCTTATATACTTTATTGATGATGTTAGATAGCCTATTTATCACTCACTAAAACTGTTGTCTGACTCAAGGTTTTATGTTTCCGACTTAGTTCCTTGGACTGTTCATCTGGTTTTGGATGGGTGGACCGAGTAATAGGTTACAGGTAGCATAAGTTAATGAGGATGATGCTACTATGTGGTGGCAAGCAGAAGGCTGGCATATTACATTTCTACTATCTAGTACTTGTTTATTCGCTGTTTTGATGTTTGACTCTAAGCGTTGTAGTGAGGTTTATTGTACACACTCTTATTGTGTTATCCAATGTTGTGTATGGATATTTCATGATGTTATGAAAAGGGTTTAAGATTCTGCTCAATTATTCTTTACTATTATTGTCTGTTGTGTATGTTCTGTTATATTCTATTCTTGCGCCGTGAGTTATACGACAAGTCCCGCTTGTGTTTCATATCTCGATGATTGTCATAGCTGCCTGACACGTCTTCAGTGCATTACATCCCTCGTTAAGTGCAGGAGTTATGGGCGGTCGTCACACTATTGACCGAGTATAATATTGGAGTCGTTACGATGTTCACGATGCCATTACTAGACTCCAATCATCACAATGTTCTTGCTTGATTTTATGATTTGGGTGTCATCATGATATTCCGACTATAATCAATCAAGATGATCACGATGTTATGATGTTTTATGACCCCAAGTCATCATGTTGAACGATACCAAATAATAGTAATAATAGTCAAGATGTAAGCATGTGTTGTTCTCTATGGAGTTATAGATCTTTCGATTTCACCATTTTGATGATTATGCTTTATTATAGCCTTATGTAAGAGAAAGGCTTAGTTATATACATAATTTTATGGTGATTTTGAACATGATGTTTTAAATTCTTTCCGAGTTTAATCTATATGGATTTGAGATATATTTATATTTATACCAATGAGATGAGGTACAAATTATGGTAGTTATTTCATGATGAGTTTAATGATGGATTTGATATTTCTCTCTCTCTCTCTATATATATATATATTTATATATACCGATGAGATCTATGATGGACCTATACTTTGTGATTCTGTGTTTTGTGCTTCCCACTGATTTCACTATATTTATTAATATTATTATTTATGGTGACTTCATTAGTATTTTTAAACTTATAATAGAGTTTCAATGATTCCAGGATTTTATGATTCAGTGATTCAATGAATTACGTTGTTTTTTGATTTCATCTTTTGATTCTGTGCACCTCTGAGTCTTCCATTCATGTTATATGATTTCAAGTGTTGATTACCCTAACCATGTAGTTCAAGTAATTTGCGCTACGGCGGTGTTAAGTCTATATTCTAGTTTCCATTCTCAAATCATATACTAATCTTGTGGACTTATAATTGATATGCTTTGTTGAATTCAATGTATGGCACATTCCTTTTTGATAGAAAGGAAATAGCTAAATCCGAGCTTCATGGAAATTTGTGTATTGTGATTCCTTTTCTTATGAAAAGGAATCAGTGTCAAGTGACATTCTATTTCACTTATCATGTTATTACTCAAATGTTTAAGCTAGACTGATCCATATATGTACTACTCAGGTCAGGCTGAGTTGTTTCAGTTTCAATTGCTATTAATTCGTGGGTTTACTGATATAGCTTGGACTATCTTGAAGACTTATTCCAGTTGTTACTGAATATACTCGTGTTGTAGAGTAACTATTCCATTTGACATTAATATATTATGTGTTGTATATTCTTTCGAGATGGAGCACATGTATATGTTGTACTCGGTGATTGTATCTATGTGTATCTATTCTGTGATCTGTGAATTGTTGTATATTGTTTTGAAGCGATCCTTAGCCATCGTAGTTTCTTATTAGGACTATTGGGCATGCATCAACTAGAAATAAGAAAAGAAAAATAAACATTCACTCAATCGACTTATCCAATACTTGTCTAGTTTGAAATTATGGATGGTCAGCCCCAGCCAGCCTATTCTCCGCTCTAATAGACATCATTACTCATTAATGCTCATTATTAGAGTGGGTTTCGGGTGGGGTGTTATAGCAACTTAGATAAATTAAACACAATTCAGGCATGGACAAGTAATATAAGTAAAAAAGTAGAAAAGTATATAAGAGACGCAAATAATAGTGGTTGGGTTGTTAATTAAGCCTATATAATTTATTAAGTTTATTTATTCTCATGCTATAAATTACAACATATGATTACAATCAGTTGAATATAAAAGCACCACAAGTACAAGAACTGATTGGAGTATATCACAATAGCCCTTAGATGTTGTGTGGGATAAGAAGCTTGAAGATAGATTTCAGTAGAGTAATGACATATGGAGAGACCAAATTTCCTTTATGTTGTAAATGCATTGGTATTTGTAGATGTTTAGAGACAAGTTGGGTCAGACTGTTACACAAAAGGTTTGAATTGTGGATAAGTGGCCATGTAGATAGTTTCTAGGTTATATGATTCAACCCTATGGATCAATATTGACCCATAGCCTTGAGTCATATGGATATGTTGTCTGTTTTATCGGTTCTCCTATTCTCTTGTGATGTCTTCTGCCAAGTCTCATATGGTTTGGGTTTCGTTTGAGCATACTTCATACATGAGCTGTGTTGAACTGATTTCCAGACAAGATGATCTATTAATAACTCGACCTATTAACACCGAAATACTGCCAAACAGGGGATAGGGTAGCGTAGGGGAGTAATTAAGATTATAACAGTGCAATCCATGATGGTTTGCATGTAGTTCCTATGGATTGATAATAATCCATAGGGGATAACCCAACATTAATCCATCCACTTGACTAATTAAGGATGATTTTTTTGAGCTTTTCTATTGTTTTATATGTATACACTTCTTAATTGGGTTAAAAATTGGGTTAACATTTGCCTCCTAGATTACGTCTTTTTGGAAATAGTATGTCCTTTAGAATGGATCATCTTTAGGTTATTATCTAAGTTGATTTGATTGACCATTCAGAGTAATTTCTGACTTAACTGGCTTACGTCTTTGAGTCAGTTGTTGAGATTGTTGATGCTTGAGGGTTTTTTGGTTCAAACTTCATACGATGCGTTAGAATAGAGCATGGAAGGTGCACCAAGATTTTGGAGTCCAAAGAGCAGTCGTATATGGATCAATATTGATCGATAAGTTTGTTATACTTTTTCCAATTTTTTACTGTATAAGTTCTAGGTACTTGACCTATAAGCTTCACTTTACCACATTCGTGTTACTGATTGACCCGATCCATCCACTACGAACCCAATTCGTTGATTTCTGCTGCCACTGATCACTTTTGGTTGCTTATCCCACAGTTGTCAATCCTGACATCTGCACTGATCTTCTACATGCGTCGGTTGACTTAGTTCACTATGAATCAACTTTCATAGCTTCGAAAACCTATCGTCTCAATCCTTAATTTTTCTACATAATCATTTTGCCTTTGGCGACATCTGCTGTGACAACCCAAATTTTAATACACAATAATTAATTAATAAATGAATTAATTAATTAAATAATAAGTTGTAAAACAATGGGAACTACACCATTGATCTCGTTACCATTTTCTTTGTCAGATACATATATAGTTTACGGAAAATGGACATAAACGATGAGTTATGGCACTTCAAAATTTATATATATATTTTTAAATATTTTGGATGGGAAAACCCACCCATTACTTAGACCGACCCATAAGTCGACCTGGGCCACAAATGGGTCGACCGGGCAATGATGGGTTGACTCATCTCGTCTTAGGCATATTTATGTGCCTGGAATAGAATCAAATTAAACTGATGAAATTTTTGTAGCATGATTTGCTGATGTGTTGAATTTTGGTTAGCCTACTTCAAATCCAAGGCTGATGTGGCAACCCCTGATTGGTCCAAGGACATGGTTGGTTTAGATTTAATCCCTGAATCTAACGGTCTTGGTTCTTTTGCTCCACCTATAAATAAATCTCCAACCCCCCCGTTCGTTATAATGCAAATTTCTTTCCCGCCTAGGCTGGCCTTCTATTTTGAAGATAGGATAACCAAAAATAAATTTTAAGGGAATTGAGATTTGTTAAATAAAATGTTTTCTCCAATATATATATGTATTCTGGAGGTGGGTTTTATCGGGCACATAAAGGAAGCTTTTCTGGAGAGTTATCATAATTATTCAGATTTTTGTCATGTTTAGGTAAATAGGCTTAATAGTAGTTGTACTTGTTAATTTACAGTTCTTACAGTTTTTGTTCATTTTTCTCTAAGTTATAGTTTTTCTGTGAATGTTCTTTCCATATGTTTTTTACCGCTTTTATTTAGTTTATATTTAAAATACTATAAGATATCTTCTTAGTCTTCTTTCCCCCTTTCTTTTTCTGATTTTACAGTTTATTATGGTTTGCCCTAAAATACGCCTAAATTTGCAATATATGCGTATGTGTGCAACTGATTTGTACGTATAATTTTATACAATTGGTTAATCCTTTTTATTTTGTGCATATTGGGAAATTTGATTCAATTGGAATTATAAAAAAAAGAGAAGTTGATAATTCGGGACTAAATTGAGATGAAATGTTAAACTGTAACAAAAATAGAATCTGAACTAAAAGTAGGAACTTGATAAGATTTTCCAAATGACTATGGCACATATTCTGACAGAAAATGGACTATAACATATCGGCATAAATATGATAGATTATACAAACACAAAGAATAATAATAAACATACGTGGTTTAGATGCAAATATAATCATAACATAGGGTTATAAATAAATAGACAAATAGGCTTAATAAAAATTGAACTTTAAATGACATTGAAGTAACATGCCTAAATCTATGGTTATTCTATGGTTCAATGGTTTCCTTTTGATTAGCCATTCTATGATTATTCTATGATTCTATGGTAAACTTGTGATTAGGCATTGTAACACCCCACCTCCGCCAGGGTGGCTCTTGCAAGCACTCTGACTTTGGAGGGGCGTTTGAGTCAGGTAAACATGCATAATGATATATCAAGGCAGAACAAGAATATATGTATATAAGTAAACAGAGTAAATAACATAGATAAAACAGCGGAAGATTTTAAACCATTTCAAATCAAGTCTGGTACAACATAGCTTTCCAAATAAACAAGTCTAGATAAAACAACATCAACTGAAAAAAAACTGAAATACATAAGTACTAATCCCCAAAAGAAGTGATAGCCATAGCTAGCTTCATGTCAAACCGTACATGAGCTAAATCCCACAAGCAAGCGGTCAGAAATCCAAGCTAAGCTCCAATATTCCCTCCCTGAGAACCTTGGGGGGGGGAACGGAAGAAAAGAGGCGAGAGAAAACAGGTTAGTCAAAAAGACTGAGTAAGCCCTACTACAATCAATGTAAACTGATAAAGTTAACTGGCATGAGCAACAGGTATGATCATAAGGATAACAACATATTAGCATGATGATTAACTAACAAGGTAGATAAAGGTGTCATCGCATAATCAGGATTAAGGTTTTGCACCACAGGTGTACTAGCAAACTAACATGACTTGAATAAACAAGTATTGATCCCTTGGCCCATGCTTTGGCCCAATAACATGAAATGACCCTAATACAAGGTCCAACCAAACGGTCTAGTCGATCGGCTCCCTAAGCCTAACTCGTCACGTGTTGGTGTCAATACGGCCCAAACATAATTGTAGTCGAACTGTGCCGGGTCCACCCTTCGGGTGTATCAAGCCCTAGGGTGCCAACCCCTGGACACCATAAACATGAGTGCACAGTCTCGATCTACTGGTACCCATGGGTGACTTCTCCAAATACGGACTACGTGCACGACCATAGTCCGTCCGGAACTACATCGGCGTACCACACGGCCGTCGTTTATTGGGTCGCTTACCTCCAGCCCAGTAATCGTGCCCCCTCCCTAGCCTAGTCCCTAGGGCCTTAATGATACCAATTTTTGGGGATTTACTGCGGAGTGGGCCCCCCCATTGCTAGAGTTTTCTAGTGGGTTAAGTACGGATTAACCCTCTTGCTAATCATGGATTAACTTGGTTAAGTGTAACGATGAGTTCACGACTTAACCCCGATTAATCTACCAAGCCCAAATTGGTTAAGTATTAAGTGGACCATGACTTAACCCTAATCACGAGGCATTAATTAATTTTAATGCGCCTTAACCTCTCACATTAGACCTTGTTGTGGTTACTAGTTAAGCCGGGCGGGTCCGGGTAGCTTTACACCACAACTTGGTCTAACCTCGGGTTCAAGGTACAACATGGCCAACTTCTCACATTGGGTCCTATTGTTCGTAGCAAATAGTTAAGCCGGTCGGTTTCGGGTAGGTTTACGCTACAAACTCAACCCAACCTCGAGTTGGTCACACTTATCTTTTCTAAGTGTCATGTCCATCATGTTTCCAAAACATGTTACAAATTTTCAAGCAATTGGGTAGACCTAACTTAATAGGTAAATTCCCAATGGGTAGACCTAACTTAATAGGTAAATTCCCAAGCTTATGTTTTTATGTCTTTTTAAGTTTACCCAACCCCAAACGCAATCCCATCGCTTACATATCGCAATAGCGCATAAAGGATAGAAATAGGGAACTTGGCATAATCATGACATAAAGGTGTTGAAGCCACAAGTTCAACATGGTGGCATAAGAAATGTACATATGTTCATATACTTGCATATTACATTTTTAGGCCCCAAAAGCATGCATAAAATCAAACTTGGCATATTGATGATACATGGTGCTAAATGACATGTAGACATGGCCATAAGTTCGCATTTAGCCTCACATGCAAGTTTTCATAAGAGATATGATAACTTACATGTTGCCAAAATGCAACCTTTGGCATAAAGCTTGAAGCTTTATGTTCATAAACCCAAAATAAGCTTGCATAACATGATAGTATGAACAAAGTGTTCAACCCAAACTTGCATAACATAACTTGGCATACTTGCATATAAACTTGCATATCACAACATGATAAACTTGCATATAAACTTGCATATCACAACATGATAAACTTGCATATAAACTTGCATATCACAACATGATAAACTTGCATATCACAACATGATAAACTTGCATTTCATAGCATAGTAAACTTGCATATCATACATTTAACTTTAGAGTTTAAGTATGAAAGTAGAATAAGGCTTACAATGCTTAAGATGTCACAAAAATATGACAAAGCCCTTAAGCAACCAATTAGACCCAAAATGCAAGCTCCAAATCAATAAAAATCCTTGTTTTATGATGCAAATATAAAAACTTGACTTGAATGCAAGCTAATAACACTTATACAAGCTTGAAAACACTTGTATGCATGTAAAATCTCTCATAGAAATAGTTTAGGAATTTTGTGAAGAGAGTGGAGGCCATGAGAGGATTGATTTTGCCATAGTTTAGTTGTAGGATAGATTAATGATGATTTAGGGCTAGGTTAGGGCCTTATTTATAGATTAGGCAAGTGTTTTAGGCCATAGGATTAAACCCTAGTTGCAATCTCAGCCCTTAAAACCGAATCTGGCCCCCAAGCTCAACACAATCTCAAAATGGTGCACCAGGCTAAACAGCCCAGCTGGACCAAGTCGACAGCCAAGTCGACAGGGCTGTCGACTTGGGTCCAACCAAGTCGACTACCAAGTCGACAGGGCTGTCGACTTGGGAACTCTGGCGGGAATTTTCCCGCCTGGCCCAAACCGGCCCAATTTTTCAAATTCAAGTTTGAATTTGAAATCTGTTTTTACTTAGAAGTTTTCTGAAAACTTTGTTGGGCCTTAATCGGGTCATACGGACTCCGATTTTCGAAAACTCGGACTCTATTTCGCGTATTTTTCCGAGACGAACGCAATGGCAGAGCCCGTTTCCCTTGAATCAGATTTTAGAATTAAATTCTGCCTCGATTTACGTTACAACAGGTTATTGAAAATACGGGTTGTTACATTCTCCCCTCCTTAAAGGATTTCGTCCCCGAAATCTTCAAGTTAGGAAGAACGTATCCTACCATCCAACATCCATCTACTCAAAACATCATCCACGAGCAATCATTGTCCTTACAAGATTCTAAATGTTGTATGAACATATGCAAAGGTGTGTGTATATGTCCTTATCTAATGCAAATATCCTCAATGCAAATTATGTTAGTGAAATGAATCCATATGTATGCAATTCCTAACATAATGTATTACATCTATATGTGTGCACATAACATACATCCATATGCAACATCAATGTGATAACACAAAAATTTTCATCCATGAATAAGCATAAACACTCATGCATATGCAATATGAGGAGTGTGTGAGCCGATCTAGTGCCTAACGTGTATAATGCATTCACGAGTAACCACTTGCAAACACTTGCAACCACTTACAACCATCAAGCATAACATGTTTCAAACACATGTTTCATCCAAAGGGTTTCTACCTAAGGCTCTCATGACAAGATTAACACGATAAACTAGATAAACATGGATAGCAAAGAGAAAGATATGCTAACAAAGAAAAGAGATTGAGAGTGTACCCTCAAAAAGGAATGGATAAAGCCCACGCATCTTCTCCTCGGTTTCCCAAGTTGCGTCTTCTTCGGCTTCACCCCATTGAACCTTCACCAACTTGACCTCTCGATTCCTTAGCTTCTTGGTCTCCGTCCCCAAGATACGAATCGGAGCTCTCCTCAAGGTAGCCTCTTTCTCCACTTCCACATCTTTCAGAACACTTGGCTCAACAACCTCTGCTGATTCATGTAAACACTTCCGGAGATGCGAGACATGAAAAACATCGTGTACTCCGGCAAGCTTCTCGGGCAACTTCACTCTATAAGCCATCTGCCCGATCCTCTCTATAATAGGGAATGGTCCAACAAACCTCGGTGCCAACTTCCCAACGGCTCCAAATCGGACCACATTCCGCAAAGGAGAAACCTTCACGAAAACCATATCCCCAACATCAAACTCCAAATCAGATCTTCGCTTATCAGCATAGGATTTCTGTCGGTCTTGGGCCGCTTTCATCCGTCTCCGAATCAACTCGATCTTCTCGGATGTATCTCTGATCAGATCAGGCCCAAGTATAAGCTTATCTGTAGTCTCCCACCAACATGTAGGCGACTTGCACGGCCTCCCATATAAAGCTTCGAATGGTGCCATCCCTATGCTTGCCTGATAGCTGTTATTATATGCAAACTCAACAAGAGGAAGATGGTCTTCCCAAGTACCACCAAAATCCAGAATACAAAGCCTCAACAGATCCTCAAGTACCCTATTCACCCTTTCGGTTTGACCGTCCGTCTGTGGGTGATAAGCAGTACTTAGATTCAACCTTGTGCCCATAGCTTCTTGCAAGCTATTCCAGAACTGACTTGTAAAGATTGGGTCACGGTCACTGACAATACTAGAAGGGACTCCATGAAGTCTCACAATCTCACGAAGATATACAGACGCTAGCCAAGATGCGGTCCTCTTGCTCTTCACCGGAATAAAATGAGCACTCTTCGTGAGTCTATCCACAATAACCCAAATGCTTGTATTCCCTTTCCTTGACCTTGGTAGCCCATCGATAAAATCCATGGAAATACTCTCCCATTTCCATAGTGGAACGTCGAGAGGATGCAATAGCCCACCGGGCTTCTTCGACTCGTCCTTAACTTGCTGGCAAATGATGCATCTAGAGACAAACTCTGCCACATCCTTCTTCATCCCAGGCCAAAAGAAAATGCGCTTCATATCTTTATACATCTTATCTCCGCCCGGATGTATAGTCAACTTAGAGCAATGCGCTTCCTCCAGAACTTTTCTTACTAAATCTTCTACCATAGGAACACATAATCTTCCGTCTCTCCTCAGCCAACCCTTGTCATCAATAGAATATCGAGCGAGATGACTAGACGTCTCTCCTCGAATCAGCTTATCCATAATCTCAACTATCTGAGGGTCTTCTCTCTGTGAAGCCCCAACTTGATCAAGAAGGGTAGGTCTGAGTTCCAGAGATGCTAAAGAACCGGTCATCGACTCAACCGCCAAAGAGAAATCAAAGGTTGCCACATACTCTAAATTCTTCATCTCAACGAATAGAGGACTTAGGGTCAACCTTCTTCTACTCAATGCATCTGCTACCACATTCCCCTTGCCAGGGGTATAAGCTATCTCAAAATCGTAGGACGCCAAGAATTCCATCCATCTTTGTTGCCTCAGATTCAGATCCTTTTGAGAAAAGAGATACTTCAATGACTTGTGATCGGTATAAAGCTCAAATCTTTCGCCCAGAAGATAATGGCGCCAGGCCTTGAGTGCATATACTATTGCTTCCAACTCTAAGTCATGAGTGGGATAATTCTTCTCATGCACTTTGACTTGTCTACCGCCAAAGCATATCACCCTTCCTTCTTGCATAAGAACAGCTCCTAACCCCGTGCCACATGCATCGGTGTATACTGTAAATAACTTCCCTCCATCGGGCAAAGCTAGAACAGGTGCTGATGTAAGAGCTCTCTTGAGCTTCTGAAAAGCAAGCTCGCATTCTATGCTCCAAGCAAAAACTAAATTCTTCTTCGTCAATCTAGTGAGAGGAGCGGAAATCTTCGCGAAGTCCTTGATGAACTTCCGGTAAAAACCCGCAAGACCTAGAAAGCTTCTCACTTCGGTTGCATTCCTTGGAGTCTTCCAATCCTGAACTGCAACTACCTTAGCGGGATCCACCGCTAAGCCTTGCTTAGATACTATATGCCCAAGGAATCTAACTTCCCTTCTCCAAAAGTGACACTTGGAGAACTTGGCCTTCAATTGATGTGCTCTAAGCGTATCCATTACCTCCATGAGATGCCTTGCGTGCTCTTCGTCATCCTTAGAGAAGATCAGAATATCATCTACGAAGACCACGACAAACTTGTTCAAGAACTCCCTGAATACCCTACTCATCAAGTCCACGAAATATGCGGGTGCATTAGTCAAGCCGAACGGCATGACAAGCCATTCGAAGAATCCATCTGGCGTTCTGAACGCAGTCTTGTCTATACTATCTTCAGCTACCCTGAGCTGATGGAATCCCGTAGCAAGATCAAGCTGAGAGAAAACAGAAGCACCGACAAGCTGGTCAAAGAGATCATCAATCCTCGGTAACGGGTGTCTGTTCTTCTTAGTCAGCTTATTCAACTCTCGATAGTCAACACAAAGTCGGAGAGAACCATCTGCCTTGGTAGCAAATACCACAGGTGCTCCCCATTCAGATATACTTCGTCTAATGAAGTTCTTCTCAAGCAACTCCTTCACTTGCTTACTTAGCTCCCGTCTTTCACGCGGAGCCATGTGCCGAACGGGCAAAGAAACCGGCTTTGCATTATCCACCAGATAAATGTGGAAATCAATCTCTCGCTTAGGGGGCAACCCCCTAACTTCATCAAAAACATCCGGATACTCACGAACCACTCTCACAGACTGAAGAGTTTCCACTGACGAGTCGAGTGATTCCAGATAGCACAACATGACGGGACCTCTCGGATCACAAGAAATCTCTAGGGTGTTTCCGAGGCGAGTCACGAGCCTCACAACCTTATATTCACAATCAAGAATGGCTCCATATCTGGACAGCCAATCCATGCCCAATATCAATCTGTATCCCCTAAAACCAAGAACATAAGCACTACACAAGAACTCTACACTCAGTATAGAGATCCTCAAATCCCCACATATCATAGACAAATGGGCGGAACCCCCAATAGGATTTGAGGCACAGACGGGATCATCTACCAAGCTAGTACTAAGGTGCAAACTATCAACAAGATCAGATGAGATAAAGCTATGCGATGCACCAGAATCAAACAAGGTACGAACTGGAAAATCAGAAATATATACAAGGCTCTCAACAGAAATACTACCTCGATCGGGAACTGAAGCGGTATTGAGAGCATGAACTTGCCCTCCTGAAGGTCCAGCACGCTGAGTCTGACCCTGGCCTTGCCCTTGCTTCTTCGGGCAATCCCTACTGAAATGTCCAGTCTTACCGCAGAAAAAGCATTCACCATTCTTCCTTTTCCTCTTCTTACACTCCTTAATAAGATGCCCAACTGAACCGCAATAATGGCACTTCTCCTTGTTGTTCTTGCCCTTGTTGTTGTTCCCCTTGTTTCCTTGACCCTTGTTCTTGTTCTGATTGCCTTGACTGCTTTGACCACTTGGATTACCCTGATTTCCTTTTCCCTGGGAATCAGTCTTCTTGGCTTGAGTATCATTCATCTTGGTTTCTTTCTTGACATCTCCCTGAAGTAACGCCATATCAACCAAGCTCTCAAATGTGGCCCCATGGGGAATATGTGACATAGCCAGTCCCTGCAACGGCTCATTCAATCCTCTAGCAAAACGAAGAGCCTTCTTCTGAGGAGTATTCACCGTATCCAAGCCAAAACGAGCTAACTGATTGAACTTATTCACATACTCTTTGACAGACATATCTCCTTGTCTCAAAGTTATGAACCTCTCCATTTGCAGATTCTCCTCAGCAGAAGATAAAAACTTAAGCATGAACCTTGCCCTGAAATCGGCCCAAGTCTCAACAGGCCTAGTACCATTGGTGACTTCCCACCAATAAGCGGCTTCATCCTTCATAAGCCAAACCGCCAACAAAACCTTCCTTTGATCGTCTATCCCAAAGATAGCAAATAAATCCTCGGTCTCTTTCAACCAATTTCTGGCCTCTACAAAAGTCTCAGTGCCTTGAAAGTTCTTGCCACCCATTGCTTTGAAATCTTTGCAAGTCTTTGCGAAGTCAGCTTGAGGATGCTGAGGGGGAGGAGGAAGAGGAACCTCAGCGACAGGAGGAGGAGGAACATTAACTACCGGAGGAGGAGGAGGAACATTAACAACTGGAGGAGGAGGAGGGACATCTGCGGGGCCGGCTTCGGTCGCCCTAGCCTCCAAAAGTCTCCTATACCAAACAGGTACGTGCACTCCCTCCGGAATAGCAAAGTTATCGGCCATACTGAAAACGAAGAAAAAGACAGATTCAGAATGGAGAAAAATGAAGGAATTTTGCTAATGGCTTTTTGGGGAATAACTTTTAAAATAAACTAGACTTTTCTTTGGAAAATACTTTATACTTAATTTTGAAAATAGTTTTCCAAAAGTTTTCTAAAAACCTTTTTGTTCCTTCTTGTAAACCATATGCTCTGATACCAAATGTAACACCCCACCTCCGCCAGGGTGGCTCTTGCAAGCACTCTGACTTTGGAGGGGCGTTTGAGTCAGGTAAACATGCATAATGATATATCAAGGCAGAACAAGAACATATGTATATAAGTAAACAGAGTAAATAACATAGATAAAACAGCAGAAGATTTTAAACCATTTCAAATCAAGTCTGGTACAACATAGCTTTCCAAATAAACAAGTCTAGATAAAACAACATCAACTGAAAAAAAACTGAAATACATAAGTACTAATCCCCAAAAGAAGTGATAGCCATAGCTAGCTTCATGTCAAACTGTACATGAGCTAAATCCCACAAGCAAGCGGTCAGAAATCCAAGCTAAGCTCCAATATTCCCTCCATGAGAACCTGGGGGGGGGGGGGGACGGAAGAAAAGAGGCGAGAGAAAACAGGTCAGTCAAAAAGACTGAGTAAGCCCTACTACAATCAATGTAAACTGATAAAGTTAACTGGCATGAGCAGCAGGTATGATCATAAGGATAACAACATATTAGCATGATGATTAACTAACAAGGTAGATAAAGGTGTCATCGCATAATCAGGATTAAGGTTTTGCACCACAGGTGTACTAGCAAACTAACATGACTTGAATAAACAAGTATTGATCCCTTGGCCCATGCTTTGGCCCAATAACATGAAATGACCCTAATACAAGGTCCAACCAAACGGTCTAGTCGATCGGCTCCCTAAGCCTAACTCGTCACGTGTTGGTGTCAATACGACCCAAACATAATTGTAGTCGAACTGTGCCGGGTCCACCCTTCGGGTGTATCAAGCCCTAGGGTGCCAACCCCTGGACACCATAAACATGAGTGCACAGTCTCGATCTACTGGTACCCATGGGTGACTTCTCCAAATACGGACTACGTGCACGACCATAGTCCGTCCGGAACTACATCGACGTACCACACGGCTGTCGTTTATTGGGTCGCTTACCTCCAGCCCAGTAATCGTGCCCCCTCCCTAGCCTAGTCCCTAGGGCCTTAATGATGCCAATTTTTGGGGATTTACTGCGGAGTGGGCCCCCCCATTGCTAGGGTTTTCTAGTGGGTTAAGTACGGATTAACCCTCTTGCTAATCATGGATTAACTTGGTTAAGTGTAACGATGAGTTCACGACTTAACCCCGATTAATCTACCAAGCCCAAATTGGTTAAGTATTAAGTGGACCATGACTTAACCCTAATCACGAGGCATTAATTAATTTTAATGCGCCTTAACCTCTCACATTAGACCTTGTTGTGGTTACTGGTTAAGCCGGGCGGGTCCGGGTAGCTTTACACCACAACTTGGTCTAACCTCGGGTTTAAGGTACAACATGACCAACTTCTCACATTGGGTCCTATTGTTTGTAGCAACTAGTTAAGCCGGTCGGTTCCGGGTAGGTTTACGCTACAAACTCAACCCAACCTCGAGTTGGTCACACTTATCTTTTCTAAGTGTCATGTCCATCATGTTTCCAAAACATGTTACAAATTTTCAAGCAATTGGGTAGACCTAACTTAATAGGTAAATTCCCAATGGGTAGACCTAACTTAATAGGTAAATTCCCAAGCTTATGTTTTTATGTCTTTTTAAGTTTACTCAACCCCAAACGCAATCCCATCGCTTACATATCGCAATAGCGCATAAAGGACAGAAAGAGGGAACTTGGCATAATCATGACATAAAGGTGTTGAAGCCACAAGTTCAACATGGTGGCATAAGAAATGTACATATGTTCATATACTTGCATATTACATTTTTAGGCCCCAAAAGCATGCATAAAATCAAACTTGGCATATTGATGATACATGGTGCTAAATGACATGTAGACATGGCCATAAGTTCACATTTAGCCTCACATGCAAGTTTTCATAAGAGATATGATAACTTACATGTTTCCAAAATGCAACCTTTGGCATAAAGCTTGAAGCTTTATGTTCATAAACCCAAAATAAGCTTGCATAACATGATAGTATGAACAAAGTGTTCAACCCAAACTTGCATAACATAACTTGGCATACTTGCATATAAACTTGCATATCACAACATGATAAACTTGCATATAAACTTGCATATCACAACATGATAAACTTGCATATCACAACATGATAAACTTGCATTTCATAGCATAGTAAACTTGCATATAAACTTGCATATCATACATTTAACTTTAGAGTTTAAGTATGAAAGTAGAATAGGGCTTACAATGCTTAAGAAGTCACAAAAATATGACAAAGCCCTTAAGCAACCAATTAGACCCAAAATGCAAGCTCCAAATCAATAAAAATCCTTGTTTTATGATGCAAATATAAAAACTTGACTTGAATGCAAGTTAATAACACTTATACAAGCTTGAAAACACTTGTATGCATGTAAAATCTCTCATAGAAATAGTTTAGGAATTTTGTGAAGAGAGTGGAGGCCATGAGAGGATTGATTTTGCCATAGTTTAGTTGTAGGATAGATTAATGATGATTTAGGGCTAGGTTAGGGCCTTATTTATAGATTAGGCAAGTGTTTTAGGCCATAGGGTTAAACCCTAGTTGCAATCTCAGCCCTTAAAACCGAATCTGGCCCCCAAGCTCAACACAATCTCAAAATGGTGCACCAGGCTAAACAGCCCGGCTGGACCAAGTCGACAGCCAAGTCGACAGGGCTGTCGACTTGGGTCCAACCAAGTCGACTCCCAAGTCGACAGGGCTGTCGACTTGGGTACTCTGGCGGGAATTTTCCCGCCTGGCCCAAACTGGCCCAATTTTTCAAATTCAAGTTTGAATTTGAAATCTGTTTTTACTTAGAAGTTTTCTGAAAACTTTGTTGGGCCTTAATCGGGTCATACGGACTCCGATTTTCGAAAACTCGGACTCTATTTCGCGTATTTTTCCGAGACGAACGCAATGGCATAGCCCGTTTCCCTTGATTCAGATTATAGAATTAAATTCTGCCTCGATTTACGTTACAACAGGTTATTGAAAATACGGGTTGTTACAGGCATTCTATGATTATTCGATGGTGACCTTGTGATTACGCATTCTATGGTGGCCTTGTGATTAGACATTCTATGGTGGCCTTGTGATTAGGCATTCTATGGTTATGATTCCATGGTAAATAAACAAACAAATATTCTTAATATAAAATTGAATTAATGTTAAGTTATAAGCCTAATTCTATGGTTATTCTATGGCTATAGTTTCTATGGTAAATATATCGGGGTCCTAATCAAAGGGTATTTGGGCTAAGTAAGACTTGTTTATTGGGGATCTTTACTTGGTAGCATACCCTCTATCATAGACGAGGCTATGGCACACTCATGTTATGCTAGGTAGTAAGATGATCCAAATATAGGTGGTTGCGGGTGCGTTTTGATGGTACAATGTGCGTGCACTGAATCGATTGGGGGAAGATAAGACACTACAATACCTATGGTATTGTTATGTTTTTTGGATGATGGGTCAGGCCTGATAAACCCAAGACCCATAGTGCCCATAGGTTACCACTATATGGTTTAGTAGCCAATCAATGGGTAGTATTAGGAAAATCATCCAAATTATATATTGTTTCATAACCGTAAAACTGTAAACAATTAAATGGCTAGTGCAATAAAATAACCAATTGAATAAGATAGAAATTGACCAAACCTTTAATATTTATACACCATTCCTGCATATTCACTGGACAATTGTGCACATACACTTTCCTACTTGACACTAAAGCTATTATTTTTCCTATTGCCTTTATTTATCAATCGTGCTAGTAATTATACACCTGACTAAAATTTATGTATGGCCCACTCCTTTTTTCCTTCTTTTTCTTTCCCTAGTAAGCCTATAGGATTGTTGTGATTAGTGTGGATTTTTTGGAGTTCTTATTCTTAGGGACTTATCTTAGCTGCGGATGTATTCTCATTTTTCTTATTGTACCTTATTCCACAAGTTTGGTTAAACTGATGGTTCACATGAGGGATACCTTTTTATTATACTCTGATTTTATGGTTGAGATGTACTTTTTCATGAGACGCATATTTTGTATAAACTTATCTTAAGTGAAACAATGTATTATAATGACTAGTTTACTAAAGAAATAAATGTCTTCGCTATTTTTATTTTATGTCTTATGAATCTTAATCTCTGTGAATTACTTCTTTGTACCTACATTGCTCTACATTCCTTAGTATGACCTTAATTGGAATTACTAAGAGATCTGGGGTGTTTCATTTGGCATGAGAGCCTAAGTTTATAGGATTTCTAATAATTTGTTTGAAAATAAAATCTTTTTCTAAAGAAAAATAGATTTTCAATACAAAAGGTATTTTTGAAAATAAAAGTTCTACAAAAATCCCCTAAAGTACATCTCCTTTCCTTGTCCAATTTTCTCCTTTTTTCTTGAGATATATAGAAAACCACCTATATAGGCTTACCTATGTATGTTAAGACCTTAGATTTTTACAAGTTGGAGTTTTGAGTTGTGGATAAACCGATTTAATCCATTATTTGTGAATTCTTTGTGAAACAAGAGTTAATAGATAGACTTACTACTTAACATATATTATGTAGGGCCAATTATGGATAAGACTACTATTAAAGCCAAGTATTGTAAGGTGATCTAAGAAGTATTATCATAAATATTACCAACTGTGAAAATGAAATAATTGATTTAGGTATTATGCAAAGAGTATTATAGGGAAATGTTGATAAAAAGATCAAGAAATAGAAATGAGTAAAGGTTGGTGAAAGAGGTGTTATCTTTCTCTAGTTCTTTCTAGTTCTCCTATCCTATATTATTTAGGAGTATTCCATTTATTTACCTTTGGTCCACTAGTTGAGAGGTGGATGCGTGAGGCCATAGCCATGCTGATATGAGACAGACCTTATAGAAAATATGTATTGTGGGCCTAACGAAGCTGTCCTTTACAGATATAGTAAATCCCTGGTCCATACGTAGTGTACGTTAGTAGAACTAGTTGATTATTTGCACTTTTCTAGGCTCAGTAGTAGTTTCTTAACCCTGTAGGTAGATCAACATGGTTATTTATGGTTAGTCGAGGTTTGAAACTAGAAATTTTAAGATAGAAGATGTTTGGGGAATTTCTTGGCATGGTTTTTTTTATTTAGGTATTTTAGCCATATAATTGGTTATCATAGATTTTGAGACTAATACTAGAGTTTGATTGAGATGCTGATATTAAGAGGTTTTTGAAATAGGAAAATTTGAAGGACGGATCAGTAAACCAAACATGGGGCTATTTTGACCACAAGAAAAAATTGTCATGCAATGTACTAATTCTTGAGATTTCTTGCGACCAAGCAGTCAATTGTGTTGATTCTCCTACTTTGGCTTAGTGCATCTCTAGGCGATATCGATTTAGTTCTCATTGTGTTAGATATTCGAATATTTTAAGAGGTTAAAAGGTTATATTCTAAAGAAGGATTAATTTTCGGATCTTTATTTATGACAATGCTAAACTTCTAGCATTATTGGTAAAGCACATAGTTTTATTGACAAAAGAGATAATTGAACTTCATACCTATGATAAAACCTTTTGTAGGTTTAGAGTGATGCTTGTAGCATTACTAGGTGTGGATTGGTTTCGAGTTTAGGCAGGTTTGTTATATGATGAGCCGTCTCATATGTTGAGAGAAGGATGGTTACTTTAGGGTATGCATAGTAGACGCACCCTGCTATTGACATACGAAGAATTAGTAAGAAATGATTATTTTACTCTTTAGGAGAATCCTTTTGTAAATTGAGCTTGGTACCCATGAAGGAAGATTTCCATATTTGCTTTGAGGAAGTCATTGGACTTCAGCCATAACGGAAAGGTTTTAGGAAAAACAAGCTAAGGAACTTTTGGAATGAATTGGTAAGATTAAGACTTATTAAATGTGAGGCATCATAAGACGACTAGTTCCTTTGGCTAGATATTGATCATAAGTAAATTGTTTTAGTAGAATTTTAAATTTTCATCCCACATAGACGATTATTTTGGTTATTTAATGTGAGCCACATCTTCCCATAACCTGATTTCTTTGCTAGTGATTTCCACCAAGTTTTAAATAGCGGAAAGCATCGAGATGAAGTTGTTCATAGGACATTAAATGGATTTTGAGGACAGTTTCCATTCCATTTGGACTTGCTTGTGCCTAAGCCTAGTTATTGACTTATGAAGTAGCGTGGATGGTGAAGTTTTGTGTAGATGACATGTTGTTCTAAACAAAGCATAGCAAGAGATAAATTTGGTATTTGGGGAAGGAATTCAATATCTTATAAGCATATGGATCCAAGTCCTAGTTCCCCGAGTAACGCTTTTGAAAGGTAAGGAATTTTCTTGGATTATTGGCTATTATATAGAAGTTATTGAAAGTATTTCTAAGATATGGGTTTTCTTAACTAACCTCACCTCGAGAATTTTAGCTTTTGTGGAAACAAAGTGAGAAGTTATTTTTAAAAAAGGATTTTGTGTTAATACCTTGGAGTAACTCCCATCATTTCTTCAGTTGGATGTGGGGGTCATTACCTATTATACGGAAAGTTTGAAATTTCAATGACCATGAATTGTTGGGTTGTTGTCCTTAATAAGGAATTAGAACTTAAGACAATGAAAATTAATTGTGTTCGAGTGTCCGGTGATTTTTGGGACCTCCTTGTAATAGTAATAATATAGTTGACATTAAGTTCTTAGCTTTTAGGTATAAGAGTTCATGTAACTTCTATGGAAGTACCTTATAGTATGGTAACACCTCTTAAAACCTTAAGAGATTAACATGGAAATATATCTTAACATTTTTTTTTATAGGAATTCACCATTCTTTATGCTCTATGATTGAGGGCTTGGTGTTCATCAATGTTATGTCATGTGGGCATGAGACGAGGATCCTAGAATCCATTTGACGAAAAATGGCTTATACAGATAAGTTATCAATCGGATTAATAGAATTAATCTTTATATGACCATAAATTAAAGCAACAAGTTTGGTTGGTTGATAAATGATTGAAAGTATATAAAGGTTTCAAATGGGTTAATGACTGGATGGAAAAATTCATGTTCTAAGGAAAGAAATTTATGAAGGATAATTCATTTAAAGAGAAGGAAATTTACAGAAACACTTTGAGTCAAAACCCCACACGTATATATGTGATTTGAGAAATATAAATTTCAAAGGCTAATATATTTTAATATGAAATTCGTATTTTGGATTTTTATAATATATATATATATATATATATATATATTAGAAATAATTTTTTGTGACTTTATATATAATAAGTTGTCTTACTAAGATTTTTCAAATGAGTATATAATAGCAATAATATGAGTTTTGAAATATACTTATATATAGGGGGGTTATATTGCACCCCTTTTGTACCTCTATGATATCCACTTGTTTATATTTAAGTAATGTGTGAGTGAGAGATAAAATTAGTGGGAGGAGAGAGAAAGGGGATTGTGTGGTGAAAATTAGAAGTGCTAAAGGATGTACTGCACTATTTGGATGCTCTTGATCCTATCTCTCTCTGTATATATTTATACATACATACATACATATATATATATATATATATATATATAAAGAAGTAAGTTCTTATGGGGTTGGACAATATAAGTGGAATAAATAAAGGAACATAAGACCGTAAAGATCAAGACTAGAAATTGGATAATAGATATGGTAAAAGTGACTTTAATTGGATAGTAGAGTAGGCTTTAGAATCTATTTCGAATGTAAAACTTGGAAAATAGATGTATTAATTCGTTTGAAAGATACCATCCTAAAGTATTTAGGATGGATAAGATGGAAAAGATCCCCTGTTAATTTGATTAGAATGACTCGGTAGTTATAAGAGAAATCATTCAGGTTGGTAGTTTAAAGGAAAAATCCGAGTCACTTGTGATTCAGCATAAGATGAGATGTTAATAAATTCAGTAGTAAAATATTTTCATAGGAAGAACTTCTAGTTACAAAAACTTGGATTTATTTGAAAAATTCAAGTTTCTAACCTGTGTTCTTTTGACAAACATTCTTTAGAAATTCTATCACCAGTTTCTCCTTTAATCAGAATCTTTCTTCTAAATATCCTTGAGAATGGTAAATCTTAGGATTAAACCTATGTAAAGTAGGATTGACTGTAAACATGTTATTAGAACATCTTATGTATGATGTATGCAAGTGTTTGCAAGTGGATGCAGTGGATTCATATACACACACTAGGTATTATTGGGGATCAGCAAATAACGAACTTACACATGCATATGGATGTGTGTGCATTTTATATTATTTTTATGGATGATGTAAATGGATGTTATCTTATGGTTATTGAATATGAATGATGGATGAAGCAGACAAGCAGAACAATCTGTTACCATTAGGGCATTTTGTATACATTTGGATACATGGCACCAACATGATTGCATAAAAAGGAGATCAACTAAATCAGTGCACTGTCTAACCTTTCGCATCAGTTAGTGACATATAGGGCAAAAAGGGCTCTTATGTATGCATTTGGATATGTGTGCATTTTATATTATTTTTATGGATGTTATCATATGGTTGTTGCATATGAACGATGGCTGAAGCAGGCATGTAGAACTATCTATTATCATTAGAAACTTTTGCAAACATTTGGATACATGGCACTAACATGATTGCATAAAAGGAGGTCAACTGAATCAGTAGATCACCTATTCCTTTGCATCACTTAGAGACATATACAATACAATATTGTATAACTACATGAAAAACATTAGAAAGAGTAAGGCCAATGGATGCAAATGAATGATGTTTGAATAAATGGTTGTAGATATTTTTATGAAAACATTTCCCTTATCCTCCTATCTTTAGAGATTTTGGGGACAAAAATCCTTTAAGAAGGGGAGTAACAACCTAAATTTTAATACATGATAATTAATTAATTGTAAGTTGTAAAATTATTGGAATTTGACAACGGGAATTGTACCATTAAGTATGTTATGATTTTTTGGTTCAGATACATATATAGTTTGCGGAAAACGGATGTAAAACGAATGGGTTACGGCAATTCAAAGTTTAAATTTAAAAAAATTACATGGGACGACTTACCCATCACCTAGGTCGGCCGACACAGGCTAGAAATGGTTGATTCATGTGTCGACCTTGGCAATGATAGGTCGACCCATCTCGTGCTAGGCACATTTACGTGTCTGCCATGGAATCAAACTAAATAGACGAAATTTTTATACCGTGATTTGCTATTGTGTTATTTTCTGGTTGGTTTATTTCAAATCTGGGGCTGATGTGCCTACCCCTGATTTGTCCAAGGACATGGCTGGTTTAGATTTAATCCCTAGATCTAACGACCTAAGATCATTTTCCCCACTTATAATTAAATCTCCAATCCCCTTCTCATTCATCACAACACAAATTTCTTCCTCGCATAGGCTAGTCTTTTATTTTTAAGTTAGGCCAACTTAAATTTTAGGGGAACTGAGATTTGTTAAATAAAATACTTTCTCTTATATATATTTATATTCTGGAGGTGGGTTCTGTCTGGGCCAAGTGGGAATTTTTCTTTTCTTGTGAGTTGTTATACTTATTTAGATTTTTGTTATGTTTAGGTAAATAGGCCTAATAGTAGTTGTAATTGCTAATTTATAGTTATTACAGTTTATGTTCATTTTTCTATAAGATATAGTTTTTCTGCATTTATCCTTTCTATAAGTTATTTTTTTATCGTTTTTTACCTTTTTATTACAACTTTTGCTTATTTAATAACTAAAATAATGTAAGATACCTTCTTAGTCTTCTTTCCCTCTTTCTACGTCTGATTTTACAGTTTATTGTGGTTATACCCAAAATTTCCATAGATTTTGCAATATTGACATGTGTATACGACTAATTTAAGCACCGATTTGTGCGCCTAATTTTATGCGACTGATTAATCCTTTTTATTTTTTGCACATTGGGAAATTTGATTCGATTGGAATTATAGAAAAGAGGATTTGACAATTTAAGGCTAAATTGACATGAAATGTTAAACTGTAATAAAAAGGTAATTTCTACTGAAAATAGGCAAATTTGATAAGATTTGGCAAATAACTATGTCATGGATTATAATATAAAATGAATTGTAACATATTTTCATAAACATAACAAATTGTACAAACACAAAGAATCATTATAAACATGGTTTAGATGCAAATATAATTATAACATGGGGTTATAAATAAATGGACAAATAGGCTTAATAAAAATCAAACTTAAAATGATGTTAAGTTTATAAGCCTAAATCTATGGTTCTATGGTGGCCTTGTGATTAGGCATTTTATGATTATTCTACAATTATATGGTAGCCTTGTGATTAGGCACTCTATGATTATTAATGGTGGCGTTTCATTAGGCATTTTATGGTAGCCTTGTGATTAGGCGTTCTATGGTTATTCTATGACTATGGTTCTATGGTAAATAAACAAACAAACATGTTTAATATAAAATTGAACTAATGTTAAGTTATAAGCCTGATTCTATGGTTATTCTATGACTATGGTTTCTTTGGTAAATCTATGGGGTTCCTAGTCAAAGGGGATTTGGGCCAAGTAGGATTTGTTTATTGGGGATCCTTAACAGGCAACATACCCTATATCATAGACAAGGCTAGGGTACGCTCATGCTATGCTAGATAGTAAGATGGTCCAAATAGAGGTGGGAGAGGGTGTATTCCGACGGTACGGTGTGCTTTCATTGAACTGATTGGGGAAGCTAAGACCGTACAACACCCGTAGTAATGCTATGTCTTTTTGCTGATGGGTTGGGCCTGATATACTTAAGAGCCATAGTGGGCATAGGTTATAACTCTATAGTTTAGTAGTTAATCAATGAGCAGTATTAAGAAAATCTTCCTAATTATATTATGTTTTGTGTCGTAAAAGTATGAACAATGAAACAACTAGTGCAGTTAAATATGAAATTGAATATGATAGAAATTGACCAAACCTTTAATCTTGTACACCATTCCTATATGTTCACCAGATAGTTGTGCACATACACTTTCCTACATGATCTAGAACTATTATTCTGTGTATTTCCTTTATTTATCAATCATGCTAGTAGTTATACAACTCACTAGACGTTATGTATGACCCACTCCTCTTTCCTTCTTTTCCTTTCCCCAATAGGCTTACAGGATGATTGTGATTAGTGTGGATTTCTTTGAGTACTTCTTCTTAGGAACTTATCTCAGCTGTAGATGTATTCTCATTTTTCTTGTACTATATTTGGTTGTACTGATGGTTTCTTATGAGGGATACCTTTTTATTATACTCTGGTTTTATGACTGAGAAGTATTTTTTCATAAGATGTATGTTTTGTATAAAACTAATCTTATGTGAAATAATATTTTGTAATGACAGTTTTTTTAAAGAAATTAATGTTTCCAAAAATTTTATTTTATGTCTTGTGAATCATAGTCTCAATGAATTGTTTCTTCGTACCTACAACGCTCTACATTCCTTTGTGTGACTTTAAATGGGAATACTATGGGATGTGCAGTTTTTCATTTGCTTATTCTAACCACCGACACCTCCCCTACCTAGATTGCTCAACTTACAACCTCTCCATTGTGACTTGAGAAACCAAAACTTAAGTTTGTGATTGATATTTGAATTTGCAGGTCTGAATGAGATTTAGGAGTTTGGATTTGGATGGTTAACGGATTTGGATTGGGATGTGAAGTTTGGTGATATTCAAGCTTGGTAGGACCTTGTTTAGAGTTGAAACGTCAGTTTGGACTTAAACATATGCAATACCTAAAATTGGACTTCAACTGCGTTCCGTTTAAACATATACGACTAAGCATAATTTATGGATTTGAACTCAATATAAAAGCGTTAACTCCCTAAACTAATTCCATAAAGAACAATTGAACTTAAAATTGGAACTGAATTATATATTTGTACTGGAAAAATAAAATCATTGAATTTTGAATATTCTTTCACAGATATAACCAATTTCGAATCATTAGATTGAATGTAATCAAGTTTAAGCATACTAATAGTTTGATGGCTTCTTCATACTGCATTTGCATGTCTAATGATCCTGCAAAAAAAAAAAAAAAGAAAAAAAAAAAAAAAGAAAAAAAAATCCGTCCATGCTGTTTTAGGCAATTAATCCATTGTTGCTTTTTCCAATTGATAACGTGTAAGTTTTGAAAAGAGAGAAAGAAAAGGTATAGACCGTCTTTTTGGTACGAGTGAGCAATCTATGTGAGATTATCCATCCTTAGAATTTGGGACTCATTAAGCTTTATTCACCTATGCAGAATGTTGCACAATATGCCTTTGAAATTCTATTGGCAGTCGGTTTTCTTTGTATCTTGATCGTTTTTCATTTGTATAAGCACCTTGGATAAAACTTACCTCCTCGCCTTGATCACAAATTTTATTATGCAGAATGACCTTGGATAAAACTTACATCCCAATAGATCGTTTGTTCCTCATGAAACCTCGATCCCTTCCCACTCAAGAGTTGTTTGTGTCCTACGGATAGGAATATAGCGTCCCCAAATAGGAGAGGGCTCATTAGAGAAATTTCATAGAGATGTCCAACTATGGGATTAGACCCATGCAGGGCCAAGCGAGTAGGGTAGGATTACTTTAATCTCTAGGAGACCTAAGTGATAATTCATAAACAAGGCAAAGTTGTAATTTCTTCGAATGCACAAGGAGAAATCATTGAAGAAGAAATCTCCTAACTAGAGATGTCTCCAATACTTTCTGTGTTTAGTGTCAAAGTATTACACCAAAAGATAAAGATGTCTCCAATGAATTTGTGATTTGAGCAATATCCATGCTACCCTGAGTGTGATCATCATGGTACCCATGCACATGGACTTAGATTTCGGCTTCTATCCTTGAAAGATCACTTTGGAACACATAAAAACTCCGATAATAATTACAAAGAGACGGGTACGACGCACATCATACACAACAATAAGACCACTTACATTTCCATAAACATTTTTTTTTTCCTTTATTTAATCTCATTTCTGAATTCGATTAATTTTATTTTTGGGATAGCACCATGGGTTGCGAATATATTCTGATAGCTTTGCACATGCCTCCTGAGACAACCTCTCAATACCACTCTCTACTCCCTCCCTCGAGATTAGAAAGGGAGGAACACTGAATGAGAAGAAAAGATAGTAAGGACCGAGAAGGGAGGGAAAGAGCGAGATGTGGAGGTGGAGAGGATGGGGAAGAGGGAAAGAGGGAGACCATGAAGGAAAGAAAGCTTCTGAGGCTGAGGATCCCTCATAAAGAATAAAGTATGTTTGTTTCGAGCGCCTCACTTCTTCAAAAACTTCAGTCGATTCTGAGATAGAGATTCTTGTTTCCATTAGTCCTCCAGTTCCGTCCTCTGGCACCACCAATTCCCAAGATGCTCTTGCACCAAAATTTACCAACTTCTGAAGAGGGAAGCATACAACCTGCTACTAGCCATTCCCACCACTCTTGCCATAAGTTCATCGAGATGGTTTCGGAAAAGGGTCAAATTCAACCATAATTTTTCGCTATTTAACAAGGAGGCTATGTTGAATAACCTTATGGAAAAAGGATGTGAAGCAACTGGATGGCTAGAAGAGGCCATATGTAAAGAGCTTAACACTATAAACAAGGCCAATTACATGGTGTTGCAGTGAGATAAAGCAAATCATATGGGAAATAAGGAAAATAAATGTTGAAATTGAGCAGCCAAACTAGGTTAGAGATAAGGCTCTTGCTGCCAAGAAAAATAATGAGGACTGGGTTCAGGAGTTGAACAATACCAGAAAGAAACTAGAAGTCTTCTACGATGTCAAGATTAAGAATGCCCTTTTCGATGAGAAGACACTGCGAAAAAAGTCTTGAGACTGAGATGCAGATCACCTTGTCCTAAGCATAGATTATTATCGATCAGATGCAGACAAAATTGAAATAGAGCACATAAATTAGCCTCTCGTCGGTACATGTTTTACAACTTGAAAGGGAGAAAAATCAGTTTGCCGTTGAGAATTCAACCACCTCAACATTTGGAGGTCAGGAGGAAAATAGTTCAGATTTTAGTTAAACCAACTTTATTCGGTGAATGCTATCCAAAATGATTTGAGCCTCCCAACTCCACCTCAGTGGGTTAGGTTTTTAGAAAGCAATTCCTATCCTTGGGAATCATCCTTAGCAAATGAGTGTATTATATATAGCTCAAGGATGAGTGACTTTTAGAAAATATTTCCTATCTTGGGGAATCGACCCCAATGAATGAGGGTTATAAAAACAACACCTATCTTCAGGAATCATGTTTTACAACTTGAAAAGGAGATTTTTATAAAACTAATTCATGTCTTTTGTAATTTACTTCAACAGACAAGGGTCTTTTGTAAAAATGACTCCAGTCTTTGGATTTTGGCTTTCTCGAATGAGAGTATTTTGGACGTTGGCAGATGAGTGTTTTTTGGACGTCAACGGATAAGGGTTCTTTAAATAACAGTTCCTATTTTTGAGAATCGACCTCATTGGATAAGGGTCTTTAGCAATTTACATTTATCAAATCACTCCTTTAGGCGACTCTACATGTTTAGTCTTGCGAGTAAAAGAAAAGTAAATATAGTTCGGATGGCTTACAATCTAACTTTACTTATGTTTGAATGAAAAAGAGACAGTTTTGCCAAAGTATAATATCCTTATTGTCCTTGAATGTCTTATTATGCTAATACAAGAAAGGAGCACAAGCTTTAAGCATAATATTGCCATAGCAAGTCACTATTCCATACCCATTGAATATGAGTTTCGTCATTTTTTGTAAGCTAAGGTTCCATCAGAGAGCTTTTGACTAACCACATAAAGCCCATCATAGTTTGGCACAAATACGCTAGTATTTCTCATTACTCGTTTTGAGGGCGAGGCCTCGACTTCAAAAGCTCAACTACTCACTTTGACATTGAAGTATCTAGCCACTCGCTTTTGATGCATGGTTGTCGTTGATGTGGCTATAGTTGTGGCGGTGGAGTAATGGAAGAGTACATTAAATCAATTGACTCCCACTTTTCAAGGAGAGGTTTATGTTTTGACTTGATTCCACCTAAAAGAGTACAAGCAGTTCTGTTGCTCTTGGGTGGTCAAGAATTACCAATTAGGGTTGGTCTTGGATTACCAAATCAGAGGCTTACAAATGGTTATCATCATTCATGGAGCAATCCTTAAAGAGTATCTACTTTAATGAGATATAGGGAGAAAAGGAAGAACTTATCTTTTGAGAAAAATGTATGAAGTCAGCAAAGATGCAGCTAACAGGATGAAGAGTCACGGAGATCAGTTTGCTTCGTTGAAGACCAATTCTCAAAAAACTACATTTTCTGATGGGCAGTATTCAAAATGCACTTCACAACTGGAACAAGGTTTAAGCTTTTTCCAACATTGCGAAACGCATAAAGATTCAATCCTAATGATTCAAAGAGGTCCAAATGGTCCAAGGAAATTATGCAGTGCATGTGACTTATGTAGGAAAACAAGGGACAATTAAGAAATCTTCCTCATTCCTCAATGATTGCAACACAGTGCGTTGATGTCATGCCATTCGAGGAAGTTACTAACTGGGAGAACTCTGTTGAACCCATTATGCATCAGAGTGATGTTAATGATTCCAAAATCAAAAGAAATAGGCATGCATTTGTTGCAATTTCAAGTGGCACTTAGTCTGATATGATAACCGAAATAGACTAGAGGATGATTTTTTGTTGATAAAATCCATTGTTATGTGGCTATGATCTGGCATCGTTTGGATATGACTCTTAATTGCATCCCTTGGAGCATTAGGCTTGATTGACTAAAATCCAATCTAACATTTTTAGCGCGCCAAGAAGGTGTAATAACCCGGATATTTGACGGTGAGATAATTAACTTATTTAATTATTTAAATAACGAATATATTAATTAATCGACAATGTTAGAACGTATAATTATATTATAATTAAAACCGAGCTCGAAATGGCGCTGCAGTTCGCTATTTGGCGATTCAAACTTCAACTGAATATACATAAGCCGTTTTAAATCGGATTCCTGTGAAACAAGAAACGTACGGAGCTGGTGGAGTATATCTTTCTAGTGGAAGAGAAAAATCAGGATTTCGTCGTGTAGATTTTGAGATATGTCCAAATCAAATTTTAAAATAGTCGCCATAGAATCGTTTATCGACCGTAATGGGTTATTCGATATAACTAGAGATAGGGTTTGAATTTAAACAAGGTTCTTTTGGGAAATAGTGATAATTTAATTTTTAGAATTTTACTAAAAATTTTAATTAATTAAATAAGCAACTTTTTATTTGAAGTGTTTCGCACCCTGAAATCAACATTTTGAAGTTTCAAAATATGAGTCCGTCTACTGATATTATTATATTTCTGGAGTCCGGACACCTCGCTCGTCACGATGGTGTTTTTATTTTTGTCTGTAGCGGTACGTAACTATATAAATTTTATAAAATAAAGTGGTAACAAAATGTGTGAAAGTAAACAAGGCCACACTTCTTTCTGTTTTCACCACCAGTTCCTTGCGGCCTCAAAACAAGAACTGTGGAGGAAGCCAATCCTCACAAATCAAAGAAACTACCCTATATAATAACATTTCCCATTTCGTTTAAAACCTAATTCCCATTTTAGTTCATCAAAACGAGCCGCCATAACCTCGTTCCTCATAAACCAAAACCGCACCTCCCTAAATAAAAAAGAAATGGGAATAAATTACTAAAATTCTCAAAACTCATGTCTTTGGATTCCTGAGATCATCGGCTTCACATCTATACCTCTTTTCCTTGGGTTCAGTGTTGTTATCGTTCGTTGGGTCCTTAACCTCGCGAGCTAGGGATTCGATGATTTCGTGACTGATTGGGAAGGAAAACCGTGAGTACGGTTTGCTAGCGTGGGGTGTGAGGAAGGGCTCGGGTATGGCCATTACTGGAAGTGGAGCTGAATTCGAAAGTTATAAAATACTGGAGTGAGCGAGTTTGGTATTGACGAGGGGAAGAACAGTGGGCTCGTGTTCGATGTGTGAGGTATTTGCGAGTGTGAATTTAGTGAAAGAGACGAGGGATAAAACTTTTGGGGTTTGGTTACTGATTTGCGTTTTAGGTGTTGCTGTTGGATTATGTAAATGGAAGGGAGTTGCAAAACGTTAGATTATGAGGGGGTTGGCGAGTAGAAATGGCGTTAGAAGAAGTACAGGAGAAGGGTAGTGTTTTTATTTGGATTTTTAAATTAAAAAAAGGGATAAAATGTAGCATACCGTGAACGATGGAAGGGCAGGCGCAAACATTTTGAAGTGAAGACCCACGTGATAGCTGTAGTGGTATTTGTAAATATATGTGTACTCACAAGTGGACCATTGTGTGATGAAAGTATAAAGTAGGCATGGATACCTATGGGAGCATGGGTACTGTCGAACGCAAGGTGGAAGTGTGGACATTCATGTTTCACAAATAAAAGAAGATTGAAATACTGTTGTTACCGATAGCAGGTTCCAATGGGAACTGCATTGAGTATCATTGCTTGGTGAGGGTGGACTTCATGCACTGAAAACATGAAGTGCAAATACAGACGCCTGTACCAGGGTCCATGGTGTTGTGCAAGTGCCAACGTTTGGAAATAAGGAGCATCCGCAAGTGCGTGAAGAGTGGGTGGTTTTCATGAACTATGGTGATGGGGGTTGAAGTACTCACAGCGTGCATGAGTTATAGAAGAGAAGTTCAAACAATATATGTATTGAAACGAAGATTTATGGTGCAATATATAGTTGTCCGAAGGTGAAGTGTTTAGACTGTGATTGGGTATATTGAAGTTTGGTTTCGAGATGATGGCATCTGTAGGGGTTGAACGAGAACGAAGTATCGCAGCAAAACAAAGGGAAAATCGGGCCTGATAAATAAAAGAGATCTGTTAGGATCGTACGGACGGGAACAATACAATGAGACTGACTGGGAGTGGATCGGAGACAATTACAATTTATGGTGAAATAAATTGTCCGACTGAATCAAATAACGCAAACTGTTATTTAACGATTAATGCGCAACTGTGAGTAAAACTCACTAACTCTCCTCAATTTATATTTTAATATAAATTGTACTTTATTTATTGACTGCTGTATATTGATTGTTAAACTGGACTGTTAAATAGATTTGATTGAAAACGTAGTTATAGTTAATCTATGTACTGTTAATCAAATATGGTTCTGTACAGCAGGATATTTCATTTCAAAATGAAATATGATATATATTATACTGTGTAACATCTGTGGATGCAGGGAGACAGGTTGGAGGAATCCGACTGGATTCCTCAACAATTATTTTACTGTTTTCATATATTGTGATATATGTGTGATTTATATTCTGTTATTGATTATGGATGTTAGAACGATATTGATCATCGTTGTTTGATATTTTGAATATCATAAGAAACCCTGAGTTGTAAAAAGGAATATTTCAATGTATATTGAAATAAAGGAAATTATTTATAAATCGAACACGGTTTTATAGAAAGGAAGTATTTATAAAACAAATAGAGTTTTATAAAAGGAATATTTATTTAGAAAATAAATAGAAATAAGGAATAGTTATTTAGAAGATAAATAGAAGTTGTAAATAGGAATATTTGTAACGGTAAATAGAAGTTGTAAATAGGAAATATTTGTAACGGTAAGTAAACGTTATAAAAAGGAAAAAGTTGTAACGGAAAACGTAGTTTATCAAAAGGAGTTAATCAAAAGGAGTTAATCAAATGTAGTTTATCAAAAGGAGTTAATCAAATGTAGTTTATCAAAAGGAGTTAATCAAATGTAGTTTATCAAAAGGGGTTAATCGAATATAGAAATTAAGAAGTGAAGTTAAACAAAAATTAGAAACTGACTAGAGATTGGTAAGTTGAATAGTTTTCTGAGTATCGATCTGATGTTGGTTTCGGCCTTGGGGGTTTATACTTAGAGAATTGTTCTCTTACTAGTTTACAGTTAGGGACTAATAGTTGTGGAATGATAGTGATGCGTGAATGAGGATTGGAAATGTTTTCCAATGTTGAAAATGTATATTTTCTAGTTTTAGAAAATAAGGAAATATGAGAATATATATATATATATATATATATATATATATATGATTGATGATTGGATCGATAATTCCATTTGGAATTAAGATCATTGTTTGTACACCGACATATTTTCGTTTGATAGTTAAATCACAGACTATCGAAGTTTTGACCATTTTACGTTGTTAATATGGAGAGACCGGTTGGATTATTATCCGAAGAACCACTCTGTATCGACATAAGCGTTGTGATCAAATACGATGAAGAAATTGAAGACGGTGTTATGCAAGGGCTGTCCTGTTTATAGAATAGTGCCTTCGGTTTCGTTCAATCCTAGAACGAACGTATATGGACGAATGTCTGACAGAATATTTCCAATGATCGAATGAGTTGGACTGTACAAATATATATGGTGGCCAACGGATTTATTCCCTTCGCATAATATCCAGAATCTATTTGTGCAGATCCAACTAAATGATTTACGGATCTGATAATGTGGCATTTAAAGTGATCGTGTTATAAATGAATGGAAAGTAAGCATAGCTTCTAGCCTCATCAACCGGTAAATGACAAAAATCGGGTAGGCAGCATGGCTAAGTCGGTCGCACCGAAGTAGGGTGTATAATCACCTATCTAGAGAATATTCATTTACTTCTTTAATCTATCAATGCTGTCCCATATATATACGGGAACGGTTGCTGATCCCAACCGTTGGTGATGTACATTCGATACACTCAAGCGAAATGAGTGGTCGGTCATGTGTGGCTGAGTTGCAAGATGTTCTTGTTGAACTCCAGTGTATCGTTCCTAGAGTACACTGATCGGAAGGTGGATCCATACCTTGTCATAGTTGGAAACCCAATCATCCAATACGCATCTGCGGTTTTGATTGTATACTATATATGTAGAACGTGAGATGCAAGCGTTTCTACTAGACTGATATCTATTTGTATTTAGACATTATCATAATATCAGAATGATATTGCTTTTCAAAGATGTTTGGATTCTCATAAGGGAAAAACCCGTTCCGTATTCACGGCGTGGTCTTATGAGATATCATATACCTGTTTAAATGATTTGAGTTTACTCACACCAGTCCCATGACTGACCCGGAGTTTATTTTGTTTTGTTTCCCTAAACTCTTGGGTGCCTAAATTTGTACGGGCAGTCAAGTAGTCGGGATTTTACAGATACACTTGGAGAGCTTGGAGCAGGAGGCTTCAGGATTCTATAGCTATTATTATTTCCGCTGTTGTTGTAAGTGCTGTACTCTGATAAGTGCTATTGTATATATAACTGTTTGTATCTCAAAAGTTATGTTATATTTTATTCGTTCCGCTGTGAGATTCGTGTTTACTCTGATGATGATGTTCTTCTTCTTCTTCTTCTATTCTAATAGTTCTACCTTATCTTTCCTCACCCTCTATCTTCTTTCTATTAGTTTCTTGAATTTCCAGTACAATTTGTGGTTGGACTTGTGTTATTTAGTCAGCTCAAATTGGACCGGATTTTCGGGTCACTACAGAAGGAGGGCACCTTTGAACTAGAATTGAATTTTCTTAAAGATTGGACATGGCTAGGAAAAGGAAGATACATGCTCTATCGGAAGGGACTGGATTGAAACGAAGTCAAAAGGCTTCATCTAGAGTAACCCCCTACGTTTATCTTACTAGAGAATAAGTTGATGGATTCATCAAGGATCTGAAATCTGGACTTGAATGTCAAGGAGGGTTTTTGTGGTGATAAAAAGAAATGATGACTTATTTATTCAATTAGATTGGACATAATGGAAGATCAGGCGGTCAGGAAACAATTGCTGCAATCAGACTCGGTAACATGACTACACTTAGTTTGGACTAGGGTCATACCGTCCAATCACTTTAGATTGGTACCAACCCCGACCCTTAGGTCGTTATCGACCTAGATAAGGCCAATGTCTACCTCTCAGAGGTTTTTGTAATAACCCGTAATTTTAACAATAATTAGTTTAGTTATTTAATTAGCTTCCAGAAATGATATTTTCATAAACGATAGAATTTATGTAACACCCCGTGAATTCCATAACATTAAGCTTCACAAATTAAAGTGTAATTAATTCTAAATGAAAGAATTAAGGGAAATGGGTTACGCCATTGCGTTCGTCTCGGAATTCTGCTTGAGATAGAGTCCGAGTTTGCGTGAATCGGACTCCGTATTAAGGAGTTATAACCTTCGGAAGTTTCAGAATAAAATTTAAAATTCAAACAGCTCGGTTTCAAATTCGAAATTCGAAAAACAGGTTCAAACTGGGCTGGGCGGGAAAATTCCTGCCCAGGGACCAGGTCGACCATAGGGTCGACCATGGTGTCGACCTAGTCACCCTAGGTCGACCATGGTGTCGACCTGGGTGTCGACCTGCCGGTCGACCTACCTGGTCGACCTGGCTGGCTGGGTCTGGCTCTGGCTCGAATTTCTGTGGCTCGGTGTGTCATTAGGGCTGACATGTCACCTCTTGATTGGCTCTTTGAACTTTGTATGGTCTAGATTCCTCATGTCTTCATCTGACGGCTCAAAACAATTTAAAATTCTATAAATACACCCTAAGTCTCAACTAAAAATTCACACAAAAAAATAAGATGGGAGTCGTCATGCTGCCAGGAAGGAATTGAGCATAGCCATCAAGAGAGAGGAGCTTAGAGACGAATCAAATTAAGAAGAATACTAAAGCTTAATCAAACTAATCAACGCAGCGTTAATCTACCCAAAGGAGCGCATCTCAATTTCAGAATTCAGAATCCATAATTCAAGATTCTGCATTCGTTGTAAGTATAGCGACCTTTCAGAATATGAATAAAAACTGTGACGTGATTCGATGTAAAAGAAAATAGAATTGTGTTATTGTATGATAATGATATAAATTCTGTGTATCGTAATGAATCTGTCATGACTTGTGTATTGATATTTGTGGCCTAAATTGATTGATGCAAGCCTATTGAACAATTGTATATGAAAACCATGGTACTTGCAAGTTTGTGGCAAAAACTAGAATTTGATCCCTTTATGTTTATGTCTATGGCATGGACTATATACATTCACTAAGTCTAAATTAAGGCCTATGTAAACATGTTCTAGATTTGAGACCTTTTATGCCTACATGACCCAAAACCTACGAACACATTCTTATGATTACTTGCAAGTATAATTGGATCTATGTTAAGTATCGTTTGGGTTTTATAAACTATGCAAGTTCATGTTGAAATAGGCTATATGATTAGATGTTAAAATTGGACATTTTGGTGAATATACAACATGCTAGTTTTGTGGTTGACATTATGCCAAGTTAAACATGTTTAAATCCAAGTTTGTGTAAGCCTAAACTATGCCATTTCATATGTCACCTACTTAGTTATACTTTGATTTGAATGCAAGTTCACATGATCCATGATTTATGTTAGTTGAATCGCTAAATTGCAAGTTCATGCGCCACACACCTTTATGTATTGTAAAATATTACATGTTCTTGATTTCCCCTTTTTTTTCTCACGATTATGAAGTTGGGCTGAATTGTATCGAGCCCAACACTTGTTATAATGTTGCGAACGTACAACGGGGGTAATAACGTTGGGTGTAAAACATTAAAAATATATGTTGGCATGGTTGGCGCATGCCAACGACAGTGACATTCTAGCGGTATGAATTGTTATACCCAAGAATAAAGGACATGACATTTACATATAATTGAGAAGTGATAAAATATGTAAATTTAGAAAACACGGTATGCTTAACCCGAGTTGGATTGAGTTGTGACGTAAACCTGCCCGGACCCGCCCGGTTGTCCAGTAGTCACAACAATACCTATCCAATGTGGGTGATTAAGCATTAAGCCCAATTAGGACCCGAGGTTAGACTGAGCTACGGTGTAAACCTGCCCGGAACCGACCAGCACGTCCAGTAACTGTAGCAATATCTGCCTAATGTGAGTGGTCAGGTGCTTTAAAAGGCTAAGGACAGATGGTAGGGTTAAGTCAACTATAAACACTTAACCAAATTCAACATGTTAACAAGAATTGATGGGTGAGGTTAGGTAAATATAGACACTTAACCACTTAACATGTTTGACTAGAAAACCCTAGTAATGAGGGACCCGTTTCAGCAGTAACCCAAGTTAGGTATCATGGTACCCTGAAACTAGGCAGGGTGGGGTACGATTACTGGGCTGATTTTAAGCGGTCAAAGCGACGGCGGTGGGTGCAACAGTGTAGGTTCTAACGGGGTGCGGGCGTGCACACACTCCAGAGAAGACAAACAGGGCACTGGGGGCACCAGTAGTATAACCTATGCCTTCTAAAGTTGTGTCGGGGCCGCCACCATGGGTATTGATACACCCCATGATGGGGCCAGCATAGGTATCTACAATTCTTGGGGGCCGTATGACACATGTTTACGCGAGTAGGAGCCGATCTTTAAATAAAAAATGGGTATCACTTCACCCTCAGCATGGGGTGCTAGTTAGAATAAGCTCAAGTAGGTGCAGAGATATAGTGTGGGTGCGATAGTACATTCGATTCTAAACGACACTTCCTTAGCTTGTGACACTTTCATGTTTTCAGTTTATATCTATCATGCCCTTTTTCTTATTCACATACTGAAGAGTTACTAGATTTACTCAGGCTTTATGTCTGACTCTATTTTCTTTTCGTCTTCTTTTCTTCCGTTCCCCCCCAGGTCCACAGGGAGTAAACAATCCAGCTTAGTACTCTTTAGCAAGCTTCAAGACCATAGACGTATGGTTTGGATCTCTTTTGCTCGGATCATGGCTTTGGATATCACTATGGAGATTTTTGTTACTTTTATTTATGTTTTATGCTTCTTTAATAATCAAGACAGTAATGAGGTTGTTATGATGGAAGTATTTTGAGACAATTATGGAAATGTTTTGTTTGAACACGTATTGATGAAATAAAAGCCTGTTTGGTTTCCGATGTTTTGAAATATATGTATTTATATCTGTCTTGTGTTTATCTGTGGCTTTTACTTATAAACCTCCACCAAAGTTAAGGCATTCCCTTTGTGAGTGACCTTAACGGAGGTGGGGTGTTTCACTTGGTATCAGAGCATAGGTTTACCTGACTAGATAAAAGTTTTTGAAATTGTTTTCAAAAGAAAGTTTAAAGAAGCATTTTTTTTAAGAAAAAGTGTTATATTTTTAAAGAGGCATAATCCCCCAAAGCCATGTACACTATCTCTCTCTGTCCTTCGTTCTGAATCTTTCCTTTCTGTTTCAGCATGTCTGGAGACCTTAACCTTCCAGAAGGAGTGCCAGTACCCGGCTGGTTTAGGAGGTACTTAGAAGCAAGGGCCAATGGCGCGGGCCCAGCAGACATCCCTCCTCCAGTGGCCGCGGTTCCTCCTCCTCCTCCACCTCCTCGTGGAAATGCCTTCGCAAAAACATGTAGAGACTTCAAGGCTATGGGTGGAAAAGACTTCTATGGGACAGAATCCTTTGTAGGAGCAAGAAACTGGCTAAAGGAGACCGAGGATCTGTTTGTCATCTTCGGAGTTGATGACAGACAACAGATACAACTAGCAGTGTGGTTGCTTAAAGATTAAGCTTCCTATTGGTGGGAAATTACCAATGCTCAGAGGGCGGTGGAACCATGGGAAGATTTCAGGACAAGGTTTGAGATGAAATTCCTCTCCCAAGCTGAAAGAAGCCTGCAAATGGAGAAGTTTCTAACTCTGAAACAGGGAAGTATGACAATCATGGAGTATGTTAATCAGTTTAATCAACTCGCCAGATTTGGGTTGGACTTAGTAAACACCCAACACAAGAAGGCGCTTCGCTTCGTCAAAGGTTTGAATGTGCCACTACACAGCCTTGCTATGACCCATGTATCCACGGGAGCGACTTATGAAAGCTTGGTGGACATGGCGTTGCTACACGAGGAAGACAACGGCAAGAAAGAGACTAAGGTGGAAGAAAAGAAAGTGGGTTTACAAGCTAAGAAAACAGACTTCAAGAAAGGAGGGAAGAACAATAAGCCCCGTGAGAGGAGAAGGTGCAATTTCTGTGGCATTGTGGGACATATATCAAAAGACTACCGAAAAAAGAAGGAAAAGATGGGTGGTTGCTTCCATTGTGGAGAGACTGGGCACCAAGCTAAGGACTGCCCAAAGAAGAAAGGGCAGGGACAGAAAGCCGGATCCACTTCAGGGGGTCAGGTTCATGCGCTAGTGGCACCTTCATAGGAACGAGGTAGTAATATTTCTGTAGAAAGTGTAGTCTATCTTTATGATCATCCAGTTCGCACACTTTTTGACTCTGACGCATCACACTCCTTTATTTCATCTGCCTTAGAAGAATCTCTACATCTAGACACTAGTATGGTAGAGGATCCCTTAGTAGTTTCAAATCCAATTGGGGGCTCCGCTTACTTGTCAATGGTTTGTTTGGGTTTGAAAATCTCTATTCTCAGCGTTGAGTTTAGTTGTAATGCCTTTGTTTTGGGCTTCTCAGGATATGGTTTGATCTTTGGCATGGACTGGTTATCCAGTAATGGTGCCTTTCTTGATTGTGAGAAAAGAGTAGTTAGACTCTTGACTCGGCTTGGTAACACTCTAGAGATTTCTTGTAATCCCTTGAATGCGGTTATGCTTAGTTATCTAGAGTCGCTTGATGCTTCTGATGAAAATTTTCAGTCAGTTAGAGTAGTCCGCGAATATCCGGATGTCTTTGAGGAGGTGAAGGGCCTACCTCCGAGGCGGGAAATAGACTTCCGCATATATCTTGTGGATAATGCAAAGCCTGTAGCTTTACCTGTCAGACATATGGCTCCAAAGGAGAGAAAGGAGCTCAGTAAGCAGGTTAAAGAACTTCTCGAAAAGGGGTTCATTAGACGGAGCATTTCGGAATGGGGTGCTCCAGTGGTGTTCGCAACCAAAGCGGATGGTTCACTTCGCCTTTGCGTCGACTATAGGGAGTTAAACAAATTGACCAAGAAAAATAGGCACCCTCTTCCCCGAATCGACAATTTGTTTGATCAGCTTGTAGGTGCGACGGTCTTCTCCCAACTTGATCTGGCAACTGGGTTCCATCAGCTAAGAGTAGCTGAAGACAGCATCGATAAAACGGCGTTCAGAACCCAGATGGTTTCTTCGAGTGGCTTGCCATGCCTTTCCGCTTGACAAACGCACCCGCTTATTTCGTAGACCTAATGAGCAGGGTGTTCAGAGAATTCCTCAACAAATTTGTGGTTGTCTTCGTAGACGATATTTTGATCTTCTCAAAGAATGAGGAAGAGCATGCTCAGCATCTGAAAGAAATCATGGAAACTCTTCGAGTTCATCAGCTAAAAGCCAAATTCTCCAAGTGCCACTTTTGGAGAAAGGAGGTAAGATTTCTGAGGCATATAGTGTCCAAAGAGGGGTTGGTTGTGGACCCTGCGAAAATGGTGGCAGTGCAAGATTGGAAGGCACCAAGAAATGCAACCGAAGTCCGAAGCTTTCTTGGGCTAGCCGGTTTTTACCGAAAGTTTATTCGGGATTTCGCGAAAATCTCAGCTCACTCACAAGGCTAACGAAGAAGAATCTGGCGTTCAGTTGGGATTTGGACTGCGAGTTTGCTTTCCAACGATTAAAAAGGGCTCTCACAACAACCCCAATTCTGACTTTGCCAGATGGAAGCAAAATGTTCACAGTATACACAGATGCATGTGGAACGGGACTAGGTGATGTTCTATTGCAAGAAGAGAGGGTAGTAGCTTATGGTGGAAGGCAATTGAAAGTTCATGAAAAGAACTACCCAACCCACGATCTCGAGTTAGCCGCCATCGTCTTTGCGCTTAAATCTTGGCGCCATTATCTCCTAGGTGAGAAGTTCGAATTATACACTGACCATAAATCGTTGAAAAATCTCTCCTCGCAAAAGGATCTTAACTTGAGGCAGCAAAGATGGATGGAGTTTCTTGCCTCGTATGATTTTGAAATTTCCTATACTCCCGGCAAAGGCAACGTAGTAGCAGACGCGTTGAGCCGAAAGAAACTGACCTTAAGCCTGCTCTTTGTAGAGAGGCAGAGCTTGGAGTATATAGTCAGTTTTAACTTTAGGCCCTCCTCGGATTTTGTACCGGGTTTGTTAGCATCTCTCGAAGTACGCCCTACTCTCTTGGACTCAATAGGGGCTGCACAACGTGAAGACCCTCAGCTTGTTGATGTGATTGATAAACTTATTAGGGGTGAGACTTCTAGTCACCTCAGTAGAGACGCCATCGATGATAAGGGTTGGCTGAGGCGAGACGGAAGATTATGCATCCTACAAGCAAGGGAGTTGACAAAGAAGGTTCTCGAGGAAGCGCATCATTCCAAGATGACTATGCACCCTAGCGGTGATAAGATGTACAAGGATATAAAAAGGACTTTCTTTTGGAGCGGCATGAAGCAGGACGTGGCAGATTTCGTTTCTAAGTGCATGACCTGCCAATAGGTCAAGGCGGAACAGAAGAAGCCTGGAGTACTACTTCATCCTTTAGAGGTCCCACAGTGGAAGTGGGATAGCATTTCAATGGACTTCATTGATGGACTACCTAGGTCAAGAAGAGGCAATACTAGCATTTTGGTAATAGTGGATAGGCTTACTAAGATCGCCTACTTTATACCCATTAAAAGTAGAAGGACTACCTCATCTCTAGCATCTCTTTATCTCAAGGAAATAGTTCGACTCCATGGGATACCCTCCAGCATTGTTAGTGACCGAGACCCTATCTTCACAAGCGAGTTTTGGCGGAGTCTGCAAGAAGCTATAGGCACACAGTTATGTTTGAGCACGGCCTATCACCCCCAAACCGATGGCCAGACGGAAAGGGTGAATAGAGTTTTAGAGGATCTTTTGAGACTTTGCGTTCTTGACTTTGGAGGGACTTGGGAGGATCACCTTCATTTAGTGGAATTTGCCTACAACAACAGCTACCAAGCTACCATCAGTATGGCGCCCTTCGAAGCCTTGTATGGAAGACCGTGAAAATCACCAACTTGTTGGTGGGAGTCTACAGATAAACTTATACTTGGGCCAGACATGATTCGAGAGACTTCGGAGAAAGTGGACCTGATACGAAGGAGAATGAAGACTGCCCAAGACGGACAGAAATCCTACGCCGACAAAAGAAGGACCGAACTTGAGTTCGAGGTTGGGGACACGGTTTTCCTTAAGGTATCTCCCTTAAGGAACGTCGTTCGCTTTGGATCCACAGGAAAGCTAGCACAAAGATTTCTAGGACCGTTTCCTATCATCGAGAAGGTCGGGAAGATGGCCTATAGATTAGAGCTACCCGAGAGACTGGCCGGAGTTCACAACGTCTTTCATGTCTCTCACCTCCGGAAGTGTTTGCATGAGTCTGCGGAAGTAGTGGAACCTAGCATTCTAGAAGAAGCCGAAGTGGAACGTGAAGCAACTGTGAGGAGAGTTCCAACCCGCATCTTAGGAACTGAAGTGAAAAAGCTCCGCAACCGCGAAGTCAAACTCGTTAAAGTTCAGTGGAGCGACGCCGAGGAAGACGCGACTTGGGAAACTGAGGACGGAATACGCGCCGCCTACCCTTTTCTTTTTGAGGGTACATCTTTGATCTCTCTTTTTCCTTAAGTTATGCTCTATCTTTTTAGGTATATCTCCTCGGTCCTTTTCCTAACTCCCTAGGTAGAAAACAAATGGATGCAAACATGTATTTGAAAACATGTTATGGATGATGGCTGCAAATGGTTGCTAGTGGTTGCTCGTGGATGCACATACACACACACCCTAGGTTTTAGATCGGCTCAGTCACTTCATGTTGCATATGCATATATGTATTCTCATTTGTATGTGGTTGAAACTTGATATGCTGCCATATGGTTGTCGCATTTGTATGAATAAATTGTGCACTCATGTAGAATTATGAGTAGGAAATTTTTTGCATACATAATGGATTCATGACACTTACATGATTCGCATTAAGGAGGTCAACTGAATCAGTAGACCGCATGATTTCTGCATTAGATAAGGACATGTACACACACTATGCCTATGATCATGAAGCACTAGAAGTCTTTTAAGGACAGTGGATGCCTGTGTTTGTTGGTTGAGTAGATGGACTGTTGGATGGTAGGATATACATTCTTCCTAACTTGAAGATTTAGGGGACGAAAACCTTTTAAGCGGGGGAGAATGTAACACCCCGTGAATTCCATAACATTAAGCTTCACAAATTAAAGTGTAATTAATTCTAAATGAAAGAATTAAGGGAAATGGGTTATGCCATTGCGTTCTTCTCGGAATTCTGCTTGAGATAGAGTCTGAGTTTGCGTGAATCGGACTCCGTATGAAGGAGTTATGACCTTCGGAAGTTTCAGAATAAAATTTAAAATTCAAACAGCTCGGTTTAAATTCAAAATTCAAAAACAGGTTCAAACTGGGCTGGGCGGGAAAATTTCTGCCAAGGGACCAGGTCGACCATGGTGTCGACCTGGTCACCCGAGGTCGACCATGGTGTTGACCAGGGTGTCGACCTGCCAGTCGACCTACCTGGTCGACCTGGCTGGCTGGGTCTGGCTCTGGCTCGAATTTCTATGGCTCGGTGTGTCATTAGGGCTGACATGTCAACTCTTGATTGGCTCTTTGAACTTTGTATGGTCTAGATTCCTCCTGTCTTCATCTGACGGCTCAAAACAATTTAAAAATCTATAAATACACCCTAAGTCTCAACTAAAAATTCACACAAAAAATAAGATGGGAGTCGTCATGCTGCCCGGAAGGAATTGAGCATAGCTGTCAAGAGAGAGGAGCTTAGAGACGAATCAAATTAAGAAGAAGACTAAAGCTTAATCAAATTAATCAACGCAACGTTAATCTACCCAAAGGAGCGCATCTCAATTTCAGAATTCAGAATCCAGAATTCAAGATTCTGCATTCGTTGTAAGTATAGTGACCTTTAAGAATATGAATAAAAACTGTGATGTGATTCGATGTAAATGAAAATAGAATTGTGTTATTGTATGATAATGATATAAATTCTGTGTATCGTAATGAATCTGTCATGACTTGTGTATTGATATTTGTGGCCTAAATTGATTGACGCAAGCCTATTGAACAATTGTATATGAAAACCATGGTACTTGCAAGTTTGTGGCAAAAACTGAATTTGATCCCTTTATGTTTATGTCTACGGCATGGACTATATACATTCACTAAGTCTAAATTAAGGCCTATGTAAACATGTTCTAGATTTGAGACCTTTTACGCCTACATGACCCGAAACCTACGAACACATTCTTATGATTACTTGCAAGTATAATTGGATCTATGTTAAGTATCATTTGGGTTTTATAAACTATGCAAGTTCATGTTGAAATAGGCTATATGATTAGATGTTAAAATTGGACATTTTGGTGAATATACAACATGCTAGTTTTGTGGTTGACATTATGCCAAGTTAAACATGTTTAAACCCAAGTTTGTGTAAGCCTAAACTATGCCATTTCATATGTCACCTACATAGTTATACTTTGATTTGGATGCAAGTTCACATGTTCCATGATTTATGTTAGTTGAATCGCTAAATTGCAAGTTCATGCGCCACACACCTTTATGTATTGTAAAATATTACATGTTCTTGATTTCCTCTTTTTTTTCTCACGATTATGAAGTTGGGCAGAATTGTGTCGAGCCCAACACTTGTTATAATGTTGCGAACGTACAATGGGGGTAATAACGTTGGGTGTAAAACATTAAAAGTATATGTTGGCATGGTTGGCGCATGCCAACGACAATGACATTCTAGCGGTATTAATTGGTATACCCAAGAATAAAGGACATGACATTTACATATAATTGAGAAGTGATAAAATATGTAAATTTAGAAAACACGGTATGCTTAACTCGAGGTTGGATTGAGTTGTGACGTAAACCTGCCCGGACCCGCCCGGCTGTCCAGTAGTCATAACAATACCTATCCAATGTGGGTGGTTAAGCATTGAGCCTAATAAGGACCCGAGGTTAGACTGGGCTATGGTGTAAACCTGCCCGGAACCGACCGGCACATCTAGTAACCGTAGCAATATCTGTCTAATGTGAGTGGTCAGGTGCTTTAAAAGGCTAAGGACAGATGGTAGGGTTAAGTCAACTATAAACACTTAACCAAATTCAACATGTTAACAAGAATTGATGGGTGAGGTTAGGTAAATACAGACACTTAACCACTTAACATGTTTGACTAGAATACCCTTATAACGAGGGACCCGTTTCAGTAGTAACCCAAGTTAGGTATCATGGTACCCTGAAACTAGGCAGGGTGGGGCATGATTATTGGGCTGACTGTAAGCAGTCAAAGTGATGGTGGTGGGTGCAACAGTGTAGGTTCTAACGGGGTGTGGGCGTGCACACACTCCGGAGCAGACAAACAGGGCACTGGGGCACCAATAGTATAACCTATGCCTTCTAGAGTTGTGTCGGGGCCGCCACCATGGGTCTTGATACACCCCATGATGGGACCAGCATAGGTATCTACAATTCTTGGGCCCGTATGACACGTGTTTACGCGAGTAGGAGCCGATCTTTAAATATAAAAAATGGGGATCACTTCACCCTCAGCATGGGGTGCCAGGTAGAATAAGCTCAAGTAGGTGCAGTGATATAGTGTGGGTGCGATAGTACATTCGATTCTAAACGACACTTCCTTAGCTTGTGACACTTTCCTGTTTTCAGTTTATATCTATCATGCCCTTTTTCTTATTCACATACTGAAGAGTTACTAGATTTACTCAGGCTTTATGTCTGACTCTATTTTCTTTTCGTCTTCTTTTCTTTCGTTTCCCCCCCCCCCCCCCGGTCCACAGGGAGGAAACAACCCAGCTTAGTACTCTTTAGCAAGCTTCAAGACCGTAGACGTACGGTTTGGATCTCTTTTGCTCGGATCATGGCTTTGGATATCACTATGGGGATTTTTGTTACTTTTATTTATGTTTTATGCTTCTTTAATAATCAAGACAGTAATGAGGTTGTAATGATGGAAGTATTTTGAGACAATTATGGAAATGTTTTGTTTGAACACGTATTGATGAAATAAAAGTCTGTTTGGTTTCCGCTTTTTAAAATATGTTTATTTATATCTGTCTTGTGTTTATCTGTGGCTTTTACTTATAAATCTCCACCAAAGTTAAGGCATTCCCTTTGTGAGTGACCTTAACGGAGGTGGGGTGTTTCAATTTGTCATGAAGCTTGTACTATTGCATTCGTGACAGAGTTCTAGTCAACTTTCATGTATGGAACTCCGTGAACGGAGTCCATATGAAAAAGTTACAAATGAAATACGGAAACATATGGAAAATAAATAAAAAAGAATATATATATATATATATAGCAATAAATCTTCCCCCGCCACCTCACTACCAGGCCGACCAGGATAGTCAACCACTGCATCGACCACTTTGTTGATACAGGCAGCATAGCGGCTTGGGTTTGTTATATATTTTATCATATCGATGGACGAATCTTTATATAATTAAATCTAAAGGTCTAGGGGTCATTTCTATGCCTATAAATATAGGACTAGACCCTCATTCTCTTATTTATATTTTTTGGAAGTAGCAGCAAAGATGTGCCATTTTCAATCCTCTAATCTCTTTTAAAACATAAATTATGAATATATACAAATCAGATTAACAAGATTGGAGAGATAAGATTCAGATTTATGAAAAAGAGATGTGGTTCTTTTCTTAGCAAATTTATATTATTGGATTTCCCTTTTCTTTTCCTATTTCTTTTCCAAATCTACAAATCTAAATCTGTGTTAATAAATCCCCTTTGGAAATAAATTATAGATCTGCAGGATTTGGGAATTTTAGGCCTAAAGATTGTGTCAGATTAAGATTTGGATAGCTTTAAGGTGAGTGGGAAATTATTTGCATTGTTTATAATAAACATATATAATTTGTTTGTGTTGAATTTGAATTATATGCCAAAAAGTGTTAGAATTTTCTATTTTATCAAATCTGAATTATTATGAATATTGGTTAAGTATGGATTTGTAGGCCATTTAATTTATTATCATTATCTTTCCTAGAATTATTCTTTTATGGTTTATGGTTATTGTAAACACCCCGGATTTTAAAATCAGTCCCAACACCATTATTAGATTTGTAGTTTTATTCCAGATCCATAAAATTTGGTGTTGATCTGTAATTATGTAGTATTGGTTAAAATAATAATCCTGTGTGTGCTTGATATTGTTAGTGATTTTTCTTGGTTATTGTGGTTTTTTCCTTTTCGTTCTTTCTATTATAAAAGATATTATTTGCAATCTATAAGGAACATAAACAATTCAAATAAGAAGAGATATGCAAATTCACGTATTTTGTCCATAGTTTGTAACATATATTCTAAATAAATGTCAATTTGTTTCCTTTTGATTTGAAATGTGTCAATTTTCGCTTTTTAAAGTAGTTCATACAAAATATACAATAACTACAGTAAATAGCCTTTTTATAAGATTTTAAATCTTAAAACAAGATTAAACACAAAAAGGGTTATTTTGGTTGTTAGTTTGGACTAGAGCATAAATAATAAATGTTAAGTGAACAAAATTAGTAATTATGTTAAGTATGCATTTAAAATATAAATATTTACATATATTATAATTTTATCCGTCCAAATCTATGTAAGCAACATTATTATAATAAATGTTTACAATTAAAGTGATGTTTAGGGATACAGATTGTAACTCCAACTAGGGAAATGAATAAATTATATATATATATATATATATATTCAAATATGATTTTAATGGAGTTAATGCCATAGCAAAATTTGGGAGTTGCAATAATTAGATTAGAATCAAATGGGAGTAATATAAATGGCATTAAATAGGTTGTATGATGCCTTAGGAAATATGACCGCTAGGGTCATTAGTTGTAGGTGTTAACACTGAAAGTGGTCATCGACACTTGTGATTTCCAACTAAGTAATAATAAACATCCAAAGATGGAAAATATGAAGTTGCAATTTAAAGTACAGGGGAAAAAACGCTACGTAACAGTCATACATAATTTATAGTGGTTCAGCTCGTCGGAGCCTACGTCCACTTTGGAAGTTTCGTTCTTTATTATTTCCCTTCTACCAAGTACAACACGGAATCGATAATTTTCGATGAACAAGTGTCTCGATGATTCCGAGTACAAAAGTATGTAATTCTTGGGTGTTATGCTTGGAGGAGGAGGAAGTCTCTTCTTCATGATCTGAATGTTCGGAAGTGGAAGGAGGAGCCTTCGAGTGTTCGAGAAAACAAGTTTAGATGAGTAGAGATTGAGCAGCAAGGCCGCTCCCATAAAGCTCCCATGGCCATAGTGGAAAGGAGATCCAATGGTGGTTTTCTATGTCTTCATCTCGAATGCCAAAACAACCAAAACAGTCCAAGAAGATGGTTCTTTTTCTTCCTGGAGTGATGCAAGGTGTTTGGGAGGAAGTTGGAAGGTTATTTTCCTCTTAGGAACCATTCGAGCTTTTATCCAAGCATGAACCAACCCCTTTTTGCTGTAGGTAATGGGGTATTTATAAGAACATGCGGGAAGATGGGGCAAGTAGGACTAGGTGAAGCTATGGGGTCCACTCACATAATTCTCATTCGGGATTGGTACTTGTATTTTTGGGCATCCTTTTCATTTAGGCTAACTTTTTGTTCCGTGCGCTTTGTATCCCCTTCCTTGCTTCGCTTTGCATCCACTCTAGAAGTACCTGAGTTCGTATCGTGAGGGATACGAAATCCCGTATCCTAGAGTATACGAGTTCGTATCCTGAGGGATATGAAATCTCATAACCTGAAGGATACAAAATCTCATATCCAGAGGGATACAAGTTCGCAACACAAGGTGATGCAAGGTGTGTATTTGTGCGTGGCTAAGGGAGGGGAATACAAAGTCTAGGAGTGCTGATCCTGGGAGGTATGTACTATACAGGATACGAATATTCGAACATATAGTATACGAAGATGGAGTCTACGGGGGCGTAAGGATTTTAAAGGTTGGGATGCGAGTTGATGATGAGGCTCAAGGCCGATCCCGAATTGTTCGTCCATTGTTGAGTAGTTCGGTCGAGCCAGAACGATTTTTCTTATGTGACTCCATTTAGATTCGGGCTCTGGACGTTTCGTCAACGCTTTTGAACCTTTGGTCCAAGCGATGGGCTAAGTCATGTGGGATTTATCTACTTTTGGAAACTGGACCCAAAAGGTCGGTTAAAACTTGCCCCCCAAAGGATGTCTTGTGGTAGCATGGTGTGCTTTAAGATGAGCCAAGCATTCCTGTTGACCGGAAAAGTCTCCAAGTCATATCGAGTGATTGGTCATGACCTTTCCATTGAGCATCTACGATGCTTCGCTATAACTTGTTGATGGTAGCGACATGGAATTCCAGCATTGTTGATATCCCTTGTTGCTCGGACTAGGATCCTATCTAACTGCTTGGATGGTTGTTCATTTCTTGCTAGCTCACGACATTAAAGATTTGTCGTCGGCTCTCGCTTATGTCAGAATTTATACGAGTCATTATTTACGCATTGTCATTTATGCACCTGCACGTTTGCACATGATTTTTTACAATATGACGGAAATCTAAAATAAGTTGTGTGAAATATAAATGGCATGTCGTGGGCATGTGATCATGTAAGTTAGCCTTCAAAATGTTATCGGATTAGGACTTGATCGTTTGGCGTATGCTCTTGGATTGTTTTAATCTTTGAGTACACGATTGGTTAATGAATCAAGTAGGTTTGGATGATTGAGATTCCGAAAGCGCATATGCATGATCGTTGCTGTGGTCTTGGAGTGTGATCGCGTAAGTTGGTTTTTGATATGTCATCGAATTGGTACTTGATCGTTAGATGCGTTCCATGGAATCATTTTGGATTCTTTGGTGCAAGATCGTTTAACGATCCAAATTGGTTTCGATGGTTGAATTCTCGAAAACTCGCATATGCAATCATCGTCATTGCAAGAGTTAGAAGTGAGTCACCAATCTTGAAATGTCAAAGTTTCCCTCCTTTCCTTCACATTCTCCTATGTTTTTTTATTTCAGGTAAGGTATAGGTACCGATCTGATAACTCAGAATTTTCTATAATTTTTTTCGGATCCCTCCCTATCCATACTATAAATAAGCGGATATGAAATGACTCCTCCCATACCCTACACATCTCATATTCCTGGGAGATAAAAAAATTCGACCTTTGAAAATTTGAGCTTTCATAGCCCATAGATTGATACTCGTGCCCTCGAACCACGTGATTTTTATCAAATAAACCAACTCAGATGTGTTTTGACTTTTATGACTGAAATTGATTCATTTATAGGAAAGTGTATGTGTTGAGGCTGTAACAGGCAATAGCCATTGACCATAGCAGTGGAGATGGGGAAGCTCGAAGAGGAGCAATGGGTTATGAAGCAGTATAAGGGAGATTGGAGGAAGTACGGAGGAAGGAAGATGTCAGGGATACAAATTGGTGGGATTCCATATCCTGATGTGTGAAGGAGTGGAAGAAGAGAAGTGGTAGAGGAAGAAGAAGAGTTGTAGGGGCTGTAGGATACAGAAACCGGCATGGGACATAAGATACAAAATTTGCATTTCGTACCCAGGGCTCCACATATTTCCGTGTCTCTAAGGCTGAATGGATGGGATATGAAAACCTGGACCCATGTGGAATACAAAATGCAAATTTCACATCTAGTAACTTCGAGAGTCTTATGTCACATAGTCAAGTGGCTCTTGAGATGAGATATCCAAGATGGAGATTTTCTCAGGATTTTTGAGGATTCGTATCAGGGTTTTATCTCCCTGAGGCTTGGAAAAATCTTCACTCTAAATATCATGGTTCTAAGATTTAGGTGGACCCGCGACGTTGCGCCATAAGTTCAAACACGCGTGTTGTATTGCATAATGTGTTAAGCGAACTTGTTTGAAACGACGGTTCAAACATGCACATATGATTGGATGATAAACTCAGACTATGGACATATGAATGAACCACCACTTCTCTAATTCAACTCTCAACCATATTATGTCGTGGTCGCAATTCGACTTGAATTCGGGATTTCGGACCACAGTGACGATAGTTTGAGTTCTTAAGACTATTAATCACCATCACGTTCCAAAGGATTTTTGTACAAATGCATCGACGCGTACGACACCTACACGTTCCACGATAGTTTACACCAACACGGGCAGGTGCAGGTCCTAGTGCGTTAACTAACCCAGTTGCCCTGCAAGTATAGTTTGTAATGCGAAGAAGAAGTTCTAGGCGACTCCAAGGCCTGGAAGCTAAGCAAGTAGAAACTTTTACAAGCTCTAATGAATCTCTATGTAATTCTAGCTCATAAGCGATCGGTCCAGAGGCCTCCCAGACTTCCACATCATCCTAGAAAGTGGTCCCATCCAAAGTGTAGGAGAAGGAGGTGCAACTGAAGGGTCCAGCATCCAGGCGAACACGCAAATGAGCCGGTAGTTGGAGGCAAAGAAGAAGTTGCTGTAGAGGGCCTGCTAGGAGGAGAGGATGCCGATGATAATCAAGAAGACATTGTTATGGTGCCGGATATTGTGAGAGATATTAGCCACTTATTCGGTCGTCTCGTGGAAAGATGAAGTTTCGTTATGGCGATCTGTACGAAATATGGAATACCTTGGGATGATATTAGAGTTATCGAAAGAGAAGATAGGGTGCATGCTCCCCCGAAAGGGTATACTTCCTGGAAAAGGCATAGGTGTTCCGTTGGATGCGTGCCCTCATCTTTTACATATATCCGAGATATTCTATATTTCCTATGATTAGCGCCGACTCAGCTTCATCTGAATGCTTACGCTTTCGTGCTTAGCACCTACATCGTATATGTTGATTGGTTGAAGATTGAACCATCTGGGGAAGACATTAGATATCTTTATTCTTTGAAGAAGAAAGACATTCTATTGCCTTCCTTGTATACATGGAGGCGTAGACGAACAGTCGCTTTATTCTGGGGATATGGAAAAAGCTCAGTTATTTTAAGGATGATTGGTTCTACGTTCGATGCCCACTAGGGTTTGCAAGGAGGTGACTTGCTGGCCATAAAAACCCGAAAATTTACATTGTACACCAATTTAATTGAGTCATAAGCTCGAAAATAACTTGAAATTTCATGTAGCGGGAATTCCTTCGATGTCGAAGAGTGGTGAACATTTGTAGCGAGCCCTGGCTTTAAGGGATCACAACACCAAAATGGACAATTAGAAACGGTAATAAAATGTTGCTAAAAAATTTAGAAACACTCTCTAGGTGTTGTAGATTAGTATGTTGCAATTTTTGAAACACCTATATTATGTTTCAGATTGACAAACTGAAATAGTTAGCAGGTTTTTCAGATTAACAAACTGCAACACTTAACAGGTGTTTCAGATTGACAAACTGGAACACTTAACAAGTGTTTCAAGTTGATAAACTACAACACTTAACGAGTGTTTCAGGATGATAAACAGCAACACTTACTTGGTGTTTCAAAATGATAACCCGCAACACTTACTAAGTGTTTCAAAATGATAACCCGCAACACTTACTAGGCATTTCAAACTAACAATCAGAAACACTTACTGTATATTTCAAACTGATAATTTATCACATCACTGGCGTTGCGGATTCAAGGTTTGAAAAATTATTTTAAAATACACAATTAATACCTTTAATAACATAAATACATTCAATCATTTTTCAAATTAAAAGCTAGAAAATATCATAAAAAAATCCATGAGAAATTTTACCATAAACAAATTAGTATTGAACAAAGATGAACCATATCTTCAAAGGAACAAAAAGTACAAAGATACAACAACAAATCCTAATTACACAACAACTATAAGGTTGACGATATAATAAAATAATAGATAAAAATAACCAAACTTGACCATAAACATTTTCTCCGCATTCTGATTCAATATATTCTTTTTCTAAAATCTGTATATGTAGAATGAAAAAAATATATGATGCACTATTAGAGTATTAGACAATGTAAGAATAACATAGTTAGCACGGAACATCATTGCATAAAATAGTTAATGAATGATTTGAATGACCCATAGGAAATAACTTCTTTCCAATGTACAAGATTTAATTTAAATATATCTATCTGCCACTTAAATTGAAACGTATAACATTGGATCATCAAAACTTTACTAGTTCGATAAACTCTAGACAAAGTCTCCACTGATCAACGATTAACTATCAACACATAGTAAACACTAAAGAGGACAGGATAGTATTTAGCAAGACCATCCTGCTCTTCTTAAATATAAAGAAACAAAATGGCACATAGGAATAGAGTTAAACTATGCTAAATTATGTCCAGAAACAACAATGAAATCTCTATTGATTAAATTGGTCTTCAAAATCATTACTGCACCTACACATACAAAGACAAACACCTATAAATTTGAATTACTGATTAGGAAGTGCCTCATAATAATCCAAGTGATGTATTACCAGAGAAGCAGTTCCACTTTATGCTCATTTAGATCCATTAATTCTCAGTTTGTAAACAACTGCAATAATCTATGAAATATGTGAATAAATTGATACTTAATTCAAAACTTAAGGAACTAATTGCTGCTTTGTGTAAATTACAACACTGGTACTGTATAGGTAACTCATTTTTTCAAGTTTAAAATCGTCTGTACTTTATTTTGAAAGATGTTTGCAAGTATCACACATTTGATTGCTATAAATATCCATAAAATTCAATTAAGTTATTTCTTTTAAGTTATAATGTTCCCAAATGACCTTTTTAGTGTACCCATAATACGATGTAAATGTCATAATGCCATAAAAGTAATAAATTACCTAATCTCTGAGTGAAAAAGATTTCTTTTTTTCGAAATCAAAATCCATGTAATACTGCGTATAGTTCATATGGCATGTTAGTGAAATTTTTTATGCATTTAATCCACTTTTTAAAACAAGCCACGTATTTGATCTACCTCCCAAACTGCTTAAACAAAACAAACCATTTTTAGTCTAAGTGCCAAAAGTGATATGTTGTTTAAAGCAGTAAAATCAAATTACCAAACAAGTCATCAAATTGATTCAGTTATGAAGTATAACTCTAAAAGTGAGCTAGATGAGTTAATCAACATATATTTTGTAATAGCAACACATGGATGTGCTAACCTTAACATGTCCAAGTTGAGTAATTTGAATTCTAGAATTAGGGATTGGAATCAGGGGGCCAGCTTTCAATCTATGAAAGAACCACTTTTCTACGGGGTTGTAGTTTAAAGGACCGTAAATGTACACTAGTCTGATAGAAGTGAAATTTACTCCTTTTGAACTCAATAAGCTTTCTGTCTCAGGCTTTCCTTTGTGTCTGCTATTGGGATCAACTACATATATCAATTATAAGTCACAGGTAAAGTAGTTTAGTTTGATACCTGTAGAATTGCCAGGTGCCAAAATTCATGTAGAATTTTCACCTCATAGTTAGGTGCTAGGTCTGTTTGAAGGTAGACTGTAACGGCCCGCCCCGCACTAGCCGACATTTCCAAAGAAATGCGTTGTATCGACGTCTAACCAGTACGGGACAATCGTCAAAAGAAAGGAAAAGGGAAGGAATTTGAACGGTGAACCAACAAAGAACCTGTATTATATCTCACAGCGCATGGAACAAAATATAATAATAACATAACTTGGTATAAAACAGGCGAGACAGTGCATAATCTGAAAACTAAGCCATCATAGCAGCGAAGAATTCAAAATACAACTTATAGTCCAAACCATCATAATTACAACTTTTAAAACTGTCTCTAAAGCTGAATAGGAAGGTACACTACTAATGCCCAAAATAGTGACCAACAACAACACAGAGAGAACATATGGGGATAATATGTGTAAGCCTCATGCTCATCTTCGGACAGCTACTCGTGCATAACCAGCTAACATGTCTTTATACTTCTCGTTTAGGAGCACCCAGAGTAATAAGAAGAGACATAAAACTTTGGGTTAGACAAAGTCTAGTATGAGCGATAAGCAGCAAAACAAAACAACAACAGGTATACATAACCATACCTGAACTGGACCTGCAACCAAAGAGTTAGCACAAAAGGATGTACAATACCCTTAGGTGACACTAACATATGATGTGAAAATAATGGGGAGGAGGTGTACATTTCATGGTGATAACAAACATCAAATATAGCAATCATCCTCATATCTCTCACTCAGTGCGTAAAGCATACGATATCTACCTCTTTGGTCACCCAATTCTTTGCTATAATCACTCTGCCCCATGGAGTCATGATGACTCCACTGCACTGATCCATAGCCACTAATCCTTTACTATGTCCACTCTGCCCCATGGAGTCATGACAACTCCACTGCACTGGCTCATAGCCTTGCTATGATCACTTTGCCCCATAGAGCCATAACAACTCCACTGCACTGATCCATAGCCAATATTCGTCTCTCAGTGGTGAGTCAAAGCTATAGACATCGATAACCCCTTTTGTAACACCCCTTAATTTTAAATATAAAAATGACAAATTAAAGAATACTTAATTTTTAGAAGAATTAAGTGAAATAGGTTACGCCACTGCGTTCGTCTCGGAATTCTATTTGAGATAGAGTCCGAGTTTGCGTAAAACGGATGTCGTATGAAGGAGTTATGGACGATGGAAGTTCGGCAGAACAATCAGAAAATAGAATAAAATTGCACTGGCGCACCTAGGAAGTGTGCCCAAGACGAGCCAGATCTGCAGAATTCTGGAGGGTTCTATGATGACGTATCTTTCTGGGATTGGCTAGATGACGTGTCTTCTGGTCTGAATGATTTAGATGGTTCCTAATCTAATCTACAGGTCCTAATTCACCTAACACATCTATAAATAAACACCTAGACCTAACCCTAATCTCATTATGTTCGTCCATGGCACCTCCATGTTGCTCTAATCTAAATTAAGACAAGCTTTTCTTCTCCATCAAGTCAAATTAGAAGATCAAATTCTACAACAATGGTTTAGCTAATCGAATTCAGAATTCAGATCTATTCTCTCTCAATTCTCTAAACCTAACGCTATGAGTTTCTAGATTACTTTTAGGTTTATGTAAGTAAAAGTATGCTTTGATAGACAATGAATTGGATATGTTGTAAAGTAAGATTTTGTGTTGATATGAAACTTTATCCTATGTCATGACAAGATCTAATTTCCTAGATCTAATATAATTGTGGTGATTCGATTATGATGTTTATATGGATCTTGACCTGTAACCATGTTATGATGGAAGTACATCTATTAATTTAGATAATTGTGACATTATTTGGATCTAGACTTTTCTGCTAATAACCTTTCACTTGTCATATTGTGATACAATGATATATGTTGTAAACTTGACATGTGGATCTACCTTTTTATCTAAACATGTTTCCATGACTATGCTAAATCTTGGTAATTGGACACCTAATGTTAGATCTAGATCTCACTATGCTTACTTAAACATCATAGTAATTGCCATAAGTTATTAATTATGCCCACTTAGTTATGATGTTAGTCACATGTCCATTCACTTTGTTACTATGCCAGTTTATGATCATGTTTATGTCACGACATGTAGAAACTATCACCCTCGTCATATTCCCTTTTAATTATTATAGTTAGGCTACTTTATAGCTTAGATGCCGCCAAAATATGTATGAATACGTTAGAGAGAAAACGGAGAAAAATGGAATTAAAATTGGCATGATTTATGTAATGTTTAATAGGAAATGGGACACGTAATTCAAATAGGGAAAACATAGAAATAGTTACCTATAATGACATAGGTAGATTTGGAATGTTTAGTAATTTACAATTAGGAATCATAAATTGTACTTATGACATGAGGTTAGGTTACGTTAGTGGCGGAAGTCTGCCCGGACCCAACCGGCATATCCAGCAGCCACTTATGTTGAACCTAACGTGGGAGGTCTTAGTACGCAAATATGAATCGGGCTAAGACACGAGGTTAGGCCCAACTGTGGAACAAGACTGCCCAGGCCCGACCAGCATATCCAACATCCACACGTTGCAGGCCTAATGTAGGAGGTCTAGCCCATTATAACCATAATTGGACATGGTAAAGAAATGGACCACTTAACGTAATTTAATATAACTATGGACTTAAGTTTGGGTTAAGTAAAATTGGATGGGCAGTGGGGGTTAAGTAAGTTAGAGGGGATGGGTAATATGTATAAATATATATATGCCCACATACTTAACACAATAAGGTTATGTATTTAAAGACACCTAAGTGGTATACATAACCAGTAGATGATGTAAGAAAGTTATGTAATTAAAGACACCCTTTAGGGTGAGCATAACTAGTATAGGGCTATGTAATTAAAGACACCTAAGGGTATACATAGATAGTAAAAAAACCTAGTGGGGATACAAGATAAGAGGGAGAGCTTGTATCATATTGAGTGGGACACATTTCAGTTAGTAACCCGAAGTGGTATCAAGTAAAGACCTCCATACTAGGCGGAGAAGGGGCGCACTTACTGATTGACTGTAAGAGATCCAAACGAGGCGGATTGTATGGGTGACGCAAACCGACCGGGGACATGTGCGTGCATGGGCCGGGAAGAGGGGGATAAGACGACCATGACACCAGTAGATATAGTTGTGCACACCATGGGTTGCCACTTTAGGAAGTGATACCTCCTACAGTGGGGCCAGCACAGGATATATAGCCGATCGATTAGGGTAGTGGTTAGGGTATACTTGGACGTATGACCTAAGCCTACCAGCTTATAGTGGAAGGGGTCATTTTATTTCAGTTATACTAGTAATAATGCAGAGTTATCATTAGTAAGGCACATATACCTTATCTTGCTTACCTTGTCACACCTTCCATTTATGGAGTGATTTCTCTCGTGTCCACTTTATATGCGTATCATGTTGCTTTTAATTATCTACTGGCTAAAAGTAACTAGACTCGCCAGACTTTATGTCTGACCCTGTTGTTTCTCCTTCTTCCCCACGCAACCTAGGTTCTCAGGGAGGAAATAATCAGACTTAATCAGGAATCAGATATCACCTTGCTAGGAGCTACTTCTGAAGTATGGTTCAAGTTCTTGACTCTACTATGGCTTAACTCTTTTTATTGGGGAAATAATGCTTTTTATTTACTTATTTACTCTGATGGTGCAAGACAAAGGTATTTTTATTGTAATGGTTTTTGTGACTTATGGAATTGTGGACCACAGAGTTATGACTTATGTTTGAAATAAAAGTTTAAATTTTCCGCTGCTGCCTTATTTATCTCTGTCTTGTAATTATTTTGTGTCTGTTTACCTATAGCGCTTCATGAAACTTAATGCATTCCCTTAGTGAGTGACATTAACGGACGTGGGGTGTTTCACTTGGTATCGGAGCTGAAGGTTACCAGATTAGATAAAAGTTTTAATTTTTTTTCAAAAAGCTTTTAAAGAAAGCATTTTCAAAAAGAAAAGTCAGTTTTGAAAAACATTCCCCAAAGAGCCATATGTAGTACCCTTCGGTCCTCTATCTAAATTTCTTCCTTTTCCTTTTTTTCAGCATGTCTAGGGAACAAAACATCCATAATATCCCAGAGGGCGTCACTATACTCGGATGGTTCCATACGTATTTGGAAGCCACAGCTCCAGCTGAAGGCCAAAAAGACGTTCCTCCCCGAGCTGCACCAATCATTTCTCCTCCTCCCCCTCCAAGAGTAGATAACTTTGCCAAGATCTGCAAGGACTACTGTGCTATGGGAGGGAAGCCATTCCATGGTAACAAGAAATTCGTGGAAGATCGGAACTGGCTCAAGGAGACCGAGGACTTATTCATAATCTTTGAAGTGGAGGACCAAAGAAAAATCCAATTAGCTGCTTGCCTGTTAAAGGATGAAGCCTCATTTTGGTGGGAAGTCACCCAAGCTGGACGTCCGGTAGAGAGACTTAGGAAGACTTTAGACAGAGGTTCGAAATAAGATTTCCTTCTCAAGTGGAGCAAAGCATACAAATGGAGAGGTTCTTAGCTCTCAAACAAGGAAATTTGACGATGAAGGAATATGTGAACAAGTTCAACCAGCTGGCAAGGTTCGGTTTAGAGTTGGTGGGTACGCCACACAAAAGGGCTTTACAGTTTGCTAAAGGGCTGAATGAGCCTCGTCATGGGCTAGCAATGTCCCATATTCCAATGGGGGCCACGTTTGAAAAGTTTGTTAATATGGCCCTAATGCATGAGTAGGACAAGGGAGAAAAGAAGGAAGTGAAAGCTGATGGTACATCGTAGAATAAGAAGCTATGGCCCAAGAAGGGGCAGCAATAGCAGCAAAAACAACAACTACAACAACAACAACAAAAGGAAAGGGGAAAAGATGTTAAAGGCAAGAATAAGAGAAAATGTCACGACTGTGGAAAGGAGGGCCACCTGATCAAAGATTGCAAGAGAAGGAAGGCTAGTTTCTTTAATTGCGGAGAGGTCGGACACTTCTATAAGGAGTGCCCAAAGAAACAGGGATCGCAGGGACAAGGGCAAAGTGTAGGGACTTCTGGAGGTCAGGTGCATGCTCTCTCGATCGGTGCTCCTAAAAGAGGTAGAAAAATTTCTGTAGAAAGTTTAGTTTCTCTTTAAAACTTTCCAGTTAGAACACTTTTTGATTCTTGTGCTTCACACTCGTTTATATCTAGTTCTGTGGTTGAATCTTTGCATTTAATTACTAGTATGGTAGTAGATCCCGTAATTGTTTCAAACCCCATTGGTGGTTCGGCTCATTTGTCGATGATTTTTCGAGGTTTGAAAATATCTGTGTTGGGCGTCGAATTTGAATGCGATGTGTATGTGCTCGGGTTTATGGGCTATGGGTTAATTCTAGGAATGGATTGGCTTACCACGTATGGGGCCATTCTGGATTATGAGAAGAGGGCTATTAGACTCCTGACTCGCTATGGAAAGACCTCGAAGTTTCTTGTGACCCTCAAGGGTCTGTTATGCTTAGCTTCCTAGAGTCTCTAGATGCATCCATAAATGATTTTCAAACTGTTCCAGTGGTCTGAGATTATCCCGATGTTTTTGATGAGGTACGGGGTTTACCTCCAAGACATGAGATCGACTTTCACATATATCTGGTGGACAATGCAAAGCCAGTTGCATTACCTGTGCCCATTTGGCTCCAAGAGAAAGGAGGGAGTTGAGTAAGCAAGTAGGGGAGCTACTTGAAAAAGGGTTTATCAGACGTAGCATATCTGAGTGGGGTGCTCCAGTACTATTCACAACTAAAGCGGATGGTTTGCTTCGTTTGAGTGTTGACTATAGAGAGTTAAATAAGCTCACCAAGAAGAATAGGCACCCGCTTCCGAGGATTAATGATTTATTTGACCAGCTTGTTGGTGCCTCGGTATTTTCTCAGTTGAACTTGGCTACGGGGTTCCATCAGCTGAGGATGGCTGAGGACAGCATAGATAAGACTGCTTTCAGAACTCCAGATGGTTTCTTTAAACGGCTAGTTATGCCTTTTGGGTTGACAAATGCACCCGCCTATTTTGTTGACTTGATGAGTAGGGTGTTTCGTGAGTTCCTAAACAAATTCGTCATAGTCTTTGTTGATGATATTTTGGTCTTTTCCAGGAGTGAAGAAGAGCATGCGCAGCATTTGGGAGAAGTTCTGAAAACTCTCCATGACCATCAGCTAAAAACAAAGGTCTCCAAATGCCATTTCTAGAGAAAAGAGGTGAGATTCTTGGGGCATGTAGTGTCCAAAGAAGGGATAGTTGTAGATCCCGCGAAGGTGGTTGCAGTACAAAATTGGCAGATTCCTAAAAATGCAACTGAGGTGAGAAGCTTTCTTAGGTTGGCAGGTTATTACAGGAAGTTCATTAAGGACTTCGCAAGGATATCAGCCCCTCTCACTAGGCTGACAAAGAAGAATTTGACATTTTCATGGGACATGGACTGTGACTTTGCTTTTCAACAACTAAAAAGGGCTCCGACAACAGCCCCAGTCTTGACCTTGCCCGATGGGAGTAAAGTGTTTACTATTTACACTGATGCGTGCAGTACAGGGCTTGGTGCGGTTCTGATGCAAGAAGGAAAAGTAATATGTTATGGGGGTAGACAGTTGAGAGTTCATGGGAAGAACTACCCCACGCATGATCTAGAGCTAGCGGCCATAGTATTCGCGTTAAAGACGTGGCGTCATTACTTACTTGGAGAGAAGTTTGAGTTATACACCGATCATAAATCTCTCAAGTATCTATTCTCCCAGAAGGATCTAAACTTAAGGCAACAACGATGGATGGATTTCTTAGCCTCATATGATTTTGAGATTTCTTATACCCCCGACAAGGGTAATGTGGTGGAAGATGCACCAAGTAGGCAGAGGGTAGCCTTGAGTCCTCTGTTTGTGGAAAGAAAGAACTTGGAGTTCATATCAGCTTTCGATTTTGGAACCTCCATCGAGATTTTGCCTCATTTGTTTGCGTCCTTGGAGATATGACCGACTCATACGGACCAGATAGAAGCTTCACAATAAGTTGACCCACAGATTCTAGACATCATGGATAAAACTCAGAAGAGGGGAGACTTCTAGTCACCTCAGCAGATATGCCATAGATGAAATGGGGTGGCTGCGACGAGATGGAAGGCTTTGTGTTCCTCAAACTGGAAGCTTGATAAAGGTAGTCCTAGAAGAAGCCCACCATTCTAAGATGACCATTCATTCAGCGGTGATAAGATGTATAAGGACATGAAGAGGGTTTTCTTTCCGGCTGGGATGAAGAAAGATGTGGCCGAATTTGTTTCTCGGTGTTGGGTTTGCCAGCAAGTCAAAGCTGAGAAAAAGAAGCCCGGTGGATTACTTCATCTGTTGGAGGTTCCGCAGTGGAAATAGGAGAGCATCTCTATGGATTTCATAGATGGGTTGCTTAGATCGAAGAAAGGTAATAACAGTATTTGGGTTATAGTGGACAGACTCACCAGGAGTGCTCACTTTATTCCAGTTAAAAGTAAAAGGACGGCACCATGGTTGGAGGCAATTTATGTTCGTGAGATAGTTCGTCTCCACGGAGTTCCTTCCAGCATCGTTAGCGATTGTGACCCCATCTTTACTAGCGAATTTTGGAGGATCTTGCAAGAAGCATTGGGTACACAGTTGTGTTTGAGCACCGCTTATCATCCTCAAACTGATGGGCAGATGGAGAGGGCGAACAGAATTCTAGAAGACCTTTTAAGGCTGTGTATCCTCGACTTCGGAGGGACTTGGGAAGAGCATCTTCCTTTAGTAGAGTTTGCCTATAATAATTGTTATTAGGCTAGTATTGGTATGGCACCCTTCGAAGCATTGTACGGACGACCCTGTAGATCGCCAACTTGTTTGGTGGGAATCTACAAAAATATTATTGCTTGGGCCAGATATGGTTAGGGAAACGTCCGAAAAGATTGACCTTATTCGACGATGGATGAAGACAGCTCAAGATAGGCATAAGTCCTATGCAGACGAGAGAAGGACTGACATCGAATTCAAAGTAAGAGACCTAGTTTTTATCAAAGTATCACCTCTGAGGAATGTGGTTCGCTTCGGATCAGTAGGGAAGTTGGCACCTAGGTTTGTGGGACCATTTCCCATAACCGAGAGGATTGGCTAAACGACCTACAAAGTGAAGCTCCCAGAAAATTAATCCGGTGTTCATGACATTTTCCATGTCTCTCATCTACGGAAATGCCTACATGACACCACTGAAGTTGTTGAGCCGAGAATGTTGGAAGAAGTTGATGTGGAATGGGAGGCGACAGTCAGACGAGTCCCCACCCGTGTTCTTGGGTCAGAGATTAAGAAGTTGTGCAATAAGGAAATCAAGTTGCTAAAGGTCCAATGGGGAGATAACCCAAAAGATGCGACTTAGGAACCTGAAGATAAGATTCGTGCTTCATACCCTTTTCTTTTCGAGGGTATGTTCTTAACTCCTTTTTCCTAAATCTTATCATTACATGTTTTTGTCAATAGAGTATGTCTTATCCATGGTATTTTCAACCTTTAGATGAGAATCTTATGGATGTAAACATGTGGTTGAAATATGTTATGTTTGATGGATACAAATGTTAGCAATGGTTGCCTATGGATGCATATACACACACATTAGGCATTAAGATCGGCTCAATCACGCTCATACTGCATATAAATGTGTGTGCAATTTTCTTTTCTTTTATGGATAAAATTAGATGAACTGGCACATGGATGTCGCATTTGGACGAATGGGTGCGCACACATATAGAACGTATATGATATAATAGGTTTATTTGCATATATATTGGATTCATGGCACTAACATACATCGCATTAAGGAGGTCAAACGAATCAGTAGACCGCCTGATCTTTTGCATTATATTTGGGACATATATACACACGGTTGCATACATTCATATAAGCATTAGAAAACTTCAAGGACAATGGATGCTTGTGGATGATGGATGATGGATGGTAGGATACATTCTTGTCAACTTGAAGATTTCGGGGGTGAAATCCTTTAAGGAGGGTAGAATGTAACACCCCATAATTTTAAGTATAAAAATGAAAAATTAATGAATACTTAATTTTTAGAAGAAGAATTAAATGAAATGGGTTACGCCATTGCGTTGGTCTTGGAATTCTGCTTGAGATAGAGTCCGAGTTTGTGTTAAAATGAATGCCATATGAAGGAGTTATGGACGATGGAAGTCAGGCAGAACAATCAGAAAACAGAACAAAATTGCACTGGCGCACCTGGGAAGTGCGCCCAGGACAAGCCAGATCTGCAAAATTCTGGAGAGTTATATGAAGACATGTCTTTCCGGGATTGGCCGGATGACATGTTTTCTGGTCTGGATGGTTCAGATGGTTCCTAATCTAATCTACAGGTCCTAATTCACCTAGCACATCTATAAATATACACCTAAACCTAACACTAATTTCATTATGTTCGTCCATGGAGCCTCCATGCTGCTCTAATCTAAATTAAAACAAGATTTTTTTCTCCATCAAGTCAAATTAGAAGATCAAATTCTACAACAACGGTTTAGCTAATCAAATTCAGAATTCAAATCTATTCTTTCTCAATTCTCTAAACCTAATGTTGTGAGTTTCTTGATTACTTTTAGGTTTAGATAAGTAAAAGTATGCTTTGATAGACAATGAATTGGATATGTTGTAAACTATGATTCTGTGTTGATATGAAACTTTATCCTATGTTATGACAAGATCTAATTTCCTAGATCTAATATAATTGTGGTGATTCGATTATGATGTTTATATGGATCTTGACTTGTAACCATGTTATGATGGAAGTACATATATTAATTTAGATAATTGTGACATTACTTTGATCTAGACTTTTATGCTAATCACCTTTCACTTGTCATGTTGTGATACATTGATATATGTTGTAAACTTGACATGTGAATCTACCTTTTGATCTAAACATGTTGCCATGACTATGCTAGATCTAAGTAATTGGACACCTAATATTAGATTTAGATCTCATTATGTTTGCATAAACATTATAATTATTGACACTAGATATTAATTATGCCCATTTAGTTATGATGTTAATCACATGTCCATTCACTTTGTTACTATGCCAGTTTATGATCATGTTTATGTCATGACATGTTGAAACTATCACCCTCGTCATATTCCCTTTTAATTATTATAGCTAGGCTACTTTATAGCCTAGATGCCGCCAAAATACGTATGAATACGTTAGAGAGAAAACAGGGAAAAAGGGAATTAAAATTGGCATGATTTATGTAATGTTTAATAGGAAATGGGACATGTAAATCAAATGGGGAAAACATAGAAATAGTTACCTATAATGACAGGTAGATTTGGAATGTTTAGTAATTTACAATTAGGAATCATAAATTGTACTTATGATACGAGGTTAGGTTACATTAGTGGCGGAAGTCTACCCGGACCTGACCAGCATATCAAGCAACCACTAATGTTGAACCTAATGTGGGAGGTCTAAGTACACAAATACGAATCGGGTTAAGACACGAGGTTAGGCCCAACTGTGGAATAAGACTACCCAGACCCGACCGGCATATCCAGCATCCACATGTTGTAGACCTAATGTGGGAGGTCTAGCCCATTATAACCATAATTGGACATGGTAAAAAAAATGGACTACTTAACCTAATTTAATATAACTATGGACTTAGGTTAGGGTTAAGAAAAACTGGATGGGTAGTGGGGGGTTAAGTTAGTTAGAGGGGATGGGTAATGTATATATATATAAATATATATATATATATATATATATATGTAGGCCCGCATACTTAACACAATAAGGTTATGTAATTAAAGACACCTAAGTGGTATACACAACCGGTAGATGATGTAAGAAAGTTATGTAATTAAAGACACCCTTTAGGGTAAGCATAACTAGTATAGGGCTATGTAATTAAAGACACCTAAGGGTATACATAATCAGTAGAAAAACCTAGTGGGGATACAAGACAAGGGGGAGAGCTTGTATCATATTGAGAGGGACCCATTTCATTCAGCAACCCGAAGTGGTATAAAGTAAAGACCTCCGTACTAGTCAGAGAAGGGGCAGGCTTACTGATTGATTGTAAGAGATCCAAACGAGGTGGATGGTGTGGGCGGCGTAAACCGACCGGGGACATGTGCGTGCATGGGCCGGGAAGCGGGGTTAAGACGACTGTGACACCAGTAAATATAGTTGTGCGCACTATGGGTTGCCACTTTAGGAAGTGATACCTCCTACTGTGGGGATAGCACAGGATATCTACAAGGTAGGGAGCCGATCGATTAGGGTAGTAGTTAGGGTATACTTGGACGTATGACCTAAGCCTGCCAGCTTATAGTGTAAGGGATCATTTCATTTTAGTTATACTAGTAATAATGCAGAGTTATCATTAGTAAGACACATATGCCTTATCTTTCTTACCTTGTCACACCTGCCATTTATGGAGTGATTTCTCTAGTATCCACTTTATATGCCTATCATGTTGCTTTTAATTATCTATTGGCTAAAAGTAACTAGACTCACCAGAATTTATGTCTGACCCTGTTTTTTATCCTTCTTTCTTCCGTCCCCCCCCCCCCCCCCTCCCCAGGTTTTCAAGGATAAAATAATCAGACTTAATCATGAATCATATATCATCTTTCTAGGAGCAACTTCTGAAGTATGGCTCAAGTTCTTGGCTCTACTATGGCTTAACTCTTTTTATTGGGAAAATGATGCTTCTTATTTACTTATGTACTCTGATGGTTCAAGACAAAAGTATTTTATTGTATTGGTTTTTGTGACTTATGAAATTGTGGACCACAGAGTTATGACCTATGTTTGAAATAAAAGTTTAAATTTTCTGCTAATGCCTTATTTATCTCTGTCTTGTAATTATTCTTTGTCTGTTTACCTATAGCACTTCACGAAACTTAATGCATTCCCTTAGTGAGTGACATTAACGGACATGGGGTGTTTCACCTTTGCACACATCCCGCTGCAGGGTTCAGCTCATGAAGTTAACTCGTTGGTTCCCGTCTAGATTCTGAGTTCTACTTCCTATTTGGACTACCTTTGCATCTCGGGTTTTGGTCATCTTCTTCCTGATCGTGATCTCCATTCGGTTCGGGTGTGCTTAGTGCTCCAGATATCATTGGTTCGGATTGGTGCACTCTCGGTTCGGTTCGTGACTACCAAGCGGGTTCGGGCCGTGACCTCTTCCAAGCACCGGGTCGGTTTGTGAGTTCCTCTCCAGATCGGGTTGGATCACACTCCTCTACCGGGTCAGGGTTCTCCATTGGCTCGTGGGTTGAGCTTTCATCGGTTTGGGTTCGAGCTCCGGGTCAGTCGTGGTCTTCGGTTCGGGCTCGTGGATGACGCACTGGCTCGTGGTGCAGCAATTCGGAGAAGCGGTTCGTGGGAAGGGGGTGCTTCATGAATGGGTCGGTTTGTGCCTCCTTCCTCCGATCCGATATGGTTTGGGCCAATTTCCTGCAACTTTTCCAGTGAGCTTTTTACGCCATACGATGGCGTTTTCGACCATTATAACCTAGCAATTCAATCATATAGCATTCCAAACAGTAATAGTAACATGTATAATCAACCATAAACATCAAAACAACAATATGACATGTTTATATGGATCAAACATATCCAAAACCCATGTTTCCCCCTTAATAGTGTTTATTCATAACTAATGATAGAAATAGCAAAACATATCCAAATTAACCCAAATTTCTATCAAAGCCCTAAAATAACATTTAAGAATTTTTACATATTTTTTCATAATTTTGACATGCATAATTTCGCTAATTAACACTAATCACCCCTAATTAGCCGTAATTAGTGAAAAATGATGCAAATCACTCACCTTAGCCACAAACGAATTATATATCTGAACTTTTCTACTGTTTTGGGTCGAATTCCTATGCAACACAGCAGCTCCAACTCTGATTTGATGTTAATCTTCCTTGATTTGACGTAGATTTGGCTAATAAGTGATTAGAAAGTAATTTGGGAGTGATTTAGAAGGTGGAGGCCATTGCTAGGTTTAGAGAAATGTTTTATGTGGCTGAGAAAATGAAATGAGATCGTTTCCTAATTGATTTCAGCCTCCCCATAACCCTAATCCCGAAATGGGTTATGGACCCATATGCTAATTACCCTAATTAGGCCCGGTTAAGATGTTTTTCACCTTCCAAACCTTATTTCAGTCATATCTCCCAAACGATAAGTCCGTTTGGTTAATGTGACCACTCTACGGAAAGGTAAGCCATCTTCCGAATCCAATGGAAGTGGTTTCAGGACAAAACTCCTTACCAATCAAAAGTTACAGGCAAAACATGATTCGCTTGGGGCAAAATGGTCATTAAAATAATCGGCAAAAATCATGAACATGGGAAATGACCCCAATAGTCGTTTCCCAAAGTTACATGACCATACAGCTTCGTATATGAATGAAATAAATATTCTACAATCCTACGATCAGAATGCGGGTCGTTACACTCTTCCCCCTTAAGAAATTTCACCCCCGAAATTCCTTAATCAAACATATAATGGTATCCTGCATGCTTATCAGCCATACACAAACAATCAAACACACATCATAACACAACAAGTCTATCCTAACATGCGGTTTACTAACAAGAGAATAACCATCGCTATTAGAATCTTACTAGGTAAAGAGTTCTGCATGCAATTTCCATATGCTCTCCTCTGTTTCCCATGTACAGTCATTCTCGTTCTCTCCCCACTGAACCTTAACCAGTTTCACCGCCTTCCTTCGAAGTTGCTTCATACCATACTCGACAATACGGATCGGCTTGCGGTTCCCAACCGCCTCGGGTTCTACTTCGATGTCATCCAACTGGTCCGGTGAAATAGTCATATCGGGGTCATGCATGAATTTCCTTAACTGGGAAACATGCAATACGTCGTGAACTCCCGCCATCTTGTCAGGCAACTCAACTTTATATGCCAAATTCCCAACTTGCTCGAGAACTAGTAATGGACCAACAAATCTTGGTGTTGACTTACCTTTCCTACCAAATTGAATCACGCTCTTTAACGGAGAAATCTTGATAAACACCAAGTCGCCAATGGAGAATTTTAAATCTCTTTGCCTCTTATCAGCATAACTCTTCTGCCTCTCTTGGGTAGCCTTCATTCGCTATTGGATAACCTTGATATTATCAGATGTTTCTCTTATCACATCCGGTCCAAGCATAAATTTCTCACCGGTTTCTAACCAATATGATGGTGAGTTGCACGGTCTTCCGTATCAAGCTTCAAATGGAGCCATACCAATACTGGATTGATAATTATTATTATATGCGAACTCCACTAGATGCAAATGATCACACATGACCCTTCAAAATCTAATATGCAAGCTCTTAGGAGATCTTCTAATATTCGATTCACCCTCTCTATTTGACCATCGGTTTGAGGATGGTACGCGGTACTGAGATGTAATTCTGACCCTAAAGCCTCTTGTAGGCTCTTCCAAAATTCACTAGTAAAAAATGGATCTCGGTCATTCACAATGCCTTTGGGTACTCCATGAAATCTCCCTACCCACTTCATATATAGTTCTGCTAACTTAGTTGTTGTTCTATTTGACTTGACGGGTATAAACCTTGCACTCTTGGTAATCGGTCCACAATCACCCAAATACTATCACGGCCTGATCCACTTCATATATAGTTCTGCTAACTTAGCTGTTGTTCTATTCAACTTGACGGGTATAAACCTTGCACTCTTGGTAATCGGTCCACAATCACCCAAATACTATCACGGCCTGATACTATCACTGATCTAGTCCTTGGTAACCCATCAATGAAATTCATTGAGAATTGTTCCCATTTCCATTTTGGGATTTCCAATGGTTGCAGCAAACCACTAGGCTTATTTTGGTTAGCTTTAACTAGCTGGCAATTCATGCATTTTGATATAAACTTACCAACGTCTCTTTTCATCCCTTCCCCATAGTAGGTCTGCTTCATGTCTCGATACATTTTGTTACCACCGGGATGTATTGTCAGCTTTGAGTGATGACATTCTCTAAGCACTTCATCTCTCAATCCATTGACATTGGGTACAACTAGTCTCCCATTCTTTCTAAGCCATCCTTCACAATCATCCCCATACTTGTTCATTTCCTCACTGTTGATACCCGTCTCTAACTTAGGGATGATTTCCAATAGATTAGGATCGTCCCTCGGACTGGAACCAATCTGCTCAATCAAAGTGGGTCTGATTGTCAAACTTGCTAAAATCTCTGGATCCAATTCGCACTTTGGTCCGAAATCATACCCTGCGGTATACTCCAGTTGCTTCCATTCCAGAAACATAGCCCCTAAAATGGCATGTCTCCTACTCAATGCATCAGTTGTTGCATTGTCCTTTTCCTGGTGAATATGTGATATCGAAATCATAGGAAGCCAAGAATTCTAACCATCTCTCCTGACGAAGATTTAGATCCTTCTGAGAGAAAAGATACTGTAATGATTTATGATCAGTAAACAACTCAAATTTTTCTCCTAAGAGATAATGTCTCCACATCTTCAACGCGAACACGATCGCTACCAATTCCAAATCATGGGTAGGATATATTTTCTCATGCGGCTTCAACTGTCGACTAGCATAAGCTACAACCCTACCTCTTTGCATTGATACATCACCTAGTCTGGTACCACAAGCATCTATGTATACCATCATCTCTTCATTCCCTTTAGGAATAACTAACACTGGTGCACACGTCAACTTTTATTTTAAACTCTTAAATGCATTTTCACAATTTCTGTCCCAGACGAAAGCTTGATTCTTCTTGATTAACTGAGTTAACGTTGCCGCTATCTTGGAGAAGTCTTAGATAAACTTACGATAATATCCAGCTAATACCAAGAAACTTCTCACGTCTATTGCATTCTTGGCGTAGACCAATGTTGTACCGTAGCCACCTTCATAGGATCTATGGCAATACCATTCTCTGAAACAACATGGCCCAAGAATCTCACTTCCCTCCTCCAGAAGTGGCACTTAGAAAATTTCGCTTTCAATTGGTGTTTTCTCAACACCTCCATTACGATCCTCAAATGTTCCTTGTGTTCTTCCTTTGCCCTCAAGTAAACCAAGATATCGTCTACCAACACAAGAACAAACTTATTCGATTGATCCCTGAATACCCCATTCATAAGATCCACAAAATATGCTGGTGCATTGGTCAAGCCGAATTGCATGACCAACCACTCATAGATTCCAGACGGCGTCCGAAATGTCGTTTTAGGAATACTCTCAGCTGCTACTCGGAGCTGATGAAATCCTATCGCGGGGTCCAACTGGGAGAACACTCTTGCTCCTTCCAATTGATCAAACAAATCATCTATCCGTGGATGAGGATACTTATTCTTCCTAGTCACTTTATTCTACTCGCGATAGTCCACACATAAACGAAGGGAATCATCTTCCTTAGTGGAAAATACAACCAGTGATCCCCACTTGGAAACACTTCTTTTGATAAATTCCTTCATCAAAAGATCGCTTACTTGCATCCCGAGCTCTCGCTACTCCCTTAGTGCCATACGACAAAGTGGCATCACTATAGGTCTGACATCTTTCACTAAATAAATACGGAACTCAATCTCTTGGTGTGGTGGAAGTCCGGTCACTTCCCCGAAGATGTCCGGATACTGGCCAGCAATGGGAACCCCTGATAACTTGTCCTGCCGAATGTCGATGGAATTTAGAAAACTAGCCATCACCTCATCACTAGGTAGGCCACCAAACACTACCCTCCGCCCATCATCTGCCTTAATAGTCACCGAAAACCCCTCAAAGTCTACCACCACCCCGTACCATTGGAGCCAATTGACTCCCAAAATAATGCCATACCCAGTAAAGCCCAAAACAAAGCAATCACAAGCAAACATACATCCATGGCTTGATAAGACCAAATTTCGACAAATCATGCTAAGGCTAGTCGAACCACCAATCGGGTTCATCACCACTAAAGGTCTATCGACTATCTCGGGTTCCAGTCCTAACCTATCTACCAGGTCACTAGATATGAAGGAATGGGAAGCCCCAGTACAAACAATACTCGAACAAGAACATCATAAATAGAAAGCATACCTTGAATGACAACATTCTTTCCTTTCTCCACCGCAGTTGGGGAATTCGACAAAGAAGGAACAGCATTAATAGCATATGCTTTCACAGTCTGTTTCTCTTTAGGTGGTTGTAGACATTTCTCCTTGGGATGTCCCACTTGGCCACAGTTAAAGCACTTCCTGTTCGCTGGCTTTGCTCGACAATCTTTAGCATAGTGGCCCTTCTTGCCACAGCTAAAGCACTCAACATCTTTCCTGTCTTTCTTTTTCTGACCATCCTTGATCTAATTCTGCTTCTTTTATTTTGAGAATTGTTCTTGCCTCCACCGCTTGCCTGCAGCTTTGGCCCCTCTGCAGATGCAACAGCGACTTCAGTCATGGGCTTAGGATAAAGGCTCTCTGATCTCAATGCTTTCCCAATAATCGATTCAAAAGTCTCATCAATATGGTTTATAAGCCTCTCCCCCAAGTACTGATCTAACCCTGTTACGAACTTCTCATTCTTCTTCTCGGGAGTGTCAATAAGAGATAATCCATACTTCGATAATGTATCCAACTCAGCAATATATTCCGAGACTGCCCTACCATTCTGTTCAAGCTCCAAGAACTTCCTAAACAACTCTGACTTCTGGGCAGCTGGGATAAACATATCACTGAATCGGGTTTTAAACTGATTCCAAGTAACTTGATCCTCAGGGGTAGCTGCCTAAATAGTGTTCCACCAATTTATAGCTCGTCCTTGAAGCTGGCGGGATGCTAGCTTTCTCTTCATTGCGTCTTCGATTCCCAGAACCTTGAAGATACGCTCACAACTATCAAGGAAATCATGAACTTCTGTAGCCGATTCCATTCCGTGGAACGGCTTCCCATAGGGACTAGTGTAGTCCTTACAGAGCTTGGTGATATCGACCTTAGGCGCCTGCACCGCCGCACCACCACCATTTGTAGCATTAGGAGCTGCTCTGTGAACATCCTTAAGCATCTCTCTCATGAAGTCAGTGAACATTGTCCCTATATCAGGAGCATTCCTGTTATTATCTCCTGAACCAGTATTCCTCGTATATCGGCTCATCATTCAATCTGTAAAGAGAAAACGATTAACCATCTCTTCAATGGTGCCAGTGCAGTGCGACTTCATCCTTAGAAACATTAATAGTACATATATAACTTTAGAAAGTCAAAATATCACAAATACGTGCTCTCATATATGTATACTATCTCTCCCTGGTGTCTTTCCCTAGGTTAACTACACAACCTAGATCTCTGATACCAAATGTGATGGCTCGCCCTGCACCAGCCGACATTTCCAAAGAAATGCGCTGTACCGACGTCCAACCAGTACGGGACGGTTGTCAAAAGAAAGGAAAAGGAAAGAAATTTGAACGGTGAACCAACAAAGAACCTATAGTATATCTCATAGCGCCTGAAACAAAATATAATAATAACATATCTTGACATAAAACAGGCGAGATAGTGCATAAGCTGAAAACTAAGCCATCATAGTAGCGGAGAATTCAAATAACAGCTTATGCTCCAAACCATCGTTATTACAACTATCTCTAAAGCTGAATAGGCATGTACACTACTAATGCTGAAAGTAGTGACCAACAACAACACAAGGAGAATATATAGGGATAAAACATGTAAGCCTTCTGCTCATCTCCGGACCGCTACTCGTGCATAACCAGCTAACATGTCTCTAGTTTTCTCGTATAAGAGCACCAGAGTAATAAGAAGAGACATAAAACTTTGGGTCAGACAAAAGTCTGGCATGAGCGATAAGCAGCAAAACAGAACAAGAACAGGTATACATAACCATACCCGAACTGGACCTGCAACCAAAGTGTTAGCACAACAGGAAGTACAATACTTTTAGGTGACATTAACATATTATGTGAAAATAATGGGAAGGGGGTGTGCATGTCATGGTGATAGCAAACATCAAACATAGCAATCATCCTCACATCTCTCACTCAGTGCGTAAAGCATAAGATATCTACCACTTTGGTCACCCAATTATTTGCTACAATCACTCTGCCCCATGGAGTCACGATGACTCCACTGCACTGATCCATAGCCACAAATCCTTTGCTATGTCCACTCTGCCCCATGGAGTCATGACAACTCCACTGCACTGGCTCATAGCCTTGCTACGATCACTTTGCCCCCATGGAGCCATAACAACTCCACTACACTGATCCATAGCCAATATTCGTCTCTCAGTCTTGAGTCAAAGTTATAGACATCGATAACCGCTTTGCATACGTCCCGCGGCAGAGTCCAACTCATGAAGTTAACCCGTTGGTTCCCATCTAGATCCTGAGTTCTACTTCATATTTGGATTACCTTTGCATCTCGGGTTTTGGTCATCATCTTCCTGGTCGTGATCTCCATTCGGTTCGGGTGTGCTTAGTGCTCTAGACATCTTCGGTTTCGAATTGGTGCACTCTCGGTTCGGTTCGTGACTATCAAGCTGGTTTGGGTCGTGATCTCTTCCAAGCACCCGGTTGGTTCGTGAGTTCCTTTCCAGATCGGGTCGGATCGCACTCCTCCACCATGTCGGGGTTCTCCATTGGTTCGTGGGTTAAGCCTTCATTGGTTCGAGTTGAGCTCCGGGTCGGTCGTGGTCTTCGATTCGGGCTCGTGGATAATGCACTGGCTCGTGGTGCAGTAGTTCGTAGAAGCGGTTCATGGGAAGGGGGTGCTTCACGAGTGGGTCAGTTCGTGCCTCCTTCCTCCGATCCGATCTGGCTCGGGCCAATTTCCTGCAACTTTTCCAGCGAGCTGTTTACGCCATACGACGTCGTTTTCGACCATTCTAACCTAACTACTCAATCACAAAGCATTCCAAATAGTAATAGCAACATGTATAATCAACCATAAACACCAAAACAACAATATGACATGTTTATATGGATCAAACATACCCAAAACTAATGTTTTCCCCTTAATCGTGTATAATCATAACTAATGATAGAATTTGCAAAACATACCCAAATTAACCCAAATTTCTACCAGATCCCTAAAATAATATTTAAGAATTTATACAAAATTTTCTAGAATTTTAACATGCATAATTTTGCTAATTAACACTGATCACCCCTAATTAGTTGTAATTAGTGAAAAACAATGCAAATCACTCACCTTAGCCACAAATGAATTTTAGATCCGAACTTTTCTACTGTTTTGGGTCGAATTCCTATGCAACACAGCAGCTCCAACTCTGGTTTGATGTTAATCTTCCTTGATTTGATGTTGTAACACCTCACCTTCATTAAGGTCACTCACAAAGGGAATGCCTTAACTTTGGTGGAGCGTTTTAGTAGATAGAACAGAAATTTACAAGACAGATAAACAATATTTGAGAAATTATAACTTTATTACAGCAGAAAACAGAAATCAGTTTGGTTACATCTTTCCCAAAAACTCAAGTACATAAATATCAGCCTTGTTCGGAAATTCATCAGAGTACAAAACTTTAAAATCATAATCCCCACATAAGCTGCCATAAGGAGCCAAGCCATACTTTAAGCACTTTAAGTACTTCAAGCAGAAGAAATCCGGATCAAGCTAAAATATTCCTTCCTTGGAAAACCTGGGGGGAACGGAAGAAAAAGGGGCGAAAACAAGCAAGGTTAGACATAAAGTCTGGCAAGTCCAGTGACTTTCAGCATATGAACAGATAATAATAATCATGACATGCAAATAAAACTGGATGAGAGATAACAGTAACAGGAGCAACAGATGTACTTAGGTTAAATAGAAGGAATAGAATAATATTACTTTTCATTTCTCTGCACTAATACTAGTATAACAGGATTAGATGTCACCCTAATGTCCAAACTGAAGCAGAAACAGGAACAAAATAATTTCCCTAGAAACAGAAAGCTAATAATGGGCCTTTACCACCCGAACAGAAACAGACAGAAGCAGAATGCTGATAATGGGACTTTACCACCCGAAAAGAAACAGACAGAAACAGAATGTTAATAATGGGCCTTTACCACCCGAACAGAAACAGACAGAAACAAAAACAGATTAATCCCTATGGAAACAGAATTTAGAATTAGGTGTACACTAGTAAATGGGTCTTTACCACCCGAATAGACGGTACCACGTAGACAGGTGTTGCCACCCAACAGAAACAGACGGTACCAACAGAAACGGACAGAACTAAGTGTACCCTAAAACCCTACCCCAAGCGATCGGCTCCCTAATACATAAATACCCTGTGTCGGCTCCACGATAGGGTGTATCACTCCCTAAAGTGACAACCAATTGGCACAGGCCTATTTAAAGATGTCACGGCGTCTTACATCCTCAGAGGCAGACCGGGATCCATGCACACACATGACCCGGTTGGAACGCACCATCGACACCCCTCGCCATTATCAGAATGAACCACTTATAATTAGTTCAGTAAGCGTGCCCGGACCCTACCTACTGTTGGGTCAAAGTTTGATACCAGAAAGGGTTACTGACTAATATGGGTCCCAAACAACAGATGACACAAGTAATTTCCCTCCTAACCTTGTGTCCCCAGACTAACAGATTTCAGATTAACTTATTTACAAGTTCAGACATACAGAGTTCAGATCAGACAAGTTTTCAGACCAATAGATCAGATATACGGATTTAACAGACTTACAGATTAACCGGTTACAGATTAACAGACTTACAGATTAACCGGTTACAGATTAACAGACTTACAGATTGTCTAACTTTGTATTGGGCCTACAGATTCATGAAAGGGGTTTATTAATTTCATCAGTCTAGTTGGTTTAACCCTATCCACTCAACACGTTTTAGACATCATATTTATCCAGATTTTCATTAATTTAATATTAATGCCCAGACCTCTCACATTAGACTGACCGTTTGCGGCTACTGGTTAGGCCGGATGGTTCCGGGCAGGTTTCTGCCACAAACTGAGTCTAACCTCGGGTTTCAAGCACGTTATGGCTAACTTCTCACATTAGAACCTATTGTTTGCGGCCACTAGATGTGCCGGGCGGTTCCATGAAGAATTACGCCGCAAACTCATTCTAACCTCGAGTTAGTCATGTTTATCTTTGCGGCCAATTAATTAGTAATTTCCCATTTATGCCCACGCCTAATATACATGTCAATTATTCATAACTATAGCCAATTCAGATTATGTCAATAACAGACTAAATATATCTACTCAACAGATATAACAGATAACAGATTTCATAGATTAGGCAACTTAACGGATTTAGCAGATTAAGCAATTTAGCAGATTTTATATATAACAGATTATGCATTTTCAGCAGACTTAGCAGATGACAGATTTAGCAGATGAACAGATCTAGCAGATTAGGCAATACAGCAGAACTAGCAAATTAGGCAATATAACAGAACTAGCAGATTAGGCAATATAACAGATTTAATCATTCCTTAAAGTTTCATCAACATATCTTGCCTAATTGTAAATTTGGCCTAAGTTTGCATGCCTAAATAGCTGTCATGATTCCCAATATGATCATATACCCCGCGTTTGCATTGAATTTACATGGCACAGATTATGGTCATAATTTACCATATAACACATGTCCCAAATTTAGTTAAACTTGCCTAGTACAAAATATTCACATATAAATTATACCAAATATAGCCATCGATTTCAATGCACGTCATATATTCAAAAATCTCCCACTTAGGTGTTATTCACATTTAATAGTTATCAAATCTTAATATAAACCTTCACACCTAAGTCGTATTCTCTTTTTATCCCAAATCATGAATTGTTATATAAACAATATGCCTAACAATCTAGAACTTTAAATTATAACAGATCTTAATTCAAAATATGCGTTATGTCAAAATATCAAGTCATATGTTAACATACAATGATTCCTCTTCTTCCAATTCACTGAATATGCATAGATCTAAATCTAGTTTACAACCTATGTCCTTTTTCTTAAATCAGTCACAGATTAGTCATATCCCATTTATGCCATCATTCATTATTTGTCCCAAAGTTTAACGTTCGTGCGTTAATCTCTTACGAGATTTGGCGCAGGCTCGTGGTAGCTTGGCTATAGAACAGAAAGAAGAAAGAGATGTAGAATAAAATAGATCAGAACAGAACAAAACAGACATAACCTCAAATTCAGATTTACAGTTCATGTCACAATCATAATTAACGTTTATAGAGGAAAATAACTGTACTTGCCTTGATTGGATTAAAGAAGAAGAAGAATTGCAGTTGTTCTCTTTTAATTTTAATCAGTTTGGAAGAAGATGCTTTAGTCCTATTGCCAGTTCATATTTCAGTAGTGTAGCGACGCCATTTTTATTTTAATTAGAACAGAGGCAGAGCATAGGTAGAATGAAATGGTGTGGAGAGAAAGTGAGGTCTGGGGGTGTTTAAATAGGATTAGGCGAATGAATCTAGACAGAAAACGAGTCTAAATACATCAGAATGCATTAGGTTCAGAAAGTGGGTTTCGGGAGGCAGGTCGACCCCCGGGTCGACACTATGGTCGACCTGGTCTGGGGGAGGTCGACTACCCAGTCGACCTGGTCAGGGGTAGGTCGACCACCCAGTCGACCTGGGTCCTGGGCGGGAAATTTCCCGCCCAGCCCGCTTCTGGGTTTGAATTCGAATTTTCGAGCTGTTTTCGATTCTGAAATTTTCCGAAACTTCGGAGGGCCATATCTCCCTCATACGGACTCCGTTTCTCGAAAACTCGGACTCGTTTCCAAGCAGAATTTCGAGACGAACACAATGGCGCAACCCGTTTCCCTTGATTCTTATTTTATAATTTAATTATTCTCTGATTTGTTACTTATATGATTACAGAAAATACAGGGTGTTACATTCTCCCCTCCTTAAAGCATTTCATCCCCGAAATCTTCAAGTTGAGAATAATGTGTTCTACCATCCAGTCATCCATCTACTAAACCATCATCCACCAGCATCCATTGTCCTTAGAAAACTTCTAATGTTGCATGAACATATGCAAAAGTGTGTGTATATGTTCCTTATCTAATGCAAAGATCAGACGGTCCACTGATTCAGTTGACCTCCTTAATGCGAATTATGCCAGTGTCATAAGTCCAACATGTATGCAATTTTCCTATTTGATACATATCATTCTTATATGAGTGACAACCATTCATTCATATGCAACATCCATGTGATGAGTCAATCGTTTTGCATCCACAGAAATTGAAAATGCTCACACATCCATATGCAGTATGAGAGTGTTTTCGAGCCGATCTAGTGCCTAGTGTGTGTATGCATCCACGAGCAACAACTAGCAACCACTTGCATCCACTTGCAACCATCAAACATAACATGTCTCAAACACATGTTTACATCCATAGGATTCCTATCTATAGGTCGAAGACTCGATCGATAGGATACAGTCGAATGATGGAAGCGAGTACAGATAAAACAGAAACTTGGTTTCCATTAGACCTTGGTTGAGAGACAAATTCCCTAAGTATCCGCCCCGAAGACCGAGATCAACATCAGATTGATGCCCAGAGGATTACCCTCTTTAGACAATGTCAAAACTGGAAATCTTAACCTTTTCAGAAATATCCAGGTGCTTACAGACTACTAGTACAGATCAGATTATCGAATGATTCTTAGAAAACTAAGCATGGGAAAATCCCACTATATCCGTCAAAACCCAGAATGTATGCATTACAATCGACTTGATGCCTAACACAGATACCCCAACCTATTACCAACAGATGAGTCATAACCCTTATGGGTCTGAGTCTACAGCGGAATCAGAAACAATACTAGTATTCAAGTGCAGAGTATCGATTACAGAATCTAAATGCCAGAATCAGAAAGAGTTTTAACTCAAAAATCAGATAAGAAAATTAAACCTCCTACAGAAAGTTTTCCTATTTCTATCCTATCCACTAGCCTCGAGAGTGTTCGCCTACCTTCCAGAAGTTGGTCCTGTCCTCTGCCCTTGCCCTCGTTTCTTCAGACAGTCCCTAGTGAAATGTCCCATCTCACCACAGTTGAAGCAACTGCCCTTTCTTTTTCTGCAATCCTTGTTCAGATGAGTCGAGCTTCCACAAGTAAAGCACGTTTTCTCCTTCTTATCTTCAGACTTTTCACCCTTCTTTTGTGTTTCCTTTTTGGGCCATGCTTTCTTGTTCTGTGGTTCTTCCTTATTTGCCTCCTTCTTGTCATTGTCTTCCTCGTGCAGTAGTGCCATATCCACCAAACTCTCGTAAGTAGCTCCCATGGGTACATGGGTCATGGCTAGGCTGTGCAGTGGCTCGTTCAATCCCTTAACAAAGCGGAGGGCCTTTTTATGCTGGGTGTTGACTAAATCTAGCCCGAATCTAGCCAGTTGGTTGAACTGATTGACGTATTCCTTGACCGTCATACTTCCTTGCTTAAGAGATAAGAACTTTTCCAATTGTAGACTTCGTTCAGCTTGCGAGAGGAATTTCGTCTCAAACCTTGTTCTGAAATCCATCCATGTTTCAACCGGCCTCTCGGCGTTAGTGATTTCCCACCAGTAGGAAGCTTCGTCCTTGAGCAACCATACCGCCAATTGTACCTTCTACCTATCGTCCACCTCGAAGATAACGAACAAATCCTCAGTTTCCTTGAGCCATTTCCTTGCTTCTACGAATGATTCAGTTCCCTTGAAATCCTTTCCACCCATGGCCCTAAAATCTTTACAGATCTTTGAAAAAGCAATTGCACAAGGAGGGGGCGGAGGAGGGGGAATCGCTGCAGCTGGAGGAGGAATATCTGCTGGGCCTGCATCGTTGGCCCTAGCCTCTAAGTACCTCTTGAACCAGCCAGGTATTGGCATGCCCTCTGGAAAGTTAAGATTCCCAGACATGCTGGAATGAAAGAAAAAGATTTAAAATGGAGAACGGAAAAGATAGATACATGGCTTTTTGGGGATTATGTTTTTCAAAATAAACTTTATTTTTCGAAAATACTTCCTTTTCAAAACCTTTTTGAAATTAGTTTTCAAAACTTTTTATCAAATCTGGTAACCTTCAGCTCTGATACCAAGTGTAACACCCCACCTCTATTAAGGTCACTCACAAAGGGAATGCCTTAACTTTGGTGGAGCGTTTTAGTAGACAGAACAAAAATTTACAAGATAGATAAACAATACTTGAGAAATTATAACTTTATTACAGCGGAAAACAGAAATCAGTTTGGTTACATCTTTCCCAAAAACTCAAGTACATAAATATCAGCCTTGTTCAGAAATTCATCAGAGTACAAAACTTTAAAATCATAATCCCCACAAAAGCTGCCATAAGGAGCCAAGCCATACTTTAAGCACTCTAAGTACTTCAAGAAGAAGAAATCCGGATCAAGCTAAAGTATTCCTTCCTTGGAAAACCTTTGGTGGGGGGGGGAACGAAAGAAAAAGGGGAGAAAACAAGCAAGGTCAGACATAAAGTCTGGCAAGTCCAGTGACTTTCAGCCTATGAACAGATAATAATAATCATGGCTTGCAAATGAAACTGGATGAGAGATAACAGTAACAGGAGCAACAGATGTACTTAGGTTAAACAGAAGGAATAGAATAATATTACTTTTCATTTCTCTGCACTAATACTAGTATAACAGGATTAGGTGTCACCCTAATGTCTAAACTGAAGCAGAAACAGAATAATTTCCACAGAAACGGAAAGCTAATAATGGGCCTTTACCACCCGAACAGAAACAGACAGAAGCAGAATGCTAATAATGGGTCTTTACCACCCAAACAGAAACAGACAGAAACAGAATGTTAATAATGGGCCTTTACCACCCGAACAGAAACAGACAGAAACATAAACAGATTAATCCCTACGGAAACAGAATGTAGAATTAGGTGTACACTAGTAAATGGGCCTTTACCACCCGAACAGACGGTACCACGCAGACAGGTGTTGCTACCCAACAGAAACAGACGGTACCAACAGAAACAGACAGAACTAAGTGTACCCTAAAACCCTACCCCAAGCGATCGGCTTCCTAATACATAAATACCATGTGTCGGCTCCACGATAGGGTGTATCACTCCCTAAAGTGACAACCAATTGGCACAGGCCTATTTACAGATGTCACGGCGTCTTACATCCTCAGAGGCAGACCGAGATCCATGCACGCACATGACCCGGTTGGAACGCACCATCAACACCCCTCGCCATTATCAGAATGAACCACTTATAATTAGTTCAGTAAGCGTGCTCGGACCCTACCTAATGTTGGGTCAAATTTTGGTACCAGAAAGGGTTACTGACTAATATGGGTCCCAAACAACAGATGACACAAGTAATTTCTTTCCTAACCTTGTGTCCCCAGACTAACAGTTTTCAGATTAACTTATTTACAAGTTCAGACATACAGAGTTCAGATCAACTAGTTCACAGATCAGACAAGTTTTCAGACCAACAGATCAGATATACGAATTTAACAGACTTACAGATTAACCGGTTACAGATTAACAGACTTACAGATTAACCGGTTACAGATTAACAGACTTACAGATTGTCTAACTTTGTATTCGGCCTACAGATTCATGAAAGGGGTTTATTAATTTCATCAGTCTAGTTGGTTTAACCCTATCCACCCAACACGTTTTAGACATCATATTTATCCAGATTTTCATTAATTTAATATTAATGCCCAGACCTCTCACATTAGACTGACCGTTTGCGGCTACTGGTTAGACCGGTTGGTTCCGGGCAGGTTTCTGCCACAAACTGAGTCTAACCTCGGGTTTCAAGCACGTTATGACTAACTTCTCACATTAGAACCTATTGTTTGTGGCCACTGGATGTGCCGAGCGGTTCCGGGCAGAATTACGCCGCAAACTCATTCTAACCTCGAGTTAGTCATGTTTATCTTTGCGGCCAATTAATTAGTAATTTCCCATTTATGCCCACGCCTAATATACATGTCAATTATTAATAACTATAGCCAATTCAGATTATGTCAATAACAGACTAAATATATCTACTCAACAGATATAACAGATAACAGATTTCATAGATTAGGCGACTTAACGGATTTAGCAGATTAAGCAATTTAGCAGATTTTATATATAACAGATTAGGCATTTTCAGTAGACTTAGCAGATGACAGATTTAGCAGATGAACAGATCTAGCAGATTAGGCAATACAGCAGAACTAGCAAATTAGGCAATATAACAGAACCAGCAGATTAGGCAATATAACAGATTTAATCATTCCTTAAAGTTTCATCAACATATCTTGCCTAATTGTAAATTTGGCCTAAGTTTGCATGCCTAAATAGTTGTCATGATTCCCAATATGATCATATACCCCGCGTTTGCATTGAATTTACATGGCACAGATTATGGTCATAATTTACCATATAACACATGTCCCAAATTTAGTTAAACTTGCCTAGTACAAAATATTCACATATAAATTATACCAAATATAGCCATCGATTTCAATGCACGTCATATATTCAAAAATCTCCCATTTAGGTGTTATTCACATTTAATAGTTATCAAATCTTAATATAAACCTTCACACCTAAGTCATATTCTCTTTTTATCCCAAATCATGAATTGTTATATAAACAATATGCCCAACAATTTAGAACTTTAAATTATAACAGATCTTAATTCAAAATATGCGTTATGTCAAAGTCTCAAGTCATATGTTAACATACAATGATTCCTCTTCTTCCAATTCACAGAATATGCATAGATCTAAATCTAGTTTACAACCTATGTCCTTTTTCTTAAATCAGTCACAGATTAGCCATATCCCATTTATGCCACCATTCATTATTTGTCCCAAAGTTTAACGTTCGTGCATTAATCTCTTATGGGATTTGGCGCAAGCTCGTGGTAGCCTGGCTATAGAACAAAAAGAAGAAAGAGATGCAGAATAAAATAGATCAGAACAGAACAGACATAACCTCAAATTCAGATTTATAGTTTATGTCACAATCATAATTAACGTTTATAGCGGAAAATAACTGTACTTGCCTTGATTGGATTAAAGAAGAAGAGTTGCAGTTGTTCTCTTTTAATTTTAATCAGTTTGGAAGAAGATGCTTTGGTCCTAGTTCCAGTTCATATTTCAGCAGAGTAGCGACGCCATTTTTATTTTAAATAGAACAGAGGCAGAGCATAGGTAGAATGAAATGGTGTGGAGAGAAAGTGAGGTCTGGGAGTGTTTAAATAGGATTAGACGGACGAATCTAGACAGAAAACGAGTCTAAATACATCAGAATGTATTTGGTTCAGAAAGTGGGTTTCGGGAGGCAGGTCGACCCCCAGGTCGACACTATGGTCGACCTGGTCTGGGGGAGGTCGACTACCCAGTCGACCTAGTCAGGGGTAGGTCGACCACCCAATCGACCTCGGTCCTGGGCGGGAAATTTCCCGCCCTGCCCGCTTCTGGGTTTGAATTCGAATTTGAGTTCGAATTTTCGAGCTGTTTTCGATTCTGAAATTTTCCGAAACTTCGGAGGGCCATATCTCCCTCATACGGACTCCGTTTCTCGAAAACTTGGACTTGTTTCCAAGCAGAATTTTGAGACGAACGCAATGACGCAACCCGTTTCCCTTGATTCTAATTTTATAATTTAATTATTCTCTGATTTGTTACTTATATGATTATAGAAAATATGGGGGGTTACAGACGTAGATTTGGCTAATAAGTGATTAGAAAGTGATTTGGGAGTGATTTAGAAGGTGGAGGCCATTTCTAGGGTTAGAGGAATGTTTTAGACGGCTGAGAAAATGAAATGAGATCGTTTCCTAACTAATTTCAACCTCCCCAAAACCCTAATCCCAAAATGAGTTATGGGCCCATATGCTAATTACCCTAATTTGGCCCGGTTAGGCTGCTTTTCACCTTCCAAACCTTATTTCAGCCGTATCTCACAAATGATAAGTCTGTTTGGTTGATATGACCACTCTACGGAAAGGTAAGCCTTCATCTGAATCCAAGGGAACTGGTTTCAGGTCAAAACTCCTTACTAATCAAAAGTTATAGGAAAAATAAGATTTGCCAAGGGCAAAACAATCATTAAAAAAATTAGCAAAAATCATAAACATGGGAAATGACCCCAATAGTCATTTGCCAAAGTTACATGACCATACAGCTTCGCATGTGAATGAAATAAATGTTCTACAATCCTCCGATGCGTAGAATGCGGGTCGTTACATAAAATCCAGCTGTGGAGCAGCATATGAATCTGCAGTGATGTTAACCAATGTCATCTCAATCAAGTAATTTATCCATATGAATAATTATTAAAGTAATTCATTTATTGTTCTAAATTTGGCATTTTCGTGCCCTGTATGCCAATATTATATTTATGATTTTTCAATAAATATTATAACATAAAGTACATAAAAAATAGAACAAATTCATATGGGATGAAATTTCACCATTAATGTCATATACAACATCATAGCCTTCTTCTGAAAGGCTCTTTTTCACTAATTCAAAGTCCTTCCTATCGCGATTCAAATGCAGAACCCATTCGCTTTGACAAGTCAAAAAAGAAAAAAAAAAGATCTTTCACAAATTTTGATGGTTATCTTCTTCCAACTTTATGGTAATAAGTTGGCTTTGTTGACTTATTACTCTCTTTACTACATGCTCTACAGATGCTTCTTTTTACTGACTTGATTTATTTGCATTGTCTACAGTTGATGATTCTTTTTCGACAGCCACGGCCAGAAAACTTGGATGAAGTTTGGATCTGATCTGAAAGAGAAATGGTGGTCAGAAACTGAGGGAGAATAACTAGAAATATGGCGAGATACACACAAATTCAGTTCCTGAGGCAGCCAGGTAAGTTCTTGATTCAGAAACGTGCAAACTTTCTCATATGATGTTTGAACAAACTGATGAAATGACTGTAGGGCTCTTTCTTGATTTTCTTGAACTACTTTTCTGCTTCCTAGATTCTGTTTTTCTGGTCTTCACCGAACAATCAGAGTTATGTTGCACAATTTTGATGCAACATGATCACTGATTATGGCAAAGCACAAAATCATGTGACTGGACTCAACAACTCTGAGATGATATGTAAATCAGATCGAAGGAGACCCAAATGATGATATTACTCTGTTGGACCGTATTCTTCATCATTCAGTGATGATGTTGTTAAGCTGTATCATGCTCTGATACCAAGTTTGAAATTAGATTTGATCAGATCTGTTGATATGATGAACGAAGTAACTAGATTTTGTATTATTAAAGAGAAAGAAATGTTTACAGAGTTGGAAGAGAATGATAATGTAACTGTGTTTCGATAATTAATTGTGCAGTAGGCTGAGCCTATACATAAGCTACAGAGAGACGTTTGGGCTAGACCCATTATACTCTAAACTAGTAAATATAGTATTCGACCCGAATGATCTGCTTTTATATAAAAGATAGTATCAGACGCTCATTCAAATAGGGGAAAAAAATTTGGAGCATGGGTTTCTCTCAGTAGAGGCTAGACGACATCGCTATATAACACAAATTTAACTAGCTAGTAGCCTAAGTTTTGTCATGCACGGATGACTGCAATGTAGTACGATCTTAGCTAGTAACGTTTATGTTTTTTTAGCATAGTAGTTTACTTTGGAAAGTTAAAAACGGTTAGCAACCACTTTATATTAATCTCAAAGAAGGATAATAAGAAGATAACAACCAAATCATAAAAAGAAAATTTAATCAAGATCACATACTTATCTTATAATGACTTCAAATGATGGCCAATACAATTAAGTAGTTAAGCTAAACCAAAATAAAGACTTAAGACTTGTTTTTTTTTCTAATACAAACTCTTAATTGGATTTCGCTCTTTCGATCGAAAACCTCAGAAGGCAAGAAGAGCAACTAACACCTTCCCTGTGCCTCTGTCAGCTTTCTTAGACAAATCACCTGAGAAGTATTCACACTCAACGCTGTTTTTCTACATCCAAGTATATTTCAACGCTCATTTCATAATGCAAATCTGCAGTGGAAGATTTCGAGCCCATTCAAACCAAAGTTACGTAAGTTCCATCTGCGTTGTGTTCATTTAAGACAAGGAAGTAATGGCCATCTTCACTAATAACTACTACGTAATTCAAATCCTTTTTAACAGCGCAAAAAATGTGGTATCATACCGAGCATCATAATAGATTTCTGAGTGTTGTAATCTGAAGTGTGAGGAAATATCTTTATGGTTGCACTTAAAGTTGCAACATTTACTGGGGCAGAAGCAAAAAGGACTATATTAACAGGATTCCTCATAGTCTAATTTATTTGGATATTGAATTATTTCTCGGCATCCAAAACTGGAACGGGAGCAAGGAACGGTAATGGACTGAACAGTGGTGTCCATCAAAGAACACTTAGATAAAGGGGTATGACAAGTGCAATTAGCCTAATTCATGAAAACAAGGCTGTATGAATGGACAGAAATACAAACAAAAAACTGGAATGTTCTTAAACTGAAAAAATATAAATTTTAACTGGGAATTAATGGATGTCATAGATCAATTTGATTACTAGCTGAAATTACTATCTTATGTTTTGTGGTAGAATCCATATATCAATTTGATTTTATGTAGTTTTCATTATACCAAGCGGTTAAAGATTAAAAGCTACATATTATCATCCGAAATATAATGCTTTACCAGGGACAGATCTCTTTAAGGCCATCAGGTTTCAACTGTAGTATCAAATGTAAAAATAACAGGGGGTAAAAAGTATTGTAAACAATTTTTTTGAAGAAAATCCACTTGACCTCCGTTCTATCTTTCCCCTTGCATGTTATGTTAGTGCAGTAGACAAAATAAATTGTGATTGTTAAAATTTATGGATCTATTTAGTATATCAAATCATAGTGATCAGAAAAATATCTGTATATGTGATACTTATTGAATAGCCTCAAAAAAAAAAAAAAAAAGGAGCCCAAAAAATTGCAAGGGTGCAGAATATATGTGGTGTTCCCACGCCCTAAATGCTTGCTAGCTCTGCCACTAAACCTTCCTATACAAATATCATATATGTGTTGCCATACACATGCAAATCTCATATACTTGACAAAGCCAATTTTAGCTTAAATTCTTAATGGATGCAACGTAAATAAGGTACCTATTCCACATTCAAATTTAAGTTTACACCAATAGTAGACCAAAGTTATATACTCGCATAAGTCAAACTTACAACAATAGCATACCACAGTTAAACTCATATAAGTCGAACTTGAGTAGGAAGTTCTAGTAATTGGTGTGTGGCTATTGAAACACATGAAAGAGGAGCGAGTCTGACTGCCATTAAATTTTTAATAGGAATTAAATTTATTACACCACTTACCACCACCTTCTATTTTTCTCATTCAATCTAAAACATCCTATCTGTTTTACCATCATCATTCACTACTGTATAGTTTTCCAGCATTGTTAATCTACCTTCTTTCACTGCCATACAGTGATAAATAGCCAATAAGGATAACTGAGTATTTGGCAAGGAAATTTTTTGGTCCCCATATTACAAAATCAATATTTCAGTTACATTCACACACAAATGATTAAGTATGCTAACAAGTAACAATGTAATGCATGAGAAACGGTTATTCTTAAATAAAAAAAAGTAAAAAAATACCAGTCGCCCCAGCTTTCAGGAGGTTTTCCGTTTAAAAGACCATCATTGAGATCCGTTTAAGAGTTGGAAGCTTGAGGAAAAGAAGGGATTTGGTAAACTTACACTGATGCTTTTGATTGGTCAATTTTGCACCTTCACCAGGAATAAGCCCATCACATATCATCTCATGTACTTTTTTTCAGAAACTAACAGCTAAGTTCATGTTTACAAAATCCAACGGTACTTCATTTTCTATACCACTTGAGAATCTCCCACTGTTAACACACTATTCACAACAAGCTTTGGACAGAAAATTTCACTAGAAATATACTGCGCTAATGTGTAAGAAAGCACGTCCAAGCACCTAATGTTAAATACCTTGAATTTTTATCACTTCAACCAAAATCTATATAGGATACATGCACCTTTCATTCACTTTTTACACCTTGATTCACAACATTTAAAACCATTTTGCCACATCCTATAGCAAGAACCTTATTACTACTACTCTCCTCTGTACAAATATCATATGAAATTATCTTCTCCACTACTTTAATCAGGTAATGCCTTTACATTATTCATTATACCAGCTTCTTTATGAATAAGCTAATCGTCAGATAAAGAAATGTCCAGAGAAATAATGGAAACCCAAGGGAGAAAACATACCAGCTTAGCCGGGAAACATCTGGTTTGTAGTCCTCCGATCTATGAATTCTGCAGGCTGACAGGCATGAAACCGAGTTAGGTTATATTATAATTTGGGTCTGCTAAACATTACATTTGATCTGTTAATTAATGATACCATCTTCTTCGTGTACAAAATGTTAGTGAACATTTACATGCATCATACTTAATAAATAAATTCAACTTCAAGCAGTGAACACCACATATTTAATAAATAAATTCAATTGTTGAAAATGTCATTAAAATATTACGAACACGTAAAAAGATGGGTTTTGGCCCATGTTGGCTTTGGATAATGATTGAATTTCATTACAAGGGTTCTCTCTCATAAATTGGTGAAGCAGACGCACTTGTCTTTCCATCAAAAATGGGTTTTGTATTAATGATCAACGAATTAGTCTTAAATATAGAAAAGACCACATAAATTGTGTCTACTGCTGCATCATGATCCTTGACCGCCAGATATAGAGAAGACACAATTTACTTGGTATGTAAGAAATAAAAGAAAGCAAAATATGCCAGTTAGAGTAACAAGGAAAGAAGTTGAGAATTACTAGAAAGTAACATTCCATCAATGTCAGATAAGAACATGTTGAAGGTTTTGATGGGGCAACAAAATTCCTTCCTGAAGAACCAAGCTGCTATAGAATATTATAGAGAAAAGTAATACTGATATCATTGAGCCAAAGGTAAACCCTGATGTTTCTGCATTCATACAAGATAATCTGAGAAATAGCAGAATATAATGAAAACTCTGGATCCTTCTAAAAGAAGAACAAGGAGAAAAAAATTCTATATTTAAATGAAAATCTGAGAAATCAACATCAAAGTAATTGCACCCTTTTTTAGCTTAGACATTTTGGTACTTACATTTCCATAAATTCATAAATATGATAGGCCCTAAATACCCTTAGGATTTTTGGATTGGACTGACAAGGCGCAATCGGTTGTCAGAGGAAAGAAGCTCGATTAAATGGAAGCTCGATACTGCATAAGAAATTCATAGGAGAATAAAAGATTTGATGGAGATTAGTTTGAATTCGAATGACTGGAAGCACCCGATTGGGAAAAAATCGCATGAAAGAGAGAAAAGAAAATGACGGCTGAAAACTAGGGTTGGGAACGATTGCTATTCTTATCTCACGCACTGTGCATCTAACATGCTTTGGCTGGAAGTAAAATATATAAAAAAATATTAACAAAAATAATAAGAACGCTTTAGCATAGACGGAAACGGTGGTTGCGTGTTATAGGGGTTGAAACGTTAACAAAGGGTTTCCGATTTGATATATGGTATGTTTCAAATTTGTCAATTTGGTGTAGTGGATGTTCTTAGCAAATACCACTATGCCTCGACTCTGCTATCGGATCGTCTTCTTCATTTGTTAGATTTTCTTTTGAGGATTGTTCAACAGGTCGCAAGGACTACAGTGAAGAAGCGGAAATCGCAGAAGATGAAGCAGAAGGAACTCTCTGGGTCTGGAAAAAAGAGTTGCCCTTGTCATGCCTTCTAACGAGGAAAAAATTGCAGAAGCCCAAGGGGATGTTGGCGGTAACGATGTTGATGGGGAGTAGCCCGTTGGAGTGCAAGGTTCACAACTCACTCTCTTTTCCCCTTCGATTGAGGGGCTGAGGCCGAGAGAGGCTTTTAAACCAAATTCTCCCGCTATGATCTCTGCATCTGCCGTGTTGTTGGAGGGCGAGGATCAGTTTAGGGATCTGGATAGGGTTCCACTAGAAACAACTTCGGGTTAAGCGGAGCTAATGTTGAGAGTCTTTTTTCAGAGCGTTGGGGAGGTTACCCCTTTAAACAGATAAACAACAGTTTCGTAGGTGGAATACTTCAGACACACACTCATAAGCACTGCATATCACAACATTTGGTTCGTGTATGTTGGAAGTTCAATTTTGATTCACGTTTTTCTCGTTCATGTGCCATGTCTCGAGAGAGCGACAAAGATAGTAATCAGAAATACCCTCATCGATTGAAGAAGAGCTTTATAGGTGAGTTCTTTGACAGTGCAAAGCTGCACACAAATAAGATAACCCATAAATCTAAAATTAGCTGTCATCGATGGGAGAATCTTCCACCCACAAAGTCTTTGCTAACAGGAATGAGATTGATAGACATTAGAAGAGGAGGAGAAACAATGAGTATGAGGTTGAAGATAATGACGATCCCTCCTATGTATGCACCGACTCCCGCGCCGGTGGCGTCTTCCGAAGGCAAGTGAGCACTAGGAGGAGGATCAAGATCTATAGGAATGGATGTAAAAGGACAAAGCCCGATGCTACCGTACATGCCAGAGATCCCACAGGCGAGTGTTGGAGGAATGGAAAACAATATTGAGGCAACCATTCCTCGGCTTCTATTTAGAAGAATTGGTGTATTTACCGGACCTCAGTCAAATCCCCCACCAAGATGATGAAGGCGTGTGGAAGCAAGTGTATGGTGCTATTAGCATTATTGAGAGATGTACAAATATGCAAAAAAAAAAAAAAAAAAAAAAAAAAAATCTCAAAGCTATTTTTCAGGAAGAACACAAAAATCCAAAATTTACAGTTGATGACAAGCTTGAGCTGGAGAGTCCTATGAACCGGGAGAAGGAGATGGGTAAAACACGATCCCTAGCTACAACTATGTCCACCTGCTCAGGTAACACTTTTATGTATTGGCTTTCTATTATCAAAACAGACGCTATGAAACAGGAGCTAGATGAGATGAAGTTGGTAATGGTAGCGATTAGTGCACATTACAAAAACGTATTAGCCTCTTTGTCGATTCGAGCCACCAACTTGGGGAAGGAGAAAAGGTTGTATGAGGAGAACCATATGCTACGAGAGGAGAATAAGGAAGTGCGGTAGATGAAGGCGGAGAACCAAGCATTGCTAGCGGAAAATGAAAGGCTCCAAAAGGAGAATGAGGAGGCCCAATCCATGAAGAAGAAGTATGGAGAGTTTAGGAAGATATTGGATAGGCGTCGTGCCGAATTTGAGCAAGCTAAGAAGGGTATGAAAGTGGCAAAAGCTTTAATTAAGGAAGTGCTCAGCTAAATAGATGTTATTAGAGCCGAGAATGAGGCCGAGCTCGAGGAGCTGAGAAGGCAAGTAAGGGAGGATAGAGTGGAGGTGGAGAAGGAGATGGAGCCAACGGTTTGGGGTTTATATGTAAAAAAACTTTGGTACTGCGGGCACTCGTGTATCCAAAATTATGCTCGAAATTTGGCCCTGACTTGGGAGAAGCTGGTAAAAGACGAAGTTGCCGCACCGGTAGTGGAGAGTGTTGTTGAGGCATAGCTGATGGACCAGTATCTAATAGAGGACGAGCATTGAGTATTAGCGAAAGGAAGGAAGCTACTTGAGGAAGACGCCGAGGTGGAGGAGGCGGAAATATGCGTTGAAGAGAAAGGGAAAACACTTGTCATCAAGAGCATCATAGCGGCTCAAGAAGTCATTCCCCAATAGCAGCATGATGTTCTTCTCGCTTCCACATTTGTCCCTTCCACACTAGTTTGAAAGTCTTCTTCCGTCAAGCATTGAAGGTTCCATGTCAATCGGTGCCACACAACAAGTGTCAGAAGGTATATTCTCATGCTCGATATAGCTCAATAAGATAACAACCCAAAGTAGAAATAAATTTAATTGTTTATTTCCTAATGTGCAGGTACTTTTGAGGAAAGTGCAATGACCAAGGCTGAAATGGCAACGATCACCGTGCCCGGACGAATGTGGATGCTTACAAGAGGCCGATGGAGGAAGAGCACGGATTCCTCACGAGATTTGAACTGGAAATGGGAGAGTACAGATTAGCCGACTTTGATAAAGTGCTTGAGGAGGATAAGAATGGGCAAAGCTCGAGTGTTGGTGTCTAGGTAGTGAAACAGATGAAGGAAGAAGGGCAGATAATGCACGAGCTGGTTGAGACTCAGAAAACCTAACTTCTAATGAAGTCTGAGGAGCTTGAGACCAAGAGGAAAAATGACGAGGAAGTCAGGCTTAAATATTAGGAAGAGGAAAGAATTAGAGTTGTGGAAGAGGCCCGGGCAAAAGTGCAAGAGGCCGAGGCAAAGGCACAGGATGAAGCCTGGAAGAAAGCGAAGCATGCAGTGTCCTAAAAGAGAGTTGTGGCGGAGCTCAAGAAGTTGAAGGTCCAAGAAGTTGCGAAACTGAAACAGGTCGCCAAACAACGAAGAAGGTCGAGGAAGAGGACAGAAATGTTATGGAAATAGCAGTGAAGATTGAAAGTTCAGGAGGCATCGTCTTAGCTATCCCTCCTCCATTGAAGGCGATCCTCCCCGAGACTGAGAACATGGATAGTACCGGTGAAGTGGAAAAGACACGGGACCTCCCGACAACCTTGGGCGGTGGATATGTGTTCAGGCCTCAACCTACTCCAACTCTAACGAAGAAGAAAAGATCAGGAGGTAGCGGGAAGAGGAAGAGGAAGGAGAAAGACGAGTCTTCCGAGTCTGAATCCGAGAAGAAGAAAGGGAAGAAGGGAAACTCATCTAAGTGAATATTGTAGATATGCTTTTGGTTTGATATGCTGATGGAATGTGCAAGTATTGCCATCTCTTTTAGGAGGCACGATGTGGTTTTATGTACAACGTGTCATAAAAAGCTGTAATTTTGACATGTGAACAAAAGTTGGTTTTCATTCACCACATATCACTCTAAATGTTCAAGCACTCATTACATTTTCCAGTACTGTACTCATGTAAATTAACTTGGCGTTACACTTAGACTTGAGTTTATTGGAGGAGCCTTGGGATCTCGGGATTAAGTCATAAAAGCATGAGGATCTATGGCAAGTGCATAGCAATATGAGTTTGTAACTTTGCATCCTAGGTATTTGGCCAAATCTTCCCTTTTTTTTCTAAAAATTGGGGGTCGTGTCATTTTCTTTGATCCCGAGTCCAAGGTAGCAAGGTTGGATCATCATGTGATATTGTGCGATTAAATTGGAATTGAAGTCAAGCGTAACGCAGCCGACCGGCGTAGCATTCGAGAAGCGAACTGGTATGAACTGACCACTTGTATATTCACATAAAATGTGGATATATAACCAATTCGTTAATTCTAGGGTTTAGTTCTTAATCCAACTGTGTCATAATCGTGATTCGTTCCAAATGTTGCATCGGTGGTGGCAACGATAATGATCGAAGTTATAAAACTAAAGGTTGTCATCGCATCCTGAGACGTTTGTTTGGAGGGAGTCTCGGCACTGATGGAAAGTTAGTAACATCCAGGGCCAAAGCTTAGGTTTTGTATTTCCTTTTTCGTGAGACGGGCATGTTTCCAAAATGATCGCTTCATGGGTTGCGGTGAAGATGATGTCAATGTGGGAACTGTTGGGGACATACCTCAGGTCCTGCGAGGGCGATGCCGGTGTACGAATTGGTGTAGATCTTACCTAGGCCCGTGTACTTACCAAAATTTTCTCGATCCGAATCTAAGTTAGCATGTTTGGATCGTAGCATGACATCGTGCGATTGGAATGGATTTAAAGTCGAACGCAAAGTAGTTGATTGGCGTAATGTTCAAGAAGCGAACTCGTTCATACTGACAACTCGGATATACACATAAGATGTGGATGTATTGTTTAGTTGTTAACTCCGGAGTTTGATTCTTGATCCTATCACATCGTGATCGGGATCCGATCCAGGTGTTGTGCCGGTGGTCGGCGATGACAACAGTTTTAGTTTTTCTACGGAAGGTTGTCATCGCATTCCAGGACGCTTATATGTTGAAAACCTTAACATCGAAAGTCATAAGTGACCTCCACGGTATCAAGACTTCGGTTTTGGACCATCTCTCTATGTAATGGGTTTGACCCAAAAAGGTCACTCCGTGGTCGCGGAGAAGATGGAAATAATGAGTATGTAGTAGCTGGTAGAGGACTGGCACCCACGGGTCTGCTTTCGGCTGTGTGCCTCTGGTTGTGCTTCTCGACATGCCCCCACCTAGATAGGAAGTGGTTGAAGCTCATCTCGAGGTGCAGGTAGATAACAGAAGGGAAGTGGGGGCGTTTGTTGAGAATAGCCTTAGTGACCACTATGTCAACATGGAAGTTTGCAGTACTAGGGCCCCCGGGCACGCTTCTGGATGTGCCTTCGTTAGTGCTTCCTGATGCACCCCAGCTAACTGAAAGTGGCTGGAGCTCAGGCGGAGGAAAAAAGAGGTCATGATGATAGCGAAGAGGAGGTGTCCATTGGAGAAGGGTGTTTGGTACTCATCCCGTTTTGTTTTCGGTGAGGGAGACAAACGTGAGAAACGGATCATAGAATGATTTTTTGAGTGATGACCTTAGAGACCACTACATCGATGGAAGTTGTGGTTCTAAGTGCTTGAGTACTATCACACTTTCTAGGAGTTGTACTCGTGTACCATGCCTCGACATTGTACTTAGATTTGGGCTAGTTGGAACTCCACTCTCGAGAAACTTGAGTCGTGCAGAGTTCGATGGGAAAGCTTTGTTCTCGATTAACTCGAGGCATGTGAAGTTTGATTAAGATGGTACCAATAAACCCACTCTAGAGTACGCTTGAGCGTATGTTGGTCATCTAAGTATATTGGACTTAGAGAGGTTATGCCAATAGACCACCACTGAGTATGCCTAAGCATAGGTAGGCCGGGCTAAGTTTATCGAATTTGGTGTACTTGCCCCCAATCTTGGGGGTAAGTGCAGTTGAGCTCGTCCAGTTGTATTTGCAATAGTGGTACTTTGGAGATTCCTAGATGAATCTCGAAGGTTGAGGCTAACATCTTGACATTTCATATAGGGATTACAATCAAGTTCTTTCTAACATAACTCGAGAAACTTGTCGAAATTACAAAAATAAAATTGAACTACTTCTGGAAGGGAAATCAACTAAGTTAACTGGTGTAACTTAAGCAAGGCGAAACGTGCAACGCGATGCTGATAGCTTTGCCGCTGATTGTTCCAATGGTCTTGCTGAGTCATTAAGTGGATCATGAGGGATCTATTTGTTAGGCAAGGCCTCAACTGGTTGAAATTCTTGGAGAGCCCTAGAAGGCTCAGAAATTTCATATGAGGGACCCTGTCGGTATTGCTCAAGCTTTCCCTTGCGGACGGGTTTTTTGATGTGGTCCTACAAGTGATAACATTCGTTTGTGTCATGGACGGGGACATTATGGAACCAGCAGTGCTATTTGGTTTTTCTTTTTTCATCCGATGGTCTTCTTGGAACTGACTCCTTGTATGGTAAGACACTGCGAGTCTCAAGGTAAATATTCTCGAGGGAGACGTTAAGCAGAGTGTAGTTGTGGAAAGATGGAATTTGAAGACACTTTCTCTTCTTGTTATGACTACCTCTTTCGTTGCCAGTGTGATTAGATCCATGCAAAACATTAGGACTGAAGTCATTGGAACTCTGGGTTTCGTCTTGAAGTAAGTTGTTGAGGCAAGAAGCTCGATTCCTTCGCGCTTGCTCTTAGTGAAGGAAATAGTTGGCTCTCTCATAGAAGACTTCCAGAGTTTCAAGTTGTCTTTGGTCGATCCATGCTTCAAATTCTAAATCAGGAAGTAGGTCCTTGATGAGTATACCTAAGATAGTCTGAGGGCTTGGGTTTACGACATTCGCTATAGTGTTGTCAAACCTTTCAATGTAGCTTGTCAGGATTTCGTCATGGCTTTGGTAGATGTGCATCACGAATTGATTGATTAATCTCCCAGCAAGCTTATTGAAGGTTGAGATGATGGTTCTTAGCGGAAGTGGAGTGAACCATAAGAGAGATATGCCATCTAGGAAGACAAGGAAGCATTTTCACTTCACGACGTTTGTGGTGTGAGCTGAATCCATATGCTATTCATAACGGTTTGTGAAGTCTTAAGGGTCGGACTTCTTGGAATAAGCCTTTATTCGAGGCATATTGAAGTGTGTGGGCCATTCGGCATTGAGTACATCTCCAGTGAGGGAGTTACGTCTTGCACCGGTTTCCCTGTCGCGGTGACATGAACCCAAAATTCTTTCGTGATGTTGCGAAGTATGTTAACGAGAATAAGAGATTGGACCTCCACTGGATTCCAGTTTGGTTGTAATCCGACTTGGGATTGAGCATCCTTGGACATCTTCTAGGCTGAACGTCATCTTCATCTAAAGAATCTTTGACCTCGGTTGTTAATCTTTGTGGAGTTTGAGAAGCAGTAACTTGAGTCTGGTTCATTGCGCAAAGCTTGGGCGGCAAGTTTTGATTCGGGATTCTTGAGTAGTGTAAGGTCGAGTGCTAACCCGATGGTCGGGGTTAGGCCCAAATCGGGAATGGTCGAAGAGGCAGGCATTGTGGAGAGAAGCGGAGTAGGACTCAGAGAGACATTGTTGGCAAGTTTTGTGAATAAGCCACCAAGAAAATAAACATTCACAAGCAAATGAACGAAGGCACACATACATAAATTCAAGGCAAAGTCACCCTGACTCGTGAAGCTTCCTAACCCGGTCGTGAGACAAGTTTCTTTAATCCGTTCATGAACCAGTTGTCACCTTCGACTCGTGATCAAGCAGCACGATCTCGTTCATGCCAATTCATTACGATCCACTCATGGAGGATACATGTAACACACCGAATTTTTAAGACATTAAAGAAGATAAATTAAAGAATAAATAATTTAATATTAAGAATTCAGGGAAAATGATTATGTCATTATGTCCGTCTTGAAATTTTGGTCAGCATAGACATCTTTTGCATAAAACAGATAACATATGAAGAAGTTACAGATGATAGAAAGTTGAAAATCAGAACCAGATATAACTGGCGCACTTGCCAAGTGCGCCAAGGAAATTTTGCACTAGTGCACCTGCAAAGTGCGCCCATAACAGTTTCTGGGTATTCGGGCTTTTTTCGAGTGAGTGACGACCCGTGACCTGATCCAATTTCATTAGGGGTGAGGTGGCATCTGAATTCTGTTACCTAGTAGCTATAAATATGTCCCATATCCTTTGTTTTCTTTATAAAGAAACAATGGTGGACGATGGACTCTGCTGGATTCTGAACTAAACTAGGGTCTCTCATCTTCTTCTAAAGCATATCAAATTCTGAGATTCAAGCACACTTAGCACCTTTTCTTTCATCTTAGCAATCCAATCACAGTGAGTTCTAGTTGCTTTTAGGTTTATATAATTATAGTGAATTATGAAAGACTGAGATTTGGATACGTTCCAAACCTTGAATCTATGTTATTGTTAGATCTTATGCTATATCATGATAGATTTATTTCTTTGGATCCAATTCAATTGTTCCACTATGTTATTATTATAGATCTTGGGTTGTAACTTTTATGATATGCTATGATGCAGAAGTATGTAGATCTATTCTATGTGATCTAAAATTATCACCTTAGATCTATCCTATGTGATCTAAAATTGTCACTTATGATTCGTATTAGATCTATCCTATGTGATCTAAAATTGTCACCTTATGATTCGTTTTAGATCTATCCTATGTGATCTAAAATTGTCACCTTATGATTCATGTTAGATCTACCCCATGTGATCTGAAATTATCACCTTATGATTCATGTTAGATCTATCCTATGTGATCTAAAATTGTCATCTTATGATTCATGTTAGATCGATACTATGTGATCTAAAATTGTCACCTTATGATTCATGTTAGATCTATTCTATGTGATCTAAAATTGTCACATTATGATTCATGTTAGAACTATTTTATGTGATCTGAATTGTCACCTTATGATTCATGTTAGATCTATCCTATGTGATCTAAAATTATCACCTTATGATTCATGTTAGATCTATTTTATGTGATCTAAATTGTCACCTTATGTTAACATGTTAGATCTATTTTATGTGATCTTAATTGTCACCTTATGTTAACATGTTAGATCTATTTTATGTGATCTAAATTGTCACCTTATGTTATCATTAGATTTAAACCAATTGGACATCTAAATTGCTAATTTAGATATTAAGACATCATAGTTCATCAGTTTTATGTCCACCTTGTTATGATGACAATTTCATGTCCAGGCTAGTGCGTATTTTCACCTTATTATCATACAAGTTTATGTTTATGTCAAGATGATCATTTTAGTTATGTTCCGATTATTTTCCTTATTATCGTTTATGACTAGGCTATTGTCTAGCCTAGGCATGTTGACAATTTTTTGAGGGTGCTAGTTAAGGAACGGGGAAAAAGGGTTAAAAATAGCAAAATTTGAATATGAATATTTATTGACATGTAATTCAAATTATTGGGTAAAATAGGTATTGACACCTATAAAAGGAAAGGATTAATTAATTAAAAATGGAATGTCTAGTAATTACAATTAGGAATTGTAATTGTACTTATGACATGAGGCTAGGTTGCATTAGTGGTGGAAGTCTGCCCGGACCTGACCGGTATATCCAGAAGCCACTAATGGTAAACCTAATGTGGGTGGTCTAAGTACGTAAATACGAATCGGGCTATGATACGAGGTTAGGCCCAACTGTGGAATAAGTCTGCCCGGACCCGACCGACATATCCAGCATCCACATGTTGTAGGCCTAATGTAGGAGGTCTAGCCCATTATGAAACCATAAATGGACATGGTAAAGATTGGACTACTTAATCTAATTTAATCCATAGGGATTGTATGAACTTAAATTTAAGTTGTGGGTTAAGTAAACATGGTTGAGGGGTGCGTTAAGTAAATCTGAAGAGGGGATGGGTAATATTAACATATAGGCCCACAAACTTAACCGTTAAGGTTATGCAATTAAAGGCACCTAGTGGTATACATAATCATTTAAAATAAGGTTATGTAATTAAAGACACCTAGTGGTATACAAAATCGGTGGAAATAATAAAGTTATATAATTAAAGACACCATTTTGGGTAAACATAACTTGTAGAAGTGATAGGGTTATGTAATTAAAGACACCTATAGGTATGCATAACCGGTTGGAAGATTATGGTTTATATTAAAGACACCTGTAGGTAAGCATAACCGGTAGACATACACAAGGCTATGTAATCAAAGACACTGAGTGGTATACATAGTCAGTGAATACCTAGTGGGGTTACAAGAAAAAGGAGAGAGCTTGTATCATATTGTGTGGGACCCATTTCAGTCAGTAACCCAGAGTAGGTATCAAACAAAGTACTCCGTACTAGGCGGAGAAGGGGCACGCTTACTGACTGATTGTAAGAGATCCAAACGTGGAGGATGGTGTGGGCGGCGCAAACCGACCAGGCCATGTGTGTGCATGAGTCGGGCAGAAGGGGATAAGACGACCGTGACACCTGTAGATATGGTTGTGCACATTGTTACAACAAGGGGTTACCACTTTAGGAAGTGATACCTCCTACTGTGGGGCCAGCACAAGGTATCTACGAGGGTTAGAGAGCCGATCGATCGGGGTAGTAGTTAGGACACATTTGGACGTATACATAAGTCTACCACCATATAGCTGAAGGGATCATCTCTTTCTATATATACTAGTAACAGTGTAGTGTAATCAATAGTGAGGCATGTACACCTTATCTTGCTTACCTTGTCACACCTTCCATTTATGTAGTGATCTCCCTCTTATCCACTTTATATGCCTATCATGTTACTTTTATTTATCTACTGGCTAAAAGGAACTAGACTGGCCAGACTTTATGTCTGGCCCTTTTTGTTTCCTCTTCTTTTTTTCGTTTCTCCCCCTCTCCCTAAGGTTCTCAAGCGAGGGAATTCTCAGGCTTAGTCAGGATTCTGCTATCGTCTTGCTTGGAGCTTCTAGATGTGTTGATCAAGCTTCTATCTTTGCTACTATGGCTCATAATTCGGGGATTATGCTTTCTTTGTTATTGTACTCTGATACTTAAAGTACAAGACATAAATTTTGATTATATACCGAGTTTATGTATTTTCAGATATATGGTGTAACCATGCTTTATAATTAATAAAAGTTTTTAATTTCGCTGCTATTTCGTCTGTCTTCTAATTATTCTGTGTTTGTTTACCGATAACGCTTCACGAAACTTAATGCATTCCCTTAGTGAGTGACATTAACGGACGTGGGGTGTCACACTTGGTATCAGAGTTGAAGGTTACCAGATTAGATAAAAGTTTTTGAAAATTATTTTTCAAAAAGGTTTTAAAAGAAAGCATTTTCAAAAAAAAAAGTCTGTTTTGAAAACATATTCCCCAAAGCCATAGGAAGTATATCTCGATTCTCCACTTGATTCCTCTTTTTTTTTCCTCTCTTTTTGTCTGGGAACCGATTCTTCCCGAAAGGTGTCCCCATTCCAGCATGATGCCATAGGTATGTTTAAACTACGGCACATACCGAAGGGCAATGAAGTGCCTAACCTCCATCTGAAGCTGCAGTAGCATCACATACGGCTAATTTTCTTGAACTTCGTAAGGATTTCCATGCGATGAAGGCAACTTTCGAGAGACTTGTTAGCCTGTTACACAAATATGGTAAAAAGGAGAATAAAGAAATTAGGGCTAAGGAGTACAACCCAAGGATGAAAAAAATGATGGCCCGGGAAGGGAACATAGGTAAAGTTCAAATAATCTAAAAAGGAAGAAGTCAAGGTTGAAGAAACACAAAATAAAAAGGTATGAACCAAGAAAGGGCGGAAAGAATGATAAGGCTAAGGGTAAGAGGAAGCTCCATAGTTGCGGGCGAGAGGGTCACTTGGCCCAGGATTGCAGGAAAAGGAAGAATGTTTGCTTCGTTTGTGAAGGGGTTGGACACTAGTCTAGGGAGTGCCCAAGGAAACAAGGGCAAGGTCAAAGGATGGGAACCTCTGGAGGGCAAGCGAATGCTCTCATGGTTAGTGCACCAGATAGAGGTAGGAAAGTTTTCATGGAAGGGTTGATTTCTTTTTCCAATCATCCTATTAGAACACTTTTTGATTCTGGTGTCTCACATTCATTTATATCAAGTTATGTAGTTGAATCTCTGCACTTAATTACTAGTATGGTAATAGATTCCATAGTTGTTTCAGACCCCATTGGTGGTCCATCTTATTTATCTATGATTTGTCGGGGTTTGAAAATATCTGTGTTAGTCGTCGAGTTTGAATGCGACGCATATGTGCTCGGGTTTATAGGCTATGGGTTGATTCTAGGAATGGACTGGCTTACCATGTTTGGTGCCATTTTGGATTGTGAGAAGAGGGTTATCAGGCATCTGACTTGTCATGGGAGGACCCTTGATATTTCGTTTGACCCATAAGGGTCGGTTATGCTTAGTTTCCTAGAGTCTCTTGATGCATCTATCGACGATCTGCAATCTGTTCCAGTAGTCCCAGACTTTTCCGATGTTTTTGATGAGGATCACGGTCTACCTCCGAGGCGCGAGATCGATTTTTGTATATATCTGGTGGACAATGCAAAGCCAGTTGCATTACTTGTGTGCCACATGGCTCCAAGGGAAAGGAGGGAGCTAAGTATGCAAGTACGGGAGCTACTTGAGAAAGGGTTTATCAAACGAAGCATATCTGAATGGGGTGCTCCAGTAGTATTCGTAACTAAGGCGGATGGTTCGCTTCATTTGTGTGTTGATTACAGGGAGCTGGATAAACTCACTAAGAAGAATAGGCACCCGCTTCCAAGGATTGATGATTTATTTGATCAGCTTGTTGGTGCCTCGGTATTTTCCCAGTTAGACTTGGCCACAGGATTCCATCAGTTAAGGGTGGCTGAGGACAACATAGATAAGACTGCTTTTAGGACTCCGGACGGTTTCTTTGAATGGATGGTTATGCCTTTTGGGCTGACGAATGCACCAACCTATTTTGTCGATCTGATGAGTAGGGTGTTTCGGGAGTTCCTAAATAAATTTGTTGTAGTCTTTGTCGACGATATTTTAGTCTTCTTCAAAAGCGAAGAAGAGCATGCCCAACGTTTGAGAGAAGTTTTGAAAACTCTCTGTGACCATCAGCTTAAAGAAAAATTCTCCAAATGCCATTTTTGGAGAAAAGAGATGAGATTCTTAGGGCATGTGGTCTCCAAAGAAGGGATAACTATAGATCCCGCGAAGGTGGTTGCAGTGCAAGATTGGCAGGTTCCTAAAAATGCAACCGAGGTGAGAAGCTTTCTTGGGTTAGCAGGTTACTATAGGAAGTTCATTAAGGACTTCGCAAAGATATCAGCCCCACTCACCAGGCTGACGAAGTAGAACTTGGCATTCTCATGGGATATAGACTGTGACATTGCTTTCCAACGACTGAAAAGTGCTCTGACAACAGCCCCAGGCTTGACCTTGCCTGACGGGAATAAGGTGTTTACTGTTTACGCCGATGCGTGTGGTACAGGGCTTGGTGTGGTTCTAATGCAAGAAGGGAAAGTAGTGTGTTATGGGGGTAGACAGCTGAGAGTTCATGAAAAGAACTACCCCATCCATGATCTAGAGCTAGCTGCAATAGTGTTTGCATTAAAGACGTGGCGTCATTATTTGCTTGGAGAGAAGTTCGAGTTATACACCGATAATAAATCTCTCAAATATCTGCTCTCGCAGAAGGATCTCAACTTAAGGCAACAGCGGTGGATGGAGTTTCTAGCTTCTTATGATTTTGAGATTTCTTATACCCTTGGCAAGTGTAATGTGGTGGCAGACGCACTAAGTAGGCAGAGGGTGGCCCTGAGTCCTCTGTTTGTGGAAAGAAAGAACTTGGAATTCATATCATCTTTTGATTTTAGACCGTCCATCGAGATTTTTCCTGATTTGTTTGCATCCTTGGAGATATGACCGACTCTTATGGACCAGATAAGAGCTTCGCAACAAGGTGACCCATAGATTCTAGACATCATGGATAAGCTCAGAAGAGGGGAGACTTCCAGTCACCATAGCAGATATGCCATAGATGAAAAGGGGTGGTTGCGACGAGATGGAAGGCTTTGTGTTCCTTAAACTGGAAGTTTGATAAATGCAGTCCTAGGAGAAGCCCACCATTCTAAGATGACCATTCATCCAGGTGGTGATAAGATGTACAGGGACATGAAAAGGGTTTTCTATTGGGCTGGGATGAAGAAAGATGTGGCTGAATTTGTTTCTCAATGTTTAGTTTGCCAGCAATTCTAAGCTGAGAAAAAGAAGCCCGGTGGATTACTTCATCCGTTGGAGGTTCTGCAGTGGAAATGCGGGAGCGTCTCTATGGATTTCATAGATGGTTTGCCTAGATCTAAGAAAGGAAACACTAGTATCTGGGTTGTGGTGCATAGACTCGCTAAGAGCGCTCACTTTATTCCAGTTAAGAGTAAGAGTACGGCATCGTGGTTGGCAGCAATTTATGTGCATGAGATAGTTCATCTTCATGGAGTACCTTTCAGCACCATGAGAGATCGTGACCCCATCTTTACCAGCGAATTTTGGAGGATCTTGCAAGAAGTATTAGGTACACAATTGTGTTTGAGCACCACATATCATCCACAGATCGATGGGCAAACGGAGAGGGTGAACAAAATTTTAGAAGATCTTTTAAGGATGTGTATCCTAGACTTCGGAGGGACTTGGGAAGAGCATCTTCCTTTAGTAGAGTTTGCCTATAACAACAGCTACCAGACCAGCATCAGCATGGAACCCTTCGAAGCATTGTACGGACGACCCTATAGATCACCAACTTGTTGGTGGGAATCTACAGAAAGATCACTACTTGGACTAGATATGGTTAGAGAAACGTCCGAAAGATTGACCTTATTCGACGACGGATGAAGACAGCTCAAGATAGCAGAAATCCTATGTAGACAAGAGAAGAGCTGACCTCGAATTTAAAGTAGGAGACTTGGTTTTTATCAAAGTGTCACCTCTGAAGAATGTGGTTCGCTTCGGATTGGTAGGGAAGTTGGCACCTAGGTTTGTGGGACCATTTCCCATAACCGAGAGGATTGGCCAAATGGCCTATAGGGTAAAAATTCCTGAAAATCTATTTTGTGTTCATGATGTTTTCCATGTTTCTCATCTACGGAAGTGCTTGCATGACACCGTGGAAGTTGTTGAGTCGAGTATATTGGAAGAGGTACAAGTGGAATGGGAGGTGACAGTCAGGCGAGTTCCTTCCCGTATTCTTGGAGCAGAAGTTAAAAAGCTATGCAATAAAGAGCCCAAGTGGCTAAAGGTTCAATGAGGAGACAACCAAGAGGATGCGACTTGGAGAGACCGAAGACAAGATTTTTGCGCTTTGTACCCTTTTCTTTTTAAGGGAATGTTCTTAACTTCTTTTCCAAAAGCTTTTATCCGTGCTTGCTTCTATCATCTGAGTATGTCCTATCGATCAAATCATCGACCTTTAGGTAGGAAATCCCATGATTGTAACATGTGTTTGAGATATGTTATGTTTGATGGATTCAAGTGGATGTAAGTGTTTGCTAGTGGTTTTCTGTGGATGCATATACACACACATTAGGCACTAGATCAGCTCAATCACTCTCTTACTGCATATGGATTTGTGTGCATTTTCTTTTCGTTTGTGGATGGAAATGGATGAATGAGTGTGCATACATGTATAGCTTATATGTTATAATAGACTTATTAGCATGCATATTGGATTCATGGCACAAACATACATTGTATTAAGGAGGTCAACTGAATCTGTAGACCGCCTGATCTTCGCATTAGTATTGGGATATATACACACATCTTTGCATATACTCATATAAGCATTAGAAATCTTTAAGGATAATGGATGCTAGTGTTCGGTGGATGATGGATGGTAGGATGCATTCTTCTCAACTTGGAGATTTCGGGGACGAAATCCTTTGAGTAGGAGAGAATGTAGCACCCAGAATTTTTAATGATATTAAAGAAGATAAATCAAAGAATAAATAATTTAATATTAAGAATTAAGGGAAACTAGTTACGTCATTACATCCACCTCGAAATTCTTGTCAGGATAGGCACCTAGTTTGCGTAAAACGAATAACATATGAAGAAGTTACGAATGATAGAAAGATAGAAATCAGAACCAGATATAACTGGCGCACTTGCTAAGTACGCCAAGGCAATTTTGTACTGGAGCACCTATAAAGTGCGCCCAGAACAGTTTCTGGGTATTCGGGCCTTTTTTGAGTGAGTGACGACCTGTGACCTGACCCAATTTCATTAGGGATGAGGTGGCATCCGAATTCTGTAACCCAACAACTATAAATCTATCTCATATCCTTTGTTTTCTTCACAAAGAAACAATGGTGGTCGAACTCTGCTGGATTCTGAACTAAACTAGGGTCTCTCATCTTCTTCTAAAGCATATCAAATTCTGAGATTCAAGCATACACTTAGCACCTTTTCTATCATCTTAGCAATCCAATCACAGTGAGTTCTAGTTGCTTTTAGGTTTACATAATAACAGTGAATTATGAAATATTGTGATTTGGATTCGTTCCAAACCTTGAATCTATGTTATTGTTAGATCTTATGCTATATCATGATAGATTTATTTCTTTGGATTCAATTCAATTGTTCTATTATGTTATTACTATAGATCTTGGGTTGTAACTTTTATGATATGCTATGATGCAGAAGTATGTAGATCTATTCTATGTGATCTAAAATTATCACCTTAGATCTATCCTATGTGATCTAAAATTGTCACTTATGATTCATATTAGATCTATCCTATGTGATCTAAAATTGTCACCTTAGGATTCATGTTAGATCTATCCTATGTGATCTAAAATTGTCACCTTATGATTCATGTTAGATCTATGCTATGTGATCTAAAATTGTTACCTTATGATTCATGTTAGATCTATCCTATGTGATTTAAAATTGTCACCTTATGATTCATGTTAGATCTATCCTATGTGATCTAAAATTGTCACCTTATGACTCATGTTAGATCAATTCTATGTGATCTAAAAATTGTCACCTTATGATTCACGTTAGACATATTTTATGTGACCTAAATTGTCACCTTATGATTCATGTTAGATCTATTTTATGTGATCTAAATTGTCACCTTATGTCAACATGTTAGATCTATTTTATGTGATCTAAATTGTCACCTTATATTAACATGTTAGATCTATTTTATGTGATCTAAATTATCACCTTATGTTATCATGTTAGATCTAAACGAATTGGACATATAAATTGCTAATTTAGATATTGTGACATCATAGTTCATCAGTTTTATGTCCACCTTGTTATGATGACAATTTCAAGTCCAGGCTAGTGTGTATGTTCAACTTATTATCATACAAGTTTATGTTTATGCCAGGATGATCATTTTAGTTATGTTCCCATTATTTTCCCTATTATCGTTTATGACTAGGTTATTGTCTAGCCCAGGCATGTTGCCAATTTTGTGAGGGTGCTAGTTAAGGAATTGGGAAAAAGGGTTAAAAATAGCATAATTTGAATATGAACATTTATGGACATGTAATTCAAATTATTGGGTAAAATAGATGTTGACACCTATAAAAGGAAAGGATTAATTAATTAATTAATTAAAAATGGAATGTCTAGTAATTACAATTAGGAATTTTAATAGTACTTATGACACTAGGTTAGGTTGCATTAGTGGTGGAAGTCTGCCCGGACCCAACCGCATATCCAACAACCACTAATGGTAAACCTAATGTGAGAGGTCTAAGTATGTAAATACAAATCGGGCTATGACACGAGGTTAGGACCAACTGTGGAATATGTCTTCCCGGACCCGACCAGCATATTCAGCATCCACATGTTGTAGGACTAATGTGGGAGGTCTCAGCCCATTATGAAACCATAAATGGACATGGTAAAGAATTGGACTACTTAACCTAAGTTAATCCATAGGGATTGTATGAACTTAAATTTAAGTTGGGGGTTTAGTTAATTTGGTTGAGGGGTGGGTTAAGTAAATCTGAAGAGGGGATGTGTAATATTCACATATAGGCCCACAAACTTAACCCATTTAGGTTATGTAATAAAAGACACCTAGTGGTATACATAATCGCTGGAAATAATAAAGTAATGTAATTAAAAGCACCTAGTGGTATACATAATCGGTGGAAATTATAAAGTTATGTAATTAAAGACACCATTTAGGGTAAACATAACTTGTAGAAGTGATAGGGTTATGTAATTAAAGACACCTATTGGTAAGCATGACCGGTTGTAAGATTAGGAGTTATGTATTAAAGATACCGGTAGGTAAGCATAGCCGATAGACATAAACAAGGCTATGTAATTAAAGACTCCTAGTGGTATACATAGTCCGTGAAAACCTAGTGGGGGATACAAGACAAAGGGGAGAGCTTATATCATATTGTATGGGACCCATTTCAGTCAGTAACCAGGAGTAGGTATCAATCAAAGTACTCCGTACTAGGCGGAGAAGGGGCACACTTACTACTGATTATAAGAGATCCAAACATGGAGGATGGTTTGGGCGGCGCAAACCGACCGGGCCATATGCATGCATAAGCCAGGCAGAAGGGGACAAGACGACCGTGGCACCTGTAGATATGGTTGTGCGCATTGTTTCAATGATGGGTTGCTACTTTAGGAAGTGATACCTCCTACTATGGGGCCAGCACAAGGTATCTATGAGGGTTAGGGAGCCGATAGATCATGGTAGTAGTTAGGAAACATTTGGACGTATACCTAAATCTAACACCTTATAGTTGAAGTGATCATCTCTTTCTGGATATACTAGTAACAGTGCAGAGTAATCACTAGTGAGGCATGTACACCTTATCTTGCTTACCTTGTCATAGCTGCCACTTATGTAGTGATCTCTCTCTTATCCACTTTATATGCCTATCATGTTATTTTTATTTATTCACTGGCTAAAAGGAACTAGACTGGCCAGACTTTATGTCTAACCCTTTTTGTTTCCTCTTCTTTCTTCCGTTTCTCCCCTCCCCACAAGGTTCTCAAGTGAGGGAATTCTCAGGCTTAGTCAGGATTCTGCTATCGTCTTGCTTGGAGCTTCTAGATGTATTGCTCAAGCTTCTATCTTTGCTACTATAGCTCATGATTTGGAGATTATGCTTTCTTTGTTATTGTACTCTGATATTTAAAGTACAAGACAAAAGTTTTAATGATATACTGAGTTTATGTATTTTCAGACATATGGTGTAACCATGCTTTATGATTAATAAAAAAAATTAATTCCGTTGCTATTTTATCTGTCTTATAATTATTTTGTGTCTGTTTACTTATATTGCTTCACGAAACTTAATGCATTCCCTTAGTGAGTGGCATTAACAGACGTGGGGGGTCTCACTACACCACGACCCACTCGTTAAGGACCATCATGACCCGCTCGTGGATAACTTTCACGAACCGACCCAGCAACCAGACAATGAAAGCCATGACTTGGTCACCCACGAACTGATATTGAAGGATATTTCCATATTAACCATTTCTCCACCCACCCACGAACAGCTCCGAGATCCTCGGGATTTGTGCCATGTGTCTTCATGAACCGCCTGTAGAAATCACCTATAAATAGCCCTATACTTCGCAATATTTGGGATCTTTTGGGTAATTCTGAGTATTGTTTCCACCATTACTTTTCCTCCAATTAACAATCAGAAATATCTCGAAATTAATGAATGAATTATCGTTGTAAGGAGTGAGATTGAGAGGATTTATTGATTGTACTTGCATTCAATCATATAATCAAAGTCATGTAAAGGCTCGTTAACGCCGAACCACTATAAATTTGGTGTGTTTGTTGCATTTTCTTTCATTTATAGTTATTATTCACTGCAATTTCAGACAATTTGGTTGTTAGAGCCATAATTTGGTCCAACATTTTGTGCTTTCATCGAGAGTTGAAGTCACAACGTATCGGATTATTGCTCTACTATTTGGATATTCAAGTCCGAAGAAAGTAGTCGGAACTTCCACTATTTTGATTTTTGAAGATTTCAACAAAGTCAAGATGTTATGGCTGCAAAGAAATCTAAGGATTTGCGAACTTCTCAAGGAAATAAAGCTAACGAAGAAAGTAATCGGAAGCATGTTGAGGTGAGCTCACCCGCTCGTTACTCACAAGGGGTCACGACCTGCTCACAAATGATCTCCACGAGCCGCCCTGCAAAGCTCACCACAAACCGCCTTCAGGATGTTGCCACAAGCCGGCCACATGAGCATGCACAAGCCGTGAACCTGAGGGGATCACAAACTACCCTCGCCAAGGGACCACAACTCGACCTAGAAAGGAGATTATGGCTCGTCCATCTCATGCTGGCGCTTCTGCTCGACCTAGTTCAAGTGCTCAACATCTAAGAGTGATTATTAATGACCAGCTATATGCATTTTCTCCGTTAACCAAAGGATATCTCTCTCGTGTGCTTGATATGTTAGATAGGACGAATGATGAGTTGGCAGCCCAAAGGAAAGAGAATTTCTGGTTGCGACGAAATATAACTGCATTGGACAGATAAATTGATGACCTCCAAAGGTAGAGGACACCTCCGCCAGCCTATCCTCCTACTCCAGAGCACTCATCCTCATGGGAGGAGCCTCCAAGACCTCCACGACGACCACTGGAAAGGGCTAAAAATATGAAACAGCTTCGATTTGGATCACTTCCTTCTCGAGAAGAGGCAATCCTCAATCTAGGAGCTGACAATCGTAACTTGAATGATCCCGATCTGCTACCTAGGAATGGAGGCATTGTTGACCCTGTTCAGAATCAACTATTACCACCCCCTCGTCGCGTGATTGACCGTGGAAACAGGGGATAAGAAAGTTCTGCTCATGCCCCAGACTTTGCAGTAGCACGTCGAAGAGACATTAGAGGGCCCCATAGGGCAAGGAGTGCTAATCCTGAATCTATGTTGACCAATGCTGATGTTGAAGAAATAGTTAGGTAGAATATGGCAGACTGCCGTGGACAGAGGAATGGGGATTGAGGTATAGACTGTAGTCATGCACCCATTACTGATGACATATTAGACGTCTGATTCCCAAGGATATTCAACATGCCATCTATGAACCGCTATTCCGGCAGGACGGATCCAGTTTAGCATCTAATGAGGTATTCATGGTACATGAATGTTGCTGCTGCTCCTGATGCAGTAAAGTGTAAAGTATTCCCGATATTCCTGGAGGATGTGGCATTAATATGGTTTACCCGCTTGCCGGCATGATATTCGTGGAGGAATGTCGATTTGGGATTCCGAAAGTCGTCATAAAAGATAATAGAACCCAATTTGATAGCACTGAGTTCCAAGACTTTTGCTAGAGATATCACATTGAGAAAAGGTACACCCCTGTGGCACACCCACAATCGTATGGACAGGTAGAAGCGGCAAACAAAGTAATAAAGTCCATTCCGAAGAAGAGATTAAAACGGGCCAAATCCATGTGGGTTGATGAGCAACCCTTAGCACTATGGGCCTACAGGACAACTTACGAGTCGGCAACATGCCATACACCCTTCTCCCTTGCTTTCAGAGAAAAAGCAGTCATTTCGGTAGAGCTAGAAGTACCATCCCACAGAACAACTTATTACGAACTGATGACTAATAATATGTTGCTCCTGGAATCCGTAGATATTGTTGAAGAAAAGAGAGACGAAGCAGACCTGCATGCCTTGAGACACAAACAGCAGGTGGCCCAATATCACAATAAAAAGGTTCGAGCCCGAACCTTTGAACCGAGAGACATGGTTCTAAAGCATGTCTTTCCACCCCCAGTACATTTGGGTCCCAAATGGGAAGGGTCATATTCTGTCCTACGGAGGCTTTGAAGCAACCCAAACTTCCCCGTGAAGGAAAACCCGGATTGACTTTGAGAACACGACGAATCAGAATACAAACAGAAGAACATTTCATTGCTTATTACAACAATTCCATCAGAATACAAGAACATAACAGAGTATGAATAAATAATATACATTCGACAAATATCAGAGATTTAAATACATTACTGTAGTGGAAAATAATATAAAACACAACTGAACGTGATATACTAATACAGAGATTTTCGAATATCATTCCAGCTATAAACCAGGATCCTGTGAATATAAATCTGCAACCAAAACTACTAGTTGCCTGTGTGGAAAATAGGGGCACCTAGAGTTTAGGTGAAAACAATAAACTCCAGGTCAGTCATCTGACTGGTGTGAGAACTAAAACAGTTATTAATCTTTTTAAAGTTAGGTAAATCAAGGGACCATGCCGTATAACACGGAACGGGTTTCCTTCCAAGAATAACAGTGTATATAACAAACAGCGCAATGCTAAATAAAGAACAATGAAGCTATTTTAAGACTCAGGTCCCATAACATAATGCAACGCAAGCCGTGGGATGGAGTTTTTATCTTATAATAGCCAAACATGCTTGGTACGTAAAATTTTATGTTTTATTATTACTATAAGTGTATAGTGTCTAAACAATTTCAATCATAAGTATCAATCATAGACGGCATGAGTGCCCCATACCACTATGTTACCATACTAGGCTCTACAATCAAAAACACAAAGTCACGTATTGGAAGTTGGATTTCCATCTGTGAACCAAGGAAAGGGATCGTCCTTACTGCTTCGAGACAATCTAGCCCATGTCTCAGGAACAGCTGCAACTACACCTTGGATCTTGAGGGCCAGTCCACTTGAAGTGGATTAAAATGCCTGAACAATGCGTTTCCTCGCCCTATGGGGTGTAAATGAGTAAAATGACTCCATCGGCCCCGGATCGACCGATATAACCGAGGCGCCTCACTATCCATCATCCACAAAAGTAAAATGTTAGGTCTTGTAAAACGCTGACACCACTCCTAGCTAGAAGGAAATGCATGCCCTCCTTACAGTCCTCTCCCGTTTCTGGTTCACACCGAGCTGTAAGGCTCGCGAATCAACGCTACACAAAGGTACGCTGTATTAAAGCCGTGCTTTGATCACCACACAAGACTCTGCCTTTCAACAGAAGCCTTGATCATTTGCATCTCAGCATGCCACACAGGCAATTCACGCTATGAAACCGATGTCTATCAATCACACAGATGAAATCCGATGTCAGACACACATCCATTTACAAGTTCGTTCTAGGTTTGAACGAAACCGAAGGCACCTTATTCCTCCCCCATATGTCTAATACAGGGGAGAGGTCCTCGCATATCCGGTCGATCTCAAAGTACGTCTGGACGATCACCACTTATTACCTTGTCTTGGGTGTACAGCCCAATCAAGACATCAGTAATCATCCAAACTATGTGAAGACCTCCGTCCTTCAACCACCGTCTTCATCCTCGACATATCTTCGAATCAGCTATTCAGAATGGGATAAACCCGGTCTTTCTGAATAACCAGCACTCCGATGTGTTGTATACCTAGAGTTAGCGTATGCGGGATTCGAACGGTCTTGGTCGGTTTAGCGATCGATTAGGTCCGGGCGAAATCCATGTCGTTACAGCATATATAATAAACAAGTGCTATAAAAACACAACATACGCCTCATTCCAATCCAGAATATTCCTTTATTCAAATATTCTTATACCTTGGGAGATGTTCCCATTAATTTTATCAAAGATAAATTCTTTAAATTTATTCTTTAATCTTCCTTTGGATATCATTTCAATCTAATTAAAGATTCATTAAAACTCCACTTGGTTTTAATCTTCCCAAAAATTAACATTAACGATTGTTTAACATGGGAAATCATATCTTGTCTTTAACTGGGTTAAAAAACCAATGCCATCTAGAACACGGTTCACGATAAACCTAAAATCACATTCCATTCCCTAAGTATTAACACCGAAGGCCGAAACCAACATCAAACCAATACCAAGGAAACCATTCAACCTAACTAATCTCCAGTTGGTTTATGATTTTCTTAACTCCATTGGGTCTAAGAACAGTATTATTAAATATACCATTCACGACAACCTAAAATCTTATTCCTGTCTTTAACTGGGTTAAAGAACCAATGTCCATTTAAACACGGTTCACGATAAACCCAAAATCACATTCCATTCCATTAGTCTTTAACCGTAAATTAGCAAGTGAACAATTCCCTAAGTACTAACCCCGAAGGCCGAAACCAACATCAGATCAATACCCAGGAAACCATTCAACTTAACTAATCTCCAGTTAGTTTCTGATTTTCTTAACTCCGTTAGGTCGAAGAATAGTATTATTAAAGATACCATTCACGACAACCCAAAATCTCATTCCATTGTTAATTGCGTTAAAGAACAAGTGTTATTTAAAACACCGTTCATGATAAACCTAAAGACCAATTTCAATTCAATTCCAATTAAATATTAATTAATTGGCATACTTCATTAAATCTAAATGAAAAGATTTAATCTTTTCTCAGCGAGTTCAAGAATAGTGTGAATGAAGACCCCATTCACGAAAAACCGAAAATCATATTTGATATTAAATACAAGGCTCTGAATAGAAAATATATCGGCTTATATTCAATATTAAATTCTGGAATCAACAAATACCGTATTGGAATAACGATATATATATATATATCTTCCAAACTCCTCCACAATATCCGTATAATCACGGAACCCAATATCGAAATATTCCGAAGATAATTTCGATTCAAATCCATTCCAATTCATATATTGGAAATCCCGGTTATTTTTAAAACCATTTCAAATCCAATATATTTATTTAAAAATATTGGATTTCATAATTCTAGTTCATAACTATTTCATTTTAATAAAAATCCATTTTTATATTTTTCAAATATGGAATTTTTCATCCCAATTCTTTCCAAATCATTTCTTATGATTTTACACTAATTATTGATATTTTTAATAATTTTATCAAGGCCGTACAGTGATTTCCATAAACGGTCATCGAACTGCACTTACAACGACCTTTTCCAAATTTGATTTGGACATAATTCCAAATCCAACCGTTAGATTTTCAAATCTCTAATATTCTTAGAAAGCTCTTTTCGATATGAACCCAATGGTTCTGGGTTTAGGAGAATCCGACGGTTGGATCTCCCGTAATATCCATTCAAATTCAATGGTCGAAATTCGCGAAATGCCGCAGCGCGGCGCGTTCTATTCAAGCCATTATATAATATATATAATATATATTTCGTCGATTTCCCTTTTAAACGTATTTTATAAATCGTTTTAAATTCGTTTTCAAAACGATTTCAACTTCATATTCAATTTCAAATCAAAATTGAATATTCCATATCATTAATATATAAATGATAATATTTTCAAAACATTAGGTTTTGAATTCAATTCCTTTTCGATATTCATTATCAAAATGAATAAAATCGATATAAATATCGCTCACATTAAAATGGCGTTATCTAATCAAGACGGATATATATATTTAAATATATTCATGTCCATCCCAAATCGGACATCAAAATCACATTTTGATCTATTACTGAATATTATTTTAAAATATTCATTATTTTAATATATTCGTTATTTTAAAATAATCATTCTTTCTGAACTGGAATCAGACACAGTCAATTACCATATAATGTGATTATATGGATTTCATACAATACATGTATACAACAACAGTGATGAATAATCATCCAGAGTGCATTCTACACTGTTTAAGCATTAAATATAAATATTTAACGCTTATACCACTCTGTCAATCAATCGATCGACATATGGCTTGTTATTGGGACCAGTGTATGTCATATATCATCCTAATACCTGTGTGGGGTTTCAGTCAACAAATAATGAATTTTATTTGTGCAGTTGGGCGATGTGTAAAATTTGTCGTCCCAATCAATATCGGTCAAATGTGTGTACATAAACAAATCGTCTGATTTGTTTATGAATATTTATTTTATATACAAGTTAAAAATTATATTTTTAACTATAAAATATTTACTCCATTCCACATCACACAATCAATTTTCACAACACAATCAAACAAACAAACAAGTCGTCCATGGTCTGTGGACGACGGATGTCGGGTGCTGCTAAGCACCGTCTGCATCCTAGTATATATTTTAACTAGAAAACTAAATAAAAGTGAGGAGTTCTCACACTTGGGTTCCACTTCGTCAGTCTTTCCTTCTAAATGGTATGGATTCCGTTTTTATTTCAGTTCATTCCATCGCACTCCTTTTCATGCTGTTCATAGTAAAAATCATATTTTTAATATGATGTTTATTTAAAAAATCACATTTTTATAATGGAATTTCTTAAATAAAAAATCATATATTTTTACTTCGCTATATATATTATAAAAATCAAATTTTTACATCTCTACATAAATAAAAATCATATTTTTATTATCTCTATAATATAAAAATCATATTTTTACATCTCTACATAAATAAAAATCATATTTTTTACTTTCATGAAGACGTTATAAAAATTGAATTTTTTATTTCAAAACATTATATACAAAGATCATATTTTTATCATGTATATATATATATATATAAATCTCGTCTTTCCATATTTAAAAATCACGTCTTTCCATATTTAAAAATCACGTATTTCCATATTTAAAAAATCACGTCTTTCCATATTTAAAACTATGAATTTTACTACATTAAAATATAATCTTTCTTTCGCTTTCATGATAGCAAAATCTAATTTTTATCTCGCTAATACATATGTAAAAATCGTACCTTACATACATAAAAACCATATTCTTGTATCAACTAAAAATCAGATTTTGTATATAAAAAAAACTGAATTAAAAACATAAATTAAAATCAATATATGTAAAAACTCACTGTTTTATTTTCACCAGAGGAAGGGGCTTGCGCAGGGGGTCTGAGGTTAATGGGGAGGTCGCGGGGTTCGGGGAAGGTGGTATCAAAGGCGGCGGTGGCCCCATTGGCTGGAGACGCTGTCTTCAGGCGTGTTTGGGGGTTTAGGGTTTGAGGGGGGTTTCAAACCAAATGAGGAGAGAGGCGGCGGGATCAGGGATGGAGGCGGAAGGGTGGCGGCCCCACGGTGACCGGCGGCGGCCCTCCCGCGACGCAGGTGCGCGACGAACAAGGGGAGCGCTAGTAGGTTACGGGATTTCTATTTTGGGGGTAGGTAGAAAGTGAATTAGGTTATAAGGTTTTATAAATATATATAATATTATTTTATTTCATTTTAAAAAAGGTGAATTTTACCTGAACTCCAAATCGAGCCCAAGGACTATCATTCCTACGTATTACCCCCATTCCAAACACAATGGGATATGTCCGGTAAGCCAAATCGGCTGTTACGATCAGTTTTCGTTTGAATTAAAATTTGAACCATTATAAATTCAATTTAAACGTACATTTTAATTTACCGGGGCCACATACTGACTTCAAAAATTCCAGAAAAAATATTTCTAGCTTCGTATTGACGATACGGTCCTAACAAAACTAATTTCATCAAATTTGAAGGCCGTTTGAAAAATAGCCATTTTCTGGTCGATCCGAATTGACTAAAACTGTCAAAACACGTTTTAATTCGCCACGCTCACATATTGATTTCAAAAATTATGGAAATTTGATGTCTAGCAATAAATTGGCATTCCGGATCCAACAAAAGTGGTTTCGTCGAAAACGGAGGTCGTTCTCAAAGTGACTATTTTTAAGGGCTATATTCCATAGCGACTATTCTGAATTTTCAACTGTGCATAACTTTTTATACCCGCTATGAAATTTGGATTTTTCAGATATGTTGGAAATATATTCTCAAATATATTCTAATATATTTGGTTTCGCTAAAATCTGGTTTGTTTTGAATCCTGTACATTCATTTGAAATTTGAAAGCGAATTTTCAAACTACCGCGCCATTTTCAATTCCTTTTATAATTAAAACAAATATTTATATTCTAATGTCGATTCAAATAAATATATACCTTCTAATTCTATTCAATACAAATTGCTCATCGTTATTATTTAAAATAATTCGTCTTAAATATTCAAAATTCATTAAAATTTCCAAAATAAAATTTTAAATTGATTCAGATTTTCCGGGTTGTTACAATCTCCACCACTTAAAATCTTTTCGTCCTCAAAAAGGAACGAAGCTGAAAGTTGTTTAACTAATCAACTTAACTTTCATTATTTTAATTATGGCTTAATTTCTTCAACTTTTTAATTTCTAAAAACCTTTCAAATTTTTCAAAAATTTGGCTAACACCCTAAATTTTTGAAAAAATTCGCCATAACATCCCTTGTACGGGAGCACTGGGAAAATCCTGAAATCGCCATACAGGCCTCTCCAATCCAAAAAGAAAAAGAAACAGCCAAGCGACGAGCTAATCAGCTCATAAAATCATCAAAAACCCCAAGAAATACAATAAACATGTACCTATTTGTCGGGCAAACAATTTTATTCCTCTGATCTAGCCCGTTTGCAATGACCTGTTCAATGTATATACATGCACGTATATGCAAATGCAACAAAATTTCAACTCAGCTCAAATTTTGAATCGATTTAACTAACATTACCTACCATGTACATATTAGTTTCGGCAATCTTATTAGTTAAACTAATAATCAAACAACACAACCAGTAATCAATTAGTTGATTAACGTTCCAAATTTATAGCTTTAACATACAAAAATCCATTTTTGATGCCAAGTCACAAATAATAAATTTTAGCAAAGTTTTGGTTCTCACACCAGCCAATTGGAAGTATATAGAAATCCCACTTTCGAATACTCGAACATAAATGCTGATGATGCTCGAGCGATCATCAGAATCATCTCCAGGCGACTAGATTGTGATTCTATATCTATCCAGTATATTAAAACTTCGAATACACATGGATTAGACATATACGCAAAATCTTTATATACTTGATTGTCCAAATCAATATAAAATAAGTATTCAAATACATAAAATAAGGTTTAAATTTTCAAAACAATATTTGTTTTCATTTTTACTTTTCAAAACAACAATCTTTACACTAGTTCTAGGATACTACTGATCCTATCTCTAATGAGCCATTCTTATTGGATATTACTAATCCAATCTCTGATGAATTCTTTCGTTTGGTTCTAACGTGCCTTGTTCTCCGAGCTCTGTAAACAAAAGCTCTGATACCAAATGAAGCGACCCAAACTTCCCCATGAAGGAAAACCCAGATTGACTTTGAGAACACGACGAATCAAAACACAAACAGAAGAACATTTCATTGCTTATTACAACAATTCCATCAGAATACAAGAATATAATAGTATGAATAAATAATATACATTCGACAAATATCAGAGATTTAAATACATTACTGCAGCAGAAAATAATACAAACACAACTGAAGGTGATATACAGATACAGAGCTTTTCGAATATCATTCCAGCTGCAAACCATTATCCTGTGAATATAAATCTGCAAAACCAAAACTACTAGATGCCCGTATGGAAAATAAGGGCAACTAGAGTTTAGGTTAAAACAATAAATGCTAGGTCAGTCATGTGACTGGGGTGAGAACTAAAATAGTTATTAATCTTTATTTTAAAGTTAGGTAAATCAAGGGACCGTGCCAGATAACACGGGACGGGTTTCCTCCTAAGAATACCAGTGTATATAACAAACAACGCAATGCTAAATAAAGAACAATGAAGCTATTATAAGACTCAGGTCCCATCACACAATGCAACGCAAGCCGGAGGATAGAGTTTTTACCTTATAATAGCCAAACATGCTTGGTACGTAAAATTTCATGTTTTATTATTACTATAAGTGTATAGTGTCAAAACAATTTCAATCATAAGTATTAATCATAGACGGCATGAGTGCCCCATACCGCTATGTCGCCATACTAGGCTCTACAATCAAAACCACAAAGTCACGTATTGGAAGTTGGAATTCCATCTGTGAACCAAGGCAAGGGATCGTACTTACCACTTCGAGACAATCTAGCTCATGTCTCAAGAACAGCCGTAATTGCACCTTGGATCTTCAGGGCCGGTCCACTCGACGTGGATTAAAATGCCTGAATAATGCATTTCCCTGCCCTATGGGGCGTAAATGAGCCAAATGACTCCATCGGCCCCGGATAGAACGATATAACCGAGGCGCCTCACTATCCATCATCCACATAAGTAAAATGTATGGGCTTGTAAAACGCTGACACCACTCCCAGCTAGAAGGAAACGCATGCCCTCCCTGTAGTCCTCTCCCGTTTCTGGTTCACACCGGGTTGTGAGGCTCGCGAATTAACACTACACAAAGCTTCGCTATATTAAAGATGTGCTTTGATCATCAACCACAAGACTCTGCTTTTTAACAGAAGATTTGATCATTTGCATCTCAGCATGCCACACAGGCAATTCACGCAATGCAACCGATGTCTATCAATCACACAGAATGAAATCCGAAGTCAGACACACATCCATTTACAAGTTCGTTCTGGGTCTGAACGAAAACGAAGGCACCTTACTCCTCCCCATATGTCCAATACAGAGGAGAGGTCCTCGCATGTCCATTCGATCTCCAAATACGTCTGGACGATCACCACTTATTACCTTGTCTTGGGTGTATAGCCCAATCAAGACATCAGTAATCATCCAAACGATGTAAAGTCCTCCGGACTTCAACCACCGTCTTCATCCTTGACATATCGTCGAGTCAGTTATTCAGAATGGGATAAAACCGGTCTTTCTGAATAACTCGCGTATATAATAAACCGGTGCTATAAAAACACCACACACGCCTCATTCCAATCCAGAATATTCGTTTATTCAAATATTCTTATACTTTGGGAAAGGTTCCTATTAATTTTATCAAAGATAAATTCTTTATATTTATTCTTTAACCTTCCTTTGGATATCGTTTCAATTTAATTAAAGATGCATTAAAATTCCACTTGGTTTTAATCTTCCCAAAAATCAATATTAACGATTGTTTAACTTGGGAAATCATATCTTATCTTTAACAAGGTTAAAGAACCAATGTCATTTAAAACACGATTCACGATAAACCCAAAATCACAATCCATTCCATCAGCCTTTAACCATAAATTAGCAAGTGAACAATTCCCTAAGTATTAATCCCGAAGGCCGAAACCAATGTCAGATCAATACCCAAGAAACCATTTAACATAACTAATCTCCAGTTAGTTTCTGATTTGCTTAACTCCATTGGTTCTAAGAACAGTATTATTAAAGATACCATTCACGACAACCCAAAATCTTATTCCTGTCTTTAACTGGGTTAAAGAACCAATGTACTTTAAAATACGATTCACGATAAACCCAAAATCACATTCCATTCCATCGGCCTTTAACCGTAAATTAGCAAGTGAACAATTCCCTAAGTATTAACCCCGAAGGCCGAAACCAACATCAGATCAATACCCAGGAAACCATTCAACTTAACTAATCTCTAGTTAGTTTCTGATTTTCTTAACTCCGTTGGGTCTAAGAACAATGTTATTAAAGATACCATTCACGACAGCCCAAAATCTCATTCCATTGTTAATCGGGTTAAAGAACAAGTGTTATTTAAAACACCATTCACGATAAACCCAAAGGTCAATTTCAATTCAATTCCAATTAAATATTAATTAATTGGTATACTTCATTAAATCTAAATAAAAAGATTTAATCTTTTCTCAACTGGGTTCAAGAACAGTGTGAATGAAGACACCATTCACGACAAACCCAAAATCATACTTGATATTAAATATGAGACTCTGAATAGAAAGTATATTGGCTTATATTCAATATGAAATTCTGGAATCAACAAATACCGTATTGGAATAAAGATATATATCTTCCAAATTCCTCCACAATATCTGTATAATCACGAAATTCAATATCGAGTTATTCCGAAGATAATTTCGATTCAAGTGCATTCCAATTCGTATATTGGAAATTCCGGTTATTTTTAAACTTCCAATTCGTATATTGGAAATTCCAGTTATTTTTAAAACCATTTCAAATCCAATTTATTTATTTAAAAATATTGGATTTCATAATTCTAGTTCATAAGTAGTTCATTTTGATAAAAATCTATTTTTATCTTTTCAATTATGGTATTTTTCATCCTAGTTCTTTCCAAATAATTTCTTATGAATCTACACTAATTATTGATATTTTTAATAATTTTATTAAGGCCCATGCAGTCGATTTCCTTAAACGGTCATCGGACTGCACTTACAGCGACCTTTTCCAAATTTGATCTGGACATAATTCCATGTCCAACCATTAGATTTCAAATCTCTAATATTCGTTAGAAAGCTCTTTTCGACACAAACCCAATGGTTCTGGTTTTAGGAGAATCCGACGGTCGGATCTCCCGTAATATCCATTCGAAGTCAATGGTCGAAATTCGCGAACTGCCGCAGTGCGGCGTTCTATTCAGGCCATTATATATTATATATATATATAATATATTTCATCGATTTCCCTTTAAAACGTATTTTATAAATCATTTTAAATTCATTTTCAAAACGATTTCAACTTCATATTCAATTTCAAATCAAAATTGAATATTCCATATCATTAATATATAAATGATAATATTTTCAAAACATTAGATTTTGAAATCAATTCCTTTTCGATATTCATTATAAAAATGAATAAAATCAATATAAATACCGCTCACATCAAAATGGCGTTATTTAATCAGCACGGCTTTATATATTTAAATATATTTGTGTCCATCCCAAATCGGACACCAAAATCACATTTTGATCTATTACTGAATATTATTTTAAAATATTCATTATTTTTAAATATTCTTTATTTCAAAATATTCATTCTTTCTGAACTGGAATCAGACACAGTCAATTACCATATAATGTGATTATATGGATTTCATACAATATATGTATACAAAAACAGTGATAAATAATCATCTAGTGTGCATTCTACACTGTATAGGCATTAAAAATAAATATTTAACACTTATAATAGTCTGTCAATCAATCGATCGACATACAGCTAGTTATTTGGACTAGTGTATGTCATATATCATCCCAATACCCGTGTGGGGTTTCAATCAACAAATAATGAATTTTATTTGTGCAGTTGGGCGATGTGTAAAATTTGTCGTCCCAATCAATATCGGTCAAATGTGTGTACATAAACAAATCATCTGATTTGTTTATGAATATTTATTTTATATACAAATTAAAAATTATATTTTTAACTATAAAATATTTATTTCATTCCACATCACACAATCAATTTTCACAACACAATCAACCAAACAAACAAGTCGTCCATTGTCTTTGGATGACGGGTGTCGGGTGCTGCTAAGCACCATCTGCATCCTAGTATATATTTTAACTAGAAAACTAAATAAAAGTGAGGAGTTCTCACACTTGGGTTCCACCCCGTCAGTCTTTCCTTCTGAATGGTATGGATTCCGTTTTGATTTCAGTCCATCCCATCGCACTCTTTTTCACGCTGTTCATAGTAAAAATCATATTTTTAATATGATGTTTATTTTAAAAATCACATTTTTATAATGGCATTTCACAAATAAAAAATCATATATTTTTACTTCTCTATATATATTATAAAAATCATATTTTTACATCTCTACATAAATAAAAATCATATTTTTAGTATCTCTTTAATAAAAAAAAAATCAGATTTTTACATCTCTACATAAATACAAATCATATTTTTTTACTTTCATGAAGACATTATAAAAATCGAATTTTTTATTTCAAAACATTATATATACAAACATCATATTTTTACCATGTTAATATATATATATAAATCTCGTCTTTCCTAATTTAAAAATCACTTCTTTCCATATTTCAAAATCACGTCTTTCCATATTTAAAAATCACGTCTTTCCATATTTAAAAATGTAAACTTTACTACATAAAAATATAATATTTCTCTTGCTTTCATGATAAAAAAATCAAAATTTTATCTCGCTAATACATATATAAAAATCGTACCCTTACATACATAAAAACCATTTTCTTATATCAACTAAAAATCAAATTTTATATATAAAAAAAACTGAATTAAAAACTGAAATTAAAATCAATACATGTAAAACTCATTGTTTTATTTTCACCAGAGGAAGGGGCTTGCGCAGGGAGTCTAAGGTTAGGGGGTGGTCGGGGAAGGTGGCATCAACGGCGTCGGTGGCCCCATTGGCCGGAGGCGCGGTCTTGAGGCGCATTTGGGGGTTTTGGGTTCGAGGGGGGTTTCAAATCAAAGGAGGAGAGAGGCGGTGGGGTCAGGGAAGGGAGTGGAATGGTGGCGGCCCCACGATGGCCGGCAGGGCCTTCCCGTGATGCATATAACCAACATTCCGAACACAATCGGATATGTCGGTAAGCCAATTCAGCTGGTACGATCAGTTTTTGTTTGAATTAAAATTTAAACCTTTATAAATTCAATTTAAACATACATTTTAATTTACCGAGGCCACATACTGACTTCAAAAATCCCAAAAAAAATTGTTTCTAGCTTCGTATTGACGATACAGTCATAACAAAACTTATTTCATCAAATTTGAAGGCCGTTTGAAAAATGGACATTTTCTGGTCGATCCAAATTGACTAAAACTGTCAAAACACGTTTTAATTTGCCACGCTCACATATTGATTTCAAAAATTATGGAAATTTTAAATCTAGCAATAACTTGACATCCCGAATCCAACAAAAGTGGTTTCGTTAAAAACGGAGGTCATTTGCAAAATGACTATTTTTAAGGGCTATATTCCATAGCGACTATTCTGAATTTTCAACTGGGCATAACTTTTTATTCCCGCTATGAGTGAAATTTGGATTTTTCAGATTCTTTGGAAAGATATTCTCAAATAGATTCTAATATTTTTGGTTTCGCTAAAATCCGGTTTGGTTTGAATCCTGTACATTCATTTGAAATTTGAAATTGAATTTTTAAACTACAGCGCCATTTTCAATTCCTTTTATAATTAAAATAAATATTTATATTCTAACGTCGATTCAAATAAATATATACCTTCTAATTCTATTCAATATAAATTGCTCTTCGTTATTATTTAAAATAATTCATTTTAAATATTCAAAATTCATTAAAATTGCCAAAATAAAATTTTAAATTGGTTTAGATTTTCCGGGTTGTTACAGGCTTGATAATGGATCCTTCAAGCTAGTGACCATGGACGGAGATGAGATCCCTAGAGTATGTAACGCCTAGCATTTGAGGCATTACTTGACATGAAATTTTCATCTTTATTCTTATGTTTTTGGGACCATGTAAAAAGGCACGAATCGCCTAGAATATTCTGGTTATATGAGCAAAAGATTATAAAGTGGGCGTAGGTCATGATTCGACTGAACCACTATAAAATATCACGTGTCTTTTACTTTTTACTGCACCATTTCTTATTTACTCTTTCATCCTTTACTTACATGAATTGTTATAATCTTTAAAATTTGCTATAAACCTTGCGACAATCTCGGAGCACGTAGTTCAAAGTTCCTTCTATCAGATCAAAAGGTCAATAGTGTGCAGAGCATCGAAGGAACAGTGAAGTAAACAACATAACTACCAACACTCTACTTCTCGTGACCTTAAAAAGAATACGAAGGACAAGGAAATGGATTGTCCATGAGACATAAAGTGCACCATGATTATAAAGATCGTCTTGACTTCACTCTACCCTTGGCATTCGACGAGAGAATATAAAGGCGCCAGAGACTGAGCGCCATGAAAGAAATCCTACCCCGCTGACGGAACGGGGAGAAAATTGAAAGATGAGTTCGAACTCTATCCTGGGCATATGACAGGAGAATATAAAGGCGTTTTGATTAAATATCGTAGAAGGGATCCTATCCCGCTGTAGAATCAGGAACAAGAATGAAAGCTGAGCCCGACCCCCTCATTTTCGAGCATGGGAGGCAGTACATATATAACTCTAATCAATCCTCAATTAGCCCTGGCCAGGCATTGTATTAATGATTGATTGGGGGCATACTCATACACATATATGCATAGTGCAGGAATTTTAATTTTTCATTATGTATCATTCTGACTTAGTTATGATCCAAATGTTTATGTATGACTAAGTATGATAAACTTGCAGGTACACATTAATGCAAAGAAACATAATTTCATTTACTAAGTGCAGATTTAAAAGGTAAGGCTAGACAAAATGCGAGGGCCATCCTCGCGACTACATCATGCCAGTGGAACAACTAAAAAGAGAAAAGACATAAACAAACTGGCTCTACTTGGGCTTTGGGGATGACCTTGGCCTCTTCTCCTTCTTTTGCTTCTCCGGCTCCTTCTTGTCGGCATCAAATTTACCCTGCTTTTTCCTCTTCTTCTTATCCGAAGGAGGATCCTGTGGAAGGCCATAGGATTGGGATGCGAGCAGTATAGTTATTGACTTAGTAGACAGCTTTATAATTAACCCAGATTTTGGATCAACTGCAGATATAGGTGGCATATTTAGAGGCTCTTGCTCCTCTATTTTTAAGGCCAGTTGTTCATCCTTCTTGGCCTTCAAGTCGGCCAGAGTTTTGCTTTCTTCATCCTTTGTCTCTCCCATGATGGTGATCTCCTCTTCTTCATCTCCATTGTCACCATTGGTGTCCCTTAAGGCTCCGATGATTTTGGCATCTTTGGGAACATCAGCGCTTGACGCTGCAGTGGCTTTCCCGTTGCCTCAACTTCAGTTTGTTTTGGAAACTCAGGAACTTCGGTACGGGATGGCACATCGATCTTCTCGGTCTCTTCTTGACTTTCAACAACCTCCTCAGTAAGGTTGACACCTATATAATGAGAATCAATTGTTATTATTTTGGAAGAAAATGTCGTCTTCTTGATTGTTTGCTCCATAATACGACGACAAGTTACAATAGCTTTGACATATTGCGGAGAGAATATGGAGATACCTTCCGCTGACTCCTCGCCTGAAGCTACATTAGAAACCCCAATAGCTTGAGGAATGGGAACTTCGGTGATCAATGGATCATCTGGGTTATATTCCTCAACCTCTGAGGTCTTGTGCTCCGCAGTTGAGCTTGTGCCTTTGTCCACTTTGTGCGTGCCCTTGAGATTAACCCTCTCTTCCTCCATCTCCTCTTGAATTTGACGTCTACCCTCTTCTAAAAGCTCGGGCTCTCAACCCCCGAGGAAGGTTTGCATAAGCTGGCCTTCATCGACCTCTTCAACCTTTAAGCGTTGCTTTTCACCCTCGACGATCATATCCTATATGTTAATCAAGGTGGTGGGATAATTCTTAATCCAAGAAATGTCTCGAGTTCGAATGACTTGAGCAAAGAAGTCCATCAACAGTTCATTGAACCCTTCTATCTCCTGTTCGGCTGCGACAACCTTAACAGTAGCAGTGGAGGATGATTCGAGGGCATCATTGGCATTACTCTTGGCAAGAGCTGCTCGTCCCTCAGCATGAGCGAGTTTGTTAGTCAAGCTTGCCCTTTCTTTCTCCCAAGTAGCCTTTTCTGCAGCAAAGTGATACTGTGAAGCTTTCAGTTTAGTATTCGCCAACTTGAGATCTTCTATCTCCTTTTTCAAAGCCACACGCTCTTGGCTGTTTGAATCGAGCTCAAGAAGGAAATATTTCTTAGCGATGTCTAATCCTGTTTTATAGTTTCTAGCATCCCATCGAGCTAAAGCAAACTGAGCCTATGCATCTTCAAGTTCCTTCTCAGCCTTGCTCCTGGCCTTAACGTCATGATCAATCTTCACTTTACCTCTCGTTGCATCTATTTCCAGGTAGTGGATAACATCTAAAAATTCTTGGCATGTTTCTTCATTGCCCTATATTGTTTAGCCACATGGCCGATCTAGCCCACAACTTCTGTATCCCAGTCCTCGGGGACCGGTTCAAGATCTGGCACGAAATGCATCCTTTCAAAGTAGTTGTCGGGGAACTGCTTTCGCAAACGCTCCAACTTTGCCTTATTATCAAAGGTAAGTGCCACTTCCTATATGGTGGTAGTGTCCAAGTGGTGCTGACTAGAAGAGACAAGAGTTACTCTCTCTTTTTCCGAATCTTTGCTGGGAACCTTGTGTTTGTCCTTGGACTCATGATACTTCTTAGAGGATTTTCCCAAAGGAGGTATATCGCTCAGGGGAGTTCGAGCCTTGGGAAGCTGTTTGCCCCCCGCATGTAGCACTTGACGACTGTAATGCTTCCCGGGGTCTTTCCTTGAAGGAGAGCGAGAGCGTGTAGAATGAGGTTGATAAGAATCATGGTGCCTTTTTCTGTCTCTTCCCCGACTATCACTACGATCTTGTTCAGTTATGGGACCGAGCCTGGGAGTGTTCTCGCGAAGATCATGATGAGAATAAGAGTAGCGACGAGGCATTTTTCCTACGAAGAATAACAAATAGGTATAAGGATCGTGAATACAACTAGTATACGGGTGTTGTGACAAGTGGTGCATGTGATTTGCGCATCCCGTGTAATTCCCCCTAACAGACCAGGGCCCGAAGCTGGGCTCGTCTGTGTAGTATCTTTATTTTGGTGGGAGCGGTTACTTCCTCGGAAACAGGGAAGAACGGTTCCTTTCCAAAATCTTCAGATGTGTAGATGTTATTTGGCAAAGGGATCTTTTATAAATCCCCAAATATCTGCTCCTCTGTTAATGTGTCATGAATGGTAGGCTCTACCGGCGGTGGATTATTCAGAGGAGACTGCCCCTGAGAAACTGAGGCATCCTTCGATTCATCAGCTCGAATTTCATCTCCTTTGTAAACATTCAAATCCTCATCACCCTGGCCAATCATCGGCGAAGGACTCTTACGAAATTCGGTCGTCTTTGCGGCTTATATGGTCACTTCTCCTTAGGCCAGGGGCATGCTACTAGATTCCCTAACTATCTGAGTAGGGGGCACATGTACTTATGGGGCTTCCACCCAGACCAAGCCTGAATATTACATCTAGAAGGTGATGTTTGTGAAGGTTCTTGTTGGTTATGCATCTCTTAATTTTACAGAGGTGCAACTTGCTTTCTAAAAGGCGGGACAATCGATCCTCATACACAGAACCTTCTATCTCTTGGAAATTATGAACTGTACAAAAAAAGAGAAATATTAACACTTCAATCATACAATTGGAATATACAATGAAGAATTCAGAACCTACTTGACTGTAGCCATTTCCTCGCACATCCAGCTTGATGTTTTATGTAGAACCAGTCAAACCTAGCATCTCCTAAATTGCTATGTCCGTCCGACAATACCTTCTTGGAGGGGATCGATTCAAAGAAAATTAAGTTCGGAGTCCCCGTAGAGAGATGCTTGAAGTAATAATAGAATTTCAAATCTTTGAAGGTAAGCTCGGTCTCTAGAATCTCGGCATATGCGATGTACAAAGTATACAAAGCAGCGTAAGCATTGGGATGGAGTTGCATAAGAGCAATATGTAGTCGTCTTAGAAGATTGACGACGATTGGAGGAAAGGAAGGAATGGCGCCTACCAAGCACATGACTCTACTGATAGCCATGTACCCCTCCGGATCGAAATGGGGTCTGTCTCCATCCTCTGGAGTTTTCACATCAACCCAGGGGATCCCATGTCTTAGGCACAGTCCCTTAAGCTTTATATCATCCAATTTGGAAGCTATAGAGTCACCTAGTTTCTCTTTCTCTACTTCTTTAGTGCCCTTGATTTCGTCGGGAGCTCGATCATCTTCCTCTTCCTCAAGTGATGTGCTCTTAGAAGATGTTGATTCTGCCTCGAGATCTGTTTCATATTCCGAGTCAGAATTACTCCAATCTGGATCCGATGGGAGTACATCGGGATTATAATAATTTGACGACTCTGGATTTTTTATGATATTCTTGTTGAACGTCTATCAAACATGGCTGTGTTAGCAAATAAACATAAGTAATTAGAGTATAACTACCTACGAACCCCGTGTATGTACAAGTGCTAGTGTATACAAGTGTGTGCAATACTTAGAAGAAAAAGCATGAATTAAATTGTGGAAACATGAAACTGATTACGGTATGTTGGTAAGTAATGTAGTCATCCAGGTCAGTGAATTCGTCTTGAGGGCTCTATCCTAACTGTCCTTTGAGTTGTCGAGATTATAATGGATCCTAAATTGAATCATAAGTCGGTGTATTCGATTAATTGATTTTACTTAGTCAGACATAGTTAGAGGATTGGCTCGATAACGAATTAGCTTGTGCAGTTATAAAGTCCGACTCGTTATGGGAGGATCCAGTTTGTGGCTCAAGCATGGTTCGGGAATGAACATCGGGTCATAACTGACGGATCGGCTCTTGACGGAGGAGTGGCCCACAAATAAAAGTTTGTAATTATGAGATGGCTCGCAACTAAGCACGGTTCGTGAGCGAAGGTCTCGTTCATGATGAGCCTGGTTTGAAAACCAGGATCTCAAATCTGCCGGCTTGTGAATGAGTGTCTCGGGAACCATCACCACGAACCCTCTTAGTATTACCCATCACGAACCACTACCTTGCTTCTCATCATGAACGAGCCAATGGTCACGACCCGTGTTACCCCCCTCCTTTCATGACTCACTTCCACATGATGACCCACGAGCTGAAGCACTGAAACACATCTCCCTCTCTGTCAATTCCTCCTTCCAACTGGAAGCTTTCCTCCTTCCAACTAGAGGCTATCTGAACCATTCACTAACTTCTCACTCTTGATTGACGATTACCCAACACATCTCCTCTCATCGCGGCTGCAACACTATAAATTCCACCCCCATCATTTAAGACTGGCAGTGACACCAAAACCGACAACAAAAAGAAAAACCCAGGGGAGTCAAAGAAAAGCAAAGGAGAAATTAATATCTGAATCAATATCCAAAGAATTACAATCGAAAGTGAAGAACTTATTCGTTTTTATTACCTTTACGGATTGACTAAGTAATTTCGAGGTTATGTGAATTTGGGGGTAATGCAAATTAGGGTTAGGAGAAAGAGAGAAAAGGAGATGGCGGCGGAAGTGAAAGTGGAAAGAAAAAAAGGAAGGAATGAACGATGGATCAGCTTATATAGCCTTTTCACGGACTATTGGTCTCCCCCTCCTTTTTCACCAATCGTGGATCAGATCGGCCCAGTGGGCTACGGACGCCGAAGCAAGCATGTTGATCGCCTATGCGTGAGTATCTTCTACCACCAATTCGCGATATTCACCGAGTGACAAGAACCATAATATGTCATGACGACTCAGACTTTGGGATAATTATTGAATTAAAAATGTTAACCTTTTTGCCCATGGGAATAATGAACTTCTTAGTACTTATTTACGAGAATCTAAAAACTCACCTGTAGAATAACTAGCAATACACTCTCAAATTCAAAGATTGGGATCCACCACTAAATAGAAAAGTAATTGGAAACTCAATCTTGTATTTATACTCGTGAGAAGAAGTGATCCCTTGAAATAGTATGACGCTACAAACAAATATGACTATTGATTTGCATCGTTTCATGAAAAGATAATTCAACATTTTCGAAGCATGTTCCATCTTCGATAAAACATACTTCGAGGGGGCAAAATGTTGGCTAGTTTTGTGACCAATCCACCAAGAAAATAAACATTCACAAGCAAATGAACGAAGGCACACATACATAAGTTCAAGACAAAGTCACCCCGACTCGTGAAGCTCCATAACCCATTCGTGAGACAAGTTTCTTTAACCCGTTCGTGAACCAGTTGTCACCTTCGACTCATGATCAAGCATCACGACCCCATTCATGCCAATTCATCATGATCCGCTCGTGGAGGATGCACCACGACCAGCTCGTTAAGGACCATCACGACCCGCTCATGGATAACTGTCACGAACCGACCTAGAAACCAGACAATGAAAGCCATGACTTGGTCATTACGAACCGATATTGAAGGATCTGGCAACACGTGTCCATAACTGCCATAATGACTATTTCTCCACTCGCTCATGAAAGACCCCGAGATCCTCAGGATTTATGCCACATGTCTTCACGAATCGCCTGTAGAAATCACCTATAAATAGCCCCATAATTGGCATTTTTTGGGATCATTTGGGCAATTCTGAGTATTGTTTCCACCATTACCTTTCCACCATTATTAACAGTCAGAAACATCTCAAAATTGTTGAATTAATTATCATTGTAAGAGTGAGACTGAGAGGATTTATTGATTGTACTTGCATTCAATCATATAATCAAAGTCATATAAAGTGGACGTAGGTTTGTTATGCCAAACCACTATAAATTTGGTGTGTTTGTTGCACTTTCTTTCATTTCTAGCTATTATTCTCTGCAATTTCAAACAATTTGGGTGTTACAGCCATAATTTGTTGCAACAGACATAATTCCGAGGAGGCTGAATGCCTAAATCTTCCTGAAGGCGAACGATGTCTCATTGAGCATATTGTTAAAGACAATGAGTTAATCCGAGATTTTTTTCTATTTCATGTGATGAGGCTTCTTTGGGTTTCTCCCATCTTACTCAAGGTTTCAATGAATTGATCTCGATCAACAAGAACATTTGGGTTAGAAGTAGTAGAGATATTTTTGTCGGCTGTAAATTTAGTGGATCGAGGCTGAGTAGGTTTTTCTACGTCAAAATCGATTGGAGAAGGTCCGACCATAGTGTTCTTTCCTTTGGTCGCTATTGGCAGTCTTGGTCGGCAAGTTTTTGAAAACTTAAGTAGCGCTCCAAGTCCAAGTGATCGCATGGTAGAAAAGACTAGGATTTAGATTTCTCAGGGAAATACAGAGAGAATTGACCATAGGTACGTTCATCTCCCTCCTGGCATGTCTAAAGTGTTGACATCAAAAAGTGGTTGTCAACACTCATGATTTCCACGAGAGCGGAAATAAACATCCAGCGATGGAAAATATGAAGTTGCAGTATAAAGTTCAGGGGGAAAACGCTAAGTAACAGACATACCAAATTGATAGAGGTTCGGCTTATCGGAGCCTACTCCCATTCTGGAAGTTTCATTCTTTATTATTCCACTTTTACAAAGTACAACATGGAATTAGTAATTTTCGATATACAATTGTCTTGGTGGTTAAGAAAGTACATAGTTCTCGAGTGCTATGCTTGGAGGAGGAAGAAGTCTCTTCTTCATGATTCGAATGTTTGGAAGTAGAAGGAAGGGGATTAGAGTGTTCAAGAAACCAAGTTTAACCGATTAGGGATTGAGAGGCTGGGATGCTCTCATGAAGCTCTCATGGCTATGGTGGCAAGGAGGTCCAATGGTGGTTTTGCTTTGTCCTCTTCTCGGATGCCAAAATAGTCCAAAAACAATCCAATTGCCGAAGAAGATGGTTCTTCTTTTTCTCAGAGTGATGGAAGGTGTTTGAGAGGAAGTAGATTTGTTATCTTCCTCCTAGGAAGCCATTAGAGCATAGTCACATAATTTGCATCCAGGATCGTTATTAATCCCAATACTTGTGTTTATGAACGCTCCTTTTCTTTTTAGCTAACTTCATGTTCTATGCGCTTCATAACCGCTTCCTTGCTTTGATTTTCATCCACCCCTAAAGTACCTCGGTTTGTATCGTAAGGGATACGAGTTCGTAGCCATAAGGATAGGAAATATCTTATCCGGAGAGGGATACAAAATCTCATATCCTAGAGGATACGAGTTCTGTAACACCCTACACTTTTCTACGTCCAAATTTCGATAAAAATCGTAACTCAAACACTTACAACCATAGAGAGGGTAAATCTGGTACTTGCAATATATGAGCATGAGCATAATTAGAGTACGATAAGATAACTCACAGCGGAAACAAAATATGATAAACCAGTATCAACTCAAGTAACTACCTTTTTCAAAGTAAGTCAATTTGCCAATACCAAGCATGAGAGAGAATGAGAACCGAAAGCCAAACTTAAACACTTGTGAGCACCTGAACTTCTCTAGAAAACCTAGATGGTTGTAATGAGGAGGGGGTCAGAACATGATTCTAGTGAACAAGAAATGTACAACACATATTATAACACACAGATGTATCCCTTTTGGTTCAACCCAAGACGTATGCCTACCAAGATTAGTGATTCTTGCCTAACCGACGGAATTAAGGATAATCATTGGAATATAACACATTAATAATCATTAGCAGAGAATAGATAATAGCATAAACAAAAAGTAGAATAATTTACATCAATATGACAGCGGAATCATAATACGTAATAACATCAGAGTAGCACAGTGTAGGATACAACTTAGTGCATAAAAGGAAATGATCAGTCTACATCAAGTTCGCTGGGACATATACATCATAGATACATAATAGAAATAAATCCGTCTACACCACGATAAGCGGAATCATATACATAAGGTACTAATGGCGGAATATCAAATAGCCAAAATACTGAGAAGTCAAGTCCTCGTCGTACAAGCCAAAAGATGCACTCCATGCTGTAGTGCAAAAGCCAAAATATAACTTGTCACCTGGGACTAAGCTGCCAGTGTGAAAATAAAGGCACCCGTGTTTGCAAAGTGAAACAAACTACGAGTCAGTCATGGGACTGGTATGAGAAATCCACTTGACTGTTTAAACAACAATAACAAGGTAAATCATAGGACCACGCCACTTTCGCGGAACAGGTTTACTCCAGTGATTCCCAATGCATTAAATAAGGTAAATCATTTAAACAACGCAATGCTTTTTATAAAAATGCAGCCATTATAAGACCCAAATCCTATCATACAATGCAACACAAACCGGAGGATAGGGTTTTACCTTATAATGGCCAAAATATGCTTCATACATGTAAAGAAAAATCATTTGATATTATTACTAGTGCATATACCTTTCAAAAGAAAATTCAATCATAAATATCAATCCTAGATAGCATAGCTACCATCTACTATGTCGCCATATATAAGTTAAAATCAAATCCGTGATTTCGTTTTGGAAATTTAGATTCCATCATGAGTCGAAGCAAGGGCCAAACTACTCACCGGCTTTGATACACTCTAGCAAATGCCCCAGGACTACACACTCTGGGTAGCCCTTGGAATCTGCTGGCCGGTCCACACTTACGTTGGTGGATTGGCAATTCCTAAGCACACGTTTCCCAGTCCTATCGTACCTATCAATCGGCTCCGTAGAGACTGATATAATCAAGGTGCCTCGCATTCCAACATCCACAAAGGTATAATAATCAACAATGTCGGGGCTAGTAAAACGCTGACATCACCCTTAGCTAGAAAGACACGTCGTGTTCTCCCAGCGGTCCTTATCCCGTTTTTAACTCATACCAGGGTGTAAGGCTTGCGAATCAACGCCATATACAAAGCTACGCTATATTAAAGCCATGCTTTGATCATCAACCACAAGACTTTGATTTTCAACAAAAGCCTTGATCATTTGCATCTTTGCATGCCACGGTGTCAATCCACACCATACCACTGACGTCTACCGATATACAACCTCTGAGCTCGTATAGATGGTTTTTGTGCCTTAATGAGTAGAGAGATGTGTTTATTGTCATCTCCAGACCCGTGTGGGGTTTTTATTATCTGGCAATTTATCGTTATATTTTATATAGTCCATATCAGTCTTCAGTTCAACCTGAAATATAGTCATCGCCATACAAGCCTCTCGCTTGTATGGTACATCTTCAACCTCGTCACACAAGCTCCAAATGCTTATGTGATATATGATAGTGTATGCTATCTTCAAGAGGTATGTCACGTACTGTAGTTCAAAATTTATTGTTACTATCCTATGGCGACGTTTATTATTTCACACAGAACAACAAGCACTCCGCATCCAATGGCATTCACATGAGTTTATATAATAATAAAATCGCGCGGCCAACTCAGTAAGGCTTACCTATTTGTCGGGCATGCAGATATATTCTTTACTCAACAACTAATCCATATTCATGTTCAACACATGTATATGTATGCAGAACTAAACTAAAAATAATATTTCTAGCGAACAAATGATTATATCAACATGCAGTTATTTTTAACACTTCATACATAGGGTAAAAATGATATTTTGGCAAATAAAAATAAGTTTCAACACATGTGTATTTTTAGCGAGTCGTATACATGATAAATATGATATTTTTATCGTTCAAAATATTTATTCCACACATGAATGTTTTTAGCACTTCACATTCACAATAAAATGTAGATGTTATTATTCAATCCTTTTATTTAACACATGAATATTTTAATTAGTTCATACATATAATAAAAATGATATTTTTATCGTTAAAAACAATTTATTTGAAACATGAATATTTTATATACTTCATACATAAGATAAAAATGTTATTTTTGAAGTTAAAATAACTTATTAAAACAATAATATTTTATATAGTCCATATATATGAGAAAAATGTGATTTTACTTTTCAAACAATTTATTCAACACATGAATGTCATTCAACGCATGAATATCTCAACATATGAATATCTCATACATGCATACTTCATATACTTCACACGCATAATAAAAATGTGATTTTTATTATCTAAACAATTTATTCAACGCATGAATATAATTCAATATATGAAAATAATTCAAACACATAGATATTACTGAAAATTTTGGCAGCATAACGGTAGAGGTTAAAAACCGGCACCGTCCCGAGTACGGCTCCTCGCACTACCATAGGCTTCGCGGCATTCCATAAGGGGCTTATCTAAATGATCTAAGATCAATTTCATATCATATGAATTTTCCACAACAACTCCCATTGTTTCAACCACAAACAATTTCTTTCAACCACAAACAATTATTTCCAACCATTCGCATTATCAATCTAATTTTCAACCATTCGCATTATCAATCAATTTCACGTCAATCACAATCAATCCATATCGTCTATGGTCTGTGGACGAGGGGAGTGTATATATATATATATACATATTTCATTTACATTTCGACACATATATGATTTTTACAATGCATGTATAATTTATACATCGCTCATATAACTTATACAACGCTCATACATGTGGTGTACAACGCATATATAATTTACATTTCGCTCATATAATTTATACAACGCATTTCCGTTCCATATTGAATTTAGAAGTCTCACTTTGATTTTAACCCTTCTGAAATTTGTAGCGAGCTCGGAACACATTCTAGCTTCTTCTAGAATGTAGATGATGTCGTTACGAGTCTGATGTTTCCTGTTTCATCGAATTTCGTTAACATAGCAAAAAGATATGATTTTTATTTGAAAATCATGATTTGCAACACCTAGAAGTGTTATTTTCTATTATAAAAACCAAGCCCGTATACCTCAGTAGAAGCTTCAAAACTAGGTTTTGATTTTTAGCATAAACGGTTGCCGATGTTGGAATCAGATGGCGCCACGTGGAAGTGCTCGGAGTCGCGCGCCAGGGGGTGGGCGCGACGTCCAACTCTACGGCCAGAATAGGTGGCGGCGGCGGTTTGAAGTCCTGATGTTCGTGGAGGTGATTCTCCAGGTACGGTGCACGATAGGGGGATCTCCTTATAAGGATTTGAAGTGGAGGAGATGGAGTTCAAAAAATTGTAAAGGAGCTGGGGCTAATTCGAAGTGGTTTGGATAGAAATTGGACGGGAACGGTGGAGCTTAGTTCACCATCGGTCGAAGGAGATAGCGGTTGTTTTTTTTATTTTTTTATAAAATTAAATAATAAAAGAAAAATCCTATTCATCCATATTTATATTAATTTAAAAATGATGGGTTTTTCCATACGAACTCCAATTCAAACTCAACGACTGCTGCCCTTAGATAAATACCCCCATCCAGGATACAATGGAATATGTTTCGTAGGCCAATTCGACTGTTACAGTTAGTTATTCTTCAAATTAAAATATAAAACATTCAAATTCTATTTTGAACATACATTTTAATTTGCCGGGGCCACGTACTGATTCCAAAAATTCCCGAAAAATAAATCTAGCTATGCTGGGACGATACGGTCCCAACAAAACAGATTTTGTGGAATTCTGAGACTGTTTGAAAAATGGCCATTTTCTGGTTGATCCAATTTGACTGAAATCAACCAAACACACTTTCCTTTGCCACGCTCACGTATTAATTCCAAAAATTATGGAATTTGAAAAGTAGCAATAAATTGACATCTCGGATCCAACAAAAGTGGTTTCGTTGAAAACGGAAGTTGTTTGCAAAATGTCAATTTTTAAGGGCTATATTTATTCCATAGCGATCATTCTGAATATTCATCTAGCCATAACATTTGATTCCCGCTATGAAATTTTGATTTTTCAGATTCGTTAGAAAGATATTCTTAAACAGATTTAAATTTTTGGTTTCGGTAAAATATGTTTTATTTTGCATCCTGTACTTTCAGTCAAAGTTCGAAGTCAAAATTTTAAACTGCCACACTATTTCTAACTCATTATTTAATTGAAATATTTTATTTTAATTACTCCAAATTCATTAAAATAACCAAATTAAAATTTTTAAGTTGGCTCGGATTTTTCGGGTTGTTACACTTGTAATGTTTATGCACGACTGTACTACTCTTCCCAAAGTAGTATTCCTAAAGTTTAATACCGAGATAGGATGTTTGTGCATATATTTGTGAAACCTTTATACCGGAGACTAGATGGTTATTTAATCGAGGTTAGACTCCGAGTTACATAGTTTATATATATACTTTCATTCACTATTCCTTCGTCATTTAATGCCTCACTGTCAATGATAGATATGGTGGATTCTCTATGATTGCTTAAGACCCTAAGCAGACCTATTGGTCACTTATTATTCCTCGAAGATTTATTTAACATTAACATAAACTAGAGGGCACTAGCTAAAAGACCTACTAGTTAAGGATTCTGTCATTCACGCAGATACGCTTGCTCGACATAAGGTGAGAGAAGGTATTTTATCACTCGCTATACCTTCTAGCTGACCTTATTAGATAAACCTCTTAGTCTCTTATTACTTCCCGTAGGATAGGTAGCCATATTTGACATTTTAGTTTCCAGGTTTGGGTAGGCCCACACACAACAACCATTTAAGACTCCTAAACTGAAAAACCTATTCCTAGGTGGACTCTTCAACCCCAGCTGCTTAAGATCCAGGAAGCGGACTATACGCGAAGATTATTAGGTTCGTACCCCCATTAGCCTTTAATGCTTTTCCCGATTCAGGATAAAGTGGGCTACGTTATTAAGTCATTACCGTTTAGTCCCTTTACACAGGAATATTATACGCACATGATTAATTATCTTCACGAGTCATATGGTTAATGATATTTTACATTATTAACCTACTAAGTCCAACTCTAAAATTAAAATTATAAATTCTATGTTAACTAGTATAAACGGAAAAGTTTTGTCCCCTTATCCTAGGATATATTTAATTATCTTCCCTAATTGGACTTAGTATTTAAACAACAATCGATACCCATTAGCCCCTTTTTCTTATACATAAGTTTATTGACATTTATGACCATAATAGTAAAATTTTCCTAAAGCAACCCTTAACTCTGCATATCCTTATATTATCAGTCCCGAAATATCTATTTATTGTAACCCTACTGACCATTACTATAAATGTTTGTTTATTTATTTGCTCGTTTATTTTATTTATATATATATATTTATGCACCAGGCCACTCATATTAAGTTGACCACATGTGGATGCTGGATTTGCGGTCGGTTTCGGGCAGATTCTACCATAAGTTGAACTTTAACTCGTGCCTTAGTACATTTATATTTATGTGTTAGACCCCTCACATTAAGCTGACTACCTGTGGATGCTGGATTTGCTGGTCGGATCCAGGCAGACTTCTACCACAAGTTGAGCTTAACCTCGTGTCTAAATGCGGTTATAATTCCAATATCCTAATTGGTTTACAACATTTATCCTAATTAATTTAGGAATTGTAACCATTATCCTATTATATTTACTTTCCCCAATAAACATCGGTTACAATTGTTATACATTTATTTGCAGTCCCATCTATAGCAATTAATTATACTGAATGCTACAAATGGTCATAATAAATATATTAATTCAATATGGATTACATTTATATGTATAATTCCATAATTTAACATCATTCATTCAGTACAATGTATAATTTTACGTTTTACGCTAATTTGGATGGATAATATGTATATATTTATATTATATGTTTTTGTGCGGTCAACATAGTTATTATTTTTATTATTATTCTTTAAATTTAATAATTTGGTTAAGTCAGAAACCAAATGTTCCTTTTTGCATTCAATCTTGCCAAAAGGTTTCGATCTTATAAAAGGACCGTTAGCTATCGTTATTGTAAATTATGCTTAATTAGTGGAATTGACATATTTCCAAATCACAATAAACATATGTAGATTTATAATTTGGACTAGTTGATGAAAATTACGCTCAAATATGTATATTTATATTTATACGTAAATTTGCATCACTTTTCCTTCTTTTAATCTTTCTATCATATCACTTGTGATTTCTAAATAATGCCTTTTTATTCAAAAAGAGGAAACGACATATTTACAACAATTAAGTCAAAACCCAACAACATCGAATGCAAATAGGCATAATTCCTTCAAAATTACAATGTCACAATTTACCAATCATATTTTTTATCCAAGTTCACATAATTTATTATTCAACACTGAAAATAGAGATCTGGAATATAACTACATCTAAATGGTGTTTAATGGGACTGATTTCTAGATCTATAGTGCTATTAAAACAACTATGATATATTTTACAACATAATTATAGGAATATGTGTAAACAAATTTAAAAATCCTACAGTTAATATTATGCATAACCACAATTTATAATTCACAAGTTTTGATAAAAAAATTACAATCAGACATGATAGGTGCTAATTCCATTACAACAATATTATAAGCAGATCTAATAAAAACAGGCATATAAACTTGAGGTCTAATAAAAACGAGATAAATACGTTATAATAAATGTATATATAAATTTCACATTCACCTACAAGCATCCAAATCCAAAGTTGTAACCTTTTAGGCCTACAATTCCCAAATTCTTATAAATCTACAATTTATCTGAAAAGGGGATGATTTCAGATCTGTAGATATGTAAGAAAATAGGAAAAGAAGGGAGAATCTATTATTGAGCGCTAATTTGCATTCTTCTCCATTGAATCTAATAATCCTCTCAATTCTATGTGATTTGGATTTGATTTGTTGTATAAGAATATATTTTAGATTAAGAAATTAGGTTTGGAAAAGGAGGAAAATGGCAGAGCTTTGTTGTTGCTCACAAATTTATGTGGAAAAGAATGAGGCCTTACCCATTTATTTATAGTAGTGGAAATGGCAGACCGTTAGATTTATTTAGAGTAATATCCGTCCGTTTGTATTAAAATATATAACAAAATTGCCCCTTAAAACCTAGCCGTCATTGGCCACTACAGGCCCGAAGCGACGACACCCTCCCTAAGGGCGGACGACCACCTTTTGGTCGATTTTCCCATTCAGGGCTGGTCAAAGAAGGAAACCTATATATTAATTATTACGTTTATTTATTTTTGTCCTTATTTTGTATTTTTCCCATAACTTTTTCGTACAGACTTCGTTCACGTAACTCCAAACATTAAAGTTGACCAGAATTTCGAGATGAACGCATCAATTAAAGTTTCATGGTCAAATTTCACCATTTGCAAAAATTCCTATTTTTGAAATTCTAATTAAATAACTAATTATTGCCAGAATTTTGGGTTGTTACATTCTTCCCCCATTAAAAGAAATTTCCTCCCAATATTCTGGTACCTAGTTATCCTATCCTACACAACCAATTTGCGTACATCCACTTTGCAACCATGTGTATATGTGCATGGTGTACATAATGCATTTCAACCATAGAACATCCATGCAAGATGATTCTAAATTGGGCCCTCTACATGTATGCATTGAGATTTTTAAAACACTTTTGAAAACATGATGCAAAACATCCTAGATACACTGGAAATTCTATATGAATGCAAATTTTGAAAATTCGTTTTCATTCGTAACCCTCACAGAACTATGAATAGAAGTGTGAAGCAACTAATTTTGCATCCAAACCCTACCGTCCAAAACATCACGCAATCTGATCATTTTCTATTTAATTTCTCCTAAACCGGAAAAAGAAATTCAAAGCGAAGAATTTTAACATTTCCTCGGTCTACAAATATTCCATTTCCCACCATACAGTGAAATTTTCACCTCAGTTAACAAAAAATACTCCAAAAATTTCCATCTGTAGACTGTAAAGGAGGCTTAAAACAAGCTCTAAACGTAAAATGGGTTAATTAATAACCCGCGCACATCGTTGACAAGGTATGGAAACAATGCTACCAAGGCTAAAACAACTTTTTCTTTTTACCGTTAACATTTTTATCATATAATCGGTCCTACTGCACCTCTAAACGCGCACACAAATCATCCGAACATCTTCCTTACACTATTCATGTGACCAAAAATCGAAATTTTTCATAAAAATAAATTTCTGCTTAAAAAAATTCTTTTGTTTATTTTGAAAATTCCTTTTTCAATACCACTTTACATTCCATATGAGAGTCATATGAAAAGTCAAAGTTTCGGTAATGTGCACTTTGCGCCATTCAAATCGTCCATTTTAATGTAAAATAGACATTTAAATATGCATAAATTGCATATCCTAATTTTGTGTTTTCGCACAAACCAAAATAAAAGAAAGTAAATCAGTTAAAAGTTTAAAAAAGGGTAAAAGTTTTTTTTTCTTTTTCAAACAACTTTTCCAAAAGCTTTAAAAATGTATTTTGCGGAAACTTAAACGATTCAAGTCACATGTTAGCGAAAAAAGAAGTCAGTCACGCAAAAATGCGAAAACTGGATTCATGCACAAAAGATCATAATAAATTCTAGCTTTAACAAGGAACGATAACTTATTTATATACCCGTGACATTGAAGCGGTCCTTTACTAAAATTTATCCAACACAGAATTCTATTCTTTCCAGCTCTAGGACAAATGTTAGTTTATATAAGAAAATTGAGATTTCCTTCAAACATGCATGCGTGAATGACATAAATATCTCCAAACAAAGAAATCTCATTAATCTAAGTCGTGCGATTTAAAAAATACTAACAATTACAAGCATGAATCAGCATCAAGTCGAGAACCCGATGCTGGAAAGGGAAAACAACAAAGACGACGACAACATCGAAACTATTTAAACAATGGTTATAAACAACGAGATGTCTTACTCCATGGCTAGAGCTCAAACCAATTTTTATGATCTTTGATTAATCATATTTTCATAGAAAAATGCTCCATCTCGTGTTTTAAACAATACTGGTGTTGTTGGAGTTCCCCACATCACCATCTCTTCTAAGAGAGAGTCTGCGATGATAAAAGAAACCTACCACCAAACTGCTACGCATGCAAATCCACAAACTATCGTCTAAAGACAAAAAGGGTAAGTGAATTTACAAAGAGTAACTCCACGAGATAACACACAAGAACACAAGATGAATCGAATTTGATGCGGTATCAAATGATGGTTAAGCCACGGATCAAACAAAGGATTAAATTCCCGCATCACGAGACAAACTTAATCATAAATTCTCATTTATATAACGATGTGCTAAATGGGTCACACGTCTGTTGGATCTAGATTAACCCTAGAGGGAGGTGAATAGGGTTTATTACAGTTTTGAAGTGTTATTAAAATAAATCGCAGCACAGATAATCAGCAGAGAAATAAATGCAGTAAATAAATAAAACACAGATATACCTAGCTTCGGCAGACTCTGCCTACTGCTGCATTCACTAAGGTTTCTACTAGGTGTTAATAACAGATCCCACTTACAGACCCTGTAAATTCGCACTCCCTGCTCCTGTACTAACCCTACTCTCAAAACCCTAGACTGACTGATATCCCCTCGATCAGATTTACCGTAATTACGACCCCGTAACCAAGATTTTTCAGACTCTAGCAACTGTCAGTCAACACCCGGACTGATTCCCCTAGATTTTACAGACTCTAGAACTGTTCGACGATCGGTTTTACAAATGAAATTGAAACAACACAAAAAAACAATTAAAACCCTTTGAGTTAAATTAAAAGGGTCATCCCCTTTTCAAATGAAAACATGGCCAGCCCATTAGTTATTTTTGCTTCCCCGTTAGCTTTGCTTCCTTTGGAAAAAGAAATGGCGGCGATGATTACTAGGGTTTCTGAAATCCTCCTTGAACCGATGCTTTGATTGATGAAATTGTAATCTCTGATGCCCGAGTCCTTGTGGCAATGCAATTCTTCGACGTGGGATTGCTTTTCCTCTCGATCGAAACCTTCAGAAAATTGTGAGTGAATTTTATTCTCTGTTCTTGAATTTTGACTTATGTTTTTTGATGATTTCTCTTTGAATTGTTGCATGGTTTTTTTTCTATCACCTTCTGATGATGTAATGTGGTGTATAAATAGGGTTAATAGAAAACCCTAGCCTCTGATTTCACTCGATAATGGCTTGACTAATTTGTTTCGTGTTTCCTCTTTAGTTCTCCTTGATTAAATTTGAGCTTTGATGGATATTTGATACCTGCATGATTTGTATGATGAACCTGGACAATTTTAAGTACCATAATGAACTTGGGAATAAATAATTGCCAAGGTTTTGATTATTTCCTGAATATATGATTGATTTCTGTCCCCACTGTAAATATGTCCATTGCATGATTTATTGAAATATAATTTGTTGCCCAAAATAAAAAGCACAAAAAAAACCTTTGCCCATTAAACTGTTGTCGTACACAGATTGATCTTGCTTAACACTGGAAATATATCTTTGGCCAAAAAAGAATTCTTGCTAGAAATGCATGTTTAATTCTTGAAATGTTTTTCTGATTTCTACAAATAATTCTTTCCCAAGATTTGGTCTTTGAAATCCTATGTTGATCTGGAAACACATTTATTTTTGAAAACATTTAAAATGTTCAATTTGCCTTTGCCAAAACAGGAAACAACTTTAAAACTTGATTGCCAAAATTATTTGCCTTGAATTGAGTTAATCATGTTGTGTCCATTTTGATGAAATTTGTGCACCACTACTGTGCATACATTGCCACAATTTCACTTGTATACATGCAGTTTCATTCCACCTGAAACTGCTCTGTTGCACTGCACTGCTTTACGAGTTGAACTACATTGCATGTTGTTGCCTTCTCGACTAATTTTGTTGTTCACTTGAGCTTTACTGCTCATTGCTTTGTGTACACCTGATATTTCTTCATGTTGCCATATATTTGAGATGTACTCGAGCAGTTCTTCTACTTGTTCCATCTTAACATGAGTCTAGCCTGTTTCCATGCACCATTACACTTGCACTATCACATGCAACATTGACCTGGTTATGTATACATTGCCTTGATTACATGCTTCTTGAAATACACACTGGCTTGATTATGCTTGTTTATGCTTTACTGCAATAAATTTCCTTGCCATCTTGGCTTTTCCAATGTGTTTGAGTGCACATATGTGCACTGAGCTACACCATATTCTCTAATCATATATGTACTTGTGCATTATGAACTGGAAAAAAAAAGAAAATTGATCCTGCAAATGAATGAACATGCTGATATGAACATTAAATTCTGCTACTTGCTAAATTTTGTTGAAAACGATTTGCTTCACGTTAACTTCTCCTCTTGACTGTCTTTCAAGCTGCCATGTTTGAATTTTGACCTGTTTTGTCTTGCTACATGTATATGTTGTAGACCTTGCGCATTTGTCCATATGAAAATCTATTGTGTATACTGTATGTATGACTGAACCACCATTGTTGTGTTGATATCATGTAGTTGCTGTGTATGCCATTCCTTTGTGGCTTCCATATATGTGCTGCCTCCTTGCTCCATGTCAACTTATTTTCACCTTGTACTCACTTGTATTTGCTGCCTTGTACTTCAGTTTTCTTTGAGGCTGACATGTTATTGCTCGACAACTTTGACCTGTGTTGCACTTTGTATTGTGGTCGGCCACTTTGGTTTGCATCGTTCCTCCGTTGTTTGTGCACTGAGTCGAGATGGTCCACATGGCCACTCCTCAGTTGCACACTGATTGGCGAGGCAGCGCACACGTGTATATCTATACACGTGTGTATATGCAGCTATCAGATTCCTGTCCCTGTACTATGTATATATACAAACAGACTACACAGATCAGATCAAGTCATGAAAAATGATGAGAAACACACCAGAAATCTAAGGCAAATAAAATTTCAAAAATAAAATTCAAATCTGCATGTATTTAGTTTTTATTTCTATTGCAGTGTACTGTGTGTGTGTTTCTGTGTATGAATGTGTGGATGATTGGACTGACAGTGAAGATGCTGTGAAGACAGAAGACTGAAGATAGAAGACAAAAAACAAAAATAGTGTGTAAATGTATATATGAAATGTGAATGTATATAAAATCAAAGTTGTATAGCTGAGTGACAATGTTGTAGTGTGAAGAGCTGAGTAATGAGAGAATTTGTACTGGCATTTGTAATAAACAAGTTCGATTGAAATATAATATCATTTTGTTGTGTTCAAACAAACTTGTCTATTATATTCAGTTTATTTACACAAGTACAATATTATGGGAATGTATATGAAATGTGATGTGTTCAAATAGTGAAGTCACAAATAGTTGTATTCTATATTTAAATATTATGTTCTTGTCTGCGATGTGAATATGAAATAGTACGATTACAAACACATTTAAAAGAATATATATTTGGTTGTCATCATCAAACAAAAATCATATAATTGTGTATACAACAACGTTATATACAACAACATCTACATGGGCAGTTCGAACATAGATTATCAAACTCAACACTTAACATTAAAAAAAAGACTTGCTACAAAATCTCCAAAGCCGGTCAAATAAAAGGCCATATAAGTCCATGTAAAACACGGATTCCTCTAAAATCTCTTTGAGATTCACCTCAATAAAAACCATCCAAAGACATCTTATTCTTCATCTCCGAAATGATGATCACCTTCGAAAGTACTTATTCAAACAAGATATAGCAAAGGCAGATGCAATACAAACAACAACCTATTCTAAGATCTCGAAGCAATTAGCCGGTGCAAGTCCAACTACCTCGATAAAATTTCTTTTCCCTGAAGCAGTGAGACCTTTTTGCTCATTCCGACCCAACCAAATAATCTCTCCCTAAGGAGGAGTCTTAAATGGTGTGAGTAAGATCAGATAGCACAATTAGGTATTATGGACTAAGAAATGGTTGAAGAGAAGAAGTTAGTTCTTCGAGTACTAGAGAGGCAAGATCTAATGTGCAAACAAGCATGAAAAAAGGAGATGAGGCAGCAATAAAGAAAGAAAAGAAGGATAAAGATATGGTTTGAATAGATAAGGAAGAAAGGAAGAAAGAAGGAAGTTAAGGGGGTAATTTGTATGCAACTTTTATGGTTGAGTCCTACGTCCAAGTTGTACCAAAACTCACGACTAGTTGACCGTCCTAGCATAGCACTAACAGATAATTACCAAATGGACTTTGGACGAAGGTTAAACCTTGGCTTTATTAGGCCGGATTAAAATATTAATCGTCCTACATCGTCTTTTAAGATTTGATGTGATCCTAAAAATAATTATCCTCATCACCATGGTATTTAAAGACCGTAGTCAAACTTCGAACCAACTCTAAGGATTTATAGTCTCAACACGATGCTGCGACTACACAACGAACTAATAAATTCCAAAAATAATTCAGCTAGAAATCCGTAATATAAATTAAAACGGATTTTCCCCTTACCTAGCAGACAACAAACAGATGATTCACAAAATCTGATACTCCAAAAACCAAGATGAAGGACTTTACTTAGCCTTTTCCGAAGAAAAATTTAAAACTTTTCCAAAAATGGAATTTATTATAAACTAACGGTTTCGTATTTACAAATCCATTTTTACCACTATTATTATTTATATTACAATTTGTATTACAAACTGAAAATCCTTTTCATGTTTAAAAATGTTGGAGCTTTAAAATATTAAAGATTAATTGTGACAATTTCAATAAACTATCCAATATATATAGGGAGACGGATACTAAAAATCATAAGGAATGAATATTTATTATTCTTAAGTTTAGTGGTATATTCCCTGTCATTTCTAATTCCTTCTTACCAATCAGACTATATTTATTAAAATTACACGATAGCATTAATAAATTTTAAACACGAATAGATTAAAATCTAAAAATCATATCTTTATAAAAATAGTCTTTCATAAAACCATTTTCTGAAACCGTCATTCAAAACCATCGCAACCCATTTTATTTTTCTAAATAGTTTCAAAAATAGATTTCTTCAATACAAGGCCAAGTACTCAAATGAATATTTCAACCAAGGTAGATTCTGAAATTTAACGAAGTAACGAATGGATATACCTCGTAATTATATTTCTGAAATAGATACGACATACTAATGTGAACTTTTCCCATTTTGGATCGAGAAATGGTCTTAACGGGAACTACCAACGAAACCAAACACCAGAAATCTCGACTATCTCGATTGTAGCTAGATTTTTGACCAATCTCCAAACTCTAATCAACGGAATCCACCATATGCAGTCCTCATGCTCTTCACGATGAGATCGCAAACGTGCTGTGGGTTATGACAGAACTGGCTAGAAACCCGAACTCAATATATTTCAACTCTTAATTGCTTAAAGCCCATTTTATATATTTAGGCCTACGGCTAACTCATCGTCGAAATAAATTTAACTCGAGTAAGAAAGGCAAAGAAAACAGAAAATAAAATCGAATTAGATTCTCTCACAAGTACTAATTTGACTAATTCCTCAATCATTTAACCTATGCACCAATACCAAATGTAACACCCCACACTTTTCTGCGCCCAAATTTCAATAAAAATCGAAACTCAAACACATCCAAGCGTGGAGTGGGTAAATCTGGTAGTTGTAATACATGAGCATGAGCAAAACTAGAGTACGATAAGATAACTCACAACAGAAACAAAATAGGATAAACTAGTATTAAATCAAGTTACTACCCATGTCAAAGTAAGTCACTTTGACAATACCGACCATGAGAGAGAACGAGAACCGAAAGAAAAACTTAAACACCTGTGAGAGACCGACCTTTTCTAGAAAACCTAGGAGGTTGTAATGACGAGGGGTTCAGAATAACAAGATTCTGGTGGATAGGAAATGTACAACACAAATTATAATAAACATATGTATCTCGTTTGGTTCAGCCCAAGATGTATGCCTACCAAGGTTAGTGGTTCTAGCCTAACCTTGTAAATGTTTACACACGAATGTACTGCTCTTCCCAAAGTAGTATTCCCAAAGTATAATACAGAGATATGACGTTTACACGTATATTTGTGAAGACTTTATACCAGAGCATGGATGGTTATTTAATCAAGGTTAGACTGCAAGTTATGGAGTTTCTATATATATATATATATACATACATACATACACACACTTTCATTCACTCTTCCTTCATCATTTAATGCCTCACTATCAATGATATATAGGGTGGATTCTCTTTGATCACTTAAGATCCTAGGTGGACCTATTGGTCACTTATTATTCCTCGAAGATTTATTTAACATTAGCAAAACCTAGAACGCATAAGCGACGGGCCCTACTAGTTAAGGCTTCCGTCATTCACGCATATACCCTTACACTACATAAGGTGAGAGATGGTATTTTATCACTTGCTATACCTTCTAGCTGACCTTATTAGATAACCCCCTTAGTTGTTTATTACTTCCTATAAGATAGGTAGCCATATCTGAGATTTTAGTTTATAGGTTTGGATAGGCCCACACACACCTTCCATTTAAGAACCCTAAACTGAAAGACCTATTCCAAAGTGCACTCTTCAACCCCGACCACTTAAGACCTAAGAAGCGGACTATATGCGAAGGTTATTTAGTTTGTACCCGATTAGCCTTTAATACTTTTCCCTATTTGGGATAGAGTGGGCTACGTTGTTAACTCATTCCCGTTTAGTCCCTCTATACGAGAATGCTATACACACATGATTCTTTATCTTCATGGGTTCATACGGTTAATAATATTTTACATTATTAAATTACTAAGTCCAACTCTAAAATTTAAATTATAAATTCTATGTTAACTAGTATAAATAGAAAATTTATGTCTCCTTATTCTAGGATATATTTAATTATCTTCCCTAATTGGACTTAGTATTTAAACAACAATTGATACCCATTATACCCTTTTTCTTATCCATAAGTTTATTGTCATTTATGACCATAACAACCATATTTTCCTAAGGAAACCCTTAACTCTGGATATCCTTATTTTATTAGTCCCGAAAAATATATTTGTTGTACCCTAATAGACCATTACTATAAATATTTATTTATTTATTTTCTTGTTTATTATATATATTATATATATATGTGCAACACGCCACTCGTATTAAGTTGACCACATGTGGATGCTGGATTTGTCGGTCGATTCTGGGCAGACTTCTACCACAATTTGATCTTAACCTCATGCCTTAGTACATTTATTTTTATATATTAGACCACTTACATTGAGATGAATACCTGTGGATGCTGGATTTGTTGGTCAATTCCAGAAAGACTTCTAACTCAAGTTGAGCTTAACCTCATGTCTAAATGCGGTTATAATTCAAAATTCCTAATTGGGGTATACAACATTTATCCCAATTAATTTAGGAATTGTAACAATTATCCTATTATATTTACTTTCCCAAATAAACACTGGTCATAATTGTAATTTATTGATTTGCAGTCCTATTTATAGCAATTTATTATACTGATTGCTTTGAATGGTCAACATAGATATATTAATTCAATATGGATTACATTTATATGTATAATTCCATAATTAAACATCATTGAGACATTCAATACAACGTACAATTTTACCGATTTATGCTAATTTGGATGGATAATATGTATATATTTATATTTTTTGTTTTCATGCGGTCAACGTAGTTATTATTTTTATTTTTATTCTTTAAATTTATTGATTTGGTTAAGCCAATAACTGAACATTCTTTTTTGCATTCAATCTTGCCAAAAGATTTCAATCTTACAAAAAGACCGTTAGCTACGGTTATTGTAAATTATGTCTAATTAGTGGAATTGACATATTTCCAAATCACACGAAATATATGTAAATATATAATTTGAAATAGTTGATGCAAATTACGTAGAAATATGTATATTTATATTTATACATACATTTGCACCACTTTTCTCCTTTTTAATTTTTTTTCATATCTCTTGTGATTTCTAAATAATGCCTTTTTGTTCAAAAAGAGGAAAACATCATATTTTCCACAACTAAGCCAAAACCCAAAAACATCTAATGCAAATAGGTATAATTCCTTTAAAATTAAACTCACACAATTTACCAATCGTATCTTTTTATCCAAGTCCACATTATTTATTATTCAACACTGAAAATAGAGATCTGGAATAAAACTACATCTAAATGGTGTTTAATGGGATTGATTTCCAGATCTACAGTGCTCTTACAACTATTGCGATATATTTTACAATATAATTGGAGGAATATGTGTAAACAAATTTAAAAATCATACAACTAATATTATGCATAACCACAATTTACAATTCAAAAATTTTGACCTTTTTTTACAATCAGTTCTAGTAGGTGCTAACTCCATTACAACAATATTATAAGCAGATCTGATAAAAACAGACATATAAACTTGTGGTCTAATGCAAACGAGATAAATACATTATTATAAACGTATATATAAATTTCCCACTCACCTGCAAGCATCCAAATCCAAAGTTTGAATCTTTTAGGCCTACAATTCCCAAATTCTTATAAATCTGCAATTTATCTTAAAAGGGGAAGATTTCAGATCTGTAGAGATGTAAGAAAATAGGAAAAGAGGGGAGAATCTATTGTTGAGCACAAATTTGCATTCTTTTCCATTGAATCTGATAGTCCTCTCAAGACTATGTGATTTGGATTTGATTTGTTATATAAGAATATATTTTAGATTAAGAAATTAGGTTTGGAAAAGGAGGAAAATGGAAGAGCTTCGCTGTTGCTCACAGATTTGTGTGGAAAAAAAACGAGTCCTTGCCCTTTATTTATAGTAGTGAAAATGATCTAGGACCGTTAGATTTATTTAGATTAACATTCGTCAATTTGTATTGTAAAATATAACGAAATTTCCCCTTAAACCTACCCATCACTGGGCATTACACGCCCAAAGCAGTCGACACCCTCCCTAGGGGCAGTCAACCGCCCTCTGGTCAGTTTTCCCATTGAGGGATGGTCAAAGAAGGAAACTTATACATTTATTTATTTTCGTCCGTTTTTCATATTTTGCCCATAATTTTTTCATACAGACTTCGTTCGCGAAACTCCAAACATTAAAGTTGACCAGAATTCTGAGACGAACGCATCGATTAAAGTTTCATGGTCAAATTCCATCATTTGCAAAAAATCCTATTTTTGAAATTCTAATTAAAAACTAATTATTGTCAAAGTTTCAGGTTGTTACATTCTTCCCCCATTAAAAGGAATTTCGTCCCGAAATTCTAACATCTAGTTATCCTATCCTACACAACCAATTTATGTACATCCACTTTGCAACCATGTGTATATGTGCATGATGTACATAATGCATTTCAATCATAGAACATGCATGCAAGAAGATTCTAAATCGGGCCCTCTACATGTATGCATTGAGATTTTTAAAGCACTTTTGAAAACACAATGCAAAACATCGCAGGTATACTGGCAATTCTATATGAATGCAAATTTAGAAAATTTGTTTTCATCCATAACCCTCACACAACTATGAATAGAAGTGTGAAGCAACCAATTTTGCATGCAAAGCCTACCATCCAAAATGTCATGCAATCTAATCGTTTTCTATTTAGTTTCTCCTAACTCGGAAAAAGGAAATGAAAGCGAAGAATTTTAACATTTCCTTCGCTTAGAAATGTTCCATTTCCCACCATATAGTGGAATTTTCACCTGAGTTACCCAAAATACTCCAAAAATTTCCATCTGTAGACTGCAAAGGAGGCTTTAAACAAGCTCTATAAAGTAAAGTGAGTTAATTGATAACCCACACGCGTCATTGACTAGGTATGAAAACAATGTTACCAAGGCTAAAACAACCTTTTACTTTTTACCGTTAACATTTTATCATATCAGCGCCCCTACCGCACATCTAAACTCGCACACAAATCATCCGAACATCTTCCTTACGCTATTCGTGTGACCAAAAATCGAAATTTTCATAAAAATAAATTTCTTCTTAAAAACTTCTTTTGTTTATTTTGAAAATTCCTTTTTCAATACCACTTTACTTTCCATATGAGATTCATTTAAAAAATCAAAATTTCGATAACGTGCACATTGCGCCATTCAAATCGTCCATTATAATGTAAAATAGCCATTTAAATATACATAAACTACCGTATCCAAATTTTGCATTTTCGCACAAACCTAAATAAAAGAAAGTAAATCAGTTAAAAATTTAAAAAGGGTAAAAGTTTTTTTTCCTTTTTCAAACAACTTTTCCAAAAGCTTTAAAAAATGTATTTTGCGGAAACTTAAACGATCCAAGTCACCTGTTGGCGAAAAAGGAAGTCAGTCACGCAAAAATGTGAAAACTGAATTCACACACAAAAGACCAAAATAAAGTTTGGCTTTAACAAGGAACGGTAATTTATTTATTTATATACCCACGACGTAGAATCAGTCCTTTGCTAAAATTTATCCATCACAGAATTCTATTCTTTCCAGCTCTAGGACAAATGTTAGTTTAGATAAGAAAATTGAGATTTCATTCAAACAGGCATGCGTGAATGTCATAAGTATCTCCAAACATAGAAATCTCATTAATTTAAGTTGTTTGATTTAAAAAACACTAACATTTACAAGCATGAATCAACATCAAGATACTGGAAAGGGAAAACATCAGAGACAACGACAACATCAAAACTCCTAAAACAATGGTTATAAACAACGAGATTTCTTGCTCCGCATTTGGAGCTCAAACCAATTTTTATGATATTTGATTGATCATATTTTCATAGAAAAATGCTCAATCTTGTGTTTTAAAGACTACTGGTGTTGTTGGAACTCCCAACATCGCCATCTCTTCTAAGAGAGAGTCTGGGATGATAAAAGAAACCTACCACAAAACTGCTTCTCATGGAAATCCACCAAATATCGTCGAAAGACAAAATGGGTAGGTGAATTTACAAAGAGGAACTCCATAAGGTAACACACAAGAACACAAGATGAATCGAATATGTTGCAGTACTAAATGATGGTTAAGCCACCGATCAAGCAAAGGATTGAATTCCCGCATCATGAGACAAACTTAGTCATAAATTCTCATTTATATAACGATGTGCTAAACGGGCCACATGTCTACATAGGCCGTTCGAACATAGATTCCCTAAACTCAAAACTTGACATTAAAAAAAGAGACTTGCTACAAAATATCTAAAGTCGGTCAAACAAAAGACTATATAAGTCCATGTAAAACACGGATTCCTCTAATATTTCTTCGAGATTCTCCTCACAAAAACCATCCAAAGATAGCTTATTCTTTATCTCTGAAACGATGATCTCCATTGAAAGAACCTATTCAAACGGGATATAGCAAAGGCAGATGCAGCACAAACAATAACTTATTCTAAGATCTCGAAGAAACTGGCTGGTGTAAGTCCAACTACCTCGACAAAATTTCTTAGCCCTAAAACAGTGAGACCTTATTACAAATTCTGACCCGACCAAATGACCTCTCCCTAAGGAGGAGACTTGAATGGTGTGAGCCAGATCAGATAGGGCAACTAGGTATTATGGACTAAGAAATGGTCGAAGAGAAGAAATTAGATCTTGGAGTACTAGAGAGGCAAGATCTAATGTGTAAACAAGCGCGGAAAAAGAGGAGACGAGGCGGCAACAAAGAAAGAAAAGAAGGAAAAAAATATGGTTCGACTAGATAAGGAAGAAAGGACGAAAGAAGGGAGTTAAGGGGGTAATTTGGATGCAACTTTTATGGTTGACTCCTAGGTCCAAGTTGTACCAAAACTCTTCGACTAGTTGACTGTCCTAGCATAGCACTAACGGATAATTACCAAATGGACTTTGGACAAAGGTTGAACCTAGGCCCTATTAGGCTGGATTAAAATATTAATCGTCCAACGTCATCTTTTAAGATTTGACGCGATCCAAAAAATAATTATCCTCATCGCCGCGGTATTTAAAGACCGTAGTTAAACTCCGAACCAACTCCAAGGATTTATAGTCTCAACACGATGCTGCGACTACACAACGAACTAATGAATTCCAAAAATAATTCAGCTAGAAATCCATAATATAAATTAAAACGGATTTCCCCTTACCTAGCTGACAACAAAAGGACGATTCACGAAATCAAATACTCCAAAAACCAAGATAAAGGAATTTCCGTTAGCCTTTTTCGAAGAAAAATTTAGATCTTTTCCAAAAGTGGAATTTATTATAAACTAATGATTTTGCATTTATAAATCCATTTTTTATCTTTATTATTATTATTATTTATATAACATTTTATATTTCAAATTGAAAAGCCTTTTCGTGTTTAAAAATGTTGGAGATTTAAAATATTAAGGATTAGTTGAGACAATTTCAATAAACTATCCAATATATATACGGAGACGGGTACTAAAAATCACAAGTAATGGATATTTATTATTCCTAAGTTTAGTGGTATATTCCTTGTCATTTCTGATTCCTTCCTACCAATCAACCTATATTTATTAAAATTACACAATAGCCTTAATAATTTTGAAACACGAATAGATTAAAATCTAAAAATCACATCTTTATAAAACTAGGTTTTCATAAAACCATTTTCCGAAACCATCATTCAAAACCATCGCAACCCATTTTATTTTTCTAAATTGTTTTAAAAATAAATTTCTTCGAATACAAAGCCAAGAACTCAAATGAATATTTCAAGGTAGATTTAATGAATGGATATACCACGTAATTATATTTACGAAATAAATACGACATACTAACGTGAACTTTTACCATTTTGGATCGAGAAATGGTCTTAACTGGAACTCAACGAAACCATACACTAGAAATCGCAATTACCTCGATTGTAGCTAGATTTTCATCCAGTCTTCAAACTTGGATCAACGGAATCCACCATTTGTCGTCCTCATACTCTTTACGACGAGATCGCAAACTTACTATGGGGTATGACAGAATTGGCTAGAAACCCGAACTCAACATATTTCAACTCTTAATCGCTTAAGGCCCATTTTATATATTTAGGCCCACAGCTAACTCATCGTCGAAATAAATTTAATTAGAGTAAGAAAGACGTAGAAAACAGAAAATAAAATCAAATTACGTTCTCTCAAGAGTTCTAATTTAACTAATTCCTCTAATCGTTTAACCATGCTCCAATAACAAATGTAATACCCCATACTTTTCTACGCCCAAATTTTGGCAAAAATCGAAACTCAAACACATCCAAGAATGGAGCGAGTAAATCTAGTACCAGCAATACATGAGCATGAGCATACTTAGAGTATGATAAGATGACTCACAACAAAACGAAATAGGATAAACTAGTATTAAATCAAGTGACTACTCATTTAAAAGTAAGTCACTTTGACAATACCGAGCATGAGAGAGAACAAGAACCAAAAGCCAAATTTAAACACCTGAGAGAACCCGACCTTCTGTAGAAAACCTAGGTTGTTGTAATGAGGGGGGTTCAGAACAACAAGATTCTGGTGAACGAGAAATATAAAACACAGATTATAATACATAGATGTATCTCATTTGGTTCAAACCAAGATGTAGGCCTACCAACGTTAGGGATTCTAGCCTAACCTTGTAAATGTTTATGCACAACTGTACTACTCTTTCCAAAGTAGTATTCCCAAAGTATAATACCTAGGTAGGACATTTACGCATATATTTGTGAAGACTGTATACAGGAGCATGGATGGTTATTTAATCGAGGTTATACTGCTAGCTACAGAGTTTCTATATATGTACCCTTTCATTCACTCTTCCTTCATCATTTAATGCCTCACTATCAACGATAGATAGGGTGGATTCTCTTTGATTGTTTATGATATTAGGGACCCTAGGCGGACCTATTGGTCACTTATTATTCCTCGAAGATTTATTTAACATTAACGTAAACTAGAGGGCACTAGCTACGGGCCTTACTAGTTAAGGCTTCCATCATTCACGTATATACCCTTACCCCACATAAAGTGAGAGATGGTATTTTATTGCTCCCTATACCTTCTAGCTAACCTTATTAGATAACCATCTTAGTCGTTTATTACTTCCCATAGGATAGGGAGCCATATCTGATATTTTAGTCTCTTGGTATGGATAGGCCCACACACACCTTCCATTTAAAACACCTAAACTGAAAGTTCTATTCCCAAATGCACTCTTCAACCCAAGCCACTTAAGACCCAAGAAGCGAACTATATGCAAAGGTTATTTGGTTCGTACCCCATTAGCCCTTAATACTTTTCCCTATTTGGGATAATGTGAGCTACGTTATTAAGTCATTCCCATTTAGTCCCTCTACACGAGAATGCTATACACACATGATTCATTATCTTCATAGGTTCCTATGGCTAATAATATTTTACATTGTTAACCTACTAAGTCCAACTCAAAATTTTAAATTATAAATTCTATGTTAACTAGTATAAATAGAAAAGTTATGTCCCCTTATCCTAGAATATATTTAATTATCTTCCCTAATTAGACTTAGTATTTAAACAACAATCGATACCCATTAGCCCATTTTTCTTATCCATAAGTTTATTGCCATTTATGACCATAATAGTCATATTTTCCTAAGGGAACCCTTAACTTTGCATATCCTTTTTTTATCAGTCCCGAAATATCTATTTGTTATACCCCAACTGACCATTACTATAAATATTTATTTATTTATTTGCTTGTTTATTTTATATATTTATTTATTTATGCACCAGGCCACTCATATTAAGTTGACTATATGTGGATGCTGAATTTGCGGTCGGTTTCGGGCAGACTTCTACCATAAGTTGAACTTAACCTCGTGCCTTAGTATATTTATTTTTATGTATTGGACCCCTCAAATTAAGACAAATACCTATGGATGCTGGATTTGTCGTCGGTTCCGGGCATACTTCTACCATAAGTTGAGCTTAACCTCCTGTCTAAATGCGGTTATAATCCAAATTTCCTAATTGGGGTTTACAACATTTATCCTAATTAATTTAGGAATTGTAACTATTATCCTATTATATTTACTTTCCCCAATAAACATTGGTTACAATATTTATTTATTAATTTGCAATCCTGTTTATAGCAATTAATTAAACTGATTGCTACGAATGGTCACTACAAATATATTAATACAATATGGATTACATCTATATGTATAATTCCATAATTAAACATCATTCAAACATTCAATACAATGTATATTTTTACTGTTTTATGTTAATTTGGATGGATAATATGTATATATTTATATTTTATGTTTTCATGCGGTCAATGTTGTTATTATTTTTATTTTTATTTTTATTCATTAAATTTAATGATTTGGTTAAGTCAATGACCAAACATTCCTTTTTGCATTCAATCTTGCGAAAAGGTTTCAATCTTACAAAAAGACCGTTAGCTATGGTTATTGTAAATTATGCCTAATTAGTGGACTTGACATATTTCCAAATCCTAAAAATTAAATGTAAATATATAATATGGAATAGTTGATGCAAATTATGCACAAATATATATATATGTACATTTGCACCACTTTTCCCTTTTTCAATCCTTTTATCATATCTCTTATGATTTATAAATAATGCATTTTTATTCAAAAAGAGGAAAATGGAATATTTATAATAATTAAGCCAAAACCCAACAACAACGAATGCGAATAGGCATAATTCCTTTAAATACAATCACACAATTTTCCAGTCGTATTTTTTATCCAAGTTCACATAATTTATCATTCAAAACTGAAAATAAAGATCTGGAATATAACTACATCTAAATGGTGTTTAATGGGACTGAATTCTAGATATACAGTGCTCTTACAACAACTACGATATATTTTACAACATAATTGAAGGAATATGTGTAAACAAATTTAAATATCCTACAATTAATATTATGCATAACCACAATTTACAATTCACAAGTTTTGATAAAAAAATTACAATCAGGTTTGATAGGTGCTAATTCCATTACAACAATATTATAAGCAGATCTGATGAAAATAGGCATATAAACTTGAGGTCTAATACCAACGAATAAATACATTATTATAAATGTATATATAAATTTCCCACTCATCTACAAGCTTCCAAATCCAAAGTATGAATCTTTTAGGCCTACAATTCCAAAATTCTTAAAAATCTACAATTTATCTTAAAAAGGGATGATTTCAGATTTGTAGAGATGTAAGAAAATAGGAAAAGAGGGGAGAATCTATTGTTGAGCGCTAATTTCCATTCTTTTGCATTGAATCTGATAATCCTCTAAATTCTGTGTGATTTGTATTTGATTTGTTATATAAGAATATATTTTAGATTGCGAAATTAGGTTTAAAGAAGAAAGAAAATGGCAGAGCTTCACTGTTGCTTATAGATTTTTGTGGAAAAGAATGAGGTCTTACCCGTTTATTTATAGTAGTGTAAATGGCATAGGACCAATAGATTTATTTAGATTAACATCCTTCCATTTGTATTATAAAATATAACGAAATTTTCTCTCAAAACCTAGCCGTCATTGGGCACTACAGGCCCGAAGAGGTCGACACCCTCCCTAAGAGCAGTCGACTGCCCTCTGGCTGGTTTGCCGAATGAGGGATTGTCAAAGAGGGAAAATATGTATTAATTGTTACATTTATTTGTTTTCGTCCATTTTTCCCGCAACTTTTTTTCATACAGACTATGTTCGCGAAACATCAAACATGAAAGTTGACCAGAATTCCGAGACAAACGCATCGGTTAAAGTTTCGTAGTAAAATTCCATCATTAGCTAAAATTTCTATTTTTAAAATTCTAATTAAATAACTAACTATTGTATAAATTCCATATTGTTATAAGTTCGTTTCTTGTGGAATACGAAATCTCATATCCAGAGGGATACGAGTTTGCATCACGCAGGATGCATGGGTTATTTGTGTGTGGCGAAGGGAGGGGAATATGAAGTCTAGGAGTACTGATCTCGAGGGGTATGTACTCTATGGGATATAGAAATTGGGATTTGGCACATACGGGATACGAACATGGATTCTGCAGGGCCTGAGGAGTTGCAAGGTTGGGATGTGAGTTGATGATGAGGCCTAAGGCTGATCCCAAAGTGTTGGTCCGTTGTTGAGTTGTTCGGTCGAGACGGAATGATGTTTATTGTGCAACTCCATCTGGATTCAGGCTCTGGACGTTTCAGCAACGCTTTAGAAACTTTGGTCCGTGTGATGGGCCAAGTCATGTGAGGTTTAACTGCTATTGGAACCGGGCCCAAAAGGTCGGTTAACAGCAGGTAACCAAATTGATAGTAATAAATAGAATTAAAGAGGGTTAGTGAGAATTTATTGGCAGCATAAATGTTCCAGTACGGAAATTAATAATTTAGCAACCTAGGATAGGAGCTTATAGGTTTTCCTCATTTTATTCTAATTAATCTAGAATTAATATAATTAAGGATAAGAACTGGACTTACTAAGTTAAAGATGCAAGGTCAGTTGCCTTATTCGTCTGAATTTTGCACTTTTTAGTAGTTGGATATGTGTACAATTGATGTGAGATATCATTAACCATAGGAACCCGTAACGATGGTTAATTATGTAACGAGGATTATTTCCTAATATGAGCTTTATTTCAAGTGTGAGGTATTTAGCAGTTGTAAGACCCCCCCCCCCTTCCAAAAGAGAAAATCCAAAAAAGGAACTAATTTATAAGCATAAGTCTGCTTCATGATAGAGATATTAAGTAGTTAGATCCACCAAAGGGTATTAAGTGATCGGATAGCTCACCTCCCCATAAACAAGAAGTGTTAAATGGCTGTTGTGCATGAATTTGGTAATCCCAGTGTAGGTCTTCTTCCTCTAGGCATTAAGTGACTGGTTTGAGAGTCCGCCTTGGAATTAGATATTAAATGATAATTAAGGAGGTACCATGAGTCTGCCTATCATATGGGAAGTATTAAGTGGCTAGGGGATTATTTAATAAAGTCGGATAGATAGTAACATGGGTCCGCCAGGAGGGTCATAAATGGTGTCGAGCTCCTACCTAACCTTGTTATTAAATGGCTGGTTACTATCTCTCGCCTTATGCAGGGTTCTGGGATTATGGATGAAATAGGAAAGCCTTAAATTAGTTGGATTAAGTAGCTAGTGTCCTGTAATTATGTTAGTATAGAGTAAACCACAGAGTAAGTCATTAAGTGATCGATAAGTCCGCCTCGGGTCTTAAGTGATTGAAAGGATCCACCCTTATCATATATTGATAGTACGGTCTTAAGCGGCTATATAAGAATAATTTACCTCTTTATGGCATATTGAGTAGCTAGAGAGCCCACTCTTAGTTTTCAATAGTTAGTTAAATGGTGGTTTAAAGGCTTCAAATTATGTGTAAATGTGTTATCTCAGCATTGCGATATCGTTATGTTTGGGGATACTACCTTAAGTATGGTAGTTAGTCATCGTGCGTAAATATTTACAATGTTAGGATAGAATTACTAGCCTTGTTGGGCATATGTTTTGGTTCTGGCCGAACGTGGTATATTTGCGTATTGTAGACAATGTTATACATTTTCTACTAACCAGAACTTAGTGTTTTGACTCTGTATCATCATAATAATATCTCAGATTTAGTTTGGAAAAGGAAGGTCTTAGAAGATGTTTGGTTTGGCTATTGGTTCTTGTTCTCTCATGCTCGGTATGGATGTGGCGATATGATCTACGGTAGTCCCCTTAGTCGGTATTTGTTATTCTGATTTGTGTCTGCAGTGAGTTAGTTTTATTTACACTAATTATGCTCATGATTATTATTTGCATGTACCAGATTTATACTCTCCATTCTTTGACGGGTTTGAGTTCCAATTTTTTTCGAAATTCAGGCTCAAGGTATCTGTAACGACCCGGGGTTTTTGACCTAGAAAATTGACACAACACAATGTCGAATATTCAAGAATTGGAAATACCGGATCATTAATAAAAAGAAGTTAGAGGGTGAGAAATAGAAAGAAAGAAAATTAGAATAGAAGAAGAAGAATATCACAATAGAACAAAATCAGAGTAACGCTCCAAATTTCTGAAAAAAATCGGTAGCATCTCCTTTGTACGGCTCAATCGGTACAACTACGACTTGCCTCTCCAGGCCATTTCCAATCTAAAAGAAAATCATACAGCCAATCGGCTTGCCAAACAGAAATCTCATACTCAAATATAATATAAACTTGTACCTTTTTGTCGGGCATTCAACTCTATCTCTTCCACTTGCTATCAACTCAGCTTATACAAATGTAATACCAATCCGTCTCCACTGAATTTATCCTCAATCCAATCATTCTCTTATACTCAAGTCAAATTTCATTTCAAACTCCAGTTCAAATGTCAATTCCAAATTCTTAACTCATTAATCCAATTCCATTCTAGATTATCACTAATCCAATCAAAATTTTATTTAACTTCGTCAAGTTAAATTCCAACTTATTTATCCACCTTCACCATTTCAATCCATTTTAACTTTATAAGTTAAATTTTAAATTTCAGATTCCTAGGTTTTAATTCAAATTGGTTTGAAATCATATATAATAAAAATTCAAAACAAATTTGAATTTCTGAACAACTTATTTTCGTAAAACAATTAAAAAATATATTTGGTAGTAATCCATCACTTAAAAACTCGAAAATGAACACCGATGATGTCCGGATCATCATCGGAATTATTTTCCAGCGATTGAAGTGAGTTCAATACTATATCACTTTTCAAAACTTATTTTCAAGGCTTCCATTTTGAAATCACTTTCAACTATCCTTTACAATATTTGAAAAACATTTTAAAATAACCCAGGATCTTAAAATTTCCTGAAAAAATTACAAAATTCATTTCACATACTTTTCCAAATTCCAAAGTTATTATTCCAATCTATTTTAAATTCAGATTTAATCCATCGGATATAATATATTGTATTAATTCTGATTGGGTATTTATAACCATCTCGATTGTAATCTTATTCGATTATAAGCACATCCAATATATAATAATTCCAATATATATTTATACTTCTTTTGTATCAAAATATATTTTGGGTAAAATTATTTTATTTATCCTCCTTTCAAAAACATATTGTGTTGGCTTATCGTATTCGAGCGTTTAGAAACACCTATCGACATCGTGGTGTCCCACCATCGACCAGAATTCAAAAGCCAGTCAACCAATAAATCTCCACAATATAAAAAACATTTTTATACAATCTACAAATACGTTCACTCGTATATATACATTCAAACTCAATCTAGGGTATTATTAACCCCATCTATACTGAGTTACGCCACAAAGCCGAGGTAATCACTTAACCTTCAGCTTTGATACCACTGTAACGGCCCAGGGTTTTCTACCCAGAAAATCGACACAACACATGTCGAGTATTCAAGAATTGGAAATACCAGACCATTAATAAAAAGAAGTTAGAGGGTGAGAAATAGAAAGAAAGAAAATTAGAATAGAAGAAGAAGAAGATCACAACAGAACAAAATCAGAGTAACACGAATCTCATAGCGAAACGAATAAAACATATTATATAACAACTTTGGAAATATAAACTGGTAACTGTAAATACATACCATTATCACACAACATCACAGCGGAAATAAACTATATATATATATCTAACTCTAAAGCCTCTTGCTCCGAGCTCCTCCAAGTATATCTGAAAAATCCCGACTATTTGACTGCCCGTACAAATTTGGGCACCCAAGAGTTTAGGGAAAACAAAAAACATAAACTCTTGGTCAGTCATGGGACTGGTGTGAGTAAACTCTAATCACTTGGTTTAACTTTTAAAATCTTTAAAAGTAATGATAATCATAAGACTAATCCACAAATATACACAGATGGTTTTTACCTTACGATAACCTAAAACATTTTTCAAAAATCAATACTACCCTGATATTATAATAGTGTCTAATACAAGTACTTAGCAATCTACACTTTCGTCTCACGTTATACATATATAATATACAATCAAAACCGTGGGCTCTTATTGGGGAATGGATTTCCAACTTTGACAAGGTATGGAACCACCTTCCGATCAATGTACTCTAGAAGCGATACACTGGAGTTCAACAAGAACATCTTATAACTCGGCCACACATTACCGGCCTTCATTTCGCTTGAATGTTCCAAACATATCATTACCTTACGGTTGATATACCAACATAACCATTCCTGGGAGATACAAATGTGAAAGAAGTAACAAATATGAATATTCTCTAGATGGTGACAATATACCTAATTGGGTGCGACCCACTTAGCTTGTTGCCAGCCCGATTTTTGTCAATTCCCAGTTGATGAGGCTTGAGGTCATAACGTACTATTATATAGATTACATCTATATTTACTTTCAACGCCACATCGTCATACCCGTTAAATCACAAATTGATTTCCCCAAAAATACCACGGGTATAATCTAAGAGAAACGAATTCCTCCGCCACCAACGTAAATACGATTGAAACGATCAACTTTGCGATCTACCAGATATACTCTGTCAGACATTCGTCCATTCAAGTTGTCCTGGGACTGGACAAACCATTGGCACTATCCCAGAAGAGCCCTTGCATAAACTCCGTCTTCAATTATCTTCATCAAATTTGATTCGCAACGCCAATGCCCATACGAAGTGGTTTTCAGATAATAAATCTGATCGTGCTCTCTTCATATTGACAACGGAAATGGTCAAAAACTTTGATAGTCAGTGATTTAACTATCAAAGAAAAACATGTGTACAAACAATGATCATATTTTCAAATGTAAATCTTATCGATCAATCACCAATCAACACCGACCCCTTTTTATAGATTTATAAATAATAATTACATTTCCCAATTCCCCTTCAATATTTTTACCCAAATATTTCTCTAACTCGTTTGCTTCTCCCGATCCTTGGAAAACATTTCCATTTATTTTAAACTATTTAAATATCTCAGAAAATATTTCATATTGATATCGGAAAACATTTCCATCTCATTCATGCATCACGATCCTTCTACGTCCATCAGTCCCTAGCCGTAAATTTAGTAAGAAAACAATTTTCCAAGTATCAACCCCAAAGGCTGAAACCAACATCAGATCGATACTCAGACAACTATTCAACATAACTAATTTCCAGTCAGTTTCTAATATTCTTAAATTCATTTCTTAATTTCTTATTTACAAACTGTTTACACAACTCTTTATCCAGTTTATGAATCCATTTCTTGACAGAAATCTTTGATTATAACGATAGCGTTATAATCTCTGCTTTTGAAATATTGAATTTCAAAATATAACTTCTATTTAAATAAATAAACAAATATTTATTTAATTAGATAAATAAATAAATCTTGATTATAACCGGAAATTAATTGGTACTTTCCTGAATTCAATAGAATCGAATTCGAACATATAACTCACTTTTTAATACTCTCTATTCAAATAACGTTCTGATCGTCGGAATAAAACTCACCGTTTCAGGTTAACTTTATTTCTAAATTCATGTTTGAATCTATCATTTTGAGTATTCATCAAATTTCCTTTGATAACCTCTCTTATCTGCAAAGCGTTTGCTTTTAAATCGTTATTCCCCTTATAACGTGAATATTATTCTTCTATATAAATCTGGACTCAGTTTATTAAATCAAATCTTGATTTAAACAACAAATATCATTCCAGTTTAACATCCTACTTATCTTGTTCCTTTATAAACCCATACTTCGTATTTCATTTCATAATCTCATTTTATAAGTTATAACTAAGATGAGACCTGTGCTTCGCACACGGCGTTTGGTGGTGGCTACCGACTTTAAGTTATAAATTAAATCTCGATTTCCTATTCGATAACAAATCCAAATATTTATTTATCTCGTCAAATCATGAATTTCATTTTATATATTTTATGAATTAAATTATTATAATAACATTCAGCATCATCGAATTATAATTATAAATCCTTATCAATTTATTTCAATTCTATACATATTTCGAATATATAAATAATTTCATCGTTTTTCTTTCCAAATGATTTCCCCTTTCTTTTTATATAAATTCATTTTTTAAATTTATATTTCCAAACTGTTTAATAAAATCATTTATCTTCATTTATAAACATCGTTTATAAATCAAATTACTTGTTTTATATAATTGAACAAGTAAATATATTCTAGCCAATTGAAATCTCATTTCTATTTAAAAATATAAATTCCCTTTTTAAAACCCCAGTTTATTTTTTTGATATATTCATATATCTTATGTTATTTAAATACCAATTATTCTAGTCAATGTTGTTTAAACATCCCAACACACAATAATCAACACAGGATTATTTATCACATCATATAATGCAATATATGAAAACAACAGTATAATTGTTGATGAATCCCGTTGGATTCCTCCAATCTGTTTCCCTGCATCCACAGATGTTAATCAACATTTGTTTCATATAAATATGAAACATTTTAGTAAATGGAATTAGTATTCAATTAACGATATATGTATAACTATATATATTATTTCACCGAATAAATTAGCAAATCATCCAAACAACCATCACACACAACATTCAATCATTTTTAAAATTTATTAAATTATAAAACTGGACAGAGTTAGTGAGGTTACTCACATTGGTTGGTAACCGTTAAATAACAATTAACGGTCAATGACTTGAATCAGGCGCCTTATTTCACCATAAATTACAACGTGCTCTGAATCTCTTCCAACCACTTTCAATGTGTAGTATTCTTCCATACTGTACCAACGTGATAGACCGTTCGTCAAATGGACACTGTATCTTGGCCCCACTCCACCATTAACACCTGTGACCTGCGTACATTCCTTCCCAAATCTCCTGTTATGACCACAAACTCCGGTAAATCAATATTGCTTAAACTTGCTTGTTTTCAACAGACATTATCTCCCCTTTCTCACCTCATTCCGGCATCAAACCTTAACGGACAACCTACAACCCACTTCTATCATATCTCTCTCTTCGTTTCATCTTCGATCTCGTCACCACCAGCTTGAGTTCGAGTACCCGATGTAACTCGCGCCGCAAAGTACGCTGTAAAGAAACCCTACTTACTTCCTGTACCCTTAACTTTCTACACCAACTCTTTCACCTAGGTGTTTAAAGCATGATCATTGGTTAATTCTTTAATGAAATCTATTATCAATTATAGAATTAAAACTACTTGGTTCAGTTTGTTAATATATATCGAACTAACTGTATTTCTCATCCAACAAAAGACTTATGACTTCATGTTAACACAGATTATACCAAAGCGTTTCAATGTATTCAACGTTTGAAGCTCAGTCATTCCATTGACTCCTCTTATATCACATACTTGTATTTAACTTTTTTCCGGCATCAAGCACTTCTAGCTTCCTTGGATATAAAAACTACTCATCCTTACACAATATAAACTTGCGCCTCATGTAATTATCCAGTCCAAGGTTTCAACCATACCAAACTTCCATTTGTTTTCGTATGTATTCCCAGTTTTTACACTCCATTTCTGCATCACTTCTTCATCCATTTGTTTTCTTCACTACGCTATACCCCAATCTCCATTCACGAATTACATCTCGGCCCTCACTATGCACAAGCACTTTGTAACACCCCACCTCCGCTAGGGTCACTCACAAAGGGAATGCACTAGGTTTGGTGAAGCATTATCGAGGTAAACATGCACAGAAATATTACAAGACAGAACATATACATAAAACAGCGGAAGTAAAACAAATTTCATTACCTTATAAAATAAGGTCTAAAGCCTTTTACATCAGAATACATCAAAACCTGTCTTGCAATAGTAAAGAAGCATAAAACCTTTTCATAAATTATTCCCCAAATAAAACAGTAAGGTAGCCATAGCCAAGAAAAGTCCAAGCCATGCATGATGACCTTCAAGCAGAGGAAGTCCAAACTAAATAACAGTGTTTCCTCCCTGAAAACCTGGGGGGAGGAGGGGAACGGAAGACAAAGAGGCGAAAGAAAACGGGGTCAGTCATAAAGACTGGTAAGTCCTATCTACTTCCAGCATAAAAACAGGTAAAGGTAACATGACATGCATAAACTGAAAGTAAACATAAGGATGACAAACAAGATAGATAAGCTAAACCAAGATAACTGGGTGAACTACCGTGGCAAGGTAAACTAAGGTATCATGATAAACTACGGTGTCAAGAATCAAGGTATCACATCGTCAGGTTTCTATCAAGTATACTATCACAAGGTATCTATCATGTATAACATCCCACGGTATCTATCATGTATATTTGCTCTGCACCTCTCGTACTAGTATCCCAACCCACGTCATGTGTTAACTATGAATGTCCCTTGCCCAATGTCATGTAATGGTCCATGTCAACCTAATATATAGCATATGTAGGTTTTCCCCCACTCCTATGTTTCTTTCCATGTATAAGTTCAGTCCTTTGCCGTAGGCCGTACGGGCTTTCTCAACGTAGTACCATTTTATCCTCGAAGTTGTTTTGGACTGCTACCCTTGATCTAGTTATGTTTTCTTACCATGAACTATCGCGTGTCCACTTAGGATTTATGCCACCTAGGGCCACTAGGGATTATGCTACCTAATGAACGTTCCCGTGTCTCGGTTTGGGTTCAGGCCACCTAGGGCCACTAGGGATTATGCCACCCGTCAACCGCGCCCTTTATCCCACGTATGTATCGTGAATCGTTTTCCATGACTAGATGCACATGTATCTCAATGTGCCACCCGAGTTCCGTGCCAGGGCAAATCAAGAAATACAGAACTCGGTCGGGAGCTTTAGGTCGTCTGCTGATGCAGATATCAAGGTCTGTTTTGTATCCGTGGCTATGGTCCCACGTGACCCCTCCCTCAACTACTGAAAGGTAATCCAAGAAAAATCATGTATGAGAACTACATCCCGGCCCCACTATAGCCCCACTTTCCTATGGGCCAACCTCTCCCATGACTTGATAGCAAGAACATGGTCTGTTGGGAGTTCTCTGCCTTTCCGTTCGTACACGATTGACTAAAGATGGTAGGTAGTCGGCGACGTGCTATCCAGGGCAAAATCAAGTATCGTCGACTCCACGCTAATCCATCCCAGTCTTTAGGTCGCTCGCATAGCAACCAAGGCATACTCTTGGCTCTTCTATCGCAGACCTTAACCTCTGTGAGGCCGGGTTTCATGGACCATCTGCCACCTCACAGAGGGGTACCAAGAGTACCCTCACGTCCCTCGAAGCTACCGCTTCGTCACCCAGTTCGTTGGAGCCCTTATCCAAGTCGGATAATTTGCTCCTCCTCGTGTGTTTAAGCGATGACCTACCGTATCGGGTTACTCATCCATTCATGAACTAGTCCCATGTCCTTGGCTAAGAATTATTACTTTGTTATACTTAACTAAGGTTTACCACTTAGCTTCTTTTCCCTGTTACCCTTGATTAACCACGATTTTCTACCTAGTTCCTCTCACTAGGGTTTTGTCTATTGGGTTAAGTTTTGTTATTCAGGTTCATGACTTAGCCCGCCTACGAATCATGTCAAGATTGGCTAAGTATTTAAGTTCAAGACCTAGCCCTACAAGTTGGTTAAGCATACCAAGAAGCTCATGACTTAACCCTATCCAATCATCAAGTCAATTTGGTTAAGTATTTGTTTATCTTAACCCTATCAGGTTATCGTGTTAGATTGGTTAAGCACAGATTATCTTAACCTTATCGGATCATCGAGTCAGATTGGTTTAGTATAGGTTAACTCAACCCATCCACTAATCGTATTATAATGGTTAAGTATATTTAAAAGGTCTTATGGCTTAACCCTATCAAGTCCACATGTTAGATTGGTTAAGTATAGGTTACTTAACCTCATCAAATCATCATGTATAATTGGTTAATTATAAGTTACTTAACCCCATTAAATTACCAAGTTTAGATTGGATAAGTGTTTAATTTAACCCCATCGAAGTACCGTGTTTAGCTTAGTTAAGTGTAGGTTACTTAACCCCATCTAATTACCGTGTTTAGATTAGTTAAGTCTTAATTACTTAACCCCATCTAATTACCAAGTTGGATTAGTTAAGCGTGAATTACTTAACCCCATCCCCTAATTGTATTGTATGGTTAAGTGTCATTAAGAAATCAAGCCCGGTCCCACTTAACCTACCCATTCGTGTCATATCGGTTAAGTGTCATTAGTCAAATTTACTTAACCTTATCATGTGGCATTAATTTAATTAATGTACTCTCAACCTCTCACATTAGACCTTGTTGTGGTTATTAGTTAAGCCGGGCGGGTCCGGGTAGTTTTACACCACAACCTAGTCTAACCTCGGGTCTTAAGCGCGACATGACCAACTTCTCACATTGGATCCTATTGTTTGTAGCCACTAGTTAAGCCGGGCGGGTCCGGGTAGATTTATGCTACAAACTCAACCCAACCTCGAGTTGTCCAATTTCATGTTTGGTCTAGTGTCATATTACACTTACAACCCCCGTGTCTAGTTTCAAGTCCCATGTTTACCCCACGTGTCATGACCATATTTGAATGTATCATGAATGTCATGTTCTCATGTAAACCCCATGTCAAGTTTTTCATGTCATACCCACGTTTTTCCTAAGCTACCCAAACGTATTTCCAACCCAAGTGGAATCGAGTCACATAGTAGGGTATTATGCCAACATATTGGCCACAAACATGCATAGTATCATAAGGGAATTTGGCCACAAACATGCATAGTATCATAAGGGAACTTGGCCACAAACATACATATTATCATAACGGGATTTGGCCATAAACATGCATGATGTTGTAACGGGATTTGGCCACACATAAACATGATATCATAAGAGGATTGGTTTCATTTACATGCATAAGCCCCGAAGTCCAATTTATGCAACTATTTCACAAGTCAAAGTGGCTCTAAGTGTTCATGCTATCATACTACAAGTAAAGGTCCAATCTTGCATGGCAAACTAAGTCCAATGCAACATGAATAGCATGGTTTAGTCCCTAAAACATAACCCAATGTCATATGTTCATGATAAAGGAGCAAACTAGGCTCGCATATGTTATAACATTCATGTTTAACCGCATTTTATTCCATGCCATGATTAAACTACCGTTAACATCTCGAAGTAGCTAGAACTTACATAGCGAGGCTTAGGAAAGGATCATGCGTCATCTTGACGAAGAAAGGTGGCTCCTTTGTCGAAGAATCATCATGGAATTTGTGTAGCAATGTTGATCCCTCCTCGATTTGGTGTAGAAAGCTTGCACCTTTTGATTTGAACCCGATTTGATTGCATAGTCTCTAGGAATTGGAGATGGAGGCCATGATCACTTGGCATTTGGGCAGCACTTCATGGCATGAGTGATTTGTGAGGGTTTAGGGTAGGCTTAGGGGTCTTTTTATAGAGATTAGGAGTAGTTTAGGCCGTTAGAATAACCCTAGGATAGATCCAAGCCCTCAAAAATCGTCACAAGCCTCCAAAATAGGACCCAGGAGCCAAAACAGGTGCAACAGGCCGACCTGGCCGACCAGGCAGGTCGACCCCCAGGTCGACTCTGGGGTCGACTCTATATTCGACCTGGTCCCCACCAGGTCGAACCCCAGGTCGACCTGGTTCTGGCGGGATTTTTCCCGCCTAGCCTGATTTCTGTGTTTTTGAAATCTGTTTTGAATTCTGATTTTTCATGAAACTTCCGAAGGCCATATCTCGGCCATACGCACTCCGATTTACGAAATTTCGGACTCTATTTCGCGTATTTTTCCGAGACGAACGCAATGGCATAGCCCGTTTCTCCTGATTCAGAATTTATATTTTAATTCTGCCTTGATTCTTGTTTAAACACGTTGTTTAAAATTCGGGTTGTTACATTCTCCCCTCCTTTAAGGATTTCGTCCCCGAAATCTCCAAGTTAGGATGAACGCATCCTACCATCCAGCATCCATCTACTCAAAACATCATCCACATGCAAACATTGTCCTTAAACGATTTCTAATGCCATATTAACATATGCAAAACGTGTGTGTATATGCTCCTTAGCTAATGCTGATGATCAGGCCTGAATGATCTTTCTAATGCAAAATATGTTTAGTGCCATGAGTCCAACATGTATGCAAATAGTCCTAGTCATATAAGTACTATATGTGTGCACAAACATTCATTCATATGCAACATCCACATGATAACACATTCAATTTCATCCATAAACAAGTATAAATACTCGTGCATATGCAACGTGACCGCGTCAATCTAGTATCTAATGTGTATTCGCGCATCCACGAGCAACCACTTGCAACCATTTGCAACCATATCAATCATAACATGTTTCAAACACATGTTTACATCCGTAGGATTCTACCCAAGGTTCTCACGATAGGATCGAGGAGATAAACAAGGTAAACTCCCTACGGGGTTTGCGACAGAAACAGGACCGAGAGGATATTCACCAAAAGATAACATGCGAGCAAGCTCTACAGGAAAAACCAGGTATCAAGGATACACTCTTTAAAAAGAGGTACGATGTGCGTGTCTAGCCTTACGTCTTCTAAGTCGCGTTTCCTTGAGCTTAATTCCTCGGTGCCTTGACCATCTTTTTAACTCCATGATTTCGTAGCTCCTTGATTCCTATTTCCAAGATATGAGTTAGAACTCATTTCATTGTCGCCTCTTATTCCACTTTCACTTATCCTTTTCCTAGTATACTTGGCTCAAACGTATCCACTTACTCATGCAAGCTCTCCAAAATGCACTAGGGAATTCTGGATCTCGTTTGCCGATGCCAATCCATGTTGCCAAGAGTACTTACTAGGGTGATTCCCATAACTCATGCATAAGCGAAACGAACCATCCACCTTAGCGGCGAATTCTATTCGAACGGATTACCATCAACTACATCCCGAGATTCTAGGTAACTAACCATGACAGAACCCAAAAGGTTACACGAGACTTCGAGGGTATCATCAAGGTGAGTCGAGAGTCTAACTACCCTCTTTCAAAAACCGAGAATGGCACCCCTTATTGGGTGACCACTTTATCCCTAGAATCCATCCGTAGCCGAGACATGTCATTCTCAAATCCAAACAAGTCATGAAGAAATGGGCCAACTCTCCAACCAGATTTTTGGGACCAAAAACTGGGATCCTCTACCATGCAAGTACTAAGGTGCAGAGACTCAACTATCCAAGCAGACTTAAATGATACGATGATCAAGACAAAGTATGGACGTGATGATATAAAAGAACGACTAAACCTTTACCAGAAACGGTACCATCTCTTTTAGGTACCCTAGAAATGGGAGCGTACAATTGCCTTCTCCGATGATCTTGTCCTTGTCCTCCTTGATGGACTAAGCCATACCAACAAGTTGCTTATCCTTAAGCCCGCGTCCTTTATCATTACTCTTAATATCCTTCCTTGTACCACAGCAACAGGTCTCTTGAGAACCACCTCCATCATACGGAAAACACCTACGTGGCTAGACAAAGATTAGTCACAGTTAGAACTACTGTGACTACAGATGGAGGAAAGAAAGGAAAAGAGATTCAATCAAGGAATCAAAGGATAGTGCTAATGGCTTTTGGGGAATAGCCTTTAAAAAAACTTTTCTTGAAAAATGCTTCTTTGTAAACGGTTTTTCAAATAGTTTTCAGAAGGTTTTAAAAACTTTTGCCCAGTCTGGTAACCTTCTGCTCTGATACCAAATGTAACACCCCACCTCCGCTAGGGTCATTCATAAAGGGAATGCACTAGGTTTGGTGAAGCATTATCGAGGTAAACATGCACAGAAATATTACAAGACAGAACATATACATAAAACAGCAGAAGTAAAACAAATTTCATTACCTTATAAAATAAGGTCTAAAGCCTTTTACATTAGAATACATCAAAACCTGTCTTGCAATAGTAAAGAAGCATAAAACCTTTTCATAAATTATTCCCCAAATAAAACAGTAAGGTAGCCATAGCCAAGAAAAGTCCAAGCCATGCATGATGACCTTCAAGCAGAGGAAGTCCGAACTAAATAACAGTGTTTCCTCCCTGAAAACCTGGGGGGGGGGGGGAACGGAAGACAAAGAGGCGAAAGAAAATGGGGTCAGTCATAAAGACTGGTAAGTCCTATCTACTTCCAGCATAAAAACAGGTAAAGGTAACATGACATGCATAAACTGAAAGTAAACATAAGGATGACAAACAAGATAGATAAGCTAAACCAAGATAACTGGGTGAACTACCGTGGCAAGGTAAACTAAGGTATCATGATAAACTACGGTGTCAAGAATCAAGGTATCACATCGTCAGGTTTCTATCAAGTATACTATCACAAGGTATCTATCATGTATAACATCCCACAGTATCTATCATGTATATTTGCTCTGCACCTCTCGTACTAGTATCCCAACCCACGTCATGTGTTAAATATGAATGTCCCTTGCCCAATGTCATGTAATGGTCCATGTCAACCTAATATATAGCATATGTAGGTTTTCCCCCACTCCTATGTTTCTTTCCATGTATAAGTTCGGTCCTTTGCTGTAGGCCGTACGGGCTTTCTCAACGTAGTACCATTTTATCCTTGAAGTTGTTTTGGACTGCTACCCTTGATCTAGTTATGTTTTCTTACCATGAACTATCGCGTGTCCACTTAGGATTTATGCCACCTAGGGCCACTAGGGATTATGCTACCTAATGAACGTTCCCGTGTCTCGGTTTGGGTTCAGGCCACCTAGGGCCACTAGGGATTATGCCACCCGTCAACCGCGCCCTTTATCCCACGTATGTATCGTGAATCGTTTTCCATGACTAGACGCACATGTATCTCAATGTGCCACCGAGTTCCGTGCCAGGGCAAATCAAGAAATATGGAACTCGGTCGGGAGCTTTAGGTCGTCTGCTGATGTAGATATCAAGGTCTGTTTTTGTATCTGTGGCTATGGTCCCACGTGACCCCTCCCTCAACTACTGAAAGGCAATCCAAGAAAAATCATGTATGAGAACTACATCCCGGCCCCACTATAGCCCCACTTTCCTATGGGCCAACCTCACCCATGACTTGATAGCAAGAACATGGTATGTTGGGAGTTCTCTGCCTTTTCGTTCGTACACGATTGACTAAAGATGGTAGGTAGTCGGCGACGTACTATCCAGGGCAAAATCAAGTATCGTCGACTCCACGCTAATCCATCCCAGTCTTTAGGTCGCTCGCATAGCAACCAAGGCATACTCTTGGCTCTTCTATCGCAGACCTTAACCTCTGTGAGGCCGGGTTTCATGGACCATCTGCCACCCCACAGAGGGGTACCAAGAGTACCCTCACGTCCCTCGAAGCTACCGCTTCATCACCCAGTTCGTTGGAGCCCTTATTCAAGTCGGATAATTTGCTCCTCCTCGTGTGTTTAAGCGATGACCTACCATATCGGGTTACTCATCCATTCATGAACTAGTCCCATGTCCTGGCTAAGAATTATTACTTAGTTATACTTAACTAAGGTTTACCACTTAGCTTCTTTTCCCCGTTACCCTTGATTAACCACGATTTTCTACCTAGTTCCTCTCACTAGGGTTTTGTCTATTGGGTTAAGTGTTGTTATTCAGGTTCATGACTTAGCCCGCCTACGAATCATGTCAAGATTGGCTAAGTATTTAAGTTCAAGACCTAGCCCTACAAGTTGGTTAAGCATACCAAGAAGCTCATGACTTAACCCTATCCAATCATCAAGTCAATTTGGTTAAGTATTTGTTTATCTTAACCCTATCAGGTTATCGTGTTAGATTGGTTAAGCACAGATTATCTTAACCTTATCGAATCATCGAGTCAGATTGGTTCAGTATAGGTTAACTTAACCCCATCCACTAATCGTATTATAATGGTTAAGTATATTTAAAAGGTCTTATGGCTTAACCCTATCAAGTCCACATGTTAGATTGGTTAAGTATAGGTTACTTAACCTCATCAAATCATCATGTATAATTGGTTAATTATAAGTTACTTAACCCCATTAAATTACCAAGTTTAGATTGGTTAAGTGTTTAATTTAACCCCATCGAAGTACCGTGTTTAGCTTAGTTAAGTGTAGGTTACTTAACCCCATCTAATTACCGTGTTTAGATTAGTTAAGTCTTAATTACTTAACCCCATCTAATTACCAAGTTGGATTAGTTAAGCGTGAATTACTTAACCCCATTCCCTAATTGTCTTGTATGGTTAAGTGTCATTAAGAAATCAAGCCCGGTCCCACTTAACCTACCCATTCGTGTCATATCGGTTAAGTGTCATTAGTCAAATTTACTTAACCTTATCATGTGGCATTAATTTAATTAATGCACTCTCAACCTCTCACATTAGACCTTGTTGTGGTTACTAGTTAAGCCGGGCGGGTCCGGGTTGTTTTACACCACAACGTAGTCTAACCTCGGGTCTTAAGCGCGACATGACCAACTTCTCACATTGGATCCTATTGTTTGTAGCCACTAGTTAAGCCGGGCGGGTCCAGGTAGATTTATGCTACAAACTCAACCCAACCTCGAGTTGGCCACTTTCATGTTTGGTCTAGTGTCATATTACACTTACAACCCCCGTGTCTAGTTTCAAGTCCCATGTTTACCCCACGTGTCATGACCATATTTGAATGTATCATGAATGTCATGTTCCCATGTAAACCCCATGTCAAGTTTTTCATGTCATACCCACGTTTTTCCTAAGCTACCCAAACGTATTTCTAACCCAAGTGGAATCGAGTCACATAGTAGGGTATTATGCCAACATATTGGCCACAAACATGCATAGTATCATAAGGGAATTTGGCCACAAACATGCATAGTATCATAAGGGAACTTGGCCACAAACATACATATTATCATAACGGGATTTGGCCATAAACATGCATGATGTCGTAACGGGATTTGGCCACACATAAACATGATATCATAAGAGGATTGGTTTCATTTACATGCATAAGCCCCGAAGTCCAATTTATGCAACTATTTCACAAGTCAAAGTGGCTCTAAGTGTTCATGCTATCATACTACAAGTAAAGGTCCAATCTTGCATGGCAAACTAAGTCCAATGCAACATGAATAGCATGGTTTAGTCGCTAAAACATAACCCAAAGTCATATGTTCATGATAAAGGAGCAAACTAGGCTCGCATAGGTTATAGCATTCACGTTTAACCACATTTTATTCCATGCCATGATTAAACTACCGTTAACATCTCGAAGTAGCTAGAACTTACATAGCGAGGCTTAGAAAAGGATCATGCATCATCTTGACGAAGAAAGGTGGCTCCTTTGTCGAAGAATCATCATGGAATTTGCGTAGCAACGTTGATCCCTCCTCAATTTGGTGTAGAAAGCTTGCACCTTTTGATTTGAACCCGATTTGAATGCATAGTCTCTAGGAATAGGAGATGGAGGCCATGATCACTTGGCATTTGGGCAACACTTCGTGGCATGAGTGATTTGTGAGGGTTTAGGGTAGGCTTAGGGGTCATTTTTATAGAGATTAGGAGTAGTTTAGGCCGTTAGATTAACCCTAGGATAGATCCAAGCCCTCAAAAATCGTCACAAGCCTCCAAAACAGGACCCAGGAGCCAAAACAGGTGCACCAGGCCGACCTGGCAGGTCGACCACCAGGTCGACCCTGGGGTCGACTCTATAGTCGACCTGGTCCCCACCAGGTCGACCCCCAGGTCGACCTGGTTCTGGCGGGATTTTTCCCGCCTAGCCTGATTTCTGTGTTTTTGAAATCTGTTTTGAATTCTATTTTTTCGTGAAACTTCCGAAGGCCATATCTCGGCCATACGGACTCCGATTTACGAAATTTCGGACTCTATTTCGCGTATTTTCCGAGATGAACGCAATGGCACAGCCCGTTTCTCCTAATTCAGATTTTATATTTTAATTCTGCCTTGATTCTTGTTTTAACACGTTGTTTAAAATTCAGGTTGTTACACACTTCATCTTTAAAACTTGCGTGCTCCAACATATGCCTTCCCCAAATGTTTGCGCAAGAACCAAGCGTGAACTCCTCCCTTACCCTTCCTTAATTACATCCAAGCTTCCCATTTATACCATTTTCATGCAAAACAGACCTGCTCCTAGTATTTACTCCTCTCCAATAAGTTCGCAACATGCTCCCTTTACTATCATAATTTGTTTTTATTTTCATGCTCACGTACACTTCACTATAAGCCATCAAATCCACTCGTATTCTGCTATTCCCTCCCACTACAAAACAACGAACCACATACAGTAGACTCCGCATCTGGTCACACTTGAATCCTCCCCCAGCGCTTGCGTCTCCTAGCCATGCACAGTAAAAACTACGGCATTCATAGCCATCATTACACGTCTCATCTCGCTTTCCTTCTTTTTCAAACTCAAGCATCCCTCTCTCGACCCCTAGTTCTCTTATTTGAAACAACACTGTCGTCGGAACCCTTTAGCACTGTAACACCATAGCTCTTCCATTTCTATTCTTCACTATGAACTTACGTCTTGCTTCTTCTTTTCAGCCAAAGGAGGATGTAAATGGAGCTCGTGTATAAATATGAGAAAGAAAACTTAGTTGTTAAGGCAAGTAAGAGATTTAATGTTTAAGGCAAGTGGAAGACTTAATGTTTAATACATCGATGATATAGTGTAGGTGCCTGAACTAAAACATTGCCCTGCTGTTGGAGATGAATACGAGCCTTTGCTATGAAGGGACACAAATATATATTTGTTTATTTATTGTTTAGAACTGGAAAACGTTGCGCCAACTGCCAACCTTTAATCATCCTAATTCATTAAAATTTTCAAATTGATCCTGATATTAGTTTACGATGTCCACATACTGCATTAAATCCAATTAACATTTACTCGTGCCTACCTTTTTTTACAACAATTGGATAAGTCTAAAATAACACTGCAGTTGTTCGATATTTCTATCTCGTTGACAACATGCAGTATCCTTTTCTATAATATTTATTCATGTTGGTTATATTCCATATCATTTAAACACTTATCATCTACTTAATGCAGTATTAATGAGTTGCGGTATTAATATAATTGTTCGGGATCAGCTAGCATCCATGGTAGGCTATGCGTGATGTGAGTATACAGGGTAGATGGATTTGCATGTTTTAGCTTAGGGTAGTAGTGCTGTATAGTGTAAGGTTATTGATTTCAAAACATAATGGTATTTATTTAATTTGGCGTGAAGTATTAGAACACAGGTGATAGGTCTGCTCGATTGGGAATATATATATATATATATATATATGTATATGTATAAAAATCAAATTTCCTATGTAACACCCCATGTCTATTAATGTCACTAACTAGGGAATGCATTAACTTTCATGGAGCATTATATGAGTATAGAATAGAACATCACAAGACAGATATATAAAATGGTACTTAAAATTTCATAATTTCTTTATTGCAGCGGAAAAGCAAAACATGTCTGGTTACAACATCAAAACCATATACTAAAGCCAAGTACATAAATATCCATTTTGACAAAATTATTATCAGAGTACATAAAAGCTAACCATAATCCCACTCTAAATAGCCAAAATGAAAAAGAGATAAAGATGAGCGTTACTCTCAACATTTCCAGGAAAAAGAAATCTGAGTCAAGTTTCAGTGTTTCCTCCCTGAGAACCTTGGAAGGGGGGAACAGAAGAAAAAGAGGAGAAAACAAAAAGGTCAGACGTAAAGCCTGGCGAGTCCATTTAATTTTAGTATGAAAATAAGTAAAGCAATATGACAGGAATAAACAGGATAGAAAATATAACCATGATATAAGGTGAAGCTGGATAAGAGGATGAATATAAAGGAATGTCTAGTGCGTTTCCCAGATTTCTTACTTAATTTAATTCCCTACACCACCTACTAGTAATTCATAACGAAATGACCCCAACTTAGAAATTGGTAGCCCTCAGGCATAACATCTAGTAAGAGGTGTCCACCCCGTACAATCCTCGAAAGCCTACTTGCCCATAATAGATACTAGATGTCCCCACACTACCCCTAATCGATCGGGTTCCTAACTTGTAAATACCTGTGTGGGTCCCAGCTTGGGTGTATCACTCCCTAAGTGGAAACTCGTGGTTGCATAGCTTTATACCTACTATGTATAGTGGCTAAATCTTCCAATGCCGGGAAAAACTTGTGCATGCTTAATGAACCCGTCGGATCCTGCACTGTTACACCCTCGCTCTTATTTGACCGCTTATAATCAGCCCAGTAAGCGTGCCCAAACCCTGCCTAGCTCAGGGTTCCCGATACCTCTAAGTGGGTTATTGTCTGAAAAGGGTCCCTACTGCTACTAGGTTTTTCCCTAGGGTTTATCCTAACCCCACCTATATTGGTTAAGTGTTGTCTATCCGCCCAGTTGACTTAACCCCATCCACTTAACAAATTAATTTGTATTATTGGTTAAGCTTGCCTTAACCCTTTCCACTTTGTTCATGTAATATTGGTTAAGTTGTCATCTCACATAGGTTAACTTAACCCCATCCACCTAACATGTTATAGGTATCATATTCATCTTTGATCAGTATTAATTAGTAATTAATGCATAGATCACTCACATTAAGTCGATGGCTTGTGGCTGCTGGATGTGCTGGGCAGTTCCGGGCAGACTTCTACCACAAGCCAGACTCAACCTCGTGTCTAGGCATCTTTTAATTATGCCTATGACCTCTCACATTAGACTGGCCATTTGCGGTTGCTGGTTAGGCCGGTTGGTTCCGGGCAGGCTTCTGCCGCAAACTGAGTCTAACCTCGTGTCTCAGCATGCTTATCTTAGCCGATTTATTTATTTGCAGTTTATGCCAATTTTAGGTTAATTATGCCAATTACCCAAATTACCCAATTACGTATCATCCCCAAAATTTAACATTAATCATGCCCAAATCAACCTAACATATATTATGCCATATTTCCCAGCATTCCCTAGATTACCGTTCGTACGTTCATCTCTATGAGATTTGGCCTAGGCTAGAAAGTAGCCTGGCTATAAAAATAAAAAGGGGAGGAGGAAGGGAAGAGATACGGAACAGACATAATAATAACAACAAAATAGGCATAAGGATGAACTGGTCATAAAGATATGATAAAACTAATAAAATTGATGATAATATCAACATTGGCATATAGGAATCATGAATCTGATATATAGGCTAAGATAGAACTGATGAGATTAGATCTTATTATCATGTTTAATTTCCAACTCCAATCTATAACATGTCAGAATTTATTTTTTATTATTTAAATCTAAAAATAATCAATGGACTCACTGAGATTGGATTTAGGAAGAGAATAGTTCTGAATTCTGAATTTGATTAGCTAAACAGTTGTTGTAGAATTTGATTCTTATCTTCCAATTTGAATACTCCTGTTCTAATTTGCTTTGGAAAAGGGAAGAGAGGCTAGTTTTAATTTAGATTAGGGCAACATAGAGGCACCATGGATTAGTGTAATGAAATTAGGGTTAGGTCTAGGTGTTTTTTTTAGATGTATTAGGTGAATTAGGGCCTTTAGATTAGATTAGAGATTATCAGAACCACGCAACTCAAAAGACACGTCGTACAGCCAATCCCCAAAGGACACATCATCAGAGAACTCACCAGAATTCTATGCAGATTTGGCCTCGGCATGGGCACACTTATCAAGTGCGCCAGTGCATTTTTGTTTTGGTGCACTTTACAAGTGCGCCAGTTATCCTAGCCTGTTTTCTGATTTTTCTGCCCAACTTCAATCCTCCATAACTTCCTCATACGGCATCCGTTTTATGCAAACTCGGACTCTATCTCAAGCAGAATTCCGAGACGAACACAATGTCATAACCCAGTTCACCTAATTCTTCTTTAAAAATTAATTATTCTTTAATTATCTCTTATGTCATGTTTCAAAATTACGGGGTGTTACATTCTCCCGTCCTTAAAGGATTTCATCCCCAAAATCTTCAAGTTAAGAAGAATGTATCCTACCATCCAATCATCCATCTACTCATCCCTCATCCATAAGCATCCATTGTCCTTAAAAGATTTCTAATGCTATATGAACATATGCAAAAATGTGTGTACATGTTCCTTATCTAATGCAAAGATCAGGCGGTCTACTGATTTAGTTGACCTCCTTAATGCAAAACATGATAGTGCCATGCGTCCATTATGTATGCAATAAAATCCTAATGATACATATCATTTCTATATGAGTGCACAACCATTTATTAAAATGCAGCATCCATATGATAACACATTCAATATACATCCATTAATTTAAATATGGACACTCATTCATTTGCAATATGAAAGTGATTGAGCCGATCTAGTGCCTAATGTGTGTGTATATGCATCGACGAGCAACCACTAGAAAACACTTACATCCACTTGCATCCACCAAACATAACATGTCTCAAACAAATATTTACAACCATAGGGTTTTCTACCTAAAGATCGAAGATATAATCGATAGGATACACTTAAACGATAGAACAAGTATAAACAAAACGGTAGAAAAAGGAGAAGTTAAGAACTTACCCTCAAAAAGTAAAGAGTACGAAGCACGTATGTTGTCTTTAGTCTCCCAAGTCGCGTCTCCTTGATCATTTCCCCATTGGACTTTAACCAACGTGACCTCTTAGTTGTGTAAATTATTGACCTCCGATCAAAGGATGCATGTAGGAACTTGTCTAACCGTGGCATCTCGCTCTACTTCCACTTCTCTAAGCATGCCCGACTCTACTACTTCCGCGGTATCGTGTAAACACTTCCTCAAATGCAACACATGAAATACATCATGAACACCACTAAGCTTATCAGGCAACTTCACTCTGTTGGCCATCTGTCCAATTCGCTCTGTAATGGGGAATGGCTCTACGAACCTTGGTGCCAATTTCCCTACAGACCCAAAACAAACTACATTCCTCAATGGTGATACTTTAATAGAGACCATGTGTCCAACATTGAACTCAAGATCGGTCCTTCTCTTATCAGCATATGACTTTTGTCGGTCCTGTGCCATCTTCATGCATCTTTTAATCAAGTCTATCTTCTTTGAAGTTTCCCTAATCATCTCGGGCCCAAGCAAAATATTATCCGTAGATTCCCACCAATAAGTAGGTGATCAGCAAGGTCGTCCATATAGAGCTTCAAAAGGTGCCATGCCAATACTAGTCTGATAGCTGTTGTTGTAGGCGAACTCTAATAATGGAAGATGTTCCTCTCATGTCCCTCCAAAGTCCAAGATACATAACCTCAAAAGATCTTTTAGAATCCGATTCACTCTTTCTGTTTGGCCGTCCGTCTGAGGGTGATAAGCGATACTCAAACACAATTGCATTCCTACCGCCTCTTTCAAGCTCTTCCAAAACTCACCGGTAAAAGCAGGATCCCGATCGCTTACGATACTAGAAGGTATGTCGTGTAGACGAACTATCTCTCGGAGATACACAGATGCTAATCATGCTGCTATTCTTTTACTCTTGACGGGAATGAAATGGGCGCTCTTGGTAAGTCTATCCACTACTACCCAAATCCCCGTATTACCCTTCCTTGACCTCGGCAAACCGTCAACGAAATCCATGGAAACACTTTCCCATTTCCACCATGGAACCACTAAAGGGTGAAGCAAACCACTAGGCTTCTTCTGCTCAGCCTTGACTTACTAGCACACTAAGCATCTAGAAATGAACTCAACACATCCTTCTTCATTCCGGGCCAAAAGAAAGCTCGCTTCATGTCCCTATTCATCTTGTCACCACCGAGATGTATGGTCATCTTAGAACGATGTGCTTCTTCAAGGATTATTTTTTTCAAATTCTCGCCTTGAGATACGCAAAGTCTCCCATCTCTACGCAACCAACATTTTTCATCCATAGTATACCTACTAGGATGGCTCGAAGACTCCCCTCTTATGAGCTTGTCCACTATCTCTATCAACTGTGGGTCATCTCGCTATGTCGCTCCTATCTATCCCAAAAGCATAGGTTGTACATCTAACGATGCCAAAAAACTGGGTACATAATCAATAGAGGGTCTAAAGTCAAAGGTAGAGATATACTCTAAACTCTGCCGCTCGAAAAACAAAGGACTCAAAGTCAACTTTTTTTCTACTCAAGGTGTCAGCTACAACGTTACCCTTACCTGGGGTATATGCAATCTCAAAATCGAAGGATGCTAAGAACTCCATCCACCTCTGTTGCCTTAAGTTTAAATCTTTTTGGGAGAACAAATACTTTAGTGACTTATGGTCTGTATACAACTCAAACCTCTCACCAAGCAAATAGCGATGCCAAGACTTAAGCGCAAAAACTATGGCAGTTAACTCTAAGTCATGGGTAGGGTAATTTTTCTCATGGACCTTTAACTGCCTTCCACCATAGCATATCACCCTTCCCTCTTGCATCAAAACTGCGCTAAGACCTGTCCCGTAAGCATCGGTATACACTATGAACAGTTTACTTCCATCCCCAAAAATTAAAACTGGAGCTTTCATCAATGCCCTCTTCAATCGTTCGATAGCATAGTCACAGTCAACATCCCAAGAAAAGGTCAAATTCTTTTTCGTCAGCCGTGTAAGTGGGGCTGATATCTTAGCAAAGCCCATGATGAACTGTCTATAATAGCCCGCCAACCCAAGAAAACTTCTTACTTCCATTGCATTCTTATGAACCTTCCAATGTTGGATTGCTACCACCTTCGCGGGATCCACTGCTATCCTTTCCTTAAAGACTACGTGTCCTAAGAACCTCACCTCCTTTCTCCAAAAAATGACATTTGGAGAACTTAACTTTGAGTTGATGTGCTCGGAGGGTCTCTAAGACTTCCCTAACATGTAGAGCATGTTCTTCCTCGCTTCTAGAGAATATCAAGATATCATCCACAAAGACTACCATGAACTTGTTTAGAAACTCCCTAAACACCCTACTCATCAAGTCTACGAAATATGCGGGTGCATTCATCAAACCAAAAGGCGTGACGAGCCATTCGAAGAAACCATCTGGAGTCCTAAAAGCAGTCTTATATATACTATCCTCAGCTACCCTCAATTGATGAAATCCTATAGCTAGGTCTAACTGCGAGAAAACTGAAGCACCAACCAGCTGATCGAACAAATCATCTATCCTCGGCAATGGGTGTCTGTTCTTCTTCGTGAGCTTATTCAGCTCCCTATAGTCCACGCATAATCTAAGTGAACCATCAGCTTTCGTAGCAAAAACAACTTGAGCACCCCACTCTGAGATACTTATTCTTATGAACCCTTTCTCAAGAAACTCTTTCACTTGCTTACTAAGCTCCCTCCTTTCTCTTAGAGTCATGTGGCGCACAGGCAATGCAACTGGCTTTGCATTGTCCACCAAATATATATGGAAGTCTATCATGCGTTTTGGAGGTAATCCCCTAACCTCCTCAAAGACATCTGCATACTCACGGACTACTCGAACAAATTGCAAATCATCAATAGATGTGTCAAGAGATTCTAGGTAGCTAAGCATAAAAAAATTCTTAGGGTCACGTGAGATATCGAGAGTATTACCCAAACTAGTCAACAGTCTAACTACACTCTTTTCACAGTCGAGAATGGCACCATACCTGGCTAGCCAATCTGTTCCTAGAAGCAACCCATAGCCCGTGAAACCAAGCACATAAGCGTTGCATTCGAACTCAACGCCGTACACAGATATTCTCAAATCCCGACATAACATAGACAGATGTGCCGTACCCCCAATAAGATTTGAGACAACGGCGAGATCCACTACTATACTAGTATCTAGGTGTAGAAACTCAACATCAGAAGCAAATATAGATGAATGTGTAGCGCCAAAATCAAACAAAGCACCTACAGGATGATCGCAAAGGAAAATCAAACTTCCAACATAAATGTTTCCACCTCTCTCTTGCATAGCTGCCATGAGAGCATGAACCTACCCTCTAGAAGTAGATCCTGGCCTCTGTCCGTGCCTCCTTGGGCAGTCTTTAAGCATATGTCCTGCCTCACCACATTGGAAGCAACCGGTCTTTTTTGCCTTCTTCTTTCTATAGTCCTTCTTCAAATGGCTAGGTATTCCACAATTGTGACACTTTCTTTTCTCTGAACCCTTGTTATCCTTAACGCACTTCTTTTGTTGTTGTTGTTGTTGTCCTTTCTTGGGCCATACATTTTTCTCATCCTTGGGTTGTACTCCTTAGCCCTAACTTATTTATACTCCTTTTGACCACGTTTGTGTAACAAGCTGACAAGTCTCTCGAAAGTTGCCTTCATCGCACGGAAATCCCTGCGAAGCTCGAGAAATTTAGCCGTAGGTGAAAATACTGCAGCCTCAGATGGAGGTCAGGCACTTCATTGCCCTTTGATATGTGCTGCAGTTTAAACATATCTGTGGCATTATGCCGGAATAGGGACACCTTTCGGGAAGAATCGGTCCCCTAGACAAAAAGGAAAAAGGAAGAGATTCAAACAGAGAATCGAAAGAAAGATAAATGGCTTTTGGGGATTATGTTTTTCATAATAAACCTTTCTCTTGAAAACACCTTCTTTAAAACATGTTTTTGAAAATACTTCTTAGAAAAATGCTTTTGAAAACAATTTTCAAAATCTTTTATTTGTTCTAGTAACCTTCAGCTCTGATACCACATGTAACACCCCACGTCCATTAATATCACTCACTAACTGAATGCATTGACTTTCATGGAGTATTATATGAGTATAGAACAGAACATCACAAGATAGATATATAAAATGGTACTTAAAAGTTCAAAATTTATTCATTGTAGAGAAAAGCAAAACATTTGTGGTTACAACATCAAAACCATATACTAAAGCCAACTACATAAATATCCATCTTGACAAAATTATTATCAGAGTACATAAAAGAAAAACCATAATCCCACTCCAAATAGCCATAATGAAAAATAGATAAAGCTGAGCATTACTCTCAATACATCCAAGCGCTTCCAGAAGAAAAAAATCCGAGTCAAGATTTAGTGTTTCCTCCCTGAGAACCTGGGAGGGAAAACAGAAGAAAAGGAGGTCAGAAATAAAGCCTGGCGAGTCCAGTTGATTTTAGTTTGAAAATAAGTAAAGCAATATGATAGGAATAAATAGGATGGAAAGTATAACCATTATATAAGGTAAAGCTGGATAACAGGATAATATAAAGGAATGTCTAGTGCACTTCCAAGATTTCTTACTTAATTTAATTCTCTGCACCACCTACTAGTAATTCTTAACGAAATGATCCCAACCCCTTAATTGGTAGCCCTCATGCATAACATCTAGTAAGAGGTATCCGCCCCATACAATCCTCGAAAGCCTACTTTCCCATAATAGATACCAGATGTCCCTACACTACCCCTAATCGATCGGCTCCCTAACTTGTAGATTCCTGTGCGGGTCCTAGCTTAGGGTGTATCACTCCCTAAGTGGTAACCCGTGGTTGCACAGCTTTATACCTACTGATGTACAGTGGCCAAATCTTCCAATGTCGGGAACACCTTGTGCACGCTTAACGAACCCGTCGGAACCTGCACTGCTATGCCCTCGCTCTTGTTTGACCGCTTATAATCAGCCCAGTAAGCGTGCCCCAGTCCTGCCTAGCTCAGGGTTCCCGATACCTCTAAGTGGGTTACTGTCTGAAAAGGTTCCCTATCGCTACTAGGTTTTTCCCTAGGGTTTATCCTAACCCAACCTATATTGGTTAAGTGTTGTCTATCCGCCTAGTTGACTTAACCCGATCCACTTATCAAATCAATATGTATTATTAGTTAAGCTTGCCTTAACCCTATCCACTTTGTTCATGTAATATTGGTTAAGTTGTCATCTCACACAGGTAAACTTAACCCCACAAACCTAACATGTTTTAGGTATCATATTCATCTTTGATCAGCATTGGTTAGTTATTAATGCACAGACCTCTCACATTAAGTCGATGGCTTGTGGCTGCTGGATGTGTCGGGCGGTTCCGGGCAGACTTCTACCACAAGCCAGACTTAACCTCGTGTCTAGGCATCTTTTAATTATGCCTATGACCTCTCACACTAGACTGGCCGTTTGCGGTTGCTGGTTAGGCCGGTTGGTTCCAGGCAGGCTTCTACCGCAAACTGAGTCTAACCTCGTGTCTCGGCATGCTTATCTTAGCCAATTTATTTATTTGCGTTTTATGCCAATTTCAGGTTAATTATGCCAATTACCCAAAATCCCAATTTCCTACCATGCCCAAGATTTAAAATTAATCATGTCCAAATCAACCCAACATATATTATGCCATATTTACCAACGTTCCTTAGATTACCATTCGTACGTTCATCTCTATGAGATTTGGCCTAGGCTTGAAAGTAGTCTGGCTAAAATATAAAAAGGGAAGGAGAAAAGGAAAAAATACAGAACAGACATAATAATAACAAAAAAATAGGCATAAGGATGAACTGATCATAAAGATACGATAAAACTGATAAAACTGATGATAATACCAACATGGGCATCTAAGAATCATGAGTCTGATATATAGGCTAAGTTAGAACTAATGAGATTAGATCTTATTATCATGTTTAATTTTCTCCAATTTACAACATGTCAGAATCGCTTTTGTATTATTTAAATTTAAAAATAATCAATGGACTCACTGAGATTGGATTTAGGAAGAGAATAGTTCTGAATTCTGAGTTTGATTAGCTAAACCGTTGTTGTAGAATTTGATTCTTATCCAATTTGAATACTCCTGTTTTGATTTTCTTTGGAGAAGAGAAGAGAGGCTAGTTTTAATTTAGATTAGGGCAGCATGGAGGCATCATGGATTAGTGTAATGAAATTAGGGTTAGGTCTAGGTGTGGGCCTTTAGATTAGATTAGAGATCATCAGAACCACACAGCTCAAAAGACACGTCATCCAGCCAATCCCCGAAGGACACGTCATCAAAGTACTCTCCAGAACTCTATGTAGATTTGGCCTCGGCATGGGCGCACTTCCCAAGTGCGTCAGTGCATTTTTGTTCTGGCGCACTTCACAAGTGCGCCAGTTATCCCAACCTATTTTCTGATTTTTCTGCCCAACTTCTATCGTCCATAACTTCCTTATACGACATCCGCTTTACGCAAACTCGAACTCTATCTCAAGCAGAATTCTGAGACGAACACAATGGCGTAACCCATTTCACCTAATTCTTCTTTTAAAAATTAATTATTCTTTAATTATCTCTCATGTCATGTTTCAAAATTATGGGGTGTTACATCTTAACTACCCAATAATGTATCTATTACGTACCCTGTTTATTTGTGGACCGCTTATTAACAGAAATAAAAATATTGTTGTGACGAGCAATGTGCCAGGGTCCCTAAAATATAATAATATAGACTAGTTAACTCATCCTGTGATATCCCGAAATGCTGATATAGGGTGTAAAACACTCCAAATAAAAAGTGGCTTATTTTCCAAATTAAAAATTATAGAAAAATTGTATAAATTAAATTGTAGCTACGTCTCAAAGATCTTGTCCAAATTCGAAACCAATATTAAATTAAAATTAAGTAACCGTTATGGCTTATATACAATTCCATAGCGACTGTTTGAAAAATTAATTTGAACATAACTTACAATCTACAAATGAAATCTCCATTTTTCTCTTCCATTATAGAAATACCGTTCAATAGATTCAAACGTTTCTTGTTTCAAAGAAATCTGATTTAAAACGAATCATGTATATTCATTTGAAGTTCAAAACCCAATATTACGAACTACCATGGTGTTGCGGGCTTGTATATAATCATATTATAATTATTAAGTTCAACTGTCGTTTAAATAATATATTCGTTTTTATAAATCGATTATTATTATTATATATCATATATTATCAGAGTTAAGCAATATTGCAAACCCAACCATTTTTGACTATTTCAGAAATAATTATATTATCCAATTATCTAAATCAATTAAATAAATCAAGATTATTTAAATACAAACCATTTAAATTATCAAACAAATATATTAAAATAATTAAAAAATTAATTATTAAACCAATAAAAATTATTGATCGTTACAATCTTTCCTCCTTAAAAGAATTTCATCCCCGAAATTTACTAGAGTGGGAAGAATACTAAGAAATCTATTAACTGGGTTATAAATCATTTGTTTTACTTCTCAATTCCAGCTCCAACTGAACCATTAAATTTTGATTAAATATTAGTTCATTCTTATTAACAAAATTTTAAAAAATTCTGAAAATTTTCTAATGCTCCAAATTTCTGAAAAATTTCGCCAGCATCTCCTTTGCACGGCTTAATCTGTACAACTACGACTTGCCTCTCTAGGCCATTTCCAATCCAAAAGAAAATCAAACAGCCAATTAGCTAGCCAAACAGAAATCTCATACTCAAAAATAATATAAACTTGTACCTTTTTATCGGGCATTCAACTCTATCTCTTCCACTTCCTATCAACTCAGCTTATACAAATGCCATACCAATCCATCTCCACTGAATTTATCCTCAATCCAATCATTCTCTTATACTTAAGTCAAATTTAAACTCCAGTTCAAATCTCAATTCCAAATTCTTAAGTCATTAATCCAATTCGATTCCAGATTATCACTAATCGAATCAAAATTTTATTTAACTTCGTCAAGTTAAATTCTAACATATTTATCCACCTTCACCATTTTAATCTATTTTAAATTTACAAGTTAAATTTTTAATTTCAAATTCCTGGGTTTTATTTCAAATTGATTTCAAATCACACAAAATAACAATTCAAAACAAATTTGAATTTCTAGTCAACTTATTTCCGTATAACAATTAAAAACAAAATCTTTGGTAGTAATCCATCACTTAAAAACTCGAAAATGAACACCGATGATATCCGGATCATCATCGGAATTATGTCCCAGCGATCGAAGTGAGCTCAATACTATATCACTTTTCAAAACTTATTTTCAACGCTTCCATTTTGAAATCACTTTCAACTATCCTTTACAATATTTGAAAAACATTTTAAAATCACCCAGAATCTTAAAATTTCATTAAAAAATTACAAAATTCATTTTGCATACTTCTATAAATTCCAGAGTTATTATTCCAATTCTGTTTTAAATTCAGATTTAATCCATCGGATTTAATATATTGTATTAATTCTGATTGGGTATATATAACCATCTTGATTATAATCTTATTCAATTATAAACACATCCAATATATAATATATATTAATACTTCTTTTATATCAAAATATATTTTAGGTAAAATTATTTCATTTACCTCCTTTCAAAAACATATTGTGTCGGCTTATCGTATTCGAGCGTTTAGAAACCCCTATCGACATCATGGAGCCCCACCATCGACCAGAATTCATAAGCCACTTAACCAATAAATCTTCACAATATAAAAAATATTTTTATACAATCTAAAAATACGTTCACTCGTATATATACAATTAAACTCAATCTAGGGTATTACTAACCCCATCTATACTGAGTTACGCCACAAAGCCGAGGTAATCACTTAACCTTCAGCTCTGATACCACTGTAATGACTCGGGGTTTTGGACCCAAAAAATCGACACAACACAATGTTGAATATTCAAGAATTGGAAATACCGGACCATTAATAAAAAGAAGTTAGAGGGTGAGAAATATAAAGAAAGAAAATTAGAATAGAAGAAGAAGGTCACAACAGAACAAAATCATAGTAACACGAGTCTCACAGCGGAACAAATATAATATATTATATAACAACTTTGGAAATATAAACTGGTAATTGTATATACATACCATTATCACATAACATCACAGCGGAAATAAACTCTATATATATCTAACTTTGAAGCATCCTGCTCCGTGCTCCTCCAAGTATATCTGAAAAATCACGACTACTTGACTGCCCGTACAAATTTGGGCACCCAAGAATTTAGGGAAAACAAACAAAATAAACTCTGGGTCAGTCATGTGACTGGTGTGAGTAAACTCTAATCACTTGGTTTAACTTTTAAAATCTTTAAAAGAAATGATAATCATAATACCAATCCACACATAAACACAGACGGTTTTTACCTTACGATAACCCGAAACATTTTTCAAAAATCAATACTACTCTGGTATTATAATAGTGTCTAATACAAGTACTTAGCAATCTAGCAGAACGCTTTCATCTCACGTTCTAGAGGCGATACACTGGAGTTCAACAAGAAAATCTTGTAACTCGGCTACACAGGACCGGCCATTCATTTCGCTTGAATGTTCCGAATATATTATCACCTTAAGGTTGGTATACCAACATAACTGTTCCTGGGAGATACAGAAACGAAAGAAGTAACAAATACGAATATTCCCTAGATGGTGACAATATTGGGTGTGACCCACTTAGCCACGTTGCCAGCCTGGTTTTCGTCATTTCCCGGTCGATGAGGCCTGAGGTCATAACGTACTATTATATCGATTACATCTATATTTACTTTGAATGGCACATCGTCATACCCATCAAATCACAAATTGATTTCCCCAAAAATTCCACGAGTATAAGCTAAGAGAAACGAGTTCCTCCACCAATGTAAATACGTTTGAAACGATCAACTTTGCGATTTACTAGATATACTCTGTCAGACATTCGTCCATTCAAGTTGTCCTGGGATTGGACAAACCCAAGGCACTATCCTAGAATAGCCGTTGCGTAAACTCCATCTTCAATTATCTTCATCAAATTGATTCACAATGCCAATTCCCATATGGAATGGTTTTCAGTTAATAAATATGATCCCGGTCTCTCCGTATTGACAATGGAAATGGTCAAAAACATTAATAGTCCGTGATTTAACTATCAAAGAAAAACATGTGTACAAACAACAATCATATTTTCAAATGGAAATCTTACCGATCAATCACCAATCCACACCGACCCCTTTTTATAGATTTATAAATAATCATTTCATTTACCAATTCCCCTTCAATATTTTTACCCAAATATTTCTCTTACTCATTTGGCTTCTCCCGATCCTTGGAAAACATTTCCATTTATTTTAAACTATTTAATTTCTATATCTCAGAAAATATTTCTTATTGATATCGGAAAAACATTTCCATCTCATTCATGCATCACTATCCTTCTATGTCCATTAGTCCCTAACCGTAAATTTAGTAAGAGAACAATTTTCCAAGTATCAACACCAAAGGTCGAAACCAACATCAGATCGATACTCAGACAACTATTCAACATAACCAATTTCCAGTCAGTTTCTAATGTTCTTAACTTCATTTCATAATTTCTTATTTACAAATTGTATACAAAACTCTCTATTCAGTTTATGAATCCATTTCTTTACGGAAATCTTTGATTATAATGATAGCTTTATAATCTCTTCTTTTGAAATATTAAATTTAAAAATATAACTTCTATTTAAATAAATAAACAAATAATTAATTAGATAAATATAAATCTTGATTATAACCGGAAAGTAAATGTACTTTCCTAAATTCGATAGAATCAAATTCCAACATATAACTCACTTTTTAATACTCTCTATTCAAATAACGTTCCGATCGTCGGAATGAAACTCACTGTTTCAGGTTAACTATATTTCTAAATTCATGTTTGAATTTATCATTTCGAATATTCATCAAATTTCCTTTGATAACCCCTTTAATCTGCAAAGTATTTGCTTTTAAATCGTTATTCCCCTTATAACGTGAATATTACTTTTCTATATAACTCTGGACTCAGTTTATTAAATCAAATCTGGATTTAAACAACAAATATCATTCCAGTTTAAAATCCCACTAATCTTGTTCCTTTATAAACCCATACTTCATATTTCATTTCATAAACTCATTTTACAAGTTATAACTAAGATGAGACCTGTGCTTCGCACACGGCAGTTGGTGGTGGCTACCGACTTTAAGTTATAAATTAAATCTCGATTTCCTATCCGATAACAAATCCAAATATTTATTTATCTCGTCAAATCCTGAATTTCATTTTATATATTTTATAAATTAAATTATTCTAATAACATTCAACATCATTGAATTATAATTATAAACCCTTATCGATTTATTTAAATTTTATTCATATTTCGAATATCGAAATAAGTTCATCGTTTTTCTTTTCAATCGATTTCCCCTTTCTTTTTATATAAATTCATTTCTTTAATTTATATTTCCAAATTGTTTAATAAAAATATTTCTCTTCATTTATAAATATCGTTTATAAATCAAATTACTTGTTTTATATAATTGAACAAGTAAATATATTCTAGCCAATTGAAATCTCATTTCTATTTAAAAATAGAAATTCCCTTTTTAAAACCCCAGTTTATTTTCTGATATATTCATATATCTTATGGTATTTAAACACCAATTATTCTAGTCAATGTTGTTTAAACTTCCCAATACACAATAATCAACACAAGATGATTTATCACATCATATAATGCAAAATATGAAAATAATAGTATAATTGTTGAGGAATCCCGTTGGATTCCTCCAACCTATTTCCCTGCATCCACAGATGTTAATCAACATTTATTTCATATAAATATGAAAATATTTAATAAAAGGAATTAGTATTCAGTTAACGATTTATTATAACTATATATGTTATTTCAACCAATAAATTAGCAAATCATCCAAACAACCATCACACACAACATTTAATCATTTTTATCAATGTTAAATAACATTCATAAAATTATAAAACTGGACAGACTTAGTGAGGTTACTCACATTAGTCGGTAACTGTTAAATAATGATTAACGATCGATGAATTGAATCTAGCGCTTTATTTCATCATAAATTGCAACGTGCTCTGAATCTCTTCAAACCACTTTCAATGTGTAGTATTCTTCCATACGGTACCAATGTAACAGACCGTTCATCAAATGAACACCCTATCTTGGCCCAACTCCACCGTTAAGCACCTGTGACCTACCGACATTCCTTCCCAAATCTCCTGTTATGACCGTACACTCCGGTAAATCAATATTGTCGAAACTTGCATGTTTTCAATAGACATTATCGTCCTTTTCTAACTCCCATTCCGGCATCAAACCTTAATGGAAAACCTCCAACCCACTTTTATCGTCTCTCACTTCGTTTCATCTTCGATCTCATCGCCACCAAGTCGAGTTCGAGCACCCGATGTAACTTGCGCCGCAAAGCGCGCTGTAAAGAAACCCTGCTTACTTCCTGTACCCTTAACTTTCTACACCAACTCTTTCACCAAGGTGTTTAAAGCATAATCATTGGTTAATTCTTTAATGAAACCTGTTATCAATTGTAGAATTGAAACTACTTAGTTCAGTTTGTTAATACATATCGAACTAACTGTACTGCTCTTCCAACCAAAGACTTATGACTTCATATTAACACAGATTATACCAAAGAGTTTCAATGTATTCAACGTTTGAAGCTCAGCCGTGCCATTGACTCCTCTTAGATCACATACTTGTATTTAACTTGTTTCCGGCATCAAGCACTTCTAGCTTCTTGGATAACAAAACTGCTCCTCCTTACACAATTAAACTTGCGCCTCATGTGATTATCCAGTCCACAGTTTCAACCATACCCAACTTCCATTTTTTTCGCATGCATTTCCAATTTTTACACCCCATTTCCGCATCACATCTTCATCCATTTGTTAACTTCACTACCCTATACCCTAATCTCCATTCATGAATTACATCTCCACCCTCACTATGCACAAGCACTTCATATTTAAAACTTGCGTGCTCCAGCATATGCCTTCCCCAAATGTTTCCGCAAGAACCCAGCGTGAACTCCTCCCTTACCCTTCCTTAATTACGTCCAAGATTCCTATTTCTACAATTTCATGCAAAACAGACCTGGTCCCAGTATTTACTCCTCTCCAATAAGTTCGCAACATGCTCCCTTTATATAATCATAATTTGTTTTTATTTTCATGCTCATATACACTTCACGACAAGCCATCAACTCCACTCTTATTTTGCTCTTTCCTCCCACTGCAAAATAATGAACCGCATACAGTAGACTCCCCATCCGGTCACACTCGAATCCTCCCCCAACGCTTGCATTTCCCGGCCACGCACAGTATAAACTGTGGCATTCATAGTCATCATTACACGGCTCATCTCGCTTTCCTTGTTTTTCAAACTCCTGCATCCCTCTCTCGACCCCTAGATCTCTTATTTAAAATAACAGTCATCGAAACCCATTAACACCGTAACACCACGGATCTTCCATTTCTATTCTTCACATTTTTAAAATATATGTGTGTGTGTATATATATATATATATTAGAGGCGGATCTTGTTTTGTTTTAAATTGGAAAGACAAGAACTTACGGCTTGCTTAAGCCGAAGGAGGATGTAAATGGAGCTCGTGTGTAAATAGGAGAAAGAAAATTTAGCTGTTAAGGAAAGTAGGAGACTTAATGTTTAAGACAAGTGGAAGACTTAATGTTAAGGCAAGTGGAAGACTTAATGTTTATGTAACAACCCAAGGATTTTCGACCCCGAAAATCGACATAAAATCACCATGTCGACTATTCAAGCATCGAAAACAATGGATTGTTATTAGAAAGAAATTAGAGGATGAGAAAAGAAAGAAAGAAATATTAGAATAGAAGATAAAGAAGAACACATCAGAATCTCACAGCAGAATGTATAAAATATAATATCAAATTTCTTTATACAAAAGAAGACTGTATATACATACCAATCATCAGAGTACAACATATATCTGTCACAGCGGAAATACACTTTATATATCTATCAGTGAAGTCTCCTGCTTCTAACTCCTGAACTCCAGCGAAACCTAACCTGTAAACATACTCGGTCTGACCCGAGCACATTTGAAGCAAAGCAAAATTCACCCAGGTCAGTCTGGAATACTTTCAGTGGTAAATTCACAACATAACAGTTTGTTTAACTCTGAAAATCCTTTTCTGAAATCAAAGGAAAATAGTAAGACCTGCCCACACATAAACACGAACGGTTTTTACCTTACTATAACCCAAACAGTCTGAAATCAATATCTTTTCCTGATATTATAATAATGTCTATCAATTCACAAATAAGTATTAATCTAGTAGAACGCTTGCATCTCATGCTCAACATAAATAGTATACAATCAAAATCCGCAGGCGCTTATTGGAGATTGGGTTCTGACTATGACAAGGTATGGGACCACCTACCGATAGTGTATCTCTAAAGACGAATACACTGGGTTCAACAAGAACGTCTTACAACCCGGCCCACACATAACCGACCACTCATTTCGCTTGAGTGTATCGAATGTATATCACCAACGGTTGGGTGCAACCCACCGTTTCCCGAAAAGGGACAGCACCGGTAGATTAAAGAAGCAAAAGGAATTTCTCTAGATAGGCGATTATACACCCTAATGGGAGCGACCCACATAGCCATGCTGCCTGCTCGATTTCTGTCATTTCCCAGTTAATGAAGCTAGAGGTTATACTTATCATTCAGCACACTATATCTCCGTTCACTTTGAATGCCACATTGTCAAATCCTCCAGTTGTCACTAATTGATTTCCACAAAAATACTCTGGTTGTTAAGCTAAAGAAGTTTCCCTTCTATGCCACCAGTTTGGTACGTTTGAAGAAAACAACATACGTGATCCCTTTGGAAATACTCTGTCGGACATTCGTCCATACAAGTCATCCAGGAACAGGATGAACCGAAGGCACCCTCCTAACACATCCTAGGAATCACCTTATAGATCAGTAGCGAGTAGTCCTTGCAAATCCGTAGATTTTAACCACGAAAGAACCACAGTATATCTCTGGTCATGAGTCAGAGATTTAAGTAGTCCTTCCGTTTTATAAATATCTACGGTCTTCTATTTACGCCGTCCTTATCTCCTTCAAGTTAGTCACGTTCGCACGGTTGATTCGAAGTGGTTTTGGGTCTAGTTCCCATCCCGGTCTCTTCGAAATAGCACGTCAAAAGGTTCAGGAATAATATTCCTTTGATAGTCGGTTATTTAACTATCAAATCATAACAACATTGTTAAGTACGTTGGCAGCTCAGGTCATTTATATTAACATATTTCGTTTGAAACTATTCCATCGATTCTTATGATCGATTTCGTAATTCTATCTTGATAAAACTTTTCTGGTTTATTTCTTGGAAAGTATAAATTCATATCTTCTTTGAGAAACAAATTTACCAAACATCACTATTTATTTCCTTTGTCAGGAAATATTCCTCTTTTCTATAAAACAACTTGGACTGCCCTTTTATCTCGATACATCGACTACATTCTCAAACCCTTTTCGTACTTCTATTTTTTGAAAAATATGACCATAGTTTATAAACTCTTCTTCCATTTCCTTTATCATTGAAAATACCCTTATCTTTCTTTTTAAACAACGACTTGGTTTAACTACCAAATACCCTTTATTTCAATTAAAAAATTTCCTTTCACCAAATTCTCAAGTGAACGCTACATTTCTTTAAAGTCATCGCCTTGGTAAAACCCTTTTTACCACTTTGTTTATATAATTTTAATTAACTTCAGGTCATTCCCATAATCCTTTATTTTTTTTAAATAAAAGAAATTTCAGTTATCAAACACTCGCTTTAGTTATCATTAAATAAGAGTAGTTATCTTTACGATTAACTAAAACTAGCATAGATAATTCTTCTTAAAAGGTTATATGATAAATTTTATAAATCATAATCAACTCGATAATCGCTTTCCAACCATTTGCAACTAATACTACCTCTCGATAATAGTGAAGCCGTTCAAGTTGGGGTATTCTAATTACCTCTCAGACCTTGACCGACGACACTCTTATCTAAAGGTAATAGAAGTTTTCCACTCAACATTAGTTATTTCATTTCCATTTATTTCCATTTACCATGGTTTTAAAAACCATTTTCTTTTATTTGAGAAACAACTCTACAAGTTATTTTTTTTACTTTGTTGAGTAAATTTCCTAAATCTAATTTACCATGTGAACCCAAGATGATTTTCCCTTAACCATTTCTTACATGGGTACTTGTCTTGTAATCCCTCCACTCACACTATTAAACTATCCAATATCTTTTTTCAAGAATCCATTCAATCATCCATTATAATCTCCACTATTCCTACTTAATGAAATCACTTCGATTTTCCTTTCTCCTTTCTCCAACCATTACCATTCGATTTAAAACATGGTTTTAATGTCACACTTCCTTGTTGAAATCCTATTACAATCTTAATGTGTTTACTTAATTTAAGTAACATTATTAACCTCTCCTATTAACTTTAAAATCTTTTAAAGCATTCTATACACCAATTTTAATTCTAATATAATTAGAAAAACTTTATAAACTATGATAAGTTTACTTAACACATTTGGTTGTGTCTCGATAGAACTTCATCCCTTAATTGATATCTCAAATTTAGTTTGAATCTAAATAATTTAACTCGCCCACTTAATTGCTTCATAATTAAACTCCAATTAAAACCCATTACTTTAATTATAATTAATTACAATAATAATTAACTTGAATATTAACAATGTAAAAATGGTTAACTTTGGTATTAACAAAGAAATAGGATAATTATCACATTAAAGGCTTATTAAATAACAATTTACTTTAATAACGATAAACAATTCGATAACTACTATAATATATAATTAATCGAAGTCTCACTAACATTTAACATCATTCGTTAAATTTAACGAATACTTGGAAGACCATTGACAGTATTAATGAAATTGATTCAATCGCCAATTTCAACTTTTACAATCGACCTTGTCCACTGTAAACATCAGTTAAATTGTTAACTGATTCTCATTTCTCTTTTCACTTAAATTAATTAACTTAATTAATTTAAAACATTATTTTAATTATTTATAAAAACCCATTATTTCATTTCTTTCTAACTCATAGGTTTGTTTCTAATTTTCTATTCAGAAAAATGACATAGAATATGCTATATAAACATTTAACGATCCCTTTGGTAAAATATGATTTAAATATAAAATTCCCATTTTAATCGACTTATATAAAATAAATTTAAACCTTAAAATTAGTTATAAAATAAATTTATAACTAAATACTTCGTTAATTCGCCCGACGGTAGAACAACATCTCAAATGGTATACTTTAGGCCTTCGCTGCGAACTACTCAATCAGAACTGTCGATTGATTTAAAAACACAACAATGGTCACATCCATCCGACCATCCATATTCAAACAGTTTCTGAATATCATTTGGTGTTCGAATAAGTTCATGGACCAACAATGTAAAATAAGCAATACACAAAATATTTTGAGGAATCCGGTCGGATCCTTCCAACCTATTCTTCTCTGCAGCACAGGTTATTATTACAAAAATAGATAATTTTAAATAAATAAATAATTGATGATAATATAATCAACGGCAACCATCAAAGCAACCATAAGCAACCAAAGCAGCCAATCAACCAATTGTATTTTTATATGAATTTATCACGTCATAGCAGTCCAGAAAAGTGTGAGAATTAACTCCCCAGTTTGTTCAGTTGACGGTTGTAGCGTTGTTTTGCATAATTTCAACGGGCATTCGAAATTATACAAAAATCCAACAGCTCCTATTTCCAACCAGACTAGTTCGACAACGTAGTGTCCGTCGCCACGATTTCAACGAGCCCGGGTTTGCACGATACTGATAATAAACGAACGAGATATGGTATTTTAAAGTTTAAATGCACGTAATATAACTAACTTACCATTTAAATTAATAAATAAATAAATTTACCTTAATCAACTAATTAGGCTACTAATCACCGTGATTAACACGTCCTCAGCGAATTGGGAAAACGCGGTTTCCCCTTTCTAGTTTGCTCGGGCCCGTCTTCCTTCTCGTTAACAAATTCGAACTCATTGATCCTCATCGAACCCCCATAGCGCCGCCATCGCTTAACCTAGAACGTCCCTAACATCGCCACCGGTACCCCCTCAACGAGCAGCTCCACCGCCGTGAACAGAAGACCCCACAGCACCGCCAGCCCACAAGAATTTACCCTCGACTCGATTCCGTTCATCCTCCAAAACCCGTCGCCACTGACCACCGGAACCCACCTCCATCCTCTCCGCCTTGCTTCCCTCTTCCATCGCCATCAGCCTTCCTCGACCAGACATCAACGACGGCGCCGGAAATTGAAGAAATCCGAACTGAACAACTCGAAAATGTTAACCTCAGTTCAACTTGTCACCGCGACCAACTCCGACCACTAGGGAACCTCAGACCAGTGCCAAATCAAAGCTAGAACTCTCCTCTTCCATTTCCCCTAGGTCCCAGCCTCTCAAATCGACCCAAACTCCCACAATTAGGCAAAGAGCGAAAGTGACCTGCTCTGGTTTTCGCGCCATTCCGGCCACCACAGGTGTCCGATCACCCCTAACTTTTTACAGTAGATAGATATTTAGTGGATCTACATATTTGCTTCGGATCCCCTATGCTAATTCTTGACGGATTCGGAGAAATAATTGTTTTGTAACAGAGGGACTTTTTGCAAAATTCCTAAGAAATGGTGGACGGGTTTGGGAAGTTCTGATTTAGGCCGAGGTATTTAGGCATATATATATAAGTGGAAAATTATTATTTTAAACTGATGTGACAACCGACAATGACCGACGATTTTTATTTCGTGTCTATCGCTATGTTGAACGTCGTTTACTGATTACCGTGCTCACATACAAACCCCGTTCACTACGGAAATTGGCGTCATGGTATAATTTGACGATACTGTCCTAATGAAACTTGTTTCATCGAATTCTGAGTCTGTTTGCTCAAACGGTGCTCATTCACGCCCAAATGGTCGTTTTTATTTGCATTTTATTTTACCACGCTCACAGAATAACACTGATTGACGTGCAACTTGAAATCTAGCAATAATTTTCCATTGCGGTCCCAATAAAATTTGTTTCGTCGAAAACAGAGCTCGTTTGAATAAAGTCCCTTTTAAAAGTCCCAATTTAAATTAAAATAAATTTATTTTAAAATACCTCAATATAATAATATTAAAATATTACAATTGGTCATACACTACTAGAATTTCATATAGAACCAAGATAAAATAACTCGGGTTGAGTTTCAAGCCAATTCGATATAAAATAAAATAAAAACCCTTTATTTTAATATAATAAATCGATATAATATATAAAGGAATTTCATAGCGACTATTTCAAAATTTGATTTGGACATAAAACAAAATCTACAACGCGAAAACTGGATTTTTTTCTCTTTCCTTAGAAAAATATTGTCAAATTAATCCCGACATTTCTTGTTTCGAGGAAATTCGACTTATTTTGAATCCTGTACAGCCAATTGAAGTTCAAAATCCAACATTGCGAACTGCCACTCCGCTGCAGCTCTATTTATAACTAAATTATAAATTCAACGTTATAACACCATTTAATTGACGAAATCGTTATTATAATTCAAAATAAACAAATATTTAACCATTCTAAATTGCCTGTCCACACTATATTGTAAATTCAACATTTTCCAATGTTTTTGAAAATAAAATATTACTATATTATTTATTTAAATAACATATTCAAAAATAAATGGTTAAATTCAATAAATTAAATTCAAATAAATATTTTAAATTATTCAAATAATTCAAATAACTAGCAAGAACAATACGGGTCGTTACATTTCTTCCCCCTTGAAATAATTTCGTCCTCGAAATTGCTAAGGTAGAAAGAATGTTGCAAACCATTGTCTTTACCAAAAATATTTAATTAAAACTTCATTTTATTTTCAAAATTAATCTAATTGGTTTTAAAACTAAATTAATTCAAATAACTAAATTTTCCAAAAATCTTCAAAAAAATTCCAACACCTTAAATTTTGGAATTTTTTTGGCAGAGTCTCCCCTGTATGGAGGGACATCTGCAATATTGCAGATTCAAGAAAGAAGTATATCTCGACCAAATGGTTGGAAAAATCAAAAAACCAATCCCAAAACCCAAACAAAGACCAAAATTTTATATTTGCGTAGGTGTACCTTTTTACAAGCGTTATTATGCGATAAGCGATAAATTTATTTTTGTGGTTGCTCAATTGCCAGGCCAAACTGGATTTAATTTACTCCAGAATACTCTCGAACAGGTTTTTAAAGTTGAATTAGCTCTTCTGTACCTGTTCTCAACTCCAATGAAATTCATTAGCTTTCAAAATAATGTCAGTTAGATTCAAACATCCAGATTATCCATATCATCCAATTTCTACACACAATTCATTCAATTCTAACAATCTTTTTATTCTTATAAATGTTTCACTTGAATTCAGTCCGTATGAATTTATTTTTCATAAGCTCGACTTATTCATACTAGATGGGTTTCAATCAATTTGATTCCTTCTCAACTCTATATTTATGCAACCATCCGTCCAAATAATCCAAACGTTCCATTCAAAATAATATTGGCAAATATTTCTACACCCAACTCAAGTCAAATCCTTATCGACTTAAGTTAAATTTTATTTTGATATTCCAATCCAAATCTTTGTTTAGCTCAACTTTAGTTAAGGTTTTCATATTTTCACATTTTAAATATGAAATGTTCTCTGGTTGGTTCAATCCAACCTCGTAATCAATACATTCCAGCCAACACTGGTAAATTTAATTGCCTAAATTATAATAACTTAAGAATTTTTTTACCTTTACTGCTTTATAAAATATATAGGGTAAAATAATTTTCAAAAGAATTTTATATCAAATTACAAATACGCGCTCTCATATATACACTCAACTCATTCTAGGGTATTACAAACCCCATCTCTATCGAGTAACACCACAGAGCCAAGGTTATCACTAAACTAATAGCTCTGATACCACTGTAACGACCCAAGGATTTTCGACCCCGAAAATCGACATAAAATCACCATGTCGACTATTCAAGCATCGAAAACACTGGATTGTTATTAGAAAGAAATTAGAGGATGAGAAAAGATAGAAAGAAATATTAGAATAGAAGATAAAGAAGAACACATCAGAATCTCACAGCTAAAGGTATAAAATATAATATCAAATTTCTTTATACAAAAGAAAACTGTATACACATACCAATCATCAGAGTACAACATATATCTATCACAGCGGAAATACACTTTATATATCTATCAGTGAAGTCTCCTGCTTCTAACTCCTGAACTCCAGCGAAAGCTGACCTGTAAATATACTCGTTCTGACGCGAGCACATTTGAAGTAAAGCAAAATTCACCTAGGTCAGTCTGGAATACTTTCAGTGGTAAATTCACAACATAACAATTTGTTTAATTTTGAAAATCCTTTTCTGAAATCAAAGGATAATAGTAAGACCAGCCCACACATAAACACAGATGGTTTTTACCTTACTACAACCCAAATAGTTTGAAATCAATATCTTTTCCTGATATTATAATAATGTCTATCAATTCACAAATAAGTATTAATCTAGTAGAACACTTGCACCTCACGCTCTACATAAATAGTATACAATCAAAATCCGCGAGCACTTATTGGAGATTGGGTTCTGACTATGACAAGGTATGGGACCACCTACCGATAGTGTATCTCTAAAGACGAATACACTGGGTTCAACAAGAACGTCTTACAACCCGGCCCACACATAACCGACCACTCATTTCGCTTGAGTGTATCGAATGTATATCACCAACGGTTGGGTGCGACCCACCGTTTCCCGAAAAGGGACAACACCGGTAGATTAAAGAAGCAAAAGGAATTTCTCTAGATAGGTGATTATACACCCTAATGGGAGCGACCCACATAGCCATGCTGCCTGCCCGATTTCTATCATTTCCCGGTTGATGAGGCTAGAGGTTATGCTTATCATTCAGCACACTATATCTCCATTCACTTTGAATGCCACATTGTCAGATCCTCCAGTAGTCACTAATTGATTTCCACAAAAATACTCTAGTTGTTAAGCTAAAGAAGTTTCCCTTCTATGCCACCAGTTTGGTACGTTTGAAGAAAACAACATACGTGATCACTTTGGAAATACTCTGTCGGACATTCGTCCATACAAGTCATCCAGGAACAGGATGAACCGAATGCACCCTCCTACCACATCCTAGGAATCACCTTATAGATCATTAGCGAGTAGTCCTTGCAAATCCGTAGATTTTAACCACGACAGAACCACAATATATCTCTGTTTATGAGTCAGAGATTTAAGTAGTCCTTCCACTTTATAAATATCTACGGTCTTCTATTTACGTCGTCCTTGTCTCCTTCAAGTTAGTCGCGTTGACACGGTTGATTCGAAGTGGTTTTGGGTCTAGTTCCCATCCCGGTCTCTTCGAAGCAACGCGTCAAAAGGTTCAAGAATAATATTCCTTTGATTGTCGGTTATTTAACTATCAAATCATAGCAATGTTGTTACGTACGTTGGCAGCTCAGGTCATTTATATTAACATATTTCGTTTGAAACTATTCCATCGATTCTTATAATCGATTTCGTAATTCTATCTTGATAAAACTTTTCTGGTTTATTTCTTTGAAAGTATAAATTCATATCTTCTTTGAAAAAACGAATTTACCAAACATCACTTTTTATTTCCTTTGTCAGGAAATATTCCTCTTTTCTATAAAACAACTTGGACTGCCCTTTTATCTCGATACATCGACTACATTCTCAAACCCTTTTCGTACTTCTATTTTTTGAAAAATATGGCCATAGTTTATAAACTCTTCTTCCATTTCCTTTATCATTGGAAATACCCTTATCTTTCTTTTTAAACAACGACTTGGTTTAACTACCAAATACCCTTTATTTCAATTAAAACATTTCCTTTTACCAAATTCTCAAGTGAACGCTACATTTCTTTAAAGTCATCGCCTTGGTAAAACCCTTTTTACCACTTTGTTTATATAATTTTAATTAACTTCACATCATTCCCATAATCCTTTATTTTGTTTTAAATAAAAGAAATTTCAGTTATCAAACACTCACTTTAGTTATCATTAAATAAGAGTAGTTATCTTTACTATTAACTAAAACTAGCATAAATAATTCTTCTTAAAAGCTTACATGATAAATTTTATAAATCATAATCAACTCGATAATTGCTTTCCAACCATTTGCAACTAATACTACCTCTCGATAATAGTGAAGCCGTTCAAGTTGGGGTATTCTAATTACCTCTCAGACCTTGACCGACGACACTCTTATCTTAAGGTAATAGAAGTTTTCCACTCAACATTAGTTATTTCATTTCCATTTACCATGGTTTTAAAGACCATTTTCTTTTATTTGAGAAACAACTCTACAAGTCAATTTTTTTTTACTTTGTTAAGTAAATTTCTTAAATATAATTTACCATTTGAACCCAAGATGATGTTCCCTTAACCATTTCTTACATTGGTACTTGTCTTGTAATCCCTCCACTCACACTATTAAACTATCCAATATCTTTTTTCAAGAATCCATTCAATCATCCATTATAATCTCCACTATTCCTACTTAATGAAATCACGTTGATTTTCCTTTCTCCTTTCTCCTACAATTACCATTCGATTTAAAACATGGTTTTAATGTCACACTTCCTTGTTGAAATCCTATTCCAATCTTAATGTGTTTACTTAATTTAAGTAAGGTTATTAACCTCTCCTATTAACTTTAAAATCTTTTAAAGCGTTCTATACACCAATTTTAATTCTAATATAATTAGAAAAACTTCATAAACTATGATAAGTTTACTTAACACATTTGGTTGTGTCTCGATAGAACTTCATCCCTTAATTGATATCTCAAATTTAGTTTGAATCTAAATAATTTAACTCGCCCACTTAATCGCTTCATAATTAAAATCCAATTAAAACCCATTACTTTAATTATAATTAATTACAATAATAATTAACTTGAATATTAACTATGTAAAAATGGTTAACTTTGGTATTAACAAAGAAATAGGATAATTATCACATTAAAGGCTTATTAAATAACAATTTACTTTAATAATGATAAACAATTCGATAACTACAATAATATATAGTTAATCAAAGTCTCACTTACATTTAACACCATTCATTAAATTTAACGAATATTGGGAAGAACATTGACAGTATCAATCAAATTGATTCAATCGCCAATTTCAACTTTTACAATCGGCCTTGTCCACTGTAAATATCAGTTAAATTGTTAACTGATTCTCATTTCTCTTTTCACTTAAATTAATTAACTTAATTAATTTAAAACATTATTTTAATTATTTATAAAAACCCATTATTTCATTTCTTTCTAACTCATAGGTTTGTTTCTAATTTTCTATTTAGAAAAATGACATAGAATATGCTATATAAACATTTAACAATCCCTATGGTGAAATATGATTTAAATATAAAATTCCCATTTTAATCGACTTATATAAAATAAATTTAAACCTTAAAATTAGTTATAAAATAAATTTATAACTAAATACTTCGTTAATTCGCCCGACGGCAGAACAACATCTCAAACGGTATATTTTAGGCCTTCGCTGCCAACTACTCAATCAAAACTATCGATTGATTTAAAAACAAAACAATGGTCACATCCATCCAACCATCCATATTCAAATAGTTTTTAAATATCATTTGGTGTTCGAACAAGTTCATGGACCAACAATGTAAAATAAACAATACACAAAATATTTTAAGGAATCCGGTCGGATCCCTCCAACCTGTTCTTCTCTACTGTACGGGTTATTATAACAAAAATAGATAATTTTAAATAAATAAATAATTGATGATAATATAATCAACAGCAACCATCAAAGCAACCAAAGCAGCCAATCAACCAATTGTATTTTTATATGGATTTATCACATCATAGCAGTCCAGAAAAGTATGAGAATTAACTCACCAGTTTGTTCAGTTGACGGTTGTATCGTTGTTTTGCTGAATTTTAACGGGCATTCGAAATTATACAAAAATCCAACAGCTCCTATTTCCAACCAGACCAGTTCGACAACGTAGTGTCCTCGCCACAATTTCAACGAGCCCGGGTTTGCACGATTCTGATAATAAATGAACGAGATATGGTATTTTAAAGTTTAAATGCACGTAATATAACTAACTTACCATTTATATTAATAGATAAATTTATTTACCTTAATCAACTAATTAGGCTACTAATCACCTTGATTAACACGTCATCAGCGAATTGGGAAAACGCGGTTTCCCCTTTCTAGTTTGCTCGTGCCCATCTTCCTTCTCGTTTACAAATTCGAACTCACTGATCCTCATCGAACCCCCATAGCGCCGCCATCGCTTAACCTAGAACCTCCCTGACATCGCCACTTGAACCCCCTCACCAAGTAGCTCCACCGCCGTGAGCAGAAGACCCCACAGCGCCTCCAGCCCACTGGAATTTACCGTCGACTAGATTCCGTTCATCCTCCAAAACCCGCCGCCACAGACCACCGGAACCCACCAGACCACCTCCATCCTCTCTGCCTCGCTTCCCTCTTCCATCGCCATCAGCCTTCCTCGACCAAACATCAACGACGGCACCGGAAATTGAAGAAATCCGAACTGAACAACTCGAAAATGCTAACCTCGGTTCAACTTGTCACCGCGACCAACTCCGACCACTAGGGAACCTCAGACTAGTGCCAAATCAAAGTTAGAACTCTCATCTTCCATTTCCCCCAGGTCCCGGCCTCTCAAATCGACCCAAACTGCCATAATCAGGCAAAGAACGAAAGTGACCTGCTCTGGTTTTCGCGCCATTCCAACCACCACAGATGTCCGATCACCCCCAACTTTTTACAGTAGATAGATATCGAGTGGATCTACATATTTGCTTTGGGTCCCCTATGCTAATTCTTGACGGATTCGGAGAAATAAATTGTTTCGTAAAAGAGGGCCTTTTTGCAAAATTCCTGAGAAATGGTGGACGGGTTTGGGAAGTTCTGATTTAGGCTGAGGTGTTTAGGCATATATATAAGTGGAAAATTATTATTTTAACCTGATGTGACAACCGATAACGACCGACGATTTTTATTTCGTGTCTATCGCTAATTTGAACGTTTTTATTGATTATCGTGCTCACATACAAACCTCGTTCGCTACGGAAATTGGCATCATGGTATAATTTGACGATACGGTCCTTATGAAACTTGTTTCGTCGAATTCCGAGTCCGTTTGCTCAAACGGTGCTCGTTCACGCCCAAATGGTCGTTTTTATTTGCATTTTATTTTGCCACGCTCACAGAATAACACCGATTGACGCGCAACTTGAAATCTAGCAAAAATTTGTCATTGCGGTCCCAACAAAATTTGTTTCGTCGAAAACAGAGCTCATTTGAATAAAGTCCCTTTAAAAGGCCTAATTTAAATTAAAATAAATTAATTTTAAAATACCTCAATATAATAATATTAAAATATTACAATTGGTCATACACGACCAGAATTTCATACAGAACCAAGATAAAATAACTCTGGTTGATTTTCAAGCCAATTCGATATAAAATAAAATAAAAACCCTTTATTTTAATATAATAAATCGATATAATATATAAAGGAATTCCATAGCGACTATTTCAAAATTTGATTTGGACATAAAACAAAATCTACAACATGAAAACTGGATTTTTCTCTTCCCTTAGAAAAATATCATCAAATAGATCTAGACGTTTCTTGTTTCGAGGAAATCCGACCTATTTTGAATTCTGTACAGCAAATTGTAGTTCAAAATCCGATATTGCGAACTGTTGCGCCACTGCAGCTCTATTTACAATTAAATTATAAATTCAACGTTATAACGTCGTTTAATTGATGAAATCGTTATTATAATTCAAAATAAACAAATATTTAACTGTTCTAAATTGCCCATCCACACTATATTGTAAACTCAACATTTTCCAATATTTTTGAAAATAAAATATTATTATATTATTTATTTAAATAACATATTCAAAAATAAATAACATCTTCCATTAGAAAAATACCGTTCAATAGATTCAAATGTTTCTTGTTTCAAAGAAATCCGATTTAAAACGAATCATGTATACTCATTTGAAGTTCCAAACCCAATATTACGAACTACCGCAACATTACGGGCTTGTTTATAATTATATTGTAATTATTACGTTCAACTGTCATTTAAATAATATATTCATTTTTATAACTCAATCATTATTATTATTATATATTATATATTATCAGAATTACACAATATTGCAAACCCAATCATTTCTGACTATTTCAGAAATAATTATATTACCTGATTGTAACAACCCGGAAAATGCGAGCCAGGTTGAAATTTTTATTTTGGCAATTTTAGCGAATTTTGAATATTTAAAATGAATTATTTTAAATAATATCGACGAGAAATTTATTTTGAATATAATTCGAACGTATATATATTATATACGTCGTCGTTAGAATATATAATAATTATATATAATTATAAAAGGAATTGAAAATGGCGCGGTAGTTCGAAAATTCGATTTCTAATTTCAAATGAATATACAGAATTCAATATAAGTCAGAATTGAACGAAACAAGAAATATTTGAATCTGTATAACTATATCTTTGTAACGAAGTTAACAAACTGAGATTTCATCTTAGAAATGATAAGATATGTCCAGTTTAAAATTAGAAATAGTCGCTGTGGAATTTATATATATTTTTATATATATAAGGCCCTTAAAAATAGCAATTTTGCAAACGACCTCGGATTTCGACGAAACCAGTTTTGTTGGGTCCGTGATGTTAAGTTATTGCTAGATTCCAAATTTCATAATTTTTCGAATCAATATGTGAGCGTGGCAAAGGAAAACGCGTTTGACCAGTTTCAGTTGATTTTAATCGACTGGAAATTGGCCATTTTTCCAACGGTCTCAGAATCTGACGAAATTAGTTTTGTTAGGACCGTATCGTCAATACGAAGCTAGAAAATATTTTTCGAGAATTTTTAGAGTTAGTATGTGACCCTGGTAATTTGAAATGTACGTTTAAAATTCAATATAGCGATTTAAATGTAAATTAAACGGAAACTGATTCAAATAGTCGAATCAGCTTGTGATATATATCCCATTGTGTTCAGAATGGGGGTAAAACGCTATGGACGACAGGCGGTGGGTCTCGTTTCGAGGTCGAAAATAAAAGTGGCTTTTTTTAGAATTAAAATAATTAAATAAATAAAAAAATATATTCTCCTTATCATCAGGCCCCCCCAGTTCTTCACAAATCAGAAGATCGAAAAGAAAAAAAAACACAAAATCGCTCTGCCAGCGGGATCGCCGCTCGAGCCACCGCCAAGCCTCTCCCCCCCCCCCCCCCCCCCCGCGTCCTCCGCCTGGCCCCCAACGACCACCGCACCCCCTCCCCCTCGCCGTTGTTCCATACCCCCGCTCCTCTGCTCGATTCTCTCTCCTCCTACTCTTCAAAACCGCCGCCTTCGACTGTCAGAGGGCCCGCCGCCGCACCAGGGTCCCACCTCCGTGCCGAAGCTCCTCCCTCCCCTCAGCGAGCCCCACCCCCTCCATCGATTTATACAGTAAGTTTTCTGATTTTTATTTGCTAATTAAAAATTGATTTTTATTTGCTAATTAAAAATTGATTTTTATTTGCTAATTAAAAACTGATTTTTATTTGCTAATTAAAAACCGATTTAATAGGATTTTTAAAAACTGATTTTTCTAGATTTAAAAATTGATTTAATAGGATTTTTTAAAAACTGATTTTTCTAGATTTAAAAACTGATTTAAAAGGAATTTTAAAACTGATTTTATTTTAAAGGTTTAAAATAGAAAAAAGGGTTTAGACTTCGAAATAGAAAAAAGGTTTAAAACTTTAAAATAGAAAAGGCGGAATTTTTATTGGGTAGAAGGAGTAAAAATATGATTTTTATATTTTTAAAGTATTAAAAATATAATCTTTACTATATAGAAATATTAAAAATATGATTTTTATATTTTTAAAAGTATTAAAAATATAATCTTTATAGGATAGAGAGTATAAAAATATCATCTTTGTATGTGTAGCGAAATAAAAATCTGATTTTTATTTTATATACGTTGAGATAAAGTGGTAATTTTTATAAAGGCGAAAACTTTATTTTTATAAAGGCGAAAACTTTATTTTTGAAATGGAATTTTTGTCTATATAGTAGCAATGTAGAAGTAGAATTTTTATCCATAGAACGAGATAGTAAAAATATGATTTTTATATATTGAATAGCGAAGTAAAAATTCGATTTTTAAATATATGAAGTGATTATAAAAATATGATTTTTAAATTGAAAGTGAATAAATAAAAATGTGATTTTTATTTTAAAGACATCGAAATATAAAAAAGTGTGATTTTTATATATATAGTGACAACGGGCCACGAAGATGACGAAGATAGGATAGCGACGAAGATTTCCTGCATTAGAAGTGCCGTGGAGCTTGGATAGCTATCTGTGAGAACTTCTCACCTTTCAAATTTATTTTCTAGTTATATATATATACTAGGATGCAGACGGTGTTTAGTAGCACCCGACACAATCGTCCACAGACCATGGACTTGTTTGTTTGGCTGTTTGGTTATTGATTGTGATATTGGTTTGAATGTGGTTTGTGGTGTGAAAAAGCGAATCGATAAATTGGTTAGGATTAGACGTGCGCCGTTATAAGGCGAAGGAGTAAGGCTAGGTTAGACTCTTACTCCAAATTTTGTGGTTTGCATAATAAAATTGATATGATTGATGTGTGAATGGCGTGGGCCTTCACTAGACCGGGGATAAGGCTAGGCCTTGTCCCGTTTCTTGTATCGTGCCGTTATGCCGTCGAAATTTTCTAAAATGTGTTAGAAAAATAAAAATATCATTTTATTTAAAGAATGAACTTAATAGAAATTCATATATTGGAATAAAATGTTTTGTCGTTAAAAATATAATTTTTAACGTGAATGTGAATAAATAAATATTCATTTACAAACCAGACGGTTTGTTTATGTACACCTATTTGAAGGACATTGATTGGGACGATAAATTTTACACATCGCCCAACTGCACGGATAAAATATTTGTTTGATTGTTTGAAACCCCACACGGGTGTTGGGATGAAACTTGAAGTTCACTCATCCTGATTGATTAAATATGTCGATCGATTGATTGACAAGTTGCTATAAGCGTTGAATATCTATATTTGATGCTTATACAGTGTAGTGCACTTTGGTTGATGGTTGATTATTTTCAATGCTATTATATACATGTGTTGTATGAAAATCCATATAATTAATTTTATATGGTAATTGATTGGGCCTCATTCCAGATTTGAAAAAGAAATATTTGAAAAAGAAATATTTGAAATAAAATATTTGAAAATAAAGGAATATATGAAGCCGTGTTGATTAGATTGACGCCATTTTGACGTAAACGATTCATATCGATTCTATCGATTTCGAAATGAATTGAATTGAAAACGATTTCGAAATGAATTGAATTGAAAACGATTTCGAAATGAATTGAATTGAAAACGATTTCGAAATGAATTGAATTGAAAACGATTTCGAAATGAATTGAAAACGATTTCGAAATGAATTGAATTGAAAACGATTTCGAAATAAATTGAATTGAAAACGATTTCGAAATGAATTGAATTGAAAACGATTTCGAAATGAATTGAATTGAAAACGATTTCGAAATGAATTGAATTGAAAACGATTTCGAAATAAAGTGAATTGAAAACGATTTCGAAATGAATTGAATTGAAAACGATTTCGAAATAAAGTGAATTGAAAACGATTTTGAAATGAATTGAATTGAAAACGATTTCGAAATGAATTGAATTGAAAACGATTTCGAAATGAATTGAATTGAAAACGATTTCGAAATGAAGTGAATTGAAAACGATTTCGAAATGAATTGAATTGAAAACGATTTCGAAATGAATTGAATTGAAAACGATTTCGAAATGAATTGAATTGAAAACGATTTCGAAATTAATTGAATTGAAAACAATTTCGAAATGAATTGAAAACGAATTCAAATTGAATTGAAAGCGAATTGAAATGAATTCAAATTGAATTGAAATTTGAATTGAATAGAAATGAATTTTAAACGAATTTATAAAGATGAATTCAATTTTGATTTGAATTGAAATGGAAGTTGAAATTGCTTTTGAAACGAATTTAAAACTGTTTATATAATTCGTTTTAAATAGAAATCGACGAAATATATATTATATATATTATATATAATATAATGGCCTGAATAGAATGCGCCGCGCCGCGGTAGTTCGCGAATTTCGACCATTTATTTCAAACGGACATTACGGGAGATCCGACTGTCGGATCCTCCTAAAACCGGAACCGTTGGGTTCGTATCGAAAAGAGCTTTCTAATGAATGTTAGAAATTTGAAATCTAACGGTTGGATTTGGAGATACGTCCAAATCAAATTCGAAAAAGGTCGCTGTAAGTGCAGTTCGATGGCCGTTAATGGAAATCGACTGTACGGGCCTTGATAAAATTATTAAAAATAGTAATAATTTGTGTAAAATCATAAGAAATGATTTGTGAAAGTTTGGGATGGAAAACTCCATATTTGAAATGATAAAAATAGATTTTTATCGAAATGAACTAGTTTTGAACTAGAATTATAATTCTATTTATTTTTAAATAAATAAATTGAGTTTGAAGTGGTTTTGAAAATAACCAAAATTTCCAATGATTGCATTGGAGTGGATTTGAATCGAAATTGTCTTCGGAATATTTCGATGTTGGAATTCGTGATATTACAGGTGTTGTTATGGAAATTTGAAAGATATATATTTGTATCGATATTTCCAATACGACATTTGTTAGTCGTAGAATTCGATATTGAATATAAGCCGATATATTTTCTATTCAGAGCCTTGCATTGAATATCGAATGTGATTTGGGTTTGTCGTGAATGGTGTCTTCACTAACACTGTTCTTGAACCCAGATGAGAAAAGATTAAATCTTTTTATTTAGATTTAATGAAGTGTACCAATTAAATGATATTTAATTGGAATTGAATTGGTATTGATTTTTGGGTTTATCGTGAACAGTGTTTTAAATAACACTTGTTCTTTAACCCGATAATTAATGGAATTGGATTTTGGGTTTATCGTGAATCGTGTTTTAAATGACACTGATTCTTTAACCCAGATAATGATTAAAACTAAGTGGAGTTTTAATGAATCTTTAATTAGATTGAAAAGATCGAGAATGGAGTATCACCAGTTTTGCTCCAGGCGATAGTTAAATCTTTAATTAGATTTGAACATGAAATTTAGAAACTAACTGTCGGTTAGCCAAGCAAAATGGTTTTCTGGATATTGATCTGATGTTGGTTTCGGCCTTCGGGGTTAATATTTGGGGAATTATTCTCTTGATTAATTTACGGTTAGTGACTAATGAATTGGAATGAGGCGTATGTTGTGTTTGTGTAACACTTATTTAAAATATACGCGAGTTATTCGGAAAGACCGGGTTTATCCCATTCTGGATAACTGATACGACGATAAGTCGAAGATGAAGACGATGGTCGAAGACCGGAGTTCTTCACGTCGTTTGGGTAATTACTGATGATCTTGATTGGGCTGTACACCCAAGAAGATGGAAACAGTTAGTGATCGTCCAGACGTACTTGGAGATCGATGGATATGCGGGGTACTAGGTGCCTCCGGTTTCGTTCAGACCCAGAACGGACTTGTAAATGGACTGTGTGTCTGACATTGGATTTTAGTCCGTGTGATTGATCTCTATTAAATATATATCTGTTTGGCGGCGGAGAATTTATTCTTTTGCTTAACGCCCTTCTCTGAGACGTACGAGCTCAGGGGTTATATATTGATGGATATCAATCGCATGGAGTGAATTGCCTGTGTGGCATGCTAAGATGCAAATGATCAAGGCTTCTGTTGAAAAGCAAAGTCTTGTGGTGATGATCGAAGCACGGCCTTTGTGGCGTAGCTTTGTGTAACGTTGATTCGCGAGTATCACACCCGGTATGAATCAAAAACGGGAGACGAACATCAGGGAGGACATGCGTTTCTTTCTAGTTAGGAGTGGCGTCAGTGCTTGAACTGGCTGACGAGTTTGACTCATGTGGATGTTACTTATTATTACTTGCTGAAAAGCGAGGCGCCTCGTGATATCGGTTTCGGCCGATGCTTCTGGTCGGCTGACGGGCCAGATTTACGCCCCAAAGGGAGGAGAAACGTAGTGTTCAGGCATAATAATCCACATCGGTGGACCGGCCCTGACGATCCAAGGCCCACCTGAGTCTGGGTCCTGAGACATGGACTAGATTGTCTCGAATCGGTAGAGGATCTTGCCCCTTGCCTCGGTTCATACCATAAATGATAACCCAACTTCCAATACGTCGTCTTGCGGTTTTGATTGTAAATTTATATATGGCGACATAGTGTTATGGGCCATTCATGCCGCCTATGATTGATACTTATGATTTGAAGTTGTTTTATACACTATGCACTTATTATAGTATCAAATGATTTGGTTTAAACGTATCAAGCATTCTTTGGCTGTTATAAGGGAAAACCCTATCCTCGGCTGCGTTGCATTGTGTGATGGGACCTGGGTCTTATAACAGCTTCATTTTTCTTTATTTAGCATTGCGCTGTTTGTTTTATGCACTGGTATTCTTGGGAGGAAACCCGTTCCGTGTTATACGGCGTGGTCCCTTGATTTACCTAACTTTAAAATAAAGATTAACTGTTTTAGTTCTCACACCAGTCCCATGACTGACCTGGAGTTTATTAATTTAACCTAAACTCTGGGTGCCCTTATTTTGACACGGGCAGCTAGTAGTTTTGGTTTTGCAGATTTATATTCACAGGATCCTGGTTTACAGCTGGAATGATATCCGGAAAGCTTTGTATCCGTATATCTCTTCTAGTTGTGTATTGAATTATTTTCCGCTGCGATGTATTTAAATATAATTTAAATCTCTGATATTTCTGTGTAATATTCATTTATACTCTATATATTCTTGTAATCTGATGCGTTGTTGTAATATACAATGAAATGTTCTTCTGTATGCGTCCTGTTTTGTCGTGTTCTCAAACGATAGGGCGTTTCGAACGGCCTGGATCGGTTTAGCGACTGGTTCGGACCGAGCGAAATTCCTTGCCGTCACACTGATTATCTAAATTAATTGAATAAATCAAGATTATTTAAATACAAACCACTTAAATTATCAAACAAATATATTAAAATAATTAAACAAATTAATTATTAAATCAATAAAAATTATGGATCGTCACAGTATCAGAGCTTAGGTTTAGAAGATTGGGGGAATTAATAAATTAGGATTAGTGAAAAAAGGTATTCGAAAATATTCACTATTTTCTTTCATCTTTCTTACTTGACTCTAAATTGTTCCAATGATGAGGTAGTCGTGGGGTTATTCCTTTAGGATAGGTTTTAAACGATTATGAGTTAGGAGTATTTTGAGTTCGATTATTTGGCCAACCTCGATCTACCGTATGGTGCATTTGGCGATTTTTGTTTTGAAGAGCATGAGGGCGATATGTGATGAATTATATGGATTTGAGCTTGGTGATTGGATGGAAAGCTAGCTAAAGCTGAGATAGTCGTGATTTCTTGTTTTTGGTCTCGTTTCGATGTTCTGGTCAATGATAATTTTTTGTTTTTGAAATGGGAAATTCACGTCAACATATTGTTATAATCCAAAAATATAATTAAGAAATATACTTATTTGATGTTTCGACATATAAGTCTGGATAATCTTTTGGTGGAATTATTCATTTGAATCCTTGGTCTTATATACGGAGAGATTTAAGTTTCTAAAACTATTTTTAAATTTTTTAATGGGTTTCAGAAATTTATACTATGGTTTTTGAGAATATATTTTATAAATAAATTTTAGAATTATAAATCTAACCATGTTTTAGATTATTGAGTTTTGTGTAATTTCAATAAATAATCCATTTTTGAAAAAAGAAGGAAACTGGAAATTATAACGAATATGCCTCAAAATTTATTATTACTCATTCCTTGTGATTCTTAATATACCTCTTTTTGGATATTTCCGACGATTTATAGATAATATCACAAATATCTTTTTGAGAGGTAGAAATCTCGACAATCCAGAACATGAAAAGGTTGTTCTAGTTAGTAATATAAAATGGAATATAGATTATAAAAATAGATTTATGTCATGAGACTCAGTTTATAAAGGAAGAAATTTATTTTGAAAAAATTTCTCTTGGAAAAAGACTAAGAAAATTTCTATTCAGTTTGGGGCATTGAATTTCATAAATCGTTCATGTCATTTGTCAGATATGTAAGGAGAGAGTCTATTTTAAATTTAATTCGAATTTCTAGTTGAATTCGTTCATTGTATGGTCGTAGCTTATTGTTGAGACTACTATGAATCTTTAAAGATAGTTTGGAGTTTGGCTATGGTCAATGATACTGTTGTGACGAGGATAAGTATTTTTCATATTCACGGCAAATCTTAAGAAATAACACAGACAATTAATATTTTAATCCGAACCTTATAGGGTCAAAGGTTTTACCTTTGTCCAAGGCCCGTTTCATAGTTGACCGTCTAACATTATACCTAGAGTGGTCAATTATTTGATGAGTTTTGGTACAACTGGAACGTAGGACTCAACCGTAAAAGTTGCATCAAAATTAGCCTCCTTAAACTTGTCTCTTTCGTCCTTCTTTCCTTATCTAGCTGAATCACACATTTATTCTTTTCTTTCGCCTCGTCTCTTCCTTTTCCTGCGCTAGTTTGCACATTAGATCTTTATGCACTATTACTCCAAGATCTAAATGCAATTTCTTCTCTCCAATCATTTCTTAGCCCATAATTCCTATTGACACTGTTTGGTCTTTCTTAGGCCATTTAAATCTTTTTCTAAGAGAGAGACCAATTGATTGGACCAGACTGAGAATAAGATTCCACTGTTTTAGGGTTAAGAGAATTAGTCGTAGCAGTTGGACTTGCGCCGGTCCTTTGCATCAAAGTTTTTAGGTAGGGTTGTCGTTTATGCTACATCCGCCTTTGCCATATCTTGATGGAATAGCATTTTGACAATGACGATCGTCAAGATTGAGCTATCATTGGATGGTCCCTCGGAGGAGGATCCTATTGAGATTTTAGAGACATCCGTGTAGTATGCAGACTTGAATGGTCTTTGGTTTGACCGGATTTGGAGATTTTGGAGCAGATATTTTCTTCCTTAGTGCCGGTTTTTGAGTTTGGAATTTATGTTCGAACTGCACATACATATATGTGTGTGTGTGTGATTCATTTAGCATATTATTTCGAAGATGGCAAGTTACAACTAGATTTTTCTTATGGTGAGAGAATCACTCTTTTCTTCAAACGATGGTGTAACCATCATTTAGTACCGCATCACATTTGATTCAGCTTTTTGTCCTTATGTGCTATTTCATGGACTTACTTTCTGTATTTCATGTATCCATTTTTTATCTTTTGATAATGTTAGGTGAATCTCCATGAAAAGTAGTTTTGGTGGTAGGTTTTTTTTGTCATTGCAAATTTTCTCTTAAAAGAGAAAGTGATGCAGAAATCCCAAACGCACAAATAGTGTCTGCAACACGAGCTTGCTACCATGATATGACTAATCAAAAATTGTGGAAGTGGTTCGAGATCCGGTCATGGAGCAATACGTCTCGATGTATATATGTGATGTTTTGGAGTTTCGGTGTTGTTGTCTTTGTTCCTTTTCTCTTTCCAGCAATTTTCTCTTAGCTTAATGGTAGTTCGTTCTTGTAAATGTTGGTGTGTTGTCTTTGGGAAATTCGTATGATGATGTAATGGGATTTCAGTGTGTTTGTCTTTTACGGCCCGTCTATTTGAATTAAAAATATCATTTTTCTAAGCTAACTAACAGTTGTTTTTAGAGCTGGAAAGTATAGAATTCTATAGTGGATAAATTTTAGCGGAGAATACGTTTTTGCATTGTTTCATCATGTGTATATTTATTACTTGTCGTCTATTCCTTTTGAGCTAAAATTTATTTTTGAGTTTGTGTGTGTGGTTTCAATTTTAGCATTTTTCTGCATGACTGGCTTCTGTCTACTCCAATATGTGACGTGAATTGTTTAAGTTTCTGCAAAATGTATTTTTAACAATTTTGCAAATGTTGTTTGAAAAAAGAAGTACACCTTGCATTTTTATATTATTTTGTCTCATTTACTTTCTTTTATCCGATATATGTGAAAAGATGAATTTGACATGGTAGTTTATGTATACAAGCATTGTTTTGTGTCAAATAGATGGTTTAAATGTAGAAAAACTCACGTTACCAAAATTTTAGTTTTTGTACAAATCTCGTATATAAATTTGTTGGAGAATGGAGTTTTGATGACAACAACCTTATTTCAATTATCATTGATTATAGAATATATACTAACATCTCTATCTAGAATATATATATATATATATATATATATGCAGGATTTGTATACAAGACTTAAATACTGAAGATTGTACAAGTTTTAGACTTTCAAGAGATTCAAAATTCATAAGAAATTAAAGACTTATAAGTTATCAAGTTATCAAGATATCAAGAGTTCAAGAGTTGAAGAAAAATATAGTAATAGTGTGTAGTTTGTATGTAAGACTCTGAATAGCGCTCCAGGTTCAAACCCTGTTTTTCAAAATTATCTCTTTTCAGAATTGATTTCAAAACTATTTTCAAATTGATTTCATACTTCTCTCAAAATAAAATAACCTTCCAATAATTTTAAATCAAACATATTTCCTAATTTATAAGAATTCTTATTTTTAGTTTTATTAAATCATTTATATATGTATATATATATATTACTAAGTTCATATTTAATTATAATATTCTTATTTAACTCTAAGTTTCCACATAAACTTTTTGTTTATATAGTTTATAAATATCTCTTTATAAATTCATATATATATATACATATATTTATAATTATATTATATATAGTTTTTATATCACATATATATAAAGTTTTTAATCATATGTTTAAATAATATTTTCTTATGTTTTTATACTTGAAAAATAATGTTTTAATAACTAGTATTGTTTCAGGAAATTGCAATATATATATATAATATATATATTTATTTATTTAAATACTTTAAAAATGTTTTAAAAATAAAAAATATAGTGTATATGTTGACATAAATATATAGGTATGTCAACATACAACTGTCAGAAATTCAATTTTGAAAGGAAGTGTCTATTCACCATTTGTAACATTCCAGAAGTGTTGCAACCTTTCAAATCTTATAAATAGGGGTTGAATTCGTATTTTTAATCATTCTTCTTCTCCAACTTCACCCCTCTTCATCCCTCCATTAATAGTTCTTATTTTATTGTTTTCTACACTTCTACTTTGCCGATTTCTATTCTAATTACATAAAACTTCTTTTTTTCTCACTCTCTACTCATTACTCGTTGAATTGAAATGTTATTGGAGAGTTATAGGGCTGTTGAAATCATTTGGGATTGTTTGGGAAATGGTGTGTTCCTTGTAGCTCTGAAATCAAGGAAAGGGAGCAGCGGTAATCTTGTAGCCATGAAATCAAGAATGTTTGGAGCGGTGTTAACCTTGTAACCAGGAAATCAAGGGGATTGTATTTGAATATTGATATAGTAATAAAACTCTACGCAATCCAGCGTTGCTTGGGACTGGATGTAGGAGTAATCCGAGCTAGTATAAAATATAGTGTGTTCTTTCCTTTTCTTCATTTTATTTTTGTTTATTTCTGTGTTTGTGTTTGACTCTTTTCCTGCGATCATCTTTGTGGTGTGTGATTCATGTACTAGATCATATAAGTTTTAGATTTTCTTAAATTCCTTGAAAACACTATTCATCCCCCTCTAGTGTTAGTCTTGCCTTAATTTCCCTTTCCACGTTCCTTAACAATTGGTATCAGAGAAAGGTTTTTCAAAAACTTCATAATCTAATTTTGGAAATATTAAATGGTAAATTTTGAACACCATTTTAAATTCACGCATTGCATCAGTATTAGATGAGTCTACATTCAATTTTATTGAAAAATCAAGTGATCATGATATGATTTCTTGAAAAGTTTAAATGGATATATCACAGAATCATCATGATGTTATTATCTCAAATTACAATTAGTTCTTTTGAAAAGTCACTTGATTTGTTGAAAAGGTTTGTTGTTTGACAGGAAAAGTATTTATATCTGATGGCTGTTGGCCAAAAGACAACAATATGATCGCTTGTCAGAAGAAGAGTTTATTAAGGGATATGACTTTTGGGCTTATAATTCACCATCAAGCGATGAAGATCCAGAAACTGAAAATCCAAATATGTGTTTCACAGCGATTCAGAATTCAGAGAATAACGAAGAAACGGATCTAAAAACCAGGTGTACCTTAATAAAAAAAATTAAGTTTTTTTTGTTGATTTGGATGAGTATGTGCTTTGTTTGCCTTGTTTGAATTTGAAATTTAAATTCAAAATTCAATCTTGAATTCTAAAATTAAAATTTGAATTCTGAAATTCAAAATCATAATAAAATAATAAATAATACTATGATTAATTGTAAATATTTGATTAAGACTAATATTATTTTAGGAAACAAATTAAACAGAAAATATGAAAGTTAAAATAATCAAAAAGCAACCTATCTTTTGAAAACACACATGTCGACATATATAAATTGACATGTCGACATATGTACCAAAAAATGAAATTCAAATTTTGAGTTTCAAAAGCTTAAACTTTCAAACTTCCCTCCATCTTTTCAATTGCCAGTTCAAATTCTAGTTATTAGCTTTGCATGTCTACTTATTTTCATATATCTTGTTTCAATATATATATATATATATATATATATATATATATTAGAAGTATATAAAATAGACATGTTAATATGATATACATAATCAATATAAAAATTTCAAACATTTGATATTGTTATATCATGTTTATGTACTTTAAACATACATAGTTTAACTTAAATATTATTTCATAACAATTTTTGGGTTACATTATCACAAATATTATTTGTAACTTAATACTAATTTTGATATTTTTTTAAGATTTATAAAACTTGCATATTTAAATTAATATTTTGGTGTGTATGTGTGTATGCGTGTGTATATATATATAAATGACTTTTATGTCTTAAATATGTAGTTTAAATATAAGAAGTTATAGCTTTATAATTTACTTTATATTACTAGATTTCTTCAAAATAATATCATAACTATAGATTTCTTTTAAAGTTTTAACATATAAATGGTTCTTTAGGAAATTAATATGTTTTGATTTATAAAAGGTTTTAATTTAATCAAAAGATTGATGTATGTCTCATAATAAATTAAATTTTAAGTCCTTTTACAATTAATACAATTATGAATATACGTTTATATCAAAATAATTTACTTCATATGATAAAATTATATACTATCTTTAAAAAGATCTTCAAAATTTACTACATTATTAAAGAAGCACCTTACTAATTTTATTTAACTCCATAAGAATTATTTTAATATTTTACTATCTAATTATCATTAAACTCTTAATCGAATTTATTAGTATCATTAACCTAAGCCCAGAAATTAATGTGTATTACCTTTGTTTGATTAAAATAATTTATAAAATACATGTATATATGCATAATATTTGATATTACTTTAAATTTCTTTTATAGAAATACATATCATCATCAAATCATTCTGTGTCATCATAATATCATTACACATCTTATTTCATATCAAACATCATTATTATGAATTACAGTACATTTCAAATTAAAATCATTCATATTACAAGTTGCATTTCATTCAATATATCACTTCATATAGTTTTGCATGACATACTGCATTATTACTAACACACTGCATTATATGTTAACTTTAACTCCACACATAACAAGTATACTATATGAGAAGTTTTTTATCTAATTAGAAATATATGATTATTAATCAAATACATAACATATTTACTTTGTCTTAATTGGCTTGATTGAACTGATTGGATTGATTGACTTGTTTGGTTTGTTTGATTTATTTGACTTGAATAACTTGATTGACTTACTTTACATGGTTAAATTTCACTAGTGGTTGATAGGTTTGTTAGAAAAATACTTATGCATTTGTAGTTCATAGGAGCTCTATAGGTTTTAGGATAAATAGAAGTTACAAGAAACGTTTGGTTTTATGTTTGAATTTATTTTAGTTGATGTTTTGTGACAACAAAACTTAAATTGATTGATTGTTTGGATTAAATTGCTATACTTAACTTATATCATAATTTTAAGGATATCTTATCAGAGTTAATTCGTAGTCTAGATTGAAGTCTTAATACAGTTTTAAGGGGATTAGAGTTTAGGATAGGTTTAGTCTTGTATTAGATTAAGGGGGTGTTTTAGAGTTTCTAAAGATTAGTTAAAGGTTCAAGAAGCTTTTTTTTAATATACATGTATTTTCGCTTTGGTTGATTTAATATTTTAGATTGATTGTTTGAATTTCTTATTTGGATTAATTTGCTTGTTTGAATTGTTTATAAATATTGATTGGTTTGCTTAGTTTATTATCATTTTATTTAGTTTATCAAACTAGTGTATTCATAGATTTAGGGGGAGTTATAGAAATTTATAGATATAAGGATATACATAGGCATGAATTTAGGTGGAGTCATGTTTACTAGTATATAATTAAGTATTATAACTTTAGAACAGATAAATAGATATAAGATAGTTATTTATGGTATAGATTTAGAGGGAAATATAAGGTTATTCAATCCAAGGTGTATTATATAGTTATAGTCATTAGGACCATTTATAGCATAGATTAAGGTGGAGTATAATCTAGTTTAGCCTAGTTTAGTATAATCTACTATAGGTATAGTATAATTTAGTATATGGCAGTTTTTGATAATGACAAAGGGGGGGGATTATAAAATATGATAGGCATAATTTAAAGGAGAGTCAGAAGAAATTCATGGTGAAAGGGGAGTAATCAAGAGATCAGATCAATAGGTAATATAAGGTATGAATATTTTATAAAATAAGGGTTTCTTCATCAAAAGGAGGAGATTGTTGGAGAATGGAGTTTTAATGACAACAACCTTATTTTAATTATCATTAATTATAAAATATATATTAACATCTTTATCTAGAATATATACACATATATATGCAGGATTTTTATACAAGACTTAAATACTGAAGATTGTACAAGTTTTAGAGTTTCAAGAGATTCATGATTCGGAAGAAACTAAAGATTCATGAGTTATCAAGCTATCAAGAGTTCAAGAGTTCAAGAAAAATATAGTAATAGAGTCTAGTTATATGTAAGACTCTGAATAACACTCTAAATTCAAAATTTGTTTTTCAAATTATCTCTTTTCAAAAAAATTCAAAACTATTTTCAAATTGATTTCAAACTTCTCTCAAAATAATATAATCTTCCAAGAATTTCAAATTTATGATTTTAAACGTATTTCCTAATTTATAAGTAGTCTTATTTTTAGTTTTATTAAATCATTTATATACGTACATATATTTTACTAAGTTTATATTTGATTATAATACTCTTATTTAACTCTAAGTTTTCGTATAACCTTTGTTTATATAGTTTATAAATATATCTTTATAAATTCCTATATATATGTTGATAATTATATTATATATGTATTTTTTATATCACATATATATGAAGTTCCTAATCATATATTTAAATAATATTTTCTTATGTTTTTATACTTGACAAAATAATGTTTTAATAACTAGTATTGTTTTAGGAATTTGCAGAATATATATATATATATATATATATTGATTTAAATAATTTAAAAATGTTTCAAAAATAAAAAATATATTGTATATGTCGACATACATATATAGGTATGTCGACATACAACTGTTAGAAATTCAATTTTGAAAGGAAGTATCTTTTCACCACTTGTAACGTTCCAGAAGTGTTGCAACCTTTCAAATCTTATAAATAGGATTGAATTCGAATTTTTAAAAAACTCTTCTTCTCCACCTTCACCCCTGTTCATCCCTCCATTAATATTTCTTATTTTATAGATTTCTACACTTCTACTTTGCTGATTTCTATTATAATTACATAAAACTTTTTTTTTCTCACTCTCTACTCATTACTCTCTGAATTGAAATGCTATTGAAGAGTTATAGGGCTGTTGTAATCTTTTAGGATTGTTTGGGAAAAGGTGTGTTCCTTGTAGCCCTGAAATCAAGGAAAGGGAGCAGTGATAATCTTATAGCCGTGAAATCAAGAGTGGTTGAAGCGGTGTTAACCTTGTAGCCAGGAAATCAGGGGGATTGTACTTGGATATTGATATAGTAATAAAATTATGTGCAATCCATCGTTCCGTGCGACTAGACTTAGGAGTAATCCGAACCAGTATAAAATCTGCTGTGTTATTTCCTTTTCTGCATTTTATTTTTTTTTATCTGTGTTTGTGTTTAATTCTTTGTTTGTGATCATCTCTATGGTGTGTGATTCATATAGTAGATCATATAAGTTTTAGATTTTCGTAAATTCCTTAAAAAACTATTCAACACCCTCTAGTGTTAGTATTGCCTTAAGATACGCATTCTGTATTCCCTAATAAAAGTAAACGATACCAAAAAGGATGACGATGCGTCAGAACGTTAACGATAACAAGGGAAATGATGTTTTATTCATGGAAACATTGTTTCTGCACTTGATGATGCACGTGACTTACTAATTAATTCGTTTTACATTTAAAGCTTACTTTAAGCCTCCTTTGCATTCTACAAATGAGATTTTTTGGAGTATTTTGGGGCAACTGAGGTAAGATCCTGCTGTGGGACGGGAATTGAAACATTTGTAAGTGAAAGCAACATTGAGTTTCTCCGCTTTGATTTCCATTTTCCAACATAAGAGAAATTAATAAGAAACAATTTAAATACGTTGACATGTTGGATGGTAGAATTTCGATGCAAAATTGGCTGCTTCATACTCCCATTCGTAATAATGTAAGGGTTGTGGATGAAAAATGTTTCAAAAATTTACACTCATATAGAACTGCCATTATATTTTAGGATGTTTGCATCATATTTTCAGAAGTATTTTCAAAATTAAAATGCATATGTAATGGAAGATCCAATTTAGAGTCATTATGCATGCATATTGTGACTCCCCACGTCCCTTAATGTCACTCTTTATCAGAATGCGTTAAGTTTTGTAAAGCGTTATAGGTAAACAAAAACAGAAACATCACAAGAATGATATAAAATAACAGCGGAATTTAAAATTTTATTAAACAGAAAACATCATGGTCCAAAACCCAGTTTACACCATAAGTCAGAAATACAGAAAACTCGTTACAATTTCTGTCTTGTACTAAAATCATCAAGGTACAGTAATAAAAGAAGCATACTCCCCAAAAATAGCCATATCAGAGAAGGCATGAAATCAAAGCGGTACATCTAAGCAGCTCCAAGCAGAATGAAAGAGAGTATCCTAATCAAGCCTGAGTATTCCCACCTTGAGAACCTGGAGGGGAAAAGGAAGAGAGAAAAGGAAACAAAACGGGCCAGACATAAAGTCAAGTTAGTCTAGTTACATTTAGCATATAAATAAGTAAAAGCATCATGACATGCAAATAAACTGGATAGGAGAGGTAACAGTATCATAAGACATGTATAGCAAACTAAACATGATAAACAGAATAAACAGAACAGAAAATAATGCGCTTCCCAGGTACTTTTCTCTGCACTAATACTAGTATAACAGAAATAAGATGATCCCAATAGAAATAGAATGGTAGTCCTAGGTGTACTTCTAGTGAGGGCCTTTACCCCGTACAATAATAACAGGCGGCCAAAAATAAATGTCAGGTGTTACTCCCAACAATAATAATGGGCCTCTCAACAAGCAAGACTAGATATACCCTAATTACTACCCTAGTCGGTCGGCTCCCTATCCTGTTGACACCCTGTGCAAGCCCAAAGTAGAATGTATCACTTCCTAAAGTGGCAACCACTTTATCAACGAGAGGCATAACCATCTACTAATGTTACATCGTCTTATTATCCCAACGCAAGTAAATTCATGCATGCACATGAATCCAACGGAGTGCGCCGTCAACATCCCCACTTAAATGAACCTTTTACAATCAACTCTGTACTCGTGCCCATACCCCGACCTAGTTCGCAGTTCCACGTTTTATACCAAGATGGGTTACTGACTTATATGGGTCTCACACAACAGATGATACAAGCTTCCCCCTAGGCTTGCATCCCCACTACTAGGATTTTGACTGGTTATGCCTTACAGTTTAACAAGGTTGCGTAACCCTCACATGTAAAATAGGTTAACTTTGTCGGGTTTATATATATAACCCGCCCCCACAGATTTAACAAGATTAACTTAACCCTCACTGACTCAAGCAAGTTCACATAACCCCTACTCAATTTGACAGGTTCTTGTAACCCCCACAGATTTAAACATGTTAAGTATTACAGGTTAAAAAGTTATTATCATTTTTCATTCATGCATGTTAATGCACCAGACCTCTCACATTAGGTCGACCACTTATGGATGTTGGATATGCTAGGCAGTTCCGGGCAGACTTCTACCACAAGTAAGACCTAACCTCGTGTCTTAGCACCGTTACGTGTACGTTTATGCACTCGACTGCTCACATTAGATTAACCACTTGTGGATACTGGATTTGTCGGGCGGTTTCAGGCAGACATCTACCACAAGTGTAATCTAACCTCGTGTCTAAGTGCGGTTACAGTTTCTATTTTCTGTAAATTTAGGCATGTTCATCTTTAAACAATTATTCATGTTCATTACAACTTTTTATGCCCCAAATCCCAGTCTGATCCATGATACAAGTTATGCCCTAAATTAAAGTTTTAGATCAAGGTATAGATTATGCCCCCAAATCCCAATCATATTTTACAACATAAGTTATGCCCCAAATCCCAACCATTCCCAATTTCGTGTGCTCACAAACTTTAGCGATAGGCCTAGGCTCGAAGTTAGCCTGACTATAAAAATAAAAAGGGAAGGAGGGAGAGAAGAGAACAAGAATATGCATAATGACAAAACAGGCATATGATGATAGAATTGGTCATACTAACAAAATAGACATATGGTGACATGATTAGGAAGATTAACAAAATAGGCGTATCGGGAATAGGCATATGAGAACTAAACAGTAGATTAGGTGTACAAGTAGTGGCAGATCTACTTAGTTACGGTTCAAGTTATTAACAGGCACAAGTTTGGATCCAAACTTATAAACATGTCAATATCACTATTTAAATGTTTATATCTATAAATAACATGAACTTACCGTGACTCGATCTAAAGAATAGAGAATCGACTGTTGATGTTGTAGCAGAGGTTCTTATGTGTTATAAGTTGTTGTTGAAGAAGAATAAGCTAATTCAATCTGAGTTGGGCAAGCACCTTATTGTCTCCATTTTTTTTCATGAATAAAACAACAGAAATGATGTCCTATTTATAGCCTAATGTCAACGAATCTGGTCAAGAAACGAGTCCATGTTCATAGAAATGGATCTGCCCTAGATCTGGGTGGGGTCAACCCTGGGGTCGACACCCCCGTGTAGGGGTCGACCCCTAACGGGACAAATTTCCTCCTCTTCCCGCTCTTTGATTTTGATTTCTGGACATGATTTATTTATATTATATTGTTTATATGTATACAAACTTCAAACCTTAATATCTTCTTCATACGATGTTTGTTTTATGCAAGCTCGGAGTCTATCTTAAGCAGAACTCCATGAAGAATGCAATGGCGCAGTCTGTTTTATTTAAATCCCCACATTTAATTAGGTATTCCTTAGTTTATCATTTTAGTATACTTTAAAATTATGGGGTGTTACATTCTCCCCTACTTAAAGGATTTCATCCCCGAAATCTCTTAAGTTAAGAAGAATGTATATCCTAACATCCATCATCCATCTACTCATCCACCAATCACAGGCATCCATTTTCTTAAAAGATTTCTAATGATTATATGAACATATGAAAAGGTGTGTGTATATGTCCCTATACTAATGCGAAAGTTCAGGCGGTGTACTGATTCAATCGACCTCCTTAATGCAATGTATGTCAGTGCCATGAATCCAACATGTATGCAAATAATCTTAGTATAAAACATAATTTCTATATGTTTGCACAATCATTCATCCAAATGCAACATCCACACGATGATACACCCACTTTCATCAACAAAAGAAGAAAAATATGTACACACATCCAAATGCGGTATGAGAATGATTGAGTCGATCTAGTGCCTAGTGTGTGTGTGTATATACGCATCCACGAGCAACTACTTGCATCCATCAAACATAACATGTCTCAAACACATGTTTACACCCATTGGTTCCCTATTTAAAGGTCGAAGATTCGATCGATAGGATATACTTTAGTGATAGAAGCAAGTAAAATTAAAGCTTTGGAAAAGAAGTTAAGAACATTCCCTTGAAAAGAAAAGGGTACGATGCGCGAATCTTGTCTTCAGTCTCCCAAGTTGCGTTATCGGGATCATCTCCCCATTGAACTTTCATCAACTTGACCTCTCGGTTGCGTAGCTTCTTAACCTCTGATCCAAGTATACGGGTAGGAACTCATCTAACCGTCGCCTCCTGTTCCACCTCTACTTCCTCAAGCATATTCGGCTCAACTACTTCTGCGGTATCATACAGGCACTTCCGTAAATTAAAAATCATGGAAAACATCATGAACACCGGTCAATCTCTCTGGCAACTTAATTCTATAAGCCATTTGACCAATCCTTTATGTTATGGGAAATGGCCCCAGAAAACTTGGCGCCAATTTTCCTACAAATGCAAAGAGAACCACATTCCTCAAAGGTGATAACTTGATGAAAACCACATCTCCCGCCTCAAACTTAACAACACTCCATCTCTTATCTTCATAGGACTTCTGCATGTCCTGAGCTATCTTCATGCGTCTCCAAATAAGATTAATCTTCTTTGAAGTTTCCCTAATCAAGTCCAAGTAGAAGCCTTTCTGTAGACTCCCACCAATAAGTCGGTGATCTACAGGGTCGTCTCTACAATGCCTCGAAGGGTTCCATGCCAATCCTATCCTGACAACTCTTGTTGTAGGCGAACTCTACCAAAGGAAGATGATCTTCCCAAGTCCCTTTGAAGTATAGGATACACAGTCTTAAAAGATCCTCAAGAACTTTAATTACCCTTTCCGTCTATCCATCAGTCTGAGAGTGATAAGTGGTGCTCAAACACAACTGTGTACCTAATGCCTCTTGCAAGCTCCTCCAAACTCACTGGTGAATATGGGGTCACGATCACTCACAATACTGGAAGGTACTCCATGTAGACAGACTATCTCTCGAAGACAAACTGCTTCCAACCATGTTGTCGTCCTCTTACTCTTAACTGGAATGAAATGAGCGTTCTTAGTAAGTTGTCAATTATAACCAAAATACTGGTGTTTCCTTTCCTCGATCTAGGCAAACCATCAATGAAATCCATAGAGACACTCTCCCACTTCCACTGTGGGACCTGTAAAGGATGAAGTGAACCACCGGCTTCCTTTGCTCAGCCTTGACTTGCTAGCAAATCAAACATCGAGAAACAACCTCCGCTACATCTGTATTCATCCCATCCCAAAAGAAAACCCTCTTCATATCTCTATACATGTTATCACCGCCTGGATGTATAGTCATCCTAGAATGATGGGTTTCCTCAAGGACTATCTTCAACAAACTCCCATCTCAGGGAACACAAAGCCTTCCATCTCGTCGCAACCACCCTCTATCATCTGTGGAATTTCTACTAAGGTGACTGGAAATCTCTCCTCTACTGAGCCTATCCAAGATGTCTGTTATCTGTGGGTCCTCTCGATGTGAATTCCCTATCTAATCCAAAAGAGCAGGTTGCACCTCTAATGATGCCAATAAAACAGGTGTGAACTCGGTAGAGGGTCTAAAATCAGAAGTTGATATATACTCCAAGCTCTGCCTATCTACAAATAGAGGAATCAAGGTCATTCTCTGCTTATTCAGTGCGTCCGCCACCACATTGCTCTTGCCAGAGGTATAAATAATCTCAAAGTCATAGGACGCTAGGAACTCCAACCATATCTGTTGCCTTAAATTGAGATCCTTTTGCGAGAACGAGTACTTGAGAGATTTATGATCGGTATATAAATCAAACTTCTCTCCAAGTAGATAACGACGCCATGTCTTAAGCGCGAATATTATGGAAGCTAATTTGGGTATGGTGCTTCTACTCATGAACTCTTAACTATCTAACTCCATTACATACTACCCTTCCCTCTTGCAATAGAACAGCACCAAGCCCTGTACTACATGCATCAGTGCACACTGTGAACACTTTGTTTCCATCAGGCAAAGTCAAGACTAAGGTTGTTGTTGGAGCCATCTTCAATCGCTGAAAAGCCTCCTCACAATATATATCCCAAGAAAATTTTAAATTCTTCTTTGTCAATCTGGTGAATGAGGCTGATATATTTGCGAAGTCCTTAATGAACTTCCTATAATAGGCCGCTAAACCAAGAAAACTCTTCACCTCCGTTGCATTCTTTGGGATCTGCCAATCTTGAACTACAACTACTTTCACGGGATCTACTGCTATCCCATCCTTAGAGACCACATGCCACAGAAATCTCACTTCCTTTCTCCAAAAATGATATTTGGAGAATATTGCCTTAAGCTGGTGCGCTTGAAGAGCCTTCAAAACCTCCCTTAAATGTCAGGCATGCTCTTCCTTGCTCTTTGAGAAAATCAAGAAGTCATCAACAAAGACCACAATGAACTTATTTAGAAACTCCTGAAACACCCTACTCATCAGATCCACAAAACGGGCGGGTGTATTCATCAACCCAAAAGGCATGACGAGCCAATCGAAGAAACTATCTAGGGTTCTAAAGCGGTCTTGTCGTCCTTGGCAACCCTCAACTGATGAAACCCCATTGCCAAGTGTAACTGGGAGAAAACTGATGCAGTAACAAGCTGGTCAAACAGATCATCTATCCTTGGAAGTGGATGCCTATTTTTCTTAGTGAGCTTATTCAACTCCCAGTAATCCACACATAAGAGAACCATCCGCCTTAGTGGCGAATACTACTGGAGCACCCCATTCAGATATGCTTCGCCTAATAATCTCTTTCTCAAGTAGCTCCCCCACTTTCTTGCTGAGCTCCCTCCTTTCTCTCGGAGCCATATGGCGCATAGGCAATGCAACTGGCTTTGCATTGTCCACCAAGTATATATGGAAATCAATCTCGCGCCTCGTAGGTAAACCCTAAACCTCTCAAAACATTATGATACTCACAGACTATTGGTACAAATTGTAAATCATCGATAGATGCATCAAGTGACTCTAGGAAACTAAGCATTACACGCCCCTTGGGGTTATAAGAAATCCTAAGGGTCCTCCCATGGCAAGTCAAAATTCTAACGACCCTTCTCTCATAATCCAGAATGGCACCATACATGACCAGTCAGTCCAAAACTAAAATCAAACCATAGCCCATGAAACCAAGCACATATGCGTCGCACTCAAAGTCGACGCCTAACACAGATACTCTCAAACACCAATAAATCATAGACAAATGAGCCGTACCTCCAATGGGGTTTGAGACAACAACAGGATCCAAAAATATATTAGTACCAAGGTGCAGAGACTCAAATACAGAATCAGATATAAAAGAATGTGTAGCGCCTGAATCAAAAAGGGTTCTAATAGGATGATTGGAAAGAGAAATCAAACCTTCAACAGAAACTTTCCAACCTCTATCTGGTACACCAACCACAAGAGCAAGCACTTGCCCTTCAGAAGATCCTGCCCTTTAGCCCTGTCCTTGCTTCTTTGGGCAATCCTTAATAAGATTTCCAGCCTCTACAATGGAAACAAGCATTCTTCCTTTTTCTACATTCTTTGCTCAAATGATCCACGCGTCCACAATTATGACATTTCCTCTTTTCTCGGGCTTTGTCATTCTTTCCGGCCTTCTTTTGCTGTTGCTGTTCTTTCCTAGGCCCACTTTCTTGTCTTGTGTTTCATCAATCTTAGCCTCTTTCTTTTCACCTTTATCTTCTTCGTGCATCAATTCCATATCAACAAGTTTCTCAAAAGTTGCTCCCAACAGAATATGAGACATAGCCAAACTATGGAGGGGTTCATTCAATCCTCTAGAAAACCTTATGGCTTTCTTGTACGGTGTATTCACTAGCTCCAAACCAAATCTCGCCAATTCATTGAACTTATTAACATACTCTTTAACAAACATGCCTCCTAGCTTAAGTGCCAAAAACCTTTCCATTTGCATACTTTGCTCTAATTGAGAAAGAATCTTCATCTCGAATCTCTATCGAAAATCATTCCAAGTCCCAATTGGACGCTCTACTTGCGTCACTTCCCACCGGAACAAAGCCTCATCTTTGAGCTGCCAAATGGCCAACTGAATCTACCTACGGTTGTCAACCACAAAAATCCCAAACAAATCCTACGTCTCTTTAAGCCAATTCCTTGCTTCTACAAAAGTCTCAGTTCCTAGTAATGGATTTCCTCCCATGGCACAGAAATCCTTGCATATCTTAGAGAAATTATCCGCTCGCGGAGGAGGAGGAACAGCGGCTGCAGCTAAGGAAGGGGTATCTGCTTAGCCTTCGGCAGGTGTTGTAGATTTAAAGATGCCTACGGAACCAAGCCGATACCGTAACGCCCTCAGGAAGAATCAGTTCTTCGGACATGCTGAAAAGAAAAGAAGAGGGATTCAAACAGAGAATCAAAAGATTTTTCATATGGCTTTGGGGAATATGTTTTTTTAAAAAGACTTTTCTTTTGAAAATGCTTTCTTTTAAAATCTTTTGAAAAAAAATTCAAAATCTTTTATCTGATTTGGTAAGCTTCAGCTCCAATACCAAGTGTGACACCCCACGTCTGTTAATGTCAATCTTTATCAGAATGCATTAAGTTGCATGAAGCTTACCCAAGACAAATATAAAATAATAGAGAAATTTAAATTTTTTATTAAACAGAAAACATCGTGGTCCAAAACCCAGTTTAAATTATATGTCAAAAATTTAGAAAACCCATTATAATTTCTGTCTTGTACTAAAATCATCAGAGTACATTAATAAAAAAAGCATAGTCCCCAAAAATAGCCATATCAGAGAAGACATGAAATCAAAGCGGTACATCTAAGAAGCTCCAAGTAGAATGAAAGAGAGAATCCTAATCAAGCCTGAGTATTCCCACCCTGAGAACCTAGGGGAAAAGGAAGAGAGAGAAAAGGAAACAAAATGGGTCAGACATAAAGTATGACAAGTTTAGTTACTTTTAGCATATAAATAATTAAAAGCATCATGACAGGCATATAAACTAGATGAGAGAGGTAACAGTGTCATAAGACAGGTATAACAAACTGAGTAGGATAAACATAATAAACAAAACAGAATATATTACGCTTCCCAACTGCTTTTCTCTGCACAAACACTAGTATAACAGAAACAAGATGATCCGAACAGAATGGTAGTCCTAGGTGTACTTCTAGTGATGGGTTTTACCCCGTGAAATAACAACAGGTGGACCAACAGAAATGATAGGTGTCACCCCCAACAATAATAACGGGCCTCTCAATAAGCAAGACTAGATGTACCCGAATTACTACCATAATTGATCGACTCCCTATCCTGTAGACAGCCTGTGTTGGCCGTACAATAGAATGTATCAATTCCTAAAGTGGTACCCCTTTATCAACGAGACGCACAACAATCTACTAATGTCACAGCATCTTATTATCCCAACACAAGAAGATTCACGCATGCACATGAATCCGACGGAGTGTGCTGTCAACATCCCCGCTTAAATGAACCTCTTACAATCAACTCAGTAAGCGTGCCTAGACCCGACCCAGTTCGGGGTTCCCCGTTTAATACCAAGATGGGTTACTGACCGATACGGGTCCTACACAATAGATGATACAAGCTTCACCCTAGGCTTGCATCCCCACTACTAGGATTTTGACAGGTTATGCCTAATAGTTTAACAAGGTTGCATAACCCCCACATGTAAAATAGGTTAAATTTGTCGAGTTTATATATATAACCCACCCCCACATATTTAACAAGATTAACTTAACCCCCACTGATTCAAGCAAGTTTGCTTAACCCCTACTCAATTTAACAGGTTCAGGTAACCCCCACAAATTTAAACTAGTTAAGTACTACAGGTTAACAAGTTATTATTATTTTTCATTATGCATGTTAATGCACTAGACCTCTCACTTTAGTTCGACCACTTGTGGATGTTGAATATGCCTTGCGGTTTTGGGAAGATTCCTACCACAAGTTAGACCTAACCTCATGTCTTAGCACCCTTACGTGTACGTTTACGCGCTCGACCACTCACATTAGATTAACCACTTGTTGATGCTGGATTTGCCGGGCGGTTCCGAGCATACTTCTACCACAAGTGTAATCTAAACTCATGTCTAAGTGCGGTTATAGTTTCTATTTTCTGTAAATTTAGGCACGTTCATCTTTAAACAATTGCTGATGTTAATTACAAGTTTTTATGCCCAAAATCCTAGTCTGATTCATGATACAAGTTATGCCCCAAATAAAAGTTTTAGATCAAGGTATAGATTATTCTCCTATATCCCAATCATGTTTTAGAACATAAGTTATGCCCCAAATCCCAATCATGTTTTACAACATAAGTTATGCCCCAGATCCCAACCATTCCCAATTTCGTTCAGTCGCATATTTCACCGATAGGCCTAGGCTCGAAGGTAGCCTGACTATAAAAAAAAAGGGAAGGAGGAAGAGAAGAGAACAAGAATAGGCGTAATATCAAAATAAGCATATGATGATAGAATTGGTCATGCTAACAGAATAGGCATATGGTGACATGATTACGTAAATTAACATAATAGGCATATCAGGAATAGGCATATGAGAACTAAACAGTAGATTAGGTGTACAAGTAGTGGCAGATCTGTTTAGTAAGGTTTCAAGTTATTAACAGGCACAGGTTTAGATCCAAACTTATAAACATGTCAAGATTACTATTTGAATGTTTATATATAAAAGTAACATGAACTCACTGTGACTTGATCTAAAGAACAGAGAATTGATTGTTGATGTTGTAGCAGAGATTCTTATATGCTTATAAGTTATTATTGCAGAAGAATAGGCTGATTCAATCTAAGTTAGGGCAGCACCTCATTGTCTCCATTATTTTTGATGAATAAAACAACAGAAGTTAGATCTATTTATAGCCTAATGTCAACGAATCTGGTCAAGAAACGAGTCCACGTTTACAGAAATGGATCTTCCCCAGATCTGGGTGGGGTCGACCCAAGGGTCGACACCCCTGTGTAGGGGTCGACCCAAGGGTCGACACCCGTTTGTAGGGGTTGATCTATGGGTTGGCACCCTTGGGGCATTGGTTCAACCCATAACGGGCCGAATTCCCTCCTCTTCTCGTTCTTTGATTTTGATTTCTGGACATGATTTATTTATATTTAGATTGCTTATATGTTACAAACTTCAAACCATGGTATTTTCTTCATACGTTGTCTGTTTTACGCAAACTCGAAGTCAATCTTAAGCAGAATTCCGAGACGAACGCAATGGTGAAGTCTGTTTTACTTCATTCCTAACATTTAATTAGGTATTCCTTAGTTTATCATTTTAGTATTCTTTGAAATTATGGGGTGTTATGCATATTTTATTGTTGAAATTCGTTATGTACACTGTGTACATGCGGTTGATTGAAAAATTAGGCGTAAATAAATTGGTTGTTTAGTTTAGGATAATTAGGCACCAGTCCCATGACTTAGTAGTTGGTAAAATTTTAGGAAAAATTATTTTAATGAGGGAAGAATGTAACAACCTAGAATTTTGGCGATAATTAATTTAGTTATTTAATTAGATCCAAAAAATGGGATTTTCACAAACGGTTGAATTTGACCATGAAACTTGCACTATTGCATTCGTGACAGAGTCTTCAAAACATTGTGAACAGAGTCCGTATGAAAAAGTTACGAACGAAATAGAAAACAGATGAAAGTAAATAAAACTGAATATATAAATATAGCAATAAACCTTCCCCCGCAACCTTACTGCTAGGTTGACCAAGCGGTCGACCGCTGCATCGACTACTTGGTCGTACAGGTAGCGTGGAGGCTAGGGTTTCTTATATATTTTATGATACTGATTGACGGATCTTTATATAATTACATCTAACGGTCTAGAGTTGTTTCTGTGCCTATAAATAAAAGACTAGATTCTCATTCTCTTATTCCTATTTTCTAGAGGCAGCAGTGAAGCTTTTCCATTTCCAATCCTCCAATCACTTCTAAAACAGAAAATTTGAAAATATACAAATTAGATTAACAACATTGGAGATATTAGATTCAGATTTATGAAAAAGAGGTGGTTCTTCGCTTAGGTAATTTATATTATTGGATTTCCTTAGTCCTTTCCTATTTCTTTTCGATATTTACAAGTCTAAACCAGTGTTTGTAAATCACCTTTTGAAAATAAATTGTGGATCTGTAGGATTTGGGAATTTTAAGGTTAAAAGTTATGTTAGATTCATATTTGGATAGCTTTCAGGTGAGTGGGAAATTATATATATTTCTTATAACAAACACGTTTAATTTGTTTGTATTGAATTTGAAAAATATGCCTAAAGTATCAGATTTGTTTAATTTGTCAAAACCGAATTATTATGAATATTAGTTAAGTATGGATTTATAGGCCTTTAATTTATTATCATCATCTTGCCTACAATTATTCTTAAATGGTTTGTAGTTATTGTAAACACCTCGGATCCAGAAATTAGTCCTAACACCATTTTCAGATTTGTAGTTTTATTCGAAATCCATAGAATTTGGTGTTGATTTGTAATTATGTAGTATTGGTTAAGATAATAATAATAATAATTCTATTTACATTTGTTACTATTTGTGGTTTTACTTGATTATTGTAGTTTTGTCCTTTATGTTCTTTTTGCAATAATAAACATTATTTGAAGTCTACAAGGAATATAAATAATTCAAATAAGAAGTGATTTGCAAATTTACATAATTTGTACATAGTTTGTAACATCTATTCTAAATAAATGTTAACTTGTTTCCTTATGATTTGATATGTGTCAATTTTTCATTTTAAAAATAGTTTAAACAATATATACAATAATTACAATAAATAGCCTCTATACAAGATTTTAAATCTTAAAACAAGATTAAATACAAAAAGGGTTGTTTTGGTCGTTAGTTTGGACTAGAGTATAAATAATAAATGTTAAATGAATAAAATTAGCAACTACATTAAGAATGCAATTAATATATAAATAATTATATATATTATGATTGTATCCATCCAAATATACGTAAGTAACTTTATTATGATAAATGTTTGTTGTTATGTATTCGATTAGTTTTTGTTTTTATAGGTATGTATATGGAAATATAACCAGTATTGAATGGAAATAATATTATGACTGTTTTAGCAATAAATGCAACTGATTTGCTATATAAATCATAAGAGGGTCATAAGTAAGGCAGTAACTATTATGACCATGGACCTTTTGGAAAAGTAATTGAATAGGATAAATATGCCTAAATGATTACAATTAAAGTGACGTTTAGGGATAAAGATTGTAACTCCAATTGGAGAAATGAATAAATAATAAATATATATATGTATATATATTCAAATGATAATTTAAAGGAATTAGTGTGATAGCAATATTTAGGAGTTGCAATAGTTAGATTAGAATTTGAATGAGATTGATATAAATGGTATTAAATAGTTTAATTGATTCCTTAGGAAATATGTCCATTAGAATCATTAATGCCAGGTAACCTAACTAATAGTAAAAATAGAATTAAAGGAGATTGATGAGAATTGATTGGCGTAGTAAATGCTAAGTCTAATAAGGAAATTAATAGTTTTACATCCTAGGATAGGAAGTTATTTATTTTCCCTATTTTATTCAAGTCAATCTTGAATTAGTATAATTAAGGATAAGGATTGTACTTAATAAGTTAATGATTCGAGGCTAGTTTTCTTATTCGACAAAAGTCCGCAGTTTCCAGCAGTCAGATATATGTATTACTTATATAAGATATCATTAACCATAGGATCTCGTAACGATAGTTAATCACGTAATGAGAATTATTTCCTAAATTGACCTTTATTTCAAGTGTGAGGTATTAAATGGTTGTAGGACCTGTCCTGCAGAAAGAGGGAATCTCAAAAAGGAAATAATTTATGAGCGTAAGCCTACTTTACGATAAAGATATTAAGTAACAAGATCCACCTTTAATATGGAATTAAGTGATCGCATAGCTCGCCTCCCCATAAACAATAAGTATTAAATGCCTATTCAGTAAGAGTTTGGTAATCCCTACGTAGGTTCGCTTCCTCTGGGTATTAAGTGACTGGATTGATAGTCTGCCTGGGGATTAGGTATTAAATGACAATTAAGGAGATACCACAAGTTTGCCTATTTTCTGGGAAGTATTAAGTGGCCAGGGGATTATCTAATAAAGTCAGCTAGATATTAACAAGTGGGTCTGGTAGGAGGATCTTAAATGGTGTCAAGCTCCTACTAAACCTAGTATTAAGTGTGGTTAGTGTCTCTTGCCTTATGCGCTGTTTTGGAAATATATGTGAAAGAGGGAAGCCTTAAATTAGTAGGACTTAGTAGCTAGTGTCCTCTAATTTATGTTAGTATAGAGTAAACCACCGAGTAAGGCATTAAGTGATCGATATGTCTGCCTTGGGTTTTAAGTGATCGTAAGGATCCATCCTTATCATATATTGATAGTGAGGTCTTAAGTGGCTATATAAGAATAATTAACCTCCTTATGTCATATTGAGTAGCTAGATAGCCCAGCTCTTAGTTTTCATTAGTTAGTTAAATGGCGGTTGAAGGATACTTATGCATAAAAGTGCTATCTTAGCATTGCGATATTGTTATGTTTAGGGATACTACCTTGGTTATGATAGTTAGTCGTCGTGCGTAAATCTTTACAAGGTCAGGTTAGGATTACTAGCCTTTTTAGACATGTTTTCGTTCTGACCAAACGGGATACATTAATGTATTGTAGGCAATGTTATACATTTACTACTCGCCGTAACTTGTTAGTATGACCCCCTCTCCTCATAAAAATATATCAGATTTAGCTTTGGAAAGGAAGGGCATAGTAGGTGTTCGGTTTGGTTATTGATTCTCATTCTCTCATGCTTGGTGTCGACGTGGCGATGTGCTCTAAGGTAGTCGCCTTAGTCGGTATTATTTATTTGTCTTTGTTTCCGCTGTGAGTTAGTTTTATTTGATCTAATTATGCTTATGCTCATCATTAATAAGTACCAAATTTTTACTATTTATACTTGGATGGGTTTGAGTTTCGATTTTTATCAAAATTCAGGCTCAGAAAAAGTGTGGGGTGTTACAACTTTGGCCTAGGATTTGATGCTTCTGGAATTCAAAATTTTGATCTTAGAACGGGAACTAAGGCGCATATAGATTGTGATAATAGAATGAATCAAATAAGGATGAACTTTGTGAGATGGATCACTTCATTCTTTCAGTCCAATATACTAGCTAAACCCAAAAACCGGAGCAAGAAGTCTAAAAGAAAGGAAGTATAAGATAATAAAGAAGAAAGAAAGAAGGCTCAGAAAAAAGGACAAGAAAAAGACGACAACAAGACAATAGTAGATATAGAATCTCATAGAAGAATGATAAAATATAATATAACAACACTCTTTCCTGTAAACGAAGCTACACACATATTTGTACGCAAGATTACATAATCAGAGTGTGTAAGGTTTATATCACCATCAAACCCAAATCAACAATTTAGCATCATTGAATAATTAAAATTTTCAAATGAAACTACAATAAGCTCCAAATTAGACTAATCCAACTCATACGTGTAGGTTATGCGAACACAAATCTAAGGATGGAGACAGTGCCTTAATTGGAGCATTGATGAAACAAATATGAGTGATACATGTTTATATACAAATCAGACTAAATTAATTAGTTAACCAACATCATTAACCTAATTAACTACTTTGATAAGTAGCGTAACCATGTGATTGGTATATATAAACATGCGCATTCCCTTTTCTTCTAGGTTTAAAAATTTCGAACCTAACCTACTCATCTCAAACCACCACCATGCCTCTATACCACTAGTGTAACAACCCAAATTTAGATAGACCAAATTTTCTTTATAAAAATTCTAATCTATCGAAGCGCGAGTTGGCTTGTTTGGTACCCTGCAGAAAAGACAAAGATAATAAACATATCAGATCTTGATAAAACATCTCACGATGGAATGGATAAAATATAATAATCAATATAGCCTTACAGAAATAATAACACTATCTAACAAGTGTCCAAAGGCTATCCAATCTCTACTATAAGCCTAATCTGTGAGTATGTCACAAGTAGGGGTCAGAACACAAAGTTCTAGTAACTAGATAAATTATACATTTTGAAACAACCGTACATATATCATTCAGTTATGTTTTCTTAATTATTAGGTTATTTGTGTTAACAACACTCAAGGCTCTACACTCACGTCGTACACATCTCCTCCCTGGTAGACTAACCTAATATAGTATATATGCAGCTATACCTCACATCTCGAGGTACTCCTTATATTACCCTCCTTCTATGGTCTCCAATGACATGCCATAGAAGCGTATGAAACATCCATACTACGCCGAATGACGTACAGAAATTCAAATCATTACGCCACGTAATCACATAGTACCATCATCGCTACGCCATGCAAATATACGGATTGCCTTATCCAAAACTCCTTGGTCGAATCAAGTCTCAACACGAAGTAGTGCCCTACGCCTACGATACACCACGCAGTGCGTGTATCTAGACCCTCACATGAACATATTATTTACTGTACTACTAGTCCCGTCATAGGGCTGCATCCAATGCACGGAACTCGGTCAAGAGCATTCCATATCTATAAAGATCTTCTTCATTAGGCCTACGATACAGATATCCAGAGTAGGTCTGCATTTTCATGGTGCTTATGGCCCCTCCCCCAACAAGTGAAAGACTGCATCAAGAGCTAATTGACGTGCCCCTATCAAACAATCTAGCATCCAATTTGTTGTGTCCCACAACCAAGGTCTCGAAAGTGAAGGATCGATGGTCTCTAGGTTTAGCTCTAGTCCTTTTGCGTCACACATTGACTACGATGCCAGGTACCCGACGATTACTATGGTCCTAACCCGCCTCTCCCGAGGTAAACCGCTGAATCACTCAACGTCATCCGCCACAACCTTTTGACCGCCAAACTATAGTTGCAGTTAAGGTATACTCATCGGGTGGTACCTCGCAAACCAAAACTCTACGAGTACTTCCTGAGCATGCGTCGCATAGAGGACCACCATGGAGGACCTTACCACGTCCCTCAGAAGTCGCGTGCTTCCCTCAAGTCCCATAGAGCAATCAGGTAGAATAACCAAGCAGAATAATCAGATGGGTGTGCTCCTCTCGTGTCTCCAAACACCATGATGATCTACCCCGTTGGGTTCTTCACCTTCATATGTGCGGACTAGTCCAATTGCATCGGTCTAACGTGTTGTTAGACCCTATGTCTAATCTTTTAATCAGGCGCTTGCTTTATCTTATCGGATTACTAATTAACTTGATTTCCCAAATATACCTTTTTATTCAAGTTATAAGGGTTCCGTAAGCCTCTTATGTCTCCAAGAAATGGACCCTTCTCGCTTATTAATCGTGCAAGTTAAACTTAATCATGTTTTAAGTTCATTAGTAAGCCCAGTGACATAACATGTTATCTCTTAGATTATAATTAACGAGAGTAATCTACAACCATTTATTTTCCGATTGTTATTATTGAAAGTAATCTACAACCTTTCACATATCTAGTCAAGTGTAATACGCCACTATTCAGATGTTTTGCAGTACAAGTTACTTAACATTTATTTAAGTATATCGTATCCCAATCCATACGCTTTCTGTTAACATGTTACTTAATATATAATTAAGTACAACGTATTTCATTTCATAAATTTACTTTATTCTTTCTTATTTAAGCATAATCTTGTCTTACATTGTCATTACAACCTTTTGTTGTTTACTTATTAACGTAGTTCTCTTAACTAAGATTTATTAATAAGTTCTCTTTTCATTTACAATAACCCACGTTATAATTCCACTTGTTCCTAGGATAAGCCTACCTAATATATCACATTCTCATTCATATAACTAATTATAATAGGTTATGTTCCTTGTTCATCGAATTTTCCTTTGGTTCCTTAACATTAACCAAACTTTTACTGTTGTAATATTTCTTTAATTACCATCATGTTCCTTTTTATCATTTCAGAAAAACATTTCGCACACTCCATTACATTAGTTAACAGAAAATGTAAAGATCTATTTCCATAATGTACATCAATTAAGATCCGTAGTTGCAAGCTATTTCTTTTATTTTCATTGTGGACATACATGTATATTTTATTTGATTAGTGTGTAATACGGTAAAAGAACCCCTATTGCACAATAATCCCCTTTTCCTTTCTTTTCTTGCAACTATGTTCGTAATAATTTTACCACTACGAAAATGTATCCATTTTCCCAACATCCAACTAACTTATTCCACTACTAACTTTTCCCCTATTTATTTTTTGAGTTAGATGTTAATTCTTGTTTTTCATTTACTGCTTTCCATTATTGTAATTTCTCATATTATCGACAAACTAACATGTTTTCCTTTCCAAATTACTGTAATTCTTAATCCAAATAGAGAATTAATTGAACAAATTACAACAACAATATTCTTAACTTCTTTTAAACAGGATTCAATGCAATTACCACAATTTATAGTTATTTAACATGTTAAGAAATATGGGAATGTAAACGGTAAATATGCCGTTATCCAAACGGTATAATTCTAAATCCACTCACCTGTCTGCTTTCCAATCCTTGAATCTAACTCAGAACTGTGATTCTGTTGTCTTCCTAACTAAATCTATTATTAAAATAACCATGGATTTAGAAACCAAATACTAAAAAAATAAGGGAATAAAGAAAGAAACCTAAATAATTCAGATTCAAAGGACTTACCTCACGTTGATTAGAAATCTGAACATCTATATTGTATAATTACATTCTTTATCTTCAAATCTTGAATCAGGAAAGCTGATATTTTGATTTCTTAAAGATTTGGGGAAGAAAGAAAATGGAAGAGCCATGGCATCGTTTAAGAAAATATGAGTTTAAGGCTAGGCCCTACTATTCTATTTATAGGTATACAAGAGATTATGTGTGACACCCTATGTCCGTTAATGTCACTCATTAAGAAAATGCATTAAGTTTCGTGAAGCATTATAGGTAAACAGAAACATTACAAGACAGAAATAAAATAGCAGTGGAATATAAAAAAAATTATTTATCATAAAGCATCGTGGTTCAAAACATCATATGCCTGAATTACATAAAAACCAATACATCATAAAAACTTCTGTCTTGCTCTTAAACATTAGAGTACAAAATAAAAGAAGCAAAATCCACAAATAAAAGCAAAGCCATAGTAGCAAAGATAGGAACCTGAGTAAAACATCTAAGCAGCTCCAGCAAATGATAGCAGAATCCGGGTCAAGCTTGAGTATTCCCACCCTGAGAACCTGGAGGGGGGGGGGGGGGACGGAAGAAAGAAGAGGAAACAAAAAGGGTCAGACATATGTCTGGCGAGTCCGCTTACTTTTAGCAAGTAAATTAGTAAAAGTACCATGCTAGGGATATAAAGTGGATAAGAAAGATAACATCACAAAAGGCAGATATGACAAGGTAAACATGATAGAGTGTATACGCTTCCCTAATGATTACTTTGACTCACTGCACCGGTACTAGTATAACCAGAATGAGATGATCCCAACAACTATAAGATGGTAGACTTAGGTGTACTTCTGGTGAGAGGTTTTATCCCCATACAATCAATAGGCAGCCCAACCCTAACAGGCTCCTAAACTTTACCAGAGTCTAGATGTACCCTAACCACTAACCTAATCGATCGACTCCTTACTCTGTAGATACCCAGTGCTGGCCCCACAGCAGGAGGTATCACTTCCTAAAGTGGCAAACCTTCGTTGATGTGCACAACCATATCTAAAGGTGTCACGGTCGTCTAATCCCCCCTCTGCCCAGCCCATGCACGCATATGTCCTCGGTCGGTTTACACCATCCACACCATGCTCCACGTTTGGATCTCTTACAATCTGCCCAGTAAGCGTGCCCCGACTCCGACCTAGGGCAGAGTCCTCGTTCGATACCATTATATGGGTTACTGACTGAAACGGGTCCCACACACAAGATGATACAAGCTCCCTCCCTTGTCCTGTATCCCTACTAGGATTTCCTTAGGTTATGTATGCCTATTGGTGTCTTTAATTACATAACCCCCTCAGGTTAAGTTTATGGGCCTATATATAAATATTACCACCTTCCCCCCAATCAGATTTACTTAACTCATCCATTATTCAAACAAGTTTATTTAGTAGTTAAGTTTGTGGGCCTATATATACAAATATCACCCAACATTTCCATAGGCTATGCTTACCTAACGGTGTCTTTAATTACGTAAACCCAACCGGTTAAGTTTTGTAGGCCTATATGGAAATATTCCTACCCAACCCAGATATACTTAACCCTACCACTGTTTTCAACCAACTTTACTTAATCTTTACTCAATTTAACATGTTCATAAAATCCCTATGGATTCAACTAGGTTAAGTATTACAGACTAACAGGTTATCCCCATTCACATTGACTTCTTTTCCCTTGCCAAAATTCCACTTGCTTATTAATTTCAAATAAATATAACTTAATCCATTTAAGTTTATTAATAAACCCCATCACATGTTATTGTTTAGATTGTAATTAACAGAAGTAATCTTATAATTTTTCACCCCTGGATTGTAATTAATGGATTACAATACCTTTGTATTATCCATTATCTGATTCCATAGTTATAATAACATATTTTACTTAACATATAATTAAGTACACTCCATCTCAGTTCATCTGTTATCTGTTCAACGTATCACTACAGCTTGGCGTTGTTTACTTATTAACTTAGTTTTCTTAAGTATGGTTTACTAATAAGCTTTCTTTCCTTTTATTATAACCTATGTTATAATTTCCACTTATCCCTAGGACAAGACTACCCATTTTATAACATTCTTATTAGAGTAATTAATTATAATAGGTTACAATCATTCCTTGTTTACTTCAATTCATTACCATATATCCATTTATGGTCGTAATGCGCTAGACCTCCCACATTAAACCTACAACTTGTGGATGCTGGATATGTCGGGCGGATCCGGGCAGACGTCCACCACAAGTGCAATCTGACCTTGTGTCTAAGCGCGATTACAATTTCAGTAATTCTAGGCATTTCCATTATTAGTCAATTATACCTATGTCATTATAGGTTTTATGCCCCTTACCCAAGTTATGTTCATAATGAACCATATGCCCCAAATTTTAGGTTTTTAAACAATTTCAGGTTATGTGCAAATTCCACATTCACATGCCCAAATTCCATATTCACCTATTTTATTCACATTATGCCCAAATTTCCCAATTCAAGTTACGCTCCAATTCTAACGTTTTTCCCTCGTTCCCAATTTAACGCGATCTCATATTTCTGCTGCATGCCAAGGCTCAAAGATAGCCTGGTTATAAAAATATAAAGGAAAAGAAAGAGGGAAAAAGGACAGTAATGAATATACTAACAAAATTTGACATAAACATATAGTGGCATATTAATAAGATGGGAATATAAGAGCAGTTTTGGTGAACATAAGATAATAGATCTATTTCTAACAGAGTAGGGATGTCATAATAGGCATGATAAGATCTAAATAGTAAGATTTCCAACTAGTAACAGATCCACTTTAACCACAACATGATAGGTACAAGGTGATCTAAATAGTGAATTTAGATCTATAATCAAGGTAGATACGACATGATAAAGGTTAAGATCCAAATCATAGTTATGTCAGAACATCATAGATTCACAAGTTATTATAATCTGATATGATTCAAGCAGTCACAGGCATAGATCCAAATTACAATCGTATCATGTTTTACTTTTTATTATTTAAATTAAAAGTAACTTAAAACTCACAGTGTTTGGATCTAGAAAGATAGGAGAAGAATAACATAGGTTGAAACACAGATCTACATTTGAATAACTTGATTGCTGAAGAAGAAAAAGGTTTGATTCGATCTGGGCAGAGGCAGCATCTAGTTCTCCATTGATTTATGTGTGGGGAAACAAGAGAAATGGGGTTTTATTTATAGCCTAGGGCCAATGAACCAAGCCAACAAAGGAGTCCAGATTCGCAAATTCGAATTTAGTCTAGATCTGACCCGGCGGGGTCGACTCTCCCCCCTTATGGGGTCGGTCGACCCATGGGACGTTACCTTCCTTGAGGGGTCAACCCAGGGATCGACAACCCTACAATGCTGTCGACTCCCCAGGGCGGGATTTTTGCCGCTCATGGAGTTTTTAATTTTTGAACTGAAATTTGATTTTTTTGATTTTATATATATATATATATATATATATATAATTTTCTTGCGTGTGTAGAAATTTTAAACCTTCGTAACTTCTTCATACGATGTCCGTTTTACGCAAACCAAATGTCTATCTTAACCAAAATTTTGAGATGGACGCAATGTTGTAGTCTATTTCCCTTAGTTCTGAATATTAAATTAATTATTCTTTAATTTGTCCTCTTTAGCATTGTTAAAATTATGGGGTGTTACATTCTGGTTTGTTGGATTCAATAACATAAACTCCAAACCATTTAAATAAGAAAAAACACATCACTCACAAAAGCAAATCTGACCCCAAGTGGGTCGAACCATGTATACACTAGGTCAACCCAATGTCTGGGTCTAAATGTGATTTTAGCAGCTATAAATTTTATTTTTAACGATACGTTTAACATTCGTTTAATATGATTTATTATTTTCCGTTTATAACACATATCTAATTTCCAATTTCGAATTTATGCGCGTATATATGCATACAACCTTTTAAATCTTTATTCATTAATAAATTTCCCATATGGACTTTGTTTTGGGCAAGTCCTATATCAAAATGAATCAGAAAATTGCCACCAACACAATGGTATATGTTTCGGGGAAAAATTCCAAAATAAAAAAGTATCAATATTTATGTTTAGTATTTATATAAAATACGGGGTGTTACATTCTCCCCTCCTTAGGAAATTTAGTTCCCGAAATTTGATAAGGATGGAATGATGTTCTCCCACATATAAACTACAACCATTATGTGTATATTCAATGTTTAAATCATCTGTTCCCTTCTGCAAAATGTATACAATCATAATACTGCATTTTGTATTATAGTGTACTCACTATACTTTATAGTGTACTCACTATTCAATTTTTTGTATCATCTATTTAGTTTTTTTGCTCTGCTCTATAGCATACTCACTATACTACTTTTTGTATTTTCTTTAATTTCTTCAATAAAAGGTTGAGGTCCTTTAACCTCGTCGGCTTTGCCAAAAAAAAAAACGTATACAATCATAATAATACATGAATCTGATGAATTCCTAGGAAGTACCTCCTGTATGAATGCAAATTTTATTGAAAATATGATGCACATTATACTGGCAATTTCTATATGAGTGCATATTTTGAAAATCAACATACTTTTTCATCCATTTTTTCCTACACTCTTACAAACCAAGAGCACGGTTTATCCAATTTTTGCATAAAAACCCTACCAACCGACTTTAACTTTGCGAAATACAGAAAAGGCTAATTTTATGAATTTGATTTCCTATTTACAAAAAGGTAGAAAATAAAAAACCTCACATTTTTTTTGTACCTGTAACGACCCGCATTGTACGCATCGAAGGATCGCAAAATATTTATTTCATTTCGTACGAAGTCATATAGTTGTGTAACTATGAGAAGTGACTATTGGGGTCTTTTCCCACATTCACGATTTTTGCCGGTTTTAAATGACCATTTTTCCCCTGATGAATCGTGTTTTGCCTATAACTTTTGATTAGTAAGGAGTTTTGATCTGAAACCACTTCCTTTGGATCCAGATGATGGTTTGCCTTTCCGTAGAGTGGTTACATTAATCAAACGGACTTACCGTTTGGGAGATATGACTGAAATAAGGTTTGGAAGACGAAAAACATCATAATTGGGCTTAATGTGGTAAATAACAGCTAGACCCATAACCCATTTGTGGATTAGGCTTATGAGAGGGCTGAAAGGAGTTAGAGAATGGTTCTTTTTCATTTTTCCAGCCTCCATAAACATTCCTCTAACCCAAGTCATGGCCTCCATCTTACAAATCACTTTCTAATCACATATTAAGCAAATTTACATCCAATCAAGATGGATTATCATCAAAATCAAGATAAAGCTGCTGGAACACATAGGAGTTCGACCCAAATTAGTGGAGTTTTCAGATTTATAATTTATTTCTGGCTAAGGTGAGTGATTTACACTTTTATTCACTAATTTCGGCTAATTAGGGGTGATTAGTGATAATTTACGAAATTATGCATTATAAAAATCTGGAAAAAAATGTAGAAATTCTAAATTATTATTTTATGTTACTAGTTAAAAATTGGGTTAGTTTGGATTAAGTTTGCTAATCCTATTCATAGATATGGTTAAACATGGTTAAGGGGAAAATCATAGATTTGGGAATGTTTGATCTAAAACAACTATATACATGATGTTTTAATTTTTTTTTTGATTGATCCTATATGGTGTTACCGCTGTTTGATATGTTTTGTGATTGTTTAGTAACGTTAGAATGGTTGAAAGGCTTGCTGGAAAAGTGCCAGGATTCCGGATCGGATCGAAGAAGGGGGATCGGATCGGATGGACCGAACCGGACCGGAGCGTGGCATAGGAGAAAACATGGAAAGAAGGAAGGCCACTTGAGTTGAGTTAGGTTCAGATCGTAAGTGAGGGCATGGGGATCGGATCGGAGGACCGAACAGGAAGTGGAGCAGGGGACCAGATAGGGAACTCAAGCATGACGAACTGAACTGAGCATGACGAACTGAACCGATCATGACGAACCGAACCGGGATGGCCGAACTGAACCAAAAGACATGGACAAGAGAACTAAACCGAACACCAATTCAACCAAAACCTGAGATGCAAAGGAAGTCTAAGTGGGAAGTTATCACTCAGGATCCAGAAGGGAACCAATGAGTTAAATTCTAGAGTTGGGCTTTGCTGCGGGACATGTGAAAAAGGGTTATCGATATCTATAACTTTGTTCACCGTTGAGAGAGAGGGCATGTAGACGAACTAGAGCTAGAGGATGTATGGACTAGTTGGCCCGTATCCCAGAGCCAGAGATGTATGGACCGGAAAGGGTTATTGGCTATAGACCAGAAGGGCATGGTCATGGCAATAGTTGTACGGAGTCCAAAAGGGCATGGACCCATCGTGGCCCCAATGGATTGGGTGATCAAAGCGGTGGATATTGTATGCTTTACGCACTGAGTGAGAGATGTGAGGATGATTGCTATGTTTGATGTTTGCTATCACCATGACACGTACACTCCCATTTTACACTCTATGTTAGTGTTACCTTTGAGTACTATACATCTTGTTGTGCTAACTCTTTGGTTGCAGGCCCAGGTTCAGGTATGATTATTTATACCTGTTATTGTTTTATTTTGCTTCCATCGCTCATACCAAACTTTTGTTTGACCCAGAGTTTTATGTCTCTTCTTATTACTCTGGGTGCTCCTAAACGAGCAGACTAGAGACAAGCTAGGTGGTTATGCACGAGTAGCTGTCCGGAAATGAGCAGGAGGCTTATACATACTATTTACATATATTCTCCCTGTGTTGTTGTTGGTCACTGCTTTGGGCATTAGTAGTATAACTTTTCTGTTTTACTTTAGAGACGGTATTTTGAAGTTGTAACAATGATGGTTTGGATCATAAGCTGTATTTTGGATTCCGCTACTCTGATGGTTATGGTTTAGTTTTAGCTTATGTACTGTTTCGCCTGTGTTATATCAAGTATATTACTATTATATTTTATTCCATGTATTGTGAGATATACTACAAATTCTTTGGTGATTCATCATTTCAAATCCCTTTCTTTTGACGACCATCCCATGCTAACTGGGCATTGGCACAACACATTTCGGGGAATTGTCGGCAGGTGTGGGGCGGGCCATCACACTTGGTATCAGAGCCTAGGTTACGTAGTTAAACCTTGGGAAGACATCAGGAAGGGATAGTATACATATACTAGAGCGTGCATTTGTGATATTTTGGTTTTCAAAAGCTATATATATATATACTACTAGTATATCTAAGGATGAAGTCGCACTGCACCGACACCACTAAGAAGATGGTTAATCGTTTTCTCTTTACAGATTGGACGATGAGCCGAAATACGAGGAGTACGGGTTCAGGGGCCAACAATGGGGATGTTCCTGACATAAGGATGATGTTCATTGCTTTCATGCAAGAGATGCTTAGGGATGTTCAGGGAGCAGTTCCTAATGCTGCAAACGGTGGTGGTGCAGTAGTGCAGGCGCTTAGAGCCGATTTCGCCAAGCTCAGCAAGGACTATACAAATCTTGGTGGAAAATCATTCCATAGAACGAAATCGGCTACGGATGTTCAAGATTGGCTTCATAGTTGTGAGCGCATCTTCGATGATTTCGGAATCGATGATGCAATGAAAAGAAAGTTAATTAGCATCGCGTCAACTTCAAGGATGGGCTATGAATTGGTGGAATGCTATTAAAGCAGCTACTCCTGAGGATCAAGTTACTTGGAATCAGTTTAAGACTCGCTTCAGTGACAAATTTATTCTAACTTCTCAGAAATCAGAATTGTTTAGGAAATTTTTGGAGCTTAAGCAGAATGGTAGGGCAGTCTCGGAATATATTGCAGAATTCGATACCTTATCGAAATATGGATTATCCCTAATCGATACTGTCGAGAAGAAAATGAGAAGTTCATAACTTGCTTAGATGGGTACTTGGGGGAAAGGCCTATAAACCATATCGATGAGACATTCGAATCTATTGTCGGAAAGGCATTGAGATCAGAGAGTACCCTATGTCGAAGACCGAGGTTGTTATTACATCTGCAGAGTAGCCAAAGCCACAGGCAAGCGGTGGAGGCAAGAATAATTCCCAGAATAAGAGGAAGTAGAATCATACCAAGGATGATCAGGAAAAGAAGAATAAGAAAGATGCCCAGTGCTTTGGTTGCGGCAAGAAGGGCCACTATATCAAAGATTGTCAAGCGAAGAAGGGGGAGAGCAAGTGCTTCAACTATGACCAAGTGGGACACTTCAAGAATGAATGTCCACAACCCATTAAGGAGAAGCAGATCGTGAAAGCACATACTATCAACGATGTTCCTTCTTACTCGAATTCCCCAACTGTGGCGGAGAAAGGAAAGTGTGTCGTTATTCAAGATATGCTTTCTATTTATGGTGTTCCTATTCGATTATCATTTGATATCGGGGCCTCCCATTACTTTGTGTCTAGTGACGTGGTAGATAGGTTGGAATTGGAACCCAAAATTATTGATAGACCTTTAGTTGTGACGGACCCAATCGGTGATTCGACCAGCTTTTGCATGATTTGCCATAATTTGGTCTTATTGAGTTATAGATGTATGTTTGCTTGTGATTGCTTTGTTTTGGGATTTAATGGGTTTGGCATTATTTTGGGAGTCAATTGGCTCCAAAGATATGGGGTGGTGGTAGACTATGAGGTGTCTTTGGTAACCATTAGAGCGAATGATAGGCGGAGGGTGGTATTGAGTTGCCTGCCTAGTGATGAGGTGATGGCTAGTTTTCTACATTCCCTCGACATACCGCAGGTGAGTTATCAGATGTGCCTATTGCTGGAAAGTATCCGGACATCTTCACGGAAGTGACCGGACTTCCGCCACATCGAGAGATCGAGTTTCGGGTTGATTTAGTGAAAGATGCCAAACCTATAGTGATGTCACTTCGTCGTATGGCGCAAAGGGAGCAGCAAGAACTCGAGGTGCAAGTGGGCGATATTATGAAGAAGGGATTAACCCAAAGGAGTGTTTCCGAGTGTGGAGCACCAGTTGTTTTTGCTACCAAGGCCGTTGGTTCCCTTCTGTAACCACCCGCATTCTACCCATTGGAGGATCGTAGAATATTTATTTCATTCTCATACAAAGTCGTATGGTCATGTAACTTTGGGGAACGACTATTGGGGACATTTCCCATGTTCACGATTTTTGCCAAATTTTAAATGACTGTGTTGCCCCTAGCGAATCTTGTTTCTCTTATAACTTTTGAGTGGTAATGAGTTTTGACCTGAAACCACTTCCATTGGATTTGGATGATGGTTTACCTTTCCGTAGAGTGGTCAAATTAATCAAATGGGCTTACCGTTTGGGAGATATGGCTGAAATAAGGTTTGGAAGATGAAAAACAACATAATTGGGCTTAACCGGGTGATTAGCAGCTGGGCCCATAACCCATTTCGGGATTAGGGTTATGGGATGGTTGAAAGGGTTTGGGAAAACATTTCATTTCATTTTTCTAACCGCCAATAACCTTCCTTGAACCCTAGCAATGACCACCATCTTCCAAATCTCATTCTAATCGCTTTTTAACCACTAATTGATCAAATTAACACCAAATCAAATCAAAGTAGTACCAAATCAGAGATAAAGCTGCAACTGTACATTGGAAGTCATGCCATAATAGTAAAGTTTCAGATCTAAGATTTCATTTATGGCTAATGTGAGTGATTTGCACTTTTATTCACTAATTACGGCTAATTAGGGGTGATTAGTGATAATTAGCGAAATTATGCATCATAAAAATCTAGAAAAAATATGTAGAAATTCTAAAATATTATTTTATATCACTGGTAAAAATTTGGATTAAGTTTGCTAATCTTATAGCTAAAACAGGCTTATAGGGATTATGGAGGAAATCATGCTTTTGGGTATGTTTGATCTAAAATATTTCATATGATTGATATTTTGGTGTTTTTGGTTGACTCTACATGTTACTGTTGTTGTTTGGTATTTTTATGACTTCATAATAAGATTAGAATGGTTGAAAATGCCATCATTTGGGGAAATTGGCTTGTTAGAAAAACTGCAAAAAACCGGTTCCTGAAGGGGGTATGCCTCATGAACCGCCCAGGAGAACTTCGATTCCTGAGGGGGGTATGTGCACGAATCACCCCAAATGATGGTCACTAACCACTCCAAGACGCTGGCCATGAATCGCTCCAAGATGATGGTCATGAACCGCTCCAATATGAGGACTCACAAACCGGGGGAGGGTGTCACGAGCCGGGGAGGGGATCACGAGCCGGGGGTGTCATGAACCGGGGGGGTGTCACGAACCGAGGGGGTCACAAGCCGGGGGTGGTCATGAACGGGGGAGGGGGCTGATCACGAAACGGGGTGGGGGGTCACAAGCCACGAACCAACTATGAAGAGGACCCCGACCACGACCTGAACCAAGATGTTGACTCCAGACCAAACCAAATTCAAACTTCTGCCACGCGACGACAATTGTGAACTCTTCTGAAGATTAACTACAATTCAACCAAAACCCTAGATGTTGAGGAAGATCAAATGAGAAGTTATTACTCAGGATCCAGATGGGAACCAACGTGTTAACTTCTAGAGTTCGGCTTTGCTGCAGGACGTGTGCAAAGGGGTTATCGATATCTATAACTTTGGTTCATCACTGAAGAGAGGGGGCATGTATACGAACCAAAGACAAGGAAGTGTTGATTGGTTGGACCTTAACCAAGAGATAGGGATGTGTGGACTGGGTAGGGTTATTGACAATAGATCAGGGAAGTATGGTCATAGCAATAGTTGTACGGAGTTGCCATCATGGCCCCTATAGATTTGGTAATCAAAGCAGTGGATATCATATGCTTTGCGCACTGAGTGAGAGACATGAGGATGATTACTATGTTTGAAGTTTGCTATCACCATGACACGCACACTCTCATTTTTACACTATATGATAGTGTTACCTTAGAGTAATATACATCTTGTTGTGCTAACTCTTTGGTTGTAGGTCTAGGTTCAGGTATGATTATTTATACCTGTTATTGTTTTATTTTGCTGCTATCGCTCATACCATACTTTTGTTTGTCCCATAGTTTTATGTCTCTTCTTATTACTTTGGGTGCTCCTAAATGAGAAGACTAGAGACATGTTAGATGATTATGCGCGGGTAGCTGTCCGGAGACGATAGGAGGCTTCCACGTATTATTTACATATATTCTCCCTATGTTGTTGCTGTTCACTACTTTGGGCATTAGTAGTGTACCTTTTCTATTTTTCTTTAGAGACAATATTTTTAAGTTGTAATAATGATGGTTTGGATTATAAGCTGTACTTTGGGTTCCGCGGCTAGGATGGTTTAGTTTTCAGCCTATGCACTGTCTCGCCTGTTTTATGTCAAGTATTTTATTATTATATGTTATTCCATGCGCTGTGAGATATACTGCAGGTTCTTTGGTGATTCATAGTTTCAAAACCCTTTCCTTTTTGACGATTGTCCTTTACTAGTCGGGCATTGGCACATCGCATTTCAGGGAAATGTCGGCTGGTTCGGGTGGGCCATCACACTTGGTATCAGAGCCTAGGTTGCGTACTTAACCTAGGGGAAGACATCAAGGAGATATAGTATACGTATATGAAAGGGCTATTTGTGATATATTTTTTTCAAAAATTATATATATACTATTAGTATGTCTAAGGATGAAGTCGCACTACCCTGGCACCACTAATAAGATGGTTAATCATTTTCTCTTTACAGACTGAACGATGAGCCGATATACGAGGAGTATGAGTTCACGGGCCAATACTGGGAATGTCCCTGATATGAGGACGATGTTTACTACCTTCATGCGGGAGATGCTTAGGGATGTTCACAGTGCAATTCGTAATACTGCTAATAGTGGTGATGCGATAGCGCAGGCGCCTAGCGCCGATTTCGCCAAGCTCTGCAGGATTATACTAGTCTCGGTGGGAAGCCATTCCATAGAATGGAGTTGGCTATGGGGGTTCAGGATTGGCTTGATAGTTGTGAGCGCATCTTCGAGGATTTGGGAATCGATGATGCGATAAAGAGAAAGTTAGCATCGCGTCAACCACGAGGACGAGCAATGAATTGATGGAATGCTATCAAAGCGGCTACTCCCAAGGATCAAGTTACTTGGAATCAGTTTAAGACCCATTGCAGTGACAAGTTTATTCCAACCGCTCAGAAATCAGAATTGTTCGGGAAGTTTTTGGAGCTTAGACAGAATGGTAGGGCAGTCTTGGAGTATATTGCTGAATTCGATACCTTATCGAAATATGGATTGTCTCTTATCGATACTGTCGAGAAGAAGAACGAGAAGTTCATAACTGGCCTAGACGAGTACTCGGGGGAGAGACACATAAACCATATCGATGAGACATTCGAATCTATTATGGGAAAGGCAATGAGGTCTGAGAGCCTTTACCCTAATCAAAAACCGAGGTTGTTGTCACGTCTACAGAGGAGCCGAAGTCGCAGGCAAGTGGTGGTGGGAAGAATAATTCCCAGAATAAGAGGAAGCATAATCAGACCAAGGATGGTCAAAAAAGGATGAATAAGAAATATATCGAGTGCCATTGCTATGGCAAGAAGGGTTACTATGCCAAAGAGTGTCGAGCAAAGCCAGGGGAAAAGTAGTGCTTCAACTGTAGCCAAGTGGGACATTTTAAGAATGAATGTCCACAACCTCTGAAAGAGAAGTAGATCGTGAAAGCATATGCTATCAATGTAGTTCCTTCTTCGTCGAATGACCCAACTGTGGCGTAGAAGGGGAAAGGTGTCGTTATAAAAGGTATGCTTTCTACTTATAATGTATCTGTTCGAATGTTGTTTGATATCGGGGCTTTTCATTCCTTCATATCTAGTGACCTGGTAGATAGGTTGGAATTGGAACCCGAGATAGTCGATTGACCTTTAATTGTGACGAACCCGGTTGGCGATTCGATTAGCCTTAGTATGATTTGTCGTAATTTGGTTTATCGAGCCATGGATGTATGTTTGCTTGTGATTGCTTTGTTTTGGGCTTTACTGGGTTTAGCATTATTTTGGGAGTCGATTGGCTCCAAAGATATGGGTTAATGGTAGAATGTGAGGGGTCTTCGGTGACCATTAGAGCGGATGATGGGTGGAGGGTGGTATTGGTTTTCCTACCTAGTGATAGGGTGATGGCTAGTTTTCTACATTCCCTCGACATCCCATAGGATGAGTAATCAGATGTGCCTATTGCTGCCGAGTATCCGGACATCTTCGAGGAAGTGAGTGGACTTCCACCACGTCGAGAGATTGAGTTTCAGATTGATTTAGTGGAAGATGCCGAACCTATAGTGATTCCACTTCGTCGTATGGTGCCAAGGGAGCAGCGAGAGCTCGAGGTGCAAGGGGGCGATCTTTTGACGAAGGGATTTATCCGAAGGAGTGTTTCAGAGTGGGAAGGACTAGTTGTATTTGCTACCAAGGCCAATGGTTCCCTTTGCTTATGCGTAGACTATCGTGAGCTGAACAAGGTGACTAGGAAGAATAAGTATCCTCTTCCATAGATAGATTATTTGTTTGATCAATTAAATGGAGCAAGAGTGTTCTCCCATTTAGATCTCACGACGGGCTTTCATCATCTCCGAGTAGCAGCTGAGAGTACCTAAAATGACATTTCGGATACCGTCTGGATTCTATGAGTGGTTGGTCATGCCATTCGGGTTGAACAATGCACGCACATATTTTGTGGATCTTATGAATAGAGTTTTCAGTGATTAATTAAATAAGTCTGTTCTTGTGTTCGTGGACGATATCTTGGTTTACTCAAGGACAGAGGAAGAACACAAGGAACATTTGAGGATAGTGATGGAGGTGTTGAGGAAGCACCAATTGAAAGCAAAAATTTCTAAGTGTCACTTCTGGAGGAGGGAAGTGAGGTTCTTGGGCCATGTTGTTTCAGAGAATGGTATTGCCGTGGATCCTGCGAAGGTGGCTACAGTGCAAGATTGGTCTATACCCAAGAATGCAACGGACATAAGAAGTTTCTTGGGGTTAGCTGGATATTATCGTAAGTTTATCCAAGACTTCTCCAAGATAGCACATCACTAACTCAGTTGACAAAGAAGAATCAAGCTTTCGTCTGGGACGAAAGTTGTGAGAACGCATTTAAGTGCCTAAAGGAAAAGTTAATGTGCGCACCAGTGTTATTTATTCCTAAAGATAACAAAGAAACGATAGTATACACGGATGCCTGTGGTACTGGATTAGGTGTTGTACTGATGCAAGGAGGTAGGGTTGTAGCTTATGCTAGTCGACAACGGAAACCGCATGAGAAAAGATATCCTACTCATGATTTGGAATTGGCAGCGATCATGTTCGCGTTAAAGACGTGAGGACACTATCTCTTAGGAGAAAGATTCGAGTTCTTTACCGATCATAAGTCATTAAAGTATCTTTTCTCTCAAAAGGATTTAAATCTTCGTCAGTAGAGATGGTTAGAGTTCTTGGCTTCATATGATTTTAATATCGCATACAAATCTGGGAAGGGCAATGCGGTAGCTGAAGCAGTGAATAGGAGACATGCCAGTTTGGGGCCTATGTTTATAGAATGGAAGCAACTGGAATATATCGCAGGATATGATTTTAGGCTTATGTGCGAGTTGGATCCAGAGATGTTAGCAAGTTTGACGATCAGACCCACTTTGATTGAGTGGATTAGTTCCAGCCAGAGGGACAATCCTAACCTATTGGAAATCATCTCTAAGGTAGAGATGAGTATTGATGGCGAGGAGACGAACAAGTATGGACTTGATAGAGAATGATGGCTTCGAAAGAATGGGAAACTAGTCGTACCTAACGTTAATGGATTGAGAGATGTAGTACTTAGAGAGTGTCAGCACTCGAGACTGACTATACGAAACACCCCACCTCCGTTAGGGTCACTCTCAAACCTAATTTTGGTGGAGGTTTATAAGTATAAGTCACAGATACACAAGACAGATATAAATACACATATTTTTGAATAGCGGAAAACAACAGCAATTTTTTATTTCAACAAAATATGTGTTACACAAACCATGTCATAATTGTCTTACAATACTTCCAAAAATATCACATTTTCATAACTGTCTTGATTTCATTATTTAAAGAAGCATAAAAACATAAGTAAACTACATATGTCCCATAATTGTTGTCCAAAGCCATAGTCCAAAACGAAAGAGATCCAAGCAATACATTCTTGCTCTGCAAGCTGGATGTAAAAACTGGTCAAGCTACGGTATTTCCTCCCTGTGGACCTAGGGGGGAACGAAAGAAAGGAAGACAAAAGAAAAGTAGAGTCAGACATAAAGCTTGAGTAAGTCTAGAACTATTCAGTCTATGAATAAAGAATTGAGCATGATAAGTACAAACTAGAAATGGGAAAGCACTATAAACTAAGTTAAGTTGTCTAGAGTCGAATATACTATCGTACCCCATATTAATCTCTGCACCCCTATAAACTAGTTCCCAATAGGCACCCCATAATCAGGGTGAAGTGATCCATTTCTAATGATCGGCTCCTGCTCGCATAGTTACATGTGTCTTACGGCCCCCCGATGTTGTAGTTACCTATGTTGGTCCTACCATGTGGTGTATCAAGTCCTATGGTGGCGGCCCGACACAATTCTAGAATGCACAGGTATACTACTGGTGCCTAGTGCCTTATTTTTCTGCGCTGGTGTGTGTGCACGCCCGCACCCCGTTAGAACCTACACTGCTGCACCACCGCCGTCGATTTGACCTCTTACAGTCAGCCCAGTAATCGTGCCCCACCCTGCCTAGTTCAGGGTATCCTGATACACCTTGTAGGGTTAGTGCTGAAAAGGGTCCCCCGCTACTAGGTTTTCTATTTCTAGCCAACATGCTAAGTTGGTTAAGTGTTTTGTAAACCTAACCCCCAATCAGTCTGTATAGTTTAGCATGTTCCATTTTGATTAAGTATTAATTCAATTTACTTAATCCTATCAATCCCGACTCAGCCTTAATTGTCTTATTAAAGCCTCGACCTCTCACATTAGACAGGTATTGTTGTGACTGCCTGTTGCCGGTTGGTTCCGGGCAGTCTTACGTCACAACTCAGTCTAACCTCGGGTCTTTATTGGGCTCAATGTTTAACCACCCACATTGGATAGGTATTGTTGTGACTACTGGACAGCCGGGTGGTTCCGGGCAGGTTTACATCACAACTCAATCCAACATCAGGTTAAACACATCGTATTTTCTAAATTTACATATTTTGTCTCTTTTCTTTTTATATGTAAATATTTGCGGCCCATTATTCAAATTCATCTTTATTGGGTAAAATTAATTTATACCCCTTAGATGTTCTCAAGGTCGTTGGCATGCGTCAAACATGCCAACACATATGTTTTATATTTTTAACTCAACGTCATTACCCCCGTTTTATACGTTCGCTACAATATAACATATGTTGGGTTTAACATTTAAACCCAACTTAGCCACATGAAAAAGGGGAGGCTTAGAACATGGTGTTTATATACTGTAAGTAACATAAAAAGGGGAGTGTGAACGCATGAGCTTGCAACATAACGTTCTAATTAACATGAATTAGGCACTTGTGAACTTGCATTGTAATAGCATATAATCATGGCATAAACATACCTAAACATGAATCATGGTTTTTAATCTATTCATATAATCATGGCATAAACATACCTAAACATGAATCATGGTTTTTAATCTATTCATATAAACTTGCAATTGGAATGTAAATCTAACTTAATTATGTGTCGCATATATTGTCATATGATTTTGATAACAGCATAGGCCTAAAACATATTTTTGTTGGGCATAAAGTCAAACATAAACTAGCCATGTTCATAAAGTCAACACAAGTTCACAAGGGTGCTTACTTTTGTCACTAACACAAAAGTATGGTTTTACACTTGAATCATGATGCCAATTCCAACATAAATTCATATGAATCATAATACTCAAATGGATCCAATTACACTAAAAATGATTTTAAAAATATACATCATGTTGGCATAATAATGAGTCATATACTTGCATGAATCTCAAATCAACTACCACAAACATATAGTCGTTAACATGAATCATATACTTGCAATTATCCAATAGGTGTTGAAATAAACTACCACAAACATATAGTTGTTAACTTTCAACATGAATCACAAACTTGCAAATATCCAATAGACCTAACATTGTTATACCACAATATCCCAAATCGATTCGTAATTAGAATCATAGCAACGTTCAAATATGAATTATTATCACCACAAATTAAGTACAATTCCATTTCTCGTTTTACACAAATCAAAACACAATTATTCATTCACATCGGAATAGCACTCTACTTACAACGTATGACGAATCTTCAATTCAGGAATCTGAATTCTGAATTTGGAGATGCTATCCTTTGTTGTAGGCGTTATTTTGATTTAGTTGTCGTTGCTTTAAGCTTTTGAATTGTCTCCTAATCATCTCTCAATTTTGACGGCTATTCCTAGTCTTTCCTCAGCAGCATGACGGTCTCATTCTCATTTTTATTTGTATGAATTAGGTGGAGTCTTAGGTCCTTTTTATAGAGTTTGTGAATTGATTAGAACCGTCGATGGAGCTTGGATTAATATTAGCCGTTCGTTTGAAGGAGAGACCAATCAAGAGCTGACACCTAGCCCTAGTGACAAGGCAAGGCTCAGAAATTCGGCCAAGCACAGACCAGGCCAGCCAGGGGGGCTGGGTTCGACCTGGCTTAGGGGCCAGGTCGACTCCCCAGTCGACCCCTGTTTCGACTTGGTAGTCGACCTGGGTGCCCCAGGTCGACTACCCAATCGACCTGGGTAGCTCCAGGTCGACTACCCTGTCGACCTGGGTGTCTTGGGCGGGAAAATTCCCGCCCTGGACAAACTGGCCCGATTTTTGAAATTTGAATTGGTTTTCTGAGCTGTTTGAATTTTAAACTGAATTCTGAAACTTCCGGAGGCCATATCTTCTTCATACGAAGTCCGTTTTACGCAAACTCGGACTCTATCCCAAGTAGAATTCCGAGACGAACGCAATGGCATTTCCAGTTTCCCTTAATTCTTTGATTTGAAATTAATTATACTTTAATTTGCGAATTTCACTGTTATAGAATACACGGGGTGTTACATTCTCCCCCACTTAAAAGGATTTCGTCCCGAAATCTTCAAGTTTAGGAAGAATGTATATCCTAACATCTAAACGTCCATCTACTCATCCATCAAACACGAGCATCCATTGTCCTTAAAAGACTTCTAATGCTTCATGATCATATGCGAAGTGTGTGTACATGTACTTATCTAATGCAAAATCAGGCGGCCTACTGATTCAGTTGACCTCCTTAATGCAAATTATGTAAGTGTCATGAATCCATTATGTATGCAAATTTTCCTATTCATGATTCTACATGAGTGCACAATCATTCATATATAAATGCAACATCCATATGACAGCACATTAAACTTCAAGCATATACGAATATAAATACATATATGCATATGCAATATGAAGTGATTGAGCCGATCTAAAACCTAGATTGTGTGTGTATATGCAACCACGAGCAACCACTAGCAATCACTTGCAACCTGTAACACCCCGCGAATTCTATAACTGTGAAATTCACAAATTAAAGTATAATCAATTTCAAATCAAAGAACTAATGGAAACGGGATACGCCATTGCGTCCGTCTCGGAAAAATACGCGAAATAGAGTCCGAGTTTTCGAAAAACGGAGTCCGTATGAAGAAGATATGGCCTTCGGAAGTTTCTGAATTAAGTTTAAAATTCAAACAGAATAAAACAGTTTAAAACTCCAAAATCGGGCCCAATGGGCCAGGGCGGAAAAACACCCGCCTAACGCACCCAGGTCGACTGGGCTGTCGACCTGGTCTAACCAGGTCGACAGGGCTGTCGACAGGGCTGTCGACCTGGTCCAGAGCCAGGTCGAACCCAGTCCAACCTGGTTGGCCTATTCTATGTTGGTCGATTTTCTGTAGTCTGCTTTGTCATTAGGGCTAGGTGGCAGGCTCTAATTGGTCTCTCCTTAGGATGAATGGCTATGATCAATCCAAGCAACATCAATGGTCCTAATCAGTTCATAACCCCTATAAAAATGACCCTAGACTCAACCCTAATCTATTCATTCAAAAATAAGAACAAAGCCGCCATGTTGCTGAGGAACGACTAGGGGTAGCCACCAATTGGAGAGAGGATTAGGAGGCAAATTCTAAGGCATAAAGCAACTCAATCAAATCAAACCGCATCTTCAAATCCCTAAATTTGAGAATTCGCCTCACCATTGTAAGTAGAGTATTACTTTGGTATGAACAAATAACTGTGTTGGTTTGTATACTTGGTTGTGGTGATAAATAATTCATAATTTGTGCGTTACTATGATTCTTATCGATTTGGAATATTGTATACGTTTGGATATTCTCGAATTATGTTATTTAGTTATGAAAAACTACATGCGGTAGTTTTATGCAAGTATACGTTTGGAATATTCGCAAATTATGTAATCCTTGTTGAAGCTACATGTATGTAGTTGTTTAATTGAAACTCATGCAAGTTTGGGGTTTTGCTACTATGCCATCATAATGTGTATTTTTATACAAACATCATTTTTGTGAAGTAATTGGAATAAGTTTGGGTTATCATAGTCCATATGAAATTATGTTGAAATTTTGGCATCATGATCTATGTATTAAGTCATGCTTTTGTACTAGAAAACCTATTTGCAAACTTATGAATATGACTAGGCTATGATTGATATTTTGCATAATTAAGTCTATATTGTTTACAAGAATTATATGATGACATATGTGGTACATAGCTAGGTTAGACTCAAAATCCCTTTGTGCAAGTTTGCATGACTAAAGTAAAAATCATGATTTCATGTTAGAAATATTTATGCCATGGTTATGTGAACAAATTTAACTATACTTTTGTATTAGTCACAAAAGTAGACACCTTTGTAAACATGTAGTAGTCTTATGAACATGATTTGCTTATGTTTGACATTATGCCTGAATAAAAATATAGGTTTATGTTGTAGTTAAAGCCTATGTGTCGATAGTGATATTCTTAACTTAACTACAAGTTTACATGCTTTGATTTATGTCACTTATGCTTTATGACCAAAGTATATGTCACTACTATGCAAGTACACCAGTTTCTATTTTGTATTTCCAACGTCATATTGCAAGTTCATGCGTTCACATTCCCCTTTTCGTGTATGTAATCACGCTTTAAGCCTCCCCTTTCCGCATGGCTGAGTTGGGCTTTAAAAGGCTAAGCCCAACATATATATAATAAAGGACGAGTTAAATGGGGGAAAATAACGTTGGGATAAAACTACTAATGAATGAAAATATAAAATAGAAGGGCCCAAATTCAAGTATGGGTTGGGCCCGTGATTGGTGTAACCTTTACACCATTAACTTAATAATGGGCCGCAAATATTTACATATAAGAAAATAAAGAAGAAAGACAAAATATGTAAATGTAGAACATACGATGTGTTTAACCCGAGGTTGGATTGAGTTGTGATGTAAACCTGCCCGGAACCGCCCGGCTGTCCAGTAGTCACAACAATACCTATCCAATGTGGGTGGTTAAACATGGAGCCCAATAAGGACCCGAGGTTAGACTGAGTTGTGGCGTAAGACTGCCCGGAACTAACCGGCAACAGGCAGCCACAACAATACCTGTCTAATGTGAGAGGTCAAGGCTTTAATAAGACAATTAAGGCCGAGTCAGGATTGTTAGGATTAAGTGAACTAAAGACTTAATCAAAATGGAACATGCTAAACTAAACGGACTGGTAGGGGTTAGGTTAGGAAACACTTAACCAACTTAGCATGTTGGCTAGAGATAGAAAACCTAGTAACGGGGGACCCTTTTCAGCAGTAACCCTAGAAGGTGTATCAGGATACCTTGAAACTAGGCAGGGTGGGGCACGATTACTGGGCTGATTGTAAGAGGTCAAATCGACGGCGGTGGTGTAGCAGTGTAGGTTCTAACGGGGTGCGGGCGTGCACACACTCCGGCGCAGAAAAATAAAGCACTGGGCACCAGTAGCATACCTGTGCATTCTAAGGTTGTGTCGGGCCGCCGCCATGGGACTTGATACACCCCATGGTGGGACCAGCATAGGTAACTACAACATCGGGGGCCGTAAGACACATGTAACTATGCGAGTAGGAGCCGATCATCATAGAACGGATCACATCACCCTGATTATGGGGTGCCAGTTGGAAACTAGTTTATATGGGTTCAGAGATTAACATGGGGTACGATAGCATATTCGACCCTAGACAACGTAACCAAGTTTATAGTGCTTTCCCACTTCTTGTTTATACTTATCATACCCAGTTCTTTATTCATAGACAGAATAGTACTAGACTTACTCAGGCTTTATGTCTGACTCTACTTTTCTTTCGTCTTCTTTTCTTCCGTTCCCCCCCCCCCCTCAAGGTCCACAGGGAGGGAACACTGCAGGTTGACCAGCCCTAACATCCAGCTTGAAGAAGAGAAATGTATTGCTTGGACCTTTGCATTTGAAACTATGGCTTTGGACAAACTCTATGGGGCTTTTGCAGTTTATCTAAGTTTTATTTATGCTTCTTTAAATAATGTAATCAAGACAGATTATGAAAGTGTTATGTTATGTTTTGGAAAAGATGTAAGACAATTATGGTGATGTTGTTGTAGCACGTATTTGCTTTCGTGAAATAAAAGTTTGTTGATTTTCCGCTGTTTTCAAATATGTGTTCATATATCTGTCTTGAATATCTGTGACTTATACTTATAAACCTCCACCAAAATTAGGGCATTCCCTTTGAGAGTGACCCTAACGGAGGTGGGGTGTTTCACAACCACTTGCAACCATCATCCATAACATGTTTCAATTACATGTTTTCATCCAAACGGTTTCTAACTAAAAGATAAGGTCGAGGAGATATACCTAAAAAGAAAGATAAAAGCGCAACTTAAGGAAAAAGAAAGATCAAAGATGTACCCTCGAAAAGAAAAGGGTATGCTGCGCGTATTCTAGCCTCAGTTTCCCAAGTCGTGTCTTCTTCGGTGTCGCTCCACTGAACTTTAACGAGCTTAACTTCGCGGTTGCGTAGCTTTTTCACTTCAGTTCCTAAGATGCGTGTTGGAACTTTCCTCACGGTTGCTTCGCGTTCCACTTCAGCTTCTTCTATGATGTTTGGCTCTACCACTTCAGCAGATTCATGTAGACATTTTCGAAGATGCGAAACATGAAAAACGTTATGAACTCCGGCCAGCTTTTCGGGTAGTTCTAATCTATAGGCCATTTTCCCAATTTTCTCAATGATAAGAAATGTTCCTACGAATCTCGGTGCTAGCTTTCCAGTGGATCCAAAACGAACAACGTTCCTTAGCGGAGATACCTTAAGAAAAACTCTGTCCCCAACCTCAAATTCAAGGTCGGTCCTCCTATTGTCGGCGTAGGATTTCTGTCTATCTTGGGTTGTCTTCATCCTTCTTCGTATCAAGTTTACTTTCTCTGAAGTCTCTCGGATCATATCTGGCCCAAGTATGAGCTTATCAGTAGACTCCCACCAACAAGTGGGCGATCGACACTGTCTTCCATATAAAGCTTCGAAGGGCTCCATTCCGATGGTGGCTTGGTAGCTGTTGTTGTAGGCAAATTCCACCAAAGGAAGATGGTCTTCCCGCGTCCCTCCAAAGTCAAGGACGCACAGTCTTGAAAGGTCCTCCAAAACTCTGTTCACTCTTTCTGTCTGGCCGTCGGTTTGGGGATGATAGGCTGTGCTCAAGCATAAATGTGTGCCTACCGCTTCTTGCAGACTCCGCCAAAACTCACTTGTGAAGATAGGGTCTCGGTTACTAACAATGCTGGATGGTATTCCACGGATTCGAATAATTTCCTTGAGGTAAAGAGATGCTAGGGATGAGGCAGTTCTTTTACTCTTGACAGGTAAAAAGTGGGCGCTTTTAGTAAGCCTATCCATTATTACCCAAATGCTAGTGTTGCCTCTTCTAGACCTAGGCAGCCCATCAATGAAGTCTATTGAGATGCTATTCCACTTCCACTGTGGGACCTCTAGAGGATGGAGCAGAACGCTAGGTTTCTTCTGTTCCACCTTAACCTGTTGGCAAACCATACACTTTGAAATGAATTCTGCCATGTCTTTCTTCATGCCGCTCCAAAAGAAATTTCTCTTTATGTCCTTGTACATTTTATCTCCACCTGGATGTATCGTCATCTTGGAGTGATGTGCTTCCTCGAGAACCTTCTTTACTAAATCCCCTGTCTGTGGGATGCATAGTCTTCCGTCTCGCCTTAGCCAACCATTATCGTCGATGGAGTATCTGTTGAGGTGACTTGAAGTCTCACCCCTAATTAGCCTATCAATCGTCAACACAAGCTGAGGGTCTTCGCGTTGTGTTGTCCCTATTGAGTCCACTAAAGCCAGGCGTACTTCGAGAGATGCTAGCAAGCCCGGTACAAAATCGGAGGAGGGCCTAAAGTCAAAGCTGTCTATAAACTCTAGGCTTTGTCTTTCAACAAACAACGGTCTTGGGGTCAGTTTCTTTCGGCTCAACGCGTGTGCCACTATGTTGCCTTTGCCCGGAGTGTAGGAGATCTCGAAATCGTACGAGGCAAGAAACTCCATCCATCTCTGTTGCCTCAAGTTAAGATCTTTCTGCGAGAAGAGATATTTCAACGATTTATGGTCAGTGTAAAGTTCGAACTTCTCACCTAGGAGATAGTGGCGCCAAGACTTAAGCACAAAGACGATGGCAGCTAACTCAAGATCGTGGGTCGGGTAGTTCTTTTCGTGCACTTTCAACTGTCTCCCGCCATAAGCTATTACCCTTCCTTCTTGCATTAAGACAACGCCTAGTCCTATCCCACATGCATCTGTATAAACTTTGAACATCTTGCTTCCATTTGGCAATGTCAAAACTGGGGTTGTTGTAAGAGCCCTTTTTAGTCGTTGGAAAGCAAACCCGCAATCCAAGTCCCAATTGAACACTAGATTCTTCTTTGTCGGCCTTGTGAGTGGAGCTGAGATTTTCGCAAAATCCCTTATGAATTTTCGGTAGAAACCTGCTAGTCCTAGAAAATTTCGGACCTCAGTTGCATTCCTTGGTGTCTTCCAATCCTGTACCGCTACTACCTTAGCAGGGTCCACAGCTAACCCTTCTTTGGATATTATGTGCCCAAGGAACCTCACTTCCTCTCTCCAAAAGTGGCACTTGGAGAATTTGGCTTTTAGCTGATGGACTCGCAGAGTTTCCATGATTGCCCTTAGGTGCTGAGCATGTTCCTCTTCACTCTTTGAGAAGATAAGGATATCGTCTACGAAGACCACTACGAACTTGTTGAGGAATTCCCTGAACACCCTACTCATCAGGTCCATGAAGTAAGCGGGTGCATTTGTCAAGCCGAAGGGCATGACAAGCCATTCAAAGAAGCCGTCTAGGGTTCTGAATGTTGTCTTATCGATACTATCATCAGCTACCCTTAGCTGATGAAATCCGGTCGCTGGATCGAGTTGGGAGAAAACAGACGCTCCTACAAGCTGATCAAACAGATCGTCAATTCTGGGGAGAGGGTGCCTATTCTTTTTCGTTAGCTTGTTGAGCTCCCTATAGTCAACACATAGACGGACTGAACCATCCGCCTTTGTGGCGAACACCACTGGAGCGCCCCATTCTGAAATACTTCTCCGAATGAACCCCTTCTCTAGAAGCTCTTTAATCTGTTTACTGAGCTCTTTCCTTTCTCGCGGAGCCATGTGTCTAACGGGCAACGCAACGGGCTTTGCATTATCTACAAGATATATGCAGAAGTCTATCTCCCGCTTCGGAGGTAAGCCCTTCACCTCTTCGAAGACATCCGGATATTCATGGACCATTCTAACCGATTGCAAATTCTCAACAAAAGCATCTAGCGATTCGAGATAACTAAGCATAACCGCATACGAGGGATTACAAGTAATTTCCAGAGTGTTACCGAGTTGGGTTAGAAGCCTAACCACCCTTTTCTCACAATCAAGGATGGCACCATTACTGGATAGCCAATCCATGCCCAAAATCAAACCATATCCCGAGAAGCCCAAAACAAAGGCACTACATCTAAATTCTACGCTTAGAATAGAAATTTTCAATCCCACACAGATCATAGACAAATGAGCCGGGCCCCCGATTGGATTTGAAACAATTAAGGGGTCCTCTACCATACTAGTTTCTAGGTGCAGAGATTCTACTAAAGCAGATGAGATAAAGGAGTGTGATGCGCCAGAATCAAATAAAGTGCAAACTAGGTGATCATAAAGATAAACTACACTTTCTACCGAAGTATTTATACCTTGCTGTTGCAGAGATGGCGCTTCTAGAACATGAACCTGTGCCCCTGAGGTGGATCCAGCCCTCTGACCCTGCCCTCATTTCTTTGGGCAATCCTTAGCCATGTGGCCTGTCTCACTGCAAGAAAAACACCCACCATTCATCTTGGCCTTCTTTTTCCGGCAATCTTTCACTAAGTGCCCCCCTTTGCCACAGAAATTACACTTCCTCTTCTCTTTGTTGTCTTTCCCGCCCTTCTTAATGTCTGTCTTCTTAGGCTGTAAACCCTCTTTCTTCCCTTGAGAGCTTTCTTCCTTTATCTCCTTCTTGCCCTTATCCTCTTCGTTCAGCAATGCCATCTGCACCAACCTTTCATACGTAGCTCCCATGGGTATATGGGTCATGGCCAAACTGTGTAATGGCTCATTCAATCCTTTGACAAAGCGGAGAGCCTTCTTGTGTGGAGTGTTGACTAGGTCCAGTCCGAACCTAGCCAGCCGATCGAACTGATTAACATACTCTTTGACTGTCATATTCCCTTGCTTAAGAAATAAGAATTTTTCCAATTGAAGACTCCTTTCAGCTTCTGAGAGAAATTTAGCCTCAAACCTTGCCCTAAAGTCCTCCCATGTTTCCACTGGTCTTTCTGCATTAGTGACTTCCCACCAGTAGGAAGCCTCGCCTTTAAGTAGCCATACTGCCAGTTGTACCTTCTGCCTGTCTTCTACCTCAAAGATGACGAATAAGTCCTCGGTTTCCTTCAACCAATTCCTGGCTGCCACGAAGGACTCAGTTCCACGAAAGTCCTTTCCTCCCATAGCTTTAAAATCTTTACATATCTTAGCAAAAGTATTACCCCGCGGATTAGGTGGAGGAAGAGGTGCGGCTGCAGCTGGATGATTTCCTGCAGCTGGGGGAGGAGGAACGGTAGGACCTGGCTGAGTGGCTCTTGCTTCTAAGAATCGTCTAAACCAACCAGGTATTGGTATACCCTCTGGCAAGTTAAGTTCTTCGGACATGCTGAAACAAAAAGGATAGATTCAAAACGAAGGATAAAAGATAGTACCTATGGCTTTGGGGGACTATGCCTTTTTAAAATAAAATAATATTTTATCTTTAAAAATGCTTCGTTTTCTTTTGAAAATAAATTTTCAAAACTTTTTGTCTTATCTGTTAAACCTATGCTCTAATACCAAGTGAAACACCCCACCTCCGTTAGGGTCACTCTCAAAGGGAATGCCCTAATTTTGGTGGAGGTTTATAAGTATAAGTCACAGATACACAAGACAGATATAAATACACATATTTTTGAACAGTGGAAAACAACAACAATTTTTTTATTTCAACAAAATACGTGTTACACAAACCATGTCATAATTGTCTTACAATACTTCCAAAAACATCACATTTTCATAACTATCTTGATTTCATTATTTAAAGAAGCATAAAAACATAAGTAAACTGCATATGTCCCATAATTGCAGTCCAAAGCCATAGTCCAAAACGAAAGAGATCCAAGCAATACATTCTTTCTCTTCAAGCTGGATGTAAAAACTGATCAAGCTGCGGTATTTCCTCCCTGTGGACCTTGGGGGGGGGGGGGGGGACGACAGAAAGGAAGACGAAAGAAAAGTATAGTCAGACATAAAGCCTGAGTAAGTCTAGGATTATTCAGTCTATGAATAAAGAATTGAGCATGATAAGTACAAACTAGAAATGGGAAAGCACTATAAACTAAGTTAAGTTGTCTAGAGTCGAATATACTATCGTACCCCATATTAATCTCTGCACCCCTATAAACTAGTTCCCAACAGGCACCCCATAATCAGGGTGAAGTGATCCATTTCTAATGATCGGCTCCTACTCGCATAGTTACATGTGTCTTACGGCCCCCCGATGTTGTAGTTACCTATGCTGGTCCCACCATGGGGTGTATCAAGTCCTATGGTGGCGGCCCGACACAATTCTAGAATGCACAGGTATACTACTGGTGCCCAGTGCCTTATTTTTCTGCGTCGGATTGTGTGCACGCCCGCACCCCGTTAGAACCTACACTGCTGCACCACCGCCGTCGATTTGACCTCTTACAGACAACCCAGTAATCGTGCCCCACCCTGCCTAGTTCAGGGTATCCTGATACACATTGTTGGGTTACTGCTGAAAAAGGTCCCCCGCTACTAGGTTTTCTATTTCTAGCCAACATGCTAAGTTGGTTAAGTGTTTTGTAAACCTAACCCCCAATCAGTTTGTATAGTTTAGCATGTTCCATTTTGATTAAGTATTAATTCAATTTACTTAATCCTATCAATCCTGACTCAGCCTTAATTGTCTTATTAAAGCCTCGACCTCTCACATTAGACAGGTATTGTTGTGACTGTCTGTTTCCGGTTGGTTCCGGGCAGTCTTACGTCACAACTCAGTCTAACCTCGGGTCTTTATTGGGCTCAATGTTTAACCACCCACATTGGATAGGTATTGTTGTGACTACTGGACAGCCGGGCGGTTCCGGGGAGGTTTACATCACAACTCAATCCAACCTCGGGTTAAACACATCATATTTTCTAAATTTACAATTTTTGTCTCTTTTCTTTTTATATGTAAATATTTGCGGCCCATTATTCAAATTCATCTTTATTGGGTAAAATTAATTTATACCCTTAGATGTTCTCAAGGTCATTGGCATGCGTCAAACATGCCAACACATATGTTTTATATTTTTAACCTAACGTCATTACCCCCGTTTTATACGCTCGCTACAATATAACATATGTTGGGTTTAACATTTAAACCCAACTTAGCCACATGAAAAAGGGGAGGCTTAGAACATGGTGTTTATATACTCTAAGTAACATAAAAAGGGGAGTGTGAACGCATGAACTTGCAACATAACGTTCTAATTAACGTGAATTAGGCAGTTGTGAACTTGCACTGTAATAGCATATAATCATGGCATAAACATACCTAAACATGAATCATGGTTTTTAATCTATTCATATAATCATGGCATAAACATACCTAAACATGAATCATGGTTTTTAATCTATTCATATAAACTTGCAATTGGAATGTAAATCTAACTTAATTATGTGTCGCATATATTGTCATATGATTTTGATAACAGCATAGGCCTAAAACATATTTTGTTTGGGCATAAAGTCAAACATAAACTAGCTATGTTCATAAAGTCAACACAATTTCACAAGGGTTCTTAATTTTGTCACTAACACAAAAGTATGGTTTTACACTTGAATCATGATGCCAATTCCAACATAAATTCATATGAATCATAATACTCAAGTGGATCCAATTACACTAAAAATGATTTTAAAAATATACATCATGTAGGCATAATAATGAGTCATATACTTGCATGAATCTCAAATCAAATACCACAAACATATAGTCGTTAACATGAATCATATACTTGCAATTATCCAATAGGTGTTGAAATAAACTACCACAAACATATAGTTGTTAACTTTCAACATGAATCACATACTTGCAAATATCCAATAGGCCTAACATTGTTATACCACAATATCCCAAATCGATTCGTAATTAGAATCATAGCAATGTTCAAATATGAATTATTATCACCACAAATTAAGTACAATTCCATTTCTCATTTTACACAAATCAAAACACAATTACATGAGGCTTTAGGATCAGAATTACATCTAAGTACCGCATACCATCCTCAAATTGACAGTCAAACAGAGAATCATGTATTAGAGGATCTCATAAGGGCTTGTATATTGGACTTCGTAGGATCATAGGATAACTATTTATGTCTGGTTGAAGTCACATATAATAATAGTTATCAATCCAGTATTGGTATGACTCCATTTGAAGCTTTGTATGGAAGACCGTGCAACTCACCATCATGTTGGTTGGAGACCGGTGGGAATATTTTTTTGAACATTAAGCGCGAAAATTTTATTAAACAAAGAGAATTACATATTACAGGCTCTCAAAATAAACAAAAACAACTAACTAGCTCTCTCAACTCATCACTACATAGACAAACATACACTATATCATCTATGACGTAAATTACAACAAGATTCTCACATTGAACGTATACTTGCATGACCATCCTCCAACGTCCAACCACAGTATCTTTAAAACTCACTAATCATTCAATTACTTCATCATACTTGGACTCATTTCCTCTGCGTTTAATAACCATACGTCACTAACTTTATCACTTATACAACCTAATAAGAGCAGCAGCCTCTTACAAAGATATCACCAAACACCAAAGCTTTCAAAAAAAAAAAATAACCCAAGCCCCTTCTTAAGTAATGAAAGGATCCCAAAAAGGAGAGGGATTACTTCTTGTATGTCTCTTAGTAGATTTAACATTTCTACCAACGGGTAAGACATCCTCCATAGAATAGTCATAACCCTCATCTAGATCTTCAGCCCAAAATTTGCTTTTCAACTTGTTACTCTTAGATTTCGTTGAGGGTATAGCACTAGTTGGTATTGCAGAGGATAAGGAAACATAGATGGATTCACTTTAGAAAAAGTAAGACCTTCACCCGTTATAGGAGGTAAAATAACCAGTGATGGAGGATTCAAATGGCCATAAGGAGATTTTAAGGAGGCAGATGCAGTAGCTCCAGAAAAAGAAGACTTAGCTAACCCAACAGAACTAGCAGAAGATGGTGAAATAGATATGAATGTGGAAGAACATGATATAGTAGAATACCCCGATGAGCTTGATGCTGCTTTATTAACTAGTGAAGAAGTAGCTACATTTTAGTGCATGAAGAAAAAGAACTTGAAAAACAAGCACCAAAGGAAGATTTTGACGCTTTATGAGATGTATCTAAATGAACATTAGCTTCATCAAATAAGTTGCCTAACATAGGATCATTCACTTGATCGTCAGTTTCTCCCTTATCCATCTCAATCCTGTCAACTATATTATCTCTCGATATATGATCTAACTTATCATTAATAACATCTTCCTGATTATTACTTACTTGAGGTCCTTTATCAACACCACCAGGATTAAACTCAGCGTCAGAAGCCAAGTTTGAGAAAGGATTTTCACATTCATAAGCATCTTCATCTATGCCCTCAGTATTAACATTGTTGTTTCCATTGACTTTCCTCCTCCAATACTGTTTTTTCTTATTTACAATATTCCATTTGTATTGATTAGTATTCTTGTGATACTGCTAATGATGTTTACCGGTATTAACATCAACATTTTCATGTTAATCTCTTCTATCATATTAATCTCCTTGATCCTTGTTTTCTTTATTATTTAATTCACAATTAAAAGTATTATGTCCAAAAAAATTACATACTGTACAGAGTTTGGGTTTCCAATCATATGACAATTGTGCTTTTGGGAAATTAACCCCTAGTTCTGCAATTTCAATTGAATCAGGCAATTCGTGTTTAGTTGATATTTCTACCAGACATTTAGCATATCTGAACCAATTAATCTTTCAGTGTTATTATCGAAACAAATCAATCTACCTATGTGACATACCAACAATTAATACCATTTAATGTCCATAAAATGGTTGGAATACGATAAAAGTGAATCCATAGAGGTATTTTCTTTATCTGAGATCTAGCATTCCCAATCAAGTGATCCCACTTGGTAATTATAAACATTCTACCACGAATGAAAATCAGATCTGAACTGAGAATTCTTTCATTATCTATATCATTAGTGAACTTAAAGTAATAATGTTCACCATCAAATTTAATATCCAATCCACCTTGCAATTTCCAGTAACGGTTTAAGTAATTCACCACAGCTTGGTAATTCAAAGAACCATCTTAGAAAAATCCAACTATGAAAATTTCCCGGTAATTCATACATTCTTGCTTGACCACATCTGGAATTGATTTTGGCTTTCCATCCCGAGGGATTTCAAAGTGAAGCGTCTTGAAATAACCAGAATTACGGAGGAAAGCCTTGAATAGAGATGATTAATCAAATTTTGTAAAGGAAGGAAAAGATGCAGACGAGGAGGTATGAATTGTATTCGAAAGAAATTACTGCGTTGTGACATTAAAAGGAATTACAGAAGAAGGATTTTCATATCTGAGCAGATCTCGATTATCAAGAAATGTATTCTCCGAAGAAGGCTTAGCATGAGGAGGTGGAGGATCTAATGGATTAGGTTGAGGCGGGTGAGATGGAAGAGAAGGAAAGGAGGAATTGTAGGCAAGAGAGGTGGAAGAAGAAGATGGATCTGACGCCGCTATTAATGTGTAATCATATTAACGTGTATGCATATCAGATTGGTGAGAAATTTGTTCTTGGGCCGGATGTAATAAGAGAAACTTCAGATAAGGTCAAGGTTATTCAATAGTGAATGAAGGCTACCCTAGATAGGCAGAAGAGTTATGCTGATAAAATACGAAAAGAATTGAAATTCTCCGTTGGCGACTTGATATTTGTCAAAATTTCTCCATTAAAGAGTGTGATTCAATTTGGTAGGAAAGGTAAATTAGCACCAAGGTTTGTCGATTCATTTCCGGTTCTTGAACAAGTTGGAAATTTGGTATATAAAGTTGGATTACCAGATTAGATGGCAGGAGTGCACAACGTATTTCATGTTTCCTAGTTAAGGAAGTTCGTGCACGATTCTTATATGACTATTTGACCAGATTAGTTGGATGATATCGAAGTGTAATCTCAGGCAGTTGGGTGCCAAAGAACGATTCATATTGTCAGACATGATACGAAGCAATTTCGAAGGAAGACAGTGAAACTAGTTAAGGTCCAGTGGGGATGATAATGAGAATGACTGTACTTAGGAAACCGAGGAGAGAATAAGGAAGTCATATCCAGAGCTCTTTACTAGGTAAGGTTTTAATTGCGATATAGTTATTCCGCATTCTAGGATAGGCTTGTTGTGTTTATTTTGTATGTTTGATTGTTGCAAATGGTTGATAGGCATGCGGGAACTTTTGGCTGTTTTCTTAGTTATGGAATTTCGGGGGCGAAATTTCTTAAAGGGAAAAGAGTGTAGTGACCCTCATTCTACGCATCAGAGGATCGTAGAATATTTATTTCATTCTCATATGAAGTCGTATGGTCGTGTGACTTTGGGTAACGACAATTGGGGTCATTTCTCATGTTCATGATTTTGTCGAATTTTAAATGACCATTTTGCCCCTAGTGAATTTTGTTTCGCCTATAACTTTTGATTGGTAAGTAGTTTTGACCTGAAACCACCTCCATTGAATTCAAATGATGGTTTAAATTTCCGTAGAGCAGTCACAATAATCAAACAGACTTACCGTTTGGGAGATATGGTTGAAATAAGGTTTGGAAGATGAAAAACAACATAATTGGGCTTAACTGGGTGATTAGCAGTTGAGCCCATAAGCCATTTTGGGATCAGGGTTATGGAGGGCTGAAAGGGTTTGGGAAAACATTTCATTTCATTTTTCTAGCCACCAATAACCTTCCTTGAACCCTAGCAATGACCTCCGTCTTCGAACTCCCATTCGAATCCCTTTCTAATCGCTTTTTAACCACTAATTGATCAAATTAACAACAAATCAAGTCAAATTAGTATCGAATCAGAAATAGAGCTGCATCTACAAATTGGAATTAGTTCCATAACTGTAAAGTTTCAGACCTAAGATTTCATTTCTAGCTAAGGTGAGTGATTTGCACTTTTATTCACTTATTACGACTGATTATTGGTGACTAGTGATAGTTAGCGAAATTATGCATCACAAAAATTTGGAAAAATATGTCAAAATTCTAAAATATTATTTTATGTTATTGGTGAAAATTTGGGTTAATTTGGATTAAGTTTGCTAAACTTACAATTAAAACACGCTTAAGGGGATTAAGGGGAAAATCACGCTTTTCGGGTATATTTGATTTAAAATGTTTCATGTGATTGATATTTTGGTATCTTTGATTGATTCTACATGTTACTATTGTTGTTTGGCATGTTTTGTGACTTCATAGTAAGGTTAGAATGGTTGAAAATGCCATCATTTAGCGAAATTAACTTGCCGGAAAAACTGCAGAAAACCGGTTCCTGAGGGGGTATGCCTCACGAACCGCCCAGGAGAATTTCGATTCCTGAAGGGGGTATGTCTCACGAACTGCCCCAAGATGATGGTCGCAGACCACTCCAAGATGATGGTCATGAACCACTCCAAGATGATTGTCACGAACCGCTCCGATATGAGGACTCACGAACCTATCACGAACCGGGGAAGGGATCACGAGCCAGGGGGTGTCATGAACCGGGGTCACGAGCCATGAACCAGGGGGGTCACGAGGCATGAACCTGGGGGTCACGAGCCACAAACCGACCCTAATGAGGACCCCGACCACGACCTGAACCAAGATGATGACTCCAAACCGAACCAGATTCAAACTTCTGCCACGCGACAACAATTGTGAACTCTTCTGAAGATTAATTACAATTCAACCAAAACTCGAGATGCAAAGGAAGTCCAAATGAGAAGTTATTACTTAGGATCTAGGTGGGAACCAACGAGTTAACTTCTAGAATTGGGCTTTGCCGCGGGACGTGTGCAAAGGGGTTATCGATATCTATAACTTTGGTTCACCATTGAATAGAGGAGGAATGTAGACGAACCAGAGCGAGGGAAGAGTGGACTGGCTGGCCCTTAACCTAGAGCCATGGATGTGTGGCTTGGGTAGGGTTATTGACTACAAACTAGGGAAGTATGGTCATAGCAATAGTTGTACGTAGTTGTCGTCATGGCCCCAATAGATTTGGTGATCAAAGCGGTGGATATCGTATGCTTTACGCACTGAGTGAGAGACCTGAGGATGATTACAATGTTTGATGTCAGCTATCACTGTTACACGCACACTCCCATTTTTACACTATATGCTAGTGTTAGCTTAGAGTACAGTACATCTTGTTGTGCTAACTCTTTGGTTGCAGGTTCAGGTATGATTATTTATACCTATTATTGTTTTATTTTGCTGCTATCGCTCATACCAGACTTTTGTCTGACCCATAGTTTTATGTCTCTTCTCATTACTCTAGGTGCTCCTAAACGTGCAAACTAGAGATAGGTTAGGTAGTTATGCGTGAGTAGCTGTCCGGGTACGAGCAGGAGAGGCTTCCATGTACTATTTACATGTATTCTCCCTGTGTTGTTGCTGGTCACTACTTTGGGCATTAGTAGTGTAACTTTTCTATTTTTCTTTAGAGACAGTATTTTCAAGTTGTAATAATGATGGTTTGGATCATAAGCTATACTTTGGGTTCCGCTGCTTTGATGGTTTAGTTTTCATCTTATGCACTGTCTCGCTTGTTTTATGTCAAGTATGCTATTATTATATTTTATTCCATGTGCTGTGAAATATACTAAATGTATTTTTGGTGATTCATAGTTTCAAAACCCATTCCTTTTTGGCGACCGTCCTGTGCTAGTCGGGCATTGGCACATCGCATTTCGGGGAAATGTGGGATGGTTCGGGCGGGACGTCACACCTTCGCTTATATGTAGACTACCACGAGTTAAACAAGTTGACTAGGAAGAATAAGTATGCTCTTCCACAGATAGACGATTTGTTTGATCAATTGAATGAAGCGAGAGTGTTCTCCCAGTTGGATCTCGTGACAGGATTTCTTCAGCTCCAAGTAGCTGCTGAGAGTATAGCTAAAACGGCTTTTTGAACGTGATTCTATGAGTGGTTGGTCATGCCATTCGGGTTGAGCAATGCACCCACATATTTCGTTGATCTTATGAATAGGGATTTCAGGATCAATTAAATAAGTTTGTTCTTGTGTTCGTAGACGATATCTTGGTTTACTCGAGGACAGAGGAAGAACAAAAGGAACATTTAAGGACAGTGATGGAGGTGTTGAGGAAACAAATTGAAAGCAAAATTTTCTAAGAGTCACTTCTGGAGAAGGGAAGTGAGATTCTTAGGCCATGTTGTTTCAGAGAATGGTATTGCTGTGGATCCTGCGAAGGTGGCTGTGGTACAGGATTGGTCTACACCCAAGAATGCAACGGACATGAGAATTTTCTTAGGGTTAGCTGAATACAACAGTAAGTTTATCCAAGACTTCTCCAAGAAAGCAGCACCAATAACTTAGTTGACCAAGAAGAATCAAGCTTTCATTTGGGATGAAAGGTGTGAGAATGCATTTAAGAGCCTAAAGGAAAAGTTAATATGCGCACCAGTGTTAGTTATTCCTAAAGGGAACGAAGAGATGACGTTATACACAGATGCCTGTAGTACCGGACTAGGTGCCATACGGATGCAAGGAGGTAAGCTTATGCTAGTCGGTAACTGAAACCACATGAGAAAAGATATCCTACCTATGATTTGGAATTGTCAGCGATCGTATTCGCGTTGAAAATGTGGAGACACTATCTCTTGGGAGAAAGATTTGATTTGTTTACCGATCATAAGTCATTAAAGTATCTTTTCTCTCAGAAGGATTTAAATCTTCATCAGCAGAGATGGTTAGAGTTCTTAGCTTCATATGATTTCAATGTCGCATACACACCAAGGAAAGGCAATGTTGTAACTGATGCATTGAGTAGGAGATATGCCAGTTTGGGTGTTATGTTTCTGGAATGGAAGCAACTGGAGTATATCGCGGGATATGATTTCAGACCTAAGTGCGAATTGGATCCAGAGATGTTAGCAAGTTTGACGATCAGACCGACTTTGATTGAGCGGATTGGTTCCAGTCAAAGGGACGATCCTAATATATTGGAAATCATCTCCAAGGTGGAGATGGGTATCGATGGCGAGAGAATGAACAAGTATGGTCTCGATCGAGAAGGATGGCTTCAAAAGAATGGGAGACTAGTTGTACCTAATGTTAACGGATTGAGAGATGAAGTGTTTAGAGAGTATCATCACTCAAAACTGACTATACATCCAGGTGGTAACAAAATGTATCGAGGCATGAAGCAGACCTACTACTAGGAAGGGATAAAGAGAGATGTTGGGAAGATTATATCTAAGTGCATGAGTTGCCAGTTAGTTAAAGCCAAGCAAAAGAAGCCTAGTGGTTTGTTGCAACCATTGGAAATTCCCGAATGGAAATGGGAACAAGTCTCAGTGGATTTTATAGATGGTTGACCACAGACTAGATTAGGTCATGAAAACATTTGGATGATTGTGGATCGATTGACCAAAAGTGCAAGGTTTATGCCTATCAAGTCAAATAGAACAACAGCTAATTAGCAGAACTTTATATGAAATCGGTAGTGATATTTCATGGAGTACCTAAAGGCATTGTGAGTGACTGAGATCCATTATTTACTAGTGGGTTTTGGAAGAGCTTACAAGAGGCCTTAGGGTCAGAATTACATCTCAGTACTGCATACCATCCTCAAACCAACGGTCAAAAAGAGAGGGTGAATCGTGTATTAGAGGATCTCTTGAGAGCTTGTATATTGGATTTTGGTGGATCATGGGATGACCATTTGCCTCTGGTTGAGTTCGCATATAACAATAGTTATCAGTCCAGTATTGGTATGGCTCCATTTGAAGCTTGGTACGAAAGGTCGTGCAACTCACCATCATATTGGTTGGAAACTGGTAAGAAGTTTGTGCTTGGGCCAGATGTAATAAGAGAAACTTCATATAATATCAAGGTTATTCAACGACGAATGAAGGCTGCCTAAGATAGGCAGAAGAGTTATGCTGATAAAAGACGAAGGGATTTGAAATTCTCTGTTGGCGACTTGGTATTCGTCAAGATTTCTCCGTTGAAGAATGTAATTCGATTTGGTAGGAGAGGCAAATTGGCACCAAGATTTTTCGATCCATTTTCAATTCTCGAACAAGTTGGGAATTTAGCGTATAAAGTTGGATTGCCTGAAAAGATGGTAGGATTTCACGATGTATTTCATGTTTCCCAGTTAAGGAAGTTCGTGCATGATTCTTATATGACTATTTCACCAGATCTGCTGGATGATATCGAAGTGGAATCAAGGCAGTTGGGAGCCAAAGAACGATTCGTATTATCAAACACGATATGAAGCAACTTCGGAGGAAGATGGTGAAACTGGTTAAAATCCAGTGGGGCGATAAGGAGAATGACTTTACTTGGGAAACCGAGGAGAGCATAAGGAAGTCATACCCAGAGCTCTTTACCTGGTAAGAATTTAATCACGATACAGTTATTTCCCTTGTTAGTAAGCCGCATGCTAGGTTAGGCTTTTGTGTTGTTATGTATGCTTGTTTGTAAATGGCTGATAGGCATGCGGTGCACCATTGTATGTTTTGATTAAGGAATTTCGGGGGCGAAATTTCTTAAAGGGGGGAGGGGGGATGTAATGACCCGCATTCTACGCATCGGAGGATCGTAGAATATTTAATTTATTTTCGTACAAAGTCATAAAGTTGTGTAAATATAGGAAGCAACTATTGGGGTCTTTTCCCACATTCACGATTTTTTTCGGTTTTTAAATGACCGTTTTGCCCCTAAAGAATCTTGTTTTGCCTATAACTTTTGATTGGTAAGGTGTTTTGACCTGAAACCACTTCCATTGGATCTGGATGATGGTTTACCTTTCCATAAATTGTTACATTAATCAAATGGACTTACCTTTTAGGAGATATGACTGAAATAAGGTTTGGGAGATGAAAAACAATATAATTGGGCTTAATAGGTAATTAATGGCTTGGCCCATAACCCATTTTGGGATTAGGGTTATTGGAGGGCTGAAAGGAGTTAGAGAATGGTTGTTTTTCATGTTTCCAGCCGCCACAAACATTCCTCTAACCCTAGTCACGGCCTCCATCTTTCAAATCACCTTTTAATCACTTTCTAATCACATATTAAGAAAGACTACATCAAATCAAGGCAGATTAACATCAAAATTGAGATAGAGCTGCTGGAACACATAGGAATTCGACCTAAATTAGCGGATTTTTCAGATCGATATTTTATTTATGGCTATGGTGAGTGATTTGCACTTTTATTCAATAATTACGGCTAATTAGGGGTGATTAGTGATAATTAGCTAAATTATGCACCATAAAAATCTCGAAAACTATGTAGAAATTCTAAAATATTACTTATGTTGCTGTTGAATAATTGGGTTAATTTGGATTAAATTTGCTAATCCTATGGTTTGATATGGTTAAACATGGTTAAGGAGAAAGTCATAGATTTGGGAATGTTTGATCTAAAATAACATATATGCTTGATGTTTTGATTTTTTATTTATTGAACCTATATGTTGATGTCATTGTTTGGTATGTTCTGTGATTGTTTAGTAAAGTTAGAATGGTTGAAAACGTCATCTTCTGGCGAGAATGGGAGATACAAGCTTGCTTGAAAAGTTCCAGGATTCCGGATAGAATCGGAGAAGGGGGATCGAATCAGATGGATCGAACCGGACCGAAGCGTGGCATAGGAGAAAACATGGCAAAAAGGAAGGCCACCTGAGTTCAGTTGGGTTCGGATCGGAAGTGAGGGCATGGGGATCGTAACGGACGACCGAACAGGAAGTGGAGCACGGGACCGGATAAGGAGCTCGAGCAAGACGAACCGAACTGAGCATGACGAACCGAATCGAGCATGACAAACCAAACCGGGATGACCGAAATAAACCGAAGACATGGACAGGATAATCGAACCGAGCACAAATTCAACCAAAACCCGAGATGCAAAGGAAGTCCAAGTGGGAAGCTATCACTAAGGATCTAGATGGGAACCAACGAGTTAACTTCTAGAGTTGGACTTTGCTGCGGGACGTGTGCAAATGGGTTATCAACATCTATAACTTTGGTTCACCGTTGAGAGAGGGGGCATTTAGACGAGCCAGAGCCAACGGATATATGGATTGGCTGGCCCATGTCCCAGAGCCAGAGGGTGTATTGACTGGAAAGGGTTATTGGCTATAGTCCAGAAGGTCATGGTCATGGCAATAGTTGTACGGAGTCCAGAAGGGTATGGACCCGTCATGGCCCCAATGGATTTGATAATCTAAGCGGTGGATATCATATATTTTACGCGCTGAAAGAGAGATGTGAGGATGATTGCTTTGTTTGATGTTTGCTATCACCATGACACACACACTCCTATTTTACACTCTATGTTAGTGTTACCTTAGGGTATTGTACATCTTGTTGTGCTAACTCTTTGGTTGCAGGTCCAGGTTCATGTATGATTATTTATAACTGTTATTGTTTTGCTTTGTTGTTATTGCTCATACCAGACTTCTGTCTGACCCAGAATTTTATGTCTCTTCTTGTTACTCTGGGTGCTCCTAAATGAGCAAATTAAAGACAGGATAGATTATGTATGAGTAGCTTTCCGAAGACGAGTAGGGGCTTACACATGCTATTTACATATATTCTCCTTGTGTTGTTGCTAGTCACTGCTTTGGGCATTAGTAGTGTACCTTTTCTATTTTGTTTTAGAGACAATATTTTGAAGTTGTAATAGTGATGGTTTGGATCATAAGATGTATTTTGGATTCTGCTACTCTGATGGTTATGGCTTAGTTTCATCTTATGTACCCTCTCGCCTGTGTTATATCAAGTATGTTACTATTATGTTTTATTCCATGCATTGTGAGATATACTATAGGTTATTTGGTGATTCATCATTTCAAATCCCTTTCTTTTGATGACTATCCCGTGCTAGTTGGGCATTGGCACAGTGCATTTTGGGGAAATGTCAACTGGTGCGGGGCGGACCATCACAGTACCTCTTCTATCTTTACTTGGATTCTTTTTTGCTACTATTGTATAAAGTTTTCTTATCTTCCTACCCATACACAGTTTACATAAGAAAATTTCCTTTGTTATAAATTTTCTTTTTCCAACATAATTCGGAAAAATCTATTTTTTTCTATTTCTCGAATTTTCATATTTGTTGCATTATTTTTCCAGTTGTCATCATCATTTGTTTTCTTTCAGTAATGTCATCATCTTTTCCTTAGCTTATTTAACTTAATCCACTGATCTAAGCTTGATTTTAAATAAGCCTTTTAATTCTTTCAAAACTAAAATAGGAAAACAAGCACACTACATAGCTACTACCAAGGGCTAAGAATCCCAGGACCATGTCCCCGCTGATAATAAAAATTCCACACTACACGATCTAAACAACTCGCTTACCCTCTACTATTTACTTGTCACAATTAGTCCTTGACGTGCACTAACAGTCTTTTCCAAGCACAACCTAGTCTCCATGGTGCTTACACACTCTACGGGAATTCACTACTATTCCAAAATAAATCTTGCTATTTACTGTATAGCCTCAAAAAATTCCTGTCCCTTCTAGGTACTAATCCATACCAACTCAATGATTTAAAAATGTGGTTTGGGCCCATCATTTCATTTTCCTTCCAAAAATTAAAATCTCAAAAACTTTATTTTTCTTTACTAAAACTTATTTTTGCCAAACCATAAAAATGACATTTCAAAAACGCAAAACTTTTTTTTTAAATCATAAAAGCTGGAATAGACCAGGATAACTCTTTCTGATTAATTTCACGACTGTTCAATTATAGTATGTCAGTTCAATTACTTACAACAAGGTGTTAATTTCTTAACTTACACCAAGCATCTACTATTCTAATTTTTTACGACATATTTTATCCACCCACCAAAGTTTATGTCAAAACAATTATCAAAAATATTGTTAAAGGAACAGAGATTCTCAAAATTTTCCTTAGCGAAATTTTTAGTTTTTGACAAAATGCAACCTTTTCTTTGTTTTGTTATTTAATTCATTCATACTTTATAGCTTAAAAAAAATTAAGCTATACATGCTCTATAGTGTACACATTTTTCTGAAAGAATTCATGTTAGACAAAAATTTCATAAGAAATCACCATTTCCAAAATATACCGCATTTTTTCCAAAACCTAATATATACTTTTCAAATATGTTACTTATATATATTTCTTCAAATGCCAGTTGTTTCAATAACTATTTCTACACAATTTAGTCAGTGCGTACTTTAAAATTGTAAACTTTTAAGGTCAAATCTTGGAAAAAAAACTATAATCTATCACCCAAAATCATTTTAAAATTTCAATTTCTAAAAATTTAACAATGGAGCTAGACTCAAAGTGGGTTTCTAATTGTTAACCAACATTTTGGTCCAGTTACCAAAAGCACTCCTGGTCCACAAGACTTGGCCCATCGCTTGGTTCAACGGCCTAGAAGTTACACCTATTTCCGTGAGCATGTGTCGATCGCTCAAAATCTACAGATCAATTCAGCATGGCGAGCCCATAATTCGGCAAGCAAGCCTCGCTCCCCTTTCTCAATGTAATTTGATTGATGAATTAGTATGTACTGTGCTCAATCTATAGACCAAGATAATATTTAGTTTTGCCAAGAACTTTCATTTCAAATTCCTGTTTCAGGTAATGTATTGTTTCATCAATCTCTTCTGGAGTTCCAGAAAAATTTATATCATCAACGTATACCGTAAAATAGAAAATCCATTTACGATTTTTTTACTAAGACATATGGACAAATAAGATTATTTTTATACCTGGCTTTTACCAAATATTCACTAAGACAATTATACCACATTCTTCTGGATTGTTTCAAACCGTATAGTGATCGTCTTAGTTTTAATGAGTACATTGGCTTTGATTTTGCTTCAGGAAACTCATATCTATTTGCGATTTTCATATAAATATCGGTATCCAATTCACCGTATAGATAAGTTGTCACAAAATCAGTCAATCTTATATCAAGCTTCTCAAAAACAACAAGGCTTATTGAATATCGGAATGTTATGACATCCATAATAGAAGAGTACGTTTCTTTAAAGTCAAAACCCGGTCTCTGCATGAAACCTTGTGCAACAAGCCGTGCCTTGCATCTCACAGTTTCATTTTTATCATTTCATTTTTCTAATGAATACCCATTTATAACCGACTGGTTTAACATCTTCTGGTGTTTTCTCTATTGGTTCAAATACATCATGTTTTTAAGTGAATCTAGCACAACCTGAATAACATCTTTCCACATTGGTCAATCATGTCTTTTTCGACATTCATTTATGCTAGTTAGTTCATTGTCATTATCCTCATTATAGTCATGACTTTTAGTTATTTTCGTAGCTACTGCGAATGAGAATATATCATCAATTATTATTTTACTTTGATTCCACATTTCTCCATAATTTGTATAGAATATTGAGATCTCATTATTATTAGGTACAGTTTTATTTTCGAAAGCATCTATTATTTCTTCAGAGATAATAGTTCCTTCACTAATTTTAGGAGAATTAGAATTTTCTTTTTAGTTATCCTTTGGATCATTTTTAACCTCTTCCAGAGGTTTGTTAATTGATGATTTTTCGTTAGACTTTCTTTTTCCAAGCTCCAAGTTTTTTAAACCCATTGATCTTCCATGTTTTTGTCTAGCTTTAGATTCATTTGCTACTATTGGTCATTACGGGATTACAATTCTAGTTGGTGTATTTACTGCTGGAATATGAGATTTAGTTATTTTTGCAGCATCATTAAATGCATCTGGCATTTATTGATTTGCAAAACTCTGAATATGCAAAATTCTTTGTACCTCATATTGGCATTGTTTGGTATGTGGATCCAAATGAAACATAGATGGATTATTTCATGAAATTTCATGTTGTTCTACTGGAACAATCTTTTCTCCCCCAACCTTAGGAAAATTGACTCATCAAATTTTTAGTCTGCAATATTAATATACAAAGGATGATTTGATCTTTTCTCTTTAAAAATAAATCATAAAGGTTAATGTAAAGTGCTAATTTTAAGTCATAAGTGCCTTATATAGATAGAAATATATAGTAATCCTCGAATCTAGTGTGCATAACCCTGACGCTCTTTGATTTTATTATATAATACTAACTGATATTTGTTTCATCTGCATAAATTATGTGATAATGATAATTAATTAATTTTAATTACATAGTTTTACATCTAATTAATATTTTTGCACCTCCGCTATAACCCCACTATTTCCCCGCTTTATCCCCACTATAGCTTTTCACACCTCGACCTCTATAGAACCACTAAGCGTTTTAACTACATAGGCACAACACAACCAAATTTTCGTAGATGTGAAATATTTGGTTGTGATCCAGATACAATTTGTGATGGTGAAAACTAATGATAAGTCGTTGGTCTAATTTTAATAAATTCGGATGCATGAAAAATTGGATGTCTCCAAGTTGAAATAGGAAACTTTGATTGCATAAGCAAAGGTCTTGCAATAAGTTGCAAACGCTTAATTAATGATTCTGCCAGACCATTTTGATTATGAACGTGAAGTACTGGATGTTCAACTTCAATTCCCAGTGACAAACAGTAATAATCAAATACTTGAGAAGTGAATTCTCTTGCATTATTTAGTTGGATTGATTTGATGATCAGGGAAGTGTGCTCTTAATTTAGTTATTTGAGCAAGTAATTTGGAAAATTACATGTTTCTAGTAGAGAGAAAATATACATGTGACCAAAGAGTTGATGCATCAATTAATACCATAAAATATCTAGATGGTCCACAAACGGGATGAACTGGACCACATATATCTCCTTGAATTCTTTGCAAAAATTCTAGAGATTCAGAAGTGATTTTACTATGTGAAGGTTAATTATTTAATTTTCCTTGTGCACATGAGGTACACATGTAATCACTTGGTAAATCAACTGATCTGATAAATCAGGCTCATTTAAATTTTTAGCAATTTTACGCATCATAGTTGATCTAATATGACCTAAAGGATCATGCTAAAGAATAAATTTCTTTGTATTCATGAGCTTCTGGCTCATGTTTATAAAATGAGATTCAACTATGCCATTTTTTGTGAAATATAATCTAGTTTAAATTGTACCAATTTTTTCTAAAATAAGCTTATGACTTTCAATTTTAGAAATAACACAAAGATATTCTTTGTTATTTTCATTATAATTCCAATATGATAACTATTCATTCTTATATCTTTAAAGCTAAGCAAATTTCTGTTAGAATTGCTTGAATATAGTGCAATTTGAATGAATATATGTGTACCATTTGGTAACACTATACAAGCTCTTCTAGACCCTTCAATTATATTAGTTGAACCAATTATAGTTGAAACTTTAGTTGAAATATTTTTAGATGATTCAGAGAAAAACTTTGGATTTTTCAAAATCAAATGAGTTGCACTATCAAGCAGGCATATATCATCACTTAAACAATGATAGTCTATACCTTAAGAATTAAAGGCAATGCAGTCAGTCAATAGCTTAAATAACTTATAAATATAAATAAATGTCCATAAGAATAAACTACTTATCAAATTCCAATCATTACATATTATTTGTGCAAGTAAATAAGAATAAACTAAAAAAAGACGGATGAACAAAAATTTCAAACTAATAAATGCTAAAAGGAAATGAAACAAAATAAAAAAACACATGATAAGCTTCAGGCAACTAATTGGTTGGTTTGGTCATATCTTCAAATATTGCATTTAAATTTTCATCGCTAAACAAATTTCTGTCATAATATTCAAAGAGATCGTCTAACTTCAAGTTAGTATTATCTGACAAACCCTCAATATTCTTTGTCTTGATATTCTTTGATTTATGATACTCTTCCACTGTTTCTTTCATGATCTGCAAGTACATGACCAATTACCAGTGTGCCTGCCTCTATAACAAACTTCTTCATAATGCCTTTTATTTTCTATAGCTGAATTATTACTATTTTGAGGCTCATTATTCTTCTGCTATTTTTTAAAATCAGTTGTTTTTTTCCTGTAAAACCACTATAACCACCTCTGTTGGAGTTGTATCCACATCCTCTACCCTAGCCACGACCTCTTCTAGAGTGGGAAAAATTAGCATTAACTTCTGGTAATGCAGCTGAACCAGTTGGTCTTGAAGGGTGTTTTTAATAATCAATTCATTATTTTTCTCGACAATTAACAAAATTCAATGAGTTTTTTTATGAAATGACGATCTCGATATTGCTGTTGTAGGAGTATATTCGAAGCATGAAAAGTTGATAAAGTCTTTTCCAACATTTGCGCATCATCTACATTTTCTCCACATAATTTCAGTTTAGATGTAATTCTAAACATAGCGGAATTATGTTCTCTTATAGTTTTAAAGTTTTGAAATGTCATGTTTAACCATTATTGCCTCATATTTGGAAGTATGACCGTTTTCTAGTGGTCATAACGCTCCTTCAGGGAGTTCCATAAGTGGAGATGATCTTTTTCGGTTAAATATTCTATTTTTAGATTGTTGTGGTTGTGACGTCTTAAAATATTAGATTCTTTTCATTGTCACGCTGGGACATATTATTACCATTTTTAATGGTATTCTGTAAGCATTGAGATTGAAAATGGATCTAGGCATCCAATATCCATGACAAATAATTGTCTCCAGATATATCCAACGTCTTAAATTCTAGAGCAATGTTTGCAACACCCCGTAATTTTAAAATACATTATAAACATAAACTAAAGAACACTAAATTAAATATTGGGAATTAGTAAAACGGACCATACCATTGCATTTGTCTCAGAATTCTGGTTCAGGTAGACTCTGAGTTTGCGTAAAATGGACATCGTATGATGAAGATATTAAGGTTTGTAGTTTGTATACGTATAAGGGAAATATGTATAAACCAAATAGTCCAAAAATTCAAAAATATTCAAAAATCAAAGCCGAAAGAGACGAGGGATTAGGACCTATTGGGGTCTACCCATGCCCCAGGGGTGTCGACCCATGGGTCGACACGCTCAAGGGGGTGTCGACCCTAGGGTCGACACAGGGGTCGACCCACCACAAATCCATTCAGGCTCATTTCCTGAACCTGAACTTGTTTCTGAATAAGATTCGTTAGTGGTAGGCTATATATAGGACCTCATTTATATTGTTTTATTCACCTAAAACAATGGAGATAAGGAGATACTACCCCAACTTGGATTAAATTAGCGTATTTTCTTCAACAACGACAGCTTATACGCATACAAGAATTTCTTCTGTAGCTTCAGCCTAATAATTCTATGTTCTTTAGATCCAATCTCTGTGAGTTTATGTTGCTTTTGGATATAAACATATAACAAGTAATCCTGACATGTTTATAAATCTGGATCTAAAATCTATGCATGTTAAGAATCTGATTCATTCCGAATCAATCCTGCTATTATATATACACCCGATCTGCTATTCAGTTCTTATATGCCTGTTTCTGATGTGCCTATTTCTGGTATCATATGCCCATTTCTTTTGCTATATGCTTATTTTGTTTTATGCCTATTCTGTTTCTCTCTCTCTCTCATTCCCTTTTTATTTTTATAGCTAGGCTACCTTCGAGCCCAAGCCGATATCGCTGAAATATGTGCACGAACGAAAATGGGTTAAATTGGGAATGGCAATTTGGGGGCATAACTCGAATCATGACTAGGATTTGGGTGGCATAAATTGTACTGTAAAGTATGACTAAAACTTAGGGCATATCTTGGAAGAATTATGACTTGTGGTTTAGGGAATATAAATTTGTACGCTTAATTTAAAGATTAAGTGGAATAGGTTATTGAAACTGTAAGTAACCTATGAAACATGTTGGGGGTTATGCATACCTATAATACTTAACCTGTTTAATCCATAAGGGGTTATACACATGTGGCTTGTTAAATCTATGGGTGGGGTTAAGTAAACATCTTGAATCTGTGGAGTTAAGTAAATGTGTTAAATATGTGGGGTTTATACGAACCTGTTAAACTTAACCGATGGAAATCCTAGTTGGTTGGGGATATAAGCCTAAGGAGTGGCTTGTGTCATCTGTTTTGTGGGACCCATATTAGTCAGTAACCCATTCTGGTATTAAAGGGGGACCCCGCACTAGTTAGGGGTCAGGGGCACGCTTACTGAGCTAATTTTAAGAGGTTCATTTGGGAGGGATGTTCTGATGGCATGTTCCAATGGGGTCATGTACATGCATGGGTCCGACTTGCTAGGGAAAATAAGCTGCCATAACACCTTAAATTTGTGTCCTTTTAGTGGTTTCCACTTTAGAAAGTAATACACCCCGTTGTGGGGTCGACACAGGGTATTTACGTGGTAGGGAGTTGATCGTCCGGGCGTAGTAATTATGGTACATCTAGTTTTGTTTAGGTACCGATTATTTCTGTTTGGGGTAACACCCGTTATTTCTGGTTAGGTACCTATCTTGTGATGTTCTGTTCTATTTACTATAACGCTTAATGGAACTTAATGTATTCTATTAAAGAGTGACATTAATGGACGTGAGGTGTCACATTTGGTATCAAAGATGAAGGTTACAAGATCGGATAAAACGTTTGGAAAATTGTTTTTAAAAGTTTCAAAAAGAAAGTATTTTCAAAAAATGTTTGTTTTTTGAAAGCATATTCCCCCAAAGCCATGTAAAATATCTTTCGATCTCTATTTGAATCCCTTTTCCTTTTCATTTCAGCATGTTTGGGGAACCGAATATTCCCGAGGGCATTCAGATACCGGCTTGCATCCGTAGATATCTTAAGGTCACGGCACCTGCCGGCGGCCAAGCAAACGGTCCTCCCCCAGTTGCAGCCGCTGTTCCTCATCCTCCGCCAACGGATAATTTCTCTAAGATATGCAAGGATTCTTGTGCTAAGGGAGGAAAGCCATTGCGATGAACTGAGAACTTTGTGGAAGCACGAATGTGACGACCGCCCACAACCCCTGCACTATACAAGAGGAATATTGCGCTGAAAGGTGTGCCAGGCAGCTATGGATGATCATCAAGGTATGATAACACAAACGGTATCTTTCGTAAAACTCACAACGCAAGGATAAAATATAGTAGAACATATACAACAGGTGGTAATAATGAAGCATCATATAACAAACTTTTGAAAGTTTCACACCATCTGAAAAGGTTATCCATACATCATAGGAAATATCAAAGTCTGTACATATAGCCTTACTACAGCAATTATAGAACAACTCAAACAGCGAAAACATAAATACTAGATAGTAATAAAACTGGTATGTAAGCCTCCAGCTCACCTCCGAACTGCAACATCATCCTCACTAAACTATCACCTGTCACCTGCCATCTAGTCTGCCTATCAACAACCGGATAAACAGCCCAAGGTAATAAGACGGAAACATAAAACCTTCAGTTAGACAATAGTCTTAGTGAGCGATAAAACAGCTAACAAACATCACCAATAAAGTATATGAGATTAGGTAGATTAACAAACTAAACTACCAAACACCAGAGAAGAACTCAACCCTGCCTTCCCCACATCGGACAGTGATAGCCTTTACATCAAACATTTCAACCATTCATTCATGGCAATCAGAAGCAAATGCCACTAGCACTCATAGAATCCAGATTATATGTATCTCACATAAACCACCCTAATCGAATTTAACATCCCTCAAGCACAAGCCCTAGAGGCCTAAACCAATATCAGACAAACACCCAAGAAACATCTCCTTCGACATTGGATAATTTACGTGAGATGGTACAAATAAGGCATAATCAACCATGACAGACTGGGGCTATCACCACCGATTCTACTTCGAAACTATTGTTAATGTATGGTGACCAACCTTGCCATATGCCGAGGGCTAATGGTAACACCAATTCTAGCATAAACTCCACACCCCTTTCAACGATACGTTTGTTTGTCCAACCTTGACAACTAGGCCTTTCAACGATACCCAAGGTACTTGAGCAACAACCTTTTGGTCTTTTAGGTGCTCCTATTGTACCCCTACTTCAAGCCTGCTAGAGCTTACGACAACGATAATCTCTCGGTCTTTGCATCTCTAGTCATCCAACCCGACCACTTTTCATAGCTCAAGCAACCTTGTCGACAAACCATTATCTACCAACTCACAACCTTTGAGTTATCATCTCATTCATTGTTCCATACTGTGCTGCGGCATGGGTTCGGGGGAATCACCCCCATAAAAAAGTTCAGGCCCTTTTGTTTAAAGCTCAGTCGTACCCGATTTTTCTTCTTTCAGAAACGACCTCGACATGTCACACCACGACTCCTCATTCCGAACTCAACATGACTTACCTTGTTGGTTTACACCATGTCGCTCATGACATTATTCACCATGTCGATTTCGACATGACTCACCATGTTGTCTGCGACATGACTCACGATATTGGTTTTGACATGACTCACCATGTTGTCCACGACACAACTCACCATGTAGATTTCCACTAAGTCGATATCCACCAAGTCAGTCTCCACCAAACCAGTATCCATTATCATGTCATGTCGTAACTTGGCTTCATGCGACTTGGTTTCCTATGCCTTGGCTTCCGGCGGCTTGACTTCTTGGAACATGATCTTCGGTGCCTTGACTTCCTACGACATGGCCCGGCGCCTTGACTTTCCACGACTTGACCTTATTTTTTGGAGAGGAAGAAATATGACCTAACTCAGGTCAAAAACGACATGACTCTAGATCCGACCAAAATAACTCCAAATTTGACCAAATCTTCGACAAACTACAACGATGATGAAATCTACTCATTCCAAGCATCCAAATCAATCAAAAACACTTCAACAAACCACCAACAACATCAAAATGACCATTGTCATCATTAAAACATATAAAATGCTCAAAATCATGATAATTTGCTAATTGAACCAAAATGATGGATCTAACTCACATAAATGTATGAAATATATGGAAAATTACCAGTTTAAAGTTGCTACATTAGATTCTAAGGTAGTTCATATGAAAATAAACTTACCATGATGTAGATCTAAGAAAAATGACTTGAAAATGATGAAAGTAAGATTATAGAACTCATATACTTGATTGAATCCATTTGAGGGATGCATATCACTCATCAGTTCTCCAAAACAACCCAAAATGATTGAGATATGTTTCGAACAGCGAAGAATTTGATCCAAACGCTTCAATTCAATGATCTTTCCCTTGGAATGATGTAGATCTAGCTTCCAACGATGTAGATCTTCGATTCTCTAATGTAGATCTCGAATTTTAATGGTGGAAAGGTTTAGGAGAATGGAGAAAAAGAGGATCACAAGCTCCTCCAAATGAGAAAATGGAGAAAGTAAACTATTCTCCATGCCTCCTACCTCCTATTTATAGCCTCCCACCAGCCCACTAACGGGCCTCCCCAAATTAGTCTACCATTGCTTATAAATCCTGAACAGGCAATTGAAGAAAAAACTTAAAACAACGATTCCTCCCAAACCGCTGAACCAGACCTTTAATGTGACCACTCTACGGAAAGGGAAACATCATTTCCTTTCCAATGGCATAAGTCTAAACACCTGATTCGACCTGAGTCAAAAGTTATTCCATGTACAAGACTGACAGGGGCAAAATGGTCACAAACAAAATTGGTATAAATTATGGGCATGTTCACATCCCATAAACAACATATTAAAATATGAGAATTGTCCAACCCTTAGAAAATAAAATAAAAATAGTTTACGGTTCTCCATTACGTAAAATACAGGACGTTACAATGAAATTGGCTAAAAGAAATAGAGAACTTATTTGGGTTTTTCGAGGTTGATGACCGCTGAACGATACAGTTGGAAGCATGGCAGCTAAAGGATGAGGCTTCATTCTAGTGGAAAGTGACGCAAGCACGACGTCCAGTGGAGAGTTGGGATGATTACCGACTAAGACTCGAGAAAAAGTTTCTTTCTCATGCGGAAGAGAGTATGCAAATGGAGCGGTTTCTAGCACTTAAGCAAGGAAATATGTCTATCAAAGAGTATGTCAATAAATTTAATCAGTTGGCAAGGTTTGGTCTGGAGCTAGTAAATACTCCGCACAAGAAAGTTTTAAGGTTTGCAAGAGGATTGAATCTGCCTCTTCAAGCATTGGCATTATCTCATATTTCGGCGGGGGCTACTTTTGAGAGACGGGTTGATATGGCACTGATGCACGAAGATGGGAAAGAGGAGGAAAAGGAAGCTAAGACTGATAAGACACAAAAAAAGAAAGTGTGGCCCAAGAAAGAACAACAAAAGAAGGCAGAAAGAACGACAAAGCTCAAGGCAAGAAGAAATGTCATGATTGTGCGAGCTTGGGTCATTTGGTCAAAGATTGCAAAAAAGGAAGAATGCTTGTTACAGCTGTGGTGAAACTGGACACTACTCTAAGGAGTGCCCGAAGAAGCAAGGACAGACCAAAGGGCGGGACCTTCTAGAGGGCAGGTGCATGCTCTCGAGGCCAGTGTACCGAACAAAGGTAGGATAGTTGAAGGTTTGATTTCTCTTTCCGATCATCCTGTTAGGAATATTTTTGATTATGAGGCTTCCCACTCTTTTATATTTGATTATGTGGTCGAGTCTCTGCACCTTAGTACTAGTATTGTTTCTGATCCCGTTATTGTCTAAATCCCCATTGGGGGCACGACTCATTTGTCTATGATTTGTCGTGGTTTGAGGATTTCCATGTTGGACGTCGAGTTTTGAGTGCGACGCATATGTGCTTGGTTTTATGGGCTATAGTACGATTTTAGGGTTGTATTGACTAGCCATGTATGGTGCCATTCTAGACTGTGAGAGGAGGATCGTTAAACTTTTGACTTGCTGGGGGAGGACTCTCGAGATTTCCTGTGACCGAAAGGGGTCTGTTATTCTAAGTTTCCTAGAATCACTTGATTCTTCTATCGATGATTTGCGATCCGTACCTATTGTTTGTGTGTATCCAGTTGCTTTTGAGGAGGTTAGGCGCTTACCTTCGAGGCGCAAGATCGATTTCCAGATATATTTAGTGGATAATGCCAAGCCAATCGCATGCCTGTACGCCACATGCCTCCTAGGGAAAGGAGAGACTCAGTAAGCAAGTAAGGGAGCTATTTGAGAAGGGGTTTATTAGGCGAAGCATATCAGAATGGGGTGCTCCAGTTGTCTTTACAACTAGGGTGGATGGCTCATTTTGCTTATATGTGGATTACAGCGAGTTGAATAAGCTCACTAAGAAGAATAGGCACCCACTTCCATGGATAGATGATTTGTTTGACGAGCTTGTTGGTGCATCCGTTTTCTCTCAATTGGACTTGGCCACGGGGCTTCATCAGTTGAGAGTGACCGAGGATAGTACAGACAAGACCGCTTTCAGGACTCCAGATGGTTTCTTTGAGTGACTAGTGATGCCTTTCGGGTTAACAAGTGCACCCACATATTTTGTGAATCTGATGGGTAGGGTGTTCCGGGAGTTTCTGAATAAGTTCGTTGTGGTCTTTGTGGATGACATTCTGATTTTCTCGAAAATGAAGAAGAGCATGCCCAACATTTAGGAGAGGTCTTGAGGACTCTCAGAGTACACCAACTTAAGGAAAAATTCTCCAAGTGCTATTTTTGGAGAAAGGAGGTGATATTTTTAGGGCATGTGGTCTCCAAGGAAGGGATAGCAGTGGTTCACGAAAAAGTAGTTGCAGTTCAAGATTGGAAATTTCCAAAGATTGCAATGGAGGTGAGAAGTTTTCTTGGTTTAGCTGGCTACCACAGGAAATTTATTAAGGACTTCGCAAGGATATCAGCCCCACTCGCCAGACTGATGAAGAAGAATCTGACCTTTGCTTGCAGTATTGATTATGAAGGCGCTTTTCAGCGATTAAAGAGGGCTCTGACAACAACCGTAGTTTTGACTTTACCCGACTGGAGCAAGGTGTTATTAGTGCATACTGATGCATGTGGTACAGGGCTCGGTGCTGTTTTGTTACAAGAGGAAAGGGTAGTATGCTATGGAAGTAGACAGTTGAAGGTTCATGAGAATAACTACCCTACTCACGATTTGGAATTGGCTGCTATAGTGTTCGCACTTAAGTCTTAGCGACATTATCTACTTGGAGAGAGAGATTCGAGTTACACATGGACCATAAATCTCTCAAGTATCTATTCTCGTAGAAGGATCTCAATTTGAGATAGTAGAGATGGATGGAGTTCCTAGCGTTCTATGAATTTGAAATTGCTTATACCCCTGGCAAGGGTAATGTGGTGGAGGATGCGTTTAGTAGGCAGAGCATGACTTTGAGTCCTTTATTCGTAGAGAGGCGGAGCTTGGAGTACATATCAACCTTCGATTTTAGGCTATCTACAGATTTTACACCTGGTTTGTTGGCATCCTTAGACATGCGACCTACTCTTATGGATCAGATAGGATCTTCGCAGCGAGAGGACCCACAGATAGCAAACATTTTGGATATGCTCATTAAATGGGAGACTTCTAATTGCCTTTGCATATATTCTATAGATGATAGAGGATGGTTACGGCGGGATGGGAGGCTTTGTGTTCCCCAAGTTGGGATTCTATTGAAGATAGTCTTTGAGGAAGCCCATAATTCTAGGATGACTATCCTTCCAGGCGGTAATAAGATGTATAGAGATATGAATAGGGTTTTCTTTTGGGATGGGATGAAGAAAGATGTAGCGGAGTTTGTCTCTCAATGTTAAGTTTGCCAGCAAGTTAAAGCTGAGCAGAGGAAGCCCGGCGGTTTGCTTCATCCTCTTGAGGTCCCATAGTGGAAGGGGGAGAGCGTCTCTATGGATTTCATCGATGGTTTGCCTATATCGAGGAAAGGAAACACCAGTATTTGGGTTATAGTATACATTTTTACTAAGAGCGCTCACTTTATTCATGTTAAGAGTAAGAGAATGACAACATGGTTGGCATCAATTTATCTTCGTGAGATAGTGAGTCTACATGGAGTACCTTCTAGTATTGTAAGTGATCGCGACCCCATATTCACTAGTGAGTTTTGGAAGAGTCAGCAAGAGGCATTAGGTACACAATTGTGTTTGAGCACCTCTTATCACCCTAAGACCGATGGGTAGAGAGAATCTTCCATTGGTTGAATTCGCCTACAAAAACAGTTATCAGGCTAGTATAGGCATGGCACCCTTCGAGGCATTGTATGGGCGACCTTGTAGATCACCGACTTGTTGGTGGGAGTCCACTGATAGGCTTCTACTTAGACCTGAGATGGTTAGAGAAACTTCAGAAAAGATTGATCTTATCCAAAAACGCATGAAGACAGCTCAGGACAGGCAGAAGTTCTATGCAGATAAGAGAAGGGTTGATATTGAGTTTGAGGTGGGAGACATGGTTTACATCAAAGTATCACCTTTGAGGAATGTGGTTCGCTTTGGATCTGTAGGGAAATTGGCGCCAAGGTTTGTAGGGCCATTTCCCATAACGGAAAGGATTGGTCAAATGGCATATAGGGTGAAGCTACAGAGAGATTGGCTGGTGTTCATGATATATTCCGCATTTTTATTTGCAAAAATGTTTACACAATACAACAGAGTTGTTGAGCTGAGAATGTTTGAGGAAGTAGAGGTAGAACAGGAGGCGACAGTTAGACGAGTTCCTACCCTTATACTTGGATCAGAGGATAAGAAGCTCCGCAACCGAGAAGTCAAATTGTTGAAAATTCAATAGGGAGAAGATCGCGAAGATGCAACTTGGGAGACTGGAGGCAAGACTCACGCTTCATACCCTTTTCTTTTCAAGGGTATGTTCTTAACTTCTTTTTTCAAGCTTTTATTCTTACTTGCTTCTATCATTTGAGTATATCCTAGCGATCGAATCTTTGACCTTTAGGTAGGGAAAACCAATGTGTGTAAACATGTGTTTGAGACATGTTATGTTTGATGGATGCAAGTCGTTGCTAATGGCTGCTCATGGATGCGCATACACACACATTAGGCATTACATCGGCTCAGTCACTTACATATTGCATATGGATGTGTGCGCATTTTAAATTTTTATGGATGGAAACAGATGTATCATCATATGGATGTTGCATTTGGATGAATGGTTATGCACACATATAGAACTTACATGTTATACTAGGATTATTTGCATGCATTTTTGTTACATGGCACGAACATAAATTGCATTAAGGGGGTCAATTAAATCTGTGGACCGTCTTATTTTTTGCATTACATAAGGACATATACACACACCTTTGCATATGTTCATATAAGCATTAGAATTCTTTTAAAGACAATGGATGCCTGTGAGTGATGGATGAGTAGATGCTTGTGGTTGTTAGGACCCGTTGGTGGTCGATCCACGCCCCAAGGGTGTTGACCCATGGGTTGACACACTCAAGGGGTGTCGACCCTAGGGTCGACACAGGTGTCGACCCACCCTAGATCCATTCAGGTTCATTTCCTGAACCTGAACTTGTTTCTGAACAATATTCGTTGGTAGTAGGCTATACATATGACCTTATTTCTATTTTTTTTATTCACCTAAAACAATGGAGACAAGGAGATGCTGCCGCAGTTTGGATTGAATTAGCCTATTTTCTTCAACAATGACAGCCTATACACGTACAAGAATTTCTTCTATAGCTTCAGCCTAATAATTCTCTGTTCTTTAGATGCAGTCTCCGTGAGTTTATGTTTCTTTTAGATATAAACATTTAACCAGTAATCCTGACATGTTTATAAATATGGATCTAAAATTTATGCTTGTTATGAATTTGATTCATCCTAAATCAGTCCTGCTATTACATGTATACCTGATCTGCTATTCAGTTATTATATGCCTATTTCTGCTATCATATGCCCATTTATGTTACTATATGCTTATTTTGTTTTATGTATATTATGTTTCTATCTCTCTCATTCCCTTTTTATTTTTTATATCCAGGCTACCTTCTAGCCTAGGCTGATATCATTGAAATATGCATATGAACAAAATTAGGTTAAATTGGGAATGGTAATTTGAGGGCATAACTTGAACCATGACTGGGACTGGAGGCATAAACTATACTGTAAAGTTTGACTAAAACTTGGGACATATCTTGGACTATGAATTATGACTTGTGGTTTGGGGCATATAAATTTGTAGGCTTAAATTAAAGATTAAGAGGAATAGGTTAATGAAACTATAAGTAACCTATGAAACATGTTGGGGGTTATAGATACCTATAATACCTAACCTGTTTAATACGTAAGGGGTTATATACATATAAACCTGTTATTTGTGGCTTGTTAAATCTGTGGGTGCGGTTAAGTAAACATGTCTAATCTATGGGGTTAATTAAATGTATTAAATCTGTGGAGGGTTATACGAACCCGTTAAACTTAACTAGTTGAAATCCTAGTTGTTTAGGGATAAAAGCGTAAGGGTTGGCTTATGTCATCTGTTGTGTGGGGCCATATTAGTCAGTAATACATTCTGGTATTAAAGGGGGACCTCGCACTAGTTAAGGGTCAGGAGCACGCTTACTGAGCTAATTGTAAGAGGTTCGTTTAGGAGGGGTGTTCTGATGGCGCGTTCCAACGGGGTCATGTGTGTGCATGGGTCCGGCTTGCTTGGGAAAATAAGCTGCCTAAAACCTTTAAATAGGTCTGTGTCCTTCTAGTGGTTGCCACTTTAAAAGTAATACACCCTACTGTGGGGCCGACAAATGCTATTTACGTGGTAGGGAGCCGATTGTCGGGTGTAGTAATTAAGGTACATTTAGTCTTGTTTAGGTACCGATTAATTCTGTTTGGGGTAACACACGTTATTTCTAGTTAGGTACCTATTATTCCTGTTTGGGGTAAAACCCGTTACTAGAAGTACATATAAGTCTACCATTTATATTTCTATTGGGATCATTCTTTTTCTGTTAAGTTATGGGAAAACACTTGGTTCGATATATTAGTATTGGTGCAGAGAAAGTAACTGAGAAGCATAGTTTATTTTGTTTGTCCTGTCCATCCAGTTCATATCTGTTATATAATACTATTATCTTCATCCAGTTTATTTACTGTCATGATGCTTTTACTTATTTATATGCAAAAAGTCACTGGACTCGCCAAACTTTATGTCTGACCCGTTTTGTTTCCTTTTCTCTTCCCCCCCCATTTTCTTAGGGTGGGAAAGCTCAGGCTTGATTAGGTCTCTCTCTTCTGTTTTCGCTGGGATTTGGATTGGCTTCTTTGTATCGTTTTGACTACTTATCTACTTTCTTATGGCTACTTATAGGGACTATGGCTTTTTTTACTTCTGTACTCTGATGGTTTTTAGTGAAAGACAGATGCTTTTATTTGATGTATTTTGTACCAGTATTTCAATTTGATGTTGTAACTGGATTTTGAGACCATGATGTTTTCTATTGGAAAATAAATTTTTAAATTTCCACTGCTATTTTATATATCTGCCTTGTGAGATTCTGTTTTGTTTACCTATAACGCTTCACATAACATAATGCATTCTGTTAAATAGTCACACTAACGTACGTGGGGTGTCACAATGTTTGTCATGTTATAACTGGAAAGAAACAACAACAAAAATGAAAATAAAATCAATATTAATATGATCGAAACATAAAAAAATCAAAATACATTAAATCAGTTCACGTTTCAATCAAACATAAAAGGCGCCAGCATCATTGTTAGTGTGCATACACATAGCTGACAAAATGATGTATAACATATATATTGAAAGTAACATCAAAAGCCAGTAAATTATAATATAAATCAAGTGTTTCATGCTAAATGCCAGAACATGCAAAAGAGTAACACAAATTCAAAGAGTATAGGCTTGGAACCTTTTAGTGATCATTAGCCTTTACAATAAATAAACAGCAAAGCATCTGCTAGCTAAGAAATGTACATAACAAAAGAATAATAGGTAAATGTGAACAAAACCACTTTCGATACGACATAAGGCATATAATAGGTAAGACATAACCAAACTCTTTTCACAAATAAGCAAATAAAACATAAGCCATATGGCATGGCCTGAAGGCAGCATGTAACAAAATAGAAAGAATATGAAATAACATCATACTATCTGTAGTATGACACCCCGTATTTTCTGTAAACATAAAAGTAACGAAACAGAGTATACTTAATTTTTAAAAGAAGAATTAAGGGAAACGGGTTACGCCATTGCGTTCACCTCGTAATTCTGCTTGAGATAGAGTCCGAGTTTGCGTAAATCGGGATCCGTATGAAGAAGTTATGGCCTTCAGAAGTTTCAAAAAATTTAAACAGCTCAGTTCTAAATTTAAAATTCGAATTCAAACGCAGAATAGGGTGGGCCATATTTTCCCGCCCAGGGGCCAGGTCGACCAGGGGGTCGACCTGGGGGTTGACCTACCCTATCACTCGGCTACCACGAGCCTAAGCAAGATCTAGTGCTTCTTCTTCTTCCAATCTGAATAGGATTAAAAGAGAACAACTACAACCCTTTTTCTTTTAGAATCCAACCAAGGTGAGTACAGTTATTTTCAAATATGAAATTTAATTATGATCTTGACATGGTTATAAATCTGAATTTGAGATTATGCATATTCTTGTTTATCAGATCTGTTTTTCTGTGTAGATCTATCTTATTAATATTATAGTAACTATATTGTTTCTCTTCCTTCCTTCTGTTCTATAGCCAGGCCACCACGAGCCTGAGCCAAATCTCATAAGAGATTGACACGCGAACACTAAATTTGGGGAAAATAGTGAATGATGCATTATTGGACAAGACTGATTTGAGAACATAACATATGTTGTAATTTAAGATCTAGATCTGGGCATACTATATATGATAGTCTGTGATTTGGAAGAAGGAGAATTATTTTGTATATGACTTAGGCGCAAAGATCTATATTGTAATAGGATAACTATTAAATGTGAATACACCTAAATGGGTATTTTGGATATTTGGCATATGCTGAAATCAATGGCTATAATTTGGCATAATTCGTATTGTATATCTTGATTTGGGGTCTTTAAGGAATATTCTATACTGTGTAAATTTAACTGAAATTTGGAGCATATGTTATATTGTAAATTATGACCATAATTTGAGCATGTAAAATTAGGTATTATTTTATGATTAGGTGAGGTATGTCAATGGAATTTTAAGGGGTGATTAAATCTTTTAAATTTCCTAATCTGCTAAATCATTTGAAACGAAATACGGTAATTTGGGATATGAAAATCTGTAGGCTCGACCTAAAATTGAGCAAAACAAGTTAATAGAACTTTGAACAATCTGTTGTAACTTGTAAATAAGTTAAATTTGTTGAACTGGCATAATTAGTCTGATATTGGCATAATCTATGGATGAATACTTCAGCTGAAAATAAGAATGCTGAGACACGAGGTTAGACTCTATCTGCGGTAGAAGCCTGCCCGGACTCAACTGGCTCAACTAGCAACCACAAACTGTCAGTCCAATGTGAGAGGTCGTAGGCGTAAAGATGCTTAGACACGAGGTTAGGTCTGGCTTATGGCAGAAGTCTGCCCGGAACCGCCCGGCACATCCAGCGGCCACAAGCTACCGACCTAATGTGAGAGGTCTGTGCATCAATAATTAACTAATGCAAATCTAGGATAAATATAATGCCTAAAACGTATTGGGTGGATAAGGTTAAATCAACTGGGCAGATGAATCTAATAAACCTGTTTCATAAATCTGTTGGCCCTATACAAGGTTAGGTGAAACAATCTGTAAGTCTATTAATCTGTATATCCGATACGATAGTCTGAAAACTTGTTAACCTCTATGTTTGATCTGAGAACTAGTTAATATGAACTTTGTACATCTGAAATCTGTAAGCAAGTTAATCTGAAATCTGTTAGTCTAGGGACATAAGGTTAGGAGTGGTAATTACTTGTTTCATCTAATATGTGGGACTCATATTAGTTAGTAACCCTTTTTGGTATCAAAACTATGACCCAATATTAGGTAGGGGTCCAGGGCACTCTTACTGAACTAATTATAAGTGGTTCATTCTGATAATGGCAAGGGGTGTTGATGGTGCATTCCAACCAGGTCATGTGCATGCATGGATCCGGTCTGCTCTGAGGATGTAAGGCGCCTTGACATCTGTAAATAGGTCTGTGTCTTTCTATAGGTTTCCACTTTAGGGAATGATACACCCTTCTGTGGGGCCGACACAGGGTATTTATGTATTAGGGAGTCGATCGCTTGGGGTAGAATATAGGGTACACCAAGTTCTGTCTGTTTCTGTTGGGGTACCGTCTGTTTCTGTTGGAGTGGTAACACTTGTATGTTTCTGCATGGTACTGTCTGTTGGGGTGGTAAAGGCCCATCACTATTGTACACCTAATTCTAACATTCTGTCTCCATAGGGATTAATCTCTTTCCATCTTTGATTCTGTTCCTGCTTCTGTTTCTGTACCGTCTGTCTCTGCTGGGATGGTAAAGACCCATTACTAGCATTTTGTTTCTATAGAGATCATTCTATTTCCATTTCTGTTTCAGTTTAGACATTAGGGTAACACCTAATCCTGTTATACTAGTATTAGTGCAAAGAAGTGAAAACCAAGTAAGAAGCTTAGCTTAGCCTATATCATTTTGTTTCTTCTACTAACCTGCTACTCCTTTTATGGTTATATCTCATCCAGTTTTGTATACATGTCATGATACTGTTATCTGTTTATATGCTGTCACTGGACTTGCTAGACTTTATGTCTGACCCCATTTTGTTTCGCCTCTTTTCTTTCCTTTCCCCCCTCCCCCCGGCTCGGTACTCAGGTTGGGAACATAGGAGCTTAATTAGATTTCTCTCTGCTTGAAGTGCTAGAAGTATTGCTTGGCTTTGATTCTACCTATTTATGGCATTTTCTATTGGGGATTATGGTTTTAAAATTATGTACTTTGAATGCTTTTGTACAAGACTAATATTTATGCACTTGTATTCCGGTATTGTGGTTTTGAAAGACGTAAGAAAACTTATTTCTGTTTCCGCTACAATAAAGTTATAAAAAAATTCAAGTACTACTTTAAGTATCTATCTTGTAATATTATGTTATGTTAACTTATATCGCTCCATGAAAGTTAATGCATTCCCTTAGTGAGTGACATTAATGGACATGGGGTGTTACACTTGGTATCAAAGCTGAAGGTTACCAGATTAGATAAAAGTTTATGAAAACTATTTTCGAAAAGGTTTTAAAAAGGAGGTATTTTCAAAAGTAGAGTTTATTTTGAAAAACATAATCCCCAAGAGCCATATATCTTTCCTTCGATTCTCCATTTTGAATCTCTTCCTTTTTCCTTTCAGCATGTCTGGGGTACCCGAGGGCATACCGATACCAACCTGGTTCAGAAGGTATCTGGAGGCTAGGGCCACCGCCGCATGCCCAGCAGACGTTCCTCCTCCCCCAGCTGCAGCCGCTCCTCCTCCTTCCCCTCCCTGCATTAACACTTTTTCAAAGATATGCAAGGACTTTCGGGCAATGGGCGGGAAACCTTTTCACGGGCCAGAGACGTTTGTTGAAGCTCGAAATTGGCTTAAGGAGGTGGAAGATTTGTTTGGTATCTTCGAGATAGAAGTTGGAAGGAAGGTCCAATTAGCTGCTTGGTTAATGAAGGACGAAGCCTCGTTTTGGTGGGAGGTCACGAATGGAGAGCGTCCAGTGGAGACGTGGATGGATTTCAGGCATAGGTTTGAGATGAAATTTCTCTCATGAGCAGAAGATAATTTATACATAGAGAGGTTCTTGGCATTGAAGCAGGGGAATTTATCAGTAAAGGAGTACGTCAACAAGTTCAATCAGTTGGCGAGATTTGGGTTAGACTTGGTGAACATATCTGAGAAGAAGGCCCTGAGATTCGTTAAAGGTTTGAATGAGCCGCTACACCAGTTGGCCATGACCCACATTCCTGTGGGGGCTACCTTCGAGAAATTGGTTGACATGGCATTGATGCATGAAGAGGAAGCCAAAAGTGAGAAAAAAGAGGAGAAGCTCGAAGGACCACTGAACAAGAAAGCGTGGCCCAAAAAGGAAACACAAAAGAAGGATGAAAAGTCTGAAGATAAGTAGGAAAAAAAGTGCTTTACTTGTGGAAGCTTAACGCATCTGAACAAGGATTGCAAAAAGAGGAAGAGATCTTGCTTCAACTGTGGTGAAATGGGGCACTTAACTAAGGACTGTCCAAAGAAACAAGGGCAGAGGACAGAACTTACTTCCGGAGGGCAGGCGAATGCTATTGTGGTTGGTGGATAGGATAGATATAGTAAAATTTCTGTAGAAGGTTTAATTTCCTTATCTTATTATTGAGTTAAATCTCTTTTTGATTCTGGCATTTTGATTCTGTAATTGAGACTCAGCACTTTAATACTAGTCTTGTTTCTGATCCCGTTATAGTCTCAAACCCCATAAGGGTTATGACTCATCTGTTTGTGATGAGTTAGGGTTTGAGGGGATCTATGTTAGTCGTAAAGTTGACTATGATGCATACATTCTAGGTTTTGTGGGATATGGTAGGGTTTTATCATGCTTAGTTTCCTAAGAATCATTTGTAGTCTGTAAGTATTTGAATATTTCTGATAAGGTTAGGGGTTTTTACTCAAAGCGTGAAGTAGATTTCCAGTTTGACATTTGTTTAATGGGAGTAATTCTCTGAATGTTAATCTGATGTTGATTTCGGTCTTCTGGGTTGATACTTAGGGAATTATTCTCTTAACCGATGTCTAATGGGAACAAAGCTTTTGTTTTAATTGTACTTGCTTCTATCATTCGGCTGTATCCTATCGATCGAGTCTTCGACCTTTAGGTAGAAACTAATGGGGTGTAAACATGTGTTTGAGACATGTTATGTTTTATGGATGCAAGTGATTGCTAGTGGTTGCTCGTGGATGCATGTACACGTACTAGGCACTAGATCGGCTCAAAAACACTCTCATACTGCATATGGATGTGCATGCATTTTCAATTTTTGTGGATGCAAAATGATTGACGCATCACAAGGATGTTGTATTTGGATGAATGGTTATGCACTCATATAGATATGATGTGTATCAAATAGGATTTCTAGCATACATAATTGGGCTCATGGCACTAACATAATTCGCATTGAGGAGGTCAACTGAATCAGTAGACCGCCTGATCTTTGCATTAGATAAGAGACATATACACACACTTTTTCATATGTTCATACAACATTAGAAATTTTCTAAGGACAATGGATGCTTGTGGATGATGGTTGAGTAGATGGGTGATTGGACGGTAGGACACATTCTTCTTAACTTGAAGATTTTAAGGGACGAAATCCTTTAAGGAGGGGAGAATGGAACACCCCGTATTTTCTGTAAACATAAAAGTAAATAAATAAAGTATACTTAATTTTTAAAGAAGAATTAAGGGAAAAGGGTTACGGCATTGCGTTCGTCTTGTAATTCTGCTTGAGACAGAGTCCGAATTTGTGTAAATCGGACTCCGTATGAATAAGTTATGGCCTTCAGAAGTTTCAGAAAATTTAAACAGCTCAGTTCTAAATTGAAAATTCGAATTCAAACGCAGAACAGGGTGGGCGGGATTTTCCCCACCCAGGGGCCAGTTCGACCAGGGGGTCGACCTAGGGGTCGACCTACCCTGTACAGGTCGACCATGGGGTCGACCTCCCCCTACAGGTCGACCTGTGTCAGATCCGAGGCAGATTCAGATTTTTGTATCTGGACTTGTTTTCTGAACAGAATCATTGGCTCCTAAGCCATTTAAACACCCCAAACCTCACTTTCTCTCCACACCAAACCATTGTAACACTATGCTGCCTCAATTCTAATTAAAATAAATCAATGGCGTCTCTACTTTGATGAAATCTAAGCTAGAACTAGTGCTTCTTCTTCATCGAATCTGAATAGGATTAAAAGAGAACAACTACAACCCTTTTTATTTTAGAATCCAACCAAGGTGAGTATAGTTATTTTCAGATATGAAATTTAATTATGATCTTGACATGGTTATAAATCTGAATTTGAGATTATGCATATTCTTGTTTACTAGATCTGTTTTTCTGTGTAGATCTATCTTATTAATATTATAGTAACTATTATGTATCTATTCCTTCCTTCTGTTCTATAGCCAGGCTACCACGAGCCTGAGCCAAATCTCATAAGAGATTGACATGCGAACGCTAAATTTGGGGAAAATAGTGAATGATGCATAATTTTACATGACTGATTTGTGACTGATTTGAGAACACAACATATGTTGTAATTTAAGATCTAGATCTGGGCATACTATATATGATAGTATGTGATTTGGAAGAAGGAGAATTATTATGTATATGACTTAGGCGCAAAGATCTATATTATAATAGGATAACTATTAAATGTGAATAAGCTAAATGGGGATTTTGAATATTTGGCATATGCTGAAATCAAAGGCTGTAATTTGGCATAATTCGTATTGTATATCATGATTTGGGTTTTTGGAGAATATTCTGTACTGTGTAAATTTAACTGAAATTTAGGGCATATGTTATATTGTGAATTATGACCATAATTTGAGCATGTAAAATTAGGCTTAATTTTATGATTAGGCGAGGTATGTCAATGGAATTTTAAGGGGTGATTAAATCTTTTAAATTTCCTAATCTGTTAAATCAGTTGAAACTGAATACGATAATTTGGGATATGAAAATCTGTAGGCTCGATCTAAAATTGAGCAAAACAAGTTGATAGAACTTTGAATAATTTGCTGTAACTTGTAAATTTGTTTAATTTGTTGAATTTGCATAATTTTTCTGATATTGGCAAAATCTGTGGATGAATACTTTAGCTAAAAATAAGAATGCTGAGACACGAGGTTAGACTCTGTTTGCAGTAGAAGCTGCCTGGACCCAACCAGCTTAACCAGCAACCACAAACTGTCAGTCAAATGTGAGAGGTCGTAGGCATAAAGATGCTTAGACACAAGGTTAGGTCTGGCTTGTGGCAGAAGTCTGCCCGGATCCGCCCGGAACATCCAGCGGCCACAAGCTACCGACCTAATGTGAGAGGTCTGTGCATTTGTAATTAATTAATGCAAATCTAGGATAAATATGATGCCTAAAATGTATTAGGTGGATAAGGTTAAATCACCTGGGCGGATGAATCTAATAAACCCGTTTCGTAAATCTGTAGGCCCTATACAAGGTTAGGCGAAACAATCTGTAAATCTGTATATCCGATCCGTTAGTCTGAAAACTTGTTAACTTGTATGTCTGATCTAAGAACTAGTTAATATGAACTTTGTACATCTGGAATCTATAAGCAAGTTAATCTGAAGTCTGTTAGTCTGGGGACACAAGGTTAGGAGGGATAATTACTTGTGTCATTTGTTGTGTGGGACCCATATTAGTCAGTAACCCTTTCTGGTATCAAAACTATGACCCAATATTAGGTAGGAGTCCAGGGCATGCTTACTGAACAAATTATAAGTGGTTCATTCTGATAATGGCGAGGGGTGTTGATGTTGCATTCCAACCGGGTCATGTGCGTGCATGGATCCGGTCTGCTCTGAGGATGTAAGACGTCGTGACGTATGCAAATATGTCTGTGTCTTTCTATAGGTTGCCACTTTAGGGAATGATACACCCTTCTATGGGCCGACACAGGGTATTTATGTATTAGGGAGCGGATCGCTTGGGGTAGAATTTAAGGTACACCTAGTTCTGTCTGTTTCTATTGGGGTACCGTCTGTTTCTGTTGGAGTGGTAACACTTGTATGTTTCTGCGTGGTACCGTCTGTAGGGGTGGTAAAGGCCCGTCACTAGTGTACACCTAATTCTAACATTCTGCCTCCGTAGGGATTAATCTCTTTCCGTCTCTGATTCCGTTCCTGCTTCTGTTTTTGTACCATCTGTCTCTGTTGGGATGGTAAAGACCCATTACTAGCATTTTGTTTCTATAGAGATCATTCTATTTTCGTTTCTGTTTCAGTTTAGACATTAGGGTAACACCTAATCTTGTTATACTAGTATTAGTGCAGATAAGTGAAAACCAAGTAAGAAGCTCAGCTTAGCCTATATCATTCTGTTTCTTCTGTTATCCTGCTACTCTTGTTACGGTTATATCTCATCTAGTTTTGTTTACATGTCATGATACTGTTATCTGCTTATATGCTGAAAGTCACTAGACTTGCCAGACTTTATGTCCGACCTCGTTTTGTTTCGCCTCTTTTCTTTCCTGCCCCCCTCCCCCCCCCAAGGTACTCAGGTTGGGAACGTAGGAGCTTGATTTAGATTTCTCTCTGCTGGAAGTGCTTGAAATATTGCTTGGCTTTAATTCTACCTATTTATGGCATTTTCTATTGGGGATTATGGTTTAAAATTATGTACTCTGAAGGCTTTTGTACAAGACTGATATTTATGTACTTGAATTCTGGTATTGTGGTTTTGAATGATGTAACCAAACTTATTTCTGTTTCCGCTACAATAAAGTTATAAAATTCTTCAAGTACTACTTTAAGTGTCTATCTTGTAATATTATGTTATGTTAACTTATATCGCTCCATGAAAGTTAATGCATTCCCTTGTGAGTGACATTAACGGACATGGGGTGTTACATGTAGCCAGGTTGACAAAAATAATAATAAACAAATGTGGATCATGGCTGCATAGCTTGTAGCTTAAAGTACACATGCTAGGAATACATGCATGCAGAGAAATGATTTATATAAGAAGTAACTCCAACACTTAATATATAATACAAAGAAGAAGAAATGGAGGGATTTGAAGCTGACATTGTGGGCATAAAATTATAAAATGAATTTTGTTTACCTTTGTGTTGTACGAAGAGGGGATTATAAAATAATGAAATTGGCAACTTCTTTGAAAAACCAAGTGGTATATATATAAAGCTTATTTATATATATATGCATTGTATGATTATAAAAATAAGTTTTCTCGAATTTGTATTCTTGAAAATAAATATTAATTTTTGTACTTGAGACTAAATTTCTCAAATAGGAAAAATGGTTGATTATTTTGTTGATCAGAGAGGATGGATGTAGCAATGAAGAGAACAAAGAGGTTCTGTAACACCCCACGTCCATTAATGTCATTCACAAAGGGAATGCATTAACTTCCATGGGGATTTTAAGTGAATATAGAACAGAAAAATTACAACAAGACAGACAATAAGTAGTACTTGGAAATCTAAAGCTTTATTTTATTGCAGCGGAAATTAAACATGTTTGTTACATCATAAAACCATAAATCAGAATCAAGTACAATATCCATCTTGATAAAACAAAATACATAATCCCATTACATAAATAGCCATTGAAGATAACAAGATGGACATTACTTCAACGGTCCAAGCTTTCCAAAGAGAGTTAAAGCAATCCAATCAAGCTCCACTAGAGCTGGGCCCACCCTGAGGACCTGGAGGGGGAAAAGGATAGAAATAGAGGGGGTCAGACATAAAGTCTGGCGAGTATGATAATTCTAACAATACTATTATCAAAATAACTCCTACATCGAAGCAAGGATTACCTGCAAGCTCGCCCCCGTCGCCTACTAGACTAAGGCATAAGCTGGAAAATAAGGAAATGTCTATGAACTATTGGGTATGGAAGAGCAGATAAAGATAACGTTAAAGGCACACCTAATTACTAACGAGTAATTACTACACTGCACCACACCAGGTGACTACATAGGTGTCGCCTGCCCCTACCTCCACTAGGTGTACCCCACTACCCACTTTCGATCGGCTCCCTACTCGTAGATACCCGTGCTGGCCCCACAGTGGGGTGTATCACTCCCCTAAAGTGGCAACCCGATACAACTTGAGAATGCACGGCTTATACCTATATGATGCAACAACGTCTTACCTACCAGCCCGGGTCCACACACGCATATGAAACCCGTTGGACTTGCGTTGCCACCGCTAACCCGTTTGGCCTCTTATAGTCAAGCCCAGTATGCGTGTCCCGTCCTCGACTTGGGTCGAGCCCACAAAGACACGTTTGGGTTACTATTTGAAATGGGCCCCCACAAGCTATCCACCTAAGCTTGTCCCCACTAGTATATCCCACTTAACCCTCTTCTTAGTCATGTTCATTTACATGTGTGTTTGGTTAAGTCTTACTAATCGTATTTCAAATGCCACTAAAGGCACCCACTAGATTCCTCATGCCACCCAAGGCACCTACTTAACCCCCATGTCCCACTTCACATGTTTATCTGGTTAAGTATTTCTTAATTCATTTAGGCCATAACCTCATAAAGATCTCTCACATTAGACTGGCATTTATGGCAGCTGGATTTGCCGGGCGGGTCCGTGCAGTCTTACACCATAAAAGAGTCTAACCTCGTGTCTTTACAACTGTTATGCTTTAATTTGGGCCTAGGACCTCTCACATTGGGCTGACATTTGTGACTACTGGATTTGCCGGGCGGGTCCAGGCAGTTTTACGTCACAAACGAGTCCAACCTCGTGTCCTAAGCATTGATTAACACTTATAATCTTTTACCCCAGTTTTAAATATATCCCTATTCAAATCATTAATTAATTCCAATTTTAATGATGTCCATAATTGACTCAATTATGGCCATCCGCTTACGGTATGCAAAATCATATCAATTGCACCCCAATTTCTTAATATTAAATCCTTAATATTACCCCTAACCCACGTTATACGTTCGCTTATTCAACGCAAAATATACGTTAGACTCGAATAGACTAACTCATAGCACAAAGATAAATTATCACAACATATAGACAAATAAAATAGATCTAGTCATAATAGGGGTGAAACTTGCATAAAACTACACATGTCATGGATCTAAAGGTGTCAACTTGTTTGGTTAAATGTCACAACTTACATAATATGATCATAACCCAATTTCATGTATAAACTTGCATATGTGGTTTATGCAACATAATGATGGTGTAAACTAGCATCTAACCCATAGAACTCACACATGTTATAACCTAATTTTGGATCTAAATAGATGTCATAGGATATGTGAGATTTTACATACTAATCAATCTAAACTTGCATAGGTACATGTGATTTATCATGTGAATCATCATAGCCTAAATCAACATCATGATTTGATCAAGCATAAGCTAACTATAACATAAATAATAACATCATGACTTTGTAACATCGCAACTTAGCATAGAAACTTTCAACATATATAACATCATCATCACATAACATAGGATTTACAACATACATGATAGCATAAGATTTACAACAGCATATATGACAATTCACATCATTTTCTTATGATCCATATCACATCTTAATCTAATTAGTTTTTTAATAATCTTGTTAAGATCATCATACTCACAATTAGAGAAGAAAGAGAGTCTTGATTTGCTTTAGAGTTGAGTAGAATTAGGGTTTTGATTAGCTTTCTTCCTTCTTAGTTGGCGGCGGCGACACTGAGTTCCATAGCGATGGCATGACGGCGGCTATTCTATTTTTCATGTGATTTTAGAGTGAGAGACTACCTAGGTATATATAGAGTTTAGGATTTATTTAGACCGTCAGATCAACTCAGAACTAACCTGAACCGTTAAATAAGCCAACTCAGCCCTAAAGACACATCAGCAGCTCAAGGCTGGGCTCTGCCAAAACCTGACCGACTTGACCAGGTCGACACCCAAGTCGACTGTGCAGTCGACCTGGTCCTGGGGGTGTCGACTGCCCAGTCGACCTGGGGTGCTGGGTGGAAAATTTCCCGCCTGGCCTGTTTGACTTCGAATTTTGAATTTTGAATTTTCTGAAACTTCCGATGGCCATATCTCCTTCATACGAAGTCCAAATCACGCAAACTCGGACTCTATTTCAACCAGAATTCCGAGACGAACACAATGGCACAACCCGTTTCCCACAATTCTCACGTCTGTGATTAGTTATTCTTTAATTTGTGAATATTTATATTAACAGAATTACGGGGTGTTACAGGTTCAATAAAAGAAGATTTTTATATTGGTATAAATGTCTTTGTTGAATTCCTTTAAGTAATAATGAAAACGATCCAGAAATTCGTTGTCTGTGTAGCAAGTGTAGACATTTGAAGTATTTATTACCTTATATTGTGAAAGTCCATTTGTGAAAAAACGGATTCTTACTTGAGTATTATTTTTAGGATCGCCATGGAGAAGTTATAGCAAATACTTCTGTAGAGTTTGAGGTAGAAAGTGCTATTAATGAAAATGTTAGTATGACCCGCATTGATAATATGGTCAAAGATGTAGCATGATTAATGTTTCCTATGATTGCAGTTGACAACGAAGATGGAAATGCTGAAGAATTGAATATTAAAGGTAAAAAAATTTATGATTTACTACATGATGTTGAGAAACCTATTTGGGATGGTTGTAAAATCGACACTTAGTTGTCGGTAATTGCATAATACATTGCGATGAAATCAAAATACAACATCACTGAAGCTGGGTTTACGGCTATTGTACAAGCTGTAAAAAGGCACATGCTTCCCGATAATTTAATGTGTGAAAATCACTACAAAGTTAAAAAAACTTACGTCGGCATTTGGTTTACCTTATAATGAAAATAGATACATGTTTAAATGAATGCATGTTGTTTCGGAAAGATGTCGTAAAACTTAGAAATTGTAAAATATGTGATCATGAAAGATATAAACCAAGAAAGAAGAGGGGAAGTTCCGTACAAAGGTATGCATTACTTACCCATTACTTCAAGGCTCCAAAGATTATATGCATCTTCTGTAACTACATCTCATATGTGATGGCACATAATGTGAGATCGAAGGAAGCAGGTACGTTGACTCATCTGGCCGATGGAGAAGCACAGAATAATGGAAGCATTTCGATAAAACTTATCCCAATTTTACAGCAAAGAGACGTAATGTCAGACTAGGATTATGTACGGATGGTTTTTAACCATTTACTCAATTTGGTGATAAATATTCATCATGGCCCATTATCATCACATATTATAATTTACCTCCGTGGATGTGTATGAAAATACGATATATGTTTCTTATTGTTGTTGTTCCTAGCCCCGACGATCGACATAAGGAATTGATGTTTATTTACAGTCGCTGATTGAAGAATTATAAACATTATGGAATGAAGGAGTAAAAACATACGATGTTTCGAAGAAGGTTTTTTTTTCGTATGTTGCATCTTTTTTGTGCACTATAAGTGATTTTATTGCCTATGCAGTGATCTCAGGATGAAGTACTACTGGTCGTCTAGCATGTCCTTATTGCATAGAAGAAACACGAGCGTTTTCTTTACTGCATGGTAAGAAAATTTCATGGTTTGACTGTTATCGATGTTTTCTTCATGTAAATCATCCATTCAGAGGAGACAAGAAAAACTTTTTAGCTAATAAAGTAGAAAACAGACAACCACCAATGATATGTTTAAGCAAAGACATATATGAACTAGTTAAAGATTATCCAATGAATATGAGACAAGAGTTCAAAAAAAAATTAAGGGCAAACCAGTTATTCACAATAGGTGGAAATAATCTATTTTTTGGGACTTGTCGTATTCGAAACATATTCTGCTTCATCATAATTTTGACGTGATGCACAGTGAGAAAAATGTATTAGACAATGTCTTTAACACAAGTTTGAATGTCAAAAGGGAAGACTAAAGATGATTTGAAATCAAGGCGCGATATACAAGAATTATGCAAACATCCTGAGCTTCATACGAAACCAAACGACAGTAAAAAAAACCAGAAGAATGTTATGGACTAGATAATAATCAAGTCAAAGTTGTGTTAAATTGGGTTGAAGGGTTAAGATTTCCTGATGGAATTTCATCAAATCTTCGTAGATGTGTTGACTTTAAAAATAGTAAATTGAGCGAAATTAAAAGTCACAAGTGTCACAATATGATGGAGCGTTTATTTCCCGTTATGTTCAAAGAACTACCGCCATTAACAGTTTGGAAGGTAGTAATGAAGTTTAGTATGTTTTACAAAGAACTTTGTTCGACTACTTTAAAAGTGCAATATTTACGTAAACTTGAAGTAGATATTCCTATATTGCTCTGCAAATTAGAGAAAATATTTCCGTCAGATTTTTTTTAATGTAATGGAGATTTACCTGTTCACCTCCTAACTGAAGCATGACTTCGAGGTCCTGTCCAATACGGATGGAGTATCCATTTGAGAGAGATATATAAATTTGTTACCTACTAATTTAATTGCAGTTAAAATATGAAGTAATGTAAATTAATTTTACATAGATATTTGAATCGTCTGAAAGAAAAAGTGAGACAAAAAGCAAGAGTTGAAGGTTCGATATGTAAATCTTACATCGAAGAAGAAGCTTCGTTCTTTTTCTCTCATTATTTCAGTGATCATATGAATATATCATTTGAAAGTGTTCCACATAATGCCAAAGGCGACGAACAAGAATCGTCTCAAACAATGTTATCTATTTTTAGACAGTATGGTCGACCTTTTGGGAAATGTGTTGATATATGGCTAAACGATAGAGATCTTCATGTAGCACACACTTATATTCTTCTAAAGTTTGCTGAAGTTGCACCATTTGTTAGGTAATCTAAAATATCAATTTGTGTTTTATTCATTTCCATAGTTCTTGCATGTGTATAATCTAATGTAATATTTTATTTATATATACGGTGTTTATGAATGTGAACAGCCAAACAGAGATCTTAGTAAAGAATTTTTTGGTTGTTTTACAAATTACATTTACGAATCCAGAAATTGCGTTGTTGATGAAGGGTTGAAACATCCTGCAATGGGACCAAAAAGAACGGTCAAGACATATCCAATATACTTTGTTAATGGATATAAATTTAACACCAAAGAATACGGTCTAAGAAATTAACGAATAATACAGGTGTATTCGTTAAAGGCAGTGACGATCTAGAAAATCACATAAATGATTTTTATGGTGTTTGACACAAATTTTGCAATTGACATATTTCTCACGATCAGCGGAGGAGTTGTTTCTATTTAAATGCAATTGGTTTAGATATTCCAAGTTTTGGTATTAATGTGCATAAGAATTATAATCTGATTGAAATAAAGCGTACATCACACTATCACAAGCATGATCCTTTTGTACTAGCAAAACAAGCAGTTCAAGTTCATTACGCTCCTTATCCGTCTCTAACAAGTGATAAAGCAGATTGGTCGGGAGTTTTTAAAACAAAGGCAAGATTTACGTTCGATGGGAAGAATATTCCACATGAAGAAGCTTAACAAGCAAATCTTGAGCAAAACAACGAAATAATAATTGAAGACGATCATACAGATTTTGTACCACTGATCGATGAATCAAACATTTTGGTAGAAGCGTTCGAGATTACGGAGGAAAATATGATAGAATATGAGACCGATTCTGAATAAGAAGACGATGGTGACTGATGTAAATGATGAGTATTATCTTTCTAGTTGTAATGTAATTATGGAGCACACGACGTATATTTTGCAATTCATGTAACTTAATTAAATTCTTGAATATTATGATCATTATTTACATCTTTTATGTCGTATGCAGTTTTTCCTATTTATTTATCTTAAAACTGCAATGTAATATGTTTCTTCTTGGATATGAGATACAATCTAATATAGGTATAAACAATTTCATTTCTCTTTATGTCATTTAATTAACAACTTATATCGATTGTGTCAGTTAATCGTAAAATAAATTTCAATATCATGTTATTGTTCTCTTTTAAAATGATTTGTATGTGACAGTATATACATATGTCATCGAGAGGGAGGAGTAATTCTCATTTTTTAGACGATGGTTCTGGTCCATCGCAACACTCACAACGTCCTGTCGTCTCCTTAGTACCTAGAGCACAGGGGTAAAAAAATAAACTTTATTTAGCATGTTAATTTTTTTTTACCAATTATACACTTATGTATATCGTATTTAACACAAGGATTTCGACCTACAACCTTCAAAGGTTATTCTAGATGTGTCGAAAGAAGCGTACAAGGCTAGAATGTTGGCATGTTGTTCGAAGTGGGATACCATTTCATCTCACATTATAGAGTGTATTTTGCAGGACGTCCTTGTAAGTATGTTCTTTTAAATATTTTTCAATTTTTATTTTTTTTGATCGCTGATATACTGTACATATTTTACTGCTTAATGTTTTTTTACCATGAAATATAAGCCGAGGTGGATATACAGACTGATGACTTATAGCTGGCCCGAACTTATTGATGCAAAAAATGAGAAAATTATAAGGATACCATATCAACAATAAAGAAAAACATGAAAAAACCTAGTTGGATAGGGGCAACCATGCGGGAAGGATTTGTCAGATATTGGGATACTGTTGAGGCGAAGGTAAGTGTACCAACTTTTTTAAAAATATCAAAAATATATAATAGATAAGTAATGTATCAAATTTTGAATGTACAGGCAGAGTAAGAAAGAAACTTGCAAATAGGAATGTAAATCTAGTCACTCATCGAGGAGGATTTAAATCATTTCAGTAGTATATGCAAGGGTTGGTAAATTTTATAAACGTGAATTATAAAAAGTTAATATGCTATATAATTTTGAATGTGCAATAATTGTATGTAGTAATCAAATTCAGAAGGCTAAGGGGTAGGGTCCAGTCACATATAGGGATGTGTTCACTCGTACGCATGTCATCGACCATGTCAATCCAGATGGCACCGTCTCATATACATGGCACGATGACAAATCTAGGCAGAACCATGTAAGATTTCATTTTATATTATAGTATTTGTAGTAATTGTTAAATTATAATAAAATAAGATATCATGATATTGATTTTATCTTCATTCTTATTTGGTCTTGCACGCCAAGTTTATGGAGTAGCGCCAATAGCTTCTATTTGAGACTGGACGAGAGCTGCGCCAGCAGCTTCTATCTGAGACTGGACGAGTGCGGCACCAACAACTTCTATCTAAGACTGGACGAGAGAAGCACACAGCTGATGAGGAGGAAATTATATTCCAACCAGTGATGAATCCCGCGACGCAGAGCAGGCGTTATGGCTTTGGAAATCAAGTGGTAAATGATTATTTCCTTAATTTATTTTTTAGTTTCAAAATATAATTACGTTTATGAGTTATAGTGATCAATATAATAATACATGATTAAAAGATTTTTAAATAATTGTTACAGGCTAGCAGTTAGAGATGGAGCAGGCAAAGATGGAGCAGATAGACTAGAGCTAATATAGACTTAGCAATGATTGAGGAGTTGAGGTCTAGGGTGATGCAACTTGAGGAACCTAATCGCTACCAAACCATTGAAATGACTCGGCTTTTATACCAGCATTTGGCCTAGTTCACGCAGCAGTATGGCTGCTTTCCATCTTAAGCTGGCTCTACAGGTTCCGGAGAGGATGACCAGTGATGGAGTGCGAGGTAGGTTTTATTTTGGGGCAGTGTACGTATATGAGTTGTGCTTGAGTAGACTGTGGACTGATATTTTGTGCATACTATGATGGTAGATCTGAATGTATACTTGATGGTAGACTTATTGTGGTAGATTTGATGTTAGACTTGATGTATTTATTGTTATTATGATGATAGACTATGTGGTATGTACAAATTTATGTATTGTATAATTAGTTGTTTAAGTACGTGGTAAAATTTATGTTGTTATTTGTTGATTTATTGAGTTAGAATTGGTTTTATTTTGATATTTTCCTGGTATATGGTATGAAGGGTTTATATATTGTTGCTGCGTTAGTGGTTTATAGAGAATTGTAGATGGAAAACTAATCAGCAGCTGAAATACAAAAAAATGCAGGTTTTCTAATGGCTACTGACGGCCTATTGGCAGTTGAATACGCAACAGTTTCCGACAGCTTACAATTGTTTATCGGCGTTGTGTATGTAACGGTTTCTGACGGCTACCAACGCCTGACACAAGCCATCCGAACCCGACAGTAAAAGCCTTCAGCTATTGGAATCACAGTCGATAGGCCGTGTCGAGAGCCATCTTTGTTCTCTGACATCTAAAAAATTGACGGTTATTTCCGACTTTCGGCGACTGACGATCGTTTTTAGCCATCGAAAATAGTCTGTTTTCTTGTAGTGGGGATTTATAGTCCATTTAGTATGTTAGGTTTCATTAGTGATGCATATGAATATGAAAACGACAAAACATCTTTAACTTATGCCTAACAGATGTCTAAAAAATAAAGTCTACTAGCTATTATGTGTTAGTGTAATCTTTTGTGTTTAATATTTTTCTTTGCATTTGAAGTAGTTGGAGTGCTAAAACTGCACTGTTGTGTTTATCTTCTTTTCTTCAATAAGAGATCTTTCTCATTCCCTCTCAGCATCATCCCCTTTAAGCTTTCAGAGCACACAGCACAAGATAAAATTAGTCGACTATTCCAAATCAATCTACGTGCCAAAGTACGACACAAAATCAAATAAGGCGCAGTTAAAATTTGCTTCCCATTTCTAAAACTTGGAAAGGCATCAAACAATGTTGATAGCAAGAATTGTAACTTGGGTTAGGACACTACTGATAATGGTGAAGATGTGGTGTGGTTTCATCAGAAGAGGTGTAAATGGAAAATGCGATCAAGTGAAGCGGACGGAAGCACTGGAGTTAGAAGAATTCTCATGGCTAGATCTGCCCACTGATGTTGTAAAATTGATATTATCAATGGTGCGATATGAGGACGAGGAAAAATTTGTATGCGTGTGTGGAGGGACATAAATAGAGAAGAATAGCCCTTCTATCCGGTAGGCAAAAGCCCCATGTTGATCCATGTAAAAAGCATAGAAGGAAAAAAGTTTTCCATTTTCCACTACCACAGCCTGTTCTTAAACAAAACATTTCAAGTGAAATGCTTTTTGGATTTGAGAGGGTATGAGATAATTAGTTCCATAGATGGATCTCTACTGATCTACAACAAGGATAAGATGTGGATAAGGTTGGTCGACCCTTTACTTGATTACTCGAACAATTTTATGAGGATATCGAGCCACATATCCTTCAATGGCACTGCTATAGGATTACATCCCGACAGGTACATAATATTTCTAATTGACACGTCCCATGAGAACCAAGTCACCATGCACTTGTACCATAAGGATGTTTGGACTTTGGATTTGGTGTACGACAATGGTAACAAGCCATTTTACATGTCATCGAACCCAATGTACTTTGATGGTCGATTCTACTGCTTGAGTACCAAAGGCGATAGACCAGGAGTCTTTGATTTGTTAAAACGGACTTGGGACATTTACAATGTTGAATTCATGAACAAATATGATGAGCAGGATGATATCCATTGCTACTGCTGCTACTACTTTGTTGGTTGGATCAACACGGTGATGGTTGTTCAGGTCAAAAACTATTGAAGCATGATTCAGTTGTTTCTTCTTGATCAAAAGAAGATGGTATAGAAAGAGACTATTGATTTGTGTGGCCGAAGCATGTTTCTCGGGTCTACCCTGTCTGTCATGTCCATGCCAACTGCTAAAAGACTTCAGAACAGGATCTTTCTACCCCACTCTCATCAAGATGAACCCAATCCAGTGATTGTGGCCAATCTTGAATTTCCCCTGATGAGCCCATGCATTTCTCTTCAAAGTCTTCTGTTTCAAGCAAGGAAAAGAGGCATGCTGCAACAGCCATATGCAGCTGTAATAACAGCAGGGAAGAATCACTGTATTTAGGTTCCACCCAAAATCAGAAGTATTGTACTATTTGGTATTTTCCATAGGTTGAATGGTGGGAAAAGAAGTTAGAGTGATGTCTTTAAGTAATAATAATTATTATATAAAATGGACCCTATAATTCAACATAAATAATAATTTTTATTATTTATCCTTATAAGCGTCAATGCTCATATTTTGCATTCGGTTTGGTTTACATTGAGCATAAGTGAAACAAAAACAGTGGCAGCTAGGATGCACGCAACTGAAATGCAAAACTGTGGTTCCATGAGTTTTGCATTGCTACAGTACATTTGAATTTAGTAGCTGGCTTGTACATATTTCTTCCACCTATCATTGATCACACTAGCTTGTACATATTCCAATCTACAATTTTGGATATATATATAAAATATTCTTACAGTAGCATTATTTAAAGCAAATTAAATGAAAAACTTTAGTTACATGTCTCAAACAGTGTGCTAATGCCTTCTATTACAATCCAAAAATAACATACTATTTTTTTCTTCTTTGAAATTTGGTGCAAGCGTGTATATATATAAAATATTTTGAATTTTTTCAGGAGGGTAACCGACCGAAATTGTAAAAATCTCCCTATTACACCTAGCTCGGCCCGCGAGCAGCACATAAGTGGTTGATCTTAGCGTATGCAGATGGTAAGCTCTTAGCATGTCATTCCGGGTTTTGAACCCGCGCCACTGTTACCATGACACAGTCCTCAACCGCTTGTCAATATTAATGTTATATACTAAGTTTTTTGTACTCATCATTTTGAATTATTATTTTTATTAGAAATATGACTCAAAATATGCATCAAATTGATTTGAATGCATCTGCCCTTGCCTAATAATGATGAGTTAGCGTTGTAATCAATGTAATTAATTCAATTCTAGACCACTCAAATTGCATACCTTATCTAAACGAGAAGCGCCTTACGGTAGACGGGATCGCTGTTAGATTTGCAAAAACAACCAAATTAATTACTTAAGTAACCAAATAATGATTAACCAATCTCAAACAACCCAAGTCTCAATCATAAGCAATAAAATAACAACAGTAGCAGCAAAATTAAATCATACGCAGATTTATAGTAGTTCCACTAATAACTTATTAGTGCACATCCACTTTGTAAAGAGAATTTTATTACCACGATGAAAGAAATACAAGGTATTGATACATTGATCACTATATTTCAATATAGAAAAGAGTTTGAGGAGAATAGAATTGAAGAATTGCAATTAGATTATAACCCTAATTTTACCCTTGAGAATAAACCCTTGATTTGATAAAGTCTCCAAGCTATCTATTTGAAAACCAGAAAATAGCTTATATAGGGATAAACAAATATATTAGGCAATTCCCAAAACTGACCCCAAGTCTGCATAAATCAGCTTTCCAATTTTCAGCCCGAAACAGCCCAAAACGGGCCTTAAACGTCTGTCGTGGGTTATGACAGACATTTGTCCCGGTTAGAGAATTATTTACTTTAGCTCAGACGTCTGTCATAAGTTACAGACGTTTGTCACAAGACTCGGAAAACTTTTCCCTAGCAATTCAAATGTCTGTCACAGGGTACGACAAACGTATGTCGTGGAACGCAGCTGAAGCCTTGCACATTTTCATCTCTAACTTTCGAATACGAGCTCCGATTTGCGAACAGTCTTTTACTATGCAAAGCTACTTTCATCCTCTTCAATCCAAAACATAGTATTGCAAACTTTAACACTCCACCTTGATACTATATCCATCTCCATACACCAAACTTCAATGCATCCAAACATTTCCTTCTACCTTTAACCAACAACATGAATACTTTCCCAATGAAATTCGGCAAAACCACTGCCCATTGCACTCTGTTAACGAGCTCCGACAAAGCCACTGCCCGCCAACGAAGTGTTGAAAGTATTCAAACCAAAAACCGTCTCACTGAAAGACAATATACTCAGGAGTGAAAACGAGTACTTACCAAGATAGATATCCAATCTCTCATTGATATTCCTTTTCATCAAAAAAAGCCAATCACTCTCTCCAACTGTACCACGTCACAACACAAAGCTACTCAACAAGCAAATTAAGTTTGAGCAATGCTCAAACATCTCAACCAGCAATGCTTTAATAAACATATATGCCACATTATCCTTTGTGTGCACCTTCCGAAGATATACTAGCTTATCATCATCCATGACTACTAGAAATAACTCTCTCACCTCAATGTTCTTAGTGTGTGAGCTAAATGTCAAATTCTCTACCAAATGTATAGCATTTTGGCTGTCACATCGAACATTGATATTCTCATAGTCGAAACCCATGTCACACAATAATCGCTTCAAATAGAGTGCCTCATTTTCCGCCTCTACGCGGCAATCAACTCCGCCTCCGTAGTGGATAAAGCAACTACGTCTTGCAATCTCGATCTTCAACTAATGACCATACCGCCAAGTTTAAAGAGGTACCCAGAAGTTGATTTCCGCCGGTCCCTATCAGGACCGGCGTAGTCTGAGTCGCAATAACCAACTAACTTACTACTCATCTCATCACTGCCACAAAAAAGACCATGAGATTCTGTGCCTTCCAAGTATCTCAATATAGTCTTCACGGCTTCCCAATGAGATTTTCCCTGATTAGCCATATACCGACTAACCACTCTAATGACATTAGCAATATCAAGCCTTGTACACACAATGACATACATTAAACTACCAACTGCACTTGCAAATGACACCTTTGCCATGTAAGCCTTATCTTTATCCCCAATAGGTGATCCCTTATCCGAAAGCTTCATATGCAAAGGTAAAGGTGTATTCAACGCCTTTGCATTCTCCATGCTAAATCGCCAAAGCATATTTTTTTAATTTACTCCTTTTGAATCAATCTCAACTCAAAACGCTTTCGGTCCCTTTCGATTTCCATCCCCAAATTTTTCCTTGCTTATCCAAGATCTTTCGGATTCCGATTTCAAAAGCATCATCAACTTGTTGATTTCATTTTTGGCTTTGGAAGTAATAAGCATATCATCCACATACAAGAGTAAATGCACCCAACAATCATTTTCCAACCTCTTGAAATATACACAAGCATCTTTGATGCTTCGATGGAAGCCACATTCAAGCATGAAATAATCGAACCTCTTGTTCCATTGTCTAGGTGATTGCTTCAAACCATATAGTGATTTTTTAACCTGCAAACCAATTTTGACTTACGATCTCCAACAAACCCTTCTAGTTGCTCCATATGGATGTCTTCATACAAGTCATCATGCAAGAAGGCGGTTTTCACATCAGTTTGCTCTAACTACAAGTCATGGATAACAACTATAGCTAGTAAAACCTGGATAGAAGTATGATGTACAATCGATGCAAAAATTTCATCATATTCCTTTCCTTTGTGCAAAACCCTTTGCCACCAACCTTGCTTTGTATCTTCCATCATCCTTCACCTTGTAAATCCACTTGCATCCTATAGCATTGTTTCCAATAGGAAGTGGAACCAACTCCCAAGTTTGGTTCTTCATCAATGATTGCATCTCTTCCTTCATGGCACAAATCCACTTCGAGCTATCACTTGAACTCATGAGGTCATCAAGGTCCATTGGGTCATCCTTGACTACATTGAGCGCATAGTTCAAATTATCACAAAAGCTAAGGTGGTTCCAATCATCATATCTTTCGGGTGGCCATATTGCACGCCGACCAACCCGAGTAGCAATACTATCACCCAAAGCCCTTTCGGCTCCACCTTGAGTAGAATCCTCTCTAGTATCATGTACATCACCAACATCATTAGAGGAACCATGTGGATTATGTGATGTTTCATCAACCGCTTCAATCCCACGAGCTTCTTCTTCAACTCTACCACCACTTGGACGGAATGTGGGAATGACTCCTTCTCCTTTGATTCACCATGAACCAAATCCAGAACATCTGATGAGCTCTCATTCTCCTTGAATAAAGCCGACTCATCAAAAGTGACATGACGAGAATTAACAAGGTTCTTCGTTTCCGGATTCCATAATCTAATAGCCTTTCACATTGTCCGTGAAACCAAGCAAGACCCCCTTGAAATCTCTAGCCTTAAGCCTATCATTTCCCGAATCATGCACATAAACCGGACTTCCAAATACATGAAGATATCTTAAGTCAACACTCGTCCCTTTCCATACTTCCTCCATAATTTTGTTATCAATAGCCGAGCACGAAATTCGATTCATAATATTTACCGTGGTTGACAAAGCTTCGGCCGAAAATCCTTTAGACAAACTTGATGTCAATCTAAAGAATTGAGCTTTCTCAAGTAGAGTTTGGTTCATTCTCTCCGCTACTCCATTGGGTTGTGGATCTCCTGGTGTAGTAAAATATCTTTGGATTCCATGATGCTTGCAATACTCCAAGAATTCCCAGGAAACATTATCTCTTCCATTGTCAGTCATCAGAATCTTCAAAATCTTTCCACTCTCATTCTCAACAAGAGCCTTCCACACTTTGAACTTATAAAATGCCTCTGACTTGGCCTTTGTTACATACACCCATACCTTTTGAGACAAATCATCAATGGAAGAGATATAATAACGTGCTCCACCTAAAGAAGCAACTGGTGCTGGTTCCCAAACATCCGAATGAACATACTCAAGAACCTCTCTTGAATCATGCTTCCCTTTATCGAATGATACCTTTGTTTGCTTCCCCATTACACATTCCTCGCAAAACTCTAGTTTGTTGAAACTCTTACCCTTGATTATCTCTGCTTCCAAAGAATATACAAACTCCTCTCTGAGATATGACCCAATTTTAAATTCCACAATCGTGTCGCATCTAAGTTACGAGAACTATCAATACCCACACAAGTTTCACCTCCTACGGTCACAAATTGAAGCAAATATATACCATGAGTTCTAGCACCTTTCATAACCACAAGCGTCCCCTTCGAAACCCTCAAGAAATCCTTCTCAATAGTGATCTTGCATCCTAGAGAATCTAATTGCCCCAAAGATAAAAGCAACTTCCTATGTCCCAGAACATAGCGAACATTAGTAGCATGCGAACAACTCCACCAAACATCCTTATTTGCACAGAGCCAATACCCATTGACTTGCAAATAGCACCATTTCCCATAACAACTGTATTCCACTCTTTGACTTCATAAGACCAAAAATAATTCCTACTTGGCGTCATATGATACGATGCACCCGAATCGAGTACCCATTCGCTATCTGAAACTTCCGATGCTACCGCTATCGATACATTCTCATCTTCCTCAACATCCTCACTCTCCACCTCTACGGATGAAGATGATACTTCCTTCTTATCTTCGTTTGGACATTCATTCTTCCAGTGTCCTGGTTTCTTACAAATAAAACACATGCCATTTCTTTCTTTTGACTTACCTCTCCCACTGGGCTTCCTTGATTTAGAACAACCCTGGTTCCCTTTCTACATATTCTTTTCTTTATCCACAAACAATCCATGACCACTACTAGCTCTACTACTACCCTAACTCATCTCCTTCATTTGATCTCTCAAGTCCTCACTAAGAATACCCATCTTGACATCATCAAGAGTCAATGTATCTCGGCCATAGATCAAACTATTTGAGAAACCTTTATATCGGTCCAGAAGTGAACACAATAATATCAACGCCTTCTGCTCTTCCTCAATCTTCAAATCAATGGCCTTCATCTTATTAATCAAGTTATCAAAGGCATTCAAGTGTGCCTTAAGCTAATTGCCCTCCTTCATCTTGAAGGTGAAAAACATCTGCAACAAGATCAAACGATTTGTGAGCGACTTCTTCATATACAATTCCTCCAACTTGTCCTAAATACCTTTAGCGGTTGTCCCACCACTAATTTCGGAGATCACATTCTCCCCTATAGCAAATTGAAGAGTAGTCTAATCCCATTCATCCATCTCTTCTCTCTCAACATCCGAGACATCATTTGGCCATAAGTGAGTATTAAATACCACTCAGTGCACACGATTCTGCCTAAGAATCGCTTTCATTTTCCATTGCCACTTCTCAAAATCATTATCACAATTCACTTGTCAATTATCAATTAAGAATCTAACGCTGCATACGAACCACGTACATAAGGCGGCACACTATACGACATCCGGTTGAAGGAGTTACTAAGCTATTATCTGAATCTTGCATTTTCCCAAACACGTAACAAGCACTAATTGCTCTGATACCAATTGTTGTAACCGATGTGATTAATTCGATTCAAGACCACTCAAATCGAATATCTAAATCACAAGCGCCTTGTGGAAGACGGGATCACTGTTAGATTTTCAAAACAACCAAACCAGTATCTCAAGTCACCAACCAATGATCTACTAATCTCGAACAACCCACATCTCAATCGCAAGCAATAGAAATGACAATAGCAGTAAAATTAAATCACATGCAGATTTATAGTGGTTCCACAAACAACTTGTTAGTCTACATCCACTTTGGTTATTACCATGATGAAAGGAATACAAGAGATTGATATAATGATCACTATATTTTAATATAGAAAAGAGTTTGAGGGGAATAGAATTGAAGAATTACAATTAAGTTATAAACCCTAATTTAACCCTTAATAATAAACCCTTGATTTGATCTAGTCTCCAAGCTCTCTATTTGAAAACCAGAAAATAGCTTATATAGGATAGACAAATATATTAGGCAATTCCCAATACTGCCCCCAAGTCTTCACAAATCAGGTTTCCAAATTTCAGCCCGAAATAGCCCAAAACAGGCCTCAAACGTCTGTCGCGGGTAATGATAGATGTTTATCCCAGTCAGAGAATTATTTACTTCAGCTCAGACATCTGTCATAAGTTACAGACGTCTGTCATAAGACTCGGGAAACTTTTCCCTGACAACTCAAATGTCTGTCACAGGATACGACATACGTCTGTTGCGGAACCCAGCTGAAGCCTTGCACATTTTCATCTCTAACTTTCACATATGAGCTCCAATTTGCGAATAGTCTTCTCCGATGTGAATCAACTTTCATCCTCTTCAATCCAACACGTAGTATCACAAACTTTAATAGTTAGAACATGTCAATGGTATCCATGAAATGTCAACATCAAAATCGATATTTCAAATGGTAAAATTTTCTACTTTTTCAACTTTTAAAAAGAATTTTAACATGTTATTTTAGTTTAACAATTTCATATTGTTGGCATAAATGATATTTGAATTCAATTCTAATACTAATTCTTTCCCATTTCAAAAAGAGATGACATCTAATATGACTATTGACATAAACTGATGACCAACTATTAGATAATACGTCGTATTTGTTGTGGAGGGTTTCGATTTAAGATCACTCAAATTATACCCCAAACACAGCGGTAGACGAGATCATGCTAAACAAAGAAAAATAAGAGAAATATTTTTTTTAAAAGGAAATATAATATAACAAAAGGGAGATTCTATCCATATTGCAATGACTCACAAAAATAGTTTCTACAGAATGCAGATACCGTGCACACACACAAATAGAAGAAATTGAACAAAAACATAAAAAAAAGATAGTCAATAGCCAAAATGAAAGCAAGGACACGGGCGAAGCATATGAAGCCTCAACAGACGCGAAAAGAGCAAAAACAAAGGACATGCCCTCTAAGGAACACGACCGGTAAAGGCAGGTAAGTCCAAACCATTGGTCCAAAATCTCTGAAAGATCTAGCTCCTCACGATCCATCAAATACAATGTGGCTAGAGACATCAGAGAGAAGAACCAAACATCCAGCTCAACCTACAACTCTAAAAGCACCAACCAGCTCGAGATAGGCCAAATCCAAAAACCTATAATCCAGGACTTGCAGAACTAGAAAACGACATAAGATCGATAAGGGGTTAGGCAGTGTGAGAAAGTGAAAGGAGCAACAGTAAGCATATAAGAAAAAAATCAACCAATACCAGCTTTGGGAGTGGCGAATACCGAGGAAACATCAAAGGCAACAGCCAAACTCTTAGACTTAGAGCCTAAAACACCTGAAAGGCCTACCTCAAAACAAAAGGAAAACATCGTTCCTTTCTCTGCGGATAATGGTAGGAGGATCCATGGGCACTTCGTAAAATAATGCCTTGTCCCGCGTGCACCAGATGTGCCAGTAGACAAGACAAGGAATTAGATGAAGCAGGATCGAGCGGAATGATTTACCTGAGATGCCTGACCACCAGAATCTCAAGAAATCTTCAAGTGAGGTGGCCCTTCCTCGGCAGCCCATCAGGTCCCCAAAATAATTCGAGACAGACCTAGCACAAGACCCGGAGAAGAGAAAATGAAAGGAGGATTCCGAGCATCCAGACCTACAGCACTTGCAGCAGGAGACAAAAGGGATGTCGATTCTCTGGAGGTATCATCTATTGGTGACCCATCATGCAAGGTTTTCCACATAAATAGAGAGACCTTAGGAGGAATTTGGACATTCCAAATGAAAGAGAAAATATGGAGACATGGACCTGGTGTCCTCACTGAGTTTCATGATGCCTTAAGCGAGAAAGGACTACTGTCCCAAATGGTGCAATCGCCATGAGCATCCGATAAGGCCTTCACGGATTGCATCCATTCCACATCTCACTAACATAGGATGAGAAACCGGTGTAATTCATATCAGCCAGCCTATGATACTTAGTGTGGAGGAACGTAGCCCAAAGGGAGTCGTTCGCTCTGAACCACTCCCATATCTTGCAAGCAAAGGCCGAACAAATGTCCTTAGGGTTATGGAGGCCTATGCCTCCCTCACTTTTGGGAAGACGAATGGAATTCCAAGAAATCTAGTGGTGGCGAGCAGCGTTGTCCTTTGTTCCCTAGAAAAAGGAAGAAGCCAAGGAACGGTAAGAATAAAAGGAGGAAGAAGTGGGAGTCATAGCGGCAAAGATATGAGATCCCACAGAGTCAAGGATAGACATAATAAGAACCAGTATGCCAGCCTGAGAGAGGAAGATTGCATTCCAACGAATGATCTTCCCCTAACCCTGTCGGTAAGGGGATCAAAGATGGCATTGAGCTTCCTGCCTCGATATAATACAATACTGAGGTAAGGAAGCGGAAGCGAGGCCGCCTTGAAACCGGTAGATGTTTCTATCCAGGACGATCTAACTAGTGAAAGGTCTTTTGTGGGAACGAAGCAACTTTTAAAAGAGTTAACGAGTTACCCCGAACATCTCTCATACTACCGAATAAGACACAATAGGCAATGAATAGATCAATGACTACCATTAGAAAAAAATGATGATGTCGTTAGCGAAAGACAAAGAAGAGATAAGAGGACAACCCCTAGGTATGTCGAATCTATATATCTGCCCAGCTATCTTTAGAGAGTGAATCCCTCGAATGAAAGCCTCAGCAGCGATGACGAAAAGAGAAGGCGATAGGGGGTCTCCTTGTCAGACACCCCTCTCGGACCTGAAATAACCGATGACTGATCCGTTTATAAGAACAAAAAACTAACAGTTGGAGATAAGCCTCCATGCAACATCGATTAGTGGTTCCGGAAAGACGAAAGCCTTAGAACTTTGATGTTGAAGAACCAAGACATGCGGTTGTAAGTCTTTGCCATATCCATCTTAATGACCACACTAGAGCCTCGGATCTTCTTATCGATCTAAAAAACTAGCTCCTAGGCTAAAAGGACTTTATTGTAACAACCCGAATTCCGACAAACCGATTTTTTTTCAAAATTCTAATCTATCGAAACTCATGTTGGTATGCTTTGGTATCATGCAGAAAAGGCAGAGATATAAAATATATCAAAGTTCAGAAAAATAACTCACAGCGGAATGGATAAAATATAATGTAATCAAAATATAGCCTTACCATAGTAATAATAATGCCTAACCAGTATCCAAAGCTATCATATCTCTTCCATAAATCTAACCTGCGAGTATGTTATGAGGAGGGGGTCAGAACATAAGTTCGGTGACTGGATTTAAACTAACATTTAGGATAATCCTACATATATTGTTCAGTTACATTTTTCTTGTTTATTAGGTAACTTAGGTTACCAGCATTTAAGGCTTACACACGCGTCGTACCCATCTACTTCCTAGTGGATTAACCTAATACAGTATATATGTAGCTACCCCCAATGTTGAGGTACACCCTATGATATCCCACTAGCACGGTCTCCGCTGTAACACCATAGAAATATACGCAGTCCCTCATCCTACGGTGGAATGACATATAGATCCAATATAACAATGCTACGTTCAGCATAGAACCGCCATCGCCATATTACGTAAGCGTACGGACTGCCACCTTTGATCGAATCAGATCACAGAGTAATGCCCAGAATCTACGATACACCACCCAAAGCAGACATGCATGTACCTAGACTTTCCCACGTATGTATCGTCAATCGTACTCGATGCAACAACCGCACATATTCTCTATTGTGCACCGAGTTCCGTGCCAGGGCTATACAAGAAACACGGAACTCAGTCGGGAGCTTTTCCATATTTGTACAGGCCCGCCTTTAAGGGCCTCAAAGTACAAATATCCCTCAGGTGTAACGACCCGGATTTCGCCCGACCCCAATCGATCGTAAGACCAATCAAGACCGTTCAAATTCCGCATACGTTAACTTTGGGCATACAACACATCAGAACAACAACACAGACTTTTATAACATCAATAATAAATGTTACATCAGAGTACAGAATATCATAGTACATCGATAAATAATACAGCGGAAGATACATTTACAATAAATTAATACATTGCAGCGGAACTAATCTCAGCGGAAGGCCATCCATATTCTGGACCCAGCTTCAGGCTTCAATCCAGGATCCTGCTTAACTATATCTGCAAAAAAGCAACTCGACTGCCCGTGTGAAAAGAGGGCACCCGAGTTTGCAAAGTGAAACAAACTACAGGTCAGTCGTGGGACTGGTGTGAGAATTCTTAACTTAACTTATCTAATAAGTAGGCTAATCACAGGACCACGCCGCTAACACGGAACGGGTTTACTCCATTGGATTGCCAGTGCATAAATAAAGTAAATCATCAAATAACGTAATGCTTTTTAGAAAAATGAAACCATTATAAGACCCAGGTCCCATCATACAATGCAACGCACACCAGAGGATAGGGTTTTACCTTATAGTGGTCAAAAGATGCTTGATACGTAAAAACGATATTATTATTAGTGTGTATATATATATCAATCCTAGACGGCATAGCTACCATCTACTATGTCGCCATACTAGTTATATAATCAAAACCGCAAGGGCGTATTGGAAATTGGGTTTCCATCAGGAGTCAAGGATAGGGAGGAGCACCTGACCGATTCGAGACACTCTAGCAATGCCTCAAGATTCAGACGTTGGCGAACCCTTGGATACAGCAGGGCCGGTCCACAAATACTTTACTGGATTAGTTATACCTGAACACATGCTCCTCGATCCTATTGGACCTACAAATCAGCCGAGGGCGACCGATAAGAATAAACCGAGGCCTCACAAAATTCCAACAACCACATAAGCAAATGTCGGGCCGTGTTAAAGCCCAACACCACTTCTAGCTAGAAAGAAATGTGTACACTACCTGCGTTCCCTTGTCCCGTTTTAGACTCAACCGGTGTGTGAGGCTCGCGAAGTCACGATATACACAAAGCTATGCCTAAAGAGACTGTGCTTTGATCATCAACCACTAGGCCTGCTTTTCAATAAAGCCTTGATCATTTGCATCTTAGCATGTCACATTGTCAGACCCTACCATATTATTGATCATCTACCAATATATATATATAACCTCTAAGCTCATACGTCTTAGAGAAGGGTGATAAGTAACCACCAAACAGAAATATATAATCAGTAGCGTTCAACAAATAAAGTAGAAATGAATACAATGTCAGAAACGCAATCCATTTACAAGTCCGCTCTGCGTCTGAGCGAAACAACGTGTCTGTCGATCTCCAAATGCGTTTGGATGATCATTATCAAATTCCTTGCCATGGAAGGGCAATCCCAATTCAAGATACCAGTCATCATCATCCCAACGATGTGAAAACCTTCGGTCTTCAATCACCGTCTTCATCTTCGACTCTTGATCGTCGTGATGATTATTCAGAATGGGTTAAACATGGTCTTTCTGAATAACTCGCGTATTTTTTGGTTAGAAAGGTAAATATTGGAAGATCACATATTACGCCACATTCCAACTCCGAGTATTCTTTTAATAAGATATTCATATTAGAAGATTCTCATTAATTTTATCAAAGATAAACTTTGAAAATAAAATCTTAAATCTTCCTTAAAAGATTTATTAAAACTCCAATTTTGATTTGATATCAAAAATCATTATTACAAGATCATTTATTTTAAGGAATAAATCTTGTCTTAAACAAGTAAAAGAACTAGTGTCCTTTAAAACACAGTTCACGATAAACCCACAAATCAATTTCCAAAATATGGAATTCCACAGAAATCAAATCAATACATAATCGATATAAATTTCTGTATCGGAGTGATAATATAAGTAGAATAACGGCAAAGCCACTTAAATTCCATATATAATAACGGTCTTCTTTTACAGAAGCCCATTTCGATTATTATCAATCGAATTTCCACTAGATTCCTATTTAATATATTAAATTGAAAAAAACTTGATTTTTAGAAAATGCACTTTTAAATCTATAAAATAGATTTATAAATTTCAAATAATAATTTCAATGTAAATTGGATTAAAGGACAAACGTCGTTTAAAAACAACGTCCACGATAAATCCACTTCACATCTTAATTTATTTCATATCGCAAAATGTATAATTGCAAATCCTAATAATCTTTAATAAAAACATATTTTAAAAATAATCATTAAAAATATTCTTTATATAAAAGATTCTAAATGGAAATTTTTCTTTATATTACAAATTTTTATCCTTTACAAATATACTTTGTTTTAACATATAGTTGATTAAAATATATTTTAAGAAAATATATACTTTATAAAAAGAAAATTTCAAATGTAAAAATACTCTTATTTAAAAGAACATCTGAATCGAAATGCGACTCAAACATTACCATATAATTTGGATTATATGGATTTCACACACATCCTATATATATGATAATAACAGCATAATCATCAAATCATCCATCTACATCCAAAGTGTAATTTCCACTGTGTAAGCGTTAAAATTAAATAATAACGCTCATCGCAGCCTGTCGATCTAACGATCAACATACAACTGAATATTGGGATTAGTGTATGTAAATTTTCATCCCAACACCCGTGTGGGGTTTCAACCAACAAACAAATAATAAACTGATTTGTGCACTTGGGCCATGTGTGAAAATAATCGTCCCAATCACATAAACAAGTCGGGTAACTTGTGAATGGAAGTGTAATACACAATATAAAATCATGACAAGAAAATATCTCTATTGCAATGAATGAATAAGCATAATAACTTCGTCTCTATTGGCAACCTCTATTCCGCTAGTTTAAACTATAACAAAAATGGTTATATTATTTTTGGCAATTCTAATAAGACAAAAATGATAGTTTTTGTTTCAACAAAAATAAATATTTTGATTTAACTAACCTATCTTGACAAGTATATGTCTTGCCAAACATAAGATATATATATATATATATATATATATATATTGCTTTAACTAATTCATTTGACAAAAATGAATATTTTGGACAAAATGTCTATTTGGGTTTAACTAATATAAATTGACTAAAATAAATAATTGTTTTCAACAAATGTAAATTGATAAAAGTGAATATTTTGTTATTAACTAGTATAAATTGACAAAGGTGTTTATTTCATTTAACTAATCAATTTGACAAAATGACTCTTCTTATTTCATATAAAATTCCAATAAGAATGCAACTCTAAAATCTATTCTTTTTATTGTCCTCTAAATGACAATAAAAGGAAATATTCATTCTTGCCATTTGTGCAACCACTAAAATGTAGTTTTTAAATCATACCTTTTATTTATATCTGAAATTGTGAATAAAAACTCTTAATTTTGAAAGTAAAATGAAACTTTCAATTCATGTTTTGTTTGCAAAAATACAACTTCTAAATGATGTTTTATTCATATCTAAAATGCAAATTTACAAATGTAACTTATATTTTGATGTTTGGTTTGCATATAAGATTGCAAACAAAAATGAAACTTTTATTTTAATGTTTTATTTGCAACAAGGAAAGAAATTAACAAATGTAACTTTTATTTCTAGTTTGTTTGAAACAAGGAATACAATTTAAGAAACAAATTCTATTTTTAAAGTTTATTCCATTCCAAAGCATAATTTATTTCAAAATACATTTTATGTCAAGGTATATTCTATTACAAAGTATATTTGCATTTGTGAACGCAAATAAAAGAAACAACATTTATTTCAAGGTATATTTACATTTGTGAATGCAAACTAAGGAATATGTTTGTTTTCAAAGTATATTTTTAACAAATTATACTAAATATGTAAAAGGGTGTACATTTGTGTTGGTAAATGTAGATAAAAAGATAGACTTTAGTTTCATTGAATATCTGCATTGATAAATGCAAATAAAAGAATAAACCTTAATTTCAATGCATATTTGCATTGATAAATGCAAATAAAAGAATAAACTTTATTTCCAATATATGTATTTGCATTGGTGAGTGCAAATGAAAGAATAATTTGTTTCAATATATATTTGCATTGGTAAATGCAAATAAAGAACAAATTCTATTTTTCTATATATATTGCATTGCTGAATGTAAATAAAAGAATAGTTTTATTTTTAAAGTTTATTAGCATCAGTGAATTCAGATAAAAGAATGAATTATATTTTAAAATATATTTGCAAACAAAAAATGTAACTTCTGAAAATAATTTCTTATTTACATATAAAATGTAAACAAATTTGTGATTTCCAAAACATGGATTTTTATTTACATAAAAGTGTAAACAAAAAGGTGGTTTCCAAATATAACCTTTAATTTACACATACAACGTAAATAAAGTTTTATTTTATAAATGTGTTTTAATATCAACAAATAAATTTAGTATTTTATTGTTATTCTTATTCTATAACCTCTTATGTTTAAGGTAACAGAAAAGAGGAAATTTTCACTGTAATTCATAAACCGTGTTCTAAATGTAAACAAATAAAAATAGGATTTTATTCGTTAGCCAAATTCTGTTGCAATGAAACAAATAAAAATATATTCTATTTGTTGTTCATATTCTATTGTAAATAAACAAAAAATAATAATAATTTTTTTGTCGTTCAAATCTTATTGCAAAGTAATCAAACAAAAATACGGTTTTATTTGTTGTTAATTCTGTTGCAAAGTAAACAATAAATAAAAATAAGGTTTTTATTTGTCTTTCAACTTCTATTGTAATATAAACAAATAAAAATAAGTTTTTATTTGTCGATCAGATTCTATTATCCATCTCAGAATAATAAAAATAATATTTTAATAATTTAAAATAAATTAGAATAACTAGATTTGGATAAAATATGATTTAAATCTAAATTTAGATTTAATTTTTCTATCGCAAATAAAATTCAACAATATATGAAATTTCAATGCGGATCTAGCATAACATGACCAACGAACATACCACAAGCAACAATCAACAATTTATACAACACAGAATATTTCAGATTTGTTTTTACATCATTATACAATTATTTTTAACGCAAGAAAAATAATTTATAATTAATTAAATAATAAAATTCAGAATTCTCACATTGATATGGCTGGAAATTCAATTGTCTCGGTTTAAGCTCTGGTCTGCGCCATTGCGAAGATCTCGGAAAGAAGAGTCCAACGCAACTTACGATTCGTAAAACGGCCCTCGTATGAAAGAGTTATCAAATTTTAAATATTGCATAAATTAAATATGAAATAAATAAAATAATATTAAAATATAACCTTTCTTCCTCGTTGCTGTAACTAGGCCGAACCCGACTCCAATCCTCCAACCCCATGCGCATGCGACCTTGGCCTCCCTGGCGCCGATCGAACACCGCCACTCCGAAGCCCCGCCCGCCGCACGCCATCGTCGAGCCCCAGGGCAAACTCGGTGGGCCCCAGTGCCACCAAATCACCTCCAACCGCGCCACCTTTGTTGCCCTATTTCAGCCAATCCGTGGCTTGGTTTCAGATCTTGACCGTATGGATTTATAGCTCTCGGAAATCTCTTCGAATTGATATATAGTTTGTCAACTTTCATAGAGCGGATTAAGAGAAATTAGTGTTTGAAATTCGGATGATTCTGGCCTTCAAATGGAATAGGCGGCGGCTGGCCATTAGGGTTAGAGTTTAATTTTTTTTATTAAATTCATTGAAAAACGTGTTATAAAGGTGGATTTCTGGACTATCTCAGAATTGGGCCTGCTTACTGTCGATCATAACGTTTTGAGGCCTTCTGAACGCAATGGAACAGGTCTCGGGGTACAATTCCGAAAACTGTAGAATATTTATTTAAAATTCCATTAAAAATTAATTAATTAAATATTGACCGTACATTTAAATATGCCGGGGCCACATATGACCTCAGAAAATTCCAGAAAAAATATTTTTAGCTTTCTTATGATGATACGATTCTAAAAAGACTAATTTCCTCGAATTCTGAGACTGTTTGAAAAATGGCTATTTTCAAGGCCAATATATTTAATATTAAAATTACATTTTTAAACAAATAATTTCCGAAACTCAAAATATATAAGTGTTTATACTTTTTAAATGCAGAAACATCATTCCAGACTCAATGGAAGTGGTTTCGAGTCGAAATTCCTTCATATGTGAAAAGTAGCCCTTCGGGCCATATATATTATATAAATCCTACAACGACCTTTCTAAAAATTGAATTGGCCATAACTTTTGATTCCCGCTATGAAATTTCAATTTTTCAGATTTGTTAGAAAGATATGATTAAACAGATTTAAATATTTCTGGTTTCACTCAATTCTGATTTATTATGAATCATGTACATCCAATTAAAGTTTAAAATTAAAATTTTAAAACTACTGCGCCATTTCTAACTCCTTTTATATTTAAATTAAATTTTTCCGTTTTAACTTCGATTAAAATAAATTCTATCCATTATTATTTAAAATAAATTATATTATATCGTTAAAATTCATTAAAATTTTCTAAAATAAAATTTTAAATTGGTTCATAATTTGCGGGTTGTTACATCAGGTCTGTTTTTCATGGTGGTTATGGCCCCACCTCCGCCCCTCCATCAACTAGTAAAGAACAAAAAAGCTAAGCGAATTTCCCCTAACAAATAATCGAAACATCCAGTTAGTGTCTCCCCTCAACCACCGTGCCTCGATAGTAAAAGGTGGATGGTGTCTTGGGTTTAGCTTAAGTCTTTTCGCATCCCACTGGCTGCCAATGATAAGTACCCGACGATATACTATCCTTGTTGGTCCTGACCTCGCCTCCCGTTGAGCCAATCGCCGAATCAACATAGTATCACCTCGTTACAGCATTCTGACTGCAAAGCTACTTTTGCAGTCAAGGCCCACCCACCCAGTAGTAATGCACAGAGCCAACTTATGCGAGCACAACCTAAACATCTGCCACCGCTCAGAGGACTACCAGGAGCACCTTACACATCTCAGTAAGCTGCGTGCTTCCCCTTCCAGTCCTTCAGAGCCAACAGAATAATCAGGTGAACGTGTGCTCCATTCGTGCCTTATGACATCACAATGATCTACCCCACTGGGTTATTCACCCTCAAACGTATGGACTGGTCCAAGCGCCTCAGTTTAATGTGTTATTATACCCTATGTCTGAGCATTCAATTATGCACTTGCTCTACCTCATCGGGTTTCCATTTAACTTGGTTATTCCCATTCACATTAATTTCTTATTCAAGTTACCAAGTTCCTCTTGCTTATTAATTTAATTCATATAACTTAACCCACTTAAGCTTATTAATAAGCCCACAACATGTTTTTCTCTAGATTGTGATCCAAGGTCTGTAATTGTTCGACGACGAATATTCTATGAATTAGAAAATCGTCACTAATATTAAAATAAACCGCAAGCGCACGGTGTACAATTGTTAGTACGCGGCGAATACGAGTCGATCCTCAGGGAAAGAATAATTTTAAATTATATTCAATCAAATTAAACCAAACTGTGAAATGTGTTAACTAAAATTTAACAAAATTAATGACTAAGTTGAGTATGAAACTATTGGTTAAGAGCAATTTAGAGGTGTTTTCACTCTATAAAACACACAAATCAACATCATGAAATTATGTTCTCTATTTGTTTGGTCATTAGTGAAATTAGATTTTGTGTTTATTATAAGTATGACATATTTATGCTATTAATTAGCATAACATAAGTCATCAAACTATAACATAATCTAATTCACTATTCAATTCTCATAAAAAAGATAACAAGTTGAAAGCAACATCAATTTTAAGAATACTCTATTTACTAATAATTAGTAATATAGAATATCAAATGTAGATTAACACTTCCTCTTATTGCCAAATTCATATATAAATGAAAAGGTAAATTATTTGTGTCATTTGATCAGGCATGATCTATCCTCTATTAATTAGAGGCATAGATCATCAAAACAAAGTATGATTAACAAAATACACTGAACATCCATTCTTTAATAAACACAAATAGAGACCATGAAAAATAAACTATGTTGAATCTATGTGATTAGAGAGCTTCATCACCCCTAAATTGTAGGGGTTTAGCTCCTCATTTGTGTTATTATTTCAACACAAATATACTTCAACATTGAAGAACAATTAGTAAGTAATGAAGAAAAGATATTAACTAATAAAGCTACACTACTTGCAGAAAAGAAAATAACATGTAAATGAAAAACAACAAATTAAGATTGCATTAAAATGAGAGAGTACAAAAAAGAGATGGCTAAGAAGCCATGGAAGAGAAATAGAGTTTTTGATTTAAGCTACTCTCTAAACTAAAAATCCAAGATAATCCTTACATTATCATACATGGGTTATTTATACATGAGGGAAAACCCTAAATTAACTTTTTGCGTGCTACCCAGAATGCCCCCGCTTTAAGCTGCATTTTATCTTTTAGCAATAGTGGTTCATAAAGCCAAAATTTTGTATCTCCACTAAAGAAGGAAGGAGAGTGAATAAGGTCCTCCATTAATTCTCTATTTGAATTGATTTCCTCTCCGTTAATTGATTTCCCTTTCATCATTTTTTTGGCATGGCATTGATTTCCTCCTTTTGAATTGATTCCCTCTCCATTGGTTTCTTTCCCTTTTTTTTCTTTGTAAGCACATATATATATATATATATATATATATATATATCTTTATGAAGTCCTTTTCTGCATGCATCCAATTTCTGTAAAAATATGAAAAATGTCCAAGTAAACATTCTCAAAATAATATAAGCAAAAAAATGATCATTTCCCCCTTATATGATGATAAATGCATGATGTTTTGAAATCAATTCAGTTATTATTTAAACGTGATAAAATAACCATATATGACATTTATTAGTACTAAACGAGAATAAATATGTGAATATAAATGTGCATTTTTACGTGCACATCAAATACCCCCACACTTATCTTTTTATTCGTCCTCGAATAAAGTAAAGACTAAGCTAAACCCATTTTCGTAGGGAGCACGATTGCATTGAGCGTATGCAACAAGCCGTTAAACCTCTTGGTGTCCCCAGTAGGACGAGTGTTGTCTCGTGAGGGTTTTTAGTGGATACTATCCACAAAATCCAAAAGTTAAATACAAAAAATATTTACAAAATGCAAGATTCCAAAATATTTACAATATGAATGCAAGCTTTTAAAGGAATATTTACAAATGGATAATTTACTTTTAAATATTACACGAATGAGTTAACACAAATTTGGGTCATCACTATGAAATTTGAGTCCGTTACTAATCAAAACTTCAAACAAAAGTCATGTTATCGTTACAAATTCCTCCTGCTTGGCCAGTTGTTTTAGTAGAAACATAGTGCAAATATGAAATGAATTCTATAATCGATATCAACAACCGTAAAACGGCGTCTCAACTTCCTTTTTTTAACAAGTTAGGTCGAATAAGTGAAGAGTGCGCTTGGATTTTAAGTGCTAACTCTCTCTTTATTTTGAAAATTATTTACAATACTATTATTATTATTTACAAACACCTAACTGTAAAGACCAAGGTATGCCACACATGCACTGCCTCGCGGACTGACGTGAGAGTTTGGGATAGAGCTTGGTGGATTGTGCAGACCAACGATGACTTTGTCAACAAGATGTTGGTAATCCTTAGGTGTCCAACTCATAAAATGAGACCAAGATATACTGACGCTGAGTTTGTCAATAAGGTGTCGGAAAGAGCTTGGCGGGTTTAAACACCAACGCCAGATGTACCAGCAATGTTGGATACCCTTGGATAATTATAAATATATTTACATTTTCTTCTTTTTCTTCTTCTTTTTTTACATAAGAGAGAAAGAGTTAAGTGAGAATATCTTAGCAAAACTTTACTTAAACGATCTAAAATGTTATCGCAAGTATTCTAAATCAACCATTCATTTAAGCGGATTATAATACAGAAAACATTTCATACTCATCACCTACGAATTTACCAATATACCAGTTACACCAAATTTGCTCATAATTCAAACTTTCCTTTCACTATCCGCTAAGAGAAGTAAATTTCCAAATATTTAAATCGAACGACCAAAATTATATACTTACTCCAGCATGTCTTATTTAGAAGTAAATAGAAGTGCGAAACTTTTACTTTTTTTTAAGAAAAAGAAAGAAAAAAATGCAAAAAGAGAAAGGAAAAAAAAGCTAACTTAAACTATGCAAAACAGAATGGAAATGAACCCCTCCTCCCACACTTGATTTTGACTGTGTCCCCACAGTCAACCCAAATGGAAAGAAAATGAAAATTTTGAAAATATGCCTTATATTTACAAAAAAAAGGAAAAACAAATATTTACAAAATATCAGAAAATATATTAACAAGAAGTAAATGAAACGATCTTCTAAAGACCTATTCACTTGTCTCTTTAAGTATGAGAGACACAGATTAAGCACAGAAAACCAAATCATAAAAAAAATTAAATCATGTTTCAGATTTGGAAAAACAAATTTTGTTTTTTCAAAAGTTTGAGTTGCTAACTTTAAAATTTTGAGCTTACAATTGATGCTAAAATCAAATTGAATTTTTGTAGCAACTAAAGAGAGGTTAGTGGGTCGGGTTTTAGTAAAAGTTTCAAAAACAAAGTTTGAATTTATTCAGATGATGTATAAATTGAGAGACGTGTGCATCACTCTCACCCTTGTTCAGTTTTTCTTTGATGTTTGAAATTTTGTTGACTAATGGTTCATTCGTAAACCTAAAGTTAAAACCAAACAAATGAATTTTCAGTAAATTTTGAAATTGTGTTTTCTCAAAAATCGTGTCATTCCAAAAAGAATTTATATACTGTAGAGATTTATTGTTGAAAAACAAGTGATCATAGAGAGGTTCAGTTGAAATGATCAAGTTGCAAGGAGTTTCAACAGTTTCAGAAAAAATGTTATTTTTCTTAAGATCACTTTCAGCAATTTCATTGTTTTCAACCCCAAGAATTTCAAAGTTTTCAAATATTTCATTTTCAATTTCAGATCCAACAACATCATCTTAATCAGTATAAGAAGTTTTCGCTCATCAAAGTCATCCTCACTTAAACAGTTGTTAACAACTTCATCATTTTTGTCAAGTTGACAATCTAAAGTTGTTAAATTTTCAAAATTTTCAGAATCTGAGAGACGAAGATCAAATTGAAGATTGACGTCTTTGTTTTCAAGAGAATTCAAATTCAAATCAAGCACAGGGTTTTCATCAACTTCATTAAGATTTTCATCAACTTCAAAAGTTGTTGGTTGAAGATCGTTGATCGTGGTAAAAGATGGATTATCATTCGAATCGTCACAAGTTTGGATTCGACTTTGTTTCTCACGAAACTTCAAGTAATCGTCAAGTATGTTCATTTGCTCAACAAAATCAAATTTAAAATTATTTACATGAGAATTTTCAGTTTGAAATTGTTGAGAACAAAAATTTTCGGGTTCACCACAATTGAAATTTTTTCCCATTGCCAAAATCATTTGAAAAATTATTCACATTTTCATTTTGAATTTGAAATTCGTTTTGGTGTTCGAAATTGATTTTGTAATGGTTATAATCAAAATCTTTTGAATATGGAAGTGAATTCAAATTTTGATTATTTTGAAAACTTTGACTTGAATTGTTGCACATTAATTCAATAAATCTTTGACTTGATTCATTAAATCTTTGACATTCTTCACGTAGAGCTTGAATACTTATTTCAAGACTTGAGGGTTAATCATCATTTTGAAAATTTGGTGGTGTACAATCAGGATTATTTTTAAAATTTTGAAAAGATGGTGGCGTAAAATCCAAATTATTTGCACAATAGTTGTTATTAAAATATCCATATGAATTTGGTGTACAATTATATGGATTATATTGATTTTCACAACTATCGTAAAATCCGTAGGAATAAGGGAATTGAGACATATTCAAAAAAAAATTGTTTTTTTATATATATGCATGAACCTAATGCAACTATATGAATGCAAATTACGTATTTACGGTTTTTCTAAAATTATATAATGACTGTTAGATTAATTTCAACTAAAAGATTTCTCAGCCAGTTAATGGACAGGAGTTATCGGTGCACCAGGAATCACCTAGCAATGCAGCCGAAGGATTATGTACCTTCAGAGGAACAACCGCTATAATATTTACGAATCATCGTAATATTTATAAATGATTATTACTCTGCTGTAGTCTAGACACCGAGAAATAATTCGTTAGAAATAAACCAATTTGTCAAAATATAACGATATCCTTAGAAAAAATAGATGAATGCAAAACAGAAATTAAACGTGAATTAAAAATGCAACTACGAGTGAATTTTTATTTTGTTTTTGAATTCTTGATGCAAATGCAAGCAAACAACAATACGAATAAAATAAATACAAGGAAAGAAAACATATACCAGTGCGTGCAGAATTTTTAGCAATTTTATTTAGCGGCGCTTTTTTTGAGCAAAGCAAAGCAACTTTTAGCAAGCAATCCTTGTCTCTTCTGCAGCCTGAAAAAGATTTGAAGACAATATATATAGTAGAAGAAAATGATCTCCCTTGTAACAACCCGTATTTTCAATAACCAGTTATAACATAAATCGAGGCAGAATTTAATTCTAAAATCTGAATCAAGGGAAACGGGCTATGCCGTTGCGTTCGTCTCGGAAAAATACGCGAAATAGAGTCCGAGTTTTCGAAAATCGGAGTCCGTATGACCCAGTTAAGGCCCATTGAAGTTTTCAGAAATTTCCATAGTAAAAACAGATTTAAATTTTAAATTAAAAACAAGGATTAGGGCTAACTGGCGTCAGGCGGGAAAACTCCCGCCAGGACCCCCATGTCGACAGGCATGTCGACAGGGGTCTTAGGGTGTCGACTGCCCTGTCGACAGCCCTGTCGACACGGGGTGGTCGGGCAGTTTTGCCTGGCGCACCATTTTGATTTGGGGCTGGGTCTTGTGGCTTGGTTCTAGAGAATTCCTAAATCTGACGGACCTAAACTAACCTAGGGTTAATCCTAGGGCTAAAAACACTCTAATCTTCTATAAATAAGCCCCTAATCCTACCCTAAAACCTCATTATTCAATCTAGCAACCAAACTATGTCAAATTGAATTCTCAAATGGCCTCCACCTAAAAACCCTAGCCTCCACCCTCTTCAAAAATCATTTCTATTAAGATTTTGATGTTCATACAAGCTTTTCTAAGTTGTATGGATGATCATTAGCTTGCATACATCATCAAGTTGCAAGCTTTATTTGCTAAGCTAGAGTTTTTGGGATTTTTGTTAATTGGAGCTTTGTTTTGGGGTTTTATATGCTTGCATAAAAGGGCTTCTCAATCTTTATTAGTAGATTTGTGTCTTCATAATATTTTTAAGCCCTCTTACCTTCATTTTAGAAACTCTAAAGTTAATATGTGATGAAAGTTGGGATTTATGCATGTTTAATAAGTTATGCATGCTTATGCGAGTTCACTATGCTATGTTGTGCATGTTTATTAAGTTATGCATGCTTATGCGAGTTTACTATGCTATGTTACACATGTTTGATAAGTTATGCATGCTTATGCAAGTTCACTATGCCATGATTTGCAAGTTTAACAAGTTATGCATGTTTATGCAAGTTCACTAAGTCATGATTTGCAAGTTTAACAAGTTATGCATGTTTATGCAAGTTCACTAAGTCATGATTTGCAAGTTTAACAAGTTATGCATGCTTATGCAAGTTCACTAAGTCATGATTTGCAAGTTTAACAAGTTATGCATGTTTATGCAAGTTCACTAAGTCATGATTTGCAAGTTTAACAAGTTATGCATGTTTATGCAAGTTCACTAAGTCATGATTTGCAAGTTTAACAAGTTATGCATGCTTATGCAAGTTCACTAAGTCACGATTTGCAAGTTTAACAAGTTATGCATGTTTATGCAAGTTCACTAAGTCATGATATGCAAGTTTAACAAGTTATGCATGTTTATGCAAGTTCACTAAGTCATGATTTGCAAGTTTAACAAGTTATGCATGCTTATGCAAGTTCACTAAGTCATGATTTGCAAGTTTAACAAGTTATGCATGTTTATGCAAGTTCACTATGCTAAGTTAAGCAAGTCCAACATGTTATGCATGCTTATTATGATATGTAAGATTTATCATGTATGTTGTGCCAAGTTCCCTCTTTCTATCCTTTATGCGTTATGACGAATATGTAAGCGATAGAATGACGTTGGGGGGGTTTTGGGTAAAACTTAAAATACATGAAAATATAAGATTGGGAATTTACCTATTAAGTTAGGTCTACCCCTTGGGAATTTACCTATTAAGTTAGGTCTACCCAAGTATTTGTTAAACTTGTAATTATGGTTTGAAAATAAAGTGGACATGACACTTAGAAAACATGTGTGGCCAACTCGAGGTTGGGTTGAGTTTGTAGCGTAAACCTACCCGGAACCGACCGGCTTAACTAGTTGCTACGAACAATAGGACCCAATGTGAGAAGTTGGTCATGTGTACCTGGGACCCGAGGTTAGACCAAGTTGTGGTGTAAAGCTACCCGGACCCGCCCGGCTTAACTAGTAACCGCAACAAAGTCTAATGTGAGAGGTTAAGGTACAATTAAATCAATGCCTCATAATTAGGGTTAAGTCATGGCCCACTAATACTTAACCAATTTTGGGGATACGAGGGATTAAATGGGGTTAAGTGGTGAACTGTTGGTTACACTTAGCTAATTTAATCCATGATTAGTGAGGGGTTAAACCACACTTAACCCTCTTAGGAAACCCTAGCAACGTGGTCTGTTCCAGCTGTAATCCCAGTTTGGTTTCATTCACAACCCTAGAGGCTAGGCTAGGGCGGGGTACGATTACTGGACTGATGTAAGCGACCAAAGCGACGGCTGAGTGGTACAGCGGTGCGGGTCCAGGCGGGCTACGGACGTGCACGTAGTTCGATGTTGGACAAACTCGAGGCACGGGTACCAGTAGGTTTAGACTGTGCATTATTGCTTAGGTGTCTGGGGTTGACACCCGAGGGCTTGATACACCCAAAGGTGGACCCAGCACAGTCTGACTACAACCATATGTGGGCCGTATGGACACCAACACTTGACGTGTTAGGTTTATAGGGAGCCGATCGACTAGACCGTTGGGCTGGACCTTGTATTAAGGTCACCTCATGCTATTGGGCCAAAGTTTGGGCTGAGGGATCAATACCTGTTATGTTAGTTTGCTAGTACACTGTGGTGCAAAGCTTAATCTTCTTTATGTGATGACACCTTTATCTATTGCCAGCATATTCATCTCAGTTTCCATCATGATGTTAGCTTTATTAGTTTATAGACTGATCGTAGTAGGGCTTACCAGTCTTTTTTGACTGACCTGTTTTCTTTCGCTTCTTTTCTTCCGTTTCCCCCCCAGGTTCTCAGGGAGGGAACAGTGGTGCTTAGCTTGGATTGCTTGCTTGTTCGCTGGATAGCTCATGTATGTCTGGACATTGAGCTCGCTATGGTTTATCACTTTTATTTTTGGGGATAGCACTATGTATTTCAGTATTTCTGTTTATGTTGTACTAGACATATTTATTTTGGCAGATGACTTTATGATGTACTAGACTTGTTTTGAGATGGTTTGAGATATTCCGCTGTTTTATTCTCACTTACTCTGCTTTACATATATATTTATGTTCCTGTTCTGCCTTGATATATCATTATGCATGCTTACCCAGTTCTAACGCCCCCCAGAAGCTAGTGCCCCCGAAAGAGTGACCCTAGCGGAGGTGGGGTGTTACAAATTTGGTATCAGAGCATATGGTTTACAAGAAAGAACAAAAAGTTTCTAAAAAAGACTTTTGAAAAACTATTTTCAAAACAAGTATAAAGTATTTTCCAAAGAAAAGTCTATTATTTTAAAAAGGGCTATTCCCCAAAAAGCCATTAGCGTTATCCTTCGTTCCCTTGACCTAATCTTATCTTATCCTTCGTTTCAGTATGGCTGAGGATCTTGCCATCCCCGATGGAGTAAATATGCCACTCTGGTATAGGGGGCTTCTAGAAGCTAGGGCAGCAGCCGGCCCCGCAAACCCTACTCCCACTCCTCCTCCTGTAGTTGAGAATCCTCCCCCTAATGTTAATATTCCTCCTCCCGTTGCTAATGTCCCTCCTCCGGTGGTCCCTCCAGCAGTTAATATTCCTCCTCCCGTTGCTAATGTTCCTCCCCCTCCTGTTGCTGAGGCTCCTCTTCCTCCTCCTCCCCCTCAGCATCCTCAGGTTGAGTTCACGAAGGTTTGTAAAGACTTCAAGGCGATGGGAGGCAAGAATTTCCTAGGCACGGAATCTTTTGTTGAAGCTAGGAATTGGCTGAAAGACACTGAGGACTTGTTTGCTATCTTCGGGATTGATGACGAAAGGAAGATCTTATTGACAGTATGGCTTTTGAAGGATGAAGCGGCCTATTGGTGGGAGGTCACCAATGGGACGAGGCCCGTTGAGACTTGGGCCGATTTGAGGGCTAGATTTGTGGCCAAGTTTCTATCTTCTGCTGAGGCGAATTTACAGATGGAGAAGTTCATTGCATTAAAGCAAGGTGATATGTCTGTTAAGGAGTATGTGAACAAGTTTAATCAGCTGGCCCGTTTTGGTTTGGATATGGTGAACACTCCAGAGAAGAAGGCTCTTCGATTTGCTAGAGGGTTGAATGAGCCACTGCAGGGCTTGGCAATGTCACATATTCCGCATGGGGCTACTTTTGAGAGTTTGGTCTATATGGCTCTACTTCAGGGAGATGGAAAGAAAGAGCTCAAGACGAGTGATACTCAAGTAAAGAAGACTGATTCACAAGGCAAAGGCAATCAAGGTGGTCAAAGCAGTCAGGGGAATTAGAGCAAGAACAAGAAGGGGAACAACAACAAAGGCAAGGGGAAGTGCAATTACTGTGGTGTGCCTGGACACTTTGCTAAGGATTGTAGGAAGAAGAAAAGGAAGCTTAGTGGTGGATGTTTTTCCTGTGGTGAGACTGGACACTTCAGCAAAGAATGCCCAAAGAAGAAAGGACAGGCTGGACCTTCAGGAGGGCAAGTTCATGCTCTCAATACCGCTCCAGTTCCCGACCGAGGTAGTGTTTCTGTTGAAAACCTTGTTTATGTTTCTGATCTTCCGGTTCGTACCTTGTTTGATTCTGGTGCATCACATAGCTTTATTTCATCTGATCTTGTTGATAGCTTGCACCTTAGTACTACCTTAGTGGACGATCCCGTTTGTGTTTCGAATCCCATTGGGGTTCTGCTCATCTATCTATGATATGTGAGGATCTGAGGATCTCTATACTCAGTGTAGAGTTCTCGTGTAGTGCATATGTTCTTGGTTTCAGGGGATACGGATTGATACTGGGCATGGATTGGCTGTCCCAATATGGAGCCATTCTTGATTGTGAGCATAGGGTTGTGAGGCTTGTGACTCGCCTTGGCAACACCTTAGAGATTTCATGCAATCCGAAGGATCCCGTCATGTTGTGCTATCTTGAATCTCTCGACTCGTCAGAGGAAACCCTTCAGTCTGTAAGGGTAGTCCGAGATTATCCAGGTGTTTTTGAAGAAGTTAAGGGGTTGCCCCCGAAACGAGAGATTGATTTCCGCATTTATCTGGTGGATAATGCTAAGCCTGTTTCTTTGCCTGTTCGGCATATGGCTCCGCGCGAGAGACGGGAGCTCAGCAAGCAAGTAAAGGAGTTGCTTGAAAAGAACTTCATCAGACGAAGTATATCCGAATGGGGAGCGCCTGTGGTGTTTGCTACTAAGGCAGATGGTTCTCTTCGACTCTGTGTGGACTATAGAGAATTGAATAAGCTGACTAAGAAGAACAGACACCCGTTACCGAGGATCGACGATCTCTTTGACCAGCTTGTTGGTGCTTCTGTTTTCTCTCAGCTTGATCTTGCTACTGGATTTCATCAGCTCAGAGTGGCTGAATATAGTATAGAAAAGACTGCATTCAGAACTCCAGATGGATTCTTTGAATGGCTTGTTATGCCGTTCGGTTTGACGAATGCACCCGCGTATTTTGTGGACTTGATGAGTAGGGTGTTTCGGGAGTTCTTGAACAAGTTTGTCGTGGTCTTTGTGGATGATATTCTGGTTTTCTCCAAGGATGAAGAAGAGCACGCGAGGCATCTTGTAGAGGTGATGGATACGCTTAGAGCGCATCAGTTAAAGGCCAAGTTCTCCAAGAGTCACTTTTGGAGAAGAGAAGTTAGATTCCTTGGGCATATCGTATCCAAGCAAGGCTTAGCGGTGGATGCCGCTAAGGTGGTTGCAGTTCAGGATTGGAAGACTCCAAGGAATGCAACCGAGGTGAGAAGTTTTCTGGGTCTTGCGGGTTTTTACCGGAAGTTCATCAAGGACTTCGCGAAGATATCCGCTCCTCTTACTAAGTTGACTAAGAAGAACTCAGTTTTTGCTTGGGATATGGATTGTGAGCTTGCTTTTCAGAGACTCAAGAGAGCCCTTACCTCAGCACCAGTTCTAGCTTTACCCGATGGTGGTAAGATATTTACCTTGTACACTGATGCTTGTGGCACGGGATTGGGCGCCGTTCTGATGCAAGAAGGCAGAGTCATATGTTTTGGTGGGAGGCAACTTAAGGTGCATGAGAAGAATTATCCCACCCATGATCTAGAGCTGGCAGCGATTGTATATGCACTCAAGGCCTGGCGTCATTATCTTCTGGGAGAGAGATTTGAGCTGTATACTGATCATAAGTCTTTGAAGTATCTCTTTTCGCAGAAGGATCTGAACTTGAGGCAGCAGAGATGGATGGAATTCTTGGCATCCTATGATTTTGATATAGCCTATACCCCTGGCAAGGGGAATGTTGTAGCGGATGCGTTGAGTAGAAAAAGGTTGACACTAAGTCCTCTATTTGTTGAGATGAAGAATTTAGAGTTCTTGGCAACCTTTGATTTCTCTTTGGCGATGGAGTCGGTGACCGGTTCTTTAGCATCTCTTGAGCTCAGGCCTACCCTTCTAGATCAAGTTGGGGCTTCGCAGAAGGAAGACCCTCAGATAATTGAGATTATGGATAAGCTGATTCGAGGGGAGACATCTAGTCACCTTGATCGATATTCTATAGATGATAAGGGTTGGCTGAGGAGAGACGGAAGGCTTTGTGTTCCGATGGTGGGAGACTTGGTGAGGAAAGTTCTTGAGGAAGCACATCGCTCCAAGTTGACTATACATCCAGGCGGTGATAAGATGTATAAAGATATGAAGCGCATTTTCTTCTGGCCTGGAATGAAGAAGGATGTCGCGGAGTTTGTCTCTAGATGTATCGTTTGTCAGAGAGTAAAAGCTGAGTCGATGAAGCCCGGTGGGCTATTGCATCCTCTAGAGGTCCCGCTATGGAAGTGGGAGAGTATTTCTATGGACTTTATTGATGGGCTTCCAAGGTCAAGGAGAGGGAATACGAGTATATGGGTCATTGTAGATAGGCTTACGAAGAGTGCTCATTTCATTCCGGTGAAGAGCAAAAGGACCGCATCTGGACTAGCATCAGTATATCTTCGTGAGATAGTACGACTACATGGAGTTCCTTCCAGCATAGTCAGTGACCGAGACCCCATCTTTACTAGTCAGTTCTGGAACAGTTTACAAGAAGCTATGGGCACAAGGTTGAACCTGAGTACGGCCTATCACCCACAAACAGACGGACAAACAGAAAGGGTGAATAGGGTACTTGAGGACTTGTTGAGGCTTTGCATTCTGGACTTTGGTGGTACTTGGGAAGACCACCTTCCTCTTGTTGAGTTTGCATATAATAACAGTTATCAGGCAAGCATAGGGATGGCACCATTTGAAGCTTTATATGGGAGGCCGTGCAAGTCACCTACATGTTGGTGGGAGACTACAGATAAGCTTATACTTGGACCTGACATGATTAGAGATACATCCGAGAAGGTCGAGTTGATTAGAAGACGGATGAAGGCGGCCCAAGACCGACAGAAATCCTATGCAGATAAGCGAAGATCCGATTTGGAGTTTGAGGTTGGGGACATGGTTTTCTTGAAGGTTTCTCCTTTGCGGAACGTGGTCCGATTTGGAGCTGTCGCGAAGTTAGCACCAAGATTTGTTGGACCCTTCCCTATCATAGAGAGGATTGGGAAGATGGCTTATAAAGTGCAATTACCCGAGAAGCTGTCCGGAGTGCATAATGTCTTTCATGTCTCGCATCTCCGAAAGTGCCTACATGAGTCCGCTGAGGTGGTTGAACCTAGCATTCTTGAAGACATGGAAGTAGAGAAAGAGGCAACTTTGAGGAGAGCTCCGATTCGTATCTTGGGGACAGAGACCAAGAAGCTAAGGAATCGGGAGGTCAGGTTGGTGAAGGTTCAATGGGGTGAAGCCGAAGAAGACGCAACTTGGGAAACCGAGGAGAAGATGCGTGGGCTTTATCCATTCCTTTTTGAGGGTACACTCTCAATCTCTTTTCTTTGTTAGCATATCTTTCTCTTTGCTATCCATGTTTGTCTAGTTATCGTGCTAATCTTGTCATGAGAACCTTAGGTAGAAACCCTTTGGATGAAACATGGGTTTGAAACATGTTATGTTTGATGGTTGCAAGTGGTTGCAAGTGTTTGCAAGTGGTTACTCGTGGATGCATGATACACATTAGGCACTAGATCGGCTCACACACTCCTCATATTGCATATGCATGAGTGTTTATGCTTATTCTTGGATGAAATTTGTATGCAATCACATGGATGTTGCATATGGATGTATGATTGAGCACGCATGTAGATATTATACATTATGTTAGGGATTCGCATACATATGGATACATTTCACTAACATATTTTGCACTGATCTTTGCATTAGATAAGTACATATACACACACTTTTGCATATGTTCATGCAGCATTTAGAATCTTTTAAGGACAATGGTTGCTCGTGGATGATGTTTTTAGTAGATGGATGTTGGATGGTAGGATACGTTCTTCCTAACTTGAAGATTTCGGGGACGAAATCCTTTAAGGAGGGGAGAATGTAACAACCCGTATTTTCAATAACCAGTTATAACATAAATAGAGGCAGAATTTAATTCTAAAATCTGAATCAAGGGAAACGGGCTATGCCGTTGCGTTCGTCTCGGAAAAATACGCGAAATAGAGTCCGAGTTTTCGAAAACCGGAGTCCGTATGACCCAGTTAAGGCCCATTGAAGTTTTCAGAAATTTCCATAGTAAAAACAGGTTTAAATTTTAAATTAAAAACAAGGATTAGGGCTAACTGGCGTCAGGCGGGAAAACTCCCGCCAGGACCCCCATGTCGACAGGCATGTCGACAGGGGTCTTAGGGTGTCGACTGCCCTGTCGACACGGGGTGGTCGGGCAGTTTTGCCTGGCGCACCATTTTGATTTGGGGCTGGGTCTTGTGGCTTGGTTCTAGAGAATTCCTAAATCTGACGGACCTAAACTAACCTAGGGTTAATCCTAGGGCTAAAAACACTCTAATCTTCTATAAATAAGCCCCTAATCCTACCCTAAAACCTCATTATTCAATCTAGCAACCAAACTATGTCAAATTGAATTCTCAAATGGCCTCCACCTAAAAACCCTAGCCTCCACCCTCTTCAAAAATCATTTCTATTAAGATTTTGATGTTCATACAAGCTTTTCTAAGTTGTATGGATGATCATTAGCTTGCATACATCATCAAGTTGCAAGCTTTATTTGCTAAGCTAGAGTTTTTGGGATTTTTGTTAATTGGAGCTTTGTTTTGGGGTTTTATATTCTTGCATAAAAGGGCTTCTCAATCTTTATTAGTAGATTTGTGTCTTCATAATATTTGTAAGCCCTCTTACCTTCATTTTAGAAACTCTAAAGTTAATATGTGATGAAAGTTGGGATTTATGCATGTTTAATAAGTTATGCATGCATATGCGAGTTCACTATGCTATGTTGTGCATGTTTATTAAGTTATGCATGCTTATGCGAGTTTACTATGCTATGTTACACATGTTTGATAAGTTATGCATGCTTATGCAAGTTCACTATGCCATGATTTGCAAGTTTAACAAGTTATGCATGTTTATGCAAGTTCACTAAGTCATGATTTGCAAGTTTAACAAGTTATGCATGTTTATGCAAGTTCACTAAGTCATGATTTGCAAGTTTAACAAGTTATGCATGCTTATGCAAGTTCACTAAGTCATGATTTGCAAGTTTAACAAGTTATGCATGTTTATGCAAGTTCACTAAGTCATGATTTGCAAGTTTAACAAGTTATGCATGTTTATGCAAGTTCACTAAGTCATGATTTGCAAGTTTAACAAGTTATGCATGCTTATGCAAGTTCACTAAGTCATGATTTGCAAGTTTAACAAGTTATGCATGTTTATGCAAGTTTACTAAGTCATGATATGCAAGTTTAACAAGTTATGCATGTTTATGCAAGTTCACTAAGTCATGATTTGCAAGTTTAACAAGTTATGCATGCTTATGCAAGTTCACTAAGTCATGATTTGCAAGTTTAACAAGTTATGCATGTTTATGCAAGTTCACTATGCTAAGTTAAGCAAGTCCAACATGTTATGCATGCTTATTATGATATGTAAGATTTATCATGTATGTTGTGCCAAGTTCCCTCTTTCTATCCTTTATGCGTTATGACGAATATGTAAGCGATAGAATGACGTTGGGGGGGTTTTGGGTAAAACTTAAAATACATGAAAATATAAGATTGGGAATTTACCTATTAAGTTAGGTCTACCCCTTGGGAATTTACCTATTAAGTTAGGTCTACCCAAGTATTTGTTAAACTTGTAATTATGGTTTGAAAATAAAGTGGACATGACACTTAGAAAACATGTGTGGCCAACTCGAGGTTGGGTTGAGTTTGTAGCGTAAACCTACCCGTAACCGACCGGCTTAACTAGTTGCTACGAACAATAGGACCCAATGTGAGAAGTTGGTCATGTGTACCTGGGACCCGAGGTTAGACCAAGTTGTGGTGTAAAGCTACCCGGACCCGCCCGGCTTAACTAGTAACCGCAACAAAGTCTAATGTGAGAGGTTAAGGTACAATTAAATCAATGCCTCATAATTAGGGTTAAGTCATGGCCCACTAATACTTAACCAATTTTGGGGATACGAGGGATTAAATGGGGTTAAGTGGTGAACTGTTGGTTACACTTAGCTAATTTAATCCATGATTAGTGAGGGGTTAAACCACACTTAACCCTCTTAGGAAACCCTAGCAACGTGGTCTGTTCCAGCTGTAATCCAAGTTTGGTTTCATTCACAACCCAAGAGGCTAGGCTAGGGCGGGGTACGATTACTGGACTGATGTAAGCGACCAAAGCGACGGCTGAGTGGTACAGCGGTGCGGGTCCAGGCGGGCTACGGACGTGCACGTAGTTCGATGTTGGACAAACTCGAGGCACGGGTACCAGTAGGTTTAGACTGTGCATTATTGCTTAGGTGTCTGGGGTTGACACCCGAGGGCTTGATACACCCAAAGGTGGACCCAGCACAGTCTGACTACAACCATATGTGGGCCGTATGGACACCAACACTTGACGTGTTAGGTTTATAGGGAGCCGATCGACTAGACCGTTGGGCTGGACCTTGTATTAAGGTCACCTCATGCTATTGGGCCAAAGTTTGGGCTGAGGGATCAATACCTGTTATGTTAGTTTGCTAGTACACTGTGGTGCAAAGCTTAATCTTCTTTATGTGATGACACCTTTATCTATTGCCAGCATATTCATCTCAGTTTCCATCATGATGTTAGCTTTATTAGTTTATAGACTGATCGTAGTAGGGCTTACCAGTCTTTTTTGACTGACCTGTTTTCTTTCGCTTCTTTTCTTCCGTTTCCCCCCCAGGTTCTCAGGGAGGGAACAGTGGTGCTTAGCTTGGATTGCTTGCTTGTTCGCTGGATAGCTCATGTATGTCTGGACATTGAGCTCGCTATGGTTTATCACTTTTATTTTTGGGGATAGCACTATGTATTTCAATATTTCTGTTTATGTTGTACTAGACATAATTATTTTGGCAGATGACTTTATGATGTACTAGACTTGTTTTGAGATGGTTTGAGATATTCCGCTGTTTTATTCTCACTTACTCTGCTTTACATATATATTTATGTTCCTGTTCTGCCTTGATATATCATTATGCATGCTTACCCAGTTCTAACGCCCCCCAGAAGCTAGTGCCCCCGAAAGAGTGACCCTAGCGGAGGTGGGGTGTTACATCCCTCTTCTTCTTCTTTTTGGGAGAAGAATAGAGCAAATAAAACAAACTAGACTCAACAAAATAAATAAATAAATAAAACGAGAAAAACTGACAACTAGACTGAACAAAATCAAGAACAAACTAGATATTGGCCTCATGCACTCACACCTTGAAATAAGGGAAACAAATTTTTCATGATAATCTTGCTCTTAAACAACTCCTTGTGACCCAAAATAAATTCGAGAAAAGTCGTGCAAAGACTCAATGACAAAATATCCCAAAACTTAAAGCCATAACAATCTAAATAAAACCCACAAGCTCTAACAATAAACGATGAAAACTATCTCAAAACACAAAGGGGAAAAAATTACTCGAACCAAATAAAAATCTCACGCCCTTTCTTTCTCTTGATGAAATCAATCCAAAAACGATTTCAATTCGGTCTATGTTTTTTTTTAATGGTTCGAACTCGGTTTCAAGTGAAGCTTCAGGTCTTTGAAATCAGGTTTCGAACTCAGATTTTGCGATTTGGGTTTTTGAGGTTTGGTGTTTTTGGTGGTTGCGGTAGTGGTATTGTGATGATCGGCTGGTGTGTGGTGATGATTGCGAGGTGGGCAAGTTCGACACTAGGTGGTTGTATGGAGTTTTGCACGCTGTTGTATGTGGTAGTGAAAACAGGTGCTAGGTATTAGAGATGTTGATCAATTGGTGGGTTTGAGGTAGAACAAAGAAGAGAGAAGTCTGGTGGTTTGATTCAATTGAGGAGGAGGGTGAGGAGGTTGGAAAGTTGAAATTGGAAGAGGGATATGAAGATGGAGGTCCTGTTTAATTGTGAACAGAAAACAATAAAAAAATATAAGACAAAGAAGGAAAGAAAATCATAGAGGAAGGGCAAGAAAAAGGAAAGCAATAAATTGGGTTTTTCTTTATTTCTTTTTTTTAATTAATTGGAAAAAAAGGAGAGAAAAGTGGAGAAGATTTGGAAAGAAATAAAAGAGAAAAAGAAAGGAAAGAAATAAAGGAGAGAAAGAGAAAGGGAAAGAAATAAAAGAAATTGAAAACACAAAAATGGTAAAGAGAGTGAAAACAAAAGGCAATTGTAATTTTTTTTATATTTTTTTAAATGCAAGACACAAATATGGTAATGCAAACAAGAATGGGAAAACAGGGAACACAAATTCAAACGGAAAGTGAAATTATAAAATTAATAGTGGGGATGATGAAGTATACAAGATGCAACCTTTTTTTAAAGATACAACAAACAAAAATGGACGGACAAAACACACAAATGCAATTGAAACAAGATCAAATAAAACAAACACACAAATTATCAATCAATCAGAGGGAGGAAAAGGATTTTTTTTTATAATTATCTATAAGAAAAAAAAAGGAAAGAAAAGTGGAGAAGATTTGGAAAAAAAGAGAAAAATAATGGAAAGAGTTTTTTTCTTTTATTTGTAAGAATAGAAAATGAGATGAAGGTGGAAAGAAATAAATGAGATGAAGGTGGAAGGAAATTAATGAAATGAATCAGGAAAGAATTTGAAAACACAACGCAACTGTTAATTTTATTTTTATTTTAAAAAAAAAAACTAAATATGATGAAAACAACCATAAACACATACAAAATATAAAACGAACAAAATGAACAAAGCAAACACAAAATTTATTGGTTTTTTCTAATAGAACAACAAAATTAATCCAAAAAAAATCAAAAACAAATTCTTTCCCCGGCAACAGCGCCAAAACTTGTTCGACGACGAATATTCTATGAATTAGAAAATCGTCACTAATATTAAAATAAACCGCAATCGCACGGCGTAAAATTGTTAGTACGTGGCAAATACGAGTCGATCCTCAGGGAAAGAATAATTTTAAATTATATTCAATCAAATTAAACCAAACTGTGAAATGTGTTAACTAAAATTTAACAAAATTAATGACTAAGTTGAGTATGAAACTATTGGTTAAGAGCAATTTAGAGGTGTTTTCACTCTATAAATCACACAAATCAACATCATGAAATTATGTTCTCTATTTGTTTGGTCATTAGTGAGATTAGATTTTGTGTTTATTATAAGTATGACATATTTATGCTATTAATTAGCATAACATAAGTCATCAAACTATAACATAAATCTAATTCACCATTCAATTCTCATGAAAAAGATAAACAAGTTGAAAGCAACATCAGTTTTAAGAATACTTTATTTACTAATAATTAGTAATATAGAATATCAAATGTAGATTAACACTTCCTCTTGTTGCCAAATTCATATATAAATGAAAAGGTAAATTATTTGTGTCATTTGATCAGCATGATCTATCCTCTATTAATTAGTGGCATAGATCATCAAAACCAAGTATGATTAACAAAATACGCTAAACATCCATTCTTTAATAAACACAAATAGAGACCATGAAAAATAAACTATGTTGAATCTATGTGATTAGAGAGCTTCATCACCCCTAAATTTTAGGGTTTTAGCTCCTCATTTGTGTTATTATTTCAACACAAATATATTTCAATATTGAAGAACAATTAGTAAGTAATGAAGAAAAGATATTAACTAATAAAGTTACACTACTTGCAGAAAAGAAAATAACATGTAAATGAAAAACAACAAATTAAGATTGCATTAAAATGAGAGAGTACAAAAAAGAGATGGCTAAGAAGCCAAGGAAGAGAAATAGAGTTTTTGATTTAAGCTACTCTCTAAACTAAAAATCCAAGATCCTCCTTACATTATCATACATGAGTTATTTATACATGAGGGAAAACCCTAAATTAACTTTTTGCGTGCTACCCAGAATGCCCCCGCTTTAAGCTGCATTTTGTCTTTTTGCAATAGTGGTTCATAAACCCAAAATTTTGTGTCTCCACTAAAGAAGGAAGGAGAGTGAATAGGGTCCTCCATTAATTCTCTATTTGAATTGATTTCCTCTCCATTGATTGATTTCCCTTTCATCATTTTTTTGGCAAGGCATTAATATTCTCCTTTTGAATTGATTCCATCTCCATTGATTTCTTTCCCTTTTCTTTCTTTGTAAGCATATATATCTTTATGAAGTTCTTTTATGTATGCATCCAATTTCTGTAAAAATATGAAAAATGTCCAAGTAAACATTCTCAAAATAATATAAGCACAAAAATGATCATTTCCCCCCTATATGATGATAAATGCATGATGGTTTGAATTAAATTCAATTATTATTTAGACGTGATAAAATACCCATATATGACATTTATTAGTACTAAACGAGAATAAATATGTGAATATAAATGTGCATTTTTACGTGCACATCAGTAATCCACAATCTCTTTATCTTATTCATTGTCCAATGATATGTTCTACTTAATATGTAATTAAATATATCTCGATTCACATGTTATTTGTTTAACATGTCACTTATTATTTATGATTAAATATCACTTATTTCATTTCATAAGTTTGCCTCCTTCTTTCTTATCTAATCATAATTCCATCTTATATTGTCGCTACCACTTATCATTGTTTACTTATTAACTTAGTTCTCTTAATTAAGGTTTGCTAATAAGTTTCCTTTCCTATAAAGATAACTTATGTTGTCCTCTTATGTAGATTTTAGATTCTCGTTTTTACAAGTAACTTAATTTACAATTAAGTACAGCTTATCTCAGTACATATGTTATTCCATTTTCTTTATCTTTTATTATAATATAAGTTATAATTTCTGCTTGTCCCTAGCACAAGTCTACCTATTATATAACATTCTCATTAATATAATTTACTTATAATAGGTTATTATCATTCCCCGTTCATTCCATTCCTTTTTCTGTTGTAACTTCCATTAATTTCCTTATTCATTTCCATTAATCGCAATTAATGCTATTTTATCAATCCTTCTATTTAAATATATATATATATATATATATATATATATATATGTTTATGCACTAGACCTCTCACATTAAGCCTACACTTGTGGATGCTGGATTTGTCGGGAGGTTCCGGGCAGACTTCTTCCATAAGTTGGCTTAACCACGTGTCTTAGCACCGTTACATGTTCTATTTACGCACTAGACCCCTCACATTAAATTAACAACTTGTGGATTCTGGATTTGCCGGGCGGTTCTGGGCAGACTTCTAGCATAAAATGAATTTAACATTGTGTCTGAGTGTAGTTATAGTTTTCTATTTACTGTAAATTTTCCATATAATTTAGGCGTGTCCATTCTTTTAAATTTTTACTATAATCTTTATTTTACATGTCATCATATTAGGCCAATTTTATGTCGCATGTTCTTTCTAACATGTAATTGATTCTATTCTAACATGTAATCATTTAATCATGTAATTGTTCAAATCTAACAAGTTAACTTGTAATTTTCTCAATTCTACGGCTCATAATTCAAGTACATAATATGCCATAAGTTAATCATGTAATTAGAACATGTATATATACAACAGTAATCGTTACACATATTTTAGCAAGTTTGCATTTCAACATATAAACATTTTAGCATATTAAACGTTTCAACATATGAATTTTCCAACATATTAATATTTTAACATGTTAATATTCCAACAAGTCATATTAGTATTTCATCACTTTAATCATTATAGCATGTTTACATTGCAAATTAACGGGGAATGTCAAACGATAATATGTCATTATAAAAAATGATATAACTTAAATCCACTCACCTAAATTTGCTTTCCAAATCTTGAATCTGGTCCAGATCTTAGTATTTTATGATCCTCCTAACTGAATTCAGAACCTAGCAACCATGGATCCACAATTCTTGCTAAAAGAAAAAGGGAAGAAAAAGGAGAAAATTGAAATAGACCAGATCTAAGAAATTATCTCACTTTGAATATAATTCTGAACACCTTCTAATTAATATTCATTCTTTTCCTCCATATCTTGATTCAGAATTTTCCTAAACTATTTATTCTATTATTATTTCTTTTTGGAAGAGATCTGAGGAGGAGGAAAAATGGCAAAGCTTAGACGTTGTCTCAGAGAATATGAGATTTAGGCTAGGATCTGCTAATCTATTTATAGGTGTTACGAATCTTATCGTACACGCAGCGCTGAGTCAACATTGAATCCAGTTAAGAAAACAGTCCAGGTTCATAAATGAATCTAGCCAGATATGAGTGGTGTCGGCCCTGTCGACCCTGGTGTCGATCCCGATGCCGACCCCCTATTGGTCCTGCGAGCTATTTTTGTACATAAGTTTGATTTTCGAATGTTCGAATTTCTGGAATTTATTTAACTGTTACATTCACATGTAATCTTCTTATACGTATACAAATCTTCTATTGACCATTTTACTTGTATATATATACGCTCAACTTTTATTTCGATTTCAAAATTCAAACGGTGTTGTATCGTTATTTAATTCTTGCCATGTTTCATTGATTGCAGCCTTATCTTGAACTCTATCTCTTATATATATATATATATTTCTGCGCATATATACATATATATTCTCATATATATATATATATACACACATATATTTTCTTTACTTCCTTATATGTATATTTTTCCTTATATGCGCGTTTATACATATTTTCTCTTTAGAACATGTGTTAATTTAATTGTTCCCTTAAAACAAAAATATGACGCCGGTGGGGATCAAACTCTGTACCTTTTATATGCAAGCCACATGTTCTAACCAACTGGACTATTAAGACTATTATTAACAAGGCTTAGAACAATGGTAATTTTTGTTCTCTTCTTACTTTTCTTTTTCATGTTTGTTACAATATTTCATTTAACCCATTGCATGAATCTTTTTCTTTTATTTCTCTTTTATTATTAATGCATAATATTTGTAAACTAGTGCATGAAACATATTTACACTGCATGCAACCAATCCTTTCTTTCTTTTTCAGTTCATGTATTTCATTTTTATTTGCATTAATATTTTCTTCTTTTTCAGTGCATGTATTTATTACATGCAATCACATATTATCTTTATTTTATTCCTCATATATATATACATATCTCTATGCATATATATACATATGTATTATTTAATTATTAAATTTTTAAAAAATGTGGGGTGTTATAGTTATAGTAATCAACCGTCCTTTTACAAATCTTGCCTGCGAAGAAGATATAATACGCTCAAGAAACAGTGCTAACCTAGAGGTTAGAACCTTAGAGACGACCTTGTTTGTGAAATTACACAAGCTGATTGTTCCGCAATCCGTGCAAGTTTTAGGATGGTCGCATTTTGGGATGAGGACCAAGTTGGTGGAGGTCCAACCCGCGGAGAGATCTCCACCAAAAAAGTAGGACTGAATAGCGAGACAAAATTCCGCTTGAATAGTCGGCCACATAATCCTATAAAAATCCCATTGAAACCATCCGACCCACACGCACTCTCTCCTTATTTTATGCAAATATGCAAGCACGTATTTCTTCTGAGGAAGAGGTGCGACAAGCTCGGAGCTATCTGTAGGGAGAACCAGTCTAGGAATGAAAGCGAGCAGGGATGGGTCAAAGACCGATACAGAGGGAGAACTAAGGAAGGACAGGAAATGAGACATAATAGTATCTTTTTCTTCAACAAGAGTAGAAGCCAAAGTAAGGTCAGGGCGTTGAATTTGGAGAATCGTGAGAAGACTATTCTTCTTACGAATAGATGAGTGGAAAAACTTGGAGTTCGTATCACCTTCAACAATCCATTTGATCCTCGCCTTTTGGCGAAGATGGTCTTGTTCAATATGAAGCTCTGAAGAGAAGGAAAGTTGGGCCAACGCCCACGCCTCCTTGTTAGCAGTAGTGGGATCCTCATCAAAAGAGGTCTTTACAAGAACTAGAGTCTCTTCGGCCGCCCGAATGCGGTTAAAGATATTCTTGATGACAAGAACATTCCACGCCTTATGGCAAGCCTTAAGACACTTTAGCTCATGAGAAAACACCACACGAGGGCCCACTCACTAGGGAGTTCCAGGAGTCTTCCACTACACTATGAAAGGTATGGTGAGATCTCCACATACTCTAGAACCTAAATGAGGACAGGCCAAAGAGGTAAAGGGGAGAGCAATTAAGAACCATTGGAGCATTGTCAGAGAAGATATGATGCAGATAGGAGATAGAGAACGTGAAGGGTAGGCTGAACCGCCCTTCATAAGCAAAGATTCTGTCTAACTGAGAGAGAATATGGTTAGGCCCGTCTTGGTTGTTACACCAAGTAAAGGCTGATCCAACGAAAGAAACTTCTGAGAGACCCGAGCTGATGATGAAAGCATTGAAATATACAACCGACAAACGATTAACGAATTGCCTCCATGTTTTTCTGCTTGGCTGGTTATAACATTAAAGTCGCCACCCAAAACGGAAATAGAAACCCCATCTCGAATAGAGAGAATATTGGATTAAAGGGCCAGTCTCTCAATCATGTCGCACTTAGTGTAATCCGTAGAGAACAAAAAAGACAAGGCAAACGAGGGAAACGAACAAGCTACCAAAAGTAGCTAATCCAAATGTAATATGGGGTAAACGACAATGCCTTTGGACCAAAGGATCCAAATCCTGTCGGACACATTGGCCAAGCCACCACCAAATCCAAGAGATAGAACATAATCAGTGATCACCTCCGGTCCCACTAGAGGTTCTAGAAGTGCTACCAAGTAGATAGAGTGCTTCTTAACGATGTGCTTGCACTAGCTACCGACACATCATTCTCAATACCCTGAACGTTCAATAAAGAAAGTTCTCCATCTAGAGAAAAACAAAACAAGAAGACACATAAGAAGAAGGCAACATAAAACAAGCACACCGCACAGCTCAGATAAGATATAGAGTTTGTCAAGTAGATCTAACAATCTTCTCAAACGCTGTTATAGAGCGTGTGTGAATGGTGCGGGGGTGCGAGGAACCGGTCTCAGACTACGATACAAGACTCGAGAAGTTAGCCTAACCGGTACCCGCAGGAATCTTACAACCTCAGAGAGCGGTTAGCCTCGCAGTCTGGGGCAGAAGCCGGACCGCTAGACCTTGCAGGATAAGTATTCTTAGTGAGTCGATATAGTCGATCATTATTGATCGCTATCTCAGCTTTATTAAGAAGGGGAGAAGAAACAGGAATAAAAGAAATGGAAACAGAAGCACGAGACACTACGGGGAAAGAAGAAATAGGGGGACACAACAGGAAAAACGACGCAAAAAAGTCAGGCACAAATGTAGGGTGTGTAAAGAAACACACCACTAGTTCCTATGAGATCTTAACCACAGCCGAGCTATCATTAGATTGACAACTCCATGATGTTGGTATGTTCCGAAACCCACGCTCAGGCTAGCGACATACAGTATAGGAAAAATCAGTCGGTAATCTTCCTGGTAAAAACCGTATAGTGGATCAAATCAGGGTCCCCTATATGCCTACAATAGGGAGACCACCACAACCGATAAGCCGACCCTGTATGAAGCCCACGACAATTCCTCAAAAAACCCACAAACCTAAACCAACAAAGCAGAGTCTCTAATGACTCAAAGTAGGCCTCGTTAGGACTCACCCGAACATATATCCCACGGTAAACATAAAACACCACCGATGAGCCCGCTGGAACAAAAGCAACAAGACCAAAAACCCAAAAAACGATCACATGCAAAAGAATAGTAAAGGAAGCAGAGTGAACCATAAAGGTTTAACTGTCCTTGAACTGTAAAATCCGATGGCAAACAACCACCTAAATCAGAAGCCAGGGATCGAAAGTAACCGAGCTCACAGGAGTGAGAGACAGATCTCACTAAAGGATACCCAAAGAGCATAATGTACCCATGGCCAAAGGGATGGATGAAGACAGGAAAAGTAATACAAGTTCTAGGCAACTTAAAACTAGAGCATGCATACTGCTGTGCATACACAAGCATGCAACCATAGCCAATACGAAAATCAAAATCCGAGGATACCTACATAAGAACCTATAACGACCCGGAAATTCTGAACCAATTTAAAAAAAAATATTTTAGCTATTTTAATGGATTTTGAATATTTAAAATGATTTATTTTAACTAATACTGACTAAAAATTTATTTTAATCGAAGATAGAACATATAATTTTATTTTAATTACAAAAAGAGCTTGTAACGGCGCGGTAGTTTGAAAATTCGATTTTAAATTTCAAAGGAATGTATAGAATTCAAAATAAATCGGATTTTAGTAAAACCAGAAATGGGATGACCATACTTGTATGACCCAGTTTTGCATGCCACATTCACATGAATTAATACTAGCATCACATTTAATCATGTTGCATGATGTTTTGATATGTTGAGACTCCTTCTGATCTGCAGTAGTAAACTGATATAGTCCTTTGATGTAACGACCCGCCTTTTTGCCCGGTTCTTGCCGGTAATTAAACCGACTCAAATCATTCATAAAGACGAATTGTTATGGGTACTTACATACATTGAACAAAACAACAGAACTTTTCATTGAATAATTCAATATTACATCAGAGTTACATGAATATCAGAGTTACAGATAAATATACACAGCGGAAGAAATAGAACTCTCAGCGGAAGAACATCATCTAATACAGCGGAAGCTCCAACTCTAGCGTGAACTCTAACTCCGGAAGCACTTTGAATCTTCTTCAGCGATCCATAACTGCAAACTAAACACTAGCTGCCCGTGTGGAAATTAGTGGGCACCCAGAGTTTAGGAAGGAACAATAAACTCCAGGTCAGTCGTGGGACTGGTGTGAGAACTCAAAAACAGTTATCATTCAGGTTTCATTTTCAAGTTGGGTAATTCAACGGACCACGCCGCTAATGCGGAACGGGTTTTACTCCATATGAATTCCCGTGCATAGAAATACGCAATGATTTTTGAAAAATGAAGCTATCATAAGCTCGTCCCACATCACACAATGCAAGCGCACACCAGATGGGCGAGTTTTGTCTTATGATAACCAAACATGATTTCATACGTGAAAATCCTCTTTTCATATTATCATATAGTGTGGAAAAACAAGTTCACAAGTAAATGTATTAATCCTAGACGGCATGATACCCCATAATATATGTCGCCATATATATATACAATAAAAATCGTCTGGCTTGTATTGGAGATTTGGATTTCCAACTTGATGATTCCTGGCACGAAGGATCAATCAGGGACTTGAGCGAAGTGTAACGCAACAAATCGCCAGGGCAGTATCTACGGTTTTCGACCAGACACGGCCCCCCGAACATACCCCATCCCCAGTTCACAAGTGGTTTCCCACTGCTGCAGCACTCATCATCGAATCATATATATATACAGACCAAACCGCCAGTTTCTCATCATCCGGTGTGTGAGGTTTGTCGATGTCACGTCATACACAAAGCTACGCTTCGATAAGCCATGCTTTGATCATCATTAGCTCATATCATACTTGGTATGCCACATCGTCAATATCTCCACATATCACTGATTCGAATTAATACATATTCTCTAAGAACGTAACTTAGAGACAGAGATATTCAATTGCCACAAATCACATATATATTCACACGAATCAGTGCTACGTGGTCAATTACAAATGTCAGACACACCATCCATACAAGTCCGCTCTGGGTCTGAACGAAACACAATCTGAAAATCTCCAAATATACTCAGATCTCCTGCCACCCTCGTATCGGGTGTACGGCCCGATCCGAGATGTCAGCAATCGATCTAAATAATCTGGATATTTCCGGTCTTCATTTATCGATTCCAAATCTTGAATATCATAGCGTCGTAATATTACTTGGAATGGTTTTCGGACCTATATCCGATCCCGGACTTTCCAAGTAACAACGTATCTTAAAACAATAGTTACAAATCACACGGGTTTCCAATTCGAATCTCCTTTCCAAATAGTTCCAATTTACTTTGAATTAAATGTTGGATTTGATTCCCCGGAAATTTGTTAAAATTCAACATTCATTTCCTAACCTTATAGTTCAAAACGACTTCATTGTTTCATCGTTATCTCAAGACGAACAAATCTCATTTGGATTTTAAATTTCCATTAGTAAATTTCAATTCTATATCCGATGTTAAAATCAAACCCAATCTATAATAATTCATTTTCTGAAATCTTCAAATTTAACCAATTCAAATAACGTTAAAGCGTTACTGAAAGCGTTTGTGGAAAATAAATCCAAATCCTCCCAAAAATTTAAATCATAAATTACTCTTAAATCATAAAATATGATTTATCATATTTTTCTCCGAACTTTTAAATAATATTTACACATTCATTCGATTCGATTTTTATACTGTCGACGAACTACCTGTATAGCGACCCTTTCAGGTTTTTTTTCATTTTGAACATAACACAAAATCCATACGTCGAAATTTGAGAATTCCTCTTTTATACAAAACCCATTATCAAATGAAACCCGTCGTTTCCCGTTTTACGTCAATTCGCTTCCATATGTTCGAGTTATAATTATTTGAAATTCGGAGCCGATATTATCGAACTGTCACTTAGCGACGAGTTTGATTCCGTTATAATATAAATTTTCAATCCATTTCCAAAACAATTCATTTCCTAACTTAGTTTAAAAATCAAATCCTGGATTTCTTTTACAAATTTTATTTCTCAAACCAAGTTAGTCAACAATCATTTCAAATCATGAAATATAAACCCTTTTATGTTCACAAATCTCGTTCCAATACTTACTAATAATCAAGATCAATATGGGATGTTTTCCTCAATAAATTTCAAAACTAAATTTGAATTTAAACACTTCAAGAGAAATGGGAAATATTTCCAAAGCAAATTTGTCTTGAACTTAAGATTGATTTTCATTAATGCTCATTATATGATACTTATTACTTAAATTATCAACTCATTTCAAATTTAAAAGTTTCAAATTAGATTTTCAAAATATATTTCAAACAAAAATAAAAATCTTTATACTCGTTTCATTTCTTACTGAAATCGTTAAATTGTTCGCATCAAAATCATATTGAATACATATCTGAATCATTTCCGAATTAAATTTCGAAATCAAATTTTAATTTTAAATTTTAAAAACTAATTCATCATCTTGTTTAAATAAACAAATTCATTTACATGGAAGGAGGGTATGGATTGATTTCCCGTATCATTTCACAGCTACGGTGTATGGTAAATTCATGAAGCAGAACAAATGCAACAACGTATCCAAACAAACAGGCATAAATCCATCCATTTCAACCACAAAATAAATCAACTGTGTACAAAGCGTTATTGTCAGTAACGCTCGGTGTTTACGGTGTTTACAACGGCATACACATTCAACGATCAATCAGTGACAATCATCATTTCAAACATTCACAACCATCGATTTTCATCAACTAATTATAATTATAAATAAATTATAACAAATTAATCCTACCCAAATAAAACGATTTAAAGTGAAGTTCTCACCGCTATTTTCCAAAGCTTTCACTACCAAATCCCGTATCAATAGCGAAAAACCAACGGATGGCGATATTGCTCTGTATACTACTTCCTTCTTCCAATCCATTTCGATTAGCAATTGGTGATTTATAATATTATATACCAGTGCTCTTATTCGTTCTTTCGGTTTCGCCGTCCACGCTCTGTATCGACTGCAGATAATCGACGGACGGACATGTATCATTTTTCGAACAACGTGCGTACCCCGTTTCCTCCGCCAACTGCCGTGTCCGTCATCTTCCAAAAAGAAAACAGTGGAGCGGATTAACTTGCGGTGCGTTGGAAATCGGAGGGCGAATAACTATATGGTAGTGCGGATTGAAAACATGGTGGAGGATTTTGTTGTTTGAGCGGACTGTTCGCATGCAAGTAACGCCGGCACAAGGGAAGAAGTGGGGTGAGGCTTTTAAGAGGACAGTGCGGTTCTACCAATGGAAGGAAGGTGCGGATATTTGTGGAGTACTAAATGGCGGCGAGAAGTGGAAATGGCTTTTGGAGAGAGGAGAGGTGAAGTGAGAGGGAGAGGGTAGTGCGGAAAAGAGGGAAATGAAGGGAGAGGAGGTGTTGCGAGAAGTGGAAGGCTGAGAAATGGGATGCATGGTGCGGGTGGGATAAAGGAAAAAAAGAGTGAGGAAGGACACACGTCCATGCTACAAATTCAATTGCCATGCATCATTACACGTATGCACACGTGTCCTCTCTTATACATGCATTAGGCCATCTCATAAGGACACATTTTCTACTCCCAATCGTGAGATAAAACCAGGCGCCGTGAAAACATCCATGCGTTGAACCTCTCCTCCCATATTTCAAGTCCAACATAGCGTACTCATTATATGTAAATTCCAATTTTTGATTTTTAGAGTTATTTACCGCGAGTTGCACTGAGGTAAGACCATCATTGTAAACAACAACACGCTCTGATTTGAAAACAGCAATAAAACCGGTCTGATTGATCAATTTTGTAAAGTGCCTAAAGGACCATGTTTATACCCAAAATACGTTGAAAAATTATCTGCTTATTTTTCAAAATAAAAATTACAGAAAAATTCTAAAAATTATTTTAAAACAGCGCGTGCAGAAATCGGATGAATATTTTTAACTGATATTTAATTATAATTTATTTTCAAGTCAAACAATTATAAAAATTTAAAAATCCATATAAACTCCATATCTAATTGTTTTAAAATCTTTATATATTAAATATTTCTTAAAACAAATCTTTCAATTATAAAATTCATATTATAAAACATTTATATATATATAAATACAAAAATATTATTACCTATAAATATAAAACCATTATATAAAAATTACGAAAAATCATTTCTATACAAAATCTTTAAAATAAATCTTATACAAAATAAAATTATTTATTTAAACTAATAAAAAGGGAATTTCAAATATTAAATCCTATTAATTCCAAAATATGTATTCAGAAAATCTCAAAATGTGCTATGGAAATTCATATTTAAATTTAGAAAATTCTGGTTCGTTACATTCTTCCCCCCTTAAGACTTTTCGTCCTCGAAAAGGAAGATAGTAAATTTTAACTATAAATCAAACTTTTCTAAATGACTTGGAACAGGTTTATAAATATTCAAAACAAACAGATTTAAATAGTGGGACACGCATATCGTAGTCAATCCAACATATCATATCATATCGATCTCTCAAGTCAGCATACAAAACGTATCTAACCTTACCTGAGCACGTACTTGGGTAGTCCAAACTATATTCACCAAAGGTGTACCTAGATATCTGTTACTAGTCCCCAAAGCCATACTAGCCCAAAACAACTTAATGCATCTGGTACTTAAGATAACATATAAACACTATATATACAAGGTCCAGACTCATCGCAACTAAACATCAGTTGCATCTGATCCATCATCGGATGGATCGGTCAAACAAATTTCCTCGGGTTCTTCATCAGCTAACGCCTCCTCATCGTCTGCCATGAAGCCATCATCATCTACTCCCACGATAAATCCATCGTGCTCACTACCCATAAATCCATCTTCATCAGCCTCATCCAAGGGCTGGTATATATACTCCAATTCTCATCAAACTCATCATCTCCCATCTCTGGAAGTGGGTCATCCTCGAATGTAGATTATTCGAAACCACCCTCATCTGCTACAACATCATTATCGTCCATTACGATATCATCATCATATTGGGATTTCTCCACATCCTCTACACCATCATCAAATCCATCATTTCCCGCCTCTAGGAGTGGGTCGTCCTCAGCTATAACTGCTGGTTATCCCATTTCATGCATCAACATTTCTAACTGCTCAACAAATACAGGATCTATAGGCCAATTAATGTCCTCTGGTGCGACCTGTACTAGTTCGGCACCCCTTTTTTCTCTTCCTCTTCAAACATAACTCATTTTAACCATACTATAAGGCTTTATTCATTCTTATTCAAATATATCATCACGCTTTCGCTGCGCACTCTAATTTAGTACGTGCATGTTTCAAACCATCCTTATTCAACATTAGAATAAGTTTCAAAAATTTTAGAACCAATTCTTAAAATTCATCTTTCAAAATCCATTTTCCCTGCATAATTATATTATATATCAAATACTTCTGAATTTCTATGCAAAACTTATTTGTTTAAGTTCCGTTAACATAATATCTTGAATAAATCAAAGTTATTAGTTTGACACAAAATGGTATAATGGCCTAAATCAAAACACGCCTAAATCAAAAGATGAACTACTCAAGGTCAAATAAGTGGGGTCCAAATTCTAAACAGGATCAAGACAAGAAAGTCAAGTGCACCCAAGGATACGAGTGTAAGCAATTGAAAACGACGATTCAAGTCAAGGTATCCGACTAAGCTTGAGAAAAAGGGATGAACGACGCTACTCAACGGTTCGAATTAAACGATGGAACTAACTTAGGCCAAGATAGAGAAGTCAAGCACATACAGTTCCCATTGAGGAAAAATTGGTTTCCTTCCCCATATAGATATTTATTACAAATTTTAAATCATCTTTTTAACCAAATTCTTAACTTAAGTCCAAAATCACTCTCAAATTTCTCTAGGAAGTTTGGTAGCCGAAATATATTTCCGAGAAAATAGTTTAACTTGCATTTTAGTGTTTACAATTCATACTAGGTACAGGTTTGAATATATTTATTTAGCACTCATTTACATGTGTAAGCATGATATCTTATTACTTTTATATCCAAACCTTGGTTAGAATTTGATCAATTCCTTCTATTCAAACTGAGTAATGTTCACATACATGATTAGTGAATAAACTTACTTACATGCATTACCAAAAATTCATTCTCAGTTCTTTAAGTGAGATTTACTTCTATAATTAGTATGTTATCTAGGTTAAGTATGTTTTTATCTTATCTATCTTATATTAATCCTTTTAATATTTCTAATCATATCGAAACCATTTAAGTATTTCTCGACGTCTTAACCGGAATCATATAGTCATCCCACTTTTGAAACTCGAAAATAAGCACTGATGGTGCCATGGTCATCAGTAGAATCATCCTCGAGCGACTAGAATGTGATTCTATATCTAGCTAGTATATACTGGACTTCGTATATACGTTGATCAGACGTATATTCAAAATCCTTACATACTCGATAGTCCAATCATGAAGTCGAATAAAACACTCGAAATCCTTATTTCAAATTATAATTTAAATAATCATCGTTTCAGAATGATTTACTTGTTCAAAAATGCCTTATATAGGTTTCAAAAATATACGCTCTCTCGTCATAATATTCCGAGATCTCATTCTAGGGTATTTCTAACCCTATCTCTAATGAGATAATATAACTCTGAGGAGTCCTATTCTTTTGTCCAAATATGTACGTACCCAATAGCTTTGTATAACCAAAGCTCTGATACCAACTGTAACAACCCGCCTTTTTGCCCGGTTCTTGCCGGTAATTAAACCGACTCAAATCATTCATAAAGACGAATTGTTATGGGTACTTACATACATTGAACAAAACAACAGAACTTTTCATTGAATAATTCAATATTACATCAGAGTTACATGAATATCAGAGTTACAGATAAATATACATAGCGGAAGAAATAGAACTCTCAGCGGAAGAACATCATCTAATACAGCGGAAGCTCCAACTCTAGCGTGAACTCTAACTCCGGAAGCACTTTGAATCTTCTTCAGCGATCCATAACTGCAAACTAAACACTAGCTGCCCGTGTGGAAATTAGTGGGCACCCAGAGTTTAGGAAGGAACAATAAACTCCAGGTCAGTCGTGGGACTGGTGTGAGAACTCAAAAACAGTTATCATTCAGGTTTCATTTTCAAGTTGGGTAATTCAACGGACCACGCCGCTAATGCGTAACGGGTTTTACTCCATATGAATTCCCGTGCATAGAAATACGCAATGATTTTTGAAAAATGAAGCTATCATAAGCTCGTCCCACATCACACAATGCAAGCGCACACCAGATGGGCGAGTTTTGTCTTATGATAACCAAACATGATTTCATACGTGAAAATCCTCTTTTCATATTATCATATAGTGTGGAAAAACAAGTTCACAAATAAATGTATTAATCCTAGACGGCATGATACCCCATAATATATGTCGCCATATATATATACAATAAAAATCGTCTGGCTTGTATTAGAGATTTGGATTTCCAACTTGATGATTCCTGGCACGAAGGATCAATCAGCGACTTGAGCGAAGTGTAACGCAACAAATCGCCAGGGCAGTATCTACGGTTTTCGACCAGACGCGGCCCCCCGAACATACCCCATCCCCAGTTCACAAGTGGTTTCCCACTGCTGCAGCACTCATCATCGAATCATATATATATACAGACCAAACCGCCAGTTTCTCATCATCCGGTGTGTGAGGTTTGTCGATGTCACGTCATACACAAAGCTACGCTTCGATAAGCCATGCTTTGATCATCATTAGCTCATATCATACTTGGTATGCACATCGTCAATATCTCCACATATCACTGATTCGAATTAATACATATTCTCTAAGAACGTAACTTAAAGACAGAGATATTCAATTGCCACAAATCACATATATATTCACACGAATCAGTGCTACGTGGTCAATTACAAATGTCAGACACACCATCCATACAAGTCCGTTCTGGGTCTGAACGAAACACAATCTGAAAATCTCCAAATATACTCAGATCTCCTGCCACCCTCGTATCGGGTGTACGGCCCGATCCGAGATGTCAGCAATCGATCTAAATAATCTGGATATTTCCGGTCTTCATTTATCGATTCCAAATCTTGAATATCATAGCGTCGTAATATTACTTGGAATGGTTTTCGGACCTATATCCGATCCCGGACTTTCCAAGTAACAACGTATCTTAAAACAATAGTTACAAATCACACGGGTTTCCAATTCGAATCTCCTTTCCAAATAGTTCCAATTTACTTTGAATTAAATGTCGGATTTGATTCCCCGAAAATTTGTTAAAATTCAACATTCATTTCCTAACCTTATAGTTCAAAACGACTTCATTGTTTCATCGTTATCTCAAGACGAACAAATCTCATTTGGATTTTAAATTTCCATTAGTAAATTTCAATTCTATATCCGATGTTAAAATCAAACCCAATCTATAATAATTCATGTTCTGAAATCTTCAAATTTAACCAATTCAAATAACGTTAAAGCGTTACTGAAAGCGTTTGTGGAAAATAAATCCAAATCCTCCCAAAAATTTAAATCATAAATTACTCTTAAATCATAAAATATGATTATCATATTTTTCTCCGAACTTTTAAATAATATTTACACATTCATTCGATTCGATTTTTATTACTGTCGACGAACTACCTGTATAGCGACCCTTTCAGGTTTTTTTTCATTTTGAACATAACACAAAATCCATACGTCGAAATTTGAGAATTCCTCTTTTATACAAAACCCATTATCAAATGAAACCCGTCGTTTCCCGTTTTACGTCAATTCGCTTCCATATGTTCGAGTTATAATTATTTGAAATTCGGAGCCGATATTATCGAACTGTCACTTAGCGACGAGTTTGATTCCGTTATAATATAAATTTTCAATCCATTTCCAAAACAATTCATTTCCTAACTTAGTTTAAAAATCAAATCCTGGATTTCTTTTACAAATTTTATTTCTCAAACCAAGTTAGTCAACAATCATTTCAAATCATGAAATATAAACCCTTTTATGTTCACAAATCTCGTTCCAATACTTACTAATAATCAAGATCAATATGGGATGTTTTCCTCAATAAATTTCAAAACTAAATTTGAATTTAAACACTTCAAGAGAAATGGGAAATATTTCCAAAGCAAATTTATCTTGAACTTAAGATTGATTTTCATTAATGCTCATTATATGATACTTATTACTTAAATTATCAACTCATTTCAAATTTAAAAGTTTCAAATTAGATTTTCAAAATATATTTCAAACAAAAATAAAAATCTTTATACTCGTTTCATTTCTTACTGAAATCGTTAAATTGTTCGCATCAAAATCATATTGAATACATATCTGAATCATTTCCGAATTAAATTTCGAAATCAAATTTTAATTTTAAATTTTAAAAACTAATTCATCATCTTGTTTAAATAAACAAATTCATTTACATGGAAGGAGGGTATGGATTGATTTCCCGTATCATTTCACAGCTACGGTGTATGGTAAATTCATGAAGCAGAACAAATGCAACAACGTATCCAAACAAACAGGCATAAATCCATCCATTTCAACCACAAAATAAATCAACTGTGTACAAAGCGTTATTGTCAGTAACGCTCGGTGTTTACGGTGTTTACAACGGCATACACATTCAACGATCAATCAGTGACAATCATCATTTCAAACATTCACAACCATCGATTTTCATCAACTAATTATAATTATAAATAAATTATAACAAATTAATCCTACCCAAATAAAACGATTTAAAGTGAAGTTCTCACCGCTATTTTCCAAAGCTTTCACTACCAAATCCCGTATCAATAGCGAAAAACCAACGGATGGCGATATTGCTCTGCATACTACTTCCTTCTTCCAATCCATTTCGATTAGCAATTGGTGATTTATAATATTATATACCAGTGCTCTTATTCGTTCTTTCGGTTTCGCCGTCCACGCTCTGTATCGACTGCAGATAATCGACGGACGGACATGTATCATTTTTCGAACAACGCGCGTACCCCGTTTCCTCCGCCAACTGCCGTGTCCGTCATCTTCCAAAAAGAAAACAGTGGAGCGGATTAACTTGCGGTGCGATGGAAATCGGAGGGCGAATAACTATATGGTAGTGCGGATGGAAAACATGGTGGAGGATTTTGTTGTTTGAGCGGACTGTTCGCATGCAAGTAACGCCGGCACAAGGGAAGAAGTGGGGTGAGGCTTTTAAGAGGACAGTGCGGTTCTACCAATGGAAGGAAGGTGCGGATATTTGTGGAGTACTAAATGGCGGCGAGAAGTGGAAATGGCTTTTGGAGAGAGGAGAGGTGAAGTGAGAGGGAGAGGGTAGTGCGGAAAAGAGGGAAATGAAGGGAGAGGAGGTGTTGCGAGAAGTGGAAGGCTGAGAAATGGGATGCATGGTGCGGGTGGGATAAAGGAAAAAAAGAGTGAGGAAGGACACACGTCCATGCTACAAATTCAATTGCCATGCATCATTACACGTATGCACACGTGTCCTCTCTTATACATGCATTAGGCCATCTCATAAGGACACATTTTCTACTCCCAATCGTGAGATAAAACCAGGCGCCGTGAAAACATCCATGCGTTGAACCTCTCCTCCCATATTTCAAGTCCAACATAGCGTACTCATTATATGTAAATTCCAATTTTTGATTTTTAGAGTTATTTACCGCGAGTTGCACTGAGGTAAGACCATCATTGTAAACAACAACACGCTCTGATTTGAAAACAGCAATAAAACCGGTCTGATTGATCAATTTTGTAAAGTGCCTAAAGGACCATGTTTATACCCAAAATACGCTGAAAAATTATCTGCTTATTTTTCAAAATAAAAATTACAGAAAAATTCTAAAAATTATTTTAAAACAGCGCGTGCAGAAATCGGATGAATATTTTTAACTGATATTTAATTATAATTTATTTTCAAGTCAAACAATTATAAAAATTTAAAAATCCATATAAACTCCATATCTAATTGTTTTAAAATCTTTATATATTAAATATTTCTTAAAACAAATCTTTCAATTATAAAATTCATATTATAAAACATTTATATATATATAAATACAAAAATATTATTACCTATAAATATAAAACCATTATATAAAAATTACGAAAAATCATTTCTATACAAAATCTTTAAAATAAGTCTTATACAAAATAAAATTATTTATTTAAACTAATAAAAAAGGAATTTCAAATATTAAATCCTATTAATTCCAAAATATGTATTCAGAAAATCTCAAAATGTGCTATGGAAATTCATATTTAAATTTAGAAAATTCTGGTTCGTTACATTTGACCAATTTACCCTACAACAATTTTTTTAGTTAGAATGTCCCTTATTAAACAACAGTTAGGATAAAACTCAAAATAGACATTATTACCACTTGCAAGTTGAGAAACTCTTATTAAGTTCTTTTTTATTTGAGGAACTCTGAGGATATTATTTTAGTAAAGTTTTATATCACTTTGTATGTAAGTATTCCCAGTATGAGTGATAGAAGTTAAATGACCATTACCCATTTTAATACATTATTTACCTCTATATTCTTTATTCCCAATATTTAAATTTGAGAGTGAATTGGTGACATGGTTTGTTTCACCTGAGTCTGTAAACGAAGCATCATCAGTTATGTCTTCAGCTTTGGCTATATCATCATTTATGATGTTATCTGTTTCTTGATTCTTATTGCATACTGGTTAAGTGTGCACTCACGTTTCTGTCCTTTTGATTGTTTTAACTTGGATTATAGTTGGAGTCGAATCTGAAATAACATTTGTTGGTTGTGTGGCCAAAATTTTAATAGATCTGATAGCGAGGTCTGTTATTACTATTCCATCTTCTACCTCTGCCCCTCTGATTTCTGCCAAAACCTCCTCTTTGATAATTTTGAGTTCTATCTTGATTATTTTTTATGTTGAGACATAATTGACAGATAGATGCGCAACATTGGTTTTCTTGTGATCTATTCTTCCCTCATGGGCAAGAAGAGCAGAATGCACATACAAAACATGGGGAGTTGGGTCCATAGATGAAATTATGGCTACAACAGCTTTATAATCGTCATCTAAACCATTTAGAATAAACACTATTTGTTCAGAATTTGGAATGCTTTGTCTAGCCGAGGCAAGTAAGTCACTAATATTCTTTAGTTTCAGCAAATATTTTCTCATAATTATGTTTTCTTTCTTTATGCTTTGTAATTGTTTCTTGTAGTGCGTAACTTTAGCTGAAGATTGTAAACTAAATACCTTCTGAACATTATTCCATGTTTTATTAGCTAACTTGCATCCAATTAATTGGGGAACAAATGTAGGGCAAATTGATGATAGAATCCATGCACAAAGAAGTCTGTCTTACCTTTTGTTGATAGTATATTCTCTATTAGCAATGGTAATACAAGTAGCATTGTTAACATAATGTTCAGGAATGATCTTGGACCCATTTATATATTCATCAAGTACATAGCCTTCGATTGCCGTTTTTATTTGAAATTTCCAAAGTAAATAGTTATTTTCATCTAACTGAATTAGTATCAGTTGATTTTGTGGACTTATGATAATCTTTGATAATTTTCAGGTATGTTGCCTTGTGATGGATTCAAAGTCCTTGAACTATCTGAAAGTAATCATGTTGCTGTCCCCTTGAGCCATCAATGAGGATGATAACAAAGGACACATACGACAGGTTGAGAAATGTTTGAATCTTGAAAGTTTCAGGAAACTGGTTGCATGAAAGACCAGTCATTAATTCAGGAAGACGAAACTGGTTTCACGAAAGACTGGTTACAAATACTTCAAATGATCAAACTTGATCTGATATGAGGAGTAATAAGGAATACAACTTAGAATCGTGGGGATGGATCTTGAATCAAGAAGATGGTACAAAATACTCAGTGTATTCAATGGTGAGAGCAACCAAAAGATCATTGAAGAACAGCTTCTTGGCACGGCTCAATGATCCGGCTGATACACTGTGCAGAAACAAAAAATTGGCATGTTCAGGTGATGAGATTGCTCTGATGAACTGCCATCAGTTTCAACCTCATCACATGTGATGAAGTATTGGAAATAATCTTGGTTTATTAGGAAATAATTAATTGTATTGTTAAATTAGCAATTATATTAATGAATTGAATAAAAGGCAAAATCTAGAATTCCAATTTTAGATATTCTCTAGATATTTCATTCCTAGAATACTCTAGAGAATGCAGTGCATTATAAAAGCAAGGCAGTAAAGTTGATGTATGAATGCAATCAAAATTTGTAATCAAAAGGAAATCAATGAAAATTTCCTCCCCATTAAAATAATCCTCTCAAAAATTCCTCCTTCTTTTCTTAAAAAATATTCCTAACAGTGGTATTAGAGCCCTAGATCCTTGCAATTAAAAAAAATGCAAAGTAATGGCTTCTCCAAGCAATACTTCAGCAAGCATCAACTCCACCTATAGCAATGTCCAAGTTCCTTAATTTGAAGGAGAAAATTATGATTTTTGGGCAGTAAAAATGGAGACTTTGTTCATCTCCTTGGATGTCTTGGAGTCCATCAAACAAGGATATGAAGACTCAACAGCTGCGGCAGAACGTACATCAGCTCAAACTGAAGTATTAAAAAAGAAAAGAATCACAGATGCTGGAGTTCTTGGAATGATTCAAAGAGGAGTGTCAAACACCATATTCCCAAGAATTATGAGAGCAAAAACAGCCAAGGAAGCATGGGAAATCTTGCAACAAGAGTTTGAAGGGGATTCAAAAGTGAGAACTGTCAAACTTCAATCTCTAAAGAGAGATTTTGAAAATGAAAAAATGAAAGAAAATGAAAGTTTGAATGAGTATTTTAATAGGCTGTCCGAATTAGTGAATCAAATGAAGTCTCATGGAGATATAATTGACGGTCGTAGAATCGTTGATAAAATTTTGATAAGCTTAACTGAAAATTTTGATCCTATGGTGGCTGTTATAGAAGAAACCAAAGATTTGTCAAACATGACTGTTCAAGGCTTGATGGGTTCACTTAGATCCTACGAGCAAAGGTTGTTACGCCGTATGGAAAAGACGGTTGAAAACGCATTTTAGTCCAAACTCACCACTCAATGCAACAATGACAAAACAATAAAACAAAATAACGGCGAGTCTTCTAGAGGTGGCAGATTTGGCAAAGGAAGAGGAAGAAATTCACGCGGAAGAGGTCGAGGTACCTATGGCGGAAGAGGAAGTGATGAAGGAACAAATAAATGGTGTGGAATTTGCAAAAAAAGCTCTCATGAAGAAAAGGATTACTGGAACAAAGGAAAGCCACAATGTCATAATTGCAAAAGGTTTGGGCACATTCAAAAGGACTGTCGCCTTGGTAAGCCACATAACACAGCATTTGCCTGAGCGGAAGATATGGAAGGGAGCTTGTTCTTTGCTTGTCAAAAGGCAACTGAAGAATATAAGAATATATGGTACTTAGACAGCGGATGTAGCAATCATATGACAGGAGACAAAAATGCATTCATTGACATAGATTCTTCATTTGGTTCGAAAGTTAAACTTGGCAATAGAGAGTATGTTGAAGTTGAAGGCAAAGGCAGCATTGGAGTTGCAACAAAGCAAGGAGGTAAAGTTATTCATGATACCTTTTATGTTCCTAAATTAGATGAGAATTTGTTGAGCATTGGAAAACTTTTAGAGCATGGTTATTCTCTTCAATTTGAGAATCGAGAATGTAAAATTTTTGATTCAAAAGGAAAAGTTGTTGCAGTAATAAAAATGACACAAAACAGAAGCTTTCCCCTTCATCTCAATTATGATAAAAATCATAGCTTCATGGCAAAAAAGGAAGACGACACTTGTTTATGGCATAAGAGACTTGGGCACTTAAACTACAATAGTCTCACATTGCTTTCACAAAAGAAGATGGTGTACGGGCTGCCTAAAATTAAAAAAGAAGAACATGGAGTATGTGAAGGATGTGTACTTGGCAAACATCATCGGCAACCGTTTCCAAAGGAAGGATCAAGGAGAGCCAAAGAAGTGTTGGAATTAGTACATACAGATGTATGTGGTCCTATGAGCACATTATCTCATGCTCAAAATAGGTACTTTATTTTATTCATTGATGATTTGACCCGCATGACATGGGTTTATTTTATGAGACAAAAATCTGAAGTGTTTGTTATATTTAAGAAGTTTAATGCTTTTGTTGAGAAACAAAGTGGCTGGTCCATAAAAGTTTTGAGAAGTGACTGGGGAAAGGAGTATAACTCCAATGATTTTGATAAATTTTGTGAAGAAGAAGGTGTGGAGAGGCAACTAACCGTTAGGTATACACCTCAGCAAAACGGTGTATCCGAAAGGAAGAATCAAACAGTGATGGAGATAGCTAAATCAATGTTGTTTGAGAAAGGCATGCCTAAAGAATTTTGGCCCGAGGCTGCAAATACAGCTGTGTATTTGCAGAATAGATGTCCAACAAAAGTTGTATGGAATATGACGCTGTTTGAAGCATGGAGTGGAAGAAAGCCTTCATTGGATCATCTTAGGGTCTTTGGGAGTATTTGCTATGCTCAGATTCCTAAAGAAAAAAGGACAAAGCTTCAAGAAGCAAGTGAAAGATGCATTTTTATTGGCTACAGTTTTGTGTCAAAGGGCTATAGACTTTACAACTTGAAGACAAAGAAAGTAATCATCAGTAGAGATGTTGCATTTGATGAGAAGACATCTTGGAATTGGAAAAAGGAGAAAGTGGAGGATAAAACTGTTCCAGCAGTAATTTTAGAACAAAATCTAACTACACTTGCAAATAACCAATGTGATTCATCTACACCAAGTTCTCCATCTAGCACTTCATCCTCAACAAGCCATAATTCATCATCTCCAAGCTCAACCCCAACAAAAATGAGGAGTTTGGATAATATTTTTGCTAGGTGCAACTATTGCGCAATGGAACCAGAAAATTTTGCAGAAGCAGTTAACGAAGATGCTTGGAGGAAGGCAATGCAAGAAGAGATGGATGCACTTGAAAGGAACAAAACTTGGATGTTGGTTGATAAGCCAAAAGACAAAGAAACCATTGGAGTAAAATGGATCTACAAAGTGAAGCATAATCCAGATGGTTCAGTTCAAAAGAACAAAGCGAGACTTGTTGCAAAGGGCTATTCTCAATAGCCCGGTATTGACTACGAAGAGACATTCTCTCCAGTGGCACGTCTTGACACCATTAGAGCTTTAATATCACTTACAGCCCAAAAAGGATGGAAGCTATATCAGCTAGATGTAAAATCGGCATTCTTGAATGGAGAATTGAAAGAAGAGGTTTACGTGGAGTAGCCTCAAGGATTTGAGATTGAAGGACAAGAAGGAAAAGTTTACAAACTAAAGAAAGCGCTTTATGGGCTAAAACAAACACCATAAGCATGGTATAGCAATATTGACAATTACTTCATGGAGAAAGGCTTTGAGAAAAGCAAAAATGAGGCTACTTTGTATGTCAAACGGCAAGGTATGGACGGTATTCTAATTATTGCACTTTATGTAGATGATTTAATTTATACCGGAAACAAATTAAAGTTGATTGAAGATTTTAGAAAAGAAATGATGAAAAAATATGAAATGAATGATTTGGGCTTGCAGCATTTTTTCCTTGGAATAGAAGTCTCTCAAGGTGATGATGGAGTTTTTATTTGTCAAAAGAAATATGCTGAGAAAATATTGAGAAAGTTTGGGATGCTTGGGTGTAATCCGGTTGATACACCGCTAGTTGTGAATGAAAAGCTAAAAAAAGAAGATGGGGGAAGGAAGATTGATGCTAGTTACTACAGAAGTCTAGTTGGTAATTTATTTTACCTTACTAATACAAGACCTGACATCATGTTTGCAGCCAGCCTACTTTCTCGTTTCATGAATGATCCTAGTCATATCCATCTAGGTGCAACAAAAATGGTGCTGAGATATATTCAAGGCACTTTGGACTATGGGATCAAATATGAAAGTAATGTTGAAACTAATTTAATTGGGTTTTGCGATAGTGACTGGGCAGGAAGTATAGATGACATGAAAGCACTTCTGAATATGTGTTTTCTCTTAGATCAGGAGCATTTTCTTGGTGTTCGAAGAAGCAACAAACAGTTGCTCAATCTTCTGCAGAAGCTGAAAATATTTCAGCTGGTCTAGCTACCCAACAAGAAATTTGGTTGAAGAAAATACTAAATGATTTTGGTGAGAAACAAGAAGCTGTGACTATCCATTGTGACAACAAATCAGCCATTGCTATAGCTAAGAATCCAGTCCATCATGGAAGAACAAAGCATATAGCCATCAAACATCATTTCATTCGAGAAGCAATTGAAAATGAAGAGGTGCAGCTGAATTTTTGGAAAACAAATAATCAAGTTGCTGATATTTTCACAAAAGCATTGAAGCCTGATAATTTTAAAAGATTGCGAGATCTTCTTGAAGTTCAAAAACCAAGCTTACGGGGGAATATTGGAAATAATCTTGGTTTATTAGGAAATAATTAATTGTATTGTTAAATTAGCAATTGTATTAATGAATTGAATAAAATGCAAAATCTAGAATTCCTATTTTAGATATTCTCTAGATATTTCATTCCTAGAATACTCTAGAGAATGCAGTGCATTATAAAAGCAAGGCAATAAAGTTGATGTATGAATGCAATCAAAATTTGTAATCAAAAGGAAATCAATGAAAATTTCCTCCCCATTAAAATAATCCTCTCAAAAATATCTCCTTCTTCTCTCAAAATTCCTCCTTCTTCTCTTAAAAAATATTCCTAACATGAAGCTACGCTGATGTGACGATTGGACAACAGCTGTGCATTGCTAGGTAGTATTGCTCTAATACCATAATAGATTTTGTACCAAATGATTGAATGGAAATTTGTATTGAGTTGTAATATAAAGAAGACAATCTGAATTATTATTGATATGTAATAATACTGTATAAAAGATAGTCTGTACGCAACTATATATAGTTGCACATTGAAACGTTAATTACTGAAGTGGGCTAACATCTCTTTAGTATTGTTGTCCTTACACCAGATTCGGTTTCTCCACCAACTGTCCATACAATCATCTATACTGGGCAAATAAATGATAAGTCTCCTTGATACTGTAGCCAGCACTTGAATTTCTCCATTGTACAAGATCATCCCCTACTCCTTCCATTTTGATTCCTTCAGCAAGCTTCTAGAAGTGATTAACGTTCTGGTTGGAGGATCATGGAAGGTAAAATTCCTTCCAATATATGATCATTGATTCTTGCACTGCCGCATATTCATGTTTGCTCGATTTCAAGATGATTTAGGTTAATCCTGAGAATCAGGCCAAACTGCATCCAGGGTTCATCCCAAAAGGTTGTAACCGAGTTGGCTCTGATTCTGCATTTAACAAGAGGTAGGATAAGAACACTTAATCGGAAGATATTTCTCCACAACCAACTAAGGTTTTGCGAGGGTGCCATGGCCTAGAAGTTCTTCCTTTTTACGACGTTATCTTCCGGCCAAGATACCCAAAGACTCTCCATGTTATTCAATATGTTATCAATGTGCTTTACAAACGTTGCTTTTTTCCATTGCATCATATTGGCAATCCCCAGACCACCTTTTCTGATTGACATTTCCACCTTTTTAAAAGCAGTAGGAGTTAAGTATCTTCCTTCAGTAGTACCGTTCTTAAAAAAATCTCAAAAAAGGAAAATCGGATCACATATATTAATTTACCCGGAAGAATAAAAGTTCTTACATAGTATACTTGCATCCAAAAAATCTCAGATTTGATCATGGTTACTCTACCCGCTTGAACAAGGATTCTACTCGTCTAGTAATTCGTCTTGGCCATAACTCTATCGAATAAAGGCAGGCACTAATTGGTAGTTATTTTTGACATAGTAAGCGACAAGCCAAGGTATGCGATAGTCTCACTGTTTCTTTTAAGTCCTGTTCCGGATTGGATTTCCTCAATTTGAGTATCAGGGATACCATCCGTTCTAATATCAGAGTTATCAACATTAAACTTGAAACTAGTTATTTTGTGGAACTTCTTTAAAATTCCCAAAATGGCATCAATAGTCTAAAGGTCAGGGTGACGAAAAAGCACAAGATCGTCTGCAAACATAAGGGAGGAGATTAAAGGGTGTTTACATCTAGGGTGAACCTTGAATTTTCCACTGAGGACTAATTTATTTATCATCTGGTTTAGGAGTTCCATTATACTATGAAAATGTATGCAGAGATCGGATCGCCCTTCAGGATCCCTTGTCTACTGCCAAAGTATCTAGTGAAAACACCATTAAGAATGATAGAAAATTTAGGAGAAGAAATACGTGCGAAAAATGCGGGGGGAATTCATGTAACCTAACACTTGGACTATTGAATCCCACTGCAGCATATCAAACGCTTTCATTATATCCAGTTTAATCATAGCCCATGGGAAAATGTTTTTCTTTTTATATCCATTTAATAATTCATGAGTTAATAGAATATTGTTAAGAATGTTTCAGCCATGTAAGAAATAAGTCTGATTTGGAGAGATAACAGCCAGAAGCCCTTTTTTCATCCTAGTGACTATTATCTTTGTTATGCATTTGTACACAGTGTTACAACACGAAATCGGTTTGTAGTTAGAAAATTTACTCACATTATTCATCTTTGGAATGATGGCAATGTTGGTGCTATTGAATGAAGAAAATAAGTTGGCTTTCTTGAAGAAGTATTTGATAGCATTGGAGACAACATCTTTCACTATTAGAGCATCTCCAAAAAAAGGAGGCAATTCATGTTACGGTATCTAATATTGGTTGTTTTTGCACCCAACAGATGTTACGTGGTGTAATAATAAGCCAAATGTTACGGTCTGAATTCAGAGTCCTGAATGGAACGCGCGAGCCGATTTTATTGGCTCGCTAATTCACGAGCCGATAAAATCGGCTCATGGCCAATATATTTTTTTCAACTAATAAACCCTATTTTTTCGTATACAAAAACAAAATTATTAATTTTTTTATAAAATAAACTTTGAAACGTAATAATAGATGATTAATAACCCTTACAAATACAAAAGAACGAGTTGGTACAAATAGAAAAGGACAACATCTTCACTGCATACGTGATCGATAAGTTCGGACAAGCATAAAATAAAACATGAAAATAGATAATGGTTCTTCATAACTAAGTATCGCCGTAATGGTTCCATAAATGATTCATGAGATCCTTCTGTAGCCGGTTATGGAGTTCTGCATCTCTATACAAAACCTGACGGGTCAAATGAATGTTGAAGTCCTCTTCTGTTAGTGGTAGGTTTTGTTGGAATGCTTGTGGTGGTGGCGAAGCACCCTCGTAATCGCAGTGACGTTGTTTTTCATTCATATCTCTTTCATCTTCTATAATCATGTTGTGAAGAATGATGCAAGCAAACATGATTGTAGACATCTTACTCCTGGACCACAGCCAACATGGATTACTTATCATTGCAAATCTAGATTGTAAAACACCGAAAGTACGTTCCACATCTTCCCTTTGTCCCTCCTGCATCGCCGCGAACATGACTTGTTTAGGAGTTAAAGGATTTGGACATGTTTGAACAATGGTGCTCCATTTCGGGTAAATGTCATCACCTAGGTAATAGCCATGGTTGTAAGTATTTTGGCCTATGGTAAATGTTAAAGGACGTACCTGACCTTGAGCAAGATCATTGAACAGATGTGATCTTTCTATAACATTTAAGTCGTTATTCGAACCGGGTATTCCGAAGAAAGCGTGCCATATCCACAGATCGTACGATGCCACAACTTCCAAAATGATGGTTGGTCGTCTTTCCTTGCCGTTGTACGCACCTTGTAATCCCTTAGGATAGTTCTTCCATTCCTAGTGCATACAGTCCAGACTTCCTAACATTCCCGGCCAACCCCTGCTTACGTGCATCTCTCTGATTCACACTACATCTGCTTCGTTCGGAGACCGTAAGTATTCTTCTCCGTAGACGTCCACAAATGCTTGACAGAATGTTTCAAGTGTTTCTAGTGTCGTGCTCTCTGCTATGCGGTATGCATCGTCCAAAGCATCGGCTGGAGTGGCATAAGCTAACATTCTCATAACGGCCGTCATTTTCTGTTCACCGGACAACCCCTGTGTCTTCGATGCATCTTGTTTGTACTTAAAGTAATCATCGTTACCTTGAATACCAGCCAATATCCAAAGAAATAGCTTTCTCCGCATCTTGTATCTTCTGCGAAACAAATCAGGCCCGTAAGTGAAATCGTCATCGAAGTAATCTTGCATCAAAGACTTGTGGTATTTAGCATGATTTCGGTGTATAAACCTCCTTCTAGGAACCGATCCCCCTCTAGTTGTGGACGATGAACCATACACTTCACGATATAAGTCCTGTATTTCTTGTATTTTTTCTGCTTCCTCTTGAAGGATTTCATCTTCATCTGAATCACTAGCAAAAGCCAACAAGCATTTTGTGAAGCTGGAATCCATTTATATTTGTGAATAAGTTTTGATTTGAGATATGAAGTGGAATGTTGTTGTTATATATAAGGTATGTGGTATTGGTAAGTGGGTAGCTGTATTAGGTGGAGTGTTCTCCTTTATTGGATGATGTGCTCCTTTATTGGAAAGAGGGTTCCTTTATCGTTATGGTGCTCCTTTATTGGTTTGAGTTCCTCTTTATTGGATAGAGTGTTCTTTATTGGGCAAAGTCCTCCTTTATTGGGTAGAGTGTTTCTTTCTTTATTGGACAGATTTCTCCTTTACTGGTAAGAGTGTCTCTTTATTGGACCAAGTGCTACTTTATATTGGATAGAGTGTTCTTCTCTTTATTGGAAAGAGTGCTCCTTTATTGGTACGAGTGCGTCTTTATTGGACAGAGTGTCCTTTATTGGACAGAGTGTCCTTTACTGGTAAGAGATTTATTGCTCTTTGCATCACATACGTTTAGACCGTTGGACGTTGCACTTTTAGCACTCGAAGGAGTTAAAAAGGAGCTAAAAAGGAGTTGTCCAATTACCCTCCTTATTTACACATTTAAGCACCCGAAGGAGTTAAAAATGAGCTAAAAATGGAGGGTCATCCACTAACCCTCCTTATTTACACATTTAGCACCCAAAGGAGTTAAAAAGGAGCTAAAAAGGAGGGTTGTCTACTTACCCTCCTTATTTACACATTTAGCACCCGAAGGAGTTAAAAATGAGCTAAAAAGGAGGGTCGTCCACTTACCCTCCTTATTTACACATTTAACACCCGAAGGAGTTAAAAAGGAGCTAAAAAGGAGGGTCGTCCACTTACCATCGTTATTTACACATTTAGCACCCGAAGGAGTTAAAAATGAGCAAAAAAGGAGGGTCGTTCACTTACCCTCCTTATTTACACATTTAAGCACCCGAAGGAGTTAAAAAGGAGCTAAAAATGAGGGTCGTCCACTTACCCTCCTTATTTACACATTTAGCACCCGAAGGAGTTAAAAATGAGCTAAAAAGGAGGGTCATCCACTTACCCTCCTTATTTACACATTTAAGCACCCGAAGGAGTTAAAAAGGAGGGTCGTCCACTTACCCTCCTTATTTACACATTTATCTTTCATTATAACTTATGAAACGACACTAAACATATGAAAAGAGGAAACATTACACAGAACATAATAAACGAGCAAACATTACACAGAACATGTGAAACGAGCAAACATTACACAGAACATAATAAATGAGCAAACATTACACAGAACATATGAAATGACACTAAATATGTCACAGAACACAAACATACATCATGATAAATCTGCGGCATCATCATCAGAACCATCATCATTAGCACCATCCAAAGACATCGAATCCCCGCTATCAGAGAAGGGTCATAATACGGAATATCGCCATCACTACTCCCTAGCCCGTCACTCCCTCCTACTCCATCACCCGCTCCTACTCCGTCACCCCCTCCAAGTCCGTCACCCCCCTACTCCGTCACCCCCTCCAAGTCTGTCACCCCCTCCTACTCCGTTACCCCCTCCAAGTCCACCACCCCCTCCTACTCCGTCACCCCCTCCTACTCCATCACCCCCTCCAAGTCCGTCACCCCCTCCAAGTCCGTCACCGCCTCCAAGTCCGCCTCCTGAACCTCCCACTCCGCATCCTGAACCTCCACCAGAACATGACCCTACAATGGTACCTGATGCTGGTGTATCACTACCTCCTGCTGTAATGATCCGGGTTTCGCCCGACCTAATCGATCGCAAAATCGACCAAGACCGTTCAAAACCCGAATACGTTAACTTTGGGAATACAACAATATCAGAACAGCAACAATAGACTTTTATAAACATTACAATAATGTTACATCAGAGTACATAACATCAGAGTACATCGAATAAAATTATAGCGAAAGATAGATTACAATATTTTAATACATTGCAGCGGAAATAAAATAACTAAGACAGCGGAAGACAACTATGCTCTGGACACAGCTTTAAGCTTCGATCCAGAATCCTGCTCAAGAGATAAATATCTGCAAAAAGCTACTCGATTGCCCGTGTGGAAAAGAGGGCACCCGAGTTTGCAATGTGAAACAAACTACGAGTCAGTCATGGGACTGGTGTGAGAATTCTTAAATAATATAACTAACAATAATAAGGCTAATCACAGGACCACGCCGCTAACGTGGAACGGGTTTTATTCCAATGGGTTATCAGTGCATAAATTAAAGTAAATCGTTAAACAACGCAATGCCTTTTAGAAAAATGAAACCATTATAAGACTCAAGTCCCATCAAACAATGCAACATAAACCAAAGGATAGAGTTTTACCTTATAATGGTCAAAAGATGCTTAATACGATAAAACGGATTTGATATTATTATTAGTGTATATATGTTTCAAAAACATTTCAATCATAATGTATCAATCATAGACGGCATAGTACCCCATCCTACTATGTTGCCATACTAGTTCTACAATCAAAACCGCATGAGATCATATTGGAAATTGGGTTTCCATCATGAGTCAAGGCTAGTGATTAGCATAGAAATGTGTTTATTTTTACGCTCATATCTTATCTTTATTGTAAATAAATAAATATTACTTTGGGTATCTTCGTGTGTTTTCAAAGGTTGTTAAATAAATGTCTCCTTCATTCAATTAAAGACCAATTGCATAGGAAATGCTACTTCTTGGAATCAACAAATTTTCAAGAATAAAGGAGGCTGTAGCGCACTGGTAAAGCCTGGAAATTTGGATAGAGTGTTCTAAGTTCAGTCACCGTCAAAGCCCTATTTTTTGCTGAAGAAAAGAACATATACGTTGCCTCCGTCGCTTTGAAGAATAAAGAGACTAGTGTTATATTATATACATATATATATATATATATATATGTATATATATATATGTATATAACATATGCACTAATATTTGAAGAGCTAGGCATTTTCTTCTCAAAGAAATCAATTGAAAATCTTGCATATTTACTTTCCATTGAGGAGAAGACTTGACATATATTTACCAGAATGCAACTCAATCAAATGCCACATGTCAGCAATCAAGGAGGGAGAATCTTCATAGAATATCTCAAATCTATATCCATATCTCTTTTATTTGTAAATAGAATATCTCAAGAGATATTTTCTTGGCCCAAAAGTCACATAGGATGGAGGCTACATCCCCTATAAATACCCATTGTATTCATTGTAAACAACAGTCCCTTCTTTTGTAATTCTTCTGCCATTTACAAAGTTCTTCTTTTTCTGCAATTTTCTAATTTCTTAGCAATTAATGTTGTCTACACGATTAGATTTGGTAGAGCATTAATTGTATTTTTCACTTATTTTCATTAGCGATTGACCGTCTGATTAGATTCAGCGGTAATCTTAATTTTTATTTTCTGTTCGTTTAATGCTGTTCTGCAATTTTATTTCCATTGTTCTATTTTATCTTTAATCGTTGAATTTATTACAGATCCGATTAGATTCGAATCTGAAGTGAATTTAATTGCATCTTTTATTTGTAGTTTCAATTTTTATTTTGTTTTGCAAAATCAACCTCAAAGCTTCGTCTAACTCGCCCAAGAGATTAGATAAATAATTTAATTTTAATTACACTTCCCTGTGTTCGACCTGTATGCTACACACATGTACACTTGCAGTATTTAATTTAAATGTCGCGCTTTTCTGATTCATAGATTAGCGACGATCAAGTTTTTGGCGCCGTTGCCGGGGAGGTAAACACTAAATTTTATTATTTATTTAATTTCTGATTCGTGTTAGTTTTTATTTTATTTCATTTTCTTTTTGTTTTCTTGTGTATATAGAAAAAAAATCTTGATTGAATAAATATGGTATTATTCAATGATACCGCAATCTTCTAAGCAAGAGAAAAAAAAACTTGCCATTTTCATTGATTTTCTGTCTTTGCCATTTTTTTTCTTTTACTTTTTTTTCCTTTTTTTTTGTTCAATCATTTCTCTTCTTTGTACAAATTTCTTTCTTGTTTAACCAAAAAAAAAATCCAATTTCCATTTATTTCCTTCCATCTTTCAACTCCCTTCCATTTTGTTTACATTCTTTCTTCTTTTCCAAGTCTTAAAAAAAATACTAAATCCAAGAAAGAAAAAAATCTTCCCATTTTTTTCTTTTGTTTCTTCCCCTCTTTCTAAATTCTTTTCCTATTTTCTTTATAATTTCTTTCCCCTTTTTTTTAAAAATTCTTGCCCCTTTTCATTTCTGTCTAACTTTCAAATCTTGATCTGAATTCCTTTTCCTGATTACAATAACTTCACCTTTTTCAAAAAAAAAAAAAAAGAATTTCCTTTTCTTTCTTGATTCCGCCCTCACTACCAAATCGTTCCCTGCCATAATACCATATTCACTATTTCCATCTGCCATCAACGCAACCTTCCCTAACCAAACCCTTGCAACAGTCATACCATCCTCCTCATCTTGACACAATTCGCAACCCGAAGGGCAAACACAATTCCGCACCCTTCAAACGCAATCACCATCAGTTTCGTACCCCTCCTTCACAAACCAAAAAAAAAACTATCATCCGCATACACAGATCAAGCCACAGCAGTTCATCTTCATACCACAACCACTACTTCATCAAAGAACAAACCATCTCCCTCATACGCCATCAGCCTTCCCTTACCCCGATTATCTCAAACTGAATACCATAAATTCCAAGCCATCCCCTTCACCCAATCACGCAACATCATCATAAACTGCCCCTAACTTCGCTCACGTGTTCCATCATAATCCCGCACCTAACCCCATATTCGGACCCAACCCTGAACGTGTTTTTGGGGTCACTGAAAGCTGTTCAACGTCCGTATTCTTTGCACCACAACACCAAACTCATCATCACAAAGCCGTTCAACATCTTCACCACAGACCACACTGCATCATCACCATCTTTCCCGTGGATCTCCCCGCAGTCAATCAAATACCCACACACTTACCTCCAATCACCTTACCTCCATCAACCACCATATTAATACCGAAGCCATTCAATCACCTTACCTCCATCAACCACAAACATACCCTACCCATGTTCAAAGTTCATCATCACCAAGCCTCCTCAAACACCCTGCCCAAAGAAGCATCACCCCTCTCCCAATTTCTTTCATCTCTGCCAAAACTCCACGAACACATAAACTCAGCATCCAAAATTCAATTCACAATACCGAGACCTAACTTCAACAGCAACCCACCAGTCAACATCTCGAGCATCATCACATCGTTCTGCCACTGCTACTCCTTTACATCCCCACCATATCAGTGCACAAGCTCCCTCAAACCATCAACCCTACTATATTGTTTCCGATCCAAAACCAGACATCTTCCTTCCACCGTCATCATAGTTCCAATCCGAACCAGTGCTGCAACTCAACAACTTCAACAAACCTGCAAACAGACTTCAACTCTGAACCCAACGCAACTGCCATCACAACCATAACAAACCCACACTTAAATCACCAACCATCATCCATCCTCTTCAGACCCCAAGAAAAAAGAAAAAAAAAAGAAAGAAAGGCAACAACCGCAATCCATCATACCACATACAAACCTTCCTTCATCGCATCAACCAGCATAATACCCCCACACTTCAACCCTCCACGAGAACCCCAAACCCAAGATTCGAACCCATCAATACCCTTTCCCTAAATTCCGATTTGAACCAAAGAACCGCAAATCACAATCCAAAACTCAAAGAGCTTAACCCCAAATCGGATTCACCACCCAAACCCTTCAAAGATCCGACCACCTGAAACTCCACACCCTACCCGATTCGAACATCGAGAAATCCAATCAGAAATAATAAATCAATCGCATGGATTGATTCTGGTGGTTTTGAACAAGAAGGCGACGTTTGATTGTTTGTTAGGGCACTTCGATTTTGCCTTTCAGAAGAAGGGTTGTGCAATTGTTTTTAAATTTGAGAAATCTGTTACTGAAGAACAAAAGAAAGGGGGACGCGAGTTTTTGGGGTTAGATCTCGAATTGTTGGAAATAAAAGTAACGTGATTTGTTTCCCAGAACTAGGGGCGTGAGTTTTATTATTGGAGCGGTGTTTTTTTTCAATATTATATTGGGTTATTGAAATCTGGTTTGCTTCCAGTGATTGTGTACGCATGCATGTGGCTTAATTTTGAAAGTGAGTGCGTTTGTTCTGACTTGGTATAGTGTGGCACTACGGGTTCAGTTTAGTTCTGTTTTTGTGGAGTTCAAGGTTTTCTTTTGAGTTTAGTTTTTTCTTTAAGCTGAGGTTTCTTTAGTCTAAGTCAAGTTTTTTTATCTTTTTTTTTCTGATTTAGTTTTTATTTTTGTTTGTTTCTTTTCTTTTCAAAAAACAAAAAAAAAACAAAAAAAAGATAAAAAAAAGAGAGAAGGATTTAGAAAAAAAACAAAGATCAAGCTTGAAGCAAAAAGACAGTCAAACAACAAATCAAGAATTCAGAAGTCAAAAGAATTGCAAACGGTGAGATTTCTATCGTTGACATTGCTCAGTCTTCTGGACGGACTGCCATACCCCACTGTAATATTTTTTGAACTCTACAGGTGGTACAGTTGCTTAAAAAATATAGAAATTGCTTGTAAAATTCTTCTGCAGGGGCAGCGGCTTGCTTGTACAATTTTTTTTTTCAGTTCTGTTATTATTCTCTGACTGTTCTGTGACTGATATTTCTGAATCTGTCTGTGAGAAACGAATTTCCATAACTCATCACTCTCGTTATTTTTCTATTATAGAACTTGATTTGATTTGCAAAATAATATAATTGTAAAGTGGTGTTTTGTGAAGTTGACTGTCTCGTATAATTAGATCGCGGATATATAGTAGTTTAATTTATTGAACTATTAGCAAAAGAGGTTGCATACTACCCGTAAAACATTGGTCATATCCCTCAGTATTTATACTATACATGAACGGCCATAAGACCCTCTTCCCCCTTCTAATTAAGTCAGTCAATTAATAAAGCACAACTCATTCTTTTATACTAGTTTGAAGTGAGAATAATTTATGTCTTACCCTGACTTCATTCAAATGTCTAATTCAAAAAAATCTTTGAGAGAATTATGGGGTAATAATCGGAGTAGACATCCTCTTGAAGAGTATGAGTATGAAATACAACTCATGAGGCAGAATTTTCCAAAATTTCGTGAGCCCAATGCAAATTTTCAAAATTTTCCAATTGACCAACATTTTCAAAACCACGGATATGATCGAAATTGCGAGCCAAATGTCAACAATTTTCAAAATTTTCAAAATGACCAACATTTTCAAAGTTATGATCGAAATGACGATTTCAATTTAAATTTCAGTAACTTCGATTATGGGCCACATCCACATCAAAACGTTTTTGAATCGCAACGTACCTTTGATCCACATCAATATGGAGTTGTAAACCAAAATTTTCAAAATTATAGCCCATATCAACATCTTGAAAATAACCAAAATCACTCAATTTTCAACAGTTTTGGTTATGAACATAATTTCTATGATCAAAATGATTTCCAATATCATTGTAATTTTTCTGAAAATTCAAACAACTATCACATTGGAAATAATTTTGATTGTGAAATTGATGTGGACTATAATTTTGATAATCAAGAAATCGAAAATGAGAGCTCTCAAATCAACGATTCTGAAGAATGTAATTTTGATGAGAGGGCGGAAAGGCTAAATAAAAAGATGGATGAACTTCTTTGTTTAATGGCGTCTTATAAAGAACAACAAGAGCAACAAAATCAAATTCAAACATGAGATGAATCAGAAAATAATCCAATTTCTACTGACATTGAAAATTTTCAAATAACGACTTTGGGAATTGAGAATAACGATTTAAACGAAGTTGTTCAAAATTCAACAAATGATTTGGATTTCAACTCTTTTCGGGAAAAAGTTTTAAGCTTGGATTTTGATCTTCCTCTTTCAAACTGCGAGAAACTTGTAATTTTTGAAATTGAACAAAATGAAAATGTTGAATTTTTCAATTCAAATTTGGAAAAGGAATTTAACGAACATGAAATCTTTGGATTGTACGAGGATGAGTTACCAAATGAGGAAGAAGTGGATTCACGTCACGAGTTCGAAAATTTTAGCTTTGAGAAAATTTCAAACGAGCTTGAAATTGTCAGTGTCTTGAACAACTTTGAGAAATGTGATCACATAGTCTTGAACAACACTCGGATTTTAAATTTCACTGAATTTATATACGATCACAAATTTTTGAACAATTACAATGATAAATTTGTTGAACATATGAATTATCTTTGGAATGCTGGCTTGGTTGAAAAACTTCAGGTTAGGATGACCCTAGATATTTATCTCCTGGACTACAAATCGAGGTATAAAGATGAGACGATTTTCAAAAACTCTTGCTTGTTAGAAAACAAGTCTAGACACAGTGGGAATGGGACTCATAGGGCTAGAACCAAGTGTGGGGGAAAAAGATGGTGGTATTCTTTGCATCGCGTGCACCGCAAACACATATATCATTGTATATATGATCCATTCTTACATGTAGTTAGATTGCATTTCATTCTGCAAATAATTTTGCATCTCATTCACCTTTGGGTACGATCTTTCAAATTTAGGAAACGTTCACAGTGTGGACACTGTTTAGTTCTAGTGCGGGGGGGAGTCTGCATTTCACTCATTTTCGTTTTTTTCTTTATTTTTCTTTCTTTTCAATTTCAGCCACTTAAATAGGACCATCATGCATTTTAGACTGTACTAACATGCCATTTTTTATTTTATTTTTTTGAAACATGACTCGTTTTAGATTGATACGGCAAAATAAGTTAAGAATTATTAATCAGTTTATAGTATTTTTTTCTCTCAACTTAGATCGAATAAGAAATATAATGAAAAGTTTAATTTTGAGGGATAATAGAGTAACTGGTACATAGGGAGATTCTTAGGTGATGGCCATGAAATCTATTCTATATTGTAGACTTTGTTTAAATAATTGGAGGACTTAAAATACTTATATTGGCTTTTCAAATCTTTAAAACTAAGTTGTGTTAAGTTGAATTTGCGTAACTCTCTTTTGTGCTTATATTTTCAAATAATAGTAATCCAAGGGTATCCAACGTTGCTTGTATCAAGCGTTGATGTGCAAATCCGCCAAGCTCTATCCGACATGTTGTTGACAAAGTCAGCGTTGGAATATCTTGGTCTCATTTTATGAGATTGGACACCTAAGGATTACCGACACGTTGTTGACAAAGTCAAAGTCGGCCTGCACAATCCGCCAAGCTCTTTACCTACTCTCCGTTAGTCCGCAAGGCAGTGCATGGGTGGTAACCCTTGGTCTTCTAAGTTAGGTGTATGTACTTAATCATAAATTTTAAAATTTCATAGAATAAAGAATAAGCGATGATGCTCGAACACTTCTTGACCTTATTGATTTGAATAGCCATACACAAGGAAATTAGAATACCACTTTACAAACTGTGCCAAGCAAACTAAGAATCTATTTCATGGCTGCACTATGTTATCGACCGAACTAACTGGCCTAACTGGAATTTAACATTTGAAAACTTGATTTATATTGAAAATTTGTGACAAGTTGAGGTATCTAAAATAAAATCAACTGACTAGAAATTGATAATTTAATTTGTTGTACCACTTCAGAAACAAGTCTTGTTTTCATTTTTGTTTTTATTTTGCATATGTCCATTGCACTCATGTAGTTTCATTAGAAAACATACTGCATTTGGATTTTGTGGGTTGTATCCGCTGAAAACCCTCACGAGACACCACTCGTCCTACTAGGGACACCTAGAGGTTTAACGGCTTGTTGCATACGCTCAATGCCATCGTGTTTCCTACGAAAGTGCGGCCTATCTAGTTAGTTTTCATTTCTTGTTTTACTCGAGGACGAGTAAAAGATAAGTGTGGGGGTATTTGATTAGCATAGAAATGTGTTTATTTTTACGCTCATATCTTATCTTTATTGTAAATAAATAAATATTACTTTGGGTATCTTCGTGTGTTTTCAAAGGTTGTTAAATAAATGTCTCCTTCATTCAATTAAAGACCAATTGCATAGGAAATGCTACTTCTTGGAATCAACAAATTTTCAAGCATAAAGGAGGCTGTAGCACACTGGTAAAGCCTGGAAATTTGGATAGAGTGTTCTAAGTTCAGTCACCGTCAAAGCCCTATTTTTTGCTGAAGAAAAGAACATATACATTGCCTCCGTCGCTTTGAAGAATAAAGAGACTAGTGTTATATTATATACATATATATATATATATATATATATATATGTATGTATGTATGTATGTATGTATATAACATATGCACTAAGATTTGAAGAGCTAGGCATTTTCTTCTCAAAGAAATCAATTGAAAATCTTGCATATTTATTTTCCATTGAGGAGAAGACTTGACATATATTTACCAGAATGCAACTCAATCAAATGCCACATGTCAGCAATCAAGGAGGGAGAATCTTCATAGAATATCTCAAATCTATATCCATATCTCTTTTATTTGTAAATAGAATATCTCAAGATATATTTTCTTGGCCCAAAAGTCACATAGGATGGAGGCTACATCCCCTTATAAATACCCATTGTATTCATTGTAAACAACAGTCCCTTCTTTTGTAATTCTTCTGCCATTTACAAAGTTCTTCTTTTTCTGCAATTTTCTAATTTCTTAGCAATTAATGTTGTCTACACGATTAGATTCGGTTGAGCATTAATTGTATTTTTCACTTATTTTCATTAGCGATTGACCGTCTGATTAGATTCAGCGGTAATCCTAATTTTTATTTTCTGTTCGTTTAATGTTGTTCTGCAATTTTATTTCCATTGTTCTATTTTATCTTTAATCGTTGAATTTATTACAGATCCGATTTGATTCGAATCTGAAGTGAATTTAATTGCATCTTTTATTTGTAGTTTCAATTTTGTTTTGTTTTGCAAGCCAAGAGATTAGATAAATAATTTGATTTTAATTACACCTCCCTGTGTTCGACCTGTATGCTACACACCTGTACGCTTGCAGTATTTAATTTAAATGTCGCGCTTTTCTGATTCATAGATTAGCGACGATCGGCTAGGGAGGAGCTCCTTACCGATTTGAGACACTCTAGCTAATGTCTCAGGATTCCCCGCAATGAACCCTTGGATCCTGCAGGGCCGGTGCGCACATGCGATTTTGCGGATTGGTAATTCCTGAACACACGTTTCCCAGTCCTATAGGACCTATCATCCAAGGCGCCTCATTCCACCATCCACATAAGTAAAATGTCGAGCGTGTAAAACCCAAACACCACTTCTAGCTAGAAAGAAACGTCCTGCTCTCCCTGTGTTCCCTTCTCCCGTCTTAGACTCCAACCAGGTGTGAGGCTCGCAAAGCTACATAATACACAAAGCTATGCTTATTCAAGCTGTGCTTTGATCATCAACCACAAGGCCTGCTTTTCGACAAAAGCCTTGATCATTTGCATCTTAGCATGCCACATTGTCAATCCGTACCATTCCATTGATTCCTACCAATATATAACCTCTAAGCTCGTACGTCTTAGAGAAGGGTGTTAAACACCAAACATATATATATTTAGCAGAGATCAATGAAGACCGTATAAAGGAATACAACTCAGACATACAATCCATTTTCAAGTCCGTTCTGGGTTGGAACGTGTAACGACCCATATTTCTGTACCCTTTGGATCGACTAATAACAACACACGTTCAACCCAAATGACACAGAAATACGAATCATTATTAGAAAGAAGTTAGAGGATGAGAAATAGAAAGAAATATTAGAATAGAAGAAAACGAAGATCACAAACTCACAGCGGAACGAATAAAATATATTGGATAACATAAACTTTAAAACAAAAATCATTAACTGTATATACATACCATTATCAGAGCGCAACAGTTACCCCTGGAACAGTTATAAACACCTGTTTCCAGATACAACATAGAACACAGCGGAAAATATGATGGTCTATAGCTAACTGGTGAAGCCTCCTGCTTCGATCTCCTCCAAGTGAATCTGAAAAATCCTGACTACTTGACTGCCCGTACAAATTTGGGCACCCAAGAGTTTCGGGAAAACAAACAAAATAAACTCTGGGTCAGTCATGGGACTGGTGTGAGTAAACTCTAACCATTGGTTTAACTTTCAAAAATCCTTTCGAAAGAAATGATAATCGTAAGACCGATCCACACATAAACACGGATGGTTTTTACCTTACGATAACCAAAATATTTTGATATCAAATCCAGTGATATTATGATAATGTCTACATCAAATAAATAGAATCTAGCGGAACACTTGCATCTCACGCTCCATATACAATATAAAATCAAAAACCGTAGGGCGCTTATTGGAGATTGGATTTCCAACATGACAAGGTATGGGACCACCTACCGATGGTGTATCTTTAGAGACGAATACACTGGGTTCAACAAGAATGTCTTGCAACCCGGCCCACACATGACCGACCACTCATTTTGCTTGAGTGTATCGAATGTATATCACCAACGGTTGGGATCAGCAACCGTTCCCCGAAAGGGATAGCATCGATAGATTAAAGAACAAATGGAATTTCTGTAGATAGGTGATTATACATCCTAATGGGTGCGACCCACATAGCCATGTTGCCTGCCCGATTTTTTTTAACTTCCGGGTTGTGAGGCTTGAGGTTTTAATTATCTTCCAGAACATCTGGCCACCATTCACTTTGAGTGCCACCTCGTCAAATCCATCGGAAATCACTAATTGATTCCCACAAAAATACTCAGTTTGTGAGGCTAAAGAAGTTCCCTTCTATGCCACCAACTTCGTACGTTTGAAAGAATCAACGTACGTAACTCCTTTGGAAATACTTTGTCCGACACTCATCCATACAAGTTGTCCTGGGTCTGGACAAACCGAAGGCACTATTCCGTACGTCTATCTTAGGCACTGTTATCTAAGACTTATACAATAGCCCTTGCACGTTACTCCGTCTTCAATTATCTTTGACATATATGATTCGCAACGCTTATGCCAATACAGAGTGGTTCTTTGGATAATAATCCAACCGGTCTCCCCATATTAACAACGTTAAAATGGTCAAAAACTTCGATAGTCGGTGAGTTAACTATCAAAGAAAAACAAGTGTGCAAACAACGATATCATTTCCAAATGGAAATTATATCGATAAATCATCATTTAACGTTTATCTCTTTAGTTCATAAATTTACTTATCTCATGTTTCTATACATTCTAAATTCTTATTTCTATTATCAGAAAACATTTCTGATTCTCGTTTGGAAAACATTTCCAAAATTCCTTCACGATCAAACCTTACCATTCCTTAGTTAGGAAGGAAGTCAATCAAGTTGGGGTATAATTACCTCTCAGACGTTAACTGAACAACATGCTCAACTTTGAAACAGTCAATGTTCACCACTTCAAACAAACCATCGCTTGTGCGACTTTTGGATTTAATCTAAGAACACACTTCATTTACAGCAAAATATTGATTACAACAATAGCGTTACAATCGCTGTTTCCAATACTTGATTTGTAAAACATTGCTTTTAACAACAGCATTACAATCGCTGTGTAGTATTATAGAACATTTAATATAGCGTTAAGATCGCTACCAAACAGTTATTATAGCGGCAGCGTTAAAATTTGCTATTTAGATTTACCAAAATATTTATTATAATGGCAGCGTTTAAAATCGCTATCTAAAGTATTTGGTTTACAAAATGCAACTTGTATTTATTTATTTTAATAAATAAATAAATTATTTAAATTTGATTCAAACAAAAAGTAGAATAACTACTTCCCTAAATTCGATAAAATCGAATTCCAATGAATACTCACTCTCGAATAATCTATATTCGACTTATATTCCGAATTTCGGAATTTATATCCATTTCAAGTTCATTCAAATTGTAAATTCACTTTTGAATTCATGCTTTCCAAATCCTTACCTAATCCCCTTATAACCCTTCCACTTTACAAAACATATTTCACTTTATATTTTCCCCTTTTTTGAGTAAAACTCGTCGTTTCCCTTTCAAACGTTCATCCATTTCCCCTTTTTCAATCAAAATTCAAATTTGAAATCGTATTTCAAATCTAAATTACCTTTATACACATTTCATTTGCAAAATACTTGGTTTAAGCGATTATTCACTTTAATCGTGAATATATTCCCTTTATATACCATCTGACTCATACTTATAAAAATATCTTAAACCAAATTTTTATTTATAACTTCTATTCGGAATTACTTATATAAGTCTTGTTTCCTTTACCTTTCAATCATTTTAAATTTCCTTAATAATTGCTGAGTTTAATCTCATTCCAAATATTGGTTTCGAAAACCCTTTACCACTTTTTCATATAAATTCAAATTTGAGTTTATATTTCAATTTATCTAATGATAAATAATCCACTTAATTTATATTCCTGTTTAAACCAATTCTTGTTTTCTCCGCTAACAAGTTTTTAATTTCAACTCTATTACATTTCTACTTTTGAAAATAAATTTCCCTTTTTAAAACTAAAATTTTATTTTCTATATTCAAAAATATTTTCCGGTATCTAAAATACCAAGTTTCTAGGGCCAGGGTAAACCAACATACAAAGTCAATTACTGACTATATAAACCACACCACACCTCAAAATCAAGGAAAAACAGTAATATAAATATCGAGGAACCCAGTTGGGTCCCTCCAACCTGTTTCCCTGCATCCACAGATGTTAATAACATCAATAATATTATTTCACATCAATATGAAATGTCAAACTAAAGATCGATCAACGATGTAATCCTATCAACCAATTTTATCAACTATTCAACCAAACAACCATCACACAGTATAAAATAAATTTAAAACTCGTTTATAAAAATATAAACGAAGCAGAGTTAGTGAGTTTACTCACCGAGTTTTGCAGTTGACGGTTCTGCTTTTGTTTCCGTTAAAATCAAACAGACGATTGATTTCCCTTGAAATTCCCATAGCTTTGATTATTCCCATTCTAGGGACTACGCGTAGATTTTGCAATTACAAACTTAACGGTCCTTGTTTTATTTAATTCTCTTTTTGATTGATTGGCAGGTCACACGTCCTTATAATCCCCAATACCCTTAATTAATCCCTAATTCCTTGTTCCTTGTTTAACATTTCAAACCATTCGTTATAGCCTTCAAAACCACTGTCCCTTCACCTCATTTTCCTTTGTTTCAAAATCCATACTGTACGTTCTCCCTAACATTTTCCGCCAACTACCGCTTCTCTTCCTTTCACTAATCAATAAAACCGCTCCTGCTGTTTTAAAACAACAGTTAAAACAATTGTTCTCAAGCAACACACAAAGGAAATGACCTGCACCATCCTTCTTAGCTCACGTCGAACAACCCATAACCCCTTACCATTTGCGTTACCAGCCCCTTACTTTTCTTATATATATTCAATGTTGCTTCAACATGGATGTTTCTTTCCTAGTAAACAACCGTATAAAACACGGTCCCCCCTGTAGCAAGAAAGAAACCGCAACCTTCCTCTTCTTTATTCCATTCAAATAAAACCATGCTCCTTCCTAATTGCATATTAAAAATCTAATTAACCACTTAATCTCTTACTCATTCTTTTTCTTTCCCGAGGAAGCTACGACCTTTTCCAGAAAATGGTGCAACTTTCATTGTTTCGTTCTCTTTCCTTTCTCGATGAATTCAAGTGTCACTGCCACCGTTAAACTCACCTCACCGAGCTCTCTCACCTCATCCGCCTGCAGTCACGTCCGAACTCTCCTTCTAGATCGCGTGGAAGCCACCCATCAGCACCGTACAGTTCCACCACATCATCAAAATTAACGGAACTCCCCTCCGGCATCGTCTATCCCTATTGCGATGACGCCAAATCACGTTGCTCCGAAGTTCGAGCCTCATATTTTTCGTATCATCGTGAAGCTCGTGTTGCCAAGAGGTGGATGAACAAAGAAGAATTTAATTCCATTTTGGTTTGGATTTTATTTATCAATTCGAATGAGAACAATAAGCTGTGGAAGAAAGAACGAGAAGAGATGTTTGGGAAATAGGGATTTGATAATGGGTTTGGGAACAATATTAAAGAGGAGTTTATTGTTTTAATATTGATTTTTTTCTCGTTTTGTTATTCGGGTCCGAGAACAAGAATGAAAATACACAGTATTTAAAGAAGAAATAACTTGGGTGGCACGGAGCTGAAATTGTTTGGGACTCACGGCTACTGAAATAAACTTGGTCCGCACGGTAAGAATTCCTTGGTACCCACGAAACATAGTAGCTTGGAAAACACGGCTTGTATTGGTTTGATATACACGGTTTCTTTTTTTGTTTTGATTTTTAACGTGCCAAATTGTAAGTGAATAGGAACTGCATGAACTGGCATATTTGTTATCTTTATACTAGTGTTTAGCAAGGAACTGCGGACCCTGAACTTAACTATATCCATGGTACGTTTGATCAAAACCATGAACTGAAAGTTCACCTAGTAAGTAAATTAAGAAAGTACCAATTGTTATTATATTATATTACTTTATATTATAACGAAACTTCGCGGTGAAGTATCAAGTAAAACTAACCACAGTCGACTTCTGTCTACTGATAAAAAGGCTAATCTTGGTATAAAATGGTATTATGAACCCAATGGGACAAGTTTCGTCGAATTCCGACATCATTTGAAAAAAATTCCTTTATAAAACCAGAAATGAACACGCGTTTAAATTTTTCACGATCACCAGATAAATCGAAACAACTTGAAACTTTGAAATCTAGCAATAATTAATCGATACGAACCCAACGGCACTAGTTTCATCGCATTCTGAGACTGTTTCCCCGGTAGGCTATTTTTACACGTACCGCAATGCCATTTACGACACCAAATTTGCCGGTCTCTAAAAATAACAAACTATATACCTATCCTGACTCTAATCGATGATACGAACTCAACGGAATTGGTTTCGTGGCCGAATTCGATCGTTTGTTCAAGTTATACCCAAATAACACTTTATTAAATTAATTACGCACTATAGAAATTGAACGGGCGTTTACGGCTACCGTGGTCACATACGACATCGGTTTGCCACGCCATTCAACACCGTACAATAATTTAACGATACGGTCCCAATGAAACTGATTTCGTTGAAATCTGAGTTCGTTTGAAAAATGGCTATTTTACAGGCCTATATTTTAATAACGATTTCCATAGCGATTATTTCAAATTTTGTTTTAGCCATAACTAACAAATTATAACACGAAATCTGGATTTTTACCTTTCATATGAAAATTATCGTCAATACGGTTTCAACGTTCCTTGTTTCACAGAAATCCGACCTATATCGGATCCTGGATTCTCAGTTAAAGTTCAAATCGCCAAATTACGAACTACCGCGCCTTTACGAGCTCGTTTTAAATATAATTATAAATTATACGTTTAAATATCATTTTATTAAATAAATTCGTTATAAATTCCAATATATAATTCAAATAAAATATTTAAACCAATTCAAATATTCAGAATCCAATGGCTAAAATCCGGGTCGTTACATTCCTTCCCCCTTAAAATAATTTCGTCCTCGAAATTGCTAAGGTAGGAAAAATACCACAACCCTATTATAACCAGGTTAAATCTTTCGTATAACTCATTATATTTAGTTAAACTGAATCAATTTAATTTCAAATCAAATATAAATTTATTCTTAATAACAAAAATTTTCAAAAATTCTGAAAATTTTCTAACACTTTAAATTCTGAAAATTTTCGGCAGCATCTCCTCTGTACGGCTCAATTCGGTACAACCAGAACTCGCCTTTCTAGGCCTTCTCCAATCCAAAAGAAAATCAAAAATCCAAGCGGCTTGCCCCATAGGCTCATAAAATCATCAAACCCAAGTAATATTGAAACATGTACCTTTTTGTCAAGCATAATTCTATCTCTGCATTTGCTTCCATTCAATATCTGCTCAGCATACACATATCCATCTCCAGTTGGTTTCAAATCAATCCAACTTCCAGTTTTTAACACTCTAATCAACTTCTGATTAGTTCCCTTCCATTCGATCAATACAAATTTGATTTCTATTTAAGTCACTTCACCTATTATGCTTGAATCCAATTCAGTTCCAATCAACAACATCCAAAATATTCACTTGCTTCTTCATAAGTCGAATTCATGTTAATAACTCGAATCTCAACATTTCTCTTTGTTAAATTTCAAAATGGATTATCCCTAATCCAGTTTGATTTCATTTAACTTAAGTTAAATTTCAATTCCCTTGAAACATTTTGACCCATTTCAATCTATTCAACTTTTACAAGTTAACAAATTTCAGAATTCAAATTCCTGGGTTTTATTTCAAATTAGTTTGAAATCATATATATTTATAATCAAATCAATTCAAAACATTTGAATTTCTAAATCATCATTTCCTTTTCAAAAAAAAAATTCATTCCCAAATCACTATGGTAGCAATCCGTCACTTAGAAACTTGAAAATGAATACCGATAATGTCGCGATCCATTATCAGAATTATTTTCTCTCCACTGAAGTGATTTCAGTGCTTAATACTTTTCAAAAATCCATTAAAAATCATTCTCATTCAAAAATACCTTCAAATAATGCTATATTACCTTTAAAATACTTCAGAAAATATTTTCTATCCTCCAGGATTTAAATTCCAAATTCTGGTTTGAATTTAATTTCAGTTCGTCTTATTTACGTACATTTCCCATATACAAGTTATATTTGGTTATATATAACCATTTCAATATTTTATAATTCCATTTGATTGTAAAAACAATAAACACATCTATATAGTATAATATTTCAGAAATTATTTCTTTTATATCAAAATAATTTTTGGGCAAAATTATTTCATTTACCTACTTTAAATCAATACTGTGTCGAATTGTTCTGTTCGAGAGTTTAGAAACACCTATCGATACAGTTGTACATCCTGTATCGACCAGAATTCATAAACCACTCAACAAACTAGACAACACAATATAAAACAAATTTATATCAAATCTACAAATACGCTCTCTCGTATATATACTCAAACTCAATCTAGGGTACTACTAACCCCATCTCTATTGAGTCACGCCACAGAGCCAAGGTTATCACTCAACCTTCAGCTCTGATACCAACTGTAACGATCCATATTTCCGCACCCTTTGGATCGACTAATAACAACACATGTTCAACCCAAATGACACAGAAATACGAATCATTATTAGAAAGAAGTTAGAGGATGAGAAATAGAAAGAAAGAAATATTAGAATAGAAGAAAACGAAGATCACAAACTCACAGCGGAACGAATAAAATATATTGGATAACATAAACTTTAAAACAAAAATCAGTAATTGTATATACATACCATTATCAGAGCACAACAGTTACCCCTGGAACAGTTATAAACACCTGTTTCCAGATACAACATAGAACACAGTGGAAAATGTGATGGTTTTATAGCTAACTGGTGAAGCCTCCTGCTTCGAGCTCCTCCAAGTGAATCTGAAAAATCCTGACTACTTGACTGCCCGTACAAATTTGGGCACCCAAGAGTTTAGGGAAAACAAACAAAATAAACTCTGGGTCAGTCATGGGACTGGTGTGAGTAAACTCTAACCATTGGTTTAACTTTCAAAAATCCTTTCGAAAGAAATGATAATCGTAAGACCGATCCACACATAAACACGGATGGATTTTACCTTACGATAACCAAAATATTTTGATATCAAATCCGGTGATATTATGATAATGTCTACATCAAATAAATAGAATCTAGTGGAACGCTTGCATCTCACGCTCCATATACAATATAAAATCAAAAACCGCAGGGCGCTTATTGGAGATTGGATTTCCAGCATGACAAGGTATGGGACCACCTACCGATAGTGTATCTCTAGAGACGAATACGCTGGGTTCAACAAGAACGTCTTGCAACCCGGCCCACACATGACCGACCACTCATTTCGCTTGAGTGTATCGAATGTATATCACCAACGGTTGGGATCAGCAACCGTTCCCCGAAAGGGATAGCATCGATAGATTAAAGAACAAATGGAATTTCTCTAGATAGGTGATTATACATCCTAATGGGTGCGACCCACATAGCCATGTTGCCTGCCCGATTTTTGTTAACTTCTGGGTTGTGAGGCTTGAGGTTTTAATTATCTTCCAAAACATCTGGCCACCATTCACTTTGAGTGCCACCTCGTCAAATCCATCGGAAATCACTAATTGATTCCCACAAAAATACTCAGTTTGCGAGGCTAAAGAAGTTTCCCTTCTATGCCACCAACTTCGTACGTTTGAAATAATCAACGTACGTAACTCCTTTGGAAATACTTTGTCCGACACTCGTCCATACAAGTTATCCTGGGTCTGGACAAACCGAAGGCACTATTCCGTACGTCTATCTTAGGCACTGTTATCTAAGACTTATACAATAGCCCTTGCACTTTACTCCGTCTTCAATTATCTTTGACATATATGATTCGTAACGCTTATGCCAATACAGAGTGGTTCTTTGGATAATAATACAACCGGTCTCACCATATTAACAACGTTAAAATGGTCAAAAACTTCGATAGTCGGTGAGTTAACTATCAAAGAAAAACAAGTGTGCAAACAACGATATCATTTCCAAATGGAAATTATATCGATAAATCATCATTTAACGTTTATCTCTTTAGTTCATAAATTTACTTATCTCATGTTTCTATACATTCTAAATTCTTATTTCTATTATCAGAAAACATTTCTGATTCTCGTTTGGAAAACATTTCCAAAATTCCTTCACGATCAAACCTTACCATTCCTTAGTTAGGAAGGAAGTCAATCAAGTTGGGGTATAATTACCTCTCAGACCTTAACTGAACAACATGCTCAACTTTGAAACAGTCAAAGTTCACCGCTTCAAACAAACCATCGCTTGTGCGACTTTTGGATTTAATCTAAGAACACACTTCCTTTACAGCAAAATATTGATTACAATAGTCGCGTTACAATCGCTGTTTCCAATACTTGATTTGTAAAACATTTCTTTTAACAACAGCATTACAATTGCTGTGTAGTATTATAGAACATTTAATATAGCGTTAAGATCGCTACCAAATAGTTATTATAGCGGCAGCATTAAAATTTGCTATTTAGATTTACTAAAATATTTATTATAACGGCAGCGTTTAAAATCGCTATCTAAATTATTTGGTTTACAAAATGCAACTTGTATTTATTTATTTTAATAAATAAATAAATTATTTAAATTTGATTCAAACAAAAAGAAGAACAACTACCTCCCTAAATTCGATAAAATCGAATTCCAACGAATACTCACTCTCGAATAATCTATATTCGACTTATATTCCGAACTTCGGAATTTATATCCATTTCAAGTTCATTCAAATTGTAAATTCACTTTTGAATTCATGCTTTCCAAATCCTTACCTAATCCCCTTATAACCCTTCCACTTTACAAAACATATTTCACTTTATATTTTCCCCTTTTTTGAGTAAAACTCGTCGTTTCCCTTTCAAACGTTCATCCATTTCCCCTTTTTCAATCAAAATTCAAATTTGAAATCATATTTCAAATCTAAATTACCTTTATACATATTTCATTTGCAAAATACTTGGTTTAAGCCATTATTCACTTTAATCGTGAATATATTCCCTTTATATACCATCTGACTCATACTTATAAAAATATCTTAAACCAAATTTTTATTTATAACTTCTATTCGGAATTACTTATATAAGTCTTGTTTCCTTTACCTTTCAATCATTTTAAATTTCCTTAATAATTGCTGAGTTTAATCTCATTTCAAATATTGGTTTCGAAAACCCTTTACCACTTTTTCATATAAATTCAAATTTGAGTTTATATTTCAATTTATCTAATGATAAATAATTCACTTAATTTATATTCCTGTTTAAACCAATTCTTGTTTTCTCCGCTAACATGTTTTTAATTTCAACTCTATTACATTTCTACTTTTGAAAATAAATTTCCCTTTTTAAAACTCAAATTTTATTTTCTATATTCAAAAATATTTTCCAGTATCTAAAATACCAAGTTTCTAGGGCCAGGGTAAACCAACATACAAAGTCAATTACTAACTATATAAATCAGACCACACCTCAAAATCAAGGAAAAACAGTAATATAAATATCGAGGAACCCAGTTGGGTCCCTCCAACCTGTTTCCCTGCATCCACAGATGTTAATAACATCAATAATATTATTTCACATCAATATGAAATGTCAAACTAATGATTGATCAATGATGTAATCCTATCAACCAATTTTATCAACTATTCAACCAAACAACCATCACACAGTATAAAATAAATTTAAAACTCGTTTATAAAAATATAAACGAAGCAGAGTTAGTGAGTTTACTCACTGAGTTTTGCAGTTGACGGTTCAGCTTTTGTTTCCGTTAAAATCAAACAGACGATTGATTTCCCTTGAAATTCCCATAGCTTTGATTATTCCCATTCTAGGGACTACGCGTAGATTTTGCAATTACGAACTTAACGGTCCTTGTTTTATTTAATTCTCTTTTTGATTGATTGGCAGGTCACACGTCCTTATAATCCCCGATACCCTTAATTAATCCCTAATTCCTTGTTCCTTGTTTAACATTTCAAACCATTCGCTATAGCCTTCAAAACCACTGTCCCTTCACCTCATTTTCCTTTGTTTCAAAATCCATACTGTACGTTCTCCCTAACATTTTCCGCCAACTACCGCTTCTCTTCCTTTCACCAATCAATAAAACCGCTCCTACTGTTTTAAAACAACAGTTAAAACAATTGTTCTCAAGCAACACACAAAGGAAATGACCTGCACCATCCTTCTTAGCTCACGTCGAACAGCCCATAACCCCTTACCATTTGCGTTACCAGCCCCTTACTTTTCTTATATATATTCAATGTTGCTTCAACATGGATGTTTCTTTCCTAGTAAACAACCGTATAAAACACGGTCTCCCCCTGTAGCAAGAAAGAAACCGCAACCTTCCACTTCTTTATTCCATTCAAATAAAACCATGCTCCTTCCTAATTACATATTAAATATCTAATTAACCACTTAATCTCTTACTCATTCTTTTTCTTTCCCGAGGAAGCTACGACCTTTTCCATAAAATGGTGCAACTTTCATTGTTTCGTTCTCTTTCCTTTCTCGATGAATTCAAGTGTCACTGTCACCGTTAAACTCACCTCACCGAGCTCTCTCACCTCATCCGCCTGCAGTCACGTCCGAACTCTCCTTCTAGATCGCGTGGAAGCCACCCATCAGCACCGTACAGTGCCACCACATCATCAAAATTAACGGAACTCCCCTCCGGCATCGTCTATCCCCTTTGCGATGACGATAAATCACGTTGCTCCGAAGTTCGAGCCTCATATTTTTCGTATCATCGTGAAGCTCGTGTTGCCAAGAGGTGGATGAACAAAGAAGAATTTAATTCCATTTTGGTTTGGATTTGATTTGTCAATTCGAATGAGAACAATAAGCTGTGGAAGAAAGAACGAGAAGAGATGTTTGGGAAATAGGGATTTGATAATGGGTTTGGGAACAATATTAAAGAGGAGTTTATTGTTTTTATATTGATTTTTTTCTCGTTTGTTATTCGGGTCCGAGAACAAGAATGAAAATACACAGTATTTAAAGAAGAAATAACTTGGGTGGCACGGAGCTGAAATTGTTTGGGACTCACGGCTACTGAAATAAACTTGGTCCGCACGGTAAGAATTCCTTGGTACCCACGAAACATAGTAGCTTGGAAAACACGGCTTGTATTGGTTTGATATACACGGTTTCTTCTTTTGTTTTGATTTTTAACGTGCCAAATTGTAAGTGAATAGGAACTGCATGAACTGGCATATTTGTTATCTTTATACTAGTGTTTAGCAAGGAACTGCAGACCATGAACTCAAATATATCCATGGTACGTTTGATCAAAACCATGAACTGAAAGTTCACCTAGTAAGTAAATTAAGAAAGTACCAATTGTTATTATATTATATTACTTTATATTATAACGAAACTTCGCGGTGAAGTATCAAGTAAAACTAACCACAGTCGACTTCTGTCTACTGATAAAAAGTCTAATCTTGGTATAAAATGGTATTATGAACCCAATGGGACAAGTTTCGTCGAATTCCGACAGCATTTGAAAAAAATTCCTTTATAAAACCAGAAATGAACACGCGTTTAAATTTTTCATGATCACCAGATAAATCGAAACAACTTGAAACTTTGAAATCTAGCAATAATTAATCGATACGAACCCAACGGCACTAGTTTCATCGCATTCTGAGACTGTTTCCCCGCTAGGCTATTTTTACACGTACCGCAATGCCATTTTCGACACCAAATTTGCCGGTCTCTAAAAATAACAAACTATATACCTATCCTGACTCTAATCGATGATACGAACTCAACGGAATTGGTTTCGTGGCTTAATTCGATCGTTTGTTCAAGTTATACCCAAATAACACTTTATTAAATTAATTACGCGCTATAGAAATTGAACGGGCGTTTACGGCTACCGTGGTCACATACGACATCGGTTTGCCACGACATTCAACACCGTACAATAATTTAACGATACGGTCCCAATGAAACTGATTTCGTCGAAATCTGAGTTCATTTGAAAAATGGCTATTTTACAGGCCTATATTTTAATAACGATTTCCATAGCGATTATTTCAAATTTTGTTTTAGCCATAACTAACAAATTATAACACTAAATCTGGATTTTTACCTTTTATATGAAAATTATCGTCAATACGGTTTCAACGTTCCTTGTTTCACAGAAATCCGACCTATATCGGATCCTGGATTCTCAGTTAAAGTTCAAATCGCCAAATTACGAACTACCGCGCCTTTATGAGCTCGTTTTAAATATAATTATAAATTATACGTTTAAATATCGTTTTATTAAATAAATTCATTATAAATTCCAATATATAGTTCAAATAAAATATTTAAACCAATTCAAATATTCAGAATCCAACGGCTAAAATCCGGGTCGTTACAGAACGAAACTGGAGGCGCCTTATTCCTCGCATATCCGAACAATCAACAAGTAGTCTGGACGGCCACCATTGTATCCACTTCAAGGTAGCTACTCCAATCATGGGCGTCAATGGTAACTCATCCATTCGACTTGAAGATCGTCGGTCTTCAATCACCGTCTTTAACTCTTCGACGTAGATCGATGAATAACCATTTGAAATGAGATTGAACTCGGACTTTTCAAATGATCCTCATATATATGTAATTTAAAATCATTTCTCATTGTTAGTAATAATTTATAACGATTAATCTCTATTCTTATTTATATAAAAATAATTGAACTTTATTTAACAACACTTCATGTCAATAGGCGATCTTGGCGTTGTTTTCACCCAAATTTGTTTTACAAGTTTCTCTGGATCTAACTGTTGGAATTTAACACAATTCATATCGTTGGAAAGGTCTTCCCAAGGCGAACCTAACGGTTTCGGTTTTGGGAAAATCCGACGGTCGGATATTTCGGTATAACTATTTAAAGTTACGATTGTCGAATCGCGAACTACCGCGCGTGATTCGTTTAATTATAGTTTACATACATACATATATATATATATATATATATATATATATATACACACACTTATATGTAATTCCGTCTTCCATTTCATTTCACTATATTTTGCTAAAAACAAATATCCCTATTTGTGCATATAATATCGAGGTATAACACGGCACACAATAATGTTTATTTTATTTTAATTCACATACACATGTTATATCCAACAATGTACTTTTTCTTCTTTCATCTTTCAATTTACACCAAATGTATATTTGGTTTCATTATCCTTTCTAATGAAAATCCATTCATTAAAATATAAATTTCTAATCCTTTTATTTACATTGAAAAATGAAAATTTTTATTCCTATTTTATTTACATTGAGAAATGTAAGCTTATATTTCAATATATTGTTATATTGAAAATGCAACTTTTATTTCATATTCTATTTACATTGGAAAATGTGAATTCCTAATCATTCTTTTATTTCTCTTGTTTACATTGAAAAATGTAACTTTATATATTCATGTGTTTATTTGCAGCTAATTTACAAATGAAAATGTACCTCATTTTCTATGGGTTTTTATTTGCATATAAAAAAGGCAAATAAAATGTACCTCTTAAATTTCATGTCTTTTATTCACATTTATAATGTGAATCAAATAATCTTTTTTTTTAAATTCATGTTCTTATTCACAACTAAAATGTGAATAAAATAATCCTTTCTAAATTCATCTTTTTACTTGCATCTACAATGTAAATAAAATGTAAAAAAATTTTCTTTCTTTTGTAATCTTTTATCTACATTGTAAAATGAAATCTTTCATTTCACCTATAACTACATTGCAAAATGTAACTTTTATATTCTTTCTAATCTTAGTTTTATTTGCATCAAGAAATGCAATTAAAACTGCAACCCTTTTTACTAAATATAAAATGACAATAAAAAGTGGTTTTAAAAAAATCTATTCTTATAATTTTAATCAATTTGGAAATAAAAACATAATTTCCAAATCCATACTTTTTTATTGTATCCAAACTTATTAAGTAAAATAAAATTACACTAAGATGTAATCTTAAATTCCTATCTCTTTTTGTTGAAAACAATCTTACATTACAAATGCAAAATTTTAATCTCTAATCTTTTTAAATAAAGAAAATTACAACAAAATGTAACTCTATATTTCTATTATCTAATGTGACAAGATAAAATGTAAACACAGTCTTTTACGTAAAATGGTATTACATAAAATGTAATTTTAAATGTCCTATCTTTTTATACTGAACAAATTTCCAAATAAAAGGTTAAATCTTTTTAATGACATTACAAATAAGATGATTTTTTATTTAATATAACACTAGATGTATATCTTTAAGTCTAAATATATAATGACACTAAAACATTTCATTTGATTCTACAAAGTTACAACAAAAGAATAAGTTCTTTTATCATAAACTTTTATTCAAAACAGTACTGCATAAAGGTATAGCCTTTAATGTAAAATCTTTATGTTTAAACAAAAATATAAATAAAACAAAATCTTTAATGCCCATTCTTTTTATTGTAATGAATTTACAATAAAAATACTAAATTTCATTTCAGCTCTTTTATTTACAAATGAAATGTAAGTAAAAGTGATTTTACAAATTTTCCTTTTTATTTACACAAAGGATATAAATAAAAATGTATAAAATAAGTTTGTCTTTTTATTTACACATAAAATGTAAATAAAAATATGTTTTCTAAATTCGCCTTTTTATTTACACATAAAATGTAAATAAAAATATATTTTCCAATTCGCCTTTTTATTAACACATTAAATGAAAATAAAAATATGGTTTTCAAATTTTGCTTTTTTATTAACACCTAAATGTAAATAAAACATGGTTTACAAAAATGTCTTTTTAATTACACATAATATGAAAATAAAAATATGATTTTTAATTCTGCCTTTTTATTTACATTGATCGATGCTAATCTATGAATCAGAAAAGCGTGACATTTAAATTAAATTCTGCAAGCATACAGGTGTGTAGCATACAGGTCGAACATAGGGAGGTAGATTTAAATCAAATTATTTATTTAATGTCTTGGGCGAGTTAGACGAAGCCTGGAGATTTTGTTGAAATAAAAACAAATTGAAATTTTGAACTTAGGATTATCGTTGAATCTTATCAATGATTAATCACTAAAGAAAGTAAACTGCAAAACAAGTACAACAATGTATAAAATAAAAGTGCAAAATAAGAAGAACAACAAATAAAATAAAATTAGGATTGTCGTTGAAACTAATCAAACGACTAATCACTAATGAAACAAATGTAAAATACAGCTAGTACTCTACCGATTCTAATCGGGTAGATGACACTAGTTGCTAAAAAAATACTAGAAAATAAAAGAAGAAGAAGAAGAATTTTTATTAGAGTAATGGAATACAGAAATGAGATGGTGGCTACAATGACATTACAAGGGTATTTATAGGATAGATAGCCAAACCCTAACCCTAATACAATGATAGATGGGCCTTAGGGAATTCACAAAAGAGTTTACAATGAGAGTTTCAAATGGGCCTTAGTTAAATCTATTAAATTTTTGGCCTTTCTTCTTTTCCTCTTGGTTCTTTGACAAGCTTCCCTTGATTTGAGATGTGCAAGGCCTCTAAATCAGTCATTTTCTTGTCCAACAGCAGTTAGATGTGAGATTTTCATTTACAATTCTTCAAAATGCAAATACACAACAATTTTATCTCTATTTCTCTACTTTTCTGTTTGCATGCGGGCTGGGTTGGAATATCTGTAAAAGTGACAAAACAATACCCAAGTAATATTTATCTATATACAAAAGATAACATATAAGAGCATAAAAATAACACATTTCTATGCTAATCTTACATATAAAATGTAAATACAATAAGTTTTATAATTCTAACTTTTTAATTTGCAAATACAATGCAAAATAAAATACGATATCTAACTCGTCCTTTTTATTTGCAAATACGATGCAAAATAAAATATGATTTCAACTCCTGTCTTTTTTATTTTCACATAGAAAAGCAAATAAAATATATATCAAGTTTCGTCCTTTTTATTAACAATTATAATATTGATAAAAGTGTATTTTAAATCTTATCCTTTTTATTAACAAATAAAATGTTAATAAAAATGTATTTTTAATTTTGACCCTTTTTATTAGCAAATAAGATGTCAATAAAAATGTGTTTATAATCTTGACCTTTTTATTAACAACTAAAATGTTAATAAAATTGTGTTCATAATCTTATCCTTTTTATTAACATATAAAATGTTAATAAAAATATATTTTCAAACTTGTTTCTTTTATTTGTACATGGAATGTAACCAAATATGCTAAAACAATTATGGTTTTTTATTTAAACATAAAATCCAAATAAAAGTGTGTTTCATAATCTTGTCTTTTTTTTTTACACATAGTATGTAAATAAAAATATGTTAAACAAGTTTGTCTATTTATTCACACATGGAATGTGAATAAACATATAATAATCAATTTCGTATTTTTATTCACATATGGAATGTGAACAAACATATAATAATCAATTTCGTATTTTTATTCACATATGGAATGTAAACAAAAATATAATTTTAATAAAATGAATAAATAAATCTGACAACGAAATAATTTGTCCTGATTTGGCAAATTGATTACAACTCTGTACTCAACATGATATATAATTCTAATGTTAACATAATTTAACGATTCTTGATTTGCTAAACATGACCATTTCAAATAAATGATATTTTAACAAATTAAATAAAAAATCATAACAAATTTGATATTGTAAATTGGATTAAAAAAATTTAGCCTAATCAAATTCACAAAACAAAACAATATTTTAATTAGATTAAAATTCTGGTTTAATCTAAATTACCAAACGCGATGTTTTATATCGAATCCATACAGATCTAAGCGATAAAATGACAGATCTACACAATACAACGCAATACAATTCAATACAATCCATCAGAACAATCAGCACAATACATCATAGCACAGATCACACAGATAATTATTTAAAGAAATTAAATAATTAATTAAATAAATTAAATTGTGAAAATCAGAGATTCTCACATCGGTTTGGCTGAAAATTCAACCGTCTCCGTTTCAGATCTTGTCACTTCACGTTGTAGTATCCTTCAATATAATCGCAACGCATTTCGTTTCGTTAATTTCTGTTTTGATTTGCAAAAGTTACAAAGGTTTGAACCTTGTATAAGAATAGTCACTTAAATAATTAATTAATTATTTTAATCATCACATAATCATAATCAGGTCGCATTAATCCTCTTCCTCCATCTGAACTATAGGCCATGATAAAACCCATAACCAACGCCTCCAAACCTCCCTGTCGCACCTCCTCTCGGACCACCAGGACTCGATCAGACCTTGCCACCTCGACCGCTATCACATGCTCCACCATCGGCCGGATTAAAGCTCTCTGAATGCTCTTTAATTTGGTGTTGGAAACATTCGAAATGGTTTCATGAATTAGGAGAATTTTAGAGATCAAAATGGGATGTTTTCAGCCATAGAAAAGAAGAGAGCGACGGCTGTTAGAAAATAGGATTAGGGTTTGTTTTTAAAAAGAGTATATTTATATTAAAATATTATTTAATTGAACCCTTAAGGCCCTTTAATTTGTATGTTACAAAGGAAAATGAATTGAATAATTGGAAAGGATTCATGTTTCCAAAATATTCTCTTCGATTGTTAGATGCACAACCCTTTTCCTTAATCAAGATATATATACCATGTTTTAATTGTATATTAACACGAAATTTCAAATTGATCAAGTTCACAGGCAATAAAGATAATTAAAATATGTAGTGTAAATGCATGATGAAAGGAAATAACGCATATTTCTGCACATATAAGTTTGCACAAAGTCTCAATATTTCTCATTTATTACATACCAAAATTTTATCCCGCTCAAAATGTAATTAAATAATTTCTTTATTAAGAATTGTAGATATTTAGCTCAAAAATAGGCAACTAACCATTTTGTAGTGAAAAGAGTCATAATCGGCATAAACTACTTACTTCATATTTTAAAATAATTAAGGATCAACACATGAATATGTGATATTTCTTGCAAATTAGTGGCTTTCCATATTATTTGAAAGTTGCTCCTGTTTTGATTATCTTCCATGTTAAATCATTGACTTCATAGCATACTTTATCTTCCATGTTAAATTAGGTGCTAATAAACCAAATAAACAACTAAAAAAAAATCCTTTTTATTTATATTCTCTAAGTTAAGGTCAATGACAAATTAACATGTTTCCTAATTGAACATAATTTCCCAATTAATGTAAATTAACTTAATTTTTTTTAATTAATGCCTATATTAACATGTTTACGTGTTCACGAATCAATGTTAAATAGCATGTTTACTTAATAAATGTCATGTTTACAAATCAAAGCCAATTAACATATTTTTATTTTAAAGCTAAGCGTTAATCTTGCATCATATTGTCTTACCATATATGTACCATTGATTACATTCACTTTTATTACTAAGGAATTCCAATACCTTTCAAAATTTCCACTTTTGTACTTTTTATTTAAAACCATTTTAATTTCAATAACTAAATTAAATTACATACACTTAAATAATTGAAACAAACGGGATGGTAAAATAACAAATTTTATTCCATATTCTTCAAAATAGCTTAAATTAAAAACTAAAATTGGTTCTGAAACTCTGGATTGTTACAATCTCCCCCACTTAAAATCTTTTCATCGTGGAAATGGAACAAAGCTAAAAGTTGTTTAATTAATTAACTCATCTTTCATTATTTAATTCGTTTCTATAATTTTATTAGTTGAACTAATAATTACACTACACAATCGTCGATCAATTTGTTGATTAGCTTTTTAAATATTTATAACTTTTGTATTTTCAAAAATCATATTTTCTAAAATCGGTTTATATATAATCAAAAATATGTTAATTATATACTTTTTACTCTCAACTCATTCTGGGGCATTACTAACCCATCTCTAATGAGTTTTCTCATTCTAGGATACTACTGATCCTGTCTCTAATGAGTATTCTTTTTGGATATTACTAATCCAATCTCTGATGAGTCTTTTGTTCAGTTCTAACGAGTTGTACCCCAAAGATTTTGAGCTAACCAGAGCTTTGATACCAACTGTAACGACCCGGGTTTCGCTCGACCCGATCGATCGCAAAATAGACCAAGACCGTTCAAAACCCGAATACGTTAACATTGGGAATACAACAACATCAGAACTGCAACAACAGACTTTTACAAACATTACAATAATGTTACATCAGAGTACATCGAATAAAATTACAGGGGAAGATAAATTATAATATTTTTATACATTGCAGCGGAAATAAAATAACTAAGACAGCAGAAGACAACTATGCTCTGGACACAGCTTTAAGCTTCGATCCAGAATCCTGCTCAAGAGATAAATATCTGTAAAAAGCTACTCGACTGCCCCGTGTGGAAAAGAGGGCACCCGAGTTTGCAAAGTGAAACAAACTACGAGTCAGTCATGGGACTGGTGTGAGAATTCTTAACTAATATAACTAATAATAATAAGGCTAATCACAGGACCACGCCGCTAACGCGGAACGGGTTTTATTCCAATGGGTTGCCGGTGCATAAATTAAAGTAAATCGTTAAACAACGCAATGCCTTTTAGAAAAATGAAACCATTATAAGACTCAAGTCCCATCACACAATGCAACGCAAACCGGAGGATAGAGTTTTACCTTATAATGGTCAAAAGATGCTTGATACGATAAAATGTATTTGATATTATTATTAGTGTATATATGTTTCAAAAACATTTCAATCATAATGTATCAATCATAGACGGCATAGTACCCCATCCTACTATGTCTCCATACTAGTTCTACAATCAAAACCACAAGAAATCGTATTGGAAATTGGGTTTCCATCATGAGTCAAGGCTAGGGAGGAGCTCCTTACTGATTCGATACACTCTAGCTAATGTCTCAGGATTCCCCGCAGTGAACCCTTGGATCCTGCAGGGCCGGTCCACACATATGATTTTGCGGATTAGCAATTCCTGAACACACGTTTCCCGGTCCTATAAGACCTATCATCCGAGGTGCCACATTCCATCATCCACATAAGTAAAATGTCGGGCGTGTAAAACCCAAACACCACTTCTAGCTAGAAAGAAACGTGCTGCTCTCCCTACGTTCCCTTCTCCCGTTTTAGACTCCAACCGGGTGTGAGGCTCGCAAAGCTACGTAATACACAAAGCTATGATTATTCAAGTTGTGCTTTAATCATCAACCACAAGGCCTGCTTTTCAACAAAAGCCTTGATCATTTGCATCTTAGCATGCCACATTGTCAATCCGTACCATACCATTGATTCCTACCAATATATAACCTCTAAGCTCGTACGTCTTAGTGAAGGGTGTTAAACACCAAACAGATATATATTTATCAGAGATCAACGAATACCGTATAAAGGAATACAACGTCAGACATACAATCCATTTTCAAGTCCGTTCTGGGTCTGAACAAAACCGGAGGCACCTTATTCCTCGCATATCCGTACAATCAACAAGTAGTCTGGACGGCCACCATTGTAGCCCCTTCAAGGTAGCTACTCCAATCATGGGCGTCATTGGTAACTCATCCATTCGACGTGAAGATCGTCGGTCGTCAATCAACGTCTTCAACTCTTCGAATTAGATCGACGAATAATCATTTGAAATGAGATTGAAACGGATTTTTCAAATGATCCTCGCATATATATAATTTAAAATCATTTCTTATCGTTAATATTAATTTATAACGATTAATCTCTATTTATGTAAAAATAATTGTACTTTAATTAACAACACTTCATGTCAATAGGCGATCTTGGCGCTGTTTTCACCCAAATTTGTTTTACAAGTTTCTCTAAATCTAACCGTTAGAATTTAACACAATTCATATCTTTGGAAAGGTCTTCATGTAACAACCCTGAATTTTGGGGTAAATTTAAAATTTATTTTAAGTAATTTTAATGAGTTTTTGATATTTAAAATAATTTATTTAGAATAAAATGATTAAAACTTGATTTAAATCGAAGTTAGAATGAATAATTTAATTTTAATTATAAAAAGAGTTAGAAATTGCGCGGTAGTTTGAAAAGTCAAACTTAAACTTTGACTGATCATACAGGATGCAAAATTTAACGGATTTTAGTGAAACCAAAAATATTAGAATCTATTTAAAAATATGTTTCTAACGAATCTGAAAAATCAAAATTTCATAGCGGGAATCAAAAGTTATGCCCAGATTAAAATTTAGAAAGGTCGCTATGAAATTTATATAGGCCAAAATGCTACTTTTTGCATACGAAGGAATTTGAACTTGAAATCACTTCCATTGAGTTCAGAATGACGTTTCTGCATTGAAAAACCGTAAACACTTATATATTTCGAGTTTCGAAAATTATTTGTTTAAAATGTATTTTTGATATTTAATATGTAGCCCTTAAAAATAGTCATTTTTCAAACGAGCTCTGTTTTTGATGAAACCACTTTTGTTGGATTCGGAATGTCAAAATATAGTTAAGTTTAATTTTTCATAATTTTTAGAATTAATTTGTGGCCGTGGCAAAAAGATTTCAGTTTTGTCAATTTTGGTCTAATCGACTTGAAAAATGTCATTTTTCAAACGGGCTCAGAATTCGATGAAATAAATTTTGTTTGGACCGTGTCGTTAAAACAAAACCATAAATAATTTTTTGGGATTTTTCTGAGTTCATATGTAGCCCCGGTAAAATTTAAAAGTACGTTCGAATTAAATATTAAAGATTTATTTTTAAAATAAGAGAAACATGCTACAAACTTTAGAATTGGACTTCGGCACAAGCGCCATTGCATTCAGAAGGCATCAAAACATATTGTTCGACAGTCGTTGGGCTCCGTTTGGGGATCGGACGAAAAAACCCTAATTTTGGTTTAATTAAATAAAAAAAGGGAAAATACGCTCAGAATACTAGTATAAATACCGTACAGTACTGTTCACTTCTTCTTCCCCGTTCTTTTTCACGCCGCCAAAACCCATAACACCTTAAAACTTCAAGCTTCGATTCCTCCTTCGTTTCTCAATGAAATTCTTCGCCATAGTACAACTTTTCGAAGAGATTTCGTGCTCTTCGATTCTAGACTGGAATCAAAGCCTCTCGTAGTCTGTAGCCGCCGCACCACTGCCCCGAACCAGCCGTCGTTCGCACCTCTCCGGGCCCACCATACGCCGCCGCAACACCCCCCCTTTCCGGCGAACATCCCCCTCTCCAAGCTCTCCGACATCGCGCAAACCCCTCCGAGAATTACTATATACATCTCCCGAAAATTCAAATCAAAGATTTGAACAAAACTGAAAAGAAAGGTATGAACATTTCAGATTTTGCGACGCTTTTATCTGTTACTGCAGCAGTTGTGAAAAGTAATTGTTAATTAAAAATTGATAATTAATTCATACGATCTCCAAATCCAAAAATTTCAGATCCGTGTGAATCGTGACAGCAAATACTTCAACTTAGAACTGATTGGAACAAATTTCTGGACCTTTTTGAATTCTAGATCTTACTGAAAAGCAAGGTGAGATTCTATTTTAAATAATTAAATCTAGTTAATTATTATTCTATTGTTATTTAAATCAGTTGAATTGTAAATATATTAGATCTACGACGTGATAAGATTATTGATGTTGTTTTGTTTGATTTGTCATGTTTTGGTTTAGATCTATGGTTGTGTATATGGATCTGTATAGATCTAATAATTATCATCATGTTGTATAAAAATTGGATTAAACTGAATTTGTAATCCAATTAAAAATACCATCTTGCCTGAGAATTGGATGAGATTAGAATTTTAAATCCATTCAAAATATCATATGTGTTGTGATTCTTTTATTGACATGGTGTCGTCAAAGATTATCTTTTGGGTATAGTTGTTGAATTAAAATTATTTGTCCTTTCCAAATAGATTATTAGATTCTCATGCTTATTATATGATATTTAATTGTAAGTCAAAAACACATTTTTGTTATATAAAAAGATGATATTTTTACATGGTAAATAAAAAGATGATATTTTTACATTGTAAAAAAAAATGATATTTTTACAATGTAGATTAAAAGATGAGATTTTTGCAATGTAAATTAAAAGATGAGATTTTTGCAATGTAAATTAAAAGATGAGATTTTTGCAATGTAAATTAAAAGATGAGATTTTTGCACTGTAAATGAAATTACATTTTTCTTTATTATGTAATTAAAGAGTAGGATTTACATTGTTAATTAAAAGTGTATTTTATATGTAAAGAAAATAAGAATTTGCATTGTAAATAGAATTACACTTTAAATGGAATTAAAGAATAAGACTTTACCATTGCAATTAAAATTACATTTTCAATGTAATTCGTAAAGGTGAGAATTTTGTGAAATTACATTTTTAATGTAATTAAAAAGAGAAATTGGACAATGTAGACAAAATTACATTTTTAATGTAATTCATAAGGATATAATTTTTCACCGTTAATGTAATTACATTTTTAATGTAAATAAAGAGTATGAGTTTATATTATAAATTAAAAGGGACATTTTTGTTATGTAAATAAAGATGAGAATTTACATTGTAAATCAAAATACATCTTATTATATAATGAAAGGATAGGATTTACGTTGTAAATTAGAAAGGACATTTTTATATGTAATTAAAGATTTATAGTTTGCATGTAAAATAAAATTTCATTTTTTTTATATAATGAAAGAATAAGAATTTGACATGTAATGTTAATTACATTTTTAATGTAATTTAAAAGGAAAAGGATTTGACATGTAACGTTAAGTACATTTTTAATGTAAGTTAAAAAGGGACATTTTTAATGTTAATTTTGTTAGAATAGGAATTACATTAGTTTCACTGTCATGTTTAAGAAATGAAAATTACATTAATTTGCACCGTTATGTGTTAATATTGAAATGAATATTTTCACCGCCAAGTTTGTTATAAAAGAAAAGTTTTACATTTTTTATGAAAATAAGAATTAGAAAAGTGCATTTTTCTTAATGTAAATAAGAATTAGAAGAAATTTACATTTTTATGTAATTAAATAAAATTACATTTTTATATAATTTAAAAAGACGGAAATTTTCACCGTAATGTTAATCACATTTTTATGTTAGGAATGTTAATATTAGAAAATCACATGTGAGGTTTAGAATGTTAACATTAGAAATGAAACATTTTTATGTATAAAATGTTTTCTCATTTTTATGTCGGTATATAAAGAAACATTTTCTTATATAGATGTTAGCGGTAGAAAAGATCATTTTTATTATATACAATGTTAGCATAGAAAAGTAACATTTTTGTATTATAAAATGTTGCATTTAGAAGAATTAACATCTTTAGTGTAAAATGTTGCATTAGGAATAATGCTACATTTTTGTTAAAATGTCACATTGGTATAAAGCTACATTTTTGTTAAAATGTCACATTGGTATGAAAATAACATTTTGTTAGAAAAATTTACATTTTCAATGTAAATTAGATTAAAAAGAAAAGTTTACATTTTTAATGTAATTGGATAAAAAGAAAACTTACATTTCCATGTAAATAGAATTTAATAAAATTTACATTTTTCATGTAAAAGAATTAACATGTGGAATTTACATTCTTTTTATGTAAAAAGATTAACACACAAAATTATCTTTTTGTTGTGATTTAAGGTTAACACAAAATTTTCGTTTTTGTTTGGCGTTGAATGATATAAACAAAATTATTATTATTTTGTTTTGCATTGAAAGAATAACAAAGATATCAATTTTGTAGAATTCTGAATAAACAAATAAATTTATTCGCTTTTGTAGAATTGAAATGAAAACACAAAAATAGTCATTTTGTTAAATTCAGAAATATTCATTTTTGGTTGGAATAGGTAGGATTAACAAAATATACATTTTGTGTAATTTGAAAGATGAAACAAGAAAAATATACATTGTTGTGTATAAGATGTGTAGGGGAACTAAATAAAAATAAAAATTATTGTGTGTTATGCTATATACCTTTACTTGTCATGATTATCACAATAATGAAATGGCTGACGAAATTGTATGTATATATATAATCATATATATAAACAAATTTCAATTGAACGAATCGAGCGTGGTAGTTCACTTTATAGAATTGTACTTTTAGTTGATTATACCGAAATTTCCGACCGTCGGATTTTCCCAAATCTGTAACTGTTAGTTTCGCCTTGGGAAGATCTTTCCAACGTTATGAATTTTGTTAAATTCCAATGGTTAGATTTAGAGAAATTTGTAAAATAAATTTGGGTGAAAACAGCGCCAAGGTCGCCTTTTGACTTGAAGCGTCGTTAAATGGAATTTAATTATTTTTATATTAATAAAAATAAAGGTTGATCGTTATAAATTATTATCAATGATATGAAATGATTTTTAAATATATATATGCGAGGATCATTTGAAATGTCCGAGTTCAATCTCATTTCAAATGATCATACGACCAATGAAAGTCGAAGAGTTGAAGACGGTGATCGAAGACCAGCGATCTTCACATCGAATGGACGAAAACTGCTGATGCCCATGATTGGAGTAGCTACCATGAAGGGCTACAGTGGTGGTCGTCTGGACGTAGTGTTGATTTGTGCGGATTTGGCTTTCGCTCAGACCCATGGCGTAAGCTTATGAATGGAATGTGTGTCTGACATTGTACTCCTTTATATTATATTTATTGATTTTCTGTCGAATGTATGAATGTTTGGTGGCGGAGAATTTATTCTCTTGCTTAACACTCTTTCATATATTTCGGCAAAGGATTGGTAGTGTGATATGGAGTGACGATGTGGCATGCTAAGATGCACATGATCAAGGCTTTGTTGAAAAGCAAGCCTTGTGGGATGATCAAAGCATAGCCTGTTTAGGCATAGCTTTGTGTATAGCGTGACTTCGCGAGCCTCACACATCGGCGGAGTCTAAAACAGGAGAAGGGAACGCAGGGAGAGCAGCACGTTTCTTTCTAGCTAGAAGTGGTGTTTGGGCTTTAACACGGTCCGACATTTTACTTATGTGGATGATGGAATGAGGCGCCTCGGATGATAGGTCCTATAGGACCGGGAAACGTGTGTTCAGGAATAACTAATCAGTAACTCGTATGGTGGACCGGCCCTGTAGCTTTCCAAAGGTTCACTGTGGGGGATCCTGAGACATTTGCTAGAGTGTCTCGAATTGGTAAGGAGCTCCTCCCTAACCTTGACTCATGATGGAAACCCAATTTCCAATACGACCTCATGCGGATTTGATTGTATTACTAGTATGGAAGCATAGTATTATGTTATCTATGTGTCCTTGGATTGATACATTATGATTGTACAATTTTTGAAAAGTTATATACACTAATAATAATATCAAATTCGTTTTTATCGTACCAAGCATGTTTAATCACCATAAGGTAAAACTATATCCTCTGGTGTGCGTTGCATTGTGTGATGGGACCTGAGTCTTATGGTGATTCCATTTTTCCAAAAAGCATTGCGTTGTTTTGACGATTTACTTTAAGTTATGCACGACAATCCATTGGAGTAAACCCGTTCCGCGTTAGCGGCGTGGTCCTTGGATTTGCTTTATTACTATTAGTTAAATTAGTTAAGAATTCTCACACCAGTCCCATGACTGACCCGTTGTTTGTTTCCACCTTTACAAACTCGGGTGCCCTCTTTCCACACGGGCAGTCGAGTAGTTTGTCTACAGGTCCTTATCTCGAGCAGGATTCTGGATTGAAACTTAAAGCTGTGTCCAGAGCATAGTTGTCTTCCGCTGTATCTATTTTATTGTTTCCGCTGCAATGTATTATAATATTGTAATTTATCTTCCGTTGTAATTTTAATCGATGTACTCTGATATTCAGTACTCTGATGTAACATTACTATAATGTAATAAAAGTCTGTTGTTATTGTTCTGATGTTGTTGTAGCCAAAAGTAAGCGTATCCGGCGATTTCCCGCAAGGGCGATTTTCGGGTCGTTTCAGTTTATATCAGAGCTTTGGTTAGCTCAAATCTTTGGGATACAACTCATTAAAACTGAACAAAAGACTCATCAGAGTTTGGATCAATAATATCCAATAAGAATACTCATTAGAGATAGGATCAGCAGTATCCTAGAATGAGAAAACTCATTAGAGATGGGGTTAGTAATGCCCTAGAATGAGTTGAGAGTGCCCAGTTTATAATTAACGTATTTGTAATTATAATCTATATAAGAAAATATGAATTTTGGATATAAAAGTTATATATATTTTAAAAGTTAATCAACTAATAAAATTATAAAAACGAATTAAAGAATGAAAGATGAGTGTAACAACCCGGAAAATCTGAGCCAGTTTAAAATTTTTATTTTGGCCAATTTAATGAATTTTGAATATTTAAAATGAATTATTTTAAATAATAACGACGATAAATTTATTTTCGACGAAATGAAAACGAATAAATTTATTTTAATTATATAACGAGCCTGAAATGGCGCGGTGGTTTGAAAATTCGATTTCTAATTTCAAATGAATATACAGAATGCGTTATAAGTCAGAATTGGACGAAACAAGAAATATTTGAATCTGATGAACAATATCTTTCTAACGAAGTTGAGAGATTGAGATTTCACTTTAAAAATGATAAGATACGTCCAATTGAAAATTTGAAATAGTCGCTATGGAATTTATATATTTTAATATATTATAAAGCCCTTAAAAATGGAAATTTTGCAAACGACCTCGGTTTTCGACGAAACCACTTTTGTTAGAACCGGAATGTCAAATTATAGCTAGATTCCAATTTTCATAATTTTCTGAATCAGTATGTGAGCGTGGCTGCAGTTAAACGCGTTTGACCAGTTTCAGTTGAATTTAATCGACAGGAAAATGGCCATTTTTCAAACGGTCTCAGAATTCGACGAAATTAGTTTTGTTAGGGTCGTGTCGTCACTACGAATCTAGAAAATATTATTCTGCAATTTTTCGAGTTCGTATGTGGCCTCGGTAAATTGAAATGTGCGTTTAAATTGAATATACAAAGAATTATACTTTAAATTCAACGGAATCTGATTCAAACAGTCGAATTGGCCTACGTGGCATATCCCATTGTGTTCGGAATGGGGGTATTACGCTAGGGACGACAGTCGGCGGGTTCAAATCTGAGTTGAAACGAAAAGTCAACATTAGGGTTTTAAAGAAAAAAATATATAATTATTATATATATATTTACATAACCCCCCCCCCCCCGTAACTCTTCTCTCCCATTCAAAACGTTCAGCCCAAATTGGAAACCCGCCGCCTCCCTCGAAATCGCCACCACGCCCCGACGAGCGCGCCCCCACCGCCGATGTCGCGCCTCCATCGTCCTCCGCCCCCTTCTCTGATCGCCTCTGCACCTCGTCTTGGCCCTGTCGCCTCCATCGTCGTTCAACGACGTCCAGATGCAGCGCACCCACCGGAGCACCGCCAGATGACGTCAGCGAGCCGCCACCCCCTTGCTCCACCTCCGCCGAAGACAGCAGCGCCACTAGGCCGACCAGAACTCGAGCGCACCGCCTGAAAACCCCTTCCCCCTCCTCGTTTCTGCCTCCATTCCCCTTTCCCCCTCTGTAAATCGCAAGCACCCCCTCCCCTTCGACTTCGCCACCACCTGCCATACCCGTGAGCACCACCAGCCCTTCCAGTCAGCTCGCAGCGACGATGGTGGCTCCGATTCAACGGAAAATGAAATATAGTAAGTTTGTCCTTAATTTTTATTTATATAAAAACTGAGTTAGTTTATTTATATATAAGTATCAATTAAAAAAAAATTGAGATTTTATATATGTAATTAAAAATTTGTTTATATATATATATATATATATATATAGAAATTTAAAGAATAAAAACATGATTTTTATTTAGATGAAGGCCGGAGGGATAGTGAGATGAAAAGGCGATATTTACATTCAAGAAAGGCAATATTTTTATGCATGAAAGTTTATATTTTTAATATAGTGAAGTTATAATTTTTAAAGTAGAAAAGATCAAATTTTTATATTAGAAAAGATTAGATTTTTATAATTGAAAAGGATATGAATTTTGGTCGTATAAAAATACGATTTTTATATAAGTAGCTGTAGAAAAATACGATTTTCATATGAATGATAGCGCCATAAAAGTTGATTTTTATATAGAAAGTAGTGTTGTTAAAAATATAATATTTAACATATACCGCGTGAAACAGATCTCCTTAGAAGCACGGCAGAGATTTCCTACATATGAAGAGTCGAGGCGAATTGGTTAAGCTATCGGTGAGAATTTCTCACCTTTCAATTTCTTTTTCTAGTTATATATATATATACTAGGATGCAGACGGTGCTTAGTAGCACCCGACACAATCGTCCACAGACCATAGACTTGTTTGTTTGGTTGCATAGATTAGTCAGATTATTTGATTTGAATTTGGTTGTTTGGTGAATTTGATTGATGTGTGAATGGCGTGGGCCTTCACTAGACCGGGGATAAGGCTAGGCCTCGTCCCGTTTCTAGTATCGTGCCGTTATGCCGCCGAAATTTTCTAAAATGTGTTAGAAAAATAAAAATATCATTTTATTTAAAGAATGAACTGAATAGAAATTCATATGTTAGAATAAAATGTTTTATCGTTAAAAATATAATTTTTAACGTGAATATGAATATAGTGAATGTGAATAAATAAATATTCATTTACAAACCGGACGGTTTGTTTATGTACACCTATTTGAATGACATTGATTGGGTCGATAAATTTTACACATCGCCCAACTGCACAAATAAAAATCTGTGTTTGATTGTTTGAAACCCCACACGGGTGTTGGGATGAAATTTGAAGTTCACTCATCCTGATTGATTAAATATGTCGATCGATTGATTGACAGGCTGTTATAAGCGTCGAATATCTATATTTGATGCTTAGGCAGTTTAGTGCACTTTGGTTGATGGTTGATTATTTTTCAATGCTATTATATACATGTGTTGTATGGAAATCCATATAATTAATTTTATATGGTAATTGATTGAGCCTCATTCCAATTTGAAAAATAAAGAATAATATTAAATATATATCTGTTTGGCGGCGGAGAATGAATTGAATTGAAAACGATTTCGAAATGAATTGAATTGAAAACGATTTCGAAATGAATTGAATTGAAAACGATTTCGAAATGAATTGAATTGAAAACGATTTCGAAATGAATTGAATTGAAAACGATTTCGAAATGAATTGAATTGAAAACGATTTCGAAATGAATTGAATTGAAAACGATTTCGAAATGAATTGAATTGAAAACGATTTCGAAATGAATTGAATTGAAAACGATTTCGAAATGAATTGAATTGAAAAAGATTTCGAAATGAATTGAATTGAAAACGATTTCGAAATGAAATGAATTGAAAACGATTTCGAAATGAATTGAATTGAAAACGATTTCAAAATGAATTGAATTGAAAACGAATTCAAATTGAATTGAAATGAATTCAAATTGAATTGAAATTTGAATTGAATAGAAATGAATTTTAAAACGAATATATAAAGAAGAATTCAATTTTGATTTGAATTTGAAGTGGAAGTTGAAAAATGTTTTTGAAATGAATTCAAAACTATTTATAAAATTCGTTTTAAATAGAAATCGACGAAATATATATTATATATTATATATATATAATATAATGGCCTGAATAGAACGCGCCGCGCTGCGGTAGTTCGCGAATTTCGACCATTTATTTCAAACGGACATTACGGGAGATCCGACCGTCGGATTCTCCTAAAACCGGAACCGTTGGGTTCGTATCGAAGAGAGCTTTCTAACGAATATTAGAAATTCAAAATCTAACGGCTGGATTTGGAGTTATGTCCAAATCAAATTTGAAAAAGGTCGCTGTAAGTGCAGTTCGATGGCCATTGATGGAAATCGACTGTACGGGCCTTGATAAAATTATTAAAAATAGTAATAATTTGTGTAAAATCATAAGAAATGATTTAGAAAGAATTGGGATGAAAAACTCCATATTTGAAAAGATAAAAATAGATTTTTATCGAAATGAACTAGTTTTGAACTAGAATTATAATTCTACTTATTTTTAAATAAATAAATTGAATTTGAAATGGTTTTGAAAATCACCAGAATTTCCAATGATTGCATTGGAATGGATTTGAATCGAAATTGTCTTCGGAATATTTCGATGTTGGAATTCGTGATTATACAGATGTTGTTATGGAAATTTGAAAGATATATATTTATATCGTTATTTCCAATACGACATTTGTTAGTCGTAGAATTCGATATTGAATATAAGCCGATATATTTTCTATTCAGAGCCTTGTATTGAATATCGAATGTGATTTGGGTTTGTGGTGAATGGTGTCTTCACTAACACTGTTCTTGAACCCAGTTGAGAAATGATTAAATCTTTTTATTTAGATTTAATGAAGTGTACCAATTAAATAATATTTAATTGGAATTGAATTGATATTGATTTTTGGGTTTATCGTGAACAGTGTTTTAAATAACACTCGTTCTTTAACCCGATAATTAATGAATGTGACTTTGGGTTTATCGTGAACCGTGTTTTAAATGACACGGATTCTTTAACCCAGTTAAAGATTAAAACTAAGTGGAGTTTCAAGGAATCTTTAAATAGATTGAAAAGATCGAGAATGGAGTATCACCAGTTTTACTCCAAGCGATAGTTAAATCTTTAATTAGATTTGAACGTGAAATGGTAATTGAATTACCGATAACACGGTGGTGTTAGATATGAAGTACTACCAGTTTTACTTCATGGGATGAATAGGTTGGGATTGGGAAAATAAAATAAATGATTACTTCGGTGTGGTTCGATAATCCCGACTAGTTTGAATTGATATTCAAAGGAGATTAAAGAATAAATTTAAAGAATTTATCTTGGATAAAATTAATGGGAACTTTTCCCAAAGTATAGGAATATTTGAATAAAAGAATATTCTGAATTGGAATGAGGCGTATGTTGTGTTTGTGTAACACTTATTTAAAATATACGCGAGTTATTCGGAAAGACCGGGTTTATCCCATTCTGAATAACTGATACGACGATAAGTCGAAGATGAAGACGGTGGTCGAAGACCGGAAGTCTTCACGTCGTTTGGGTGATTACTGATGATCTTGATTGGGCTGTACACCCAAGAAGATGGAAACAGTTGGCGATTGTCCAGACGTACTTGGAGATCGATGGATGTGCGGGGTACTAGGTGCCTCCGGTTTCGTTCAGACCTAGAACGAACTTGTAATGGACTGTGTGTCTGACATTGGATTTTAGTCCGTGCGATTGATCTCTATTAAATATATATCTGTTTGGCGGCGGGGAATTTATTCTCTTGCTTAACGCCCTTCTCTGAGACGTACGAGCTCAGGGGTTATATATTGATGGATATTGTTAGACCCAAATGTGGTTCTAACACCCAAATTGATTAGAAACAAGATAAAATAAAACAGAAATAAAAATGAACACACAAGATTTATAGTGGTTCGGCGAAGAAATGCCTACGTCCACTTAGTTTTCACTATATTCAGTAATTCAGTTACAAATGCAATGTAAGATTCACTCACAACTCACTTTTGTTCTCTCAAATGATTAAAACAAGAAATGAAAGATGGTTTGGATTTTCCGGGAGTAAAGGAATTCGGATGATGGAGGTACTTGGATTCTCAAAAGTGCTGAAAAAAGATCCTTCTCTTTGTCTCTAGATGGGGTATTTATAGGTGTGAATTTGCCTGAAATTCAATCCGGGTCGGAACACGTGTCATCCATCGCACTCTCTTCGGGTTCGGATGGACTATCAAGCTGACAACACATCAAAGAGATGGACGTTAGGGGTAGGAATTAGTCATATCCGGTCCGGTTCTCCAGGCGACTTTATAGGAGATTAACCTGGATCATGGGTGCGGGTCGGAGGTGTGCATGTTGGGGGTCGGATCGGAATACCCGATCCGAACCGGAGTGGCTTGGACGTCTCTCCTTCACTAATCATACTCCGCTCCGCTGCAGCGTCGTGGCAAGCAAAAGACTTTCCGATCCATTTGAGATTTATTGGCCTTCCGATCCGATCAGATATGCTTTGCCAATTTATCCAGTAAGAGACATCCGACCCGAACAGAGAATTCTATCCGATCCGAACCGATATGCTGCTATCAATCTGAATTGTGGTGTTTCTTCCGATCCGAACCGGAGTCTTATAACTTGAAATACTCTTCAATGGTTGGTTTCTTGACTTTGTGTTGCCTAGTTCACAAAGTAGGCTAACATTTTGCCCCCTCAAAGGATGCTTTCGTTGTACAAAGCGTGCTTTGATGTCGTTTAACCAGAATTGTCAGGAGTAATGCACAGATTTCTGTTCGGTTCGGCGTCCGACCCGAACACATTTTCTTCATTTCTGAGCAAATTTGGGAACTCATCTCGCCATGTAATGCTTCTTGCAGGTATGCTCCTCCTTTACTCTCCTTCTCTTCAATTCGAGTCGGATGCTAAATCAACGTGTGAAATTTCCACTCGGTTCGGATTCCGATCCGAAGCGTATTCGTGGATTTAGCTCTTAGACATTGGGCCTTCAGAGAGAGTTGTGCTACTGGGCTTCCACTCCGGTCCGAGCGAGCGAGACAAAATAGGGAGACGAGGAGTCAACACCATTCTTTATATAAACTCACTACTGCCTTCATTCTTTTCTCCTTCTTTTCTGTTGCCGCTCGGACCTAAGTATTGAAAACATCAGAAACTCGAATATTCTGAAACTATCCCTCGTAGATTTCTTAAATCGAACACGTAGGTAGCTCTTTAATCTCGAATAGCTTCATAGTAATTTCTCTTGATTTCAATTTGTGTTGGATTGGGATGGTTTAGCCACAGGCTTCGCTTGGACTCCACGTCGTTACTGGTGGATGCGCCGTCGCTTCGAGGCGTTGCGAAGCTGGAGAGGGCAAATTTCTGCCCTTAACGATAGCTTTGGTGATAACATGGACTTGTTTGTGTGAAAGGGGGGAAAGAGGAAGAAGACGAGGAGCGTGGTGACCAACTGGAGTCGGTTCGGGTAGAAGACGGAGGAACGGAAAGGAAGAAGTAGGATAAGGGATCGGTCCGGATTACACACTTTAGAAAGACAGGGAGGAAAGAAAACGTCGGTTCGGGTCGGAGAAGTGAAAGTTGAAGTAAATGGATCGGTTGAGCGGTGCTAGTTCAGTTCGGATCGGGTCACCCGATCCGATCAGATCAGTCCTGCTTCCGAACCTGTTGCTTCCCTTGTCTTGAACTGTTCAAACCTTAACGATGCATCCGAACCGAACCTACATCTGCATCTGTATTGAGCCAATCATCACACGCATATCCGAACCGAACCGAACGCATCAAACTTGGAACACAAAGACTACTCAACTACTTCAACTAACACTTACTCTAGACGAATATGCTTCGCGGACAGTTAGGATAGTGCCTTGTGAACATAAACGAGAATTAAGAAAAACTCTGACTATCGCTTTCTCTTTAAAGCTTCGTCTTACATTGCTGTACTTTTATCTTGTATTTCTCACATTTGCTGCACACACTTTAGTTCACACACATACACAAAGAAGGGGGACACGGGATAATTTACTCTAATTCGTGCTATTGCTTCTTCAATAGTTCCATGACAATGAGGCCCAGACGCTCTTCTCGTCTAGCTGAGAGGAAAGAAGCTCCGGAAACTTCCAACAAAACCACTCTCGAGGATATATCTTCTTCATCTGACCCAGAATGGGACAGTGAGGGTCCGGATTACGGAGTTGGTCATCGGGAAAGTGACGAAATGTCTTCAGAAAATGAAGTTTCCCTAGGCTTTGAGGAGGAAGGAGGGATTGGCGACAATCGAGCACCTGATGAATTTGACTCAGCCATCATATTGGAGTCACCTCCAGATTCTGTAGAATCGACAATTGACAATGACCGACTTGTGAGAATTTGCTTGAAGTATGGAATAATGAAGAGAGACACTTTAGTGCCCTCACGTTCTGACCGTCCCCATAACCCTCCAGAAGGATACATGACAGTTACTCGACTGATGTGCATGGTTGGCGCCATTCCTCCATTCTCGCCTTTCATCGTCGACTTCTTAAGACAAATGCGGATTGCCCCCATGCAGCTGCATCCCAACTCATATGCCTATCTGCATACCTTACTCATAGCATATCGTGAAATTCTAGGCGTGGAGCTCACGTTCGACGATGTTCATTTCTTTTATAATTTCAAACATCGGACTAGAGAAACCCCTTCTTTCTGTTACTTTGAATCAGTCCCAAAGAGGAAGATAATCTCGACGCCGTTTAGCAGCAAAGTTGGAGATTCCAGACTAGAGTGGTTCTATATAAAGCAACAGTCTGGATGCGCCAGGAGATGGACAAAATCAAGTAAAGCACTGATTTTCTGATCCTGGACTCTGTACACTTGAATCATCATCCTGACCTGTTTTCCTTTTTATTTGCAGTCGACAATCCCAAGCAGGTATCAGACCAAGCGTTCTTTGATCGAATGCACCGTCTTCTCAACGGCGACCAAAAATTCCTTACTATTGACGAAGTCCTTAAAGATGAGTACCTTCATTTTCACGGGCTGCTATCCGTTTTCCGTAGCATCGGTCATGGGATGGTTCCCTATGCATATATTCCTCTAGTGGAAACAGTTCCAGAAATAGGAGAAGGCTCGGGAATTCCTGCAGCTTCTCTTCAAACTTCACCCTCTCCCTCTTCCACTCAAGATGATGAACTGGCTAATCTGGCCAAAAAACATCATGAAGGGTATATTGCCCCCGAGGAAACTACCTCGCTAGACAAATCAAAATCTCCCCAAGGGTCGCCACTTCACGCTTCCGAAGGGGATGTTCCTAGCACCGACGAGCACATATTTCAGGGTTTGGGGGATCTCCCCTTACCCGAGACTATATATACTTCAGAAGATTTCAGAAAGGACCCTTTAGTCTTCACTTCTTCTGAAGAAACTACTCCTGCTAAGGCCAAAAAGCCTGCCCGCACCAGTCTAGCTTCAGACTCGGGTTGGTTGGGGGGACACACACACCACATAGGATGCACTTTACACCGTAGCACTAGCATTCATTGCACTTCTTTCTCCATGGATCCGTCGATTCTAAACTTTGTTTAATTTATCGTGCAGGTACAATGTCTCGATCCTCTTATGATATAAGAAAGCTTCGCCGCAGCATGTCCAATCCTCCTCAGGATGCTGAGTATAATCGCCGGGATGACCGTGGTAGGGAGGAAAGAAGACCCTATGATCCTTATCGATCTCGATCCTCACGCTCCCGCTCACCAGTTCGACCGGAACAAGAAAAATACAAAAGCTATCAAGGTCGTAGGGAGGAGGATAGACCACAATCTAGGGATTCCACTTCCTCCCATGAAAAGCGGAGTAGAGAGAAAACTCCTCCAAAGGAGACTGGGTCTAGAAGTAAGCAAAAAGTCCCTGCTACTAAGCGACCTCGGACAGACAAGGGTTCTACAGAATCTTCTTCAGGAAGGGACACTGAACTAACAATCCTCGCCCCTCCTCCACCAGATGCGGGAACCGCAGTAAGGCTGGCATATTTAAAGGAGCAATTTCCCGAGCACTACTTCGAGACTCTGACCTTTCTATCTTCCCTTGAACCTATTTCTTCTAATTGGGCAGAGGAGGCCAGAGCAAAGATTGATTTGGTGGAAAAACAGTATACCGAGATGTTCAAGTATTCCCGCACTCTTTCCAGAATCATCCGCACGCTAATGACAAATGCTGACTCAATGCACAAAACTGCGGAGGAAGATGCTAAGGCCCTAAAAACCTTAGGAAAAAATTTAGAGGATACTCAAGCTCAACTAGCTATCGCTCAGAAGAACGCTTCTAACTTCAAACAACAGTTTGAAGACATGCAAAAGCGCTATCATGATTTGCTTGAATCCCACACTCAGGAGCGTTCTGAGTTGAAGAAACAAGCTGACGAGGCCAAATCAGAGGCTGCTAAGACACGCCTTGCTTATGCTGAGCTTGAGCAGAAAAATGCCGAGTTAGCGAAAAGGAGTGCTGAGTTGGAAAAGAAGAATGCTGACTTGGCTTCGAAGCTGTTGGAGGCAGAAAACAGGGCTGCTCTGGCTGAGGGCAACGTGGAATGCGCTATTAAATCTGCGGAGGAAACCCGCAAACAACTATCAGAGGCGGAGGCCGATATTCAGGGCTTCGGCGAGCTAATGATCGAATTCTTCGCGCACATTATTCGTCGTTGAAACATTTCCTGGATCGAGGACTATCCATCCACTTTGGTTCATGTGTGGAATCAAATCGTCGAGTGGGAAAAAGAAGAACTTAAGGTCGATTCCCTCGATGAAGATAAGTTGATGGAGAAGTACTTGAGAGACGACGAACCGGAGCGTCTAGCTGAAGGGCGCCGTTTAATTGCTGAGGCCATGGAAGAAGAGAGGCGGAAGTCTAAACAGAAAACCATTCCTGAAGCTAGTTCCTCTTCTTCTGCTCCTGTAACTCCTGAAGTAGAAGGGTATGATCCCGAAAACCCGGGAATTCTCCGAACAACTTTACTATCTCCCATTCCTGAAATAACTCCAGAGGTAGTAGTCACCCCCGCTGAAAAGTCTTCAGAAGGTATCCCTATCTTTTCTCCTCAATTTGTCAAGGCTACTACTACCTTTGGCTACATAACCGAACGTTCGATGAGAAATCCTTTGCTCTCGCCTGAGTTGATAACCAATGTTTCTCATTTTGTAGGCGTTGAATCATCCGCGAAGACAGATGTAGCTCAAGGAGCTACCGCTGGGACACAACCCGCTGATAGGGTCAAAGAAGGGGAAGACAAGGCTGCTTCAACAGACCTAGGGGAAAGAAGTGAGCCAACTAAGGTCACTACTCCCCATGATGAAGAAATGATTGCAGCTCTAAAAGACGACGGAGGAGACGAGGGGCATGATGAGGAACCAGAGGTTACAATAACCGGGGAGTCAAAAAGCGCCGATGACATTACCTTGGCGGCCATGAAGGCTGATCAAGACAAGCGCTTGCAATTAAAAGCTGAAGAGTTAGATCCTGAGGTCCTCAAGCCCCTCGCAGTTGTGGATGCAGGTTCAAGGTTAGTTGTTAAGCTCTCAACTAGATCTATTACCGAAGAACTTGCTAAAAAATCTTCTCTTGATTCCAGTGCCCCGCCCTCCGGGAAGAAGTCTGCTGGCCCCAGTACTACATCTTCAGGGAAAAAGAAATCAAAGCGGATCTTGACTGAAGCCGAGAAGGAAGCAAAAGATGCAGAAAAAGCTGCCAAGAAATCGAAGGCTCATTCCAAGCCCAAATAGTGGGTTCCCCTGTATCATTTTAGCATCTTTGTAAACCAATAAGTGCTGCTATACCAGCAGCTTCCGCACTTTCTTTTTCAATTATTTCCCTGTACAAATTCATTCATTTGTAAATAAAAATAATTCACTTTTTGCAATGTTTATCTGTTAGCAGTTCTGCACTTATGTAAAAATGCATATCTATAGCTATGAAACAAAGTTGTGGAGAGGGGAGATATGTGTATGTATATGTGTCCCCAGTCAATCTCCATAAGTTATTCAGTGCTTAACCATGCAATCTGAATGCTCCCGATTCTCTAACGGGATAGCATTTCCTGTGTCATCAATACCTGTTGTTTTTTTCCTGGCATTTCTTTTATACTCTCTCTCATTCTCTTGAGAGTTAGATTTCGAGTTCGGTTATTTGTTTATTCCTCGGTCGTTCAACGGGAAAAGATTTCTTTCTCGGCGCTCGGTCGGAGACGCCTTTATACTCTCTTTCTCTCCGGAAAGTTAGAGTTCGGAGTTGAACCTCTTTCTCAGCGCTCAGTCGGAGACGCTTTTATACTCTCTCTCTTTCTCTGGAGAGTTAGAGTTCAGAATGGAATTTCTTTTTCAGCGCTCAGTCTGAGACGCTTTTATACTCTCTCTCTTTCTCTGGAGAGTTAGAGTTAGAATGTCGTTTTTTCATTCTTTTATGTCTTATTGCACAAATAATCATTGTGCCTCTTTTTATGTCCAAACTGTTTCAACCCATTTTTTTTTTTAGGTTCTGAGTTATCCTGTGTTTTATAATCACAACAGAACAACTAATGAATGTAAATGCATAAAATTAAATAACACACAATATTTTTATAGTGGTTCAGCTAAGTCGTAGCCTACATCCACTTTATAGTCCTTTATTCATATCATCAGATTTTCCCAAGGCAAGTCGTGCCTTATTACAGAGTTTACAGAAAGAACAGCAAAAAGTATAGCATTTCTAATCCAAATATCGCATTAAGTGTTGGGCATTCCATGCTCGAGGGACTTCTTCGCCACCTACGGTCGTTAACTTGAATGTTCCTTTATCAAGTTTCCGTTGGATGACAAAGGGTCCTTCCCATTTTGGGCCGAGGTGAGGAAGGGATGGAAAAACTCTCTTTAACACCAAATCTCCTGGTTCAAAAGTTCTGAGACGAACTTTTTTGTCATAATAGTGTGCCATCTGACGCCGATGTCTCGCTGCACGCAAGTCTGCTTCGTCCCTTTTCTCTTCAATTTCATCAAGAGACTCAAGTAGAAGTGCCCGATTCGTCATCGGGTCATAATACGTCACCCTGTGGGAAGGAACTTCCAGTTCAACTGGAATTACTGCTTCTGAGCCAAAGGAGAGAGAGAAAGGGGTATGACCGGTAGCCGTTTTAAACGTTGTTCGATATGCCCACAAGGCTAGGGGCAATTCATCAACCCATTTTGCCTTTGCACGCTTTAATCGCTTCTTGAGGATGGATTTTATTACCTTGTTTATTGCCTCTACTTGCCCATTAGATTGTGGATAGGCAACTGCAGTATATCGTTTGTCTATCTTATATTTCTGGCAAAAGTTTCTAAATTCAGTGCTATCAAATTGGGTCCCGTTGTCGGTAATAATCGTCCTTGGGATCCCGAATCGGCATATAATATTTCTGACCACAAAACTTATCACCTTTCTTGTGGTGATCTTAGTCAAGGGCTCAGCTTCCACCCACTTTGTGAAATAATCCACGGCTACTATGGCATACTTAGCCCCTCCTTTAGCAATCGGTAAAACTCCAATGATATCGACTCCCCATGTGGCAAACGGCCAAGGACTCACCATCGATTTAAGCTGGGTTGACGGTGCCCTGGGGATTTTGGCGAATCTCTGGCACTTATCGCAGCGTCGTGAATAATCAGCTGCATCTTTCCCGACGCCACTCCAAATGAACATTTTAAAGGATTCAATTTCATACGGTATTTTCGCAAGATACCAAACATTTCTGCTAAGTCTTGCGTGTGACTGGAGGACTGCTTTGATTTAACAAGCATATCATCCACATAGACTTCCATAGTTTTTCCTATTTGATCATAAAACATTCTATTTACCAACCGCTGATAAGTAGCTCCAGCGTTTTTTAATCCGAACGGCATTACAACATAACAATATAATCCCAAATTCGTAATGAAACTTGTATGCTCTTGGTCTGGTACATGCATAGGAATTTGATTGTATCCAGAGTATGCATCCATGAAAGAGAGAAGTTCATGACCTGCTGTCGAGTCTACAAGCTGGTCAATCCTGGGAAGTGGGAAACTATCTTTTGGGCAAGCCTTGTTTAAATCTGAAAAGTCAATACAAGTTCGCCACTTTCCGTTTGGCTTCTTTACCAAGACAGGGTTCAATATCCAGTCGGGATAAGTCGAATCTCGAATAAATCCATTTTGCTTCAATTTCTCTACTTCTTCTTTGAGAGCAACCGACCTCTCTGGGCCTAGCATGCGTCTCTTTTGCTTCACGGGCGGATGCTTCGGATTTACATTCAATTTGTGACTAATAATGGAAGGCGATATCCCACACATGTCAGCATGGGTCCAGGCGAACACATCTAAGTTTGCCTTCAAAAAGTCTGTCAGCTCTTCAGCACGACGTGGATCCAATTGGGAACCAATCTTCAAAACTTTCGTCGGATCAGCTTTATCAACAGGAATTTCCACTGTCGCTTCATTAGGAGTTGCATTCCTAGCCTCTGGTTCCTCGTCTTTTCTATGATCCAGGTCTTCAGGCGTTCCTTTGGGCAACTCCCTTGGGTTCAATCTCTCTAATTGCTATGCCGAGTCCCCCTTTGAGGGAGAAGAGGCATCCTTACTCTCAGCATTAATTCCTTTCATCAACATCTTCAGTTCGGCCACATAGCAGGCCCGTCCAGAAACCTGATCCCCTCTTATTACTCCAGTCCCGGCTTCGGTTGGGAACTTTAGTAACAAGCACCAAGGGGCGATACAAATTCTAAACTCAGCGAGGGCAGGTCTCCCTAAAAATGCGTTATATGGCGAATCTACGTCCAGTACTACAAACTGAAGCATTCGCACTCTTCTACGTTCTCCTTGCCCTAAGGTCACGGGCAACTCTATATATCCCATGGGAGCCGTCGTTGCTCCGTTGAAGCCTCTAATCCATCCTTCACAAGGTTTCAGATCTTCGGGCTCAAGATTCATCTGATCAAATGACTTCTTGAACAAAATATTAACGGAGCTTCCGTTGTCTACTAATACCTTATGGACCAAAGCCGGCCCAATAGTGGTAGTAATAACCAACGGATCATTGGTGGGAGATTGTATTCCCGTGTTGTCTCGGCTGCGAAATACCACGTCATCGAACATGGTTTTTTGTTGTTTTATGGGGGTGACATCTTCCAAATCGTCACCTTCATTCACATCTAGATGCTTGGCAGCATCACATATTAGTCCATTGACCTAATGCTTCGGATTGTCGGGTGAGGTCCGCCTACTATGGAGTTGATGACGATCCCTTTACCTTTCTGTTGCGCGGTAGGCTTAGGAGCAGGTAGGATTTGCTTTGGAGCCTGCTCTCCTTGCCCCCTGTCCCTCGGGGCAACCTTGTACTCATCCAACTTTCCTTCACGCAGCAGCTTTTCAATTACATCCCTCAAATGTCGACACTCATTGGTCGAATGTCCATGTGTTCCGTGAAACAAGCAAAATTTCCCTGTCGCCATTTCTTTCTCGGTCGAATCACGAGGTGGCGGTCTTTTGTACTGCAACACATTATACGTGTCCAGGTAAATATTTTCCAGGGTGTCATTCAATGGTGTATAGCTCTCGTAGTTCTGGAATCGGGGCCTTTTGTTAGGGTCGCTTCCCCTATTTCTGTTTCTCCTGTTACCGTTCGAATTACGGTTGTTGTTGTTTCCCCCGTTTCCAGTATTGCTGTTTCCACCCTTGTTTCCTACATTTACTTCAACCTTGCCAGAACTTTCCCCAGACTGCTTCACGGCAATATTACTCTGCACATTCTCCTTTGAAGCTGTCTCAGACTTTCTCTTCCGGTTTGCCCGGGCCTCCTCTCGTCTTAGATAAATATCGGCTTTTTCGTAGAATATCGCCCTTGTGGGGGGTGTCTTCCCAGAAAGGTAGTCTCCAAACTCAGATTCAGGATCGACTCCTTCCTTCAATGCCATCAGAATAGTGGGCTCATGCGGGTCACTGACCTCAGTTACAGCTTGGTTAAAACGATCTAAATATGCCCTTAAAGACTCTCCCGGTGCCTGTTTGATCCTCGACAATTCAATAACACTCTTGGACTTTCGAGCATGTAGTCGGAACTGGTTCATGAAACGCTCGCTTAGTTCTTTGTAATTAGAAATTGAACGAGGAGGAAGTCGGGTAAACCAAAATAAAGCCACATCTTCTAGGTAGATTGGGAACGCTTTGCACTTTACTTCATCAGGGGCAGCAGCGGCATTCATAAGCCACGAATACCGCATCAAGTGCTGTCCTGGATCAGTCCTTCCGTTATATTTATCCATCTGTGGCAAGTTAAAGCGTCGGGGAAACTGGAAGTCTAGGATATCGTCAGTGAACGGAGTATGGCTTCGCTCAATGCCATAGTCTTCATTTGTATAATTCCGGCTTTCGGACATAATTCGACGAACCATCGCCTGCACATCGGCACTAGTTAGGGGCTGCTCAGGTTCCCTGGCCCTAGTGTCCGAGTTCCTCCGGGGCTCTTGCTCAGGAGATGCCCTTCTTCTTCGAGCTGCCTCTGCTCGATTCCTTTCCCTGCATTCCCGGTCGATCTCGGGAAGAGGGGACTGGAGTCTTTGCCCCCGAGTGGGGCTATCGTTTCCTAATGCTCGTGCGATATCCTCGCGAGATCCCAAAGATCCAAACGTCAGCTGCTCCACGTTCTGAGGTCGTTCGAGTGGCCTTCGTTTACGGGGCCTCTCTTCCTCGGAAGATGAAGATTGATCTACGGGTGTGTGACGAACCGGTGATGGAGTTCTCTGCCGGCGGAGCTCATTGATCTCCCGACTCATGAGCCTCATATTTTCCTGCATCATGAGATTAGTGCGCTCATGAACTCTCATAGCTTCCCTCGTGCTCTCAAGCATATCAAGCAAGCGCGAGAAATCTCCTTGAGTGATGGGAGCAGATGGATTGACCTGGTCTCCAACCCTGGCAGCTGGAATTGGAGCATTCGCGGGGACTCGAGTAGATGTTCCAGCTTCACCAAGCATCGGGTCGGATCGGAGGTAGGAAGTCGGGTCGGATCGGAGCTGGGGTGCCGGGTCGGATCGGTGTGCAGCGAGAAACTCAGGTCGGTTCAGATTGGGAGAGTACACCGCTTCAGAGTCTCCTACCCGGATCGGATCGGAGCTTTCCCCTTGCTGTCGGTTCGGATTTCCTGCATTGATTCTTCCCGCTGCTGAACTCTGCCCCCGAGACCTTGTTACAACAGCATGTTGCTGATCTTCGCCAGCTCCATTTCCTTGAACAGACTGAACTTCCTTGCCTTTTCCTTTGGCCATGAGTCTTTGACAATTACTTCAACGAATGTAAGAAAGCGGAGAAAATTAAGGATTCACTTCTTTGAACTCAACGGTCCAAAAAGTAGAAAGAGATCCCGGAAAATAAAGAATTTAGATGAGGTTTCTCAGTGAAAGCACCAAAATGTTAGACCCAAATGTGGTTCTAACACCCAAATTGATTAGAAACAAGATAAAATAAAACAGAAATAAAAATGAACACACAAGATTTATAGTGGTTCGGCGAAGAAATGCCTACGTCCACTTAGTTTTCACTATATTCAGTAATTCAGTTACAAATGCAATGTAAGATTCACTCACAACTCACTTTTGTTCACTCAAATGATTAAAACAAGAAATGAAAGATGGTTTGGATTTTCCGGGAGTAAAGGAATTCGGATGATGGAGGTACTTGGATTCTCAAAAGTGCTGAAAAAAGATCCTTCTCTTTGTCTCTAGATGGGGTATTTATAGGTGTGAATTTGCCTGAAATTCAATCCGGGTCGGAACACGTGTCATCCATCGCACTCTCTTCGGGTTCGGATGGACTATCAAGCTGACAACACATCAAAGAGATGGACGATAGGGGTAGGAATTAGTCATATCCGGTCCGGTTCTCCAGGCGACTTTATAGGAGATTAACCTGGATCATGGGTGCGGGTCGGAGGTGTGCATGTTGGGGGTCGGATCGGAATACCCGATCCGAACCGGAGTGGCTTGGACGTCTCTCCTTCACTAATCATACTCCGCTCCGCTGCAGCGTCGTGGCAAGCAAAAGACTTTCCGATCCATTTGAGATTTATTGGCCTTCCGATCCAATCAGATATGCTTTGCCAATTTATCCAGTAAGAGACATCCGACCCGAACAGAGAATTCTATCCGATCCGAACCGATATGCTGCTATCAATCTGAATTGTGGTGTTTTCTTCCGATCCGAACCGGAGTCTTATAACTTGAAATACTCTTCAATGGTTGGTTTCTTGACTTTGTGTTGCCTAGTTCACAAAGTAGGCTAACAGATATCAAACGCATGGAGTGAATTGCCTGTGTGGCATGCCTAAGTGGCAATTGATCGAGGCTTCTGTTGAAAAACAAAGTCTTGTGGTGATGATCAAAGCACAGCCTGTGTGGCACAGCTTTGTGTAACGTGAATTCGCGAGCCTCACACCCCGGTTGTGAACCAGAAACGGGAGAGGACATCAGGGAGGGCATGCGTTTCCTTCTAGCTAGGGTGGTGTCAGTGACCTACCAGCCCTGACATTTATATACTTTTCACCTGTGTGGTTGTTGCTGTTGCGAGGCGCCTCGGTTAGATCGGACGATCCGGGTCCGATGGAGCCATTCGTTGGCTCATTTACGCCCCAAAGGGCGGGGAAACGTATTGTTCAGGCACTATAATCCACATCGGTGGACCGGCCCTGACGATCCAAGGGGCAGTTGCGGCTGTTCCTAGACATGGTCTAGATTGTCTAAAATCGGTTGAGGACTATCTTTTGCCTCGGTTCATAGATGGAAATCCAATTTCCAAATACGTGATTTTGCGGTTTTATTTGTAAGCCTATTTATGGCGACATAGTGGCATGGGACGCTCATGTCGCCTATGATTGATACTTATGATTTGAAGTTTTTTTATACACTATGCACTTATTATAGTATCAAATGATTTGTTTTAAACGTATCAAGCATTCTTGGCTATTATAAGGTAAAAACCCTATCCTCCGGCTTGCGTTGCATTGTGTGATGGGAACTGGGTCTTATAATAGCTTCATTTTTTCTTTATTTAGCATTGCGCTGTTGTTTTATGCACAGGTGTTCTTGGGAGGAAACCCGTTCCGTGTTATACGGCGTGGTCCCTTGATTTACCTAACTTTAAAATAAAGATTAACTGTTTTAGTTCTCACACCAGTCACATGACTGACCTGGAGTTTATTGTTTTAACCTAAACTCTGGGTGCCCTTATTTTCGACACGGGCAGCTAGTAGTTTTGGTTTTGCAGATTTATATTCACAGGATCCTGGTTTACAGCTGGAATGATATCCGGAAAGCTTTGTATCCGTATATCTCTTCTAGTTGTGTATTGTATTATTTTCCGCTGCTATGTATTTAAATGTAATCTAAATCTCTGATGTTTCTGTGTAATATTCATTTATACTCTGTATATTCTTGTAATCTGATGCATTGTTGTAATATACAATGAAATGTTCTTTTGTATGCATTCTGATTTGTCGTGTTCTCAAACGATATGGCGTTTCGAACGGTCTGGATCGGTTTAGCGACTGGTTCAGACCGAGCGAAATTCCTTGCCGTCACATTTCGTATCAGAGCTTTGGTTTACAAAGCTCAGAGAACAAGACACATTAGAACCATACGAAAGAATTCATCAGTTATTGGGTTAGTAATATCCAATGGGAATGACTCGTTAGAGATGGGATCAGTAGTATCCTAAAACGAGTGTGAAGAGTATATTTGAAAAATGAAAACCAATTTTGTTTTGAAAATTTAAATCAACTATTCGTATTTGATTATTTATTTATATTGATTTTGGACAATTCGGTATATAAAGAATTTGCATATACGCCTTGCAAACGTATATTCAAAGTTTTAATATATTGGATAGATATAGGATCACACTCTAGTTGCCCGGGGATGGTTCTGATAATGCTGCAGCGTTACTAGCACTTATATTCGAGTGACGAAGGTGTGATATCTATATATTTCCATTAGACTGGTGTGAGAACCAAAACTTATATAGTTAGAATACATTGTTGTGAATTGGCATCAAAAACATGATTTTCTTTATATGTAGTAAAATTATCAATTTGAAACGTTAAAGTCACTAATTGATTGATGTTTGTGTTGTTTGTTTATTTGTTTGATAATTTTGAACCATTATGCCTAATTGAACCAAATATTGAACTGTATTGAAAATTGGTCGCATTTGCTTGCATATATATGTACTTGCATTGAACAGGTCATAGCAAGGAGGCTAGAGCCAGAGAATAAAATTTGTTTGCCCGACAAATAGGTACATGTTTACTACATGATTTACTGTTTTGTTTGGGTGATGATGATTTTATGAGCCTATTGGCTAGCCGCTTGGCTTTTTCTTTTTCTTTTTGAGATCTGAAGGACCGGGGAAGCTATTTGAAATTCCTCGATGCTCCCATTGCAGGGGAGGTTATGGCGAAATTTTTCGAAAATTTAGGGTGTTAGCCAAATTTTTGAAAAATTTGAAAGTTCTTAGAAACTGAAAAGTTGAAGAACTTAAGCCGTAATGAAGATAATGGGAGTAGAGTTGATTATTAAACAACTTCCAGCTTCGTTCCTTTTCGAGGACGAAAAGATTTAAGTGGGGGAGATTGTAACAACCCGGAAAATCTGAGCCAGTTTAAAATTTTTATTTTGGCCAATTTAATGAATTTTGAATATTTAAAATGAATTATTTTAAATAATAACGACGATAAATTTATTTTCGACGAAGTGAAAACGAATAAATTTATTTTAATTATATAACGAGCCTGAAATGGCGCGGTGGTTTGAAAATTCGATTTCTAATTTCAAATGAATATACAGAATGCGTTATAAGTCAGAATTGGACGAAACAAGAAATATTTGAATCTGATGAACAATATCTTTCTAACGAAGTTGAGAGATTGAGATTTCACTTTAAAAATAATAAGATACGTCCAATTGAAAATTTGAAATAGTCGCTATGGAATTTATATATTTTAATATAGTATAAAGCCCTTAAAAATGGAAATTTTGCAAATGACCTCGGTTTTCGACGAAACCACTTTTGTTGGAACCGGAATGTCAAATTATAGCTAGATTCCAATTTTCATAATTTTCTGAATCATTATGTGAGCGTGGCGCAGTTAAACGCGTTTGACCAGTTTCAGTTGAATTTAATCGACAGGAAAATGGCCATTTTTCAAACGGTCTCAGAATTCGACGAAATTAGTTTTGTTAGGGCCGTATCTTCACTACGAATCTAGAAAATATTTTTCTGCAATTTTTCGAGTACGTATGTGGCCTCGGTAAATTGAAATGTGCGTTTAAGTTGAATATACAAAGAATTATACTTTAAATTCAACGGAAACTGATTCAAACAGTCGAATTGGCCTACGTGGCATATCCCATTGTGTTCGGAATGGGGGTATTACGCTAGGGACGACAGTCGGCGGGTTCAAATCTGAGTTGAAACGAAAAGTCAACATTAGGGTTTTAAAGGAAAAAATAATATAATTATTATATATATATTTACATAACCCCCCCCCCCCCGTAACTCTTCTCTCCCATTCAAAACGTTCAGCCCAAATTGGAAACCCGCCGCCTCCCTCGAAATCGCCACCACGCCCCGACGAGCGCGCCCCCACCGCCGATGTCGTGCCTCCATCGTCCTCCGCCCCCTTCTCTGATCGCCTCTGCACCTCGTCTTGGCCCTGTCGCCTCCATCGTCGTTCAGCGACGTCCAGATGCAGCGCACCCACCGCAGCACCGCCAGATGACGTCAGCGAGCCGCCACCCCCTTGCTCCACCTCCGCCGAAGACAGCAGCGCCACTAGGCCGACCAGAACTCGAGCGCACCGCCTGAAAACCCCTTCCCCCTCCTCGTTTCTGCCTCCATTCCCCTTTCCCCCTCTGTAAATCGCAAGCACCCCCTCCCCTTCGACTTCGCCACCACCTGCCATACCCGTGAGCACCACCAGCCCTTCCAGTCAGCTCGCAGCGACGATGGTGGCTCCGATTCAACGGAAAATGAAATATAGTAAGTTTGTCCTTAATTTTTATTTATATAAAAACTGAGTTAGTTTATTTATATATAAGTATCAATTAAAAAAAATTGAGATTTTATATATGTAATTAAAAATTTGTTTATATATATATATATAGGAATTTAAAGAATAAAAACATGATTTTTATTTAGATGAAGGCCGGAGGGATGGTGAGATGAAAAGGCGATATTTACATTCAAGAAAGGCAATATTTTTATGCATGAAAGTTTATATTTTTAATATAGTGAAGTTATAATTTTTAAAGTAGAAAAGATCAAATTTTTATATTAGAAAAGATTAGATTTTTATAATTGAAAAGGATATGAATTTTGGTCGTATAAAAATACGATTTTTATATAAGTAGCTGTAGAAAAATACGATTTTCATATGAATGATAGCGCCATAAAAGTTGATTTTTATATAGAAAGTAGCGTTGTTAAAAATATAATATTTAACATATACCGCGTGAAACAGATCTCCTTAGAAGCACGGCAGAGATTTCCTACATATGAAGAGTCGAGGCGAATTGGTTAAGCTATCGGTGAGAATTTCTCACCTTTCAATTTCTTTTTCTAGTTATATATATATATACTAGGATGCAGACGGTGCTTAGTAGCACCCGACACAATCGTCCACAGACCATGGACTTGTTTGTTTGGTTGCATAGATTAGTCAGATTATTTGATTTGAATTTGGTTGTTTGGTGAATTTGATTGATGTGTGAATGGCGTGGACCTTCACTAGACCGGGGATAAGGCTAGGCCTCGTCCCGTTTCTAGTATCGTGCCGTTATGCCGCCGAAATTTTCTAAAATGTGTTAGAAAAATAAAAATATCATTTTATTTAAAGAATGAACTGAATAGAAATTCATATGTTAGAATAAAATGTTTTATCGTTAAAAATATGATTTTTAACGTGAATATGAATATAGTGAATGTGAATAAATAAATATTCATTTACAAACCGGACGGTTTGTTTATGTACACCTATTTGAATGACATTGATTGGGTCGATAAATTTTACACATCGACCAACTGCACAAATAAAAATCTGTGTTTGATTGTTTGAAACCCCACACGGGTGTTGGGATGAAATTTGAAGTTCACTCATCCTGATTGATTAAATATGTCGATCGATTGATTGGCAGGCTGTTATAAGCGTCGAATATCTATATTTGATGCTTAGGCAGTTTAGTGCACTTTGGTTGATGGTTGATTATTTTTCAATGCTATTATATACATGTGTTGTATGGAAATCCATATAATTAATTTTATATGGTAATTGATTGAGCCTCATTCCAATTTGAAAAATAAAGAATAATATTAAATATATATCTGTTTGGCGGCGGAGAATGAATTGAATTGAAAACGATTTCGAAATGAATTGAATTGAAAACGATTTCGAAATGAATTGAATTGAAAACGATTTCGAAATGAATTGAATTGAAAACGATTTCGAAATGAATTGAATTGAAAACGATTTCGAAATGAATTGGATTGAAAATGATTTCGAAATGAATTGAATTGAAAACGATTTCGAAATGAATTGAATTGAAAACGATTTCGAAATGAATTGAATTGAAAACGATTTCGAAATGAATTGAATTGAAAACGATTTCGAAATGAATTGAATTGAAAAAGATTTCGAAATGAATTGAATTGAAAACGATTTCGAAATGAAATGAATTGAAAACGATTTCGAAATGAATTGAATTGAAAACGATTTCGAAATGAATTGAATTGAAAACGATTTCGAAATGAATTGAATTGAAAACGAATTCAAATTGAATTGAAATGAATTCAAATTGAATTGAAATTTGAATTGAATAGAAATGAATTTTAAAACGAATATATAAAGAAGAATTCAATTTTGATTTGAATTTGAAATGGAAGTTGAAAAATGTTTTTGAAATGAATTCAAAACTATTTATAAAATTCGTTTTAAATAGAAATCGACGAAATATATATTATATATATAATATAATGGCCTGAATAGAACGCGCCGCGCTGCGGCAGTTCGCGAATTTCGACCATTTATTTCAAACGGACATTACGGGAGATCCGACCGTCGGATTCTCCTAAAACCGGAACCGTTGGGTTCGTATCGAAGAGAGCTTTCTAACGAATATTAGAAATTCAAAATCTAACGGCTGGATTTGGACTTATGTCCAAATCAAATTTGAAAAAGGTCGCTGTAAGTGTAGTTCGATGGCCATTGATGGAAATCGACTGTACGTGCCTTGATAAAATTATTAAAAATAGTAATAATTTGTGTAAAATCATAAGAAATGATTTAGAAAGAATTGGGATGAAAAACTCCATATTTGAAAAGATAAAAATAGATTTTTATCGAAATGAACTAGTTTTGAACTAGAATTATAATTCTACTTATTTTTAAATAAATAAATTGAATTTGAAATGGTTTTGAAAATCACCAGAATTTCCAATGATTGCATTGGAATGGATTTGAATCGAAATTGTCTTCGGAATATTTCGATGTTGGAATTCGTGATTATACAGATGTTGTTATGGAAATTTGAAAGATATATATTTATATCGTTATTTCCAATACGACATTTGTTAGTCGTAGAATTCGATATTGAATATAAGCCGATATATTTTCTATTCAGAGCCTTGTATTGAATATCGAATGTGATTTGGGTTTGTGGTGAATGGTGTCTTCACTAACACTGTTCTTGAACCCAGTTGAGAAATGATTAAATCTTTTTATTTAGATTTAATGAAGTGTACCAATTAAATAATATTTAATTGGAATTGAATTGATATTGATTTTTGGGTTTATCGTGAACAGTGTTTTAAATAACACTCGTTCTTTAACCCGATAATTAATGAATGTGACTTTGGGTTTATCGTGAACCGTGTTTTAAATGACACGGATTCTTTAACCCAGTTAAAGATTAAAACTAAGTGGAGTTTCAAGGAATCTTTAAATAGATTGAAAAGATCGAGAATGGAGTATAACCAGTTTTACTCCAAGCGATAGTTAAATATTTAATTAGATTTGAACGTGAAATGGTAATTGAATTACCGATAACACGGTGGTGTTAGATATGAAGTACTACCAGTTTTACTTCATGGGATGAATAGGTTGGGATTGGGAAAATAAAATAAATGATTACTTCGGTGTGGTTCGATAATCCCGACTAGTTTGAATTGATATTCAAGGGAGATTAAAGAATAAATTTAAAGAATTTATCTTGGATAAAATTAATGGGAACTTTTCCCAAAGTATAGGAATATTTGAATAAAAGAATATTCTGAATTGGAATGAGGCGTATGTTGTGTTTGTGTAACACTTATTTAAAATATACGCGAGTTATTCGGAAAGACCGGGTTTATCCCATTCTGAATAACTGATACGACGATAAGTCGAAGATGAAGACGGTGGTCGAAGACCGGAAGTCTTCACGTCGTTTGGGTGATTACTGATGATCTTGATTGGGCTGTACACCCAAGAAGATGGAAACAGTTGGCGATTGTCCAGACGTACTTGGAGATCGATGGATGTGCGGGGTACTAGGTGCCTCCGGTTTCGTTCAGACCTAGAACGAACTTGTAATGGACTGTGTGTCTGACATTGGATTTTAGTCCGTGCGATTGATCTCTATTAAATATATATCTGTTTGGCGGCGGGGAATTTATTCTCTTGCTTAACGCCCTTCTCTGAGACGTACGAGCTCAGGGGTTATATATTGATGGATATCAAACGCATGGAGTGAATTGCCTGTGTGGCATGCCTAAGTGGCAATTGATCGAGGCTTCTGTTGAAAAACAAAGTCTTGTGGTGATGATCAAAGCACAGCCTGTGTGGCACAGCTTTGTGTAACGTGAATTCGCGAGCCTCACACCCCGGTTGTGAACCAGAAACGGGAGAGGACATCAGGGAGGGCATGCGTTTCCTTTTAGCTAGGGTGGTGTCAGTGACCTACCAGCCCTGACATTTATATACTTTTCACCTGTGTGGTTGTTGCTGTTGCGAGGCGCCTCGGTTAGATCGGACGATCCGGGTCCGATGGAGCCATTCGTTGGCTCATTTACGCCCCAAAGGGCAGGGAAACGTATTGTTCAGGCACTATAATCCACATCGGTGGACCGGCCCTGACGATCCAAGGGGCAGTTGCGGCTGTTCCTAGACATGGTCTAGATTGTCTAAAATCGGTTGAGGACTATCTTTTGCCTCGGTTCATAGATGGAAATCCAATTTCCAAATACGTGATTTTGCGGTTTTATTTGTAAACCTATTTATGGCGACATAGTGGCATGGGACGCTCATGTCGCCTATGATTGATACTTATGATTTGAAGTTTTTTTATACACTATGCACTTATTATAGTATCAAATGATTTGTTTTAAACGTATCAAGCATTCTTGGCTATTATAAGGTAAAAACCCTATCCTCCGGCTTGCGTTGCATTGTGTGATGGGAACTGGGTCTTATAATAGCTTCATTTTTTCTTTATTTAGCATTGCGCTGTTGTTTTATGCACAGGTGTTCTTGGGAGGAAACCCGTTCCGTGTTATACGGCGTGGTCCCTTGATTTACCTAACTTTAAAATAAAGATTAACTGTTTTAGTTCTCACACCAGTCACATGACTGACCTGGAGTTTATTGTTTTAACCTAAACTCTGGGTGCCCTTATTTTCGACACGGGCAGCTAGTAGTTTTGGTTTTGCAGATTTATATTCACAGGATCCTGGTTTACAGCTGGAATGATATCCGGAAAGCTTTGTATCCGTATATCTCTTCTAGTTGTGTATTGTATTATTTTCCGCTGCTATGTATTTAAATGTAATCTAAATCTCTGATGTTTCTGTGTAATATTCATTTATACTCTGTATATTCTTGTAATCTGATGCATTGTTGTAATATACAATGAAATGTTCTTTTGTATGCATTCTGATTTGTCGTGTTCTCAAACGATATGGCGTTTCGAACGGTCTGGATCGGTTTAGCGACTGGTTCAGACCGAGCGAAATTCCTTGCCGTCACATTTCGTATCAGAGCTTTGGTTTACAAAGCTCAGAGAACAAGACACATTAGAACCATACGAAAGAATTCATCAGTTATTGGGTTAGTAATATCCAATGGGAATGACTCGTTAGAGATGGGATCAGTAGTATCCTAGAACGAGTGTGAAGAGTATATTTGAAAAATGAAAACCAATTTTGTTTTGAAAATTTAAATCAACTATTCGTATTTGATTATTTATTTATATTGATTTTGGACAATTCGGTATATAAAGAATTTGCATATACGCCTTGCAAACGTATATTCAAAGTTTTAATATATTGGATAGATATAGGATCACACTCTAGTTGCCCGGGGATGGTTCTGATAATGCTGCAGCGTTACTAGCACTTATATTCGAGTGACGAAGGTGTGATATCTATATATTTCCATTAGACTGATGTGAGAACCAAAACTTATATAGTTAGAATACATTGTTGTGAATTGGCATCAAAAACATGATTTTCTTTATATGTAGTAAAATTATCAATTTGAAACGTTAAAGTCACTAATTGATTGATGTTTGTGTTGTTTGTTTATTTGTTTGATAATTTTGAACCATTATGCCTAATTGAACCAAATATTGAACTGTATTGAAAATTGGTCGCATTTGCTTGCATATATATGTACTTGCATTGAACAGGTCATAGCAAGGAGGCTAGAGCCAGAGAATAAAATTTGTTTACCCGACAAATAGGTACATGTTTACTACATGATTTACTGTTTTGTTTGGGTGATGATGATTTTATGAGCCTATTGGCTAGCCGCTTGGCTTTTTCTTTTTCTTTTTGAGATCTGAAGGACCGGGGAAGCTATTTGAAATTCCTCGATGCTCCCATTGCAGGGGAGGTTATGGCGAAATTTTTCGAAAATTTAGGGTGTTAGCCAAATTTTTGAAAAATTTGAAAGTTCTTAGAAACTGAAAAGTTGAAGAACTTAAGCCGTAATGAAGATAATGGGAGTAGAGTTGATTATTAAACAACTTCCAGCTTCGTTCCTTTTCGAGGACGAAAAGATTTAAGTGGGGGAGATTGTAACAACCCGGAAAATCTGAGCCAGTTTAAAATTTTTATTTTGGCCAATTTAATGAATTTTGAATATTTAAAATGAATTATTTTAAATAATAACGACGATAAATTTATTTTTGACGAAGTGAAAACGAATAAATTTATTTTAATTATATAACGAGCCTGAAATGGCGCGGTGGTTTGAAAATTCGATTTCTAATTTCAAATGAATATACAGAATGCGTTATAAGTCAGAATTGGACGAAACAAGAAATATTTGAATCTGATGAACAATATCTTTCTAACGAAGTTGAGAGATTGAGATTTCACTTTAAAAATAATAAGATACGTCCAATTGAAAATTTGAAATAGTCGCTATGGAATTTATATATTTTAATATAGTATAAAGCCCTTAAAAATGGAAATTTTGCAAATGACCTCGGTTTTCGACGAAACCACTTTTGTTGGAACCGGAATGTCAAATTATAGCTAGATTCCAATTTTCATAATTTTCTGAATCATTATGTGAGCGTGGCGCAGTTAAACGCGTTTGACCAGTTTCAGTTGAATTTAATCGACAGGAAAATGGCCATTTTTCAAACGGTCTCAGAATTCGACGAAATTAGTTTTGTTAGGGCCGTATCGTCACTACGAATCTAGAAAATATTTTTCTGCAATTTTTCGAGTACGTATGTGGCCTCGGTAAATTGAAATGTGCGTTTAAGTTGAATATACAAAGAATTATACTTTAAATTCAACGGAAACTGATTCAAACAGTCGAATTGGCCTACGTGGCATATCCCATTGTGTTCGGAATGGGGGTATTACGCTAGGGACGACAGTCGGCGGGTTCAAATCTGAGTTGAAACGAAAAGTCAACATTAGGGTTTTAAAGGAAAAAATAATATAATTATTATATATATATTTACATAACCCCCCCCCCCCCCCCCGTAACTCTTCTCTCCCATTCAAAACGTTCAGCCCAAATTGGAAACCCGCCGCCTCCCTCGAAATCGCCACCACGCCCCGACGAGCGCGCCCCCACCGCCGATGTCGTGCCTCCATCGTCCTCCGCCCCCTTCTCTGATCGCCTCTGCACCTCGTCTTGGCCCTGTCGCCTCCATCGTCGTTCAGCGACGTCCAGATGCAGCGCACCCACCGCAGCACCGCCAGATGACGTCAGCGAGCCGCCACCCCCTTGCTCCACCTCCGCCGAAGACAGCAGCGCCACTAGGCCGACCAGAACTCGAGCGCACCGCCTGAAAACCCCTTCCCCCTCCTCGTTTCTGCCTCCATTCCCCTTTCCCCCTCTGTAAATCGCAAGCACCCCCTCCCCTTCGACTTCGCCACCACCTGCATACCCGTGAGCACCACCAGCCCTTCCAGTCAGCTCGCAGCGACGATGGTGGCTCCGATTCAATGGAAAATGAAATATAGTAAGTTTGTCCTTAATTTTTATTTATATAAAAACTGAGTTAGTTTATTTATATATAAGTATCAATTAAATTTTTTTTTGAGATTTTATATATGTAATTAAAAATTTGTTTATATATATATAGGAATTTAAAGAATAAAAACATGATTTTTATTTAGATGAAGGCCGGAGGGATAGTGAGATGAAAAGGCGATATTTACATTCAAGAAAGGCAATATTTTTATGCATGAAAGTTTATATTTTTAATATAGTGAAGTTATAATTTTTAAAGTAGAAAAGATCAAATTTTTATATTAGAAAAGATTAGATTTTTATAATTGAAAAGGATATGAATTTTGGTCGTATAAAAATACGATTTTTATATAAGTAGCTGTAGAAAAATACGATTTTCATATGAATGATAGCGCCATAAAAGTTGATTTTTATATAGAAAGCAGCGTTGTTAAAAATATAATATTTAACATATACCGCGTGAAACAGATCTCCTTAGAAGCACGGTAGAGATTTCCTACATATGAAGAGTCGAGGCGAATTGGTTAAGCTATCGGTGAGAATTTCTCACCTTTCAATTTCTTTTTCTAGTTATATATATATACTAGGATGCAGACGGTGCTTAGTAGCACCCGACACAATCGTCCACAGACCATGGACTTGTTTGTTTGGTTGCATAGATTAGTCAGATTATTTGATTTGAATTTGGTTGTTTGGTGAATTTGATTGATGTGTGAATGGCGTGGGCCTTCACTAGACCGGGGATAAGGCTAGGCCTCGTCCCGTTTCTAGTATCGTGACGTTATGCCGCCGAAATTTTCTAAAATGTGTTAGAAAAATAAAAATATCATTTTATTTAAAGAATGAACTGAATAGAAATTCATATGTTAGAATAAAATGTTTTATCGTTAAAAATATAATTTTTAACGTGAATATGAATATAGTGAATGTGAATAAATAAATATTCATTTACAAACCAGACGGTTTGTTTATGTACACCTATTTGAATGACATTGATTGGGTCGATAAATTTTACACATCGCCCAACTGCACAAATAAAAATCTGTGTTTGATTGTTTGAAACCCCACACGGGTGTTGGGATGAAATTTGAAGTTCACTCATCCTGATTGATTAAATATGTCGATCGATTGATTGATAGGTTGTTATAAGCGTCGAATATCTATATTTGATGCTTAGGCAGTTTAGTGCACTTTGGTTGATGGTTGATTATTTTTCAAAGCTATTATATACATGTGTTGTTTGGAAATCCATATAATTAATTTTATATGGTAATTGATTGAGCCTCATTCCAATTTGAAAAATAAAGAATAATATTAAATATATATCTGTTTGGCGGCGGAGAATGAATTGAATTGAAAACGATTTCGAAATGAATTGAATTGAAAACGATTTCGAAATGAATTGAATTGAAAACGATTTCGAAATGAATTGAATTGAAAACGATTTCGAAATGAATTGAAAACGATTTCGAAATGAATTGAATTGAAAACGATTTCGAAATGAATTGAATTGAAAACGATTTCGAAATGAATTGAATTGAAAACGATTTCGAAATGAATTGAATTGAAAACGATTTCGAAATGAATTTAATTGAAAACGATTTCGAAATGAATTGAATTGAAAACGATTTCGAAATGAATTGAATTGAAAACGATTTCGAAATGAATTGAATTGAAAACGATTTCGAAATGAAATGAATTGAAAACGATTTCGAAATGAATTGAATTGAAAACGATTTCGAAATGAATTGAATTGAAAACGATTTCGAAATGAATTGAATTGAAAACGATTTCGAAATGAATTGAATTGAAAACGATTTTGAAATGAATTGAATTGAAAACGAATTCAAATTGAATTGAAATGAATTCAAATTGAATTGAAATTTGAATTGAATAGAAATGAATTTTAAAACGAATATATAAAGAAGAATTCAATTTTGATTTGAATTTGAAATGGAAGTTGAAAAATGTTTTTGAAACGAATTCAAAACTATTTATAAAATTCGTTTTAAATAGAAATCGACGAAATATATATTATATATATAATATAATGGCCTGAATAGAACGCGCCGCGCTGCGGCAGTTCGCGAATTTCGACCATTTATTTCAAACGGAAATTACGGGAGATCCGACCGTCGGATTCTCCTAAAACCGGAACCGTTGGGTTCGTATCGAAGAGAGCTTTCTAACGAATATTAGAAATTCAAAATCTAACGGCTGTATTTGGAGTTATGTCCAAATCAAATTTGAAAAAGGTCGCTGTAAGTGCAGTTCGATGGCCATTGATGGAAATGGACTGTACGGGCCTTGATAAAATTATTAAAAATAGTAATAATTTGTGTAAAATCATAAGAAATGATTTAGAAAGAATTGGGATGAAAAACTCCATATTTGAAAAGATAAAAATAGATTTTTATCGAAATGAACTAGTTTTGAACTAGAATTATAATTCTACTTATTTTTAAATAAATAAATTGAATTTGAAATGGTTTTGAAAATCACCAGAATTTCCAATGATTGCATTGGAATGGATTTGAATCGAAATTGTCTTCGGAATATTTCGATGTTGGAATTCGTGATTATACAGATGTTGTTATGGAAATTTGAAAGATATATATTTATATCGTTATTTCCAATACGACATTTGTTAGTCGTAGAATTCGATATTGAATATAAGCCGATATATTTTCTATTCAGAGCCTTGTATTGAATATCGAATGTGATTTGGGTTTGTGGTGAATGGTGTCTTCACTAACACTGTTCTTGAACCCAGTTGAGAAATGATTAAATCTTTTTATTTAGATTTAATGAAGTGTGCCAATTAAATAATATTTAATTGGAATTGAATTGATATTGATTTTTGGGTTTATCGTGAACAGTGTTTTAAATAACACTCGTTCTTTAACCCGATAATTAATGAATGTGACTTTGGGTTTATCGTGAACCGTGTTTTAAATGACACGGATTCTTTAACCCAGTTAAAGATTAAAACTAAGTGGAGTTTCAAGGAATCTTTAAATAGATTGAAAAGATCGAGAATGGAGTATCACCAGTTTTACTCCAAGCGATAGTTAAATCTTTAATTAGATTTGAACGTGAAATGGTAATTGAATTACCGATAACACGGTGGTGTTAGATATGAAGTACTACCAGTTTTACTTCATGGGATGAATAGGTTGTGATTGGGAAAATAAAATAAATGATTACTTCGGTGTGGTTCGATAATCCCGACTAGTTTGAATTGATATTCAAAGGAGATTAAAGAATAAATTTAAAGAATTTATCTTGGATAAAATTAATGGGAACTTTTCCCAAAGTATAGGAATATTTGAATAAAAGAATATTCTGAATTGGAATGAGGCGTATGTTGTGTTTGTGTAACACTTATTTAAAATATACGCGAGTAATTCGGAAAGACCGGGTTTATCCCATTCTGAATAACTGATACGACGATAAGTCGAAGATGAAGACGGTGGTCGAAGACCGGAAGTCTTCACGTCGTTTGGGTGATTACTGATGATCTTGATTGGGCTGTACATCCAAGAAGATGGAAACAGTTGGCGATCGTCCAGACGTACTTGGAGATCGATGGATGTGCGGGGTACTAGGTGCCTCCGGTTTCGTTCAGACCTAGAACGAACTTGTAATGGACTGTGTGTCTGACATTGGATTTTAGTCCGTGCGATTGATCTCTATTAAATATATATCTGTTTGGCGGCGGAGAATTTATTCTCTTGCTTAACGCCCTTCTCTGAGACGTACGAGCTCAGGGGTTATATATTGATGGATATCAAACGCATGGAGTGAATTGCCTGTGTGGCATGCCTAAGTGGCAATTGATCGAGGCTTCTGTTGAAAAACAAAGTCTTGTGGTGATGATCAAAGCACAGCCTGTGTGGCACAGCTTTGTGTAACGTGAATTCGCGAGCCTCACACCCCGGTTGTGAACCAGAAACGGGAGAGGACATCAGGGAGGGCATGCGTTTCCTTCTAGCTAGGGTGGTGTCAGTGACCTACCAGCCCTGACATTTATATACTTTTCACCTGTGTGGTTGTTGCTGTTGCGAGGCGCCTCGGTTAGATCGGACGATCCGGGTCCGATGGAGCCATTCGTTGGCTCATTTACGCCCCAAAGGGCGGGGAAACGTATTGTTCAGGCACTATAATCCACATCGGTGGACCGGCCCTGACGATCCAAGGGGCAGTTGCGGCTGTTCCTAGACATGGGCTAGATTGTCTAAAATCGGTTGAGGACTATCTTTTGCCTCGGTTCATAGATGGAAATCCAATTTCCAAATACGTGATTTTGCGGTTTTATTTTTAAACCTATTTATGGCGACATAGTGGCATGGGACGCTCATGTCGCCTATGATTGATACTTATGATTTGAAGTTGTTTTATACACTATGCACTTATTATAGTATCAAATGATTTGTTTTAAACGCATCAAGCATTCTTGGCTATTATAAGGTAAAAACCCTATCCTCCGGCTTGCGTTGCATTGTGTGATGGGAACTGGGTCTTATAATAGCTTCATTTTTTCTTTATTTAGCATTGCGTTGTTGTTTTATGCACAGGTGTTCTTGGGAGGAAACCCGTTCCGTGTTATACGGCGTGGTCCCTTGATTTACCTAACTTTAAAATAAACATTAACTGTTTTAGTTCTCACACCAGTCACATGACTGACCTGGAGTTTATTGTTTTAACCTAAACTCTGGGTGCCATTATTTTCGACACGGGCAGCTAGTAGTTTTGGTTTTGCAGATTTATATTCACAGGATCCTGGTTTACAGCTGGAATGATATCCGGAAAGCTTTGTATCCGTATATCTCTTCTAGTTGTGTATTGTATTATTTTCCGCTGCTATGTATTTAAATGTAATCTAAATCTCTGATGTTTCTGTGTAATATTCATTTATACTCTGTATATTCTTGTAATCTGATGCATTGTTGTAATATACAATGAAATGTTCTTTTGTATGCATTCTGATTTGTCGTGTTCTCAAACGATATGGCGTTTCGAACGGTCTGGATCGGTTTAGCGACTGGTTCAGACCGAGCGAAATTCCTTGCCGTCACAATGAGATAGGATAATTAAACACTTTTTAGCTTCATTCCTTTTCGAGGACGAAAAGTTTTTAAGTGGGGGAGACTGTAACAACCCTGAATTTTGGGGTAAATTTAAAATTTATTTTAAGTAATTTTAATGAGTTTTTGATATTTAAAATAATTTATTTAGAATAAAATGATTAAAAATTGATTTAAATCAAAGTTAGAATGAATAATTTAATTTTAATTATAAAAAGAGTTAGAAATTGCGCGGTAGTTTGAAAAGTCAAACTTAAACTTTGACTGATCATACAGGATGCAAAATTTAACGGATTTTAGTGAAACCAAAAATATTAGAATCTATTTAAAGATATCTTTCTAACGAATCTGAAATATCGAAATTTCATAGCGGGAATCAAAAGTTATGCCCAGATTAAAATTTAGAAAGGTCGCTATGAAATTTATATAGGCCAAAAATGCTACTTTTTGCATACGAAGGAATTTGAACTCGAAACCACTTCCATTGAGTTCAGAAACGTTTCTGCATTGAAAAACCGTAAACACTTATATATTTCGAGTTTCGAAAATTATCTGTTTAAAATGTATTTTTGATATTTAATATGTAGCCCTTAAAAATAGCCATTTTTCAAACGACCTCTGTTTTCGACGAAACCACTTTTGTTGGATTCGGAATGCCAAAATATAGTTAAGTTTAATTTTTCATAATTTTTAGAATTAATTGGTGGTTGTGGCAAAAAGATTTCAGTTTTGTCAATTTCTGTCAATTTCAATCGACTTGAAAAATGTCATTTTTCAAACAGGCTTAGAATTCGACGTAATAAATTTCTTAGGACCGTATCGTCAAAACAAAACCATAAATAATTTTTTAGGATTTTTCTGAGTTAGTATGTGGCCCCGGTAAATTTAAAAGTACGTTCGAATTAAATATTAAAGAATTATTTTAAAATAAGAGAAACATGCGCAAACTTTAGAATTGGACTTCGGCACTAGCGCCATTGCGTTCAGAAGGCGTCAAAACATATTGTTCGACAGTCATTGGGCTCTGTTTGGGGATCGGATGAAGAAACCCTAATTTTGGTTTAATTAAATAAAAAAAAGGGAAAATACGCTCAGAATACTAGTATAAATACCGTACAGTACTGTTCACTTCTTCTTCCCCGTTCTTTTTCACGCCGCCGAAACCCATAACACCTTAAAACTTCAAGCTTCGATTCTTCCTTCGTTTCTTAACGAAATTCTTCGCCGTAGTACAACTTTTCGAAGAGATTTTCGTGCTCTTCGATTCTAGACCAGAATCAAAGCCTCTCGTAGTCTGTAGGCGCCGCACCACTGCCTCGAACCCGCCGTCATTCGCACCTCCCCGGGCCCACCATACGCCGTCGCACCCTCCCCCTTTCCGGCGAACATCCCCCTCTCCAAGCTCTCCGACGTCGCGCAAACCCCTCCGAGAATTACTATATACATCTCCCGAAAATTAAAATCAAAGATTTGAACAAAACTGAAAAGAAAGGTATGAACATTTCAGATTTTGTGACGCTTTTATATGTTACAGCAGCAGTTGTGAAAAGTAATTGTTAATTAAAAATTGATAATTAATTCATACGATCTCCAAATCCAAAATTTCAGATCCGTGTGAATCGTGACAGAAAATACTTCAACTTAGAACTGATTGGAACAAATTTCTGGACCTTTTTGAATTCTAGATCTGACTGAAAAGCAAGGTGAGATTCTATTTTAAATAATTAAATCTAGTTAATTATTATTCTTTGGTTATTTAAATCAGTTGAATTGTAAATATATTAGATCTGCGACGTGATAAGATTATTGATGTTGTTATGTTTGATTTGTCATGTTTTGGTTTAGATCTATGGTTGTGTATATGGTTCTGTATAGATCTAATAATTATCATCATGTTGTATAAAAATTGGATTAAACTGAATTTGTAATCCAATTAAAAATACCATCTTGCCTAAGAATCGGATGAGATTAGAATTTTAAATCCATTCAAAATATCATATTTGTTGTGATTCTTTTGTTGACATGGTGTCGTCAAAGATTATCATTTGGGTATAGTTGTTGAATTAAAATAACTTGTCCCTTCCAAACAGATTATTAGATTCTCATGCTTATTATATGATATTTAATTGTAAGTCAAAAACACATTTTTGTTATATAAAAAGATGATATTTTTACATGGTAAATAAAAAATGATATTTTTACGTTGTAAAAAATATATGATATTTTTACATTGTAGATTAAAAGATGAGATTTTTGCAATGTAAATTAAAAGATGAGATTTTTGCAATGTAAATTAAAAGATGAGATTTTTGCACTGTAAATGAAATTACATTTTTCTTTATTATGTAAATAAAGAGTAGGATTTACATTGTTAATTAAAAGTGTATTTTATATGTAAAGAAAATAAGAATTTGCATTGTAAATAGAATTACACTTTAAATGGAATTAAAGAATAAGACTTTACCATTGCAATCAAAATTACATTTTCAATGTAATTCATAAAGGTGAGAATTTTATGAAATTACATTTTTAATGTAATTAAAAAGAGAAATTGGACAATGTAGACAAAATTACATTTTTAATGTAATTCATAAGGATATAATTTTTCACCGTTAATGTAATTACATTTTTAATGTAAATAAAGAATAAGAGTTTATATTATAAATTAAAAGGGACATTTTTGTTATGTAAATAAAGATGATAATTTACATTGTAAATCAAAAATACATCTTATTATATAATGAAAGGACAGGATTTACGTTGTAAATTAGAAAGGACATTTTTATATGTAATTAAAGATTTATAGTTTGCATGTAAAATAAAATTTCATTTTTTTTATATAATGAAAGAATAAGAATTTGACATGTAATGTTAATTACATTTTTAATGCAATTTAAAAGAAAAAGGATTTGACATGTAACGTTAAGTACATTTTTAATGTAAGTTAAAAAGGGACATTTTTAATGTTAATTTTGTTAGAATAGGAATTACATTAGTTTCACCGTCATGTTTAAGAAATGAAAATTACATTAATTTGCACCGTTATGTGTTAATATTGAAATGAATATTTTCACCGCTAAGTTTGTTATAAAAGAAAAGTTTTACATTTTTTTATGAAAATAAGAATTAGAAAAGTACATTTTTCTTAATGTAAATAAGAATTAGAAGAAATTTACATTTTTATGTAATTAAGTTAAAATTACATTTTTATGTAATTTAAAAAGACGGAAATTTTCACCGTAATGTTAATCAAATTTTTATATTAGGAATGTTAATATTAGAAAATCACATGTGAGGTTTAGAATGTTAACATTAGAAAAGAAACATTTTTATGTATAAAATGTTTTCTCATTTTTATGTCGGTATATAAAGAAACATTTTCTTATATAAGATGTTAGCGTTAGAAAAGATCATTTTTATTATATAAAATGTTAGCATAGAAAAGTAACATTTTTGTATTATAAAATGTTGCATTTAGAAGAATTAGCATCTTTAGTGTAAAATGTTGCATTAGGAATAAAGCTACATTTTTCTTAAAATGTCACATTGGTATAAAGCTACATTTTGGTTAAAATGTCACACTGGTATGAAAATAACATTTTGTTAGAAAAATTTACATTTTCAATGTAAATTAGATTAAAAAGAAAAGTTTACATTTTTAATGTAATTGGATAAAAAGAAAACTTACATTTCCATGTGAATAGAATTTAAGAAAATTTACATTTTAATGTAAAAGAATTACCATGCGGAATTTACATTCTTTTTATGTAAAAAGATTAACACAAAAAATTATCATTTTGTTGTGATTTAAGGTTAACACAAAATTTTCGTTTTTGTTTGGCGTTGAATGATATAAACAAAATTATTATTATTTTGGTTTGCATTGAAAGAATAACAAAGTTATAAATTTTGTAGAATTGTGAGTAAACAAATAAATTTATTCGCTTTTGTAGAATTGAAATGAAAACACAAAAATAGTCAATTTGTGAAATTCAGAAATATTCATTTTTGGTTGGAATAGGTAGGATTAACAAAATATACATTTTGTGTAATTTGAAAGATGAAACAAGAAAAATATACATTGTTGTGTATAAGATGTGTAGGTGAACTAAATAACAATAAAAATTATTGTGTGTTATGTTATATACCTTTACTTGTCATGATTATCACAATAATGAAATGGCCGACGAAATTGTATGTATATATATAATCATATATATAAACAAATTTCAATTGAGCGAATCGAGCGTGGTAGTTCACTTTATAGAATCGTACTTTTAGTTGATTATACCGAAATTTCCGACTGTCGGATTTTCCTAAATCTGTAACCGTCAGGTTCGCCTTGGGAAGATCTTTCCAACGTTATGAATTTTGTTAAATTCCTACGGTTAGATTTAGAGAAATGTGTAAAACAAATTTGGGTGAAAACAGCGCCAAGTTCACCTTTTGACTTGAAGCGTCGTTAAATGGAGTTTAATTATTTTTATATAAATAAAAATAAAGGTTGATCGTTATAAATTAATATCAACGATATGAAATGAATTTTAAATATATATATATATATATATATAGATAGATATGCGAGGATTATTTGAAAAGTCCGAGTTCATTCTCATTTCAAATGATCATACGACGAATGAAAGTCGAAGAGTTGAAGACGGTGATTGAAGACCGACGATTTTCACATCGAATGGACGACAACTGCTGATGCCCGTGATTGGAGTAGCTACCTTGAAGGGGCTACAGTGGTGGTCGTCCGGACGTAGTGTTGATTTGTACGGATTTGGCTTTCGCTTAGACCCAGGGCATAAGCTTATGAATGGAATGTGTGTTTGACATTGTACTATTTTATATTGTATTTGTTGATTTTTTGTCGAATGTATTAATGTTTGGTGGCGGAGAATTTATTCTCTTGCTTAACACCCTTTCATATATTTTGGCAAATGATTGGTAGTGTGATATGGAGTGACGATGTGGCATGCTAAGATGCATATGATCAAGGCTTTGTTGAAAAGCAAGCATTGTGGGATGATCAAAGCATAGCTTGTTTAGGCATAGCTTTGTGTATAGCGTGACTTCGCGAGCCACACACACCGGCGGAGTCTAAAACGGGAGAAGGGAACACAGGGAGAGCAGCACGTTTCTTTCTAGCTAGAAGTGGTGTTTGGGCTTTAACACGGCTCGGCATTTTACTTATATGGATGATGGAATGAGGCGCCTCGGATGATAGGTCCTATAGGACTGGGAAACGTGTATTCAGGAATAACTAATCCGCAACTCATATGGTGGACCGGCCCCACAGCTTTCCAAGGGTTCACTGTGGGGGATCCTGAGACATTAGCTAGAGTGTCTCGAATCGGTAAGCAGCGCCTCCCTAGCCTTGACTCATGATGGAAACCCAATTTCCAAAGCGACCTCATGCGGATTTGATTGTATTACTAGTATGGAAGCATAGTATTATGGTATCTATGTGTCCTAGGATTGATACATTATGATTGAACTGTTTTTGAAAAGTTATTGTAACGACCCAGAAAATCTGAACCAATTTAAAATTTTTAAATTGGCTAAAATAATGGATTTTAAATATTTAAAATAAATGTTTTAAATAGTGGCGATAAAAACTGAGTTTGAATTGACAATTGAAAACGAATATAATTAATTATAATTATAAACAAGGCCTGAAATGGCGCTGTAGTTTCGAAAATTAAATTCAAACTTTGTCGGACTGTACCGGGTGCAAAACAATCCGGATTTTAGTGAAACCAAAAACATTAGGATTTAATTGGTAATATCTTTCTAACAAATCCGACCAATCGAAATTTGATAGCGGGAATCAAAAGATATGTCCAGTTGAAAATTCTGAATAGTTGCTATGGAATTCAAGCCCTTAAAAATGGACATTTTGCAAATGACCTCGGATTTCGACGAAACCACTTTTGTTGGATCCGCAGTGTCAAGTTATTGTTAGGTTTCAAATTTCATAATTTTTCGAATCAATATGTGAGCGTGGCAAAGGAAAACGCGTTTGACCAGTTTCTGTTGATTTTAATCGACTGGAAATTGGCCATTTTTCAAACGGTCTCAGAATTCGACGAAACTAGTTTTGTTAGGACCGTATCGTCAATACGAAGCTAGGAAATATTTTTCTGGAATTTTTCTAGTTAGTATGTGGCCCCGGTAATTTGAAATGTACGTTTAAAATTCAATATAGTGATTTAAATGAAAATTCAACGGAAACTGATTGTAACAATCAAATCAGCTTGCGATACATATCCCATTGTGTTCGGAATGGGGGTTAAACGCTATGGACGACAGGCGGTGGGCCTCGTTTCGAGGTCGTATGTGAAAGTCAACTTTTTTTGAAAAATTAAATAATTAAATAATAAAAATAATTTTAATTCCCTCCTATACCTTGGCCCCCCCTGTAATTCATTACCGAAGTCCAAATCAGAAAAAAAAGAGGAAGGACGGAGCAGCAGCGACGCCACCGCCCTGACGACCGCCGAACCCCCCCCCCCCCATCACGCGCCGATCTCGCTCCTCCCCCTCGCGATGCATCCGCCCCCCCTGAAGCATCGCGACACCAATTCGCGAGCCCCCCGTTCGAGACCCCTCCGCCTCCGCCTGTCCCTCCTCCAACCGCGACCTCCCCGACGCCGCCGAGCTTGGCTGTCACCCCCCCCCCTTCTTCGCAGGTTAAGGTAAATTGTTTTTATTTTATTTTATTTTCATCTGAAAATTTCTGATTTTAATTAGGGTTTCAAACTAATTTTAATTAGGGTTTCAAACTGATTTTAATTAGGGTTTCAAACTGATTTTAAAGAAGTTTAAAACTGATTTTAAAGAAGTTTAAAACTGATTTTTTAGAAGTTAAAAACTGATTTTTTTAGAAGTTAAAAACTGATTTTTTTTACAGATTTAAAAACTGATTTTTTTTACAGATTTAAAAACTGATTTTTAATTTAAACTTTAAAAAGAAAAAAAAAAGATTAGAACTTTAAAAAGAAAATATTTGAACTGGGATAGAAAGATCAGATTTTTAGAATAGAAAAGATCATATTTTTAAAATAGAAAAGACGGAATTTTTATTGAGTAGAAGAAGTAAGATATGATTTTTATATTTTTAAAGTAATAAAAATATAATTTTTACATCATAGGAATATTAAAAATATAATCTTTATTTTTAAAATATGATCTTTATATATTGAATAGCGAAGTCAAAATTCGATTTTTATATATTGAATAACATAGTAAAAATTCGATTTTTACATATGTAGAGAATACGGGCAACGAAGCGACAAAAGGCGAGAAAGGCGAAGATTTCTCTAAGTGAAGTGTCGTGAAGTTGGATAGCTATTGGTGAGATTTCTGATTTATAAATATATATATGTGTGTGAAATAAAAGTGAATTGCTATATATAAATATATATCTATATATATATACGCCCCCTCGTCCACAAACCATGGACGATATTTATTGGTTGAAATTGTTGTGAAAATTTGATTGATAGCGAATGATTGTTTGAGATTGTTTGTGATTGATATTGGTTGATTGTGGTTGAAAAATACCTATTTGTGGTTGAGAAATATTTGGTTGAAACCACATAGGATTAGTTTGTGGAAATGAAATAAATATATACATGCCGCCTGCGTGCGAACTAGATGCATGATCCCCATTGTCAAAAACCGCGAGGTTTTAAGGTAGAGCGAGGAGCCGTACTAGGGACGGACCCGGTTTTAACTACCCTGCCGTTATGCTGCCGAAATTTTGAATAATATTCGTATGTTTGAATTATTTTCATCTGCTTAAACTATATTTATTCCTTGTATAGAAAACATTCATGTGTTGAATTGATATTCATTCGTTGATTAGAAATTCATGTGTTGAATGGTATTCATATTTTGAGATAAATTGTTTGATAATAAAAATCACCTTTTATCTATATATAGAAACTATAGAAAACATTCATGTGTTGAATTGATATTCATTCGTTGATTAGAAATTCATGTGTTGAATGGTATTCATATTTTGAAATAAATTGTTTAATAATAAAAATCACCTTTTATCTATATATAGAAACTATAAAAAACATTCATGTGTTGAATTGATATTCATTCGTTGATTAGAAATTCATGTGTTGAATGGTATTCATATTTTGAAATAAATTGTTTGATAATAAAAAATCACCTTTTATCGACTATATGAACTGTGTAAAATAATCTCGTTTTAAGAAGAAATTGTTTTATGATAAAAATCCCATTTTTATCACCGACATGAACTATATAGAAAAATAGTGTTTAGAAATGAATTTTTTTACAATAAAAATCACATTTTTATTGTATGCATAAATCGTTGAAATGTGAAGTGTTAAAAATAGCCACTTGTTCAAAATAAACATATATGAGATGAAATATTCATTAATTAGCTAATGAAATGATTTGCACCTATTTATGTAACATTAGAATGAATGGTGTTTTTAAATCAAATAGAAATCAAATATGAAGTTGAATAGAAACTGATAAATGATAAGAACTGTATATATATGTACATGCATATTCATTGAACAGGTTATAGCAAAGGGGCTAGAGAAGAGGAATAAAATTTTGTGCCCGACAAATAGGTACACATTTACTGCTTTGTTTGGGTGATGATTTTATGAGCCTGTTGGCTAGCCGCTTGGCTTTTTCTTTTTCTTTTTGAGATTAGAAGGACCGGGAAAGCTATTTGCGATTTCCCGATGCTTCCGGTGCAGGGGAGGTTATGGCGAAATTTTCCAAAATTTTAAGGTGTTAGAAAAATATTTGAAGTGAAAACGATATTGAAATCATTGAATGAACTATATTTATATAAATATATAAATATAAATAAAATTAAAACGAAACGAAGCCGTGCAGTTCGTATTTTGAAACCATGATTTCAAACGACTAGTGCGGGAAATCCGACCATTGGATTTTCCCGAAATCTCAACCGTCGGGTTCGCCTTGGAAATATCTTTCCAACGGCACCAACCTTGTAAAAATCCAACGGTTGGAGTGTCTGGAATGTTTAATTCAAATCTGAAAAAAAACAGCGCCAGAAGCGATTATATTTATATATATATAAATATAATTATATATTTAATCGAATAACGACGCTGCAGTTCGTATTTTGAAATCGAAAATTCAAACGATTGTACCGGGAGATCCGACCGTCGGATTTTCCCGAAACTGGAACCGTTGGATTCGTTTTGAAAAGACCTTTCTAATGATGTAAATTTTGTGAAGATCCAACGGTTAGATTTTCAGATATGTGTAAATCAAATCTGAAGAAAAACAGCACCACGGCCGCCTTATGGCCCGAAGCGTCGTTTTGAATAAATTAGCTATTTTAAAATAAATAAAAATAGCGATAATTAGTTATAAAATATCATAAGCGATATGGAATGGAAATAAACTGAATTTGCTCGATTTATGTTGTATTTGATGGTTGAATGTGTTTGGTGTGAAAACTACATTAAAGAACAATATTGGTGTTGTCGAATAATTTAACCATTGAAATAAATCGATTTGAAATTCTAAATATACGTGAATTATTTGAAAAGGCCGAGTTAATTCTCATTTTGAATAATTGACCGACGATTGAAATTCGAAGATGAAGACGGTGGTCGAAGACCGGAGATCTTCACCTCGTTTGGATGGTAACCGAGGTCCTGATTGGGAGGCATCCCAAAATATGGATAATGAGTGGTGATCGTCCAGACGTACGTGGTGATCGAAGGGTTTGATAGGTATTTAGTGCCTCCGGTTTCGTTCAGACCCAGAACGGACTTGTAAATGGACTGTGTGTCTGACATTGGATTTTATTCTGTGTTGATTGATCTCTATTAAATATACATCTGTTTGGCGGCGGAGAATTTATTCTTTCGCTTAACGCCCTTCTCTGAGACGCACGAGCTCAGAGGTTGTATATCGATGGACATCAGTCGCATGGCATGAATTGCCTATGTGGCATGCTAAGATGCAGTGATCAGGGCTTCTGTTGAAAAGAAAAGTCTTGTGGTAATGATCAAAGCACCGCCTGTGTGGCGTAGCTTTGTGTATAACGTGAATTCGCGAGCCTCACACCTCGGTATGAACTTAAAACGGGAGAGGACATCAGGGAGGGCATGCGTTTCTTTCTAGCTAAGGTGGTGTCAGTGACCTACCAGCCCTGACATTTATATACTTTTCACCTATGTGGTTGTTGCTGTTGCGAGGCGCCTCGGTTTGATCGGACGATCCAGGTCCGATGGAGTCATTCGTTGGCTCGTTTACGCCCCAAAGGGTGGGGAAACGTATTGTTCAGGCATAATAATCCACATCGGTGGACCGGCCCTGACGATCTAAAGGCTTGCCTGCGCGCTTGCCTGTGGCTCGGGCTAGAGAGTCACGAATTCGGTAAGGACTATCTTTTGCCTTGGTTCATGACGGAAATCCAATTTCCAAATACGACATCGTGCGGTTTTGATTGTATATATATATGGCGACATGATATATGGTACCCATGTCGTCTATGATTGATAGTTATGATTTGAAATTGTTTTCAAACATATAGACACTAGCAATAATATCAAATGGCTTTGTTTTGTTCGTATCAAGCATATTTTGGCCGTTATAAGGTAAAACTCTATCCTCCGGTTTGCGTTGCATTGTGTGATCGGAACTGAGTCTTATAATGGCTTCATTTTTTATAAAAAGCATAGCGATGTTTAAAAGAAAGATTTGTTTTAAAGCACTGGCAATCCAATGGAGTAAACCCGTTCCACGAAAGTGGCGTGGTCCTGTGATTAGCCAATTATATATGTGTTGAGTGGATTTCTCATACCAGTCCCATGACTGACTCGTAGTTTGTTTCCCTCTCAAACTCGGGTGCCCCTTTTTCTACACGGGCAGCCTTGTATTCAGGTTTAGCTGGTTCTTTCTGGATAGCTGGAGCTGAAGATGGATTCTATCATTTATTTCCTTTTATGCTGTTCAGCTCCTATTGTACATATTTTGTTTATTTCCGCTGTAGACATTTATGTATAGCTGAACTGTATTTGTACTAAGTAAGATCCTGTATACTGTGTAACTCTGATGATTACTTTTATCCAGTATATTCTATTGTTCATATTCTGGTGTATTTATTTAATTCTGTTCTGCTATTATCTGTTTCTGTGTTATATTCCAAAGATAACCCTGTTTCCGTGAAAACGGGATTTCGGGTCGTCTCAACTATATACACTAATAATAATATCAAATTCATTTTTATCGTACCAAACATGTTTAATCACCATAAGGTAAAACTCTATCCTCTGGTGTGCGTTGCATTATGTGATGGGACCTGAGTCTTATGGTGATTCCATTTTTCCAAAAAGCATTGCGTTGTTTTGACGATTTACTTTAAGTTATGCACGGCAATCCATTGGAGTAAACCCGTTCCGCGTTAGCGGCGTGGTCCTTGGATTTGCTTTATTACTATTAGTTAAACTAGTTAAGAATTCTCACACCAGTCCCATGACTGACCCGTTGATTGTTTCCACCTTTACAAACTCGGGCGCCCTCTTTCCATACGGGCAGTCAAGTAGTTTGTCTACCGGTCCTTATCTCGAGCAAGATTCTGGATTGAAGCTTAAAGTTGTGTCCAAAGCATAGTTGTCTTCCGCTGTATCTATTTTATTGTTTCCACTGCAATGTATTATAATATTGTAATTTATCATACGCTGTAATTTAAATCAATGTACTCTGATATTCTGTACTCTGATGTAACATTACTATAATGTAATAAAAGTCTGTTTTTATTGTTCTGATGTTGTTGTAGCCCAAAGTAAGAGTATCCGGCGATTTCCCACAAGGGTGATTTTTGGGTCGTTTCACTTCCCAAGGCGAAACTAACGGTTTCAGTTTTGGGAAAATACGACGGTCGGATATTTCGGTATAACTATTTAAAGTTACGATTGTCAAATCGCGAACTACCGCGCATGATTCGTTTAATTATAATTTACATATATATACTTATATATAATTCCGTCATCCATTTCATTTCACTATATTTTGCTAAAATCAAATATCCCTATTTATGTATATAATATTGAGGTATAATATGGCACACAATAATGTTTATTTTATTTTAATACACATACACATGCTATATCCAACAATCTACTTTTTCTTCTTTCATCTTTCAATTTACACTAAATGTATATTTGGTTTCATTATTCTTTCTAATGAAAATCCATTCATTAAAATATAAATTTATAATCCTTTTATTTATATTGAAAAATGAAATTTTCTATTCCTATTTTATTTACATTGAGAAATGTAAACTTATATTTCAATATATTATTATATTGAAAATGCAACTTTTATTTCATATTCAATTTACATTGGAAAATGTGAATTCCTAATCATTCTTTTATTTCTTTTGTTTACATTGAAAAATGTAACTTTATATATTTATGTGTTTATTTGCAGCTAATTTACAAATGAAAATGTACCTCATTTTCTATGGGTTTTTATTTGCATATAAAAAAGGAAAATAAAATGTACCTATTAAATTTCATGTCCTTTATTCACATTTATAATGTGAATAAAATAACCTTTTTTTTTATTCATGTTCTTATTCACAACTAAAATGTGAATAAAATAATTCTTTCTAAATTCATCTTTTTATTTGCATCTACAATGTAAATAAAATGTAAATTTTTTCTCTTTCTTTTGTAATCTTTTATCTACATTGTAAAATGAAATCTTTCATTTCACCTATAACTACATTGCAAAATGTAACTTTTATATTCTTTCTAATCTTAGTTTTATTTGCATCAAGAAATGCAATTAAAACTGCAACCCTTTTTACTGAATATAAAATGACAATAAAAAGTGGACTTAAGGAAACTATTCTTATAATTTTAATCAATTTGGGAATAAAAACATAATTTTCATGAAACGACCCGCAAATCCGTACCATCTGGGTCAACTAACAACACCACACGTCCAACCCAAATTGCACAGAAACACGAATCATTATTAGAAAGAATTTAGATGATGAGAAATAGAAAGAAAGAAATATTAGAATAGAAGAAAACGAAGATCAGAAACTCACAGCGGAACGAATGAAATATATTAGATAATATAACTTTTGAGATACAAATCGGTAAGTGTATATACATACCATTATCAGAGCACAACGGTTATCCCTGGAACAGTTATAAACACATGTTTCCAGATACAACATAGTACACAGCGGAAAATATAATAGTCTATAGCTAACTGGTGAAGCCTCCTGCTTCGAGCTCCTCCAAGTGAAATATGTAAAATCCCAACTACTTGACTGCCCGTACAAATTTGGGCACCCAAGAATTTAGGGAAAACAAAACAAAGTAAACTCTGGGTCAGTCATGGGACTGGTGTGAGTAAACTCTAATCATCTGTTTAACTTTCAAAATTCTTTCGAAAGAAATGATAATCGTAAGACCGATACACACATAAACACGGATGGTTTTTTCCTTACGATAACCAAAAATATTTTTGATATCAAATCCAGTGATATTATAATAATGTTTACATCAAATAAATAGAATCTAGCGGAACGCTTGCATCTCACGCTCCATATATAATATAAAATTGAAAACCACAGGGCGCTTATTGGAGATTGAATTTCCAACATGACAAGGTATGGGACCACCTTCCGATAGTGTATCTCTAGAGACGAATACACTGGGTTCAACAAGAACGTCTTGCAACCCGGCCCACACATGACCGACCACTCATTTCGCTTGAGTGTATCGAATGTATATCACCAACGGTTGGGATCAACAACCGTCTCCCGAAAGGGACAGCATCGATAGATTAAAGAACAAATGGAATTTCTCCAGATAGGTGATTATACATCCTAATGGTGCGACCCACATAGCCATGCTGTCTGCCCGATTTTTGTCAATTCCGGGTTGTGAGGCTTGAGGTTTGAATAATCTTCCAGAACATCTGGCCACCGTTCACTTTGAATGCCACATCGTCATACCCGCCAAATCACAAATTGATTTCCCCAAAAATAACATGGGTATAAAGCTAAGAGAAACGAATTCCTCCGCCACCAAACGTAAGTACGTTTGAAGAAATCAACTTACGTGATCCGTTAGATATACTCTGTCAGACATTCGTCCATTCACGTTGTCCTGGGACTGGACAAACCGAAGGCACTATCCCATAAACAGGATAGCCCTTGCATAACTCCGTCTTCAATCATATTTGATCGCAACGCTAACGCCCATACAGAGTGGTTTCCAGATAATGAATCTGATCCCGATTTCTCCGTATTGACGACGGAAAAATGGTCAAAAACTTCGATAGTCGGTGATTTAACTATCAAAGAAAAATATGCGTGCAAACAACGATATTATTTCCATATGGAAATTCTATCGATCAATCATCATTCATTTATCTCTGAAGTTCACTTATCTAATCTTCACTATCGAACCTTAACCATCCCTTAGTTTAAATTGAAGTTAATCAAGTTGGGGTATACTTACCTCTCAGACCTTAATTGAACAACAATTCTAACTTCGAAATAGTCAAGGCTCACACTTTAAACAAAAATCTCGCTTACGCGACACTTGGATCCAATATAAGCATCAACTTCTTTTACGGAAAAATATTGATTATAACAGTAGCGTTACAATCGCTGTTTCCAAATACTTGATTTATAAAACATTGCTTTTAACAACAGTGTTACAATCGCTGTCTAGAATTATAGAACTTCTATTATAACAATAGCGGTAAGATCGCATTATAACGACAGCGTTAAAATCGTTGTTTAGAATTTGCAAAACATTGATTATAGCAGTAGTATTATAATCGCTGTATAAATTTACAAAACCATTTATTATAATGGCAGCGTTAAAAATCGCTGTTTCTAAATATAATTTGTACTTATAAATTTCAATAAGTAAATTAATAAGTAAGCAGATAAATAATTAAATTTGATTCAAACCGGAAGTAAAAATACTACTTCCCTCAATTCGATGTAATCGAATTTCCAACAATCAACCCTCATTCGAATACTCTATATTCGATTTATATTCCGAACTTCAAAATAAATCTATCATTTCAGTTTAACTCAATTTCACTGATAACTATACCCATTAGTAAACTGTTTTCTTTCAAATTGTTTATTCACTTCCAAATATAATTATCATTCCTTAATAGGAATCTAGACTAGTTTATTAGCTCAACCTAATTTTTATTGGAAAATACCAATTCAGATTCAAATCGAGTTACGTTATAACTCTCCGTCATATTTATAAATTTCATTTATATAACTACTTCTGACCCCTTTCCCTTTTATATAAAACAACTCAAATTTTCTTTTAAAATAAATACAAACTATACATTTCATAACATCTGAAAGCAAATATATTTGATTTCTACAAATTATCTTCTCGTTCAATGATTCTAATTAAAATAACAATAACTTATCTCAAAACATATAATTCTATTTAAATAGCCATAACCATTTAAGTATTAGTTCTTATCATATTTTATTTTAATTATAGGTTTACACTAGATAGAGTTTAAATATCTTTTCTAAAATAAACTATTTTAATAATATTCAACATAGTCGAATTCCAAATATAAATCACTAAGGATTTATTTCAATTTATTTTACATTCCAACTTTGGGATAAAACCCATCATTTCCTTCTGAAAACAATTCCTCATTTCCTTTATTCAAATTTCCGTTTGACTTTATTTTTCCCAACTCAAATCTCTTCTATAATTACTGCGTTTAAATTCCACTTCCAATATCGGTGTCAACTACTTTCCACTTTAATTATATAAAATCAACTTGAATTTATATTTTAATTTATCCTATGATAAACATGTATTTAAATTATAAACATCGTTATAATCAACTTCTTGTTTAATCCACTTAAACAAGTTCCTATTTCCAGTTCACTTAAAATCTAATTTTTTATTTTGAAAATAAAATCCCTTTTTAAAATCCCAAATCCCTTCTCTACATCTGAAATATTTTACGATATTTAAAATATCAAATTTCTAGGGTCAGGGAATTCAACACAACATAATTTATCACAGTAAACAATAATATAAATGTTGAGGAACCCAGTTGGGTCCCTCCAACCTGTTTCCCTGCATCCACAGATGTTAATCAACATCAATAATATTATTTCACATCAATATGAAATATCAGAACTAATCATCGATTAACGATGTAATCGTATCAACCAATTTTATCAACCATTTCAACCAAGCAACCATTACTTATTATAAAATAAATTTAAAATTTCGTTTATATAAAAATATAAACGAAGCAGAGCTAGTGAGTTTACTCACCTCATTTTGGAGTTGACGGTTCTTCTTTTATCGTCCTTCTAAAATCAAACAGCGTTTGATTCTTCTACGAAATTCCACTACTTCTTTTCTCAGCCAATATCAGTTCCAAAATGCGGACCTTGTCGTTACGATCCTAACATGACTAATTTGTCCCAATTCTGCTTTCACATGAGATAGTGATACTTGTAAAAATATAAGATTTAATTTTTTTAATAATAATAATAATAGTCATCTTAATATTACCATCGTTAATGGTTTAAACCTGTGGTTAAGGCATTACTTCTGTTTCTTCCCCAGTTCACGGTACGAGTCCATGCCTTTAGTCACCACTGCCTTGACCCTTACCAAACTTTTCCATTCTCAGAAAAAATACCCAAAGTTTAAAATCCCTCACATAATCTTGATGTAACTCATGTTAACTACTAACGTCCCTTTTCTTTCTCTATATTTTTCTTTCCTTAAATATCTCTACCACTTCCATCGGTCAACTGATGTTTCACCATTTTTCCTTTACTAATCCTGAAACTGAAACCACCCGTATATTTTCAAGTGAAATTAACCCTTCGTTAGTACCCCCTTTAATCCCTCCATTAAGTTTTAAATTACCCTTCTTCACCAAACCGCACTTCCCACCCTCAGAAATTCCACAACCAAAAATCACCACGCAACTCCTCCTTTACCACTAAGGTGGTGTCTACTCCCTTAATACGTTAGCTACATATTTGCAATGCTAGTTTCAAGTTGTAGTCTTTGAATTTTAAGACCTTGGGAAGGATATGTATTGTTATCATGAATGGGTACCAGTGGGTCTGAGCATTAGTGAAGCTAAATTACGTAGGCGACAATGATCATTTAAGGCGAGAAAAAGTTTGTTGGATACCCTTCCCATCCCAAATACTGAGAGCCCATCATTTCAAAAATTATACTTACTGTTTTAATCAAATCCAAAATTGTTCTTACTGTTAATCGGAATCCCTTCATCACTTTTCCCCCTTAATTCGTTCTTCTGCTTCTTCGGACACAGGACTTTCCTGTTAATGTCCACGATGGCCACCTTCTTCCACCGCAATCCCCCTTATCTCAAAACAATGGCCTGTGCTCCATCCGTCCCACAATCTACAGCACCTTCCTTCCATCAACCTACCCGCTTCCAACAACAAAGCCCACGCCATACATCCCCAAACTTCGGTTGCACCAGCAACTTAACCCCCTAAGCCTGAATCCCGTACCATCTGCAAAAACAAAAACCCTAAGCCCTTATTTCTTGAGACCACGTAACACACTCCACCGTTAGTGCAACCGCCCATCCCCTTTTGCCACGTAAAACTTGCCCCTTCTCATGCAATACAAGTAAACCGAAATCTCCCTCTAAACTCCCCAGATATATAGATCTCATTCATTGCTTTACAACCCGCGCCTGACCCTAGTTTCGAAATCACTCCAACCTATAACTCAAACAATCCCGAGGTCATCGGATACCATATAATCAAGGATAAGGTTAAGGCCACCACTACATAGGACCATTCGGGTTGTTTTGGAAATACTGAGGTGGGTGACAGCCTTTGAAGGCTCGATTGAGCAGCAGCAACTTGTGAACGGCGCTGGAAGGCATGCGTGAGGGGAAACTGGAGATTTCTTATCGGTGGATGGTGTAGGAATTGGTACGGAAGTGGTAATAGAAATAGGGTGATGTGAGAAAGTGGGGAAAACGGCATGAGTTAAAGTTATTCAGAAGAGAAAAACGAGTGAGCTGTTTATATACAATATGGATTCCTTGGCATCCACGGAAGCAGAAAGTTTGGCACCCACGTAAAGTAACACAACGTGACAATCACGAAAATGAATACCTTGCTAGTGAAGAAATGAAATTATAGGTTGGTGCGCAGCATATAGGTAGGTGTCCTTTTCAATGTAGGTTGTATTCTAATATACTTGGCATGTGATGTATTCAATCCTATACAGTGTAGGCTCAGTGCATGCATTTATTTTAAATAGAGGAGCATGTGAAAGATATTTACTTTCTTATGATGTAATAGGTCTTCTGTTGCGAGGTGAAATGAATAGAGACAGAAACATTTATTATTTTTCTTTTCTTTGTCGGCAAGGAGTTAGACGTGGTCGGCACGCTTCTGTGTCTCATTTAATTTTGATGCAAACTCACAAGAAAAGGACGTCGGGCTATGAGTTTGAAAATACTCGTTATAGGTCCACAGCGAATACAGTTTATAAAAGAAATCATTTATATATATATGAACCATTATGGACAGAAATAAGAGTACGGTCGTGTCCAGTGAGGTACCACGATCCTAAAAATATAATCATATCGGTAGTTTAACTTATATTATGAAACCCCAAAATATTGATATAGGGTGCGAAATACTCTAAATAAAAAGTTGCATATTGTAATGGCCCGCATTTCCATAACATCAGAGTTGACTATATACATCATACGTCCAACCCAAATATCACGAAAATACGAGACATTTTTTTTTTAGAAGAAAGAGGTAGAAGAAGAACAGAAATAACAACACATAATCTCACATCGCAGCGGAACAAAATATAATATATCACATCTTTGAAATACAAATTCTTAATTGTATATCATACACTTATCAGAGTACAACACTTACAACATAACGGAACAACTATAACTGGATAACGCTGAAGCCTCCTGCTCCAAGCTCCTTTAGATAGATCTGTAAAATCCTGAACTACTTGACTGCCCGTACAAATTTAGGCACCCAAGAGTTTAGGTAGAACAAAACAAAACTCCGGGTCAGTCATGGGACTGGTATGAGTAAACAGTTTCAGAAAACTAAATGATATCTCATAAGACCACGCCGTATAACACGGAACGGGTTTTTCCCTTATGAGAATCCAAACACTTGACTTATCTTTATATCAAAGCTCTTTTGATATTATAATAATGTCTAAATCAAGTAGATAACAATCTAGTGGGACGTTTGCATCTCACGTTCCACATATATAATTACAATCATAAACCGCAAGCACGTATTGGGTAATGGATTTCCAACTATGACAAGGTATGGAATCACCTTCCGCTGGTATATCTCTAGAGGAGAATACACCGAGTTCAACAAGAACATCTTGCAACTCAGCCACACATGACCGACCACTCATTTCGCTTGAGTGTATCGAATGTATATCACCAACGATTGGGATCAGCAACCGTTTCCCGAATGGGTCAGCATCGACAATAGATTTTTAGAAGTAAATGAAACTCTAGATCAGGTGATTATACACCCTAATAGGTGCGACCTACATAGCCATGCTGCTTGCCCGATTTCTGTCATTTACCGGTTGATGAGGCTAGAAGCTACGCTTTATCATCACACCAGATTCACTTCGAATGTCACATCGTCAGATCCATCGAAAATCACTAATTGGCGTCTACAACAGTACATTACGTGTCAGCTAAAAGAAGTTTCCTCCTCCGCTTCCACTCTTGGTACAGTTGAGGAAATCAATGTACGTGACCTTTCTGGAAATACTCTGTCAGACATTCAACCAAATAAGTCACCCAGGAACAGGATGAACTGAAGGCACTATTTCTATTTATAGAAAAAGTCCTTGCACTCTACTCCGTCTTCGATTATCTTTATATAATCTGATTCGCACGCTACTGCCAATACGGAGTGGTTCTTCGGATAATAATCCAACCGGTCTCTCCATATCGACAACGATGGTCAAAACTCCGATAGTCTGTGATTTAACTATCGAATAAAAACAAGTGTTTCGATAGTCGATGATTTAACTATCGAGTAAAACAAGTGTTCAACCAAACATCCAACAATCACTGAGCCTTTAATTAATATTCCATTAATTAAATCTCTTCTCTATTTCTTTATCAATATCTGTTAACCAAATATTTTCAACAACCATATTGGCCTTATACGTTCTTTGGAAAACATTTCCATATATCGCCTTCCTTTATTTTCTATACTAGGAAATATTCATTATTCTATTTCCATGTTTTGCACATATTTGGGTTAAAACAGATGTTGTGTAAAACATCGTTACGACAACCCAAATACAGTATTTAACTAATTCTTATTCCACATTGATCTTCGAGCCTGAATCTTGCTACTTATCGGTATATCATGAAATCAACCAAGTTGGGGTATAATTACCTCTCAGACCTTGACTGAATAACATTTAACGTCAAAACAGACAAGACTACTTACTCGAATAACCAATACCATACAACTGATTATTCACTTTCAAACACATATACATTTTCTCTTTCTAATCTTTCTAGATTTTATTCTTATACTTCCTTTTTGATTATACTATTCTATTTCTAAGTTCGTTTTCTTATCGACTTCTATATAATTCGATACGTTGATTTCTAACTATCAAATTATCTTAAAAATATTCTATCTCCTTAAATTTCCGGAAAAATTCGCCATAACCTCCTTTGTACCGGGAGCATCGGGAAATTTCAAATAGCTTTCCCGGTCCTTCTCATCTCAAAAAGAAAAAGAAAAAGCCAAGCGGCTTGCCGATACGGCGCATAAAATCTCATATGGAAATTAAATACGTACCTTTTTGTCGGGCATTCTATTTATTTCACTTCTATACTTTATTCCATACCTGTCTCCTGTATATTTATGCCTGTCCAATCTATTTTAACTATACCAATCGTTTTAACTCAATTTGTTAATTAAATCTGTTAATTAACTTCTTAGTCTAATCCACTTCTATTTATCCAAATCTTTTTATTTAAAATCCCATTTGAATTTCTATATTCAAATTCCATTTGAAATACTATGTTCAAATTCTATAGTTAAACTCCATTTGAATTCTATTATTCGAATTCTATTTCAATTCCTTATATTCAAAGTCCATTTGAATTCTCTGCATTATTTATAAACAACGTTTATAACTTCAATTCAAATCCCATATTTTCATTTATAACAAAGCTTATAAATTCGATTCAAAACCCACCTTTCATTTATAAACAAAGTTTATAAATTCGATCACTTGTTTTATATACCTTCAAAACAAGTTAATATTTTCTATAGCTTTAAAGTCCATTTGAATTCTCTATTCAAATACTATCGTTTAAAGTCCATTTGAATTCTATATTCAAATACTATCGTTTAAAGTCTACTTGAATTTCTATATTCAAATCTATCGTTTAAAGTCTATTTGAATTTCTATGCATTATTTATAAACAACGTTTATAACTTCAATTCAAATCCCACCTTTTCATTTATAAACAACGTTATAAATTCGATTCAAATTCCATCCTTTCATTTATAAACAACTTTATAAATTCGATTCAAATTCCATCCTTTCATTTATAAACAACTTTATAAATTCGATTCAAATTCCATCCTTTCATTTATAAACAACTTTATAAATTCGATTCAAATTCCATCCTTTCATTTATAAACAACTTTATAAATTCGATACTCGTTCATATATATTCAAAACAAGTTAATGTTTTCTATAGTTCATTTAAAATTCAAATTCTATTTAAAAAAATAGAATTCCCCTTTTTAAATTTCAAATACCCTTTTTGATATTTTTATAAATCAATATTTAAGCTCTAGTGGTATTTTCAACAATCAGATCAACCAACTTTCAATCACTTGACTTTTAACACATCATATATGAATATATACGAAATCAAACAAAACAACAACAGATAATATATTTTTGAGGAATCCAGTTGGATTCCTCCAACCTGTTTTCCTGCATCCACAGATGTTAGCACATAAATAATACCTATCCTGCTTCGAGGCAGGATATCGCGGTATAGAAGGTCATCCACTAATCATAGCGTGGGGCGTATAGGGTAATCATCCGCTATGAAACTGCGGGCATCCGCTAATGAAACTGCGGGAATCCAACCAATCAATCAACCCAATATATATATATATATATAATAGTCCTAAATAACTAATATATATTTTAAATCAACCAAACAATATTCAACCAAGCATAGAAATTATTTTTAACGACTAGAAATAATTCTAATTAAATGGTGAGTGAGGTTTACTCACCTTTATTTTCTTATCGAATATCCATTCTGATTCCATTCAGTCTCGTCTAGCATTGACTTGAATTGTTTCAACTTAATTCTTCTCGAATGGATTACGCCTTTCCCATTTACTTTTAATTATTATCAATACTCCTTTAACATTCTTGAGTTCGGTTGAGTCTGAAATCATATGATCGTATGGTTATTTTTACAAGTTATACTATATATGACATTATTAATAAATTTAATTAACTTTTTACCTTAATTAAGCTTTAACTCATCTTCCTTCATCATTCAAAACTGTGCTGACCTTGTACTTCTACCGGCCTCTACCACTGCCTCCATCATTGACTGACCCTAAAATCACCTTACTCAACTCAGCACTTATCCATTCTGACATTTTCCCAAGCACCTTGCAGGCGATCTTCTTTCTCCTTTTTATCACCTCAATCACTGCAACAGTAATCATCCAGTCCTGGAGCTGCTTCTAGTCTTCAGTGGCAATGCGTCACTTCTCTGGTTCAACACCACGGAAATCGTTTTCCAGCTTCGAACCCCCTCGTCAAAACCCCAATATCCACGGTCACCACTGGCGCCTGAACCATCTGTGCCTCCCTGACAGCAAACCCAATTCCACGTACATCCCCTCAACAATATCTGTCGCACCACCCTAATTTGCAAATGTCGAATTCCCAAATCGAGCCCCTTTCCAATGATTTAATCAAGATCGCAACCCACTCCCTGAGTCATCGCAGTTGTCATCGAGCTTCAAAGTCTCGCCCTTTTCGATCGCGACCTCTACCAGTGGTTGAACTCGCGCCTACATCCTTCAAATCCTACAATCGGAGCTCCCATCCACGATGCCAACAGGGTGCGTCTGTTTCCATGAAGTCACCCCCATCCCGATTTGAATCCGTGATTTCCCCTTTTCAATACCCGAAGCGAATTTGATTTGAAGAAATTGAGAGAGAAGAGACTTCGGATTAATTTCTGAGAAGCAAATGAATGTGAATGAATTTAAAGGAGGACCCTTTTGATTTATAAAGAGGAAGGAAGGTGGTAAAAGAAAGGGCCACGTTCTGTTTTAGTTTGTGGATGAAGAGGAAGCACGCTTCTTGTTTTTGTCCACAAGTATTTTATTTATTTTAAATAGTTTTTGAATTGAAAATCTGTATCCTTAAAATTTAATTAACCCTTGATCCTGAGCTCCTTACTGAACCCAAAAACTGACATTCTTAGGGTAATACCCCTGTTCCGGACACACTGAGATCGGTCACGAAGTCCAGTTCAATCGTCTGTGGAAGATATTTATTTAATTCAATATAAATTAATTTCAGCCAATTTATTTCCTCGATAAATGGATAAATATCATTATCGTTATAAATTCAAATAAAATTTCCTATAAATTATTTGAACGGTATTTAATTCAAATAAAAATTTGAATTCAACTAAATCCATTTTTGTATTCCGATAACTTGATATATTCGATATTAAATCGAAACTGATTATTAAATTGATAACTAAAAAAATAAATATTCATTTAATTTATCAAATTAATATTTAAAACCGTATTAAATATTCAAATCTAACCGACGGAATATCCGGGTCATTACATTCTTCCCCACTTAAAATAATTTCGTCCTCGAAATTGCTAAGGTAGAAAAGTGCTACAAAACCATTAACTTTTCAAAACTTATTTATGTTGATACTCAACATTTCAAACTTCCGTATGTAACTCTCTTTCGAATAAATCTTTATTCGATAACTCCTCCCTTCGAATAACTATATTCGATAATCTCTCTTTCGAATAACTAGATTCGAAAACCTTTCTTCGAATAAACTATATTCGATTTACTCTTATCAATTAACTCTATTGGATTTTACTCTTTTTGATTAACTCCATCGAATAACTAAATTCGATAACTCCTTCGAATAACCAATATTCTATAACTCACTTCGATTAAACTAATCGATAACTCTTTTCAATTAAACTATAATCGATAACTCAATTCGATTAACAAATAATCGATAACTCCTTCGATTTACTAATAATCGATAACTCCTTTAATTCAATTCGAATAACTAATATTCTATTTAACTCCATTCGCTTGACTCTAGATCGCAGCGATCACAATGGTTACGCCTGATTCCCCCAGGAAACATCCGACCGCCCTAGGCTATCTGCAGCCCTGCGAATTACGCTAGCAGTCGTACGAAATGGCAACATATCCTGAGTAACTATATTTGGCTAACTCTATCTCAATACTATATTCGATCAACTTTAATTGAATAACTAACATTCAATTAAATCCTAATTCGATTAACTATGTTCAATTAACTCTATCTGGTTAACTCTTACTCTAATCGATTTATTTTAACTCTAATCGATTATTTCTAACTCTAATCGACTTCTCCTATTCGAATAACTCCTATTGGATAACGTTTATTCATTTATAAAGATTTACTTTTAGTAACGGTTCTTTACTTTATAAATGTTCTCTTTAATAACATTACTTCACTTATACAAGTGTTGTGTACCCCTTCTATTTAAAACTATTGGTGTTAAAAACCAATATCTCTTCTCCATATAAGCTCAGACTTATATATTCCATTTATCGAATGATAAATATTTACTTTAATTTATAAACTGTTATTTATAAATTAATCTTTTCTATTTATCTGTTAAAAACAGATTTCCATTTTCTATTCATCTTCTATATATTCCTTTGATTAAATTCTATTTATTTACCCAATAAATATCTCATTTATAACATTCTATTTATTTTCTATAAATAAATATTTCCATTTAATCTATTTGTAAATGTTTTACAAATACTCCCTTTGAATTCGATTTGTAAATGTTTTTACAAATATTTCTCCTTCTATTTGTTTGCACATAACTTCCTTTGTATTTGTGTTACAAATGTATTTCCTCTTGAACTCTTTTGGTTTTTCCTTTATTCGCACCAAACCCTTTATTCACACCAAATTCATATTTCATTCACATTGATTTTACTCCATTTATTCATTTCAATCCATTTAACTTACTTAAGTTAAATTTAATTTCAATCGTTCAAATTCCAATTAACTAGTTGCTAATTAACCATTTTGCCAATTTCACCTTTATATTTGAATATCACTTGTTCAAATATATGTCAACTTAATTATAAACTAATCTAATTATATTTTTAACTCGAGTTATATATTCGATTTCGAATATAAATTCTCAATCTCTTTCACTTATCCAAAAACCCAATTTCGATTCAAATTTCATTTAACTAATTATTTTCCAATTTAGTTAATTCTATTTAAGCATATAAAATATGATTTTTGTCTTAAAAATCATTTCACTTACTTCACTGGAGTTCATATTCATTTTATATCTTCAGTCTGGATTTTTCTAATGCTAATTCGGATTTTATTTCCTAAAAATCCTTTTATTTATTTAATTAAACCGTTATGGTTTTATAATGGTTCTGGCGCTGCTTTTCTAAAAATTTGATTTTGCCATAACTCAAAATCTATACGACGAAATCCAGATTTTTCTCTTTCATCAGAAAACTATTGTTCAACCGGTCCCGACGATTCTTGTTTCAAAGAATTCCGACTTCAATTGAGTTCTGTATACTAAATTGAAGTTCGAATCGCCAATTTACGAACTGCCGCGCTATGGCGAGCTCGTTTTAATTATTTAAATATAAACATTCTAACTTTGTTTATAATATATTCAACTTCATTCCGATATATTTTCAATATATATCAAATCCATTTTTCCATTTCAACATGATATTCCCGATATATTTCTCTTCAAATATTCAAGTCCTATATCTTAATTTAAAATATTCAAATTCCATTTGAATTTCTTTATTCAAACTCTATATTTGAATTTCCTTCTATTCAATTTCTATTTGAATTTTCTTCTATTCAAATTCATTTTGAATTCCTTTGAATTCAAATTCAACAACAACAACAACAAAGCCATATATTTCTATTTGAATTCCTTTGAATTCCTTTTGAATTCAAATTCCATTTCAATCTTTCTTATACAATTTCTATTTGAATTTTTCCTTTATTCAAACTCATTTGAATTCCTTTGAATTCAAATTCTATTTCACTTCTATTTGAATTATATATATATATTCAAATTCCTTTATTTTACTTCTATTTGAAATCTATATTCCAATTCTCATTTCAAAATTCCTTTGAAGTAATATAAATATATACATATATTTATACCTACCCCAAATTCAAAACATTTGAATTTTCAAACAACTTGTTTTCTTTCAAACAAATTTCCATCAAAAACTTTTCTAAGGCAGCAATTCGTCACTTAGAATCTCGAAAATGAACACTGGTGATGTTGCGACCATCATCAGAATTATTTCCCAGCTACTGAATGAGTTCAGTGCTATATTTCTTTCAAACTCCATTTAGAAAAATATTTTCCAAACTCCCAGGATTTTATATTCTGAATTCTGGTTGGAATTCAATTTCAATTTTATCACATTTGTATATTTGATTTCATATACAAATTCCATTAGTTATATATATAACTATTTCAGTTTTTATAATCTAATTTGATTAAAATCCTAACAATCAACTTAACTATTTAAAAACAATATCGTGTCCAATCTTCTGTTCAAGTGTTTATAAATTCCTATCGACTTCGTGGCGTCCCACGATTCGACCAAAATTTATAATCCACTCAACAGACTAGTCAACACAATATAAAACAGTTTTTATATCAAATAACAAATACGCTCTCTCGTATATATATACACTCAACTCATTCTAGGATACTACTGATCCTATCTCTAATGAGCACATTTCCACATAGCCTAGGTATTCGCTAAACCTAAGCTCTGATACCAACTGTAATGGCCCGCATTTCCATAACATCAGAGTTGACTATATACATCATACGTCCAACCCAAATATCACGAAAATACGAGACATTTTTTTTTTAGAAGAAAGAGGTAGAAGAAGAACAGAAATAACAACACATAATCTCACATCGCAGCGGAACAAAATATAATATATCACATCTTTGAAATACAAATTCTTAATTGTATATCATACACTTATCAGAGTACAACACTTACAACATAACGGAACAACTATAACTGGATAACGCTGAAGCCTCCTGCTCCAAGCTCCTTTAGATAGATCTGTAAAATCCTGAACTACTTGACTGCCCGTACAAATTTAGGCACCCAAGAGTTTAGGTAGAACAAAACAAAACTCCGGGTCAGTCATGGGACTGGTATGAGTAAACAGTTTCAGAAAACTAAATGATATCTCATAAGACCACGCCGTATAACACGGAACAGGTTTTTCCCTTATGAGAATCCAAACACTTGACTTATCTTTATATCAAAGCTCTTTTGATATTATAATAATGTCTAAATCAAGTAGATAACAATCTAGTGGGACGTTTGCATCTCACGTTCCACATATATAATTACAATCATAAACCGCAAGCACGTATTGGGTAATGGATTTCCAACTATGACAAGGTATGGAATCACCTTCCGCTGGTATATCTCTAGAGGAGAATACACCGAGTTCAACAAGAACATCTTGCAACTCAGCCACACATGACCGACCACTCATTTCGCTTGAGTGTATCGAATGTATATCACCAACGATTGGGATCAGCAACCGTTTCCCGAATGGGTCAGCATCGACAATAGATTTTTAGAAGTAAATGAAACTCTAGATCAGGTGATTATACACCCTAATAGGTGCGACCTACATAGCCATGCTGCTTGCCCGATTTCTGTCATTTACCGGTTGATGAGGCTAGAAGCTACGCTTTATCATCATACCAGATTCACTTCGAATGTCACATCGTCAGATCCATCGAAAATCACTAATTGGCGTCTACAACAGTACATTACGTGTCAGCTAAAAGAAGTTTCCTCCTCCGCTTCCACTCTTGGTACAGTTGAGGAAATCAATGTACGTGACCTTTCTGGAAATACTCTGTCAGACATTCATCCAAATAAGTCACCCAGGAACAGGATGAACTGAAGGCACTATTTCTATTTATAGAAAAAGTCCTTGCACTCTACTCCGTCTTCGATTATCTTTATATAATCTGATTCGCACGCTACTGCCAATACGGAGTGGTTCTTCGGATAATAATCCAACCGGTCTCTCCATATCGACAACGATGGTCAAAACTCCGATAGTCTGTGATTTAACTATCGAATAAAAACAAGTGTTTCGATAGTCGATGATTTAACTATCGAGTAAAACAAGTGTTCAACCAAACATCCAACAATCACTGAGCCTTTAATTAATATTCCATTAATTAAATCTCTTCTCTATTTCTTTATCAATATCTGTTAACCAAATATTTTCAACAACCATATTGGCCTTATACGTTCTTTGGAAAACATTTCCATATATCGCCTTCCTTTATTTTCTATACTAGGAAATATTCATTATTCTATTTCCATGTTTTGCACATATTTGGGTTAAAACAGATGTTGTGTAAAACATCGTTACGACAACCCAAATACAGTATTTAACTAATTCTTATTCCACATTGATCTTCGAGCCTGAATCTTGCTACTTATCGGTATATCATGAAATCAACCAAGTTGGGGTATAATTACCTCTCAGACCTTGACTGAATAACATTTAACGTCAAAACAGACAAGACTACTTACTCGAATAACCAATACCATACAACTGATTATTCACTTTCAAACACATATACATTTTCTCTTTCTAATCTTTCTAGATTTTATTCTTATACTTCCTTTTTGATTATACTATTCTATTTCTAAGTTCGTTTTCTTATCGACTTCTATATAATTCGATACGTTGATTTCTAACTATCAAATTATCTTAAAAATATTCTATCTCCTTAAATTTCCGGAAAAATTCGCCATAACCTCCTTTGTACCGGGAGCATCGGGAAATTTCAAATAGCTTTCCCGGTCCTTCTCATCTCAAAAAGAAAAAGAAAAAGCCAAGCGGCTTGCCGATACGGCGCATAAAATCTCATATGGAAATTAAATACGTACCTTTTTGTCGGGCATTCTATTTATTTCACTTCTATACTTTATTCCATACCTGTCTCCTGTATATTTATGCCTGTCCAATCTATTTTAACTATACCAATCGTTTTAACTCAATTTGTTAATTAAATCTGTTAATTAACTTCTTAGTCTAATCCACTTCTATTTATCCAAATCTTTTTATTTAAAATCCCATTTGAATTTCTATATTCAAATTCCATTTGAAATACTATGTTCAAATTCTATAGTTAAACTCCATTTGAATTCTATTATTCGAATTCTATTTCAATTCCTTATATTCAAAGTCCATTTGAATTCTCTGCATTATTTATAAACAACGTTTATAACTTCAATTCAAATCCCATATTTTCATTTATAACAAAGCTTATAAATTCGATTCAAAACCCACCTTTCATTTATAAACAAAGTTTATAAATTCGATCACTTGTTTTATATACCTTCAAAACAAGTTAATATTTTCTATAGCTTTAAAGTCCATTTGAATTCTCTATTCAAATACTATCGTTTAAAGTCCATTTGAATTCTATATTCAAATACTATCGTTTAAAGTCTACTTGAATTTCTATATTCAAATCTATCGTTTAAAGTCTATTTGAATTTCTATGCATTATTTATAAACAACGTTTATAACTTCAATTCAAATCCCACCTTTTCATTTATAAACAACGTTATAAATTCGATTCAAATTCCATCCTTTCATTTATAAACAACTTTATAAATTCGATTCAAATTCCATCCTTTCATTTATAAACAACTTTATAAATTCGATTCAAATTCCATCCTTTCATTTATAAACAACTTTATAAATTCGATTCAAATTCCATCCTTTCATTTATAAACAACTTTATAAATTCGATACTCGTTCATATATATTCAAAACAAGTTAATGTTTTCTATAGTTCATTTAAAATTCAAATTCTATTTAAAAAAATAGAATTCCCCTTTTTAAATTTCAAATACCCTTTTTGATATTTTTATAAATCAATATTTAAGCTCTAGTGGTATTTTCAACAATCAGATCAACCAACTTTCAATCACTTGACTTTTAACACATCATATATGAATATATACGAAATCAAACAAAACAACAACAGATAATATATTTTTGAGGAATCCAGTTGGATTCCTCCAACCTGTTTTCCTGCATCCACAGATGTTAGCACATAAATAATACCTATCCTGCTTCGAGGCAGGATATCGCGGTATAGAAGGTCATCCACTAATCATAGCGTGGGGCGTATAGGGTAATCATCCGCTATGAAACTGCGGGCATCCGCTAATGAAACTGCGGGAATCCAACCAATCAATCAACCCAATATATATATATATATATAATAGTCCTAAATAACTAATATATATTTTAAATCAACCAAACAATATTCAACCAAGCATAGCAATTATTTTTAACGACTAGAAATAATTCTAATTAAATGGTGAGTGAGGTTTACTCACCTTTATTTTCTTATCGAATATCCATTCTGATTCCATTCAGTCTCGTCTAGCATTGACTTGAATTGTTTCAACTTAATTCTTCTCGAATGGATTACGCCTTTCCCATTTACTTTTAATTATTATCAATACTCCTTTAACGTTCTTGAGTTCGGTTGAGTCTGAAATCATATGATCGTATGGTTATTTTTACAAGTTATACTATATATGACATTATTAATAAATTTAATTAACTTTTTACCTTAATTAAGCTTTAACTCATCTTCCTTCATCATTCAAAACTGTGCTGACCTTGTACTTCTACCGGCCTCTACCACTGCCTCCATCATTGACTGACCCTAAAATCACCTTACTCAACTCAGCACTTATCCATTCTGACATTTTCCCAAGCACCTTGCAGGCGATCTTCTTTCTCCTTTTTATCACCTCAATCACTGCAACAGTAATCATCCAGTCCTGGAGCTGCTTCTAGTCTTCAGTGGCAATGCGTCACTTCTCTGGTTCAACACCACGGAAATCGTTTTCCAGCTTCGAACCCCCTCGTCAGAACCCCAATATCCACGGTCACCACTGGCGCCTGAACCATCTGTGCCTCCCTGACAGCAAACCCAATTCCACGTGCATCCCCTCAACAATATCTGTCGCACCACCCTAATTTGCAAATGTCGAATTCCCAAATCGAGCCCCTTTCCAATGATTTAATCAAGATCGCAACCCCCTCCCTGAGTCATCGCAGTTGTCATCGAGCTTCAAAGTCTCGCCCTTTTCGATCGCGACCTCTACCAGTGGTTGAACTCGCGCCTACATCCTTCAAATCCTACAATCGGAGCTCCCATCCACGATGCCAACAGGGTGCGTCTGTTTCCACGAAGTCACCCCCATCCCGATTTGAATCCGTGATTTCCCCTTTTCAATACCCGAAGCGAATTTGATTTGAAGAAATTGAGAGAGAAGAGACTTCGGATTAATTTCTGAGAAGCAAATGAATGTGAATGAATTTAAAGGAGGACCCTTTTGATTTATAAAGAGGAAGGAAGGTGGTAAAAGAAAGGGCCACGTTCTGTTTTAGTTTGTGGATGAAGAGGAAGCACGCTTCTTGTTTTTGTCCACAAGTATTTTATTTATTTTAAATAGTTTTTGAATTGAAAATCTGTATCCTTAAAATTTAATTAACCCTTGATCCTGAGCTCCTTACTGAACCCAAAAACTGACATTCTTAGGGTAATACCCCTGTTCCGGACACACTGAGATCGGTCACGAAGTCCAGTTCAATCGTCTGTGGAAGATATTTATTTAATTCAATATAAATTAATTTCAGCCAATTTATTTCCTCGATAAATGGATAAATATCATTATCGTTATAAATTCAAATAAAATTTCCTATAAATTATTTGAACGGTATTTAATTCAAATAAAAATTTGAATTCAACTAAATCCATTTTCGTATTCCGATAACTTGATGTATTCGATATTAAATCGAAACTGATTATTAAATTGATAACTAAAAAAATAAATATTCATTTAATTTATCAAATTAATATTTAAAACCGTATTAAATATTCAAATCTAACCGACGGAATATCCGGGTCATTACACATATTTTATTTAAAAAAAAATCAGTAAAATTCTAAAAATTAAATTAACACTACGCCTTAAAAGAACCTTGCCCAAATTCGAATCCAGTATGCAGTTATTTCAAATAAACCGTTACGGCCGATGAACGATTCTATAGCGACTACTAAATTTGATTTGGACATAACTTTTTATTCCCGCTGTGAAATCTGGATTTTTCACATTCGTTGGAAAGATATTTTCAAACAGATTCAAATATTTCTTGTTTCACTAAAATCCGATTTATTTTGAATCTTGTACATTCATTTGAAATTTGAAATCGAATTTTCAAACTACCGCGCCATTTTAGACTCGTTTTATAATTATATTATAAATTATACGTTCAAACTTCATTCTATAATTATTCCTTAAAAAATCCTTTTTAAATTATCAATACAACATTTAAAACCCATTTAAATGTTCAAAATAAAATAGCTAAAAATCTGGGTCGTTACATTCCTTCCCCCTTAAAATAATTTCTTCCTCGAAATTGCTAGGGTAGGAAAAGATGCGACATACCCTATTAACTAGATCCAAAAATCCTTTTTGTTCAATTCTTAACTTCAATTTAACTGGGCCAATTCATTTCAATTAAAATATTTATTTATTCTTACTAACGAAAATTTTTGAAAATTATGATTTTTTTTAACACTTTAAATTCTGAAAAATTTCGGCAGCATCTCCTCTACACGGCTCAATCGGTACAATCACAACTTGCCTTTCTAGGCCTTCTCCAATCCAAAAGAAAATCAAAAAGCCAAGCGGCTTACCCCATAGGCTCATAAAATCATCAAACCCAAGTAATATTGTAAACATGTACCTTTTGTCGGGCATAATTCTATCTCCTGCATTTGCTTCCACTCAATATCTGCTCAGCATACATATATCCATTTCCAGTTGGTTTCAAATCAATCCAACTTCCAGTTCTTAAATCTCTAATCAACTTCTGATTAGTTCACTTCTATTCATTAATCCAAGCTGAGTTCTATTTCCAAAAATCCACCCTCTTATTCAGCTTGAGTTCAATTCCATCACAGTTAATTTCCAAACAACAACATGCAATATATATTCAACTTGTTTGATTTCATTCTGGGTTATCTCTAATCTAGTCCAATTATATTTAAGTTAAATTTCAATTCATTTGGTCCCTTTTACCATTTCAATCTATTCAACTTTTACCAGTTAAACAATTTCAGAATTCAAATTCCCGGATTTTATTTCAAATTAATTTGAAATCATATATATTTATATATTTATAATCAACTCAATTCAAAACATTTGAATTTCTAAATCATCCTGTCTTTTTCAAACAAATTTATATGGTAGCAATCTGTCACTCAGAAACTCGAAAATGAATATCGATAATGTCGCGACCTATTATCGGTACTATTTTCTCGCCACTGAAGTGATTTCAGTGCTTAATCCCTTTAAAAAAATCCTTTTAAACCATTCTAATTCAAAAATCGCTTCCAACCAATGCTATATTAATTTTAAAAATACTTTTGAAAATATTTCTAAACTCCCCGGGGATTTAAATTCAAATTATGGTTTGAATTTAATTCTAGTTTATCTTGATTATATAACCATTTCAATATTTTATAATTCCATTTGATTGTAATAACAATCAACGCATTTATATACTATACTATTTCAGAAATTAATCCATTTATATCAAAAATATCTTTTGGGCAAAATTATATCATTTACCCATCTTTAAAACAATACTATGTCGAATTGTTTTGTTCGAGAGTTTAGAAACACCTATCGATACGGTTGTACATCCCGTATCGACCAGAATTCTTAAACCTCTCAACAAACCAGCCAACACAATATAAAACAAATTTATATCAAATCTACAAATACGCGCTCATATATACACACTCAAACTCAATCTAGGGTACTACTAACCCTATCTCTATTGAGTTACGCCACAGAGCCAAGGTTATCACTCAACCTCGCTCTGATACCAACTGAAACGACCCGCAAATCCGTACCATCTGGGTCAACTAACAACACCACACGTCCAACCCAAATTGCACAGAAACACGAATCATTATTAGAAAGAATTTAGAGGATGAGAAATAGAAAGAAAGAAATATTAGAATAGAAGAAAACGAAGATCAGAAACTCACAGCGGAACGAATGAAATATATTAGATAATATAACTTTTGAGATACAAATCGGTAAGTGTATATACATACCATTATCAGAGCACAACGGTTATCCCTGGAACAGTTATAAACACCTGTTTCCAGATACAACATAGTACACAGCGGAAAATATAATAGTCTATAGCTAACTGGTGAAGCCTCCTGCTTCGAGCTCCTCCAAGTGAAATCTGTAAAATCCCGACTACTTGACTGCCCGTACAAATTTGGGCACCCAAGAGTTTAGGGAAAACAAAACAAAGTAAACTCTGGGTCAGTCATGGGACTGGTGTGAGTAAACTCTAATCATCTGTTTAACTTTCAAAATTCTTTCGAAAGAAATGATAATCGTAAGACCGATCCACACATAAACACGGATGGTTTTTTCCTTACGATAACCAAAAATATTTTTGATATCAAATCCAGTGATATTATAATAATGTTTACATCAAATAAATAGAATCTAGCGGAACGCTTGCATCTCACGCTCCATATGTAATATAAAATCGAAAATCGCAGGGCGCTTATTGGAGATTGGATTTCCAACATTACAAGGTATGGGACCACCTTCCGATAGTGTATCACTAGAGACGAATACACTGGGTTCAACAAGAACGTCTTGCAATCCGGCCCACACATGACCGACCACTCATTTCGCTTGAGTGTATCGAATGTATATCATCAACGGTTGGGATCAACAACCGTCTCCCGAAAGGGACAGCATCGATAGATTAAAGAACAAATGGAATTTCTCCAGATAGGTGATTATACATCCTAATGGGTGCGACCCACATAGCCATGTTGCATGCCCGATTTTTGTCAATTCTGGGTTGTGAGGCTTGAGGTTTGAATAATCTTCCAGAACATATGGTCACCATTCACTTTGAATGCCACATCGTCATACCCGCCAAATCACAAATTGATTTCCCCAAAAATACCACGGGTATAAAGCTAAGAGAAACGAATTCCTCCACCACCAAACGTAAGTACGTTTGAAGAAATCAACTTACGTGATCCGTTAGATATACTCTGTCAGACATTCGTCGATTCACGTTGTCCTGGGACTGGACAAACCGAAGGCACTATCCCATAAACAGGATAGCCCTTTCATAACTCCGTCTTCAATCATATTTGATCGCAACGCTAACGCCCATACAGAGTGGTTTCCAGATAATGAATCTGATCCCGGTTTCTCCGTATTACGACGGAAAAATGGTCAAAAACTTCGATAGTCGGTGATTTAACTATCAAAGAAAAATATGTGTGCAAACAACGATATTATTTCCATATGGAAATTCTATTGATCAATCATCATTCATTTATCTCTGAAGTTCACTTATCTAATCTTCACTATCGAACCTTAACCATCCCTTAGTTAAAATTGAAGTTAATCAAGTTGGGGTATACTTACCTCTCAGACCTTAATTGAACAACAATTCTAACTTCGAAATAGTCAAGGCTCACACTTTAAACGAAAATCTCGCTTACGCGACACTTGGATCCAATATAAGCATCAACTTCTTTTACGGAAAAATATTGATTATAACAGTAGCGTTACAATCGCTGTTTCCAAATACTTGATTTATAAAACATTGCTTTTAACAACAGTGTTACAATCGCTGTCTAGAATTATAGAACTTCTATTATAACAATAGCGGTAAGATCGCATTATAACGACGGCGTTAAAATCGCTGTTTAGAATTTGCAAAACATTGATTATAGCAGTAGTATTATAATCGCTGTATAAATTTACAAAACCATTTATTATAACGGCAGCGTTAAAAATCGCTGTTTCTAAATATAATTTGTACTTATAAATTTCAATAAGTAAATTAATAAGTAAGCAGATAAATAATTAAATTTGATTCAAACCGGAAGTAAAAATACTACTTCCCTCAATTCGATGTAATCGAATTTCCAACAATCAACCCTCATTCGAATACTCTATATTCGATTTATATTCCAAACTTCAAAATAAATCTATCATTTCAGTTTAACTCAATTTCACTGATAACTATACCCATTTGTAAACTGTTTTCTTTCAAATTGTTTATTCACTTCCAAATATAATTATCATTCCTTAATAGGAATCTAGACTAGTTTATCAGCTCAACCTAATTTTCAGTGGAAAATACCAATTCAGATTCAAATCGAGTTACGTTATAACTCTCCGTCATATTTATAAATTTCATTTATATAACTACTTCTGACCCCTTTCTCTTTTATATAAAACAACTCAAATTTTCTTTTAAAATAAATACAAACTATACATTTCATAACATCTGAAAGCAAATATATTTGATTTCTACAAATTCTCTTCTCGTTCAATGATTCTAATTAAAATAACAATAACTTATCTCAAAACATATAATTCTATTTAAATAGCCATAACCATTTAAGTATTAGTTCTTATCATATTTTATTTTAATTATAGGTTTACACTAGACAGAGTTTAAATATCTTTTCTAAAATAAACTATTTTAATAATATTCAACATAGTCGAATTCCAAATATAAACCACTAAGGATTTATTTCAATTTATTTTACATTCCAACTTTGGGATAAAACCCATCATTTCCTTCTGAAAACAATTCCTCGTTTCCTTTATTCAAATTTCCGTTTGACTTTATTTTTCCCAAATCAAATCTCTTCTATAATTACTGCGTTTAAATTACACTTCCAATATCGGTGACAACTACTTTCCACTTTAATTATATAAAATCAACTTGAATTTATATTTTAATTTATCCTATGATAAACATGTATTTAAATTATAAACATCGTTATAATCAACTTCTTGTTTAATCCACTTAAACAAGTTCCTATTTCCAGTTCATTTGAAATCTAATTTTTTATTTTGAAAATAAAATCCCTTTTTAAAATCCCAAATCCCTTCTCTACATTTGAAATATTTTACGGTATTTAAAATACCAAATTTCTAGGGTCAGGGAATTCAACACAGCATAATTTATCACAGTAAACAATAATATAAATGTTGAGGAACCCAGTTGGGTCCCTCCAACCTGTTTCCCTGCATCCACAGATGTTAATCAACATCAATAATATTATTTCACATCAATATGAAATATCAGAACTAATCATCGATTAATGATGTAATCGTATCAACCAATTTTATCAACCATTTCAACCAAGCAACCATTACTCATTATAAAATAAATTTAAAATTTCGTTTATATAAAAATATAAACGAAGCAGAGCTAGTGAGTTTACTCACCTCATTTTGCAGTTGACGGTTCTGCTTTTATCGTCCTTCTAAAATCAAACAGCGTTTGATTCTTCTACGAAATTCCACTACTTCTTTTCTCAGCCAATATCAGTTCCAAAATGCGGACCTTGTCATTACGATCCTACCATGACTGATTTGTCCCAATACTGCTTTCACATGAGATAGTGATACTTGTAAAAATATAAGATTTAATTTAATAATAATAATAATAATAATAATAATAATAATAATAGTCATCTTAATATTACCATCGTTAATGGTTTAAACTTGTGGTTAAGGCATTACTTCTGTTTCTTCTCCAGTTCAGGGTACGAGTCCATGCCTTTAGTCACCACTGCCTTGACCCTTACCAAACTTTTCCATTCTCAGAAAAAAATACCCAAAGTTTAAAATCCCTCACATAATCTTGATGTAACTCATGTTAACTACTAACGTCCCTTTTCTCTCTCTATATTTTTCTTTCCTTAAATATCTCTACCACTTCCATTGGTCAACTGATGTTTCACCATTTTTCTTTACTAATCCTGAAACTGAAACCACCCGTATATTTTCAAGTGAAATTAAACCTTCATTAATACCCCCTTTAATCCCTCCGTTAAGTTTTAAATTACCCTTTTTCACCAAACCGCACTTCCCACCCTCAGAAATTCCACAACCAAAAATCACCACGCAACTCCTCCTTTACCACTAAGGTGACGTCTACTCCCTTAATACGTTAGCTACATATTTGCAATGCTAATTTCAAGTTGTAGTCTTTGAATTTTAAGACCTTGGGAAGGATATGTATTGTTATCATGAATGGGTACCAGTGGGTCTGAGCATTAGTGAAGCTAAATTACGTAGGCGACAATGATCATTTAAGGCGAGAAAAAGTTTGTTGGATACCCTTCCCATCCCAAATACTGAGAGCCCATCGTTTCAAAAATTATACTTACTGTTTTAATCAAATACAAAATCGTTCTTACTGTTAATCGGAATCCCTTCATCACTTTTCCCCCTTAATTCGTTCTTCTGCTTCTTCGGATACAGGACTTTCCTGTTAATGTCCACGATGGCCACCTTCTTCCCACCGCAATCCCCCTTATCTCAAAACAATGGCCTGTGCTCCATCCGTCCCACAATCTGCAGCACCTTCCTTCAGTCAACCTACCCGCTTCCAACAACAGTGCCCACGCCATACATCCCCAAACTTCGGTTGCACCGGCAACTTAACCCCCTACGCCTGAATCCCGTACCATCTGCAACAACAAAAACCCTAAGCCCTTATTTCTTGAGACCACGTAACACACTCCACCGTTAGTGCAACCGCCCATCCCCTTTTGCCACGTAAAACTTGCCCCTTCCCATGCAATACAAGTAAACCGAAATATCCCTCTAAACTCCCCAGATATATAAATCTCATTCATTGCTTTACAACCCGCGCCTGACCCTAGTTTCGAAATCACTCCAACCCATAACTCAAACAATCCCGAGGTCATCGGATACCATATAATCAAGGCTAAGGTTAAGGCCACCACTACATAGGACCATTCGGGTTGTTGTCGAAATACTGAGGTGGGTGACAGCCTTTGAAGGCTCGACTGAGCAACAACAACTTGTGAACGGCGCTGGAAGGCATGCGTGAGGGGAAACTGGAGATTTCTTATCGGTGGATGGTGTAGGAATTGGTACGGAAGTGGTAATAGAAATAGGGTGATGTGAGAAAGTGGGGAAAACGGCATGAGTTAAAGTTATTCAGAAGAGAAAAACGAGTGAGTAGTTTATATACAATATGGATTCCTTGGCATCCACGGAAGCAGAAAGTTTGGCACCCACGTAAAGTAACACAACGTGACAATCACGAAAATGAATACCTTGCCGGTGAAGAAATGAAATTATAGGTTGGTGCGCAGCATATAGGTAGGTGTCCTTTTCAATGTAGGTTGTATTCTAATATACTTGGCATGTGATGTATTCAATCCTATACAGTGTAAGCTCAGTGCATGCATTTATTTTAAATAGAGGAGCATGTGAAAGATATTTACTTTCTTATGATGTAATAGGTCTTCTGTTGCGAGGTGAAATGAATAGAGACAGAAACATTTATTATTTTTCTTTTCTTTGTCGGCAAGGAGTTAGACGTGGTCGGCACGCTTCTGTGTCTCATTTAATTTTGATGCAAACTCACAAGAAAAGGACATCGGGCTATGAGTTTGAAAATACTCGTTATAGGTCCACAGCGAATACAGTTTATAAAAGAAATCATTTATATATATATGAACCATTATGGACAGAAATAAGAGTACGGTCGTGTCCAGTGAGGTACCACGATCCTAAAAATATAATCATATCGGTAGTTTAACTTATATTATGAAACCCCAAAATATTGATATAGGGTGCGAAATACTCTAAATAAAAAGTTGCATATTCTATTAAAAAAAATCAGTAAAATTCTAAAAATTAAATTAACACTACGCCTTAAAAGAACCTTGCCCAAATTCGAATCCAGTATGCAGTTATTTCAAATAAACTGTTACGGCCGATGAACGATTCTATAGCGACTACTTCTAAATTTGATTTGGACATAACTTTTTATTCCCGCTGTGAAATCTGGATTTTTCACATTCGTTGGAAAGATATTTTCAAACACATTCAAATATTTCTTATTTCACTAAAATCCGATTTATTTTGAATCCTGTACATTCATTTGAAATTTGAAATCGAATTTTCAAACTACCGCGCCATTTTAGACTCGTTTTATAATTATATTATAAATTATACGTTCAAACTTCATTTTATAATTATTCCTTAAGAAATCCTTTTTAAATTATCAATACAACATTTAAAACCCATTTAAATGTTCAAAATAAAATAGCTAAAAATCCGGGTCGTTACATTTCAAATCCATACTTTTTTATTGTATCCAAACTTATTAAGTAAAATAAAATTACACTAAGATGTAATCTTAAATTCCTATCTCTTTTTGTTGAAAACAATCTTACATTACAAATGCAAAATTTTAATCTCTAATCTTTTTAAATAAAGAAAATTACAACAAAATGTTACTCTATATTTCTATTATCTAATGTGACAAGATAAAATGTAAACACAATCTTTTACGTAAAATGGTATTACATAAAATGTAATTTTAAATGTCCTATCTTTTTATATTGAACAAATTTCCAAATAAAAGGTTAAATCTTTTTAATGACATTACAAATAAGATGATCTTTTTATTTAATATAACAGTAGATGTATATCTTGAAGTCTAAATATATAATGACACTAAAACATTTCATTTGATTCTACAAAGTTACAACAAAAGAATAAGTTCTTTTATCATAAACTTTTATTCAAAACAGTACTACATAAAGATATAGCCTTTAATGTAAAATCTTTATATTTAAACAAAAGCATAAATAAAACAAAATCTTTAATGCCCATTCTTTTTATTGTAATGAATTTACAGTAAAAATACTAAATTTCATTTCATTTCTTTTATTTACAAACGAAATGTAAATAAAAGTGATTTCACAAATTTGCCTTTTTATTTACACAAAGGATATAAATAAAAATGTATAAAATAAGTTTGTCTTTTTATTTACACATAAAATGTAAATAAAAATATGTTTTCTAAATTCGCCTTTTTATTTACACATAAAATGTAAATAAAATTATATTTTCCAATTCGCCTTTTTATTAACACATTAAATGTAAATAAAAAATATGGTTTTCAAATTTTGCTTTTTTATTTACACCTAAATGTAAATAAAACATGGTTTACATAATATGAAAATAAAAATATGATTTTTAATTCTGCCTTTTTATTTACATATAAAATGTAAATACAATAAGTTTTCTAATTCTAACTTTTTAATTTGCAAATACAATGCAAAATAAAATACGATTTCTAACCCGTCCTTTTTATTTGCAAATACGATGCAAAATAAAATATGATTTCAACTCCTGTCTTTTTTATTTGCACATATAAAAGCAAATAAAATATATATCAAGTCTCGTCCTTTTTATTAACAAATATAATATTGATAAAAGTGTATTTTAAATCTTATCCTTTTTATTAACAAATAAAATGTTAATAAAAATGTATTTTTAATTTTGACCCGTTTTATTAGCAAATAAGATGTCAATAAAAATGTGTTTATAATCTTGACCTTTTTATTAACAACTAAAATGTTAATAAAAATGTGTTTATAATCTAATCCTTTTTATTAACAAATAAAATGTTAATAAAAATATATTTTCAAACTTGTTTCTTTTATTTGTACATGGAATGTAACTAAACATGCTAAAACAATTATGGTCTTTTTATTTAAACATAAAATCCAAATAAAAGTGTGTTTCATAGTCTTGTCTTTTTTTTTACACATAGTATGTAAATAGAAATATGTTAAACAAGTTTGTCTATTTATTCACACATGGAATGTGAATAAACATATAATAATCAATTTCGTATTTTTATTCACATATGGAATGTGAACAAACATATAATAATCAATTTCGTATTTTTATTCACATATGGAATGTAAACAAAAATATAATTTTAAAAAAATAAATAAATAAATCTGACAACGAAATAATTTGTCCTGATTTGGCAAATTAATTACAACTCTGTACTCAACATGAAATACAATTCTAATGTTAACATAATTTAACGATTCTTGATTTGCTAAACATGACCATTTCAAATAAATGATATTTTAACTAATTCAATAACAAATCATAACAAATTTGATATTGTAAATTGGATTAAAAAAAATTTAACCTAATCAAATTCACAAAACAAAACAATATTTTAATTAGATTAAAATTCTGGTTTAATCTAAATTACCAAACGCGATGTTTTATATCAGATCCATACAGATCTAAGTGATAAAATGACAGATCTACCCAATACAACGCAATACAATTCAATACAATCCATCAGAACAATCTGCACAATACATCACAGCACAGATCACATAGATAATTATTTAAAGAAATAAAATAATCAATTAAATAAATTAAATTGTGAAAATCAGAGATTCTCACATCGGTTTGGCTGAAAATTCAACCATCTCCGTTTCAGATCTGGTCACTTCATGCTGTAGTGTCCTTCAATATAATCGCAATGCATTTCGTTTCGTTGATTTCTGTTTTGATTTGCAAAAGTTACAAAGGTTTGAACCTTGTATAAGAATAGTCACTTAAATAATTAATTAATTATTTTAACCATCACCTAATCATAATCAGGTCACATTAATCCTCTCCCTCCTTCTGAACTACCGACCATGATAAAACCCATAACCAACGCCTCCAAACCTCCCTGTCACACCTCCTCTCGGACCACCAGGACTCGATCAGACCTCGCCACCTCGACCGCTATCACATGCTCCACCATTGGCCGGACTAAAGCTCTCTGAATGCTTTTTAATTTGGCGTTGGAAACATTAGAAATGGTTTCATGAATTAGGAGAATTTTAGAGATCAAAATGGGATGTTTTCAGCCATAGAAAAGAAGAGGGCGGCGGCTGTTAGAAAATAGGATTAGTTTTTTTTTAAAAAGGATATATTTATATTAAAATATTATTTAATTGAACCCTTAAGGCCCTTTAATTTGTATGTTACAAAGGAAAATGAATTAAATAAATGGAAAGGATTCATGTTTCCAAAATATTCTCTTCGATTGTTAGATGCACAACCCTTTTCCTTAATCAAGATATATATACCATGTTTTAATTGTATATTAACACGAAATTTCAAATTGATCAAGTTCATAGGCAATAAAGATAATTAAAATATGTAGTGTAAATGCATGATGAAAGAAAATAACGCATATTTCTGCACATATGAGTTTGCATAAAGTCTCAATATTTCTCATTAATTACATACCAAAATTTTATCCCGCTCAAAATGTAATTAAATAATTTCTTTATTAAGAATTGTAGATATTTAGCTCAAAAATAGGCAACTAACCATTTTGTAGTGAAAAGAGTGATAATGGGCATAAACTACTTACTTAATATTTTGAAATAATTAAGGATCAACACGTGAATATGTGATATTTCTTGCAAATTAGTGGCTTTCCATATTATTTGAAAGTTGCTCCTGTTTTGGTTATCTTCCATGTTAAATCATTGACTTCATAACATACTTTATCTTCCAAGTTAAATTAGTTGCTGATAAACCAAATAAACAACTAAAAAAAAAATCCTTTTTATTTATATTCTCTAAGTTAAGGTCAATGACAAATTAACATGTTTCTTAATTGAACATAATTTCCCAATTAATATCAATTAACTTATTTTTTTTAATTAATTCCTATATTAACATGTTTACATGTTCATGAATCAATGTTAAATAGCATGTTTACTTAATAAATGTCATGTTTACAAATCAAAGCCAATTAACATATTTTTATTTTAAAGCTAAGCGTTAATTTTGCATCATATTGTCTTACCATATATGTACCATTGATTACATTCACTTTTATTACTAAGGAATTCCAATACCTTTCAACATTTCTACTTCTGTACTTTTTATTTAAAACCATTTTAATTTCAACAACTAAATTAAATACACTTAAATAATCGAAACAAACGGGATGTAAAAATAACAAATTTTATTCCATATTCTTCAAAATAGCTTAAATTAAAAACTAAAATTGGTTCTGAAATTCTGGATTGTTAACATCTCCCCCACTTAAAATCTTTTCATCCTGGAAAAGTAACAAAGCTAAAGGTTGTTTAATTAATTAACTCATCTTTCATTATTTAATTCGTTTCTATAATTTTATTAGTTGAACTAATAATTACACTACACAATCGTCGATCAATTTGTTGATTAGCTTTTGAAATATTTATAACTGTTGTATTTTCAAAAATCATATTTTCTAAAATCGGTTTATATATAATCAAAAATATGTTAATTATATACTTTTTACTCTCAACTCATTCTAGGGCATTACTAACCCATCTCTAATGAGTTTTCTCATTCTAGGATACTACTGATCCTGTCTCTAATGAGTATTCTTTTTGGATATTACTAATCCAATCTCTGATGAGTCTTTTGTTCAGTTCTAACGAGTTATACCCCAAAGATTTTGAGCTAACCAGAGCTCTGATACCAACTGTAACGACCTGGGTTTCGCTCGACCGGATCGATCGCAAAATAGACCAAGACCGTTCAAAACCCGAATACGTTAACTTTGGGAATACAACAACATCAGAACTGCAACAACAGACTTTTACAAACATTACAATAATGTTACATCAGAGTACATCGAATAAAATTACAGCGGAAGATAAATTACAATATTTTTATACATTGCAGCGGAAATAAAATAACTAAGACAGCAGAAGACAACAATGCTCTAGACACAGCTTTAAGCTTCGATCCAGAATCCTGCTCAAGAGATAAATATCTGCAAAAAGCTACTCGACTGCCCGTGTGGAAAAAAGGGCACCCGAGTTTGCAAAGTGAAACAAACTACGAGTCAGTCATGGGACTGGTGTGAGAATTCTTAACTAATATAACTAATAATAATAGGGCTAATCACAGGACCACGCCGCTAACGCGGAACGGGTTTATTCCAATGGGTTGCCAGTGCATAAATTAAAGTAAATCGTTAAACAACGCAATGCCTTTTAGTGTAACACCCCACGTCTATTAATGTCACTCACAAAGGGAATGCATTAACTTCCATGGAGGTTATAAGTGAATATAGAACAGAAAAATTACAACAAGACAGATAATAAGTAGTACTTGGAAATCTAAAACTTCATTTTATTGCAGCGGAAACATGTTTATTACATCACAAAACCATTAATCATAGTCAAGTACATTATCCATCTTCATAAAACAAAATACATAATCCCATTACACAAATAGCCATTAAAGAAGATAACAAGCTGGACTTTACTTCAAGGGTTCAAGCTTTCCAAAGAGATGAAGCAATCCAATCAAGCTCCACTAGAGCTGGGTCCAACCTGAGGACCTGGAGGGGAAAAAGGATAGAAATGGAGGGGGTCAGACATAAAGTCTGGCGAGTATGATAATTCTAGCAATACTATTATCAAAATAACTAGACTAAGGCATAAACTGGAAGACAAGTAAATGTCTATGAACTATTAGATAGATAAAGATAGCGTTTAAGATAACGTTAAAGATAACGGTAAAGGCACACCTAATTTCTAACGAATAATTACTACACTGCACCGCACCAGTCACCCTAAAGGTTGATCCCACTTGCTTCACACAGAAACATATAAATAGCCTTACGTACCCTTAGCTGACTACATAGGTGCCGTCTGCCCCTACCTCCACTAGGTGTACCCCACTACCCACTATCGATCGACTCCCTACTCGTAGATACCCGTGCTGGCCCCACAGTGGGGTGTATGACTCCCCTAAAGTGGCAACCCGATACAACTTGAGAATGCACGGCTTATACCTACACGATGCAACAACGTCTTACCTACCAGCCCAGGTCCACACACGCATATGAAACCCGTTGGACTTGCGTTGCCACCGCTCCCTGTTTTGGCCTCTTATAGTCAAACTCAGTATGCGTGTCCCGTCCTCGACTTGGGTCGAGCCCACAAAGATACGTTTGGGATACTGGTTGAAATGGGCCCCCACAAGCTACCCACCTAAGGTTGTCATTAACATATCCCACTTAACCCTCTTAGTCATGTTCATTTAAATGTGTGTTTGGTTAAGTCTTACTAATCGTATTTCACATGCCGTTAAGGGCACCCATTAGATTCCTCATGCCACCCAAGGCTCCTACTTAACCCCCATGTCCCACTTTACATGTTTATCTGGTTAAGTATTTCTTAATTCATTCAGTCCATAACCTCATAAAGACCTCTCACATTAGACTGGCATTTATGGCAGCTGGATTTGCCGGGCGGGTCCGGGCAGTCTTACACCATAAAAGAGTCTAACCTCGTGTCTTTACAACTATTATGCTTTAGTTTAGACCTAGGACCTCTCACATTGAGCTGACATTTGTGACCACTGGATTTGCCGGGCGGTTCCGGGCAGGTTTACGTCACAAACGAGTCCAACCTCGTGTCCCAAGCATTGATTGACACTTTCAATCTTTTACCCCAGTTTTAATAATTCCCTATCCAAATTATTAATTAAATCCACTTTTATTGATGCCCATAATTGACTCAATTATGGTCATCCACTCATGGTATGCAAAATCATATCAATTGCACCCCAACATCTTATTATTAAATCCTTAATATTACCCCTACCCCACGTTTATACGTTTGCTTATTCAACGCATAATATAGGCTAGACTTTAATAGTCTAACACATAGCACAAGGACAAATTACCACAACATATAGACAATAAAAATAAATCTAATCATAATAGGGGTGAAACTTGCATAAAGTACACATGTTAAGGATCAAAAGGTGTCAACTTGTTAAATGTCATAATTTACATGATATGATCATAGCCCAAATCTATACATAAACTTACATATGGGGTTTTTAGGCAACATAATGATGGTGTGAACTAGCATGGGATATCACATATGTCATAGCATAATTCTAGATGTCATAATAGATGTCATGGCATATGTTCATAACTTTTCTAATTAATCTAACTTGCATATGTAATTTGTCATATAGATCAACATAGCCCAAACATGATGATTTAATTAATATGAACTAACTAGCATAGGCAATAGCATCATGATTTCAAAGCATGTATGATTCATCACAACTTTAGCCTAGAAACTTTCAACATACATAACATCATCATAGCATGATTTGCAACATATAAGATATTATCACCACATAGCATAGAATTTATAACATACATGATAACATATGACAATTCACCTCATCTACTCATAATCCATTCATGACTTAACCTAATTAAAATGATAATAATCTTGTTAAGACTATCATACTCACTGTTTAGAGAAGAAAAGAGAGTTTTGCTTTGCTTTAGGGTTGAGAGAATTAGAATTGAATTAGCTTTTCTTCCTTCTTAGTTGGCGGCGGCTCCATTGATTTCCATGGCGGCGGTATGACGGTAACTGTGAAATCCCGACTACTGGTGAAGCCTCCTGCTGGTGAAGCCTCCTGCTTCCAGCTACATCTACATCTACTGGTGAAGCCTCCTGCTTCCAGCTCCTCCAACTGAATCTGTGAAATCCCGACTACTTGACTGCCCGTACAAATTTGGGCACTCAAGAGTTTAGGGAAAACAAAACAAAATAAACTCTGGGTCAGTCATGGGACTGGTGTGAGTAAACTCAAATCATTGGTTTAACCTTTAAAATCCTTTCAAAAGAAAAGATAATAGTAAGACCAGCCCACACATAAACATGGATGGTTTTTTACCTTACTATAACCCAAAACACTTTGATACGAAAATCCAGTGATATTATAATAATGTCTACATCAAGTAAATAACCAAATAGCAGAACGCTTGCATCTCACGCTCCACATATATAGTATAAAATCAAAAACCGCATGGCGCTTATTGGAGATTGGATTTCCAATATGACAAGGTATGGAACCACCTTCCGCTAGTGTATCTCTAGAGAGGAATACACTAGGTTCAACAAGAACATCTTGTAACCCGGCCCACACATGAACGACCACTCATTTCGCTTGAGTGTATCGAATGTATATCACCAACGGTTGGGATCAGCAACCGCCTCCCGACTGGGACAGCATCGAATAGAATAAGAAATTAAATGTACCTCTAGATAGGTGATTATACATCCTAATGGGTGCGACACACATAGCCATGCTACCTGCCAGATTTTTTGTCCTTTCCCGGTTGTTGAGGCCTGAGGCTACGAATACTTACCATTCGTTGATAGCACAATCACTTTGAATGCCACATTGTCAGATCCGTTAATCACTAGTTGAGTTTGCACAAATATTCTGGATGTTATGCTAAGGAAATAAATCCGTTGCAACCATATATATTTATACAGACCAACCCATTTGATCATTGGAAATACTCTGTCAGACATTCGTCCATTTACGTTCGTTCTGGGATTGAACGAAACCGAAGGCACTATTTCTATTTAATAGAAAGAGTCCTTGCACTTTACTCCGTCTTCAATATATTCAGCATACTTGGTTCGCAACGCTTATGCCGATACGGAGTGGTTCTTCGGATAATAATCCAACCGGTCTCTCCATATTGACAACGATGGTCAAAAGCTTCGATAGTCTGTGATTTAACTATCGAATAAAAACAAGTGTTCATCCAAACATATCAAACAAATCACTGGGCTCTTTAATTAATATTTCATTAATTAAATCTCTTCTCCATTTCCTTATCAATATTTGTTAACCATATATTTTCAATAATCATCTTGGCATCTTATGCCATTTGGAAAACGTTTCCCAATATCAACTCCTTTTATTTTCTATATATTAGAAAATATCTCTATTTGCAATTGGAAACAATTCCAATCACTTATCTCTATCCCGACTATTTTAATTATACTCAGGAAATATTTACTGTTATATTTCCAAAATTCCATCACTTGGGTTTAAAACGAATGTTGTGTAAAACATTGTTACAACAACCCAAAATATTTTATTCAACTAACTCTTTTTCAAACTCTTCTCTTCGAGACTGGATCTTGCTATTTATCCATTAAAAATGAAATCTATCAAGTTGGGGTAAAATTACCTCTCAGACCTTAACTGAAAACATCCTCAACTTCAAAACGGCAAAACCACTTACCTCGAATAAACACACTATACAATCCAATTATTCATTTTTAAAACATGTATAAAGTTCGCTTTCTATTTCAAATTTATAGATTTCCCTTTTTGTTTACAATATTCGATTTTTATATTCACTTACCTATCGAATTCTATACGTCGATACAATGATTTCTAACTATCAAAATATCTTAAAAATATTCTAACTCCTTAAATTCCTGGAAAAATTCGCCATAACCTCCCCTGCACCGGGAGCATCGGGAAATTTCAAATAGCTTCCCCGGTCCTTCTTATCTCAAAAAGAAAAAGAAAAAGCCAAGCGGCTAGCCGATACGGCGCATAAAACCTCATATATGAATTTAAACATGTACCTTTTTGTCGGGCACATAAATTAAAATCTTCATATACTTCATCCCATACCTGTCTAACACATGTTCGCCTGTTTTCAATTCAATTCAACACTATCTAATCGTTTGAATTCAGTTTCACCCATTTATTCTTTAATTAGTCATTTTGCCTATTTCACTTCTTTGTTTGAACATAACATGTTCAAACAAAATATTTAACTCGTTCATAACCAAATTGAATTTCAATTTCAATTCTAGTTCTCTTTTCTATTTCGAATATAAATTTTCAAATCGAATTTACTTATTTAAAGCTCAATATCCATTCAAAATCTCATTTAACTAATTTCCGTTCAAATTAGTTAATTCTATTCAATAATCAAAAATCTGATTTCTGTTTCAGAAATCAACTCATTACTCCATTTGAGTTCAGAAATATTTCACCTCTCAAATCTGGGCTTTTCTAAATAAAAATGCGGATTTTATTTGCTTAAAAAAATCCCTGTATTTATTATATAAAATCCATTATGGTTTTTAATGGTTTCTGGCACTGCACTTTTGAAAATTTGATTTTGACATATCTCAAAAATCTATTCGACGAAATCCAGATTTTTCTCCTCCACTAGAAAACTATTATCAAATCAGTCCTGACGTTTCTTGTTTCAAAGAATTCCGACTTCGATTGAGTTCTGTATATTCAATTGAGGTTCGAATCGCCAATTTACGAGCTACCGCTCCGCGGCAAGTTCGTTGTATATATATATATACACACACTTTTAAAACTTTGTTTTAAAGTAAATTCAACTCTATTTTTGATATATATTTTTAATATATATCAAATCTATTTTCCTTTTCAATTCAAAATAATATTTTCGATTTTCTATATTCAATTACTATTTTCATTTTTATTTGAATTTTAAATATTCAAACTCCAATTTAAATTTCTATTTGAATTCTAAATTTAAAATTCATTTCAACTCTATTTGAATTCTATATTCAAATACCATTCGTATTTCTATATTCAAAATTTCTATACATTCAAATCTCTTATGCAAATTCTATTTAAATTCTCTTAGTCAAATTCCATTTGGATTCTCTTATTCCAAGTTCTATATTCAAATTTCATATGAACTTTCTTTATTCAAATCTATTTGACTTCCTTTGAATTCAAATTCTATTTCAATTCCTTTGACCTCAAATCTATTTCAATTCCTTTGAATTCAAATCCCATATTTAAATTCCTTTGAATTCAAATCCTATATTTAAATTCCTTTTGAATTTCTATAGTCAAATTCTTTTTCAATTATATTTGAATTCAAATTTCATTGCAATTCTATTTTTGAAATTCTATTTTCAAAGTCTATTTCAAATTCTCTTTTGAAAATTCTATTTTGAAAATCTATTTCAAAATTCTATTTGGGAATTCTATTTCAAATTCTCTATATTCAAACTCCATTAGAAAGTTCTATATTCAAATCCACTTTGGATTTTCTATTTGAATTCTATATTCAAAATCTATATTCAAATGTTACTTCAAATTCCCTTATTTAAATTCTATTTGAATCCTCTTATTCAAACTCTATATTTAAATTCCATTTGAATCATATTTTCAAATCTCTATAGTTAACTTCATTGAATTCTATTTTCAAGTCTCTATAGTTAACTCCATTTGAATTTTCTTTATTCAATTTCTTTAAACAGGTCTCGACTTCAATTCCTTTTTGAAATCAATCTCTATTTTCCTTTTGAAGATAGATTTCCCATTCCAATTTCACACTTGTATTTCTATTTCTGAATTATCAAATGATAATTCTTTTCACTTCATTTATAACTTCGTTAAAAAAGAACTATTTATAAACTTCGTTATAAAAGAACTATTTATAAACTTCGTTTATAAAGGAACTACTTGTTTTATTTTTCAAAAACAAGTTTATATTTTTATTCCATTAAAAATTCAAATTCTATTTAAAAATAGAATTTCCCCTTTTAAATCTCAAATATCCTTCCACGATATTTTAAATAAATTAACACTTAGCCCAGTGATATTTAAAACAATCAAATCACCCAATTTTCAATCATTTTATTTTTAACACATCATATTTGAATATATGAAATCAGCAAACAACAAACAGATAATATATTTTTGAGGAATCCAGTTGGATCCCTCCAACCTGTTTTCCTGCATCCACAGATGTTAGCACATAAATAATACCCATTCTGCTTCGTGGCAGAATATCGCGGTATAGAAGGTCATCCACTAATCATAGCGTGGGGCGTATAGGGTAATCATCCGCTATAAAACTGTGGGCATCCGCTAATGAGACTGCGGGAATCCAACCAATCATCAACCCAATATATATAATAGTAACCCTAAGTAACTAATATATTTAAAACAACCAAAAAAATCCAAATAAGCAACAAATAATTATTTTTACGAAATAAAAATAATTATAAATAAAGGTGAGTGAGATTTACTCACCGGAATAGTAGTTGTCGAATATCGTGTTTATCTCCAAATTACCTGCTACTAATGTTCTCGAATGAAATTCGAACCTGCGATAATTTTATTTAAATTTACCGATTAGCCATTTATTTATTTAAATCAATTATTTAAATAAATAAATAAATAAACTTTCCTATATTTTTCTCTTCTTTTAATTGTTACTAAATTAAATTTAGCTTAACAATTTATTTAAACTAATCCATACTGATATACAAAAAAAATCCTAACCATTTACTAATTTAATTCTAACCGTTCACTAATAAAATTCTAACCTTTTAACTAATTAAAATCCTAATAAAAAAATATTAAGTGAACAAATTATAATTAATTACCTAAATTGATGATGTAAACAACCCCTTTCTCCTAACAAGCATGTAACGACCCGTGTTTTTGCCCGTCAAATATTTAATTTAATTTATTTATTTTAAATATTATATTGGGAATATTAATGGAATTTAATATTTTCGTTATTGAAACGAAGTTGAACGTTATAATTTATATATAATATAAATTCGAGCTTGAAAATGGCGTGCAGTTCGTGAAATGAAGTTTTGAACTTCAACTGAGAATACAGGATTCGATATAAGTCGGATTTTTGTGAAACAAGACACGTTTGGACCGTATTGACGATAATTTTCATATGAGAGAGAAAAATCCAGATTTCGTGTTATAGTTTGATAGTTATGGCCAAATCAAATTTTGAAATAGTCGCTATGGAAAATCGTTATTAAATTATAGGCCTTTGAAATAGCCGTTCTGCAAACGGACTCAGATTTCGACGAAATCAGTTTCATTAGAACCGTATCGCTAAATTATTGTACGGTGGTGAATTGCGTGGAAAACCGATATCGTATGTGACCATGGTAGCCGTAAACGCCCGTTCAATTTCTATAGCGCGTATTTAAATAAATAAAGGGGTATTTGAATGTAACTTGAGAAGACGATCGAATTAGGCCACGAAACCAGTTCCATTGAGTTCGTATCGTCGATTAGAGTCAGGATAGGTATATAGTTGGTTATTTTTAAAGACCGGAAAATTTGGCGTTAAAAAGGGTAGGGCGGTTCGGGGTAAAAACAGCCTATCGGGCAAACGGTCTCAGAATGCGACGCAACTGGTGCCGTTGGGTTCGTATCAACAAATTATTGTAAGATTTACAGGTTTCAAGTTGGTTTGATTTATCTGGTGACCGTGGAAAAATTAAACGCGTGTTCATTTCTGGTTTTATAAAGGAAAAATTTTCAAACGATGTCGGATTTCGACGAAACTTGTCCCATTGGGTCCGGAATAACTTTTTACATCAAGAATAGCTTTTTTATCAGTAGTCAGAAGTTGTCTGTAGGGGTTTCTACACGTTACTTCACGGCAAAGTTTCGTTATTAATAAATTAATATTAAAATTCATATATAAATAGCCAACCGTCTGCGCAAACCCTCATTCGCGGTCAAGAAGTCAAACCACGCCTCCACTACACTAATGAACGGACGATACCTTCCCTCTTTCCTCCTTTAAAATCACACAAACTATGGATCCGTTCCATACACTCCTAACTAGGATACCACTCTACTTACTGAGGACTCCAACTCGACCGGTCATGATCTGAAATGGAGACCCGTGCTGCCCTGGATCGGAGGAAGTTTGGGCCACGTTTTTTCGTGAAGTACTGTTCAATGATGGAGGCTGGAAGGACGGAATTGGCGGTGCAAGAAGCTGAATAGGTGGAGCCTCTTCTGGTCTACGCTGATCGGGGTCTGGAGGGGTATTTGGTGGTGCGGTGGGGATTTTCAGTGTCGAGCTGGCATACTGAATAATTCGAATGAAAGGGAGAAACCATCAGGCTTTGTTTTCATGAGTAATCACCCTGCGTGTTTAATTTCTGATGGGTTTAATCTAATTATAGTAATTATGGGTATGTTAATTATAAACAGTTTAACTAATTAATTATTATATATAAATTTGTGGACAGTTGGCACTCTTAAGGAGTGAAATCGAAGGACAAAATTCACGGAGCAGACATGAGAATGGATCGGAAATTAGGAACAAGAGGGTGTTGAAGGAATTGGGCCGTGACTTTAAACAATGTAAAATATATCGGCTTGATGATTTACCTATATACTAAACCTATTTAGTTATTAAATTAGGTAATACTTAGTTGATTAATTAACCCAAAAAGTTGGAACGATGCAGGTCTGTGTTTACTAAAACAATTAAAACGCAGTGGGATCCTGGAGGCTTAAAAGAAGAGTCCAGAAAGAAGAAAGACCGACTACTGAAATGTGGAAAAATTACTTAATTAAGGGGAGTTAAGTTGATTATTAAAATAAATAAATTATTTTATTTATATCCTATTAATTTAAAATAGGAATTTGATGTAGGTTTGGCGATTGAGCAATACGGAACAGACGGAAACAGTGAACAAAAAGGGAGCCTGGGAATCAATCATTCAGTATTTTACAAATCAGACTAAGCAAAGTAATTAAGTTTACAAAATTTTAATTAAGTAGAAAAAAAAAGATTTAAAACTTAATTAAGGATTTAACTGTTTGTTTAATTTATATGAACTTATAATATTAATAACTTCATCGTATATGATCAGAATGGAACACAACCAGCGATGCTGGGACTGTATGAATGAGAACTACATCCTGGACCAGAAATGGATGCAGTAGAATGCAGCTGGAGATCCCAGTTAAATTAAACGTGAGTTTAATTTAATCAAATAAGTTGTTATTGCAACGACGCAACTCAAGGTGAGTTAAACTCGCTCAGTTTCCCTATTTATATTTTATATAAATTGGGTTTTTATTTTGTGTGCTCTGCTTGCCAATAATTGACTATTTGCTAGTTATACATTTGTTTGTTGATTTAACTGATGAAATAAAACTGTGTTTAATTTCAGTGAAATACCAAATCGTTATTTTTAACGATTGATTCCAATAAAGGTAACCCACCTTGGTTGGTCATGTTTATTTATAAACATGTTTAAATGGTTGAATTGTTTGAATTGCTTGTGGTTGATGTTGAATGGTTGCTATTTAGTGTTATCAGTTAAACAAAACTGAATGGTCTGATTTGAGATAACCATTTGAATATAGGGAAGAACAGGTTGGAGGGATCCAACCGGATTCCTCAAATATATTATTTATTTTCATATTACCATATATGAACTGTCCTGTTTGGGTTGATTGATTTAATGGTTGATTATTGAATGTTCAACATCTGTTAGTTTAAACCAATGGGTGATATTGGTTGGGTATTTGGCAGAGTGTGGCCTATAAAATCAATCAGGTTATAAATACTGATTCACCGTCAGGTGAATCGATAAAGATGAAGTTATAAAATTTATTTTATAACTGGAATTGGATTTTGAATATATCATTTTGAATAAAGTCATTAAAGAGGAATAAATAAATATTTTATTTATTTAAGACTTTGATTGGTTAGTAATTTATTTTATAAAGTAAATTCTGATGTTAACCAGATTTACAAAGAATGAGAATAGAGAATGAATCGGGTGGTTAAACTTTGATAATTGTTTTGAAAAGAAAACGATTAATGGAAATAATTTAAATAAATTATTAATTTAAAGTGAAGGTTAATTGGAATTAGTTTACGAGATAATCGAATTTTGACTTGACAAAATTGACCATTTAAACTGGAATCGAATATCAAATTAGTTTGTTTCGAAATTGCGAAATGAAATAGTTGAAGAATATTGTTTTAACTTTAAATAAGATCTTTAAAAAGGATTTTCTATTTATCTTAGTAAATAAAGAAATTAACTACTGAAGTAGTTAATGAGCAAAGAAAATTTTTGTTTTAATAAGAACTTAGAAGACTACTTTTGAAAAGTAATCGAAGAGAAGTGTAATCCAAATTGGATTGTGAAAGGAATCTATGAGTGGGTTTTATATTTAAAGCTAAGATGTTTATAATGATGTTAAAAAGAGGATTTCAAGCGAAGATGATAACTTAAATTTAAGTGTTGTTTAATTATGTGAATTAAGGTAAAGGGTTTATATAAACCAGGGTCGTGTAAATGAGGTTTAATGTGTTAAGGCGTTAATTTTATTTAACGTTACTTGAAAACAAGATCAAGTAAAAAGGAGAATTTTAAATGAGATTTCAAAATGGGGAAATGGTCGAATAATTTTGAAAGGAGATTGGAAATAAGCGAATCTGGGTAAAGAACTGAGTTATAGGGTTGTTTAACCAAATCCAATAGTTAAATGGAATTTGTTTGAGACTAGAATGAAATATTGATTTTGATTACAACTTATGTTTATCGGAGGATAAGAACGTTGTTGATCAAGGTCTGAGAGGTAATTAAAATACCCCAACTTGAACAACGTCGGGATTATCTGAAGATAGTATTAGTTGGTAATCGTAAGAGACGTTAGTGAATATGTTTTAAAATCTAAACAGCGACTTTAGCGTTGTTGTTATAATGTTTTGTGAATCTAATAGCGAGTTTAGCGCTGTTGCTATGGTAAATGTTTTGTAAACCTAAAACAGCGATTATAGTGCTGTTGTTTGTAAATCTAAATAGTAATTATAATGCTATTGTTATAACATATGTGCTATAAATTTCTTTGTTAAAACTAATGGATTTCCGAATTTAAAAGATGATTGGAAGGAAGATTTAAATGGGAAATTGAATATAGTTATTCGAGATAGAATTAGCCAAACATAATTATTCGGCTAAGTTGCCATTTCGTACGACTGCTGGCGTAATTCGCAGGGCTGCAGATAGCCTACGGCGGTCGGATGTTTCCTGAGGGAATCAGGCGTAACCATTGTGATCGCTGCGATCTAGAGTAAACCGAATGGAGTTAAGACGAATGCTAGTTAATCGATTAGAGTTATTCAAATATCGTATTTTTGAATATTAAAAGAATTGGAAGTTTAAATTTAACAAAAAGTAAATCAGTTTGTTAAAGGCCAAATGATGCAAAATACTGAACCAGTGAACTCATTGGAGTGTCATGATTGAAACACTGTATATTTTGATTGTTAAAACACCGACTATCAAATTTGTCCAATACGATTGTTGGTATGGAAAGACCGGGATCGAATTTATATTCGAAAACCATTCCGACCAACAAATACGTGAAGATATCAGAAGATGATCGAGGACGGAGCATTGAAGACCGTGGATCTTCATAAACGGAAGAACCACTAATATTCTCTGCCTGGCAAGTAGAGATAAGCTGTGATTCTGTTGTAGTTGGAATCTACGGGTTGCAAGGACTTATCGCTATTGATCCATGGGGTGATTCCTATATGGATGCAGTAGGAGAGTGCCTTCGGTTCATCCTGTTCCTGGATGACGTATATGGACGAATGTCTGACAGAGTATTTCCAAAGGATCACGTACGTTGATTTCTTCAAACGTACTATAGTTGTTGGCGGAGAATTGCCAAACTCTTAGCTTCCAGCTAGAGTATTTTTGTGGACGTCAATTAGTGATATTTGACGGATCTGACGATGTGGCATTCAAAGTGAATGGTGACCAGATGATCAGAAGTTAATTCTGGCCTCAAGCCTCATCAACCGGGAACTGACAAAAATCGGGCAGGCAGCATGGCTATGTGGGTCGCTCCCATTAGGGTGTATGATCACCTATCTAGAGGAAGTCCTATTTGTTTCTTAAATCTATGTTTCGATGCTGTCCCTTTTCGGGAGACGGTTGCTGATCCGAACCGTCGGTGATATACATTCGATACACTCAAGCGAAATGAGTGGTCGGTCATGTGAGGGCCGGGTTGCAAGAAGTTCTTGTTGAACCTAGTGTATTCGTCTCTAGAGATACACGATCGGCAGGTGGTCCCATACCTTGTCAAGTTCGGAATCCAATATCCAATAAGCGCCTGCGGGTTTTGATTGTATACTATATATGTGGAGCGTGAGATGCAAGCGTTCCACTAGATTCTATTTACTTGTATTTAGACATTATTATAATATCAGACAAGATATTGGTTTCAAAAATGTTTTGGGTTATCGTAAGGTAAAAACCGTCCGTGTTTATGTGTGGATTTGGTCTTACGATTATCCTTTCTTCCGAAAAGATTTTGAACTTTAAAATCATGATTGGATGATTTACCCTTATACTGTGCGAGTTTATCTCACTCTGGTTCACCAGACTGACCCGGTGTTTTGTAAATGCTCGGGTTAGACCGGGTTGTACAGGTTCAGGTTATCGACTGTTGTGAAGAGACGAGCTGGAGATGTTCAGACGTATGATATTACTATTCCGCTGTGTTTTATATGAGGACAGGCTACTGTCCAGATGTGTGATACTCTGATAAATGTAAGTATTTCAGAAGCTTTCAATAAATATTTATTTCTGTATTATATTTGGTTTCGCTGCGATGTGAGACTGTGTTGTGGTGTTTCTTCTTCTTCTTCTATTCTAATATTTCTATCTTATCTATTCTCACCCTCTAACTTCTTTCTATTAATGATCTGGAATGTTCGATGTTCTGAATGGTCAACATGATAGTTTGATGTTGATTTTCGGAGTCGAAAATCCCAGTTCGTTACAGTGGTATCAGAGCTATTGGTTAAGTAATTACCTTGGCTCTGTGGCGTGACTCAGTAAAGATGGGGTTAGCAATACCCTAGATTGAGTTGAGTGTATATATACGAGTGAACGTATTTGTAGATTTTATAAAAATTGTTTTATATTGTGGAGCTTTATTTGGTTGAGTTGTTTGTGAGCTCTGGTCGATCAGTTTGATCCACTATATCGATAGGGGTTTCTAAAAGCTCAAGTACGATAAACCGACACAGTATGTTTTGAAAGAGGGTAAATGAAATAATTTACCCAAATTATATTTTGATATAAAGAATATCTATATATATTTGAAGTATTATAGTATATTGGATGTGTTGGTTGATTATAATTGAAATGGTTATATAAATAACCAATTGGAATTCGTATAATATAAAAGCAGATTTATTAAATCTGAAATCTAAATCAGAATTGGAATTAAAATTCCTAAATGTGGGAAAGGTGCTTGCGAATGAACTTGGATTGAATATATGAGATTTTTAAAATCCTGGGAGATTTTAAGTTGTTTACAAGCATCGTGAATGATATTTTGAAATAGATTTCAAAATGAAAGTGTTTAAATATGATTTTGAAAAGTGATATAGTACTGAACTCACTTTGATACCTGGGAAATAACTCTGAGGATGCTGGCCACATCATCAGTGTTCATTTTCGAGTTCTAAGTGACGGATTACTACCAAAAATCTTGTTTTGAACTGCTTTGAGGAAAAAAAACGAGTTGTTTGAATCCTGGAAAGAAATATTTGATTTTTGAAAAGTGATGAACTGTTTAAAAACTCCCAGGGAAATTGTTTGAACAAGAACAAAATTTAGTAGAAATTGGGAAAGAAAATATGAATTGAATTAAAACCAATTGGCTGGAATTTTGAATCGGGATATAATATATCGAGTAGAATCAGATTTTGAATTGTGAGACAGGAATCTGAAATGGTATTGGACTGATAAGTTAAGAGTTGGAATTAATCATGAATGGAAATTGAGTTAAGAATGAGATTTGGCTTGGACATGTGAAGGATTTGGTTTGAGGATAAAGTTGGAATTTTGTTGGGTATGGAATTGTATATGCTGACAGGGCAGCAGATGGAAGGAATATAATGATATGCCCAACAAAAAGGTACACGTTTATTTTTATATGGGTTTGGAGATTTATGAACCTATTTGGCAAGCCGCTTGGCTATTTCATTTTCTTTTGAATTGGAGGAGGCTTAGAAAGGCGAGTTGGAGTTGTACCGATTGAGCCGTACAGAGGAGGTGCTGGCGAAATTTTTCGGAAATTTAAGGTGTTAGAAAATTTTCAATATTTTTGAAATTATTCATTTACAGTATTGAATTGATTCTTAATTTAAACTAAATTGGATTTGAAAATTAATGAGGTTTATAACGTTCTTTCTTACCTTAGCAATTTCGAGGACGAAATTATTTTAAGGGGGGAAGAATGTAACGACCCGTGTTTTTGCCCGACAAATATTTAATTTAATTTATTTATTTTAAATATTATATTGGGAATATTAATGGAATTTAATATTTTCGTTATTGAAACGAAGTTGAACGTTATAATTTATATATAATATAAATTCGAGCTTGAAAATGGCGTGCAGTTCGTGAAATGAAGTTTTGAACTTCAACTGAGAATACAGGATTCGATATAAGTCGGATTTTTGTGAAACAAGACACGTTGGGACCGTATTGACGATAATTTTCATATGAGAGAGAAAAATCCAGATTTCGTGTTATAGTTTGATAGTTATGGCCAAATCAAATTTTGAAATAGTCGCTATGGAAAATCGTTATTAAATTATAGGCCTTTGAAATAGCCGTTCTGCAAACGGACTCAGATTTCGACGAAATCAGTTTCATTAGAACCGTATCGCTAAATTATTGTACGGTGGTGAATTGCGTGGAAAACCGATATCGTATGTGACCATGGTAGCCGTAAACGCCCGTTCAATTTCTATAGCGCGTATTTAAATAAATAAAGGGGTATTTGAGTGTAACTTGAGCAGACGATCGAATTAGGCCACGAAACCAGTTCCATTGAGTTCGTATCGTCGATTAGAGTCAGGACAGGTATATAGTTGGTTATTTTTAAAGACCAGAAAATTTGGCGTTAAAAAGGGTAGGGCGGTTCGGGGTAAAAACAGCCTATCGGGCAAAAGGTCTCAGAATGCGACGCAACTGGTACCGTTGGGTTCGTATCAACAAATTATTGTAAGATTTACAGGTTTCAAGTTGGTTTGATTTATCTGGTGACCGTGGAAAAATTAAACGCGTGTTCATTTCTGGTTTTATAAAGGAAATTTTTTCAAACGATGTCGGATTTCGACGAAACTTGTCCCATTGGGTCCGGAATAACTTTTTACATCAAGAATAGCTTTTTTATCAGTAGTCAGAAGTCGTCTGTAGGGGTTTCTGCACGTTACTTCACGGCAAAGTTTCGTTATTAATAAATTAATATTAAAATTCATATATAAATAGCCAACCGTTTGCGCAAACCCTCATTTGCGGTCAAGAAGTCAAACCACGCCTCCACTACACTAATGAACGGACGATACCTTCCCTCTTTCCTCCTTTAAAATCACACAAACTATGGATCCGTTCCATACACTCCTAACTAGGATACCACTCTACTCACTGAGGACTCCAACTCGTCCGGTCATGATCTGAAATGGAGACCCGTGCTGCCCTGGATCAGAGGAAGTTTGGGCCACGTTTTTTCGTGAAGTACTGTTCAATGATGGAGGCTGGAAGGACGGAATTGGCGGCGCAAGAAGCTGAATAGGTGGAGCCTCTTCTGGTCAACGCTGATCGGGGTCTGGAGGGGTATTTGGTGGTGCGGTGGGGATTTTCAGTGTCGAGCTGGCATACTGAATAATTCGAATGAAAGGGAGAAACCATCAGGCTTTGTTTTCATGAGTAATCACCCTGCGTGTTTAATTTCTGATGGGTTTAATCTAATTATAGTAATTATGGGTATGTTAATTATAAACAGTTTAACTAATTAATTATTATATATAAATTTGTGGACAGTTGGCACTCTTAAGGGGTGAAATCGAAGGACAGAATTCACGGAGCAGACATGAGAATGGATCGGAAATTAGGAACAAGAGGGTGCTGAAGGAATTGGGTCGTGACTTTAAACAATGTAAAATATATCGGCTTGATGATTTACCTATATACTAAACCTATTTAGTTATTAAATTAGGTAATACTTAGTTGATTAATTAACCCAAAAAGTTGGAACGATGCAGGTCTGTGTTTACTAAAACAATTAAAACGCAGTGGGATCCTGGAGGCTTAAAAGAAGAGTCCAGAAAGAAGAAAGACCGACTACTGAAATGTGGAAAAAATTACTTAATTAAGGGGAGTTAAGTTGATTATTAAAATAAATAAATTATTTTATTTATATCCTATTAATTTAAAATAGGAATTTGATGTAGGTTTGGCGATTGAGCAATACGGAACAGACGGAAACAGTGAACAAAAAGGGAGCCTGGGAATCAATCATTCAGCATTTTACAAATCAGACTAAGCAAAATAATTAAGTTTACGAAATTTTAATTAAGTAGAAAAAAAAGATTTAAAACTTAATTAAGGATTTAACTGTTTGTTTAATTTATATGAACTTATAATATTAATAACTTCATCGTATATGATCAGAATGGAACACAACCAGCGATGCTGGGACTGTATGAATGAGAACTACATCCTGGACCAGAAATGGATGCAGTAGAATGCAGCTGGAGATCCCAGTTAAATTAAACGTGAGTTTAATTTAATCAAATAAGTTGTTATTGCAACGACGCAACTCAAGGTGAGTTAAACTCGCTCAGTTTCCCTATTTATATTTTATATAAATTGGGTTTTTATTTTGTGTGCTCTGCTTGCCAATAATTGACTATTTGCTAGTTATACATTTGTTTGTTGATTTAACTGATGAAATAAAACTGTGTTTAATTTCAGTGAAATACCAAATCGTTATTTTTAACGATTGATTCCAATAAAGGTAACCCACCTTGGTTGGTCATGTTTATTTATAAACATGTTTAAATGGTTGAATTGTTTGAATTGCTTGTGGTTGATGTTGAATGGTTGCTATTTAGTGTTATCAGTTAAACAAAACTGAATGGTCTGATTTGAGATAACCATTTGAATACAGGGAAGAACAGGTTGGAGGGATCCAACCGGATTCCTCAAATATATTATTTATTTTCATATTACCATATATGAACTGTCCTGTTTGGGTTGATTGATTTGATGGTTGATTATTGAATGTTCAACATCTGTTAGTTTAAACCAATGGGTGATATTGGTTGGGTATTTGGCAGAGTGTGGCCTATAAAATCAATCAGGTTATAAATACTGATTCACCGTCAGGTGAATCGATAAAGATGAAGTTATAAAATTTATTTTATAACTGGAATTGGATTTTGAATATATCATTTTGAATAAAGTCATTAAAGAGGAATAAATAAATATTTTATTTATTTAAGACTTTGATTGGTTAGTAATTTATTTTATAAAGTAAATTCTGATGTTAACCAGATTTACAAAGAATGAGAATAGAGAATGAATCGGATGGTTAAACTTTGATAATTGTTTTGAAAAGAAAACGATTAATGGAAATAATTTAAATAAATTATTAATTTAAAGTGAAGGTTAATTGGAATTAGTTTACGAGATAATCGAATTTTGACTTGACAAAATTGACCATTTAAACTGGAATCGAATATCAAATTAGTTTGTTTCAAAATTGCGAAATGAAATAGTTGAAGAATATTGTTTTAACTTTAAATAAGATCTTTAAAAAGGATTTTCTATTTATCTTAGTAAATAAAGAAATTAACTACTGAAGTAGTTAATGAGCAAAGAAAATTTTTGTTTTAATAAGAACTTAGAAGACTACTTTTGAAAAGTAATCGAAGAGAAGTGTAATCCAAATTGGATTGTGAAAGGAATCTATGAGTGGGTTTTATATTTAAAGCTAAGATGTTTATAATGATGTTAAAAAGAGGATTTCAAGCGAAGATGATAACTTAAATTTAAGTGTTGTTTAATTATGTGAATTAAGGTAAAGGGTTTATATAAACCAGGGTCGTGTAAATGAGGTTTAATGTGTTAAGGCGTTAATTTTATTTAACGTTACTTGAAAACAAGATCAAGTAAAAAGGAGAATTTTAAATGAGATTTCAAAATGGGGAAATGGTCGAATAATTTTGAAAGGAGATTGGAAATAAGCGAATCTGGGTAAAGAACTGAGTTATAGGGTTGTTTAACCAAATCCAATAGTTAAATGGAATTTGTTTGAGACTAGAATGAAATATTGATTTTGATTACAACTTATGTTTATCGGAGGATAAGAACGTTGTTGATCAAGGTCTGAGAGGTAATTAAAATACCCCAACTTGAACAACGTCGGGATTATCTGAAGATAGTATTAGTTGGTAATCGTAAGAGACGTTAGTGAATATGTTTTAAAATCTAAACAGCGACTTTAGCGTTGTTGTTATAATGTTTTGTGAATCTAATAGCGAGTTTAGCGCTGTTGCTATGGTAAATGTTTTGTAAACCTAAAACAGCGATTATAGTGCTGTTGTTTGTAAATCTAAATAGTAATTATAATGCTATTGTTATAACATATGTGCTATAAATTTCTTTGTTAAAACTAATGGATTTCCGAATTTAAAAGATGATTGGAAGGAAGATTTAAATGGGAAATTGAATATAGTTATTCGAGATAGAATTAGCCAAACATAATTATTCGGCTAAGTTGCCATTTCGTACGACTGCTGGCGTAATTCGCAGGGCTGCAGATAGCCTACGGCGGTCGGATGTTTCCTGAGGGAATCAGGCGTAACCATTGTGATCGCTGCGATCTAGAGTCAAGCGAATGGAGTTAAGACGAATGTTAGTTAATCGATTAGAGTTATTCAAATATCGTATTTTTGAATATTAAAAGAATTGGAAGTTTAAATTTAACAAAAAGTAAATCAGTTTGTTAAAGGCCAAATGATGCAAAATACTGAACCAGTGAACTCATTGGAGTGTCATGATTGAAACACTGTATATTTTGATAGTTAAAACACCGACTATCAAATTTGTCCAATACGATTGTTGGTATGGAAAGACCGGGATCGAATTTATATTCGAAAACCATTCCGACCAACAAATACGTGAAGATATCAGAAGATGATCGAGGACGGAGCATTGAAGACCGTGGATCTTCATAAACGGAAGAACCACTAATATTCTCTGCCTGGCAAGTAGAGATAAGCTGTGATTCTGTCGTAGTTGGAATCTACGGGTTGCAAGGACTTCTCGCTATTGATCCATGGGGTGATTCCTATATGGATGCAGTAGGAGAGTGCCTTCGGTTCATCCTGTTCCTGGATGACGTATATGGACGAATGTCTGACAGAGTATTTCCAAAGGATCACGTACGTTGATTTCTTCAAACGTACTATAGTTGTTGGCGGAGAATTGCCAAACTCTTAGCTTCCAGCTAGAGTATTTTTGTGGACGTCAATTAGTGATATTTGACGGATCTGACGATGTGGCAGTCAAAGTGAATGGTGACCAGATGATCAGAAGTTAATTCTGGCCTCAAGCCTCATCAACCGGGAAATGACAAAAATCGGGCAGGCAGCATGGCTATGTGGGTCGCTCCTATTAGGGTGTATGATCACCTATCTAGAGGAAGTCCTATTTGTTTCTTAAATCTATGTTTCGATGCTGTCCCTTTTCGGGCGACGGTTGCTGATCCCAACCGTCGGTGATATACATTCGATACACTCAAGCGAAATGAGTAGTCGGTCATGTGAGGGCCGGGTTGCAAGAAGTTCTTGTTGAACCCAGTGTATTCGTCTCTAGAGATACACGATCGGCAGGTGGTCCCATACCTTGTCAAGTTCGGAATCCAATATCCAATAAGCGCCTGCGGGTTTTGATTGTATACTATATATGTGGAGCGTGAGATGCAAGCGTTCCACTAGATTCTATTTACTTGTATTTAGACATTATTATAATATCAGACAAGATATTGGTTTCAAAAATGTTTTGGGTTATCGTAAGGTAAAAACCGTCCGTGTTTATGTGTGGATTTGGTCTTACGATTATCCTTTCTTCTGAAAAGATTTTGAACTTTAAAATCATGATTGGATGATTTACCCTTATACTGTGCGAGTTTATCTCACTCTGGTTCACCAGACTGACCCGGTGTTTTGTAAATGCTCGGGTTAGACTGGGTTGTACAGGTTCAGGTTATCGACTGTTGTGAAGAGACGAGCTGGAGATGTTCAGACGTATGATATTACTATTCCGCTGTGTTTTATACGAGGACAGGCTACTGTCCAGATGTGTGATACTCTGATAAATGTAAGTATTTCAGAAGCTTTCAATAAAGATTTATTTCTGTATTATATTTGGTTCCGCTGCGATGTGAGACTGTGTTGTGGTGTTTCTTCTTCTTCTTCTATTCTAATATTTCTATCTTATCTATTCTCACCCTCTAACTTCTTTCTATTAATGATCTGGAATGTTCGATGTTCTGAATGGTCAACATGATAGTTTGATGTTGATTTTCGAAGTCGAAAAGCCCAGTTCGTTACAAAGCAATTTTCATTACTGACCTTACGAAACTTCCTGTCACCGTGAGCTACCACCGGCCGTCTCCATCATCAACAAATTCGCAAGCCACCTCAAAGACAAATCCGACTCCGTAATTCGTTCGACAGTCGAAGACCAGGACCGCCCATCGAACTCCAGAATCAATCGAAAACCCACATCCCTCAATCCTCTACTTTTGGCATCGCGACTTCCATATTGTTGACCTAAACCCCTTTCATCCCTCCATCGACAAGCTCGAATCCACCAAAAATAATTGCGTTGCCCTTGAGTTCGAACCCTAACATCATCGCGTGATTCAACTCATTGCGAGATTCAACTCATCGCTCCATTCGAACTCCACTACATCGCGTCCAACACCAGCTTCACCCTTCCAGAAATCGAAATCCCTACTCGTGAATGCTCCTGGAAATCGTGACTCTCGATCAGAGCTTCAAGGTATCGCGTTTCCAACTCGCGATATCTGATTTGAGTTGAAAGCTGAGGAAGGGGCTATTTTTTTTCTGAACGATTCTTTTGTTCGGAAATGGAATAGAATACGAAAGGCGGAGGGTTGGTCACGGTTATATAGAAGCGAAAGGAAACAAATTCGTACACGGGCCATTAAATTGTTGTCTCTTAGATTAGGAAGGAGGTAGACAGAATTTACAGCTCGAGAAGAAGAAAATTAGCTGCGCGATTAACTCCTTAGGTCTGCGAAATGAAATAATATAGGTAGGACGGCTGATGGAAAATATTTATTTAATTTTCTTTAAATATTTTGTGGTCCCTAACTCGAAGTCCCGAACCGCTATTCAACCGTAACGACTGATGTTTCCAATATTACCCATTATTCTAAATTCAACGGAACGGTTTTCTAAAATTTAATTCGACTGCATAGAAGGGATAACAAATTAAATTAACGTTTTAAATTAAATTCGATTTAAAATATAAATCGATCTCAAACCATTAAATTCACCGATAATAAATTATTATTATCGTTCTAATTCAAATAGAATTTATATTAATCTATAGAATTGTTTTGATACAGTTTTAACTCTGAATTCAATTGTTACTGTTTCATATTACGATAATTATCAAAAAAAAAAATCATATTTCGATTCTTTAATCGATAATCCAATATAAAAATTCTTTTATATTATCAACACAATATTTAAAACGATATTAAATATTTAAAACTAATCATTCAAAAACTTGGGTCATTACACACATAGTATGTAAATAGAAATATGTTAAACAAGTTTGTCTATTTATTCACACATGGAATGTGAATAAACATATAATAATCAATTTCGTATTTTTATTCATATATGGAATGTGAACAAACATATAATAATCAATTTCGTATTTTTATTCACATAAGGAATGTAAACAAAAGTATAATTTAAAAAAAATGAATAAATAAATCTGACAACGAAATAATTTGTCCTGATTTGGCAAATTGGTTACAACTCTGTACTCAACATGATATACAATTATAATGTTAACATAATTTAATGATTCTTGATTTGGTAAACATGACCATTTCAAATAAATGATAGTTTAACAAATTCAATAACAAATCATAACAAATTTGATATTGTAAATTGGATTAATTTTTTTTTAACCAAATCAAATTCACAAAACAAAACAATATTTTAATTAGATTAAAATTTTGGTTTAATATAAATTACCAAACGCGATGTTTTATATCGGATCCATACAGATATAAGTGATAAAATTACAGATCTACACAATACAACGCAATACAATTCAATACAATCCATCAGAACAATCAGCACAATACATCACAGCACAGATCACATAGATAATTATTTAAAGAAATAAAATAATTAAATTAAATTGTGAAAATCAGAGATTCTCACATCGGTTTGGCTGAAAATTCAACCGTCTCCGTTTCAGATCTGGTCACTTCATGTTGTAGTGTCCTTCAATATGATCGCAACGCATTTCGTTTCGTTGATTTCTGTTTTGATTTGCAAAAGTTACAAAGGTTTGAACCTTGTATAAGAATAGTCACTTAATTAATTAATTAATTATTTTAGTCATCACCTAATCATAATCAGGTCGCATTAATCCTCTCCCTCCTTCTGAACTATAGGCCATGATAAAACCCATAACCAACGCCTCCAAACCTCCTTGTCGCACCTCCGCTCGGACCACTAGGACTCGATCAGACCTCGCCGCCTCGACCACTATCACATGCTCCACCATCGGCCGGATTAAAGCTCTCTGAATGCTCTTTAATTTGGCGTTGGAAACATTCGAAATGGTTTCGTGAATTAGGAGAATTTTAGAGATCAAAATGGGATGTTTTCAGCCATAGAAAAGAAGAGGGCGGCGGCTGTTAGAAAATAGGATTAGGGTTTGTTTTTAAAAAGGGTATATTTATATTAAAATATTATTTAATTGAACCCTTAATGCCCTTTAATTTGTATGTTATAAAGGAAAATGAATTGAATAATTGGAAAGGATTCATGTTTCCAAAATATTCTCTTTGATTGTTTGATGCACAACCCTTTTCCTTAATCAAGATAAATATACCATGTTTTAATTGTATATTAACACGAAATTTCAAATTGATCAAACTCATAGGTAATAAAGATAATTAAAATATGTAGTGTAAACGCATGATGAAAAGGAAATAACGCATATTTCTGCACATATAAGTTTGCATAAAGTCTCAGTATTTCTCATTAATTACATACCAAAATTTTATCTCGCTCAAAATGTAATTAAATAATTTCTTTATTAAGAATTATAGATATTTAGCTCAAAAATAGGCAACTAACCATTTTGTAGTGAAAAGAGTCATAATGGGCATAAACTAATTACTTCATATTTTTGAAATATTTAAGCATCAACACGTGAATGTGATATTTCTTGCAAATTAGTGGCTTTCCATATTATTTGAAAGTTGCTCCTGTTTTGATTATCTTCCATGTTAAATCATTGACTTCATAGCATACTTTATCTTCTATGTTAAATTAGGTGCTGATAAACCAAATAAACAACTAAAAAATCCTTTTTATTTATATTCTCTAAGTTAAGGTCAATGACAAATTAACATATTTCTTAATTGAACATAATTTCCCAATTAATGTCAATTAACTTTTTTTTAATTAATGCCTATATTAACATGTTTACATGTTCACGAATCAATGTTAAATAGAATGTTTACTTAATAAATGTCATGTTTACAAATTAAAGCCAAGTAACATATTTTTATTTTAAAGCTAAGCGTTAATTTTGCATCATATTGTCTTACCATATATGTACCATTGATTACATTCACTTTTATTACTAAGGAATTCCAATACCTTTCAACATTTCCACTTTTGTACTTTTTATTTATAACCATTTTAATTTCAATAACTAAATTAAGTTACATACACTTAAATAATCGAAACAAAACGGGATGTAAAAATAACAAATTTTATTCCATATTCTTCAAAATAGCTTAAATTAAAAACTAAAATTGGTTCTGAAATTCCGCATTGTTACACCTGCTGCCTCTAATCTGGCCTGTAAGTCATAGATCTGCTCCTGCAATCCCTCCTGGTGCTCCACATACATGGACCGAGAATGTAGCGGCGCCATCTCCTGAACAGCCGCAATATGTATCCTATGCCGGTCCAACCGGGGTGCATACTGCATATATAGAACATATAAAATCAGTTTGTACATTGTATAACATACAACATAAATTCACAAGCGACAAATTTTACCTCATGTGGCGGATATAATCCAGTAGTAGGGACACCGTGCACCATGTATGCAGGTGGGTAAACAATAGGCAGGAATATCTGTGCACCGCTAAGATCATATGTCTGAAATGTGTCGGCCAGAGCGAAATCCGTAGGAGGGTCGGAGATCTGTGAAGGGGTCGGATCAAAAGTAAACGGTGGAGGGTGAACTGTACCAGTAACCAATCGGGGACCAACGTGATCGGAGTTCACACCCCGCGTATAATCCGGCAAAAAGTACCGTCTAGGAGCTACCCGAACCCAATAAGGACCAAACTCTGCGTCGGGTAAGTGAAAATCAGTCATAACAACACATCCTGTCTGTCTCAGACCATGCATATACTGTCTCCCTATAGAATGCTGCCGCCCGAACATATCAAGTGGTAGAGGGGGATCTCCAGGTACGGGCAACTAACCGGTAGCCTGGTAATAACATCGATCTCCCAAAAACCAAATAGGAAGGTAGGCCAGTGGGAAGAAGAGGACACGTCGAGTAGATAAGCGACATGCAATGGCTAATGGATGGGCATCAGGTAGTGGGCCATCCGCTGCAAGTAACAACCAATAAGAAGCCCAAGGTGCTCGTAATATGTTCCCCCTCTCCCTCATATCTAACTGGGTACGAGCCTACATCAAGTCATGTCTCACACTAGAAGGAGCACGCCAAACTCCGTGAGTACTCTCCCATCTATGCATGCGTGGGAAAAAGGTCTCATCGGCATGATTGGCGGTGGGCTGCATGCGTGGGTGCATGTTGGCCGTGTACTCGTAGTACCAGCACGGCAACATGTACCAAAAAGCGAACATCTGGCAAACCTCTCCAAAGGCATAGGAGTCAAGAGAGGCGTATAGATAACCCACTATGGAAGAGCCCCAATCAATCGTATGCAGCTGCTCTAAGTCAGCTAGTGTTGCTAGGTATCTCAGCCTAATCGTACTCTATTGTTCGAAAAGAATGTCGAACCAAGGAGGTATAAAATGGTAGCCCTATATACTATGTCGTGGAAATCTACCACATCGAGATGCCCTGTAATATACTCAAGTAAATATGTGACGGAAACGGTACCATTAGCTATACGAGCCGCTGACAAATCTGGCAAATACTGTAGGTAGGAATCGGGTGACTCAAAAGAGGAATCAAATGGACAAGTGACTCTATCTGGACGGCCTATCTCAATCCCCGTAAGCATGTAAAAATCGGTTGGGGTAATACCTAGCTCAAAATCCGGAAAGTGAAAGGTATGTGTCGTAGGCCACCATCTCTCTATTACGGCCTGTACCAAATGTCGATCGAAGGACTGGGGAGGTATAATACGTAAAAAGAGTCCGAACGGACTAGTAAGTAGCCTCTCCCGAATATGCAATGGTAATATGTCAAGAGCATGTGTAACAAACTTCTCCCAACTCCTGCGAAGGTAGACGTACTGAGTCTATCAAAATTATAACAGTTAAATGACTATAAAACCAACAGTTCGTAAATATTGTTAAAACATATAACATAAATGCACTAAAATATAACGTAAAAGCAACAAGGCATACTATTTAACACTTCAGTAACTCTAAATAGTAAATAAATAAAAATTAATACCTGAACGGTGGCCAACGAGGTAAAAGATCGACGAGTGAATCCCTCTGGCAGCTCGTGGAGGATCCGTAAGTCGTCAATCGTCGTCCCCGCTGGTGGAGGAAGGTGAGATGGACCAGATCCATCGTCTGGCATAACTGGAACTGTCCATCTTCATTATGCATGGCGGCATCCCGGCGTCGCAACCAATAAAAATAAATTAAAAAGGAGGAATTAGGAGGAAAAACAAATTTTATACAAACCCTCCCCCTCCCGAGCCATTTATAGGATCGGGAACATCGTGAGCCGATTTTAACGGCTTGCGAGCCGATAAAATCGGCTCGCGCCTGTTGGGAGATATCAAAGATATCTCCCAACATGTTACGGATAATTCTATTAACCAGCATGTTTAATAGAAGCATGCATTTAAACCATAAACTACAATTAAAGTTTTCATACCCCTTTGCTTGGATAATTATATTTATATGTTTGTACAAATCTGATTGTGTCATAGTAAATTAGGTGAAATATAAACTATTCCAATATTATTGTCCATATCTACTTCTATTGTTCTAAAAATCGCTTCATCTAAGAATTGATGTCTTTCATCAATTAACACAATTAATAGTTTAGATCCTATTTTTTGTCTTATTAATTAATCTTCTTACTCCTATAACAATTAGTCCTAAGTATATTAATTTATAATTTTGTATCCTTATTATTTTAGTTGCTTCCGCTGACATCAAGTTTATAATTTGTTGATTTCCGTTACTAATAGAAAGAATTTCTTCCCTATGATGCCTATATACTCCAAGATTTATGGTGAATATTCTTGTTCTGGATAATTCCCTAGGACTTAAAGTATATAATTGATTGTTTAAAATACTTCTAAATCATCGTCTACATTTATTATTTCTTCTAATTGGGATTGTGAACTAGTTGATCTTCTAAGGATACTATCTATCCATATGTTTGAAGCTAAGTTATTACTTTTTGTAGGTCTATCTGTCAAGGTTCTAAATATTCCATAAAAGATCTTCTATTCATTATATACTGCCCAATTTTTTGAAGGTTAAGAAACTTATTTTAGCTTCTATATTTTTATCAGAATCTGTCTATCTAGGCTTGTTATTCTCTTCTCTAATAAGCCTAATTTATCATACACTTCAGTGAGCATTGCTATAACTGTATTGGTCACTAAACATAATGTATTATCTGCTTTGCTTGTAAAATTATCTCTGTTATATCCAGCTGTTAACATATTTGTTAGTTTAAGTGTCTCATTAACATGATTCATGGCATCTATATAATATTTATTATCATATCCTATATTAATTTAACTGTAGGTATTTAATTTCTTCTAGATTTTTGTTCAAGTTTTTGTATTTGTGTTTCAAGACATTTTTTTATTAGTTTCTGATTGATTTCTTACCTGTAGTATTAGTATCTAGAATGTATCTCAATTTCTTTAGGTTTATTTTCTTTAATTAGGTGTTTTAAAGAAATTATATATTGTTTATTTTGGAAGTTTTTAAGTTTTAAAGCTTTAAATTTTCGAGTGAGTCTTTGTATTGTTATGTCAAAACTGTCTATCTTTTGCATGGATGTTTTTAAATAATTCTAATTATTGCATATTTGTTGTAATTTTATATATCTTGATATCATACTATCTGAAATGAGTTGTATTAAAATGTAAAATTTCTCATTATATTGCTGTAAAGAATCTCCTAATTCCATGATTAGGTCTGTTATATAATTTTGTAACGAACCGGGATTTTCGACTCCGAAAATCAACATCAAACTACCGTGTTGACCATTCAGACATCGAACATTCCAGATCATTAATAGAAAGAAGTTATAGGGTGAGATAAGAAAGAAAGAAATATTAGAATAGAAGAAGAAGAAGAAACAACACAACCCAGAGTCTCACATCGCAGCGGAACAAAATATAATACAGAAATAAATCTTTACTGAAAGCTTTTAAAATACTTACATATCAGAGTACATCACACATCCGGACAGTGGTAATAATCTGTCCTACACAACACAGCGGAATAATAGTAATATCATACGTCTGGACTCTTTCAGCTCGTCTCTTCACAGTAGTCGATAACCTGAACCTGTACAACCCGGCCTAACCCGAGCATTTACAAAACACCGGGTCAGTCTGGTGAACCAGAGTGAGATAAACTCGCACAGTAATAAGGGTGAACCATCCAATCATGATTTTCAAAGTTCAAAACCTTTTCAAAGAAAAGGATAATCGTAAGACCAAATCCACACATAAACACGGACGGTTTTTACCTTACGATAACCCAAACATTTTTGAAACCAATATCTTGTCTGGTATTATAATAATGTCTAAATACAAGTAAATATCAATTTAGTGGAACGCTTGCATCTCACGCTCCACATATATAGTATACAATCAAAACCGCAGGCGCTTATTGGAGATTGGATTCTAACTTGACAAGGTATGGGTCCACCTTCCGATAGTGTATCTCTAGAGACGAATACACTGGGTTCAACAAGAACTTCTTGCAACCCGGCCCTCACATGACCGACCACTCATTTCGCTTGAGTGTATCGAATGTATATCACCGACGGTTGGGATCAGCAACCGTCTCCCGACAAGGGACAGCATCGAAACATAGATTAAGAAACAAATAGGATTTCCTCTAGATAGGCGATCATACACCCTAATGGGAGCGACCCACATAGCCATGCTGCCTGCCCGATTTTTGTCATTTCCCGGTTGATGAGGCTTGAGGCCAGAATTAACTCCTGATCATTTGGTCACCATTTACTTTGAATGCCACATCGTCAGATCCGTCAGATATCACTAATTGACGTCCACAAAAATACTCTAGCTGGAAGCTAAGAGAACGGCAACTCCCCGCCAACAACTATCGTACGTTTGAAGAAATCAACGTACGTGATCCTTTGGAAATACTCTGTCAGACACTCGTCTATATACGTCATCCAGGAACAGGATGAACCGAAGGCACTCTCCTACCGCATCCAATATAGGAATCACCCCATGGATCAGTAGCGAGAAGTCCTTGCAACCCGTGGATTCCAATCACGACAGAATCACAGTTTATCTCGGCTTACCAGGCAGAGAATATTAGTGGTTCCTCCGTGTATGATAGTCCACGGTCTTCAATGCTCCATCATGATTATCTGCTGATATCTTCATGTATTTGTTGGTCGGAATGGTTTTCGAATAAATTCGATCCCGGTCTTTCCGTACCAACAATCGTATTGGCCAGATTTGATAGTCGGTGTTTTAACTATCAAAATATACAGTGTTTCAAACATGACACTCCAATGAGTTCATTGGTTCAGTATTCAGCATCACTTGGCCTTTTAATTAAAACAAATTAATTCTCTTTTGTTTTAATTAAAGTTTCTAACTCTCTTAAAACAAATTCATTCAAATCCGGCTTTGGTTATACAACCCACTTCTCTAACTAGATTCGCTTATTTCCAATTTCCTTTCAAAACATTTGACCATTTCAAGCTTTGGGAATTTCGCTTTTCCCCTTTTCTTGGTTTCATCTCCAAGTACCGTTAATGTAAAATTAACGCTTTAACACTTTAAATCCTATTCATATAATCCTGGTTTAATGTAAACCCTTCTGTCTTGATTTCCTTTGACTCAATTCAATTGATTAAGTAACATTGATTTCCACGCTATTTCATTTGCTTGAAATTCCCCTTTTAAAACTTTATTTAAATTTAAACAATATTCATTTGACTATTTAAATCAAAACACATAAATTTTGAAAATCAATTCCAATTCACAACGTTCGATTTAATTAACTCAAAACTCGATTATCTCATTATCCGATTCTAATGAGTCCTCACTTTAAATTAATTAAAAATATAATTAATTTAAACAAATTCCACCTAATTGATTTCTTTACCAAACAAATCATCAAAATTTTACCATTCAATAAATCTGATTAACATCAGCTTTGACTTTATAAATCAATTTATAATAAATCAAAGTCTTAAATAAATAGAATATTTATTTATTTCTCTTTTTATAACTTTTATTCAAATAATATATTCCGAAATCCAACTCCAGTTATAAAGTAAATTTTATAACTTCATCTTTATCGATTCACCTGACGGTAAATCAATATTTATAACACGATTGATTTTATAGGCCATACACTGCTAAATACTCAACCAATACCGCTCATTGGTTTAAACACAACACAGGTTGAATTCCCAGTCCAAATCAATAATCAAATCGATCAACCAAACAGTACAGTTCATATGTGAAAATATGAAATAAATAATATATTTGACGAATCCGGTTGGATCCCTCCGACCTGTTCGTCCCTGTATCCAAATGGTTATCTCAAATCAGACCATTCAGTTTTGTTTAACTGAAATGAATAACGACCATTTAACATCAACCGCAAGCAATTCAAACAGTTCAACAATTTAAAACACGTTTATGAATAAACGTGACCAATAAGGTAAGTTACCTTTATCGGAACCAATCGTTAAAAATAACGATTTGGTATTTCACTGAAATTAACACAATTTAATTTCATCGGTTAAATCAACAGTTAAATAGATAACTAGCAAAACAGTCAACCATTGGCAAGCAGAGCACACAAAATAAAGAACCCAATTTATATGAAATATAAATGGGAAAACTGAGTGAGTTTAACTCACCTTGATCTGATTGGCTGTTTAAGCGGTTTAGTACTAATCAAATTAAACAGTTGTTTAATTTAACTAGAAATCCCAGAAATCTCCAGCTCTGTCAAAGTCGGTTCGAAAATATGGATCTTGACAACACAGTATCAGCGTAGCTTGTTACGTCCAATTCCAATCACTTCTGGATTATATATTAACAATTTAATTTAACGATGTATAATTAAATTCATCGATTCCTAAATTACTTTTTAAATAAAACCAATTACATTGTTAAATTAATAACCAAGGTTGGTTATACTGTTTGATCCTTTGTCCTTGGTCCCGACTACCATGTTCGTTCTACGATGCATAAATTAAGAACCAATATAATTTATATTAGTCCGCAGTTAATTCAAACAATTAAATTTCCTTAATTAAATTTTAAATATAATAGTTACTTTAGATTAAAGGTTTAACGGCCCATCTAATTCCCCAACTTCACTTCCCAGGGTCTTCGTTGGTTTGCTTTATTCCTATGTATCCGATGCTTTACTCACTCCACAGGCTTCTCCTAAAAATGATCATATTAGTTACGGATTCCCTAATTAAAAATTTGTTAACCAAATTCTATCGTATTCCCTTACTGTGCAGTATTTATCTCCTTCTTCCGGTATACTTCATGCGACAATGTTCCTCGCTGTATATTCGAATTAAACTCCATCCCTGATGCCTCCTTCAACCGCAATCACGAACCCGACACTTCACAGTCTCGTTCCTCCTTCCTCAGACCATTCGTCGTCCATCAGAGAGCGCCCGTTTCTTCGCCTGAGTGCTTCCGTCCATCGCCATGGGTCCATCACCGTGCACACCCCATGAATCCCTACGCAACTGACCATGCAACCGAACAACAAACCCACCACACAACTCTCCCTCCTCCTTCCTTTGTTCAAGAACCGCAAGTCCTCTTCTTCTTCTATATACGTCTTCCACGTTCTCATGGAATTCGCACAGCCCCCTACACTGTCTGCCTCGCAACTTCCCTGAACCGGAAACACATGCACCCATTCATGCGAACTGCTCCTCTCCTTTGCACCATGTTTTGCACCATGTTTTGTTCCCCATACCAATAAAATTCCAGAACCTTGACTGTCGCGCAACACAAGGCTTTCCTTGCCAGCGCTCCCCCTCTACAAGTCTTCATTTTGTTTTGTTTTTTTTTTTTCTTACGGGAAGGAGTCGGTTGCTGGTTCGAAAAGAAGAGAGAAAGAAGACTGGAGAGTTTGTGTTTTGGGCAGGAAGAGGAACAACGTATTTATAGTGCCAAAGAAACGTGGTCACCACGGTATGAAACAGTATATGTAGGTCTGCGTGTCTACTTCCTTTGTCTGCACGGTTGGAGAGATGTCATTTCAATTTTAAATACTTTGTCGTCACGGTGTTTAAAAATTGACAGACAAGAAAAGAAGTATCGTAGGACTGATGGGAAACTCAGACAAGAACAACACAGAAGGTAGACTGCGATTTTATATTTAGATCTGCTGAACATGGTGATATATATATATACGAACTGTAGGTAGACACACACAAGTAATGACATTTTCTTTATTTTAATGTAATATATATATATACACTTATACGAAACTTCGTCCTAAAGTAATGCGATAAAATCACTACAACCGATTTCTGTTTACTGATAAAAAAGCTAATCTTAATATAAAAAGGTATCCCGGACCCAATGGGACAAGTTTCGTCGAAATCCGAGGTCGTATGAAAATTTTCCCTTTATGAAACCAGAAATGAACACACGTTTAATTTTTCTACGATCACCAGATAAATCAAATCAACTTGAAACCTGTATATCTTACAATAACTTTTCGATACGAACCCAATGGCACTAGTTTCGTCGCATTCTGAGACAGTTTGCCCGATAGGCTGTTTTTACCCCGAACCACCCTACCCTTTTTAACGCCAAATTTCTCGATCTCTAAAAATAACAAACTATATACCTATCCTGACTCTAATCGACGATACGAATTCAACGGAACTAGTTTCGTGGCCTAATTCGATCGTCTGCTCAAGTTACACTCAAATATCCTTTTATTTATTTAAATACGCGTTATATAAAATGAATGGGCGTTTATGGCTACCGTGACCACATACGATATCGGTTTGCCACGCAACTCAACACCGTGCAATAATTTAACGTTACGGTCCCAATGAAACTGGTTTCATCGAAAACAGAGTCCGTTTGCAAAACGGCTAATTTAAAGGCCTATAATTAAATAACGGTTTTCCATAGCGACTATTTCAAAATTTGATTTGGCCATAAATATCAACCTATAGCACGAAATCTGGGTTTTTCTCTTTCATATGAAAGCTATCGCCAATACGGCTCCAATGTGTCTTGTTTCACAGAAATCCGACTTATATCGAATCCTGTATTCTCAGTTGAAGTTCAAAACTCTAATTTACGAACTGCACGCCATTTTCAAGCTCGATTTTATATTATATATAAATTATAATGTTCAACTTCGTTTAAAACGACGATTTAAATATTAAATCACATCGATATTCCAAATATAACATTTAAATTAAATAAATTAATTTACATATTCGAGTGCCAAAAACACGGGTCGTTACAAATTTAGATGTTGGTACTCAGAATGTAATGTATGTTTATAATTTTCGTTTCTTATATAAAATACGTGTTTCTGTTTATCTAGCGAGATAATTATTTTAACATAATTATTTATTTCTAAGTTTAAATATTCAAATCTCTTATAATTATTTGTATCTGTTACTTTTACTTTATTCATTTTTAAAGAATTATGCTTAAATACCAAAATATAGTAGTAGAGGTAAAATAGTTTTGATAGCATTAATAGTAGCATAAGGTAGGGTTTTTGCAGGTATGCATATGCAATACTTATAAAAAGCTATAGAATTATGCTGTTGATAAATATATAGAATGTATATAACGAAAAACTATTATTAAATTTTCTCCATGCATGTAACCTGCTATAAAGTTTATTGTGTATTCTAATATTTCGTGTAATACAAAATTGTATTTTTTTTATCAGTTTTACTCCTTTTTTTAAGTGAAAATTAGGCTCACATCCTTAAAACTAAACTTAATTAGGCTCACATCCTCCCCTTTAGAAACATATAAATTTCATCCCTATTTTCAAACAACGACTTTTTTTTTACAAAACTGCCCTTTTTCACTTAATTAACGCCGTGATTTATGTGATACGAAACACATATTAGGGTTTTATTTTTTTTCCAGAATCTTATAGTTCTGTCATGGCGGCGCGACATCGTTCTCAATTTTTTCATTCCGTCAATCTAAAATTTACGGCGCTCGTAATTCTTTCAGTGATTTATTTAGATCCATCCTTGATTTATACAATGAATGTTTATTCTTCGAGGTAATTTATACTTTTTTTAATTTTTATTTTCTACGGGTATCATTTTTTTCTCGATCTTTGTTAATTGATTAATCTAGTCTTTTTTAATTTTATAGACTTGTCGCTTAACAATATTGTATATAGTTTTAATATTAATATAGATCGTACAGGTTTATTTGTTTGGTTTGGCAGTACATTTGTTCTTATATTCTGAATATGTGTATATAAATATGTATAATTTTGTAATATTTGCATAAAAATATGCAACTATTATCATAACTGGTGTATAGGGCTTTGCATATATTCAGGAAACTTGCGTATATGTATTCATATATTCTGTATAAATGCATTTGAATATAAAACTATTTTGGATATCTGTTTTTGTGTGTTTGTTAATTAATTGTACACAAATATGCATATTTTCTTAATATATGCATAATTAAATGTTTACTATACGCATATATTGTTAATATTTTTAATTTTTGTAAATATCGTCTAATGTTATTTGATTACTGGAGATTATGTTTATTAATGTTTATTCTTTGCTTCATATAACAGTTTTCCTGCTGATAATGGTGTATTGGTGCTGTTGATGTTTGGTAATATAGATGTGGATAATGATGTTTAATAGCTGCTATCGGAAAAAATGGAATTGAAGGTTTGTTGTGTTAATTTATTTTTCACTTACAATATCAATTATTGTGTTTTTAATCATACATGTATGCTATTTTTCTGAGTATGTGCATGTGTTCATGAATTTAATCTGAACATTATAATATTCTTTTGTATATATGCTTTTAATTATGCATATTTTGGTTTATATAGCATGCAGTAATGTAGAAATTGAAAAAAAAATGCATGCAATTGTTCAGAATATCGAATTAAATGCATAATGGTATGCAATTAATCTGGATATATGCATACTTGAATGCAATTATTATATCTGTAAAGATTGTATTCAACTGTTATAGTTCTGTGCATACCATTATGCAAATATTTATTGAATTTGAATGCATGTGTGCAAATTTGATTAAATATTAAAAAAATAAAACATAAATGTATGTATGAATATGATTTTACTGCAAATTTGCGCTGTAGTATATTAATTATTTGTTCCAGTTTTACTTGTTTTTTTGTACTATTTGTTTATGTACTTTATTTTATTCTTTTAATATTTTTTATTTATTTTTTTCATAGGTTTTTTCCATGTAGCAATTGCTAATGTGTCTGGAGAAGATGAAGACAATTGGATTTGGTATTGTCAGCAACTCAAAAACTTTCTGAAAGATGATCATAGAAGATGACGTGTTCTTCAAAAGACAATTGCATGTATTTTTTTGTAATTTTTTTTAACAAAATTATATTGTATATTGTTGTGAGTTTGTGATTTTTATAGTTTTTTCTTTAGCCTTATATATATGCAATAATTCAAAATAGTTGCATACATGTATGTAATTATGCTGAATATTTGTATCATCTTTTCCTGCTGTTTTGCATTGCTGTGTAAATGTATGAAACAATTCATAGTAGGTACATACATATACGAAAGTATCTTTATAACTGGCTAATGTATATGAGTATTCTCAAATCTTGCATACAATTATGCAATTATTCTTATTAAGTGCATACAAATATTCAATTGTTCAGCGTGTATGCATATTCTCTTTTATCGTTGAATATTTTTTCCCTTTTTTTAGCATAATTTTTTTTTTACCTGCATATTTTCCAGTTTAAAATTTCTTATGAAATAACAAAGGCAACATCGACTGCTGGAATGATTCTGCAAATACTTGCACTTATGTAAGCAAGTATATGGATAAAATGCATAAAAGTATGCAAGTATTCAAAATATGCTCAGAATACAAAAAAATTAAAGCACTTCCATTTACGCTTGCAACTAATAACAATATTTTCATATAACTATGACATTAACATGATTATTTAGACAATACAAATATGCATAACATTTAACAATATTTTCATTTAAGTATGCTAGTATTATGAAAAACTATATATATGAAAGCAACAATTCATAATTTCATTTAAGATCAGAAGAATTTATTTAGGTACATAAATTTCATCCGTAATTCAGCAATGGAACTACATAATCATGTCGTAGTAATTCAGTATTTTAAGCTATCAATTTCTCGACCATATCTATATATGATTTCAAGCTTTCTCCTGCTCAGTTTCAATTGCTTCATTTTCTTTTACATTAGGTCTCTGCAAAACAAGGAAAATATTTTTAAATAACCATGTTTAAATGCATATAAGTATGAAACAAATATTGGATATATGCACACTTGTATGCAATAGTTATTACTACATCAACAAATTCATGCAACAATCATTACATAAGTGCATACTTGCATTGTAAAATTTGGATTTACTGCACAAAATTTATGAACATATTTGTTGAATTCAGAGATTTGTTGATAAATCAACCGATAATTTCACAACTATGTCCACCATTTGTTATTAGATGCATATAATTTTGTAACAACCATGAGCTAAATCTATATTTGCATGTTGTACATCTGAATAGCTGCATATAATCATGTAGATATCTGCTGATAGTTGCACATTTGTGTGCAACATTTCCTATCTAAATAATATAATATTGTTCGAATCATGTAATATATGCACACTTGTACTCATTAATTTTGAAAATTTGCATAGAGGAATGCTATATTTCTGATTAAATTCATTAATTTATGCAAGTACTATGCCTAAATTTTTGAATATACGCATCTGTGATGAACCCATATAAGCAATTGTTTTTAATGTGTGATTATATGTTTGCATACGTAACAAATATATGCATACATCTATGAAAATAATGTAAATTCATGCATATTACCATTCAGAATTTCATTATATACTCATTTATGTAAATCAAATAATTTTGTAACATTCCTGATAAAAATCACATCATTAAAAATTATTTCTCGCTAAAATCATTCAACCGTGTTACTAATTTTGGCATATTTCATAATAAAGTGTTTCAACAACGTTTAAAATCCGAAAACATACAATAGTACGAAATTTTTTTGCAACCTAAAACATTTTTTCAAACAAATTTACATAAATAATTGTATGTAATCATATAATCATGCAACAATTCCAAGTTAATCCATATTTTAATATAAAATATGACAATATTAGCTGTTATTTGACAGAAAAAATAAAAAAAAATCAAATTTTTACCTTCGTTCTCCCTATCTCGATGATATTTTGTGATCAAATCGGCAATTATTTTAGGCGTCTTCACTTGATCGAGATTAAAAAAAATCAAAATCGGCTGAATTTTTTTAATGTTCCTCTTCCATCGGCTGACCTAATTTTGCGGCGAGATAAATGATGCGAAAACTTGTGGAACGAGGAATTTTAGGGTTTAAAAGGGTAAAATCGGGATTTTTTTCAGCGAAATTTCAAAAATAGGGATGTTTTCTACATTCTTTTTATCAGCGGGTTTTTTTTATTTTGAAACTTAATAGGGACCTGTAAAAAACGCACCCTTTTTTTTTCCACCTTAGTGGCAACTAGGAGGTGAAACCCAATGGTGCACAAAGTGGATGTCTAAACGGGGAATTAGGAATCCAATTATCTTTGTTTTACTTTTAAAGTCTTCTAATTTATTTTTTAGCCTCTTGTAGTCTCCATGACCTGCCATTGATTTTTTATTGATCGTGGTAAAGATCCATATAAAAATCGTATTTTGTAGATCTGTTTCTTTCCACTTGATGTATTACGAGGTTCATCCATTCTTTATGAAATTGATTTAGAAATCTCCAGTTTAAAATTATATTTTTGTTTTGTGTTCGGCTAAGATAATGAAATATATCTATTTCATTTATTATATTAAATAACTTTAATATAGAGTCTCTTATATCTATGAGTTCAGTCACATATTTGCTTTTGAATATATTGGCACTAGTATATCTTTCTTAATTAGATGAATATTTTTTAGAATGAAAATTATTTTAGTAAGAAATTATTCTTCTAAGTGATTATGTAAAAATTCCATTAAAAGGTTTATAATTTTTTGCAGGTTTGATGATATGATTTTTGAAATGAAGACATGAGTCTTAGAATACTAAGTAAAGCAGGCGCTATTCTAATATTCATTTATTATTTTCTTCAAGTATTTTAACTTGACTTAGTGTTATTAATTGAAAGTTATCAAAATTCTTTTTATGTAATAAAATTCTCACCTTGTCACTCTAAGAACTACTTCCCTTGAACGGCTAACGTCCTCATGACTAACGCCTAAAGGTGAGTACTTGGTTCTTTTAAATGAGTTTACATCTTTTGAATTTAGTTACTACATAGGTATTGTTTTCGTACTTAGTAAACATATTCTATATTTATCAATGGTTCTTTATTTGTAAGCTGCTATAAAGTTTATTGTGTATTCTACTATTCCATGTAATGCAGAATAATAGTTTTCATCAATTTGACTCATTTTTTAACTACGTAAGTGGCAACTTAGAGGTGAAACCCAAGGGTGCACTAAGTGGATGTCTAAACTGGGAATTTGGAACCCAATCATCTTTGTTTTATTTTTAGAGTCTTCTAATTTCTTGTTTAGCCTCTTGTAGTCTCTCTGTCTTGTCATTAGTTTTTATTGATCGCAGTAAAGATCCATATCAAAATCATATTTTGTTGATTTGTTTCTTTCTAGTTGTTGTATTACGAGGTTCATCAATTGTTATGAAACTGTTTTTGTAAGGACCCACTTTTCCATACAGTTTAAGCCAATATCTAACAACCCATGTCAACTTAAATTGCACAGAAAAGAAGATAGTTAGGAGAAAGAAATTAGAGGGTGAGAGAAGAAAGAAAGAAATATTAGAATAGAAGAATAAGGAGATAAAAATCTCACTGAAGAACGAATAATATATAATATATCAATACTTTATACAAAAAGAAACTGTATATTACAACATCATAGTATACATACATTTCAATACAACACACAGCGGAATAACTAGTACCAGAAAATATGGCTATACGTCTCAACTCCAGCACCTCTTCTGAAGCTCCAAACAAAAACCTAACCTGGTAATATACTTGGTCTGACCCGAGCACATTTGAAGCAAAGCAAAATTCACGCGGATCGGTTTGGAATAGATTCAGTGGTAAATTCACATGATAACAACTTGCTTAACTTTAGAAGACCATTTTGAATGAAGTGATAATAGTTGTGATAACCCCAAACTCCCGTAGTACGAAAGCAAGAAAAATAATTGATATTTATCACAACAGCAGACTACAGATAAATAGCATAACACATTAAATCATAGAATAATATGTCATAATCACAGCGGAATTAAAATGTTATCCACATCAGAGTTGCACAGGATACAAGATACAACATAGCACATAAAAAGTCTCAGCAAATAGAAATAGTTCTAAAACTTCATCAAGTACAACATAGATAAATGATGTCTAAATGTTCCAAAATAGAAATAAAAGATAAAGGTAATCTTCATCTTCTACCCAAGAGCATACTCCGCTTCAGCACATATCTAAAATAAACCAGTTACCAGTCACTTGGCTGCCCATGTAAAAATAAGGGCACCCGAGTTAGCAACTGAAAACAAACTACGAGTCAGCCATGCGACTGGTATGAGAAATATTTACTTAACTTACCTAATAATAAGGCAATCACAAGACCACGCCGCTAACGCGGAACGGGTTTACTCCATTGGATTGCCAGTGCATAAAAATAAGTAAAATATTAAAACAACGTAATGCTTTTTTAGAAAAATGAAACCATTATAAGACTCAAGTTCCATCACACAATGCAACGCAAACCGGAGGATAGAGTTTTACCTTATAATGATCGAACATGCTTGATACGTATAAAACTTGATATTATTTTTAGTGTCAAGTAAGTTAAAAACACTTTCAAAATAAATGTATCAATCCAAGACGGCATAGCTACCATATACTATGTCGCCAAATATAAATTTACAATCAAATCCGTAATGTCGTACTGGAAATTGGGTTTCCATCATGAGTCGAGGCTAGGGATGGCTCCTCCCGATTCGAGAAACTCTAGCAAATGTCTCAGGATCACACCTATGGGCAACCCTTGGATGCCGTAGGGCTAATCCACAAATAATTTAGTGGATTGGCAATTCCTAAATAATACGTTTCTCGGTTCTATCGGACCTATCACTTGGGTAGTAGCGACCAATATATCGAGGTACCTCACAATCCATCATCCACATAAGTAAAAATGCCTGGGCTCCATACCATTACACCACTTCTAGCTCGAAAGAAACGCAAATTCTCCCTATTGTCCTTATCCCATTTTTGACTCATACAGGGGTGTGAGGCTTGCGAAGTAACGCTATACACAAAGCTATGCTAACTAAAGCTATGCTTTGATCATCAACCACAAGGCTCTGCTATTCAACAAAAGCCTTGATCATTTGCATCTTAGCATGCCACATTGATAATCCATGCCTTGCGACTGATATCTATCAACATATAACCACTAAGATCATACGTTTCAGAGAAGGGTGTTAAGCAAGAGAATAAATTCTCCTCCACCAAACAGATATATATTAAATAGAAATCAATTCCCATAGAACAAAATCCAACGAAAGACACACATCCATTTACAAGTTCGTTCTGGGTCTGAACGAAACCGGAGACACCTTATTCCTCGTCCCGTATGT